>JALMGA010000007.1:73742383-76142383 GCA_023333525.1 Aspidoscelis tigris stejnegeri
ATAGAGTGTTTTAGACTAAAGGTAGAATAACTTCGTACAAATGGAAGATTTTTTTTTTCTGTTAAGATGGAAATTCAACCAACAAGCTTCCCGAAAAATGTGCCAATGGGATGAACTTGAAACTGGCGATATGAACAACTTGTAATAATATATAGGGTGCTCCCAAGTCCAGTTAAAATCAGTAAGACTTAAGGGTGCCCACTATTGTTTCGAGTGCAACGCTTTGTTCCTCTTTGAGAATGTCACACAGATGGCTTTTCTGCATGAGAGACTAATGTTGAACTGATGGTTGCAATATAATTCTCAGGGTCTGTGCATTGTCTGAATGCCCAATATGTGCCATCTCAGCATGCCCATTGTACTTTCACAGTTGCCTGAATGGCAATGGGAAATGGATGGCAGAGTGCGGACACCAACAGCTGAGGCCCAAAGGCGCCTCACCCTACACGTCTTGAACAATTTAGCGCCTTACTTTTGAAAAGGACGTTGCTTGACTTTTTAAAGCAACCTTTGGAAAGTTTTTTTTTCCAGAAGTCAAGGTAAGCTACAATTGTTGCTGTATTTAAATTATTGTGCTGTTTTATCTAATTAATGGTTTTGTTATCTCTTATTAAAGTTTTTATTCGTTATTATTAATTTATATTTAATTCCTGAAAAACGGTGCAAGCTGAAACGTGGCCAACCAAATAGCCAAACTTGACTTTACATCCTCGTTCATTTTGCAGTATTGGGTTCTTCATAATTTCAATCCTTCTATAATGTAAAATTAGACCATCGCAGTAGCCAGATGTAATCCTGAACAGAGGTGCAGAACGGCACAGCAGGAAGGTAAAGATTACCCAGGTTAATCTATTTGCCTTGATTTAAGCATTCTTAGGCTTGGAACTGCTGCTATAATGGAAATCTAATATCGAGGAGGAGGAGAGTTGGCTATTCTACCTTGCTTTTCTCACCGTTAAGGGGACTCAAAGCAGCTGACAAACCTTCTGTTCTTCTCCCCACAGCAGACACCCTGTGGGGTAGGGGTAGGGGCCGTGAGAGCTCAGAAGAGAGCTGTGACTAGCACAAGGTCACCCAGCTGGCTTCATGGAGGAGGATGGAATCAAACACAGTATTCCCAGATAAGAGTCCAGCTCCTTAACCACTAGACCAAGCTACAAAGTACTCAGATTACAGAGAAGCTGAGTAGAACTGGAAAAAAAGGAGAAATCTCTGACCACAGGAAATGTAGAAAAATGAAACCCCTCAAAAAAAACCTCTGCTAGTAAGTGAAGGGCAGGCTTCAGGTGGTTGTTGAAAATTTCAGCTGAGCCTGAACATGATTTGAAACAATCCACCTGACAATAGAACTTCCTATGAAGGTATATGCACTCGGTAAGAATTGCAATTCAAAAGGTGCCCCTGAAGAAGGATTATTCTGAAATGATGTTGGACCTGAAGCAAATCTTCTTTCAAGCACCTGGAGCTCTGCCTCTCAATTTTTCTGCAAAATATGTAGAATAGGTACTTGCATCTGCCTGATTTCCCTGGAGCCTCCAGTGTGGAATTCTGAAGGACTGTGAGGATAAGAGGTGACAATAGAAAACATTCTAGGGTTTAATGGCAAACTAAAAACACACTGTGGGATTGGCGCAGCAGGCATCTGAGATGCTATATTTTAAACAACTCGCATGTGAATTTGCTGATCTACAAGTTTATGTAACTTGTCTGTAAAATTTGCAAAAGTGGTAAAAAAACAAAAAGCAATGCAACAATAATCTTCTTTTCCAAAAAGAAAGAGAAAGAATGCAGAAGTTTATAAAACAATAAGCAAAAATGACTACAGAAAAAAACTCTCTCCTTCATTCACTAGGACATGTTTTAAATTCAGGGCAGTATAAAGTGTATATATAAAATTTACAGACTTCATTGAAAAAAGTGCAGTGTTTCCCATTGGCTCAAGTGCTAGCTTCCACATAGAAAACCAGGGGGCTTTCTGCACTTTGGTGGCAGAGTGACCCTGGTCACTGTATTGGTCCGTCTGCAACCAGAAGCCATGGCAACTCACCTGAAGCTGCTGCAGCCTTCTCACAAGCGATGCAGCTTTGAAGTGTGTCCTCACTTAGCTTTTTTAGTCCTGTTTGGACTATTTTTTGGGACTATGGGCCTTTCTGCATTTGCTGCTGGAAAACGGATCTATAAGATCTATAAGATCTGTTTTCCAGCAAAACGTTTTTAAAAAGAATCTGTTCCAAACAAGGACAGATTCTTGGAGGCCCCACGTGTCCACATACACACGGAGCGGTGGCAGGGCCAGATTGGAGAGCGTCTGCACCGGCACCCATCCCAATCCGGCCTCCAGAGGCCCTGCCCAGCTGTCAAAGAGGGAGAGCGCATGCTCCCTGTTTGACAGCTGGCCCTGCCCACCGGCCTTCACCATTGGCTCCTTTGGAGCTGCCATGGCGAAACTGGCAGCTGGGTTCCCCAGGTTCCCCTTTGCCCGAGAAGGCACGATGACGCCTTCTCGAGCGAGAGGGAAGCTGCTGCCGCCACCACCCACCCCACCGGGGATCGCGCAGTCGCTGCCTTACCTGGTCACTGCCACACATCCCCTGGCAGCTGGAGGTCTGGCATCCGTCGTGTGTGCGCACCCTGTGGCCTCCCATTGGCCAGCCGCCCTCACGAGGGTGGCTGGCCCCTTCCCATGTGCAATGAATGTTGGACCTCCAGCTGCCAGGAGCTATGCGGCAGTGATAAGGTAAGGCAGTGATAGCGAGAGCGCGACCCCCGGTGGGGTGGGGGGTGGCGATGGTAGCTTCCCTCTTGCTTGAGAAGGCGGCATCGTGCCTTCTTGGGTGAAGGGGAACACGGGGAACTCAGCTGCTGGCCTTGTCATGGTAGAGGCTGGTGAGTGTGCCCACCTGTCAAAGAGGCAGAGCATGCGCTCTGCCTCTTTGCTGGGCATGCGCCAGCCATCTGTCTTTTCCCCTGCTACAGTTTAAGGGGAAAAGCCAGATGTAAGACCTAATTTTTCAGGTCATACATCTGGGTTGGATGGTTTTGCACACTGATGTGACGATGTGGCATCCTCAAAGGGGCTCCAATCTGGCTTCCAATGAGGAAGCCATGTCCAAATCCCTCCCCGAACAGGCTCTAAATGTGTTTTTAGAGCCTGTGTGGAAAGGCCCTAAATTTAATCTGAATAAGCTACCTTGGAATTAATCCAAATATAGCCGTCCCCACTCAGAACAGGACTTTTAAATTCCCTCCACCCCAGTGCAAACCCTGCCTGTGATCAAAGCAGCGAAACTTTCTCCTTCACTCACTCACTTGAGCTGAATCTGGAGAGCTTATATTAAAAGCTGGCACTTTAATTTTTTTTTCTGAACTGGATTACTTTCTCTTTTTCACACCTCTCCCTTTTGACATTACCAGGAACTGTGCACTCAAGCAGATCAGTAAAGTAGCAAGCACAGCATGATCAGAGGTGACCTGCGTTTTGCAAAGCCTTTTTGCTTATAAAATGTATCTTTCTGATAACAATCATCAAAAAAGTTACAAATGTTTCCAGCAAAAAAGTTTTAAATGCAAAACTACATCTAGCAGCTCTCCCCTCTTTTTGCCTTTTTCGATCAGGGCTCTAGCATTGAGAGCATGGCAAGGGAGACGGGGAGATTTGCATCTGTGAAATCCCACCCACAGCTGGCTGCCAATTTCTAGAGGTAGTGTGCTCAGATTTGGTGGAGAGATAGCAGCCGTGGCCGGTAACACTTAATTTGTGTTACCACAGCCCCTGGAGATACACAGTAGCTGGAAACCGACCATTGGGCCACAGAGCAGCCTCGTCGGTCATCTGAGGGATTTCCGCACTGCAACGCGTTCCAAATGGAACGCGTTCAGGCGGGAAGCTTAAGACAGCTCTGGGTGCTTTCACCGTTCACACACAGACGCGCCGGAACGCGTTCCGGCGCGCCTGTGTGCGAAAGGTGAAAGCGCCGGGAGCTGTCTTGGCCGGCAAAGGCCGGCCAGGGGCGCGGAGACAGCTGCGGAGGCAGATCGGCAATCAGCTGATTGTCAAACAGCTGATTGCCAAACCTGCGCCGGCGGGGGAGGCGGGCCCGCGGCTGTTCGGGAGCGAGAAGCAAGCGCGAATCCTTCTCCTCCCGAACGCCTGCGGGCAGTTCGTCCGCGCCCGAATGCATGTAGAGCACTTCAAAGTGCTCTACATTTGGTACGCGAGAGAGACAGCTCCGGATACGTCGGATCGCAAGCCCCGCGGCGGCAATGCGTTTGCCGCGTTCCGGGCTGTCTCCCGCGCGTACCAAACAGCCCCGTGCGAAAACGTCTCTGGTCTGTGCACTCAGATGGAGCAGATGACACAAACTGCCTCCAGAGTCCATCTCACAGGGAGAAGCATATGAATACATTGGCCCAGAGGCTGCACTGTGGGAACAGTAGGCAAAAGCAAGGTTCCAGTTGGAGCCTTACATTACATTTTCTCTAACTACAATTCTGAAATTTTAGATGCCCCTTGGATTGGTGCCTTGCCTCTCTCTTGCTGTGCTTCTGCTCCTGTTTCATGCACAAGGGCCCAGATCCAGAGCGAGAAGACCTCTTAACACCAACCAGTCACCTTCTGTTCTCTGCTTAACTATTTCAGATGTGTGGGGAATCTATTATCGTGTGCTTCAGACTCCTCCATTACTTAGCCATTTCCCCAACAGATTTATTATTATATTTCTGTATTTGTGAGCTACTAAAAATCCCCGATTGTAGTATATTTGGTGTGTGCATGACTAGGATAAGATCTGCATGGCTCCTATGGGCCACACTAAAAGAGGGCCAAGTGTGTGATGACAAAACGACATAAGAAGTGTCCCACTGGATCAGATTCATGACCCATCTAGTCCAGCAATCTGCTCTTGCGGAGGCAAACCAGGGAAGCCCATCAATAGGTCATGAACATAACTGTGCTTGGCTTGTAGTCTCCCAGCAACTGGTTTTCATAGGTAAACTGGGTCCCATTATACAGACACTCACCCTGTCATTTGGGCTAATAGCCATTGATTGTCCTGATTTTTGTGAATGCATCCAACCCCTTTTTAAAACTGCTGAAGCTGGTATCCAATACCACATCTTCTGGTAATGAATTCTAAAGATTAACTATGCATTTTTGTATAAACCCAGGCCTTTGTATTTAAGTCCATCCATCCTATTGACTTTGGCTCAATGCCCAAGCCTGATGAAGTCATTTTGGGCCTTAGTGTCCAGATATTCCTTCCCTTTACTGACCTCTGAACTGTTGCAATCATCAACTGAAGCAACCTGCCAATATTCCTTCAGGGGGAATGCTTTCCTTTGCCTGTGTGGATGAACAGAAAGCGGGAGAAGTGACTAAAGGGCCAAGGAATCTCCTAGAATTCCCATCTGTGGATCCAAAATGGCAAATGTCTGGTACCATTTCCAGTCCTTCAATGATCCTGCTACAAGTGTAAGTTCTGTTTCTTTTATGGATCCAGCTCCAAGTGTAACACCCTTTTTCCTCACCTAGTCAAAGATATGGATCTTCAAGATCCAGATCTTTAAGATGGGGTCCTTCTAGAGAACCAGATTTTGAAGATGTCTGAAGACCCCATTGTGGACACCTTTAATCAGGTCCACATGAAATCCAGATTTAAGAGCATCAAGGACCCATTAAATCCAGATTTCCCCTGCCCGTGTGGGGACAGGGCCTTTCAGATGGGGCCTTCAATGGGGTACAGGTGAGGACAGGGCCTTTCCGTTTAGTACTATCAGGTACTAATCAGGTTCCTAATGGGTTCTAAGCCTTAGTGGGAAAAGACATGTTTCACTTGCAGCACCATTCTGAAAGCTATAGGGAAACACACAAAGTGCGCTTGCCACTTCAGATGCTTCTGTGGTGTCCTGGAGCCCTCCACCCAGGGCCTTATGCCTTCCAGTCTCCATGTGAGTGGACTCCTTGTCTTCTCAGGTATTGGCCAATTTCTCCAGCTTAGCATCACATGAAGATGTCATAATAGTGGGAAAGTATGTAGTACTCCATTACATCATTTACATGAGGATGCTACATCCATAAGTAGGACTCATTTGAGCCCAAACTACCTAATAACAAACTCTGTCATTTAGTTCAATGAAATATCTTCTATGGGAATGACCCCACCTTCAATTTATGTAGTTAGTCAGAAATCACACTGAAACATCATTAAGTTTCATCAAGGGATTTAAGTGAAGTGAAGTGAGTTAAATGCAAAATTAATTAAGTTGTTAATTAGTTAATTAACTGCTATGCTTTTAAGTGATCCCATTAACAAACTGACATAAATTTCAGTTTAATTTCCTAAATGTAGAAAGTGTTTATGAAACTGTAAAAGCCCGAGGGCTTCACTGCAGCCTGTAGAATTTTAAACCAACAATGAAGTTATTCATATATTTTTATATGAAAACTATGTAACAAAGATTGCTGCTGCTTCTTTTCTTTTGGAAAAGTCTAACTGAATCACAAATCCATATTTATGCATTGCAAAATAAATTCTATGGATCTTACTCCCAGATAAGTGATTGAATGGCTGTAATATTTAACATTATTTCAGTATCACATCCTTTTTATTTAAATTTTCGTAGGATACCTGATATTACTAAGCAAAATTAAAGCATAGTTTTATATATTGCTATAGTTTACTTTCTCCAGAGCAGTTGTTCCCAAAGTTGTCTGGGCTAGGACCCATCTAATATAAGTTTACCAACTCGGGACCCACCTCTAGGAAATTTAACCGTTACCAATATGAATAAAGGCTCAGTCGGTTGGTGTGTTGTTCTACAGGTAGGGCCCACTAAATAACCGGTGTTATTGAAGCCAGTTATTGAGCCAATTTGGTCTAGTGGCTAGGGAGCCGGACACTTATCTGGGAATACTGGGTTTGATTCCACACGAAGCCAGCTTGGTGACCTTGGGCTAGTCACAGCTCTCCTCCTGACTATTACAGCCCCACGTACCTCACAGGGTGTCTGGTGTGAGAAGAGGAATAGAAAGCTTTGTCAGCTGCTTTGAGCCCCCTTAAATGGGTGAGAAAAGCAGGGTAGAAAAGCCAACTCTTCTCCTATAGAAAACTGGTTATGAAGAAGCAGTGGAAACCCAAGCTACTACTATGTTAATAGCAGTGAGGAGAGGAGGAAAAGGCCAAATTATTACTCAGCCAATAAACTGCAGAGGAATTAGTCCACTCTACCAACATATCAGTCAGTGGCATTGTGGGGTGGTGGTCTAGTTTGCTGATATATTTCAAAGGCACCTCATAGGCTAAATTCTAGGATTTCATAAAATAAGCAATCTCCCATCTTACCAACAGTGTGAAAGCAAAACCTGTGCCATACAGATATTGAGAAGAAGGAAGGAGAAAGCCAACGGACCAGAAACTGTCTATGGATGTCCATCAAGTGTTTATGTTCAAATCAAGATTTCTTTGTTTTTTGCCAAAACAAAGTAAATTAGACCCTCTCCAGAGTTGCACTGATGTTTTGCACTATTACTAATTATTTTATTTTGTATTAATTGTATTGAATAATAAGCCTCATTCTCTCCCCTTTTTCTACCCTGGAAATGGCTCCAGGACACCATAGAGTTATAGGGTCTTTCTGCGCTTGGCCTTATTCTGGAATATATCCCAGAATAGGGGCCTGCTGGCCACATGCTAGTGCAGATTATTCTAGGCTTCATGTGAGACCTACCGTAGTCTGCATTAACATGTGGTCAGCAGACCTCTGTCCCAAGATATATTTCAGAGAAAGGGCAAATGTGGAAAGGGGCCTAGTCTCAGATTAATGTGTGTAGTAATTTAATTACCTGTCTTCATTCGAAGTCTGAAATGACCTGTTAAATCATACTTATAGACCACTGGTCCACCATCTTATTCTCACGGTGGCAACCAGGTACATATGAATGCCCACAGCTTACTCTGCTCATACTTCTTCTAGCAGCTGGCCTTAAGAGACATTCTGAGAATCTGTCTCCCTGAAGTCATGTATGCATCAGGCCTAGTAACCTATAATGGTTCTGTCTTCCATGAATAGGCCTAAACCTCTTTTAAAGCTATCCGAGCTAGTGGCTGGTAGTGTTAGTGAGAAAGCAGTAAGGATAGGAGATGACAGAATCATCAGAAATTGATTCTATTTGAGCTGAATGGAATATGGAAAAAATTGGCTCTGGCCGAATACGCTCCCCCCCCCCCCCAGATGTGGGGGTATTCATATCTGGGCTACACAGGATTGGGGATGAAATGTGATGCCTGCACCTAAGCTGTGCATTCCAATGCACAGCTTTGTTAAGTCTGAACATACCCCATGTGTACACAATTATATTTTTACAATAAAAAAAGAGAAGAGTTTAGATCCAGTCAGTTAGTTAGGCGTTAGTTAAGGAGTTAGTAGGAGTTAGGTGGCATCCCCATTACAAGCTTATTTCAGTTTCAAACCATTTTCAATCCTCGCAGACCCCACGTCATTTTGGCTTAACACGCTTTCCTCGTGTTAAATCGCCCCAAAGCATTGTAAATGTTAACCCTCATTTCAAAAGGTCTCACTCCGGATCATGTGCTTGATACGTGTTACATTTTTTTACTGTGGGGACCCTACCGTTTTAAGGGATGAGAATCCATGTTTAGGGTTTCCCTCTCCCAATAGCTTGCTTCCAAAGACAGTGATTTCAGTGTAAAAATCCAACCTTCACAACAGCTGCTACACTGTAGCAATCCAGGCACTTCACACCTGATAACAATGTTGCAATTTTGCACAATTCTAGCTCTTTGGAGTTCTGACCTTTAAAGGGGAAAGGAAAGAAGGGCAGGTTTTGGGAGATGTGTGAATGTTTAAAGCCCCCTTGCTTGAGTTGCCGCTGCTGCTGTGTGCACTTGGCAATGGAGAGAATCACTGGCTGCCCGCTGCCAGTTTTCCTCCATCCAGGCAAGAGGCAGCCACCCAACCAGGCTCGGTGAAGGGGTCCATTATGGGCGGCGCATTCGCGCCAGGAGGAAGAGGGCAGGGCAGCCCCCAAAAGCAGCTTTTAAAAAGTAGCCACTTGAGTCACGTATGCCATGTATGATCCTCAGAATCCGAATCAAATGTGATTAAGTTTAAAGTAACGGGAACAGGCAAATTCGAGTTTGCATCCGGTTCTGTTATTTCGGTTTAGGGAAACTGGATTAAGCTTGTAATGGGGATGCGGCCTTAGAGTTAGAGAAGAGAAAATGAAGACTTCTAGGTGATTTCTTCCATGCTCTTCTGGACAGGTAATATCAATGTATGGGAATTTATCTTGTGGTTTTTGTTTCTGGGGACTTCAACTAAAAGTCTTGATAAGGGGAAGTAAGTTACTTTGCCTAAGATTTAGGAAAGCAGAGTTATTATTCTGTGTAAACTGCTATGCTGTGGCTGCTTCCAAATATTTTTCTTTTCCTCTCGTTGAGAACTTAAGATTTTTGCTAGAAATTCCACTATGCTTTAATAAATGTCATTTAAAGCTAATTTAAACTTATTTGGTTATGCCATTCTTAATAAATGAAACATGGTTTAAGAACATGAGGCCTTTTTGCAGTACAGCCGGAACGGCTGTCATGTGCTTCGGCTAAGTCAGTTTGGGGCGGTTTCCCCGTTCACACATAGGCAGGCAAGAACGTGTTTACACGTGTTCCTACCTACCTATGTGCGAATGCTGAAACCGTCCCGACCTGACTTGGTTGGGAAAGGCTGGACAGGGGTGGGGATGCCTCCCCCAGGCCTGCCCACCATTAGGTGGGAGCACCCAGGGGTGGGGAGCCCTGTCAGGTGGCTTTCTCTGGTTTCTGTACACCTGCCGGGGACCCACCCACCCACCCTGGGGATGGCTGCCTGCCTGCCTGCCTATGGGCCAGGGGCTGTTTGACCCCTTGGTAGACTGGACGCACATGGGGCCGGTTTACCGGTGTCCCACCTCCCCTGGCCGACTGCTGCAGATCGCAAGCCTCTGCGGGGTCTAGCCACATCGACGTAGGGTGGCTAAGCCCCGCAGAGGCACCCCAGCACCCCCACCCCGGGCACGCATCCGGGCGCACGCAGCTCCTACCTCCTCGCTGTCCCAGGTCTCTATGACCCAGGGCAGCCGGAAGTGTGTACCACATGCACGCGGCGCAGCTTCTGATTGGGGACTTTTTCATTTCTATCCATTTTATTTGTGAACCTTTCAATTCAGAAAAGTCCAAATGGAGCCTGGAAAGTCCACAAATAAAATGGATAGACATGAAAAGGTGTGAGCAGTTAGTCCTGAAGATGGACTGAAGAAGGTTTAAAGTGAAGCCTTTTTGTGAGCTTTTTGTAAGAGCATGGGGAAAGCAACCTAGAAGATCTACAGTGTAATATATCAGGGGTATGGTTTTTTTTCCTTTAGCAGAAAGAGAAGCTCAGACAAAAATAATTTGTTAACAGAATAATTGGTAGTTTTCAATCATCTTACAGTTACAAAGTCCAATGTTTCGTTTTAAATATTTGGAATTTATTTTTATTTCTATCCTGCCTGAAACCCAGAGCTTTTGGAACAAGTTACAATAAAACCAATATAAAACATAATTAGAAATGAACTAATTAAGCGTGCATTCAGAGATTGGTTACTTATCCTACTATATTCTGGAATAAAGCATTGGTATTCTGGAATATCTGTGTTTTATTCTGGAATATCCAAATAAGTTTGAATAACTAGCCAATGCCTAGATGCAGCCTAAGTCAGTGTAGAACAGTGCCCTGAAAGGGGAGGGAAGCAAATTATAAGCAAACAAAATAAAGTTGTGAACTCAAATATCCTAGCTGACTATTCTTAGAGATAAAACTGTACAGAACAGAAGAAACAGACAGAGACTTGACTTTTTCTCAGCACGGGTGTTTCTAGTGTAGCCAGCAGGGGAACCCTTAGTTAAATGTAATGCTTGCTGTGATAGATTTCAACTCTCAGTAATACTGGCAATGAACATTGTTCTCCATTTTATTTTGGCTTTGCATGACATATGACTCAGGCTGGGGTCACACCTAAGGTTTAATCCAGCTTCAGTCCACTTTCAGAGTGAGAGAACCCACGAGCAAAGTGACCAGTATCTATCCCAAAGATGGATTTTCTGAGTTATTTAACACTGAAAGAAAGCAGTTCATCACTTTGCCGATGTATTCTCTCACTCTGAAAGTGGACTGAAGCTGGATTAAACCTTAAATATGACCACAGCCTTAACTGACTGACATAGACTTTTGAAATGACATATGCAAAGCTGGAAGAGAGATTTATTGAATACCCTTTTTATCCAAGGGTATCTTGCAACAAAGAAGAGACATATCTTTTAAAGTGTATTTACTCTGATGGATCCTGCAGGGATTTAGTATGGCTTATTTTAACACCCACGAAGATAATGTCTGAACGAAATATACTTCAAGTTTGTTTACTCAATGAAAACATCAGTGTAACTTCTGCTTCAACAAAATTCTTATTGCAGTTAAGCTAAGGGAGAAAATGGCGGTCTCTTAGGCCGTGTCTTCACGGCAACCTTATTTCGCTTTCCCTAAACCGAGATAACAGAACCGGATGCAAACGCGAATTTGCCTGTTCCCATTACTTTCAGCTTAATCGCGTTCAATCCGGATTCTGAGGACGTACGTGACTCAAGGGGGGACTCCAGTGGCTACCTTTTAAAAGCCGCTTTTCGGGGCTGCCCTGTCCTTTTCCTCCTGGCGTGAACGTACCACCCATAACAGACCCCTTCACGGAGCCTAGCTGGGTGGCTGCCTTGCCTGGATGGAGGAAAAATGGCACCAGGCAGGCAGTGATTCTTTTCCCTCCTCTCCCGATTGCTCAGGGTGCGCAGCAGTGGCGGCAAGTCAAGCCCCTTTCGTCTGTCACAGCTAAACATTCATACATTTCTCCAAACGGCAGTTGCGTTTGTTTCTTTTCAGCACTTTCAACAGCAAGATGGTTATCAGGTGTGAATTGCTTGTTTGCTACAGCGGATTGCTTGATTGCTATTCGGGCTGCTGCTGCTTTTACAGCTTGCTTTGGAAGCAAGCTATTGGGGGAGGGAAACTTTCATCCCTTAACACGGAAGGGTTCTCACAGTAAAAATGTAAAATGTTTCAAGTGCATGAACCGGAGTGAGACCTGTTGAAATCAGGATTGAGATTCATCACGCTTTGGGGTGGTTTAACATGGGGAAATCGTGTTAAGCCAAACTGCCGTCTGGACTCCGAGGATTCGAAACGTTTTGAATCTGAGATAAGGTTGCCGTGAAGACACGGCCTTTGTCTCTTTCTGCAGTAGATCCAGATTAGTAGATCTGAAATTATTGGATCTACTGATCCAGATCACTGAAAGGTGGGGGCTGGATCAGTGTCATCTGCACTGTTGCCATGAATCTGGTTCAAGACTCCTTGAGGCTGCAAAGCTTGTACAAGCTTTGAAGGAATTCGCCTCACCCACTAACTGTATGTCTCTGTGATCTGTGAGGTTTTATTCTGATTTCATAGATCTGGATCAAGGACTATTTCGGTGATGGCCAACCTATGACATGCGTGTCACAGGTGACACGCCAAGCCCTTTTGGGTGACACACATGGTCACCCTGGCACCTGGACGTGTAGTGCTTGCTTGTTCTTGAAGTGTACAAAATACCAACTTTCAATTGAAGATTTAGCAACAAAAGTCACTAATGTAAAGAATTATTTGTTTTTGCTTTTAATAAAATACATATATCAAAAATATAACTTTTTTACTAGAGCTACAAATATCACAAAATTATGGATATTTCTAGATGTGACACAGCACCTGAGTTAAGCTAGGTTTTCTTGCAAATTTTGACACACCGAGCTCAAAAGGTTAGCCATCACTGGACTATTTGAATGTACAGATACGTATGTATTACATATGTATCTGTACGAATCTCATACGTATCTGTACGCACTTGCGCTTATAGTACGGGATAAAAACGAGATGCGTACGAAATGCATACAGATATGTATAACACATACAAATGTTGTCGACATTTGTATCTTCAGATATGATGAACGTTGACATTTGTCTCTTCAGATTCAAATCTAACATTTGGACGAATAGATTGGAATGAATTCGATTCAGATCAGATTTTGCTGCATTCGGATTCTAAACATTTGAATCAAATGTTCGGGTATTCGATTCGACTCGAATTCAAATAAATAAAAAAATCATGCACATCCCTAGTATAAACATAGTGAATTCGATAGACCAGCGGGGATAGAATAAAGTGGTGCCAGGATTCTGTCACTCGCTACTTGTATGAAGTGTTAGCATGCTCGTAGGCATATAAGACCCTTTCGGAACTTGGCCTTATTCAGGATTATATCCCATCAACTGCATGCTGGAGCACACTATGACAGGCTCTGCTGTCTAAATCTGATGAATAAAACACCAGCACCTTGTTTCAAAAGAGTTATGACATTGCAACAACGTGCAAATCAGATATTAAACTGGCTTAGTGACTTCACCCAAAAGCGGTATGGTATTCCCTGTGACCAGGCCCGCCCCTGTAAAAATTAAGCACTTTGTTTAAATACTAAGTTTTAAAGTGATGCATCCATTTTTAATAAGTCCATTAATTAAGAAGAATTTTGATATTTCTTTCATGCTATTATTAGGATAATAATGAGTCAATTCAGTGGCTGGGATGCAAAATGCCAGGAAATAGATATGTTAGCAGCAAGAACAAAATTGAGCTTATTTAAAAGCAAATCATATAATTCCACCTGAATCTGTTGTTGGTAAAGTGGAAGGTAAGAACACTTACCATGGCAGAAAGCTTTTGCCATTCATTTATCTATTTATTTTTAAAGTTGCTCCTGAGAAATAATGCTTTTAATCGTGATTAATCATGAATCTTTGTACCATGTGTTCACTTTTTGAAAATCTGAAAGATATACTGTAACACTTATGCTGAAAAAAAATCATTTGCTTCCAATACGCTGCTGGATGAGATTTACATCATGAGCAACTTATAAGGCTTCGCACATTTTAGATCTAATTATCTGACAAATTGCAGATAAAGGAAAAGATGTGGCCTTGAGTTGAACTTGACCCCCCAGTGACTACCGATGTACTTATTATTTTTCTTGGCAGCTACATTTATTTATTTATTTTGATTATTTGTATGCCAGACAAGACTTCTAGAGCAGCTTGAACATGGCTGTGTTCACACCTACGTTTTAATAGAGATGTGCATGAATGCATTTTTTTCCCTTCGTATTCGATTCAAATTGAAATTTGAAAATATGGATTTTCAAAAATCCTAATTGAATTTGGATTATACGGTTCCGTATTTTCAAAAATCCTATTTGAATCGAGTGCTATGAATGTCAGAAACATTCGTATCCAATTTTTGAATCCATTCACATCCTGTTTGTGTTGTGTTTGCATTTTGTTAGCATTCCATTTGCATCCTGTATTATAAGTGCAAATAGACTCGATATTTGGATGTGATATATGATGACGAATTCAGTCGAATTATTCAAAAATCCCTATCAGATTTTTGAAAATCCAAATTCGATTTGAATTTGAATTCAGATTGGATTTTTGAATTTTCGAATATCCATGCACATCTCTACATTTTAATTCACTCTCAGTTCACTTTCAGAGTGAGAGGGCACATCAACAAAGCGACTAGACATTTTCCTTCCAAATTATCTAACCCAAAGTTGAATTTTCTGAGTTAGATAATCAGGAGTTTTGGAGTGATGTGTTATCAGTTTGCAGGTGACAAATTGATAACACGTCTCTTCATGCCATCTGAATCAGGAGAGGTAGTCAAAATGTTTGACAGGTCCTGGGAGGCAGTAATGGGCTGGATTGGGGCAATAAACTGAAGCTGAATCCAGTCAAGACAGGGGTGCTGTGTTTTACAGGGTCTCATGTCCATGTAGAAGGGGGGCATCCTGTTTTTGATGGGGTTTCTTTGCCCCAGAAGGGACAGGTGTGCAATTTGGAAGTGCTCTTGGACTCTGCACTGATACTTGAAGCTCAACGGAAACTTTGATCAGAGATGATACTATGGTTCTGAGCTCTACTTACCCTGGAGCATGGGAAAACTAACTAATTGCTTAGTTTAAAAGGTATAATGGAATTACAATGGACTTTAGATCAAATAAGAATCTTCCATCTTTTTGTGCTATTAAAAGACCAGAGTTTCATTACCATAGTCTCTATTAAAATATGAACAAAAGACTTCAACTGCCATTACAAATTTACATATTTCTTGTGGATGTGTATATGGCAGAAATCTGTGCTTGGCACTTCCTAATTCAAAAGCTTATTTTTTAAATCAATTAAGTGTAGCTTTAGTTGATTTATCTTAAATAATAGTCCTGAAACAAGATTCTTATTGTTTGGAAAAGGACATTTATTTAAGCCCTTTCCACCACCAGCAACACCAGCAACATTTTATCTAAGACAGTGGTTCCCAAAGTTGTCTGGGCTACGACCCATCTAATATAAGTTTACCAACTCGGGACCCACCTCTAGGAAATTTAACCATTACCAATATGAATAAAGGACTTTTCAAATAACAAACAAAGTTTTAATACATTTTTTTATTACTTAATTAAATAATTGCATCAAAAAAGTTATTTCAAATACGGTTAAATTTCCTAGAGGTGGGTCCCGACCCACAGTTTGGGAAACCCTGATCTAAGAAATGCAGTACATACTATGCAATTGAACTTTCCTTCAATTTAACTCCTATAGTTTAATGCACAGTTGTATCATATTCTATAAAGATTACATTATAAAATAAAATAATTCTGAGACATGTAAAAACAAAACCATACAGCTACTGTGCTGTAAGCTGTATGGGTGCAAAGTCTTTGGAATAAGGATGAAATATGTCAAAGAAACATATAAAATATGAATAACTGGATGTTCAGGTCATTTTAAATCATGTTTGGTGCTTTAAAATTATTATACAAAAGCAATGCATTAATATTTTATATGCACAAAAACATACAATATGATCCATTTTCTTAAAAATCCACAGAATTGCCCTCTTTATAGCAGATAAATCATCCACAGTTTGAGTAGAAATCCCAGACTGGTTTCCGATTAATAATAATGTAAATGAATGAGATTCTATTGTTTCCTCTATTGACTGATGTGCATAATTCTTACTGATGTTAAGGGAAGTTATGCAAAACATCAAGGCAAGATGCTTCCCTTAAGGTCGGCCTTTAGAAAGAATTCTCATTTGCTTTGTTGACATGTACCAGAAAAGTGAATAAATTTAGGACTAGAAATTATAACCGAACATGCTGTGGATATTCCTGTTTTCCTACACAGTAGTTTAAGGCAGGAATTGCTTCAGTCTAACAAACATGTTCATATCAATGTTTGCCGTAAGATTTGCCGTAAGATTTGGGGGCTGTGCAGAATACTAGAGATTCCAATAATAGTTTTGGCAAAATTGTTAGCATTATGCACATATGAAAATCACAAGTAAATACTTTAAGAAGGCTATGAAATCAAGGAAAGAAGATGCCCAGATGCCCATGGGCAATCTTACATTTTGGGCTAGGGCAGTGGTCGGCAAACTCGTTAGTCAAAAGAGCCAAACATCAACAGGACAATGACTGAAATTTCTTTTGAGAGCCAAATTTTTAAAACTTAAACTATATAGGTAGGTACATTGTTATTAACTTAATTAGAGTACTCCTAAGCTGGAAGAGCCACACTCAAGGGGCCAAAGAGCTGCATGTGGCTCCCGAGCTGTGCTTTGACTTTGAAATCTATTGAAAATCTTTAAATCTTTTTAAAAAAACATTTTTATTGATTCTTATTCACTAAAAAAAGAAAGAAAAAGACAAATGCACCTTCTGCACTGACCTCAGTTAATCTGTATTAACTAGAGGCATTTTCGCACTACATCCTTCAGGACGCTTTGACCATTCACACATAGGAGCGCAGGAACGCGTGTAAATGCATTCCGGCGCGCCTGTGTGCGAATGCTCAAAGCATTCTGAAGTGCCTTAGCCGGCGAACGCTGGCAAGGGGCGGGGAGACGGCTGCCGAGGCTCCCGCAGCCGGCAAGGCAGGCAATCAGCTGATTGTCAGCCAGCGCTGGCGGGGGAGGCGAGCCCGCGGCTGTCAAAGAGAGAGAAACATGAGCGAATGCTTCTCTCCCCGAACAGCTGCGGGCACTTCGTCCGCGCCGGAACGGATGTAGAGCACTTTAAAGTGCTCTACATCTCGAACACACGCAAGACAGCTCCGGACACATCGGAGCGCTAGCCTCGCTGCGGCAATGCGTATGCCGCGTTCGAGGCTGTCTTGCACGCGTTCGAAAACCCCGTGTGCGAAAACGCCTCAGATCTGTGTTAGTTAGATCTGTATTAGTTAAATCTGTATTAGGTAGATTTGGCTCAATTACAGGCAGAAGCATCTGCATTGAGTGGGCTTTAGAATACTGAATCTGTGCTAAAGAGTGCTAGCAGGGTTGTAGATCACGTTTCTGATCTACTCTACTTCTGTGCATACAGATGTGTTCTTAGGAGCTCCTTCATCCAGATTAACTAATAAGTACAGAATTCTATTACAAGATAATTATATCCGTTACAATATCACATACCCAATTTACCATCCAAGAGGTGTTACCATCCAAGAGGTGGTAACAGCTACCAGCCTAGATGACTTTAAGGAAGGGTTAGACAAGTTTATGGGCAACAGATATATCAATTGCTTCTAGAATGGATGCCTAGGAACATCTTTCAGGCTGGGGGGATAAGCAGGATGCTTCTAAAGCCATTTGCTGAGATCCGAGAGCAGGAGAAGGTTTGCCTTTGTCTCTGCTTGAGATGCCCATGGACAATTGGTGGGCCACTGTGTGAGACAGAATGCTGGACTAGATGGATTGTGGCCTCTTCTGTTCTGTTCTTATTTCCCCATTCCCCCATCCCATAACCCTTCCTATCTCAACATCACGGATCTATTTTTACCATCTTTTTAATCAACAGATATTTTGTTTTCATTATTTCTCCTTCCACACTTTCTGGTGTATCTGGCTGTGTGATGTAGGTTAATAATTTTTTCCACTTCTGTGTAATTCTGTCCTTATTCCTACATATAGTAGATGTTGCCTCTGGGGGAAAAAAATCAAACCTAAATTGATTGACTATATATTAGTATCACTTATGTAATTACTATTTTGTCTCATTCCGCTATCCACTTGCAATAGTAGTTTGGGCAACTATTAATAATTGATGAACAGAGAGGTTCTTAATAGGCATGTGCAAGAATATTTAAAATATCCGTTATTTGATTGAATGAGGCTGAATTCACAGAAAATTTCACATCTACTGTACATGGATGATCTGAAGCTTTATGGAAAATCTGAAATCGAGATCCAGTCACTGACCAATACAGTGTGAATATTCAGCAGCGACATCAGTATGGAGTTTGGCCTGGACAAATGTACCACAGTGGCACTGAAGAAGGGGAAGATTACTGAAAGTGAAGGCATTGAAATGCCAAATGGTCAAGCCATCAGGTCCCACCAGGCAGAAGCCTACAAATACCTTGGCATCTTGCAACTGGATAACATTAAGCATGGCCATGTGAAATCTGTGGTCAGTAAAGAGTACATCCAAATGACTAGAAAAATCTTGAAAAGTAAATTGAATGGCAGTAACACCATTAAGGCCATAAACACCTGGGCCATACCAGTCATGAGATGTACTGTGGGAATTGTGAACTGGACTCAGTTGGAATTGGACAACTTAGACAGAAAAACCAGAAAACTGATGACGATCCACCATGCACTACTTCCTCGGAGTGATGTCAACAGGTTGTACTTGCCCAGGAAAGCAGGCGGTAGAGGACTTTTGCAAGTGAAGCAAACAGTGGAAGAAGAGAAGCATGCATTAGCAGATTACGTGGCAGAAAGCAAAGAATCAGCTTTGATTGAAGTCAACAACCAGAAGCTTCTCAAGGTGCAGCAAACCAAGAACCAGTACCGGAAAACTGCAATTCAATGCCGAACGGACAGCTGGCACAATAAAGCACTGCATGGGCAGTTCCTGGAGAAGATCGAAGGCAAAGTGGACATGGAAAAGACCTGGGCTTGGCTTACGAATGGAACATTGAAAAAGAAAACAGGAGGACTGATTCTTGCTGCACAAGAACAAGCAATAAGAACAAATGCCATCAAAGCCAGAATTGAAAAATCAGGAGAAGATCCAAAGTGCTGACTCTGCAAAGAAGTGGATGAAACAATCGACCATATACTCAGCTGCTGCAAGAAGATAACACAAACTGATTACAAGCAGAGACACAATGCTGTAGCACAAATGATCCACTGGAACTTGTGCCAAAAGTATCATCTGCCAGTGGCAAAGAACTGGTGGGATCACAAGCCAGAAAAAGTTGTTGAAAACGAACAGGCAAAACTACTTTGGGACTTCAGGCTTCGACTGACAGAAAACTGGAACATAACACCCCTGACATTACAATTGTTGAGAAAGAGAAGGTGTGGATCATCGACGTTGCTATACCAGGCGACAGCAGAATTGAGGAGAAACAGTTGGAGAAGCTCACCAGATACGAAGACCTGAGAATTGAACTTCAGCGACTCTGGCGAAAACCAGTGAAAGTGGTCCCAGTCATCCTTGGCACACTGGGCGCGGTGCCAAAAGATCCCAGCGGGCACCTAAAAACCATTGGCATTGACAAAATATCCATCTGCCAACTACAAAAAGCCACTTTACTGGGGTCTGATAGCATAATTCACCGATACATCATGCAGTCCTAGGTGCTTGGGAAGTGCCCGACTAGTGATATAATACGAAATCCAGCATAGTCATCTCATTTGCTGTGTGTAACTGCTGTTTTACATCATCATCATCATCATCGTCATCATCATCATCATCATCATAGAAAAATCGGGAGAAGATCCAAAGTGCCGACTCTGCAAAGAAGTGGATGAAACAATCGACCATATAGTCAGCTACTGCAAGAAGATCGCACAAACTGATTACAAGCAGAGACACAATGCTGTAGCACAAATGATCCACTGGAACTTGTGCCAAAAGTATCATCTGCCAGTGGCAAAGAACTGGTGGGATCACAAGCCAGAAAAAGTTGTTGAAAACGAACAGGCAAAACTACTTTGGGACTTCAGGCTTCGACTGTCAGAAAACTGGAGCATAACACCCCTGACATTACAATTGTTGAGAAAGAGAAGGTGTGGATCATCGACGTTGCTATACCAGGTGACAGCAGAACTGAGGAGAAACAGTTGGAGAAGCTCACCAGATACGAAGACCTGAGAATTGAACTTCAGCGACTCTGGCGAAAACCAGTGAAAGTTGTCCCAGTCATCCTCGGCACACTGGGCGCAGTGCCAAAAGATCTCAGTGGGCACCTAAAAATCATTGGCATTGACAAAATATCCATCTGCCAACTACAAAAAGCCACTTTACTGGGGTCTGATAGCATAATTCACCGATACATCACGCAGTCCTAGGTGCTTGGGAAGTGCCCGACTAGTGATATAATACGAAATCCAGCATAGTCATCTCGTTTGCTGTGTGTAACTGCTGCTTTTACATAAATAATAATAATAATAATAATAATAATAATAATAATAATAATAATAATAATAATAATAATAATAATAATAATAATTAGACATTCATTTTTTAATATTCAAATGAATATGAATATTTTGAATCATTCATACGAATAATTCAGACATTAGTATGTGTACAGATATGTACGCATTATATACGTATCCATACACGTCTTATTTATATCCATCCGCATTTGTACGGATACATACAGGATGAAAACAGGATGTGTACGGGATAAAAATGTGATGTGTACGGATGTGTAGGTATGTGTGTGGATGCATACAAATGTTGACATTCGTATCATAAAATACATATAGAATATTTGTATGAATAGATATGAATGTATTCAAATTGGTTCAAATTTTATTACATTCATTTTTTTCTCTATTCATATGAAGTTGATGAGTGTGGGTTTCTATGATCCCTGCACCCTTCAGACTCCTTCATGGCACCATAAATGTTCCATGCAGATCCAACCTGAGACAATATGTGCATTGATTCACACAGTGTTCCCATGCAGCCACTTTTATTTATCTGGCATATGAAAAGGCGGGAGGAAAAATCACTGGGTCCTCGTTTGGGTGACCCCAATAGTATAAGCCTATCTAGTTGGAGATGGTAAAAATGTGGGGAGGGAAGAATCTGTGGTTTGTTATGCTGAGTTTGTGTCAATCATATTAAGTGCAATGGGTGAGTATTGTAGCATCTTAGAGCCGGTATCTGGTGGGCTGCTGACCACTCCTCAGGTGCTCCTGAACAAAACTGCAAGCTAAAAATATAAAAATAAAAGCAGGAAACTGTGCCCTCCCACAATACTCTGAGAATTCCACACCACTATAAATGATTGGTGGTCTCTGAGTGAATTCCTTCACATCCTTCCCAGAACACCCTTGTCCAGCCTCTATAAATCTGCAATATAGACATACCTTTAAAAATTCCAGGAGTTGGAAGCAGCAGCAGACATGGAAGAGGAAGAGGAAGAGGAAGAGGAAGAGTAAGAGGAAGAAGTAGTGCTGAGTTTTCTACCCCACTTTTCTCATCCATTTAAGGGGACTCAAAGTGGCTGACAGAGCTTTCTATTCTTCTCCCCACAACAGAACACCCTGAGAGGTAGGTGGGGCTGTGAGATCTCAGGAGAGAGCTGTGACTAGCCCAACGTCACCCAACTGGCTTTGTGGAGGAGGGCCGAATCAAACCCAGTATTCCCAGATAAGAGTCCAGCTCCCTAACCACTTGACCACACTGGTTCACCAATCCACAGAGCCCAACGCACCAACATAAGTTAATGGCACCACAGAAATGAGACCCAGTCAGTCAATGGGGGTTTTCCCACTGTCATTAATGGGTACGTAATGGCATTTTTGTACCCATTAATGGGTACTTAATGGGTACTTCTCGTGACAATGGAAAGACACCCAATGCACATTAACATGACTGTGAAAGGGAGACCCATACTATTGATAACTCAATGACACTACAGAAGTGAGATCCAGTTTACTTCTGTATCAACCGTACTGCAGAGGAGAGATTCAGCGAAGCATCTTTATATTGGGGAAAAAGTTGCTTTTGAGGCCGGATCCGTGGATTTCACCTCTCAGTTGAGACAAGCCCCATTATCCCTGAAGCTCTGCTCTTGTGAGTTTCAATACTTGGGTAAAACTTTGGTGGCGTTGGAGTAGGGATGTGCACTAATATTTGTAATATTAGTTATTGTAAAGGCCGCCTCTCCTCCCTTAGCCCTTATCTTTTTCATATATATATTTACCTTTATTTGGTAGTGTGGTAGCGTTTTGTTTACTTGTAAATCAAACTCTGTTATTTCCTTCCAAGAGGCACACCTTCCATTTCCTTTTCCCTACTCTTTGGCTTGATAATAATGTTGCCTCCCTTCTGATGCTGCAGCAGACAGCACCCTGCCCCGACTCTGCCAATCTCCAGCAGTGGGTTGGATACAGTTACTGTTCAGAACTCTGGCCCTATTTGGCTCCCTTTATAAACAGAGAACTCCACGAAGCTTCTTTGAAACAACAAGAACATGTGTTTATTGAATACAGTTAAGTCTCAAGTCAGCTTCTTCTTCAGGTTACACTTTCAGCTTCTGTTGTCAAACAGTTCGGTCCCTAACTTTCACACTCAGTTCAAAGACTCTTAAACTTCTTGAGTAAACTCTCAACCAGTACAATATGTGTTTGCTTGCCCTTATATTTTCACCAGCAACATCAAACACGTATTAACAGACTCAGGACCCCAATTCCCAGCTTCCCTCAGGACAGCTAAAGGCCCGTTTCTCCCCTTCGTTAACCTCCCAGATTAACGACCCAAGGCAGAGAACCCAAATTATCCCCTCAGGCTCCCTTTTATATGGGCCTGGCTGGCTTGCTTCGCCCTGATTGGCTGAGCTCCTCCAGCATTCTATTTCACCCCTCCCCTTGGAGTGCTCAACTAGCCCCTCCCTTAGGCTACTTACCCTTGACAAAAAACGCTTTGGCGACACTTTTAAACGTCTGGACTTACCGTGTTCGCCACACTTTGCATTTTAAACCAAAATAACTTAAATTGGGGGTTGAGGGGTCCTAGCGGTCATCACAGTTATTAGTATAAATTTGTATGAATTTAGACATTTGTATGAATGAATCAAATGTTATGATATTCATACATTGATATTCATACGAATACATATGTTTCGGATATTGATACAAATAGTTCGGACAATTGTTAAACTCGGGACGTTGGAAAGCAGCTGCGACAGACATCCACAACAGATCTATAGTGCATTTGACATGGATTGAGAGCGTATTAAAAGTAAATTCAGGTCGGATTTGAAGCTTTCAGAGCAGATTCATTACAGGATATGTATTGAATACATATCTTGATATGTATCAGGTACGTATTTGTATCGGATGTGTATTAGTTCATATTGGACGTTTGTACAAATTTGTTTGAATAAATTCGTATCGAATAGAATTTTACCACGTTCAAAAGCTTCTATTAGTATGAATACGAATGTTTGAATTCGAATGTTTGAACATTTACCAACCACATAAAACCCTGTTATACAAAACAACGCTATGCGAGATGCGTAGATTTGAATTAGGTACGATCTGCCGTAGAGATAATTTCTAGCAGGAATTATCTGCATTTTCAAAAGATGGTTCAGAAAACTATGTTCCTGAGAAGATAACAACAACAACAACCACTACCACAACAACCCAGGCAAATGATTGAAAATGGCCTTTGTGGGTTCTGTGTAGCACCTCACATTTTCTGCTTCAACGAGTTCTTCAGGAGAGACGCGTATTGCCCAGTAGAACAAATTGTTCCTGATAGGCAGCTCAATAACATGATCTGCAGAATATCAAGAGCTGCTAAATCCATGTGGGAGAGCAGGAGATTCTCCTGAAAAGCTTTGCTAATAAGGAAGGAAAGGCTCTGGAGTGTTGCTGTAATATCTTCAATGAACTGTAAAATAATGCAAGGGAGGGAGAGAAGAAATTCCCCAAGACCTTCAGTATGCAGCAGGCTTCATTATGCACTACTGGTTTATACCGGTCTCTAATTTTTCACTTACACCCTGCTAATTTATATGGAATATATCTATGGGATACAATGATTTCTCTCCCCACACCCCCACACATACACACATTCACACATTGGCCTCAGATGAATTGCTACCTCCACAGAGTTAATGCCTGCTTATAAATGCTTGCTAAAAGTAGTGGCAGCACTACTTGGCAGCAAGTATCAGGCCAAAAGGTGGGTAATCTAGAGGTCTATGTAAGTATCAGCACTATCTATTCTATAATGATGTACTTTAATATTGTGATTCATGGATGAATGTAGGCCCAATTTGATTTGTCCACTAATCAGATTATCTGGTATTTGTCGAAGCTTTAGTTGAAGCTTTGGCAGATACTGGGGGTGCTCCCGTCCCTCTCAGGGCCTTCCGTTACCTGCCATAGCCCCACTTACCACCACTACTGCAACTGCTGACTATACACCCACATTTAGTATAGAAATGTCTTAATGCAACTCATACACACTGTCTGGAAGCGTACCCAGAATGTCCCTTATTGCTAGGTACTCTCTTCCTTGTCCACAAGCATGCATGTTCTTGCACAACAGTTTTAGAGCATTGGGAAATTTTTCCTTTCTTAGATTATGCTTCCCATAATCCTGTACCACAGTAGTGGTGGTGAAGATGGTACTGGTGGTGTATGTATGTATGTTGAGTGTTTCCTCTTAGCCAAGGACCGGAAGGAGAAATAAAACAAGGTGTACTAATAGAGAACAGTGTGAGAACTAGCCCAGCCCAAAACATTTGGTTACCTGAGTAAAAAGTAAGGTGGAACCTCTCTCCACACAGACATGAAGTGTCAGTAGAAAATTGTGCAAATATAAATGATAGGGTAGTGTTCTCTATCGCACCTGAGGAAAGTAAGGGTACCTCCAGGTGTGGGTTAAAAACCCGTGATTCTCCAAGGACTATATTGGCACTGCACACATATCCGTGTTAGTCTCAGTATGGTACAGGAATGTCAAGGCAATATCCCAGAAGATCAATATTATGAAAAATCCTGGAATGTTGCAGATATCTCTTAATACTGATACCAGTATGACCATTCACGTCACCTGTTTGCTGCTCAAGGGACTGCTGGCCGTGCAAAATACTTGGATGCTAACAAGCCTAGGGGAAGGGTAGGGAACAAAGGGAAGTAAGTGGTACTTGCTTGCGTCTGGGTATTTAGCAAGAGCAGTGGTTAGACATGTGAACAATTTTTTTTTGTATTTGATTCATTTCAAATCGAATGAAAGATCTGATATGAATCAGTACTGCAAACACTACTGTTTTAACTGATATTGTGCAATATATTACAAGACCACCACAGGCTCAGGCAGGACACGACCGGTTTTGCAGTAGTTGCTGCTCATCAGGTGCCTGCAGCCTGTAATCGGAGTTCTACTTTCCCTTATGGGGACCCTTTGGGGAAGCTGCATACACATTTCAGCGTGCAAGACTGGTTTCTTAAACTGGTTTTGCTGCTGAAATGTGGCCCTAATCCAAGACCTAAAAAATTAGGTCTTAATCCGGCTCTTCCCCTGAAACCGTTTCGGAAGCAGGATGCTTCCGCAATGGCCAGGGAAGAGCTGGATTCCCAGCGCATGTCCACCTGTCAAAGAGGGAGAGCGCATGCTCTCCCTCTTTGACAGCTGGGCCCTCTCCCTGGCCTCCTCGATTGGGTTCATTGGAGCCAGCATGGGGAGGCTGTCAGCTGGCTTCCCTGGGTTCGCCCTCTCCCGAGAAGGCATGCGCGCGCAATCGACTTCTTATCTGATCGCTGCCGGGCTGCTTCTGACAGTGGGTGGCCCAGCTGTGTGCGGGCATGTGCTCTGGCTTTCCCATTGGCCAGCCACGCTCCTGAGGGTGGCTGACCAATGGGAAGCCAGCGTGCCGTGTGGGTGTGTGTGCCACGACTTCCCATTGGCTGGCCACCCTCAGGGAAGCCGCAGCGCATGCACACGCATGGCATGCTGGGTTGGGATGGGGCTGTCAAGCCTTTGCATGCTCCATGCTGTCCCATTCCTGGTCCTGGTCACTGACTCCGTAGGCTGGGCTCAGCCGTCAGAACCATCACCTAGCTCCTAAAAGGACTTTTTGTATCTGTCCTTCAGGTAGCCCTTTTTTGGGGACCCTCACTTCCAGTAGGCCTACTACCAAACTGGCTGGGCCTCCTGTATACTGAAGCAGTGGGCCAAATTTGCCTTCCACACACAGCCTGCTGTTCTAGACTAAGCTTGCCAGATTGCTGGAGGGTGTAATTGTCAAGGTTTCCGGGCTGAGTGGGATAGGGTGCTCTATCCAGTTTGGACTAGTGGGTAGGGAGCTGGTCACTTACCTGGGAATACTGGGTTTGATTCCACACTCCTACTTGAATGAGTGAGAAAAATGGGGTAGAAAAGCCAACTCTTCTTCTTCTTCTTCTTCTTCTTCTTCTTCTTCTTCTTCTTCTTCTTCTTCTTCTTCTTCTTCTTCTTCTTCTTCTTCTTCTTCTTCTTCTTCTTCTTCCATCCCACTCTATCCCACACGCAGACTGGATGTTTGAGGGAAGGTGTGGCCTGTCATGTTCCACATGAATATGTGCAGCAAAGACGTCTATGGCTCTGTGGCCTGCAATAGTGGCTCATATAGAAAGGTCCTGAATCTATAGCCGATGCAAATTGCTACTCAAAAGAATACTTAAAGTACAAAGAAACCAAATGTCCATCATTAGGCATGCTGTTGCGTCATGCTTCCTGTCTTTTTAAAATTGGGTTTTGTTTCACTATGTTTAGATTTTATTTTATTCTTCAATTAGGGAGCAGGTAATAAAGAAATATATAGATAAGGCGAGCTTAGTGTCTTGATCACACATGGAGGTATTTATGGCCACAGGATTGATTTGACCTGTTTTTAAAGTGGAAACATAAACTTGGGTGTCTTTGGTGCTACGAAGATAAATGACCACTTCAGAAAATTACAAAATGGCTTCTTCATTTCTGTACAACTCAAGCGTGCATTACCTCTGATGATGCATATATTCCAAACACTTATGTGCCAAGTCATTACCTAAAATATACAAGAAAGATGGCACAGTTCCCTGAGTAGAGCCTAAAGTCCATGCAGCAAATCCTGTAATTTGTGGTATATCCCTGGTGTTTTACTGTTTGATTGGATATTCTGAGTGACACAAACCTGTTACAGTATGAGGAAATAGCATATTGTCATTTAAACTCTGGAGTTTTCACTACATTTTCTAAGTTATTGACTGTTTTTCCACTAGCAGTGAAGACTCCATTAGGAACCCTTTAGGAACTTGATAGTGACTCAATTGGTACAGATCAGTCATGCACTGTCCACACGCAAGAACCCTTAAGGACCCCATTTGTACCCACCTGAACCAGCAAAATCCAGATTTAATGAGGTCTTCAGGCCCTTAAATCCAAACTAATAGTAGACCCCTTTAATGGTGTTTTCAATCCGGTCTTCTGTGGTGAATACTGGATCAGAGGATGCACGTTTGCATGTCTACTGGGCCAATGGGATCTAGGGGTGGTGTTAGAGGCTGCCATTTGCAGCAGGGTGTCCTTGACTCTGCCCCTCAACACACACTCTATGCAGGCCCACACATCCTTCGTAGCTGTCTATGAAGCTGAGCACAAGCTTTGTAGTGGCTATGTAGGCAGCTATGAAGCAATGTCTCTCCATAACAGGAAGTGGTCCCTGACTGATGGCTACGTCAGCCAATCAAGCTGCGCCACTGGCAGACCTTAATTGGACCCTCAGGATGGGTACTACAGCAGCTGAATGGCAGCCCCCTTTAGCTCCCATTGCCATTGGGTGCTAGACAGCCTGTGCAGATACAAGGGGCCCTCACCAAGATATCGATCTTCAAGGACCAGATTCAGTGAGGACTGGATTTCAAAGATCTAGATCGTCTAAATCTGGATTAATGGAGGTAAGTGCAAAAACAGCCATTTTTGGGTACCACAAAGCTGTGACCAGCTATGGTAGGTTCAGCATGGTGGCCTCCATGCGGGTTTTTTCAGCTGAGATATAGAAGTTGTTGTGAGCCAGTTTGGGCTAGTGGTTAAGGAGCTGGACACTTATCTGGGAATACCAGGTTTGATTCCTCTTTCTTCCATGAAGCCAGCTGGGTGACTTTGGGCTAGTCACTGCTCTCCTCTGAGCTCTTACAGCCCCAACTACCTCACAGGTTGTTCTATTGTGGGGAGAAGAACAGAGGCTTTGTCAGCTGCTTTGAGTCCCCTTAAATGGGTGAGAAAAGCAGGGTAGAAAATCCAAGTCTTCTTCTTCATTACCTCCTTCAGGAGCGAGGCTGGGGACTGAACTTGCAACCCTCAGCTTTCCAGGCAGTTTGCCGTACCACTGAGCTATAGCCACTCCCTTGTTTTCTATGTAGTTGTCTCAGAATCAACAGGCTTTCCTTTTGAGTGTTCGTGTTAAGGTTTGGGCTGAAAGATCTTATTTGAGAAACAACATCGTAATCTTTTTTTTAAAAAAGAAAAAAAGAAAGAAGAAGTAGCAACAAGTGCCTCAGAAGATTAGAAAATAACAAGAGATCTTCCCTGTTTTCCCCAAGGCTGTGTTCACACCTAAGTTTTAATTCAGCTTCAGTCCACTTTCAGAATGGAAGGACACATCCTCCAAGTCAACAGTCATTTCCTTCCTGCATTATCTAACTCAAAGGTGGATCTTCTGAGTTGGGCAATGTTGAAAGAAATCAGCCTGTCCCTTTGCTGGTGTGTTGTCTCACTCTGAAAGTGGCCTGAAGCTGGATTAGCACTTAGGTGCGAACGCAGCCTGAAGCCGACCTGTCTTTATATCAGAATAATAGTTATTGCAAAGTCCTATTGCTTCCTTGCCTAGCAAGATTCCCTTTTAGGAGATGACCCCTGGGACCCCCTGATTGTTCCTAAAGATCTGACCGTGAGGGCGAAGACACACAGACAGACACACACACAAACACACAGAGACACCCACACAGACACACACACACACACACAGACACAGACACACACAGACACAGACATGCACAAATACATAGAGACACGAACACACAGAGACACACAGACACAGACACACACAGACACAAACACACACACACACAGAGACACACAGAGGCAAAGCACACGCAAACACACATAGACACGCACAGACACAGACACGCACAAACAGACACAGACACGCACAAACAGACACAGACACGCACACAAAGACCACACGGAGACACAAACACACACAGACACACACACCCCTCTGCCCGTCTTTGCTGCAGACCTCTGCGTGCTCACTTGGTCCTGACTTTTGGGCGCTGTCCATGGTTGCAGCAATTGCCTGCGTGACGTCAGCCCTCCCGAGCGCCTCCGCCATTGGCCGGCCCGCGGTGGGACCGCGTCAGCCCTTCCCTCGCTCTCCCCTCTCGCGCGTCCCGGGCGCCCGGGCCATCCCGCCGCTTCGCCGAAGTAGGGAGGAGGAGGACCGTGGGGCGTCGGCGGCGTCGCTCTGCCGGGAGGCGCAGCGGCGTCGGCGGCGGCGGCAGAAAACCAGCGGCGCGCCGGCTGCAGGGGGCACCGCCCTTGGGGAAGCGGCCGCTGGGGGCTCCGCGGGCGTGGGACGTCGCCCCGGCCGAGCAGCGGGAGCCGCAGGCCGGAGAGCAGCATGGAAGGATTCTTGCAGCGCACCAGGGCGAGGCTGGTAAGTTCTGCAGAAGGCGAGGGCGACTTGACAGCAGTTTGCCTGTGGCTCCGGCGGACGGGCTGGTCGTCTCCGCCTAGTGCTTAACTTTTGGAGGGCGTCCAGACCGCTTGGTGTGAATTGGCATTTTTAAAGTAATAATAATAATAATAATAATAATAATAATAATAATAATAATAATAATAATAATAATAATAATAATAATAATATACAAAAGCACAACAATAAAGCCAACATGTTTATTGTCGTGCTATATTGTTGTGTTTCTGTATATAATAATAATAATAATAGTAATATACAAAAACACAACAATAAAGCCAACATGTTTATTGTCATGGTATATTGTTGTTTCTGTATATAATAATAATAATAATAATAATAATAATAATAATAATAATAATAATAATAATAATAATAATAATAATAATAATAATAAATATAAAAAACACAATAAAGCTGACATGTTTATTGTCATGCTATATTGTTGTGTTTCTGTCTATAATAATAGTAATCAAATGATAATAATATACAAAAACACAACAGTAAAGCTGACATGTTTATTGTCGTGCTATATTATTGTGTTTCTGTATATAATTAATGATAATAAGAATGATGATGATGAGGCTGATGATAGATATTTGGCTATAAATCATCCTGGAAAGTTTTCCTTTCAGAAATTTAAACCAGAGTTGTTATCTGTAACTCAGTCTGGTACAGTTTTTCTGGAGAGCGTCTCAGGGTGTTTATTGGGTGAATGGCTAAAAACTTTGAAGCCATAGTATTTTACACGAGTATACCTGGAGCTCTGGAAAGTTTTCTCATTTTTGAGAGTTCAAATCATTGTAGGACACCCTAAAATATGTTAAAAAGCATTTTTATTAATATCAGAGACCATCAAACTGAATGTGAATTTCTACAACAAATTAAGAATTGTCCCAACACGGCCCTTTATATTTTATGCCGGCCATACACTATTTCCAGTTGCAATGTAATCTGTTAATGAATCAGCACCACACCTAACATCTTGTTTTGGCTACTTTGTATAAACCAAGACCTGATTGTACACTGGCACAATGGTCTAAATATTTTTTTTTCTGATGGTTTCAGCATCTAAATGCTGCATGGAATTTGCTCTGTGAGTAGCAGGCCCACTTTCCCACTCTTTATATGTGAAAATAAGCACCATTGAATAAGAGACGACTGTTGTTTTGTTGTTCAGTCATGGCTGACGCTTTGGGATCCCATGGACCATAGCACACTGGGCCTTTCCTTCCTTTCCTGTCTCCCAAAGTTTGCTCAAGCTCATGTCTGTCATTTCATGACACTATTTAGCCATCTCATCCTCTGCTGTCTCCCCCCCTTTTTTTTTGCCTTCAAACTTTCCTGTGTCAGAATCTTTTTCCTAGTGTTCTCTTTTTGCCAGAAATCTATAGATGAGAGACAAACAGAGATAGATAGATAGATAGATAGATAGATAGATAGATAGATAGATAGATAGATAGATAGATAGATAGAGTTTCCCTTTTGAATTAATGTACCACCTTCACTTTTTTGGAAATGTGAAAATGAATGCTAAAGTTCCTTTTTATTGATAGATTTACTGTTCTGATATCTCTTTTAGTCTGTGAAGAGAGTTGAAATACTTTCTTAAAGACCCTACATGATGCTTTCTAACCATTCTACTTCATTGTACACAAGCAGTAATAATCATCATGACTTTGTTAAAATGTGTGTTTTGACAAAGCATATTTTTCACAGCAATGTTTTGAAACAAGGGAGCATGATTTCAAAAAGAAAGAAGGGAAGGAAGGAAGGAGGAGGAGGAGGAGAAACAAACTACAATGACAAAGCACTGGAAGAAGTACATAATTAATGACATTGTTAGCTGTAAAATTAGAGTAGAAGAACATATGAATGTTTATATTAAACTTGAAGGCACATGGCAGGAAATGTCCAATCGGCATCTGGTTTCTACCATTTCAACTTTTGCTCTAAATACCTCAACCATTTTTAATAGAAAAGAGTTCTTGAACTGAAATGTTGACTCTTGGGGTGTTTTTCCACTATCACTAGAAGTACCCATTAAGTACCCATTAATGGGTACAAAAATGCCATTACGTACCCATTAACGGGTACTTAATGGGTACTTTTAGTGACAGTGGAAAAACACCCTTGGTCAGCTTCTACAGAGTCCTTGGGGAACCACTCTGTACCACACTAGTGGGTGGCCTGGTCCCTGGTGTGAAAATGGTGCTTGGGAGTGTGCAAACAGGAGACTACTTTTAAAGTGTCCTCCCAAGCGCTCCTCAATGATGGATTAGTCAAGCATTGGGCAGAACCTGATGCCATTTTGCTGAGCTCCCAGAAATGGGCCATTTTGGGCACACTGCAGTAATCTCCCTAACTTACAACTGGGGAATATGCCACTGTCCACCAAGGTCGACCTCCACATCGCTTGCCAAGATGTGTGGAGTCATGGAAGTGGCCTTTGTTGCTTAGATGAAAAATAGACTGAAATTTGTGTGAACAGCAGTATGAGCAGTATGCAGATGAGAACAGGAGGAAATTAACTGGTGATTCACCAGTAACCCTTGATGTTATAAAAAGCCCAGCATTGTTTCGAAGCCCAATTTGGACTGCTTTCACTGGCAACAGTGATTTACCATCAAATTGCGAGTTGGCTCTTTCCCTCACCTCTGTTCTCACATGGTGGTTGATGCTGGTAAACAGCAAGTCAGCTTTAGCTATGGTTAGAACAAAAAGTATTATATAAACGCAGAGTTATACCTGGTCATCTGCTTGCTCATCAGTTTATGTGGTGCTTGCGTTGACACATATTTCCTACCCCTTTCCCAGACAGGTACGTGTGTAGATCAGCTTTGTGGTCCTCAAAGATGGAAGTTACTAATGCTTAACTCACAATTTATTCTGTGGAAAAATTATAGTTGTTCTGCTACAGCTTAAGTGCATGAAAGTGCATTTCCTGGATTTGATAATTTGATTGACTGAACAGTGATTACTTACAAAAAAAAGGTTTCTATATTAACTGAGAACATTCATTTGGTAAAATATCAAAAGCACTAGGCAGAAAATATTTGCTTGAGGAAAATGTAAAGTTCTGTCATCTAATAAGCAATAGTGCTGACACCAAGCATATGCATATTTTTTAAAAGAACAAAATAAAATAAAAGATTTTTCTTTCTTCTAAGAAAGAATCAGAGGGTGTTTTCCCACTGTCACTAAAAGTACTCATTAAGTACCCATTAATGGGTATGAAATGGCATTTTTGTACCTATTAATGGGTACTTAATGGGTACTTCTAGTGCCAGTGGAAAAACACCCAGAGTGAGGTATGTTGTGTGAAAGCATTTTACAAAGAGTTGACAGATATATATGTCTGTCCAGGACTTATCCAAAAATAACAGCTGTGTTTAAATGCTATCAACACCTGCACAGTTCTAATAAATTCAAGGAAAAGCATGTGTTTGTGTTGTGACTGATGAGCAAATTTTAATTAGGGAGGTAGTGATGATTCTGAACTCAGAGTGTTCCCCACTTTTAACAGCTAGCTAGCTTCTGCAGTGATTTATTAGCAAACGTCTAAAGGTACAGCAGTGCATCACACCCTTGAATTGTACTTCATTAGAGTTGTAAACCATCTCTATGGATTCAGGGGATTTCTCTTTTGGAATTGTTCAGTTTTAACTTATTTCTGCTCAGGGTACCCTGGGAGGAATTTGCAGGATTGTAGGCTAGAGCTATATACTTGGAAAGGCAAGAATCCAGTATCCAAAACAGTTAGTAGTTAGTGATGCAATTATGAGTTTGGTTCTATCTATCTATCTATCTATCTATCTATCTATCTATCTATCTATCTATCTATCTATCTATCTATCTATCTATCTATCTATCTATCTATCTGTCTGTCTGTCTGTCTGTCTGTCTGTCTGTCTGTCTGTCTGTCTGTCTGTCTGTCTGTCCCACCCTATACTTTGTTTTGAATACCTTATTCATACTATAAAATGGTAAGTCCTAAGTTGCATAAAAATCAACAGGGTTGAAATACGAGTCCAAATGATTTGTAAACACACACACACGTATGTGTGTTTACAAATCTTTAGCACTCTTATCTCAATCTTGTTGATACAGTATATATGTATGTGTGTGAGATTAGATTTAGGACTTCACGTGCTTATAACTAGCTCTACTAAAAGTCCAGGGAGAGTATCTCCTAATGCACACAGTTGGCATATACAATTGTTGACCTGATATCTTTTTAATTATGTGTGACAGGATATTCATGACTGACAGTTAATTCATTATGTACAATGTTGTAATATGTTTCCTAATAGAGTATTAACAACAGGGAGCTGAAGAGTCTGGCTTTTCCTTTCCATTGAAGTGTTATGGCCTGTGTTGCGTGCCTGTTGAGATTACATCTGGATTACAGATGTTTGCTTGCACTTTAGAGAAATGATAGAGGTGTTCCCACATTTGCCAGAAGCTTCCTTGCAGACCCCATGGGCTGAAGGTGATCTATGAAGCTGCCTTGGCCATTTAAACTTCGGAAAGAATAATCTGCGGTACTGGGCAGGGGCTTTACACCCCACCCAAAGACAACATATGTGTCTAAAAAAACAGGGAGAGATTGCTTTTATGGAAAAGGTTTCAAAAGAAGACAGTTCCTATGTTGAATTTCCCCCCATTCCCTGCCTCCCTTTCTCTCCGTCTTTGTCTGGTACGCTTTGCTTCCTGGTTAGAACCCTGTGACCTGTGGCGACATTTTGGTACAGTTGTTAATTTTATTTAGATGCCAGAAGGGACGCGTACACAGCCAGCATGCAAATAATGGAAGTTCTCTGGCTCCTAGGAAAAAGGGTGAAGAGACGTGTTCCTGTGAATGCTTGTATTGGCTGTAGAGAAGTATTTTCAAGCAAGGAAGCCAGGCAGTGTGGTCCATCTTAAGGAAAACGTTCTCTGACTACATCCTTTCAAAGCCCCACTCAGGCCAGGTGGTGTGCCCAAGAAATCTACTGCCACATGGTGGCAGGAGGGCCAAGACCAGATAGCTGAAGTTCATTCAGTATTGTCTTCTGTGGCTCCCAGAAGCTTTCTGAAGTGAGAATGCTGGACACTGGAAGTTGTCCTGGAAGTCAGGCTACATATAGTGTACAACCTTAAGCTCTGGTGTTTCGGTTGGCGTAGGGGACACGCATCACCCCAAGACAGACATAATCCCTCTGGTGATTCTGCTGTCATAGGACAACCTCAATGTGGGAGATCCCACCCTGCATTTTGGTCACCCCTTTTGGCGACTGCAGTGGGAAGTGACTTCATTTTGAGTGCATTAATGAAAGTCAGTGCAATCAATGGCTGTTAGACCCAATGTCAGGGTTTGTACCTCTGTAATGGGAGTCTGGAATATTGTAAGCAGCTCAGTCTATGATCTCGTGTTCAGCTAATCGGCTTCCCTGCGCAGTTGGTTGGTCACTGTGTGAACGGACTGCTGGTCTAGGTGGGCCACAAGTCAAATCCAGTGGGACATTTCTCATACATCTGTATATGCACATTTGGATTTGTGGCAGGCAGCCATCCCACCCCCACCTCCAAGGTCACCCATAGATGCTTCAATAAAAGAATTGTAAACTACTGAGACAAGGTTGTTATTCAAGAGTGCAGCCTGCCTGCCTCCCTGCCTGCCTGTCAGTCATCTAAGATATAGATATATAAATCCTTTGTAGAATGGAAACCTTGCATATACAGCCACTTCAATGAGACATCTGTAGTATAATGTGGATCTGTCATAAGGCAGAAGTAATTGTCAGTAACCAGAGGAGTTTCCCTTACACAAATTATTCAGTGCAATAGAGCAATATTCTAGTTTCCAGACAGGGAAGCCAAAGGCATTTCCTGTAATGGTGGAGATAGCTCTGTTTTAGGATGGCACTCCCTTTGGATGCAACTTAATTTATTTATGTAATATTTAAATTTATTAAACAAGCAAAAGACAATACAGTACACAAGAAACATGATATTTGAGGAAGGCATAACCATGCTATTCTATCTTAAACTTTCTAATATAGTGGTTGCTAAATCTTATACCCTTTTCTAGACCATAATTGGTCCATCCTAGTGTGGTTTCCAGATGTATTGCTAATTCCGGAACAATGATGATTCCTGCTGAGGAAGATATTCCTACAGTCATGTTTGGATAGTGTCTAAGAATGGGGACCAGATATGAAAAAAGCTTTATTGGCTTGTTCCTTGCTTCCATTCTATGTCTTTGGTCTCTTATATATTTGGTCTAGTGGTTAGGGAATACCTGGTTTGATTCTGCCCTCCCCCATGAAGCCAGCTGGGTGACCTTGGGCTAGTCACAGCTCTCTTCTGAGCTCTCACAGGGTGTTCTGTTGTGGGGAGAAGAATAGAAAAGCCAATTCTTCTTATTCTATTTGTTAATGTTTCCCATGGACTATCATGCCACTTTCCAATAAGTAATGCCATTGTATTTCTTTCCCAATCTTTGAAGCTCAGAGTGGGATAGGCTGTCTGCAGTGTGGACAGTCTTGAACTCAATGGCAACTTGTTCCACCTTGGGATGGATTGCCTGTACCAGCCTTCAGTAGCATGGGACTCAGTAGCAAGGGCTAAAGACTCCACAACTGACACACAGTGAGATGAGGACATTGTGTCATATTTGTGCACAGTCTTTCCCCCCCCCCCCCGAACCTTGAAGGCAACTTTTGCAAGTATCCCGGGGGTAGAATGTCCCTGTAGAGTGCACTGGTAGCCAGTCTACTATCCAGCCTAGTTCTGAGGCTGGGGACAAAAGTTGCATCAGGGACACAGAATCAGGATCCTGTTTGAGCTGCAAGGCTGGAGGCTCCCAGGTATGGTGTCTGCACCTGGCATGGCTTCCCAAAAACCCAAACCCAAACCTGTGCATTTTTATATTGTCATTTGCAAAACTGAAAAGTAGAAGAAAAAGACACCCAAAGTACGGCTTTTAGGCTTTTGGTATAAAATATCAGTAGAGACTACTCAGTTAAGTCTTAGCATTGTGTAGGAAATGATACCCATGTTGAAACCATCCCTTGAAAGCCATGTTTAATTCAGGGGCTTAAAAGGATCCGAAGACGCTTTATGAAACTGTAATGGATGACAGATGTATCAATGGCTACCAAAATGGATGCCTAAGTACATCTTTCAGGCCGTGGGGACGTGCAGGATATTTCTAAGGCCATTTGCTGGTATTCGAGAGCAGGAGAAGGTTTGTCCTTGTCTCTGCTTGAGATGCCCATGGGCAATTGGTGGGCCACTGTGTGCAACGGGATGCTGGACTAGATGGGCTGTGGCCTGACCCAGCAGGGCTCCTCTTAGGTTCTTATGTTCTCCATTGGGCCTTCTGTGGAACCCATTCGTTATCTGTAACCTGTCTGGACCCACCTAATTTTTATTACAGCATGGCAAAATGTCTAACGATGTTATTAAAATTAAATTCAGTAATCAAACTATCAGGGGCACAGTAAAATAGGGAGCTTGGAAAGAAGTAGGAAGTCTTTGTTTGAAACAGGTTTGCAATGTTTCCAGCAGCTCTCTGCTCACATTGCCTTAGATGTAATGTGGTTAATAATTATCTAAGTAGAGCTGAGAAGAAATGGGGACAGAAGTTGCCTGAATGTACTTTGTTCAGGATGAGATATCAACTAAAATATAACACAGTCTTGTAAAGTTAATAGTTTGGCAGAAACCAGACCAAGTACAATTAGTCTGACTATATTTTTTTAAAAAACCGTTCTTCTAGTTACTAGCTTTGACATGTATATGTCATTTACCTAATACTGCTTTGAAGACAAAAGATCTTTTATATTTATGCATAGACTGAGAAAATTATGAGAATGATAATATTTATTTATGTAAATGAACATTCCAAAGTGCTGGGCTGGGTATAAAAAATTATCGATTGCACAAGAGATGGGAAAAGTCGTCTATAGTAGGAAGTACATAAAGAAAGCATGTTCATTTCTCTGTTGAAGCAAACTCTGTTAATTTATTTTATTGTCAAATAATTTAATTGAAAGACCATTTTTTGCAATTCTTTCTGAACATTTTCACAAAGAAAAAAATCTATTTTTTTTTCATTTAGATGAAAACCACAGCAAGCCATGAATGTGCAATAAAATTGTTTGTTTGCACATTTTGATCAAAGTTTTGGAACATGCTATGTCAGATTCTTACTTTAATGCAAATGTCTGCGAATATGAAAAATTCAATTGAATTTGCTAATGTGAATTGAATTTTGCACATGTATAGCCTGTAGTGCTTCTATGAGCATTAGACTACTTACAGCTTCCGCCATAATGCTGAAGAACAGCCTTGAAAACAAACTGCAGTCAGATTTTACCTTGTGCATTATTAACTCTTTTCAGTGAGAACTCTCAGCTCTTTTAAAATGCAATGGATTGACCTAATGGCCTGAATAGCTCCACTGTGTGCAGTAAAGGCTGATGCTGTTGATTCTTATTACATTCTGACTTTGCCAGCAGAATAATCCTGTAAAGCCAATAAGAGTCCTCATTACTTGAACTCCTGATAGCAGAAGGGAAGAACCTTTGTTCTGATATCTGCGAGATAACTACTTCATTTTACAGCCATTCTTGCTCATGTCACACTGTGGTTTGCTCTGTGTAGCTCAAAACCATTTTACCCACGTAATTGTGTCTATGAAAAACCAGGGGCTATTGTGAAGATTAAAAGCTAAGCCAATGGCCCCCTAGAAGAGAGACTTCGAAGCCAAATGATGCCATTCCGTTTTTTTTTGGGGGGGGGGGTTGCATTAAATGTGAGAAATCTCATTTTGCCAACTGTACAAAAGCAAAGCTGAGTACTATGAGTTTGTACAAAGTTGTGTACTATGTGTACTGTGTACTTAGTACACAGAAATACTGTAGCACACAGAGGATCTGTACAAGAAAGATTTTGACATCTTTGGTAACCGTGATGGTGTAGTCACTGACCTAGAATCCGGTATCCTGGGGAATGAAGTCAAGTGGATCTTAGGAAGCATTGCTAACAATGAGGGGTGTTTCCACATTGGCTGCGGAAACCACAGACAATAAAAATACATATAAGGCACCTTAAAAATTACCTTCCGCATTGCAGACCTCTTTAGGGATGCTTGGAGGCAGCCGCTTCCACATTTCAGTGCGCGAGATCTCACCACTGAAAATGGGATCTAAATAAAGACCAAAAAATTAGGTCTTCAATCCAACCTTTTGCCTGGATACGTGTGGAAGCAGGACGCTTCCGCACATGGACAGGTGAAGGGACGGATGTCCCTGTGGCTGCCATCTTGGGAGGGGCAGAAGCAGGACAGTCTGCCTCATAAGCCCCTCCCCCGTGTGCTGTGCACCGCCAGAAATGCACGGTGACTGGCAGCTGACTGCTCCAGTCCTGCGGCTCCGGGGGTGGCATTGGCTGCACGGGAATCCAGCTGACTGTGCGGAAGACCATCCATCCTGCCAGATCCGGACTCCCCGCGTGTGTGCGGACACGCAAGGACCTTTCAGATCCGTCCCTATTTTGGATGAATCCTCGGGAGGTCGGATTGCCGAGAAATGGATCTTCTTTGATCTGTTTCTTGGCGGCATGTGCGGAAACACCCAAGGTTAGCAGAGATGAAGGGATTCCAGATGAAGTATTTCAAATCCTAAAAGATGATGCTGATCATATGCTATACTCAAAATGGCAGCCAGTTCGGAAAACTCAGCAGTAGTTCAATCCCAAAGAAGGACAATGTCAAAGAATGTTCAAACTAACAAGCAGTTGTGGTTTCACACTCCAGCAAGATTATGTTCAGGAATATGTAGACCATGAACCACTGGGAGTGCAATCTGGTTTTCAAAAAAGCTTTCTATTCTTTTCCCCACAAGTAGGTGGGGCTGTGAGAGCTCAGAAGAGAGCTATGACTAGCCCAAGGTCACCCAGCTGGCTTCTCGGGGGAGGGCGGAATCAAACCAGGTAAGAGTCCAGCTCCCTAACCACTAGACCAAACTAGGAGTTCCAGGAAATGAATCTGCTTCTGCTTCTTCAACTATGCTAAAACCTCTGACTGTGTGGATCACAATAATTTTTGGCAAGTTCTTGTAAAGATGGGAGCAGCTGAATACCTTAGGAACCTATATGTATTTAATTTATGTGCAGAGTACATTGTGTGAAATTCTCGGTTGGAGGAATCAAAAGCCAGAATTAAGATTGCCAGGAGATATATCAAGAAATTCAGATATGCAGAGAATACCATTCTGATGGCAGAAAGTGAAGATGAATCCAGGAACCTTTTAATGAAGGTGAAAGAAGAGAGTGTAAAAATTGACTAGAAGTTCAGCCTTAAAAAAACTTAAGACCATGACACCTGAGACGTTTTCGCACACGGGGGTTTGGAACGCGCGGGAGACAGCTCCGGGCGCAGCATTCGCTTTGCTGCGGCCGAGTTTGCGTCCCGGCATGTCCGGAGCTGTCTTCCGCGCGTTCCAAATGTAGAGCACTTTAAACTGCTCTACATGCGTTTGGGCGCGCACGAACTGCCCGCAGGCGTTCGGGAGGAGAAGCGTTCGCGCATGCTTCTCTCTCCCTAACAGCCGCGGGCTTGCCTCCCCCGCCGGCGCAGTTTTGACAATCAGCTGTTTTCAGCCAGCGCCGGCTGCGGGAGCCTCCTCAGCTGTCTCCCCGCCCCTTGCCGTCGTTTGCCGGCTAAGACAGCTCACGACGCTTTGAGCATTCGCACACGGGCGCTCCGGAATGCGTTTACACGCATCCCTGCGCCCCTCTGTGTGAATGCTCAAAGCGTCGTGAGCTGTCTTAGGCTTCCCGTCCTACTCCCGTTCCAAACGGAATGGGAGTAATGCGAAAATCCCTCAGGTCTCAACACTTCCTGCCAAACAGAGGAGAAATAAATGGAAGCAGTGTTAGATTTTATTTTCTGTGGAGCAGGATCACTTGGTTACTGCAGCCATGAAATTAGAAGGTGGTTGGTTCTTGGGATGAAGATCTGTACAGTCAAAACCATATAAAGTCTGTTAAGCCAAAGCTATGGTCTTCTCAGTAGCAGTGCCTGGCTGTGAGAGTTGGACCATGAGAAGTCTGAGCACCGTAGAATTGAGACTTTCAAATTTTGTTGTTGGAAAAGAATTCTGAGAGTCCCTTGGAATGCAAGAAGATAAAATCAGTCAATATTAAGGAAGACCAGCCCTGTTAACTGGAAGGACACATATGGAAGCTGAAGCTCAAATATTTTGAGCACATAGTGAGAAAACAAGGAAGACACTGATGCTGGGAAAGATTGAAAGCAAAAGATGAAGAGAATGGAAGAGGCTGAGGTGAATACATAGTGTCACAGAAGCAATAAATAGAAGCAACGGCCTGGTGTGCTGTAGTTCATGGGACCATGAAGAGTCTGACATAGCTAAACAACTTTGCAAGAACAAGAATAATATTTAATAATGCATATATTACATTTCATCTCAGGAACACTGTATTGATGGTGTGATGAACTGTAATCTTATTGTTGATATTTGTATTTTTGGTACCTGTTTCTTTGAAACCTGTTTAGTGTTTAGGGGTGAAATTTAAGTGGCAGAAGTGTGTGAGAGAGCATTTTTATATATGGTAGGGATGTGCACAAATATTCATAACATTATTCGTAGAAATTCATACAAGTTCAGACATTCATACACAAATTGAATGTTACGACATTCATACGTTAACATTCATACGAATAATTTGTTAAACTGGGGATACATATCGAATATGTATCGATATGTATGCGTTGGTATAGGATATGTATCCAGGATCTCTATCCAGGATCCGTATGCATTTGTATCTGATATTCATAGAAATTGATACAAATACATTCATATCAAATAGAATCCTACCACATTCGAAGGGGATCTATTCGAATGAATACAAATTTTTTAACCCACTTGTGAACATCCCTAATATATGGTTCATTCCCTTTTTTATTTAAAAAAAATCATATTTTTTAATCTCTCTCTCTTTAGACCCAACTGTTTATTTGAAAAGAACCATGATGTGTGTTTCCATTCAAATTTTCTGTTACAGCCCACACACAGTCAGGCACACTGCTGCTATATGTCTGTCTACCCATATGCTCTCTTATACAAAACTAGGATGTGTGTGTGTTCGTGTGTGTGTTAAGGGGACACTGGAGAAGTGCCTTGCTGCAGGTCTAACTAGAGTGTATACCTGAGGTGTTTGTGCCAGATGAGTTTTTAGAAAGCACATGGGTGATAGTTGCTACTTTTTTGGGAATTTGATTTTTTTGTTGTTGTTTACATTCCATGCAAGGCTATGGAATTGTTTTGAAGAATGCAAGAAAATCTAGAGGCGAGGACATTTGACTCCTGATATAAAGTAGTAATTTATGCTTAAATTGCAGTTTAATGCCAAATGCACTCCCATTGCCATAGGAATTTCAACTTGAACCACTATGGTTTGGCTCAAGTCAAGGATTGTCCATGGAAAGGTTGAGGGGTATCAAGAAACGGGGAAGATGATAACATTGATAGACGGAATGATAATAGTTGTGGCTGCATCCAAATGGATGTTCCATGAATACCCCTGGTGTTGAGCATGCAAAGGTTCCAACCATCATGGGCCTACAGGATACTCCTGAGTTGTGAAATCTGCATGTGCAGGGTACAAGAGACAACTCTGAGGATGAATCACAGTCTCATTTGCTTCCTCTATCACATCAAGTATGGTGCTGGAGAAGTCCATTTAACTGAGGTGACTTCCTTGTAGATGGTGAATGGTGGTATAGAAATCCCATAATAAATTAAATTACAAATAATAATAGTTACTGACTTCTGTTAAGATTTTGGGAGGCATGCTTCCCACTTCTGCAGCAGAACAGGAACCTCCCTTCCAACAGATAGCCGTCAGGATGTTGCCTTGGGAAAGCTACTGAATGCAGGTCAAGCTGACAGCAAACATCTTTAGTCATAGTCCCCAAGCATTCAACTTGATTTGATGGCACCAAACAATAACAGCAGAGGCCTTTTCACACTAGGCCCACTAGTCACAGAGGGGGGAGCTTTTGAATGGAGCATCTACACTTGAAGGAGCTGTTTCTTCCTTCCATCTAGAAAGTCCTCCCCCCCCCCTCATAGCTACTACACATGGTGCACATTTAAGTGCACTTACCTTGACCTGCACCAGAGCTGGTAAGGCTCTGGGCTGACCTATTCATACCTCTATGGTGCAAACACATTACATGACACACCGCACAAGCACATTGGCACATCATGGTTGCCTCAGTGGTGGCATTGGAGCACCAAGATGGCAGCAGCTGAACCCCATACGCACTGCAGGTAAGCGTCTGGACATGTGGGAGGAGGGGTTGCGCGTACTAGCATTCATGAGTGCAGTTGCTTAGCACACGCATGGGCATTTTGCCTTTTCAGTCCCCTGGACAGGAAGTGAAGTGCAGATTTGCCCCAGGTTGTTTGTAGTAGGCTGCTTGGAATAGGTTGTCCTTGGGAGCAAATGTGTTTGATACAATTTTACGCAAAGCAGGAGGCAAATTATTCCGTGTAGTAAGTCACTTCTCCCCCTGTCCTGGACATATTCTTAGGTGTATTTCCAGGCCTTGAGATTAATGAGGATGTCATTAGCAAATGTTTCTAAGGTGCCAGCAAACACATTTAAGGTCAAGCTAACTGTTAACATTTAACAGAAAGTCACGCTTTAAGGGATGCTGCCTTGAGGTCCACCATGAATACTTGTCTGTAATTAATGTACCAAGTGACTAGATGTCACCTTTGCTTTACACTTGTAACTTAAAGATAATTTGTCTTGAAAGATGAAGAGTGCTAACTTTCAGATTAAAGAAGCAAAGAGGACCCTTATCCAGCTCCAAATATATGTGGGGTCACAAAAATTGGGGGTGAATGAGTAATATGTCACTTTTTCTGTAAATGGATTAAAAACTCTGAGGGGACAAAAAAATTGGGGTTCTGCCCCCCATCTGTGCACCCGCCCCCCGCCCCCCAGCTACAGGCCTGGTTGTATCAGATACCTAGGAAGCTGCCTAGATGATAAAATGGTTTTAAATATTTTTTCTGCTGTTTGGTTTGAGAGATTCAGAGATCCCTTCAGAGTGCTTCATGCCCAAGATGATTCTCTTTGGCTGTTTGCCATATCAGCTAAGTGGAAGCACTATATTCTGGAATAGTAATGCATTGCTGAAACCAACCCCTCCTCCAGTTATAGCTGTTGCTTTGTGTTTTTCTTCTAAACTTTCAAAATAGCCCTCTTGCTGCTATTAAGGAAAGCCAATATGCTGAATCTGGTTGTTGCTTTTGCTCTTACCAACAGAACCATGACTGTGTTTTATACTTTATGATATACAGTAAAGACAAAAGACGCAATAGACTATGTCTGTGATTTAGATATAAGTTGGTGATCTTACCATGTGATCATTACAGACTTTTCCTGCTTTCTATCTTGTGTTTAGCTGTTTTATTAATGTATAACAATGTGAATTTGCCATAAGCTAAATCAAATAAAATGTCCCACTGAGATGGTTTAGAGATTGCGTGGCCCAAGCGTGTTCCCATGCCTTCTTTGATCCACCTTTTTAGGCACAGAATGTTCCCCAGAGCAGACTGGTGTATGAACATTCCCACCTGAAAGCCTTCTTGAAGCCACCTTGGTCACCTCAGAGATGTGTTTTCTCAATGTCTGATCGCAGCCTTAGAGGAAGTTTGCAGGTGGGATCATTCACACACAATCTGACCCTACCTCCAGGAACATTCTAGGTTACAAAAAGAGGATTAATGATGGGATGAAGGCATGAGGGCCATTCACTACCCTCTCTAAGGGGCATTTGAGCCAGTTTTTGCTACATGTGAATGCATCTCACGTGAGTGGTGATAATTTGTAACTGGTGTGTTATTTATCTCTCACTTGTTGCTTGTATCTTTTTGTTAGGGATGTAAATGCACGGCTGTTGAGGGTAGAAAACCAACTGTCTCCACTGGAGACAGCAGGAGCACAGATCCACTCTGTGTCCCATAGATCTGGAGTGTTGATAGTTTTGTCACTGATATAATGTGCTAAAGGATGTCACAAAAATGGAGCTCATAAAATGAGAGTTGTACAGTCAGTCATTGTATAGTATCAGACTCAAAGGGCACTAGGCTGGTAGTCTGCCAAGCAGAGCCCCTGGAATGCCTTCGTTTGCTCTTTGGGCCAGAGACTACTGGAAGGCCACTATCTTCCTGTAGAACATTGTGTCCTCATTGGATGAAGGGTGGGACTGGGCTGCGGAATGAGAATGGTATTGTATCTTGCTGCAACCACGGGCTACTTGTAAGTGGTCCATGAAGAATTCTAGAACATTATACCACACTAGTTGTTAGTGTGCAGATAGGACTTGTATGAGTGGTTTGGTCTGCCAGGGCTGGAAGCCTGGTACCGTTTCACTGAGCACATGGAAACAACATTGGAAGCACATTGCTTTTGGGTGCCAGGTCAAAACAGCCCTGGCTGGCAACTGCAGAGCCTAGAGACCTTTATTCCCAGCCTCCATAGTTAGACTAGAATTGGCCAACTGTAATGTGGATGCACCTTAGAATGCTGGGTTGCTTAATTCAACTCAGCATGATAACTCATGCCATGCAGGAATGACCAAACTGCCATCCTCACTTCTCAGTGATGATCTCTGTCTGCAGGAGACTGCAGAAAGCTTTACTGCTACTACCACTACTATTATGCAAGTATAATGTACAGTTTTATGGTAAATGCCTCATGATCACATCTTCAGGTCTACAGTCAGGATTCTATTGTCCATACCTAAAGCAATATTATGGGAAGGGGTTAGGATGAGTCCTGTGAGGAAGGAATTATTGTTGTTGTTGTTGTTGTTATTGCAAATAGAAATTTCCCTGAAATTATGAATCTTTCAGTTGTTCAGAGACACATGAGGGCCTGAGGGCCTGAGATGTTGTGGATGAGACCTTCTTGCCACATCACCAGGGGCTTCCTTATATCACCCAGAGGGTCATTGGTCTATAGAATTTGTTGCCAGAAGACATGGTAATAGCAGCCAGCCTAGATAGATTTCATGGATGATAGGTGTATCAATGACTACCAAGGCAAATGACCTCCAAAGGCCATTTGCTGGGATTTGAGAGCAGGTGAAAGTTTTGCCCTTCAGTTCTGTTTGTGATGCCCATACGCAGTTGGTGGGCCACTGTGTGGGACAGTATGCTGGACTAGAGGGGCTTTGGCCTGATTGAGCAGGGCTCCTCTTATGTTCTTATCCATGTTAGCTTGGGCACATGCTTGCTGTTAGAGCACTGTTTTGTGGCCCTCTATCCCGATCACTTCCAGCAGGCATTGAAATCATCACTTGGTGCTTCATGTCACTGAAAATGAAAATGGAAACATGGTTCCTGAGACCCCTTAGATACCCGAGGCAGTAGGTGGAGAAACGGCCTTAGTCAGGCTGGCTTCTCTTCAAAGAACAGGAAATGGCAACATTTGTCCTTCAGCCAGCAGAATACCTTGGGCTAGCCCTTGTTTTGTCATGATGTTTTTAATGATGTGATTCATTAGTACTATGCACAGCTGAAAGTATCTTGAGAGACTGGAGAACCCCTTAATGCTATTATCTCTAAGTCATTCCTGTTGTTCCATAAAACAATCTACATTCATTTACTGGAACTGGACATTCATCCTCTAGCCAATATATGAAATACGGTACTTTGCTACTTAATTTTTAAAGAACTTCTGTTTGGATAATGGATATTATAAGTATACTCACTATCACACACATTCCTTCTAGGTCCTCGTCCTCCCCAGCTGTTGGACCTCCAGCTTCTAAGTGACTGTCAATGGTGTCAGCACTTGGACACCTAGACTTGGCCAGACTGCTAGACCATAACTGTGCATGTGTGTTTCTTTAACCTGGACAGAAAAAAATATATACATAATTTTGATTGCCAAAATGGCTCCTGGTGAAAAGGATAAATACTGGCTGACGTCTGAGTCAGTCAGATTTGTTGTTCCCAAACATGGAATTCCATGTACAAGCACTTATAGCAATGCAATTCTATTTGCTAGGATCATAGGATGACAAGGAACAGGTTTGTGCAAAGTTTGGTTAGCATTCAAAAATCAATCAAACACTTCACTTTCACTGAATTGAACATGTGGGTGTTTGGATATGTGGAAATTTGATCAAACTCATGAACACAAACAATGACCATGGTCATACCTTCTAGTTTTAAAGAACAGAGGCTGTTTTGTGCAAGCCTTGGGAAGCTGAAAACAGCCTATGTCCTCCATCCGTCCCAGAGATGGACTAATGCTTACTAGTGTGACGGTGGCCAGTTAGATCAAACAGTTTGTGTTTGTTGTATTTCTGCCGTTGAAAGAAATTTTCCAACAACTTCTGAAACGAATGCAAAAAAATGGTTTGTTTAATTAACTGTTTATCTGTCGAATGGAACAAATGGGTGTTTGGTTGAATGATGAACCAAACAGGATATTTTTGTTCATACAACTCCCTAATAAGGAAGGCCCTGCTGGATCAGATCAGTAGCTCATCTAGTTCACTACTAGTCTTCTCATAGTGGTAATATTATTTATTAGTGGAAGCCCATGTGTAGGATATGAGCACAACCTGTCATATTATCCTCTAAGCTGGTCTTCAGAGGCATGACATCTCTTTGCATTTTAAACTTCATTTAGGCATTTGAGTTTCAGGTCTCTGTGGCTGACTCAAATAGACCAGAGGCCTATTCGCACTTAGGCCACTAGTCAACAAGTAGCGAACATCTGGGGAAGAGCATATGCACGTTGATTAGGTTGCTACAACCTACAAACTTGCTTGCTATCTCCAGAGGCTCACTAGTTGTTACCAACGTTAACAAGAAGCTTACCTGAAGGTTCTGGCAGAACAACCATTCCCTGTATTTCCAGATTGCTGCAGTCGGTGGGTGGGGGAGGGAGCGTCTGTGCAGAAACAGCTGCATTGCTGGTGCTGATTGATCGCTCACTCATGCCATGATTGGACCTCCAATCCCCAAGGGTGCCGATCGATCATAGAATTGCAAGAGGGGCATTTGATCACGGGTTAGCCTGTGCTCAAACACACCCCTCTTGCAACGGCATCTGAGCGGCCAGTCACAACAGTGAGGAGGTGGAACATCTGGCTCCAGAAGCATTGACGTGGGCCGGTAAATGGGAGGGCCATTTGCATTTCTCGCTGGTAATGGACGCTTTGGGGAAGATTTCCTGCTGGCAAATGCAAATGGTCCTCCTGTACCTGGAGTTTACCAGCCCTCATTCACAGTAGCCTAATCAGCTAAGTGTAGAAAGCCCTCAGATCTTTATTCCAAGGTGAGGTCATCTGCTGATGAATGTCCTTCCCCTGCAAAAATAAAAAAGTTATGAGAGAAGCCAGATATAAAATTGTATTTAGAAGTATGAATATGTGCACGAATATTCAAAAATTCAAAAATCTGATTCGAATCCGACAAATGTTGACATTCGAATTTGAATCGGATTTAATAACATTTGAATCTGGACATTCGAACAGATTTTGGATTCTCTGAAACATTCATTCAAATGATTCAAATGTACAGATACGTATGTATTACATGCGTAGCTGTACAAATATACATATTTGCACTTATAATACGGGATAAAATGTTGTCGACATTTGTATCTTTAAATACGAATCTAACATTTGAATGAATTTTTGACATTTGGATTTTAAACATTCAAATTGAATCTAATGTTCCGATATTCGATTTGACTTGAATTCTAATGCAAAAAAAAAAAAAAAAAAAAAAGATCCGTGCACAACCCTATTTAGAAGGGCTGTTCTAGTTTTGAATGAAGCCATCTTGTATAATATCAGTCCTTGAGAATGATTGGGGAACGATACTGGAAATCCTTGAAATAGTGAGTTGAGAACCATACTGTAGTTCTTTTCTTATTTTTACCATTTCAAAAAGGAGTCTGATGTACCCTGGCAAACCGAAAGGTGCTGTCACTTTCCAAAGTTTCCCTAAGTCATCATTGCATCTAAAAGGCAAGTGATCTGTGCCACCAATGTATCAAAATATATGATAGCAAAAGCAGTCAGCATTTTCCATACCATATGCTTGTAAATATTATTCTACAGGGAACCAATTAAAACTAAGGTAAACTTGGAACACAGGCATATGGGCCAAGACAGAGCAACTTATCTTGTCATGGCACTGCTTGCTCAGTAAATTGATAAGAGAACTGATCAAACTGTATTATGGGACACTTCATTGCCAGTTTAACTGAAATTGTTTGAAACAACTTGAGCCTAGAACAGGCAGGATCTTCAGAGCCCCAAAAAGAGTATGGCTGCCTCCAGAATAGCTATATAAATCTGAAGCTAAGTGAAAAAGAAGAATTGACTGTTCTACCCCACTTTTCTCACCCATTTAAGGGGACTCAGAGCGGCTGACAAAATGTCTGTTCTTCTCCCACAACAGAACACCCTGTGAGGTAGGTGGGGCTGTGAGAACTCAGAAGAGAGCTGTGACTAGCTCAGGGTCACCCAGCTGGCTTCATGGGGGAGAGTGGAATCGAACCCAGTATTCCCAGATAAGAGCCTGGTTCCCTAACCGTTAGACCAAACTGGCTCACCAGTAAACTCACTGTGCAGGGAACACTGGCTATCCATACTGGAAGGCAGCTCCATAGTTTCCTCTATCAGAGCTGCGAGAATTGAGGCAGTGTGCACTGTCATGTGGGCTGAGGTGGCCACTCAAATTTTGAGCTGCCCTCCCTGGTTAGGCAGCGCCTCGTTGCCGTTTCTCGCCGTTCTGCCTGCATTGTAATAATTATTCAGGCTGTGTGTGGACTCATTTATACTGTGCAGTGGAATGGGCAGTTGTGATCGATGGATCGTTGTGGCATTATCCAAGTGGGACTGTGAACTTTCGTTAATGCTGATTTAAAAATACTTTATGCACAGTATAAATGAAATCCAAAGTTTCCCTACAGTTCATGCAGTACAGCAAGATCCAAACAACGAGACTAGGAAGGGCAGCTCAAATGTGATTTGGGGCCGCATCCTCATTACAAGCTTATTTCGCTTTCCCTAAACCGAAATAATAGAACCGGATGCAAACGCGAATTTGCCTGTTCCCATTACTTTTAAAATAATCGTGTTTGATCCGGATTCTGAGGATTGTACGTGGTGTACGTGACTCAAGGGGGGACTCAAGTGGCTACTTTTTAAAAGCCGCTTTTGGGGGCTGCCCTGCCCTTTTCCTCCTGGCATGGATGCGCCAACCATAAGGGACCCCTTCACGGAGCCTGGCTGGGTGGCTGGGTGGCTGCCGCTTCCATGGATGGAGGAAAAATGGCAGCGGGCGGCCAGCAATTCTTTCCGCTCCTCTCCCCATTGCTCAGGGCACACAGCAGCAGCAGCAACTAAAGCCCCTTTGCTTTGAACATTCACACAGAACCTCAGCTGCTTTCCTCCCTCCCTTTCCCTTTCTAAAGGTCAGAACTTTTAGAATTGCGCAAAATTGCAACATTGTTATCAGGTGTGAAGTGGTTCAATCGCTACAGTGTACCGAACGCTGTTAACGGTGGATTTTTACACTGAAATCACTGTCTTTGGAAGCAAGTTATTGGGAGAGGGAAACCCTAAACATGGATTCTCATCCCTTAAAGCGGTAGGGTCCCCACAGTAAAAAATGTAACACGTATCAAGCACAGAATCCGGAGTGAGACCTGTTGAAATGAGGGTTAACATTTACCACGCTTTGGGGAGATTTAACACGCGGAAAGCATGTTAAGCCAAACTGATGTGGGGACTGTGATGATTGAAACCGTATTGAATTCGATATAAGCTTGCAATGGGGATGCAGCCTGGCTGTCTCAACAGCCCATGCTGACTCAGCTCTCTCAGCTCCGATGGGGAAGCTACAGAGCTGCTTTTCGAGTCAGGATGGCTGGTTCTTGCTGTGCTATAGGTATGCTGTACTTTTACCTTTAACTGCAGATTTATTCTGCTAGTCTGGAGGCAGCCCAGATCTTACTACATATATACTGTACTGTACAGTGAGAGTCATTCATCCCACACTAAGGTATATGCACAGTCCTGATCATATAATGCGGCCCACAATGATCTCCGTGTCCAACGGCTCAATCAGGACTACGCATTCCATGCACAGTATAAAATGTATCTGGATTCCGCCTGTATTGCCAGAATAAATTTTGTTCAATCAGAAGCATGTTCAGGGCTGATAGCCACTGCACTTGAGTGTAAACTGTGTGATGGTGGGAGTGCATCGCCAAAGGCCTTTACATCAGAACTGACAATTTTAAAAATTGGCAAGAATTGCCTAATAGTAGGTTTTTCAAAGGTAAGCCTTAGCATTTTTACGCGCTAGTTTTCGCAGGATTAGTAATACAGTGTAATCCTAACTCCATACTCCTACCCTTACGGCACTGAGTATACTTCCTAGTTTCTTTTATCTTGTAACCCAGTATGTCATTTTATATATTCCACAGTTCTACGTACTGGAACAAATTGGTATGATCTTCTTTTGTCTCACAAAGAAACTGCTCCTTTCAACGCTGTCAGGTGCTACCTAATCCACCCAGATTCTGTGGGTCCACCCAAGTTTGATGAGCTGTTCGTAGATCAAGAAAGGGTCTGATTTTGCCTGGACATTGAGCAAGCGTCTAATTTTTGTCTGGCCTTTCTGCCTATTCCTGCTGTTGCTGTTGGTCAAAGTAGTAAAAACACAAGCACTTGAGGGTATGATTAAACATACTTAAAAGGGTGCCTTCATAGCAAATTTGAGGGTCTAGGGACAGATATTAAATACTGTACATAAAAACACCTTACCATCTCCCAAAACCTCTGAATGTCCACCTCTTTCTCAGAGGGACAATTATCAGTCTGAAGGTGAGCCAGTTTGGTCTAGTGGTAAGGGAGCTGGACTCTTATCTGGGAATGCTGCGTTTGATTCCACACTCCACCATGAAGCCAGCTGGGTGACCTTGGGCTAGTCACAGCTCTTTTCTGAGCTCTCACAGCCCCACCTACCTCAGGGTATTCTTTTGTGGGGAGAAGAACAGAATGCTTTGTCAGCCACTTTGAGTCCCCTTAAAAAGGTGAAAAAACTGGGGTAGAAAAGCCAACCTTCTTCTTTTGAACGGATTAAAAAATCGGATTTTTTAAAATACGGATCCGTATAATTTGGGTTCGAATCAGATTTTCAAAAATCTGGAGTTTTGAATTTTGATTTGAATAGAATATTTGAATATTCGATTTGAATCGAATTTGAATGCAAAAATGCATTTGTGCACACCCCTCTTACCAGCTAATCATGACTACATTGCTCTTCTCTATTGTCCTTGCCCATTTTCTGCAAAGCAATATAGTCACTATCCAAATTTGCTTGTAAGAGAGATGTGCTATTTTTATTATGAGCTATAAATCCAGATCATCCAGTTCCTTTGCATCTGGTTTGTAATACTAAGTTGGGAATTCAGGCATGCATTTTTTATTATTTTGGGAAGTTGTCGCTGCAGGTGGATTCCTGCTAGGCTGAGTAAAATCCATAGGAAGTTTTTAGCTGAACTGAAAGAGAAAACTTCAGCTTTGACCTTGCAGTGTTTTCTAATAACGAATTGAGTGTCTTCGAGCTAAATATATACATGTATACTGATGAGCAGAGGACAAAAGGAAGCACAGTTGCAGCCTTCATATTCTCTAAGAAAAAAATAATTCTGATTGTACTGGAAGGCATGAACAAAGAGGTGCTTCCCACAGTAGGACTGTGAGAGTTGAGTGAGCACACAAGGGAGGTGAAATGTTTTCCCAGAGTGTCTGCTGTTATAGAAAGAAAATAGGTTCATATGAAATAGCATAAATGGAAAAGATGCTCTCGCCAAAACTGACGGCGTTTAGCAATATAAAAAAGGGAGAGATCTTGTGCATTAAAGAAAGCAAGAGGGAGTTTCCAAACATAACTACTCTAGGAGACTGATGATTGATGTAGTATTTTTTTCCTAAGAGAGAGAGAAGTCTTGATAACAGGAAGTCAGGAAGGGCACTATGACACATGAGTTATTTGCATTTTGTTTCCTACCCACATGGAACAATCAATTCTGGAAACTAAGGATAGTGCCAGGGCAGAGAAAGCTATTAGTCTTTATCTGCAGAGATATTTGGGAAGAGAGAGAGACAGAAAACATCCTGACTCTGTTATTTTGATGACTTGAACACTGCAGAATAATTAAAATAAATCTAGCTGAATCTGTATTTTCTATTTGAGAAATGCTAGTAACTCTGGATTTTGATTTTTTAAAAAAATCTTACCTAATGGGAGGAGACATATAATCCTCTCAATGAATCAATTTTTATTGATCAAAGCATGCAATGTAAAATGTGTTTTGCATTTCAGCCATCAGTCTTAATAAAATTGCTCCTACCGTAAGCATGAAACGTGTCTGCATATAACTCAATATTTGTTTTTCACATCCACCCACCCCACTTTGTACTAGCAAGAATGCAGGGAAGCAGTCATTGGCTCAAGGTCAGCCAATGAGGTTCTGTGGCTGAATCCTGATTTGAATAGCAGAAAGGTGTAGGACCGGCTGCCAGTGATTGGAGAGATGTATTTCACCATGGCATACCAGGATTTGGTCATATCGACATCTATCGAAACCGCAGCAGGCTTTGTAGGAGATCAAATTATGAGAAATCAAAGACGGCCAGTTTCCCTGCACTAATGGCCAGTGCGGCCAAAGGGGCTTTGCATATATGTCATTTGAAGCAGCATGGCTTTGATATTGATACTGTAATCTCACAGGATGGATGCAGTAACTGAGTACTTGTATTCTTTCAGTTGCAAAGGTGACCGGGAGAGGAAGCCAGGAGATAGAGACATATGAATAATACCTGTAATTGCCTCACTACTTATCTTACAGTGATAGAATCATAGAGTTGAGGGTCATCAAGTCCAACCCCCTGCTCAATGCAGGATTTCCTAAACCATCCCAGACAGATGTAGGTCCAACCTCTGCTTGAAGACCTCCAGTAAAGGAGAGCTAATCACCTGCTGTGGCAACCTGTTCCACTGACTGATTGTCCTTACTGTCAGGAAGTTTTTCCTAATACCTAATCTGCATTGACTCCCTTGAAGTTTCATCCCGTTGTTTCTAGTCCTCCCATCTTGTGCAAGTGAAAGTAGGAGGGCTGCACATGTGGGCCGCATCCACATTACAACCTTATTTCGGTTTCAAACAGTTTTCAATCCTCACAGACCCCACGTCAGTTTGGCTTAACACGCTTTCTGCGTGTTAAATCGCCCCAAAGCGTTGTAAATGTTATTCTTCATTTCAACAGGTCTCACTCCGGTTTGTGCGCTTGAAACATTTTACATTTTTTAATGTGGGAACCGTTCCGTGTTAAGGGATGAGAGTTTCCCTACCCCAATATCTTGCTTCCAAAGCAAACTGTAAAAACCACCCCTTAAAGCAGCAGCCGCTACGCTGTAGCAATCCAAGCACTTCACACCTGATAACGATCTTGCAATTTTGAAAGTTCTCACCTTTAAAAAAAGGGAAAAGAAAGAAAAACAGCTGCAGGGTTGGGGAGATATGTGAATGTTTTAAAGGCTGTGATGGTGACAGGCGAAGGGGGCTTGAGTTGCCGCTGCTGCTGCGTGCCCTGAGCAATGAGGAAAGGAGGGGAAAGAATTGCTGGCTGTCCGCTGCCATTTTTTCTCCATCCAGGCAAGCGGCAGCCACCCAGCCACCCAGCTAGGCTCCGTGAAGGGGTCCCTTATGGGTGACGCGTTCACGCTAGGAGGAAGAGGACAGGGCAACCCTGAAAAGCAGTTTTTAAAAAGTAGCCACTGGAGTCCCCCCTTGAGTCATGTACGTCCTCAGAATCCGGATTGAATGCGATTCTGGCTGAAAGTAATGGGATCAGGCAAATTCGCGTTTGCATCCGGTTCTGTTATTTCGGTTTAGGGAAACTTGATTAAGCTTCTAATGGGGATGCGGCCCTTATCTCAAAAAACCTCATAGATTTGTAATCAGCCCTGTTTGTTTGTTTTTTTAATTTTTGCAAATATTAAAATAGTTTTGTAAAGTGTGTAGAGGTGGAATAGGTAGAATAATTGTTCCTTTAATCTTTCTTATGGATTATTTTGGGACAGATATGCTTCTTCAATCTAGGCTGAACACAGCTAGCTTCTTCATACACTTCACACCATTAATCATTCTACTTAATGCCTTAGTCTTTGAAAGGCTGCTTGAGGGTATATCTGTAGTGCTTTTTCGTTTCAGTTTGTCCATGTGGGATTTTTCTTTTTGGCATTATGGGCTTAGTTGTTTAAAAGAGAAATTTTGTGCATCCACTACACAGTTTTACTGTGGTAATATGTGAACCGCCAGAAACCTGTAGCATACTGCCCTTTCCCATTTTACATGTCTGCTTCATAGAATGGTAGGGTCATATGGCTGAGTGGAGAATTGGTAGACCATGCATACATGGGAAACTGAAGCTCTGCATTCCTGAGCAGGGAGAGATGGGAAGAGAACTCATCTTGAACAGTCTACGTTCTTAATAATTTAGACCAGCAGTTTTCAACCTGTGGCTTGCGACCCCTTTGGGGATCGAACTACCCTTTCAGAGCGGTCGCAATGAGGAACTGCATTAAGGGGTTGTAGTGTTAGAAGGGTTGCGAACCACTGATTTAGACCCTTTCTGCACTGAGCCTTATTCTCTACTGTATTATATCCTGGAATAGAGGCCGCATGCCCAGCTGCCTGGAACTTGCCACACCCTTTGCCATCATGTGGATGGCAGGTCCCTAGTCTGGGCTATAATCCAGAATAAGGCCCAGTGCTATTGTTTTAGGAAGTTTTTCTTCTTATGTATTGCCATAAATAAGCTCATGTTTGTTTTTTCCTTCCGGACATACCCTTTAAATTTGTTATAATTTTTAGATTTCACTTTTTAATAATGATGCTGCTGCTTGTATTTGAACTGAATTGGAAACATTTTAAATTATTGTGATTCTGTAGCTTATGATACAGTCCCCGGTCTAATCAATAAATGTTTTGACTTTGTAAGGCTTCTGTGATGTCATGAGGAAGTAGGTTGAAATTTTCATCAGGTTTTCCACCCTCCTCTCCCATTCAATATGCACCATCAGCGATAAATTAATAAATCTGGCTATACCTAAACATGTCTTCCTCTACAGCTAAATGCAGTTAAAGCAAAACTTTTTTTAAAATGGTTCAGGTGAAGCTCAGGGTTTTCTGTAACATGAAAAAGCTCTGGTTAGGAGTGACCTACAGGACAGTACTCTGCAATATGGGAAGCCAAAGAATGACATGATTGAAAAAATCCACCCCATTCACTTGGGAACTCTATGAAGCTGATGGGTAGGAGAGTCAGGTCTGACAGGGGGAAGTATTTCTTTACCCAGAGGGTCATCGGCTTATGGAATGTGCTGCCGGAAGAGGTGGTGACAGCTACCAGTCTTGATGGCTTTAAGGTAGGGTTAGACAAATTTATGGATGGCAGATGCATCAATGGCTACTAGAACGAATGCCTAGGTGCATTTTTCAGGCTTGGGGGGGACACGGGGCGTTTCTAAGGCCATTTGGTGGGATTCTAGAGCAGAAATATGTTTGTCCTTGTCTCTACTTAGGATGCCCATGAGCAGTTGGCAGGCCACTGTGTGCGACAGGATGCTGGACTAGATGGACTGTGGCCTGATCCAGCAGGGCTTTTCTTATGTTATTATGTTCTTATGTACTAGTTCTGGGATTAATGTACATCGGTAGCTTATTTAGTTGGGTGTTACACTGTTGCACAACCTTTTCTTCCCGTGGCTCTATTTGATTTTTATTTAATATTAAACACTGAGTTGTGTTTAATCACAGCAAGCTAGGGATGGGCACAAATGGGTTTTTTTTTTTTGCATTTGATTTGTAACGAATTGAATGTATGAAAATTAGTATTTGTTTGACTAGATCCCCTTTGAATGTGGTAGGATTCTATTGGATACGAATGTATTTCTACAAATTCATACGAATATTCGATAGGAACACATACTTACCCAATACGAATGCATACGTATCCGATACATATCTGATATATATCCCGTAACACTATACCCTCTTAAAGTGTCAAATCTGCCCTCAATCCACTTTGAATCCACTCTCAAACCATGCCAAATTCACTCTGGATCTGTTGCAGATGTGACTGGTGCAGCTGCTGTCCCACCTCTCCATTTCAAAAATGATCCGAAGCTTCGTATGAATGTTCAGAAACATTTGTATTTGTACAAATGGCAATGTATGTCGTAACATTCGATTTGCATACAAATATCTGAATTCGTCAAAATTCGTATGAATAATGTTATGAATATTCGTGCAGATGCCTACCCCAAGCTCCTGTCCTGACTCATTTGTACCACTGTTTGCCATCATATAGGAGGATCAAACTGTTTAAATTTTGATCCGTGAGAACAAATAGGAGCAAATGTTTGTTATCCTCACTGCCTTATTAATTAAAGTTTAAACGTACAAAGAATTTAAAAATGCTATTTGGTTTGAACTGTACCAAACACCCCTTGGGTCAGTCTAAATTTGAACTCTATCTTCAAACCAGCAGGGCGTTTGGTTTGAATTCAAATCTACTTCAGTTAGTTGGACCCCATTCCTGCGCCCAAATAAAGGAAAAAGGGCACACAAAATTGTAAACTTGAATGGGTGGTTTGACTAGGTTGTTTGAACTTCTCTTTTGAACAGTCGTATATAGGCTTTCGCAGCCAGATTCAATTTCATTTGTAGCAGGTTTTGGGCAGTTATGCCATGTTCTAGGTTTCTTCTGAGAACCTAAGCTTTCAGATATAGATGCGATATCCATCTTCAGAGGATTTTGCTCTCAGCTGGGTCAAAAGCAACTGGTGTCTTCCTAGATCTTGTTTCTCTTCTTGTAGAAGTCTGCTTTTCGTTTGTCAGTTCTTCCTTTGTTTGGGTTGTTGGTGAGTCATTGGTCTTTTCCTGGCTGTAATCTGCTGGTGTTGTTTCCTTAGGTGGAAGTGTTAATGGTGGATCATTGAGCCTCACCTGTTTATTCTTTATTAGCATACTTCCTGGGGGTGAGTTACCAGTGGGTTGTGTGTTAGCAGAACTAAGGTGTGAATCTCTGTTTTACCTCATTGAACTCATAAGAGTGTTCGGTTTAAATTTGAACCAGTTGAACAAGCCAGTTTGAATCAAATCAGTTAAAAAACAAACCAGTTTGGCAGATCTCTACTTGCTACTATTCCCCGAATTTAAATCTGTTGGGAACTGTGGTTTGTTTGAAGGAGTAGCTTCCAGTCTCATTTTCCAGCACATAAAAGAGGAGAATGGATTGTGTACAGCTCACAAGCCTGTAACTTAACTAAATAAATCCTAGGCAACACCTGTATGGACCTTTGAGCCTGCACCAGATGTGTGTGGAGAATGCTGGATCTGCATACCCACATGTTCCTTGGGAGAAACAGCCTCTTTGCTGCAGCTTTTCTAGGCATGAAAAATACTGAGGATGCGTCCAAGAGAGGCTGCTTTAAAGTGGTCCTCCAAGCATTCCCACACTGGGATGATGAAGACTTCTGTAAAAGACATGTAGAACAAACATCTAGCAGTTTTGAAAGTCAGTATACCTGGAATATATCTTTCGCAGGTCTTCCTACCTAAACTTGGTCTTTTATTCCAGACTCGAAGTAAACACTTGGATGAAGTACATGTGGTTCTTGGAAAGAAATCTTGTGACCTGGATTCTCTGATCGCAACTTTAGCGTATGCCTACTATCTTGAAAAGGTAAATGTAAGATCCTGATATTTAAGGTAATTATAAGCCCTTTGTAGTACACTGATATTGTTCAAGAGAGAGGAGAACTTCAAAAACAGTCTGCAATAAATCATCCTTAGATTATGGCTGTGAGAACCAGTGTGGACTGGAGTTGTCATTTTAATCTGAACATTGTTTGTCTTCGAGTTTTACCGAAGGGCTACTCCACCTAATACTTCCTTGTATCCACACTCTGCTTTTTCCTTACCTGTATCGTGTCATTTGACATGCCTTGCTTAACTTACCTGCTTATTGAGAAGCATTTTATGGCCCATGTTTCTTTGCTATTCATTTGCTTTCTGTATCCCTTCCAGAAAGCTTTTCTCCCTCTTTCTCCCTTTCTATGTCAGGTTCCTTAGATTTTGATCATTTTATAGAAAATGGTGAATTTGCCTTTAAGTGCACTACAAGTTCTATGTCGAATAGTATATAGTACATATACTATAGTATATAGTAATAGACAATTTGTCTCCTAAACATGTCTCCTAAACATGCTTCTCCTAAAAATTTGTCTCCTAAACATGCTTCTGCACCTGGCACCAGGAAACAGATTTAAGAAAATCTGTTCCCTGACGATCCGGCCTCCCGAGGATCTGTCTGAAATAGAGGTGGATCCTTGGAGGCCTCCGCACATCTGCACATGTGCGGGGTGGCCAGATTGGGCAGCCGGATCCCCTGGGTGCTGCACCCCATTCCAAAGGGCATTCGGCCTCCTGCGCCGCTGACGCTGCCCCCGGAGCCACGGGAGCTACCAGTCACTGTGTGTTTTCGGTGGTGCATAGCATGCGGGGAAAGGGCGAAAGAAGGCAGACTGGCCTACTTCCGCCCTTCCCAAGATGGCGGCCACTGGCAAATTTGGCCCCTCACCCGTCCGGGTGCAGAAGCATCCTGCTTCCGACTGGATCGAGGTGAGGTGATGGATGTAAGACCTAATTTTTGAGGTCTTCCTGGAGGCTGGATTCTTCGGTGACAAGACCTGATTAGGGTTGGATCTTGCATGCCGGAGTGCAGAAGCGGCTGCACGAAGAGTCCCGGATCCGGCCTTCTGCGCGGATCCTGTCATTATATGTGTTTTAAGGCCCTGTGCGGAAGCACCCTAAGTCTGCAGCTATATAAAAATTGCAGCTTACCTGGCTGCAAAGCAATGACTCATTGTCACCACCCGGAACACAGCTCCACAGCTTCCTCCTTGGCAGCTGTGAGCCTTCTGTGGCATACGCAATGTGGCGTGCGTCATGAGGAATGGCACAGCCAATGGGAGCTGAGCTGCAGGCCATTGGAATGCACAGTATTAGTAAATATGGATGCACCCACAATGCATCTGTTTGCCTTGGCCTTTGGCTAAGAAAACAGTTTTCCCTCCAGACATTCAGTATCCTCTTTTTTTTTTAACCTCTACAGCCCACCCAGGGATGTTTGGTTTTAGGGCAGTATAAAAAAATACAGATAAATAAATAAACTATACCTTTTGTCAAACATGAACTCTTTGTTTATGAACTCTGTGTGATGCTGTTATTAAATACCCGCAGTTATAATTATGCACAGACCCGCACTCCGCACCCCCATACTGAAACAGAAAATCATATGGTATTCTCATGTAATAATGCATTTATCTATAAGGTTTCCTTTTAGCCTGTGACAATAAAGTTGAGGGGAGAGCCACCCCCGAAGATGCAGTGAAAAGGTTTTAAGAAGCTGCGAACATCTGATGCACTTGGAATTCACATTTACAGGAATTCTCTGCTTTTAGGTCAGTCCACCTAACATTTTGTGCTTGCCTCTCCTGAACATCCCAAGAAGAGAATTCTACCACCACACAGAAACTCGTTTTATTTTGGAAGAACTGAACATCCCAGAATCTCTCCATACCTTCCGTGATGAAATTGATCTGTATCAGCTGAATAACGAAGGAAAGTTGTCTATCACACTTCTGAACAGTACTGCACTGACGAGGTACTATACTCCATATTTGATTCCAAGCAAAGCCAGCTCAGTTTCTGTAAACATAGATTGCCCTTCTGTTTAAATCCCCTGAGTTGCAGGAGTGATTCTGCATTGGCTGGTATACTGGACTGATGCAGTCTGAGGCCCTGGTCAGACAAGTCCAAAACAGGTTGGCCTGTTAATGAGTCCAGTTACTACCAGTGGTGGTCAGACGTGGATCGATATCAGCTGTCCTGAGGCCATCCCTGCCTTGGGCTGCGTTGGTCCCACATTTCTGCAGAGATCGGCCTGGCATTCCTCCATGGAGCTGTTGGCTCTCCACCCCTTTTGCTATGCCACATCTATCTCGTTTCCTATTGGATGCCATTCTTGTCACTCAGGGGAGGCGTTTCCAATTGGACCCGTTCATGCAACTCGAGGGAGGTGAGGGTGTGTGTTTGCAGTTCTTTTTAAAGCCTGCTCCCCCATCTCCACACATACCCCTTCCTTTTTTTATGTGCTTTTCTAATCCCTGCAATTATTTTTTTAAAAAAATAATAAAAATAAATTTGTGTAAAAACTCTAGAGAAAGAAATCACACATAAACTGAGGAGAGGGTGAGGTGCCTCACGAACTCAGCGCATGCCAGTTGGCCTAAGGGGAGGTACCTCAAAAACTCTCTGTGTGCCAATTGGCTGAAAGGAAATACTGGGCGCCACCCACCACAGCACAGTTCTGCCTCCTTTAGCCCCCCCCCCCCCCACACACACACATGAGGAAGTGGAAGATGGACTGGAATTCCAGGCTGGTCTGAGTCCATGTCAGTCCTGTTCAAACAGGACTACATATTGAGATAGCTGTAGTCCCGTTTGGAATATAGATTAGTTTATATTAATCTGAGTTTAAACTTTAAAGGCAGGGCTTGTTTAAAGGCTAGAGAGTCAAACTGGAATAATGGTGTAAATTCTAGTTTGGCCATAAAGGTGCTGGTAATGACCTTTAAAGCCCTAAATGGCTTGGGACCTCAGTACTTGAAGGAACGCCTCCTCTCATACAGATCTACCTGTGGTTTAAGATCGTCTGGTGGGGACTGTTCTGTGTCTCGCCAGTTAGAGAAATCAGCTGTGTTAGAACATGGGGGAAGGCCTTCTCAGCTGTGGCACCCCAACTTATGGAATGCCCTCCGCATTGTCATGGACGGATCATTTCCTGGTCAAGACGAAACTTAGAGCCAATATCTGCCCCACCGGGGGTGGCGGACCCACTAGAATGGTCCGCCCTCGAAGGCTGATGGAGCCCATTGGATTCCAGACAGCCTTAGAGGGCTTAATGGTTGGGAATGCCGGTGACCCTGTTGATGCTCTGGTCAATACCTGGAACACCGATCTTACCAGGGCTATCAACACGATCGCTCCCAAGCGCCCTTGCCATCCCGCCCCAAATCGGAGGCCCTGGTTCACGCCAGAGCTGAGGAAGATGAAGCGGGTTGGATGACGGCTAGAGCGCAGGTGGCGGAAGACTCGACTCTTATCCGACAGAACTCGCCATAGGAACTTTCTTCGTTCCTACCGGGAGGCAATACGTGCAGCGAAGAGAGCCTTCTCCTCTGCACGTATTGCGTCTGCAGAGTTCCGTCCAGCAGAGCTGTTTAAGGTGGTGAGGGAAATGATGCAGGTGCCCCCTGCGCCAAATCCCTTACTTAACCCGACGACGGCCTGCTGTGACGCGTTTAACAACTTCTTTGCAGACAAAATCTCTCAGATAAGAGCCGACTTAGATGCCACCATTGAAACAGAGTCGACAGGCGAGGCGTCCAGTGACTCCGCCGATGTAGTCATACTGGATCAGTTCCAGTCTGTGAGTACTGATGACGTGGACAAGCTGCTTGGTAAGGTGAGGAAGACAACTTGCCCTCTTGACCCTTGCCCATCATGGCTGACCATCCAGGGGGGGGGATGCATTGATGAGATTCCTCACGGATATCATCGGTGCATCCTTCAGGGAAGGATATGTTCCATCTTGTTTAAAGGAAGCGGCGGTTAGGCCGCTCCTGAAAAAACCTTCCCTAGACCCCCTGGATATGAGGAATTATAGGCCAGTGTCATTGCTGCCATTCTTGAGCAAGGTGATCGAGAGGGCGGTTGCCCTTCAGCTCCAAGCTGTCTTGGATGAAACCGATTATCTAGACCCATTTCAAACCGGCTTTAGGACAGGCTTTGGGGTTGAGACCGCCATGGTTGCCTTGACCGACGATCTGCGTCTGAGCATTGACAGGGGGAGTGTGACCCTGTTGGTGCTCTTAGACCTCTCAGCGGCTTTTGACACTATAGATCACGGCATCCTCTTGGACCACCTGAAGGGGTTAGGCATCGGGGGCACTGCTTTGCAGTGGTTCCGGTCCTTCCTCTCGGGCAGGTCTCAGAGGGTGCTGCTCGGGGACTGTAGCTCCAGTAAGAGGTACCTCACTTGTGGGGTTCCTCGGGGGGCTATTTTGTCCCCGATGTTATTTAACATCTATATGAAGCCGCTGGGTGAGATAATACGGAGTCATGGTGCTGGGTGTTATCAGTATGCTGATGACACCCAAATCTATTTCTCCGTGTCTTGTTCGTCGGCCTCAAATTCCGATGGCATCTCTTCTCTCAATGAATGTCTTCAGGCGGTAATGGGCTGGATGAGGAAAAACAGACTGAAACTGAATCCAGACAAGACGGAGGTGCTCATGGTAGCGGCCCCGAAACCAAGAATTGGGTTGCAACCTCCAGTCCTGGATGGGGTCACACTCTCCTCCAGTGACTGTGTTCGCAGTCTGGGGGTGCTCCTTGACTCGTCGCTCCTGATGACAAATCAGGTAAATGCGACGGTCAGGAGTGCCTGTTATCAGCTTCGGCTGATACGCCAGCTGCGCCCTTTTCTGGAAGTAAGGGATCTCGAGACTGTTGTGCACGCGCTGGTAACCTCACGCCTTGACTTCTGTAATGCACTCTACATGGGGCTACCCCTGTGCTTGACTCGGAAATTACAGCTGGTTCAAAATATGGCAGCCAGGCTTGTCTCAGGAACATCTAGGAGGGACCACATCACTCCCGTTTTGAGGTCCCTCCACTGGCTGCCTATCAGCTTCCGGGCCCAGTACAAGGTGTTGGTTATCACCTTTAAAGCCCTAAATGGCTTGGGTCCAAGCTATCTCAGGGACCGCCTCCTCCCGTACAATCCTCCCCGCACTCTCCGGTCCTCTGGGAGGAACTTACTGCAGCCTCTAAAATCTAGGCTTGCGGCGACCTCCCAGAGGGCGTTCTCTGCTGTCGCCCCCAAACTCTGGAACGACCTGCCAGATGAGATCCGTCAGATAACATCATTAGACAGCTTTAAAAAGGCGGTCAAGACAGATCTCTTCCGGCAGGCCTTTCCAGATTAACCATCCCGGCCCAGATTCCCTGATTCCTCCCGTGGCCCCATCTTAGTGATGGTTGAGGATCAACAGAGGGACATCAGGGTTTTTAGTTTTTAAATTATTGTTTTATGCATTGATATTGTGTTTTAATATGTTATACTGTTTAATACTGTCTTAAGGGGGGGGAGAGATAAGGTGTTTTTAATTGTTATATTTTACATTTTACTGCTGTTAACCGCCCGGATTGGTTTGCCATAGGGCGGTATACAAATAAATATTATTATTATTATTATTATTATTATTATTATTATTATTATTATTATTATTATTATTATTATTATTATTATTATTATTCCTTTGAAGGCCCAGTTAGCGCCAACTCTTCTAACTTATAGGTGCCAAGTAAAGACCTGGCTCCTTATTAAAAGCTTTTGGACATTAATTCACTCGGGCACTATTTTAATTTTAATTTTAGCTTTTAACTAACTATGTTGTTTACTACTTGTTCTAATGGGGCATGTATTTAGTGTCTTGTCTGTATATGGGGTTTTTTTTATTGTAAGGTGCCCTGAGATCCTAGGGCAGGATATACACATTTTAAATACATAATAACAATAACAACAACAACAACAACAACAACAACAACAACAACAACAACAACAACAACAACAACAACAACAACAACAACAACAACAACAACAACAACAACAACAACAACAACAACAATAATAATAATAATAATAATAATAATAATAATAATAATAATAATAATAATAATAATAATAATAATAATAATAATAATGAATAAAACTCGCTTACCTGACTAGTTATGTTTTGGGGCCTTTTCACACTTACCTGACTGGTATGCTATGGCTGATAAGATTGAGGTGTAATGGTGGCCATTGATACTTTGCATAGTGTTGCCAAAGTGTTTCTATATGGCTGCAGTGTTGCTTAAGTGTTTTAGATATAAGGAATAAGGAAGAAAACTTTTGAAAACTTTGCTTTATAGTGAAGATAAGAGTTTGGAATCAGCTGTTGTCAGAACCATCAGCCCGGAAGAGCAATGTGATGATGGCAACCCGGAGTTAACAGAATCTTCTTCCTCTCTGGTGGCAAAGCAGATTCTCCAAGAGGCACCGGAGTTAATCACTCAGCAACTGGCTCATCTCCTCAGAGGTGAGAGATGGTTCTTTGTATTAAATACTGAAAGGCTTAATGGAGTGTTTCCCGACCCATTCATGCGGAGGGCCTGTGATCCATTCTTTGGTTAACAATCCCTTTAAAGACCACAGGAAGCTTCATGAAGGAAACAGGGTGTGAAGAGTTTGTTAAAGAGTAACACTATATGGAATATTAAAAATGTGCATTTAAAAATAGGCTTGAAGGTTTCAACATATCACTGGCATTGTTTTTGCTGTCTTTCTGGGGCTTGGAAATGGATACTTCATCAGTCAGTGAAATTATTTATTTATTTATTTATTTATTTATTTGTATTTCTATCCCGCCCTATACCTGGAGGTCCCAGGGTGGGTAACCACCTTTAAAACAACAAATGACAAACAACTATGTATTAAAAGCAATAATATACATTAAAACACTATAAAAATTCAGCATATCTAACAATATTATCAGATTTAATAGTGTTAGAATATTATCTGCCGCTCTACCTAGGGATAAATGCGTCATCCCCCAAAGGTGAAAATACATGCATAATGTTTGCTGCTTGAATATATGGATACAAGTTCAGAAATAATTACTGTGACTTAAATCTAGAAACAGTAAGGCTTCTGAGTTTTGGTGAAATGCAGGAGATCTCATTTTATAAGCAAAACAACAGGAGGTCTGCAGGCTTGATCAGACTGGTAAAAATTTTTAAGGTCTTTGGTTTCCCATGGTCAGGAAAAACATTTAGGGTGTTTTTCCACTGTCACTAGAAGTACCCATTAAGTAGCCATTAATGGGTACATTAATACCATTTAGCACCCATTAATGAGTACTTAAAGCAGAGGTGTCAAACTAAATTTTGCCGAGGGCCGGATTAAAAAAAAAAATTACTGTGAGGGCCACGGGGCGTGGCCGGGGGCATGGCCGGGGGCGTGACCAGGGCACAGAGGAGGGGCTAGGGGCATGGCCGGGGCGTGGCCGGGGCGTGGCCGGGGGAACAGAGGAGGGGCTGGGGGCATGGCCGGGGCATGGCTAGGGAGGAGCTGGCTGTCCATGCGGAGGGTCCTGCTGCGCTCTCGCTCGCCTCGCATCGCCTCGCCTCCTTCGCGCCCTAGGAGGACGGCAGCGGCGGCGCGCAGCGGGCGTCAGCGGCGGCAGGCAGTGCGCGGCGCGCGGCGGCATCAGCAGCATGAGGCGGCGGGCATCGGCGTCGGCAGTGGGCCGCGGTCGTCGGCGGGTCGCAGCGGTGGCATCGGCGTCGGCGGGCCGTGGGCGGCCGCGGGCCGTATCTTTGACATGCCTGACTTAAAGGGTATTTCTAGTGACAGTGGAAAAACACCCTTAATCAGATTCCAGATTGTTTTCTCTTTTCAGAGCTCAAACCTTTCTGTTCTTTCATTCAGATGTTCTACGGTCAAAAGGGACTATAATGAATTTGCATTTTGTCTGGACTGAGGCCACTTGAACTCATCAGTTATTTTAATTTTCAAAGGTGTGATCGCAAAGGGGACAATGTGGACTGAACTGTACTTTCATGGGTGGGCACAGGGCTTTCCCAATGTCTTATCTTGTTGGCATTTTAGAGTGGTGGCACCATTATCCTCCACTTCCTCCTTTCTCATTCTCTTGCCATCTCTTGTGCTTCTCATCCCTTTTATGAAATAATCCTTAGATAATGCTTACGATACTGAATGAGCAGTAACCAACTGACAAATATTGCCAAAGACCAGATTCAAATAAAGATAAAAATTTGCAGGCAGGTTTTGGGCAGAATTTTTTCTTTCTGAACTGATTAGGGTTGTGCATGAATGCCATTTTTGACATTCGATTTGATTAGAATTGAATATTTGAATGTCTGAATTTATACAAATAGAGAAAAAATGAAGGCGAACCAATTCAAATATATTTGTACATATTCTACAAATATTTGATGATACGAATGTTGACGACTTTTGTATGTAGCCGTACACATCTGTACGCATCTCGTTTTTATCCTGTATGCGTCCTGTTTTTGTCCCATACGTATCCGTACAAATGCAGATACGAATAAGAAGTGTACGGATACATATGTAATGTGTACATATCCGTACAAACAGGGATTTATTAGAATGTTAAAAAACGACTATTGACATTTGATTTGGATTCGAATGTCCCAATTTGAAGGCATTTGAAGGAATTCGATTGAATTTCGAATGTTTTGAATATTCTTCCATACTAACTACTTCTAATCTAAAAGCACTTTGTATCTTGGCTTTGGCTGAGGGAACTCCATGCTTTAGATGATCTATTTTATCTTTTTAATAGTTTTTTTTTAAATTGTGACCCATCCTGAGAACCTTGAGTATAGTGTGGGATACAAATTTAAATTAAATTAATAATCATGATAATAAAATATTTTAGGCAAGTGAAGCATAGGCCTCAGGAAGAAAAATGTCTACTCACCACTGAAGAGAAACTATGGGCTATCAGCACCCACCGCAATATACAATTATTATTTTCATGTATTTATTATATGCACTTACAGTCCACACTTCAGCAGATGGACCTAAGAGAGATCACAAAAGATGAAAACTGGCATAACTATGCACAGCTTAGAGATATTGTGTGAAATGGAATTTATGTTCAGGTTGCTTTCTTTAATATCTGTGGCCATTTTTCATGTACACAATAAATTAATTCTTCCCAGTAGATATGATCAAAAGCTGCTTCAAAAATAAAAATACTCCAAGTCTCTGCCATTAGTCAAGGCCTCCTCTCTTTCTGGGTTCATGCCAAGAGCAAACAATTAGAAAACCTGCCAGAGACTTGAGTCTGTATAGTTTTATTTCCCAAGAGATATTGACTAGGGGACTGTTGCCAAACTCAGGATCCATTAAATTGCTGAATCATTACTTTTTTGGCTGGAGCCAGCTGGCAAGGATATAATTCCGTAAACTGATTGTCAAGCATCTTGGGTCAGCAGCGCACTCTCAAAAATGCCTCCTTCTGTTTATTTGTATAATATCTTGAAGGATGACACAAGGTGCAAATATTGTAACGTGTAAGCACAGGCAAATTTAAGCAAGGAAACCATCACTGTGATTCATGGTATAAATTAGGCACAGACCCCAAAATGCCACCAACCAAAGCTTGATGATCTATTGGGACTTTCTGTGATGGGGATTCACTAGGGTTGTTAGCAGTTCACATATGGTGTTAGAAAAAGTTCTCTTCTAAGAAGGGAAGCCACAGTGCACGTTGAAAATTACTCAGTTTGGAAGATGGACAATTCACAGGATGGATGTTTCTGATACGGTCACAAATGATACTGCTGAGATGTAGATAGTTTATCAAAAGATATGCAAGACAGGGCAGTTTTTCAAAATGCTGAAAAAGTACACATCGTCTGATATGTTGGGATCTGTGGGGAGAAGGGATCTTACCAACAAATAAACAAACAAAAAAGAAGAAGAGTTGGCTTTTCCACCCTGCTTTTCTCATCCATTTAAGGGGACTCAAAGCGACTGACAAAGCTTTTCTATTCTTTTCCCCACATCAGACACCCTGTGGGGTAGGTGGGACTGCAAGAGCTCAGAAGAGAGCTGTGACTAGCCCAAGGTCACCAAGCTGGCTTCATGGGGGAGGGTGGAATTGAACCCAGTATCCCCAGAAAAGAGTCTGGCTCCCTAACCACTAGACCAAACTGGCTCAATGCCAGTTGGTGGCTCCCTAACCACTAGACCAAACTGGCTCAATGCCAGTTGGTGGCTCCCTAACCACTAGACCAAACTGGCTCAATGCCAGTTGGTGGCTCCCTAACCACTAGACCAAACTGGCTCAATGCCAGTTGGTGGCTCCCTAACCACTAGACCAAACTGGCTCAATGCCAGTTGGTGGCTCCCTAATCCCTAGACCAAACTGGCTCAATGCCACTTTGTGGCTCCCTAACCACTAGACCAAACTGGCTCAATGCCAGTTGGTGGCTCCCTAACCACTAGACCAAACTGGCTCAATGCCAGTTGGTGGCTCCCTAACCACTAGATCAAACTGGCTCAATGCCACTTTGTGGCTCCCTAACCACTAGACCAAACTGCGAGGGAGAAGAATCAGTAGATACCTTGGGCCTCTAGGCATGGTGAGGCCCAGGCCGGCACACAAATGGTTGGGCTCCCAGTGACAAGTGCCAAGGTCAGTCCACATTGTAGATGGTCCCGGGCCGAACTGGACTGTTTAGGCTGGGTGCAGAGAACTGTGCCACTTCTGAGTACCTAGCAAAATGGTGCCAGGTTCCTGGCAGTGGTCTAATGGATCAATGCACTCATCTCATTGTCAGCAACAAGCATTACTTGCATATAGTCAATGATGCTAAGCTTGCTTGTCTAACATACTAGTGCAGGGTTTCCCAAACTGTGAATCGGGACCCACCTCTAGGAAATTTAACCGTAGACGTTTTCGCATTACTCCCGTTTGGAACGGGAGTAGGACGGGAAGATTAAGACAGCTCCCGGCGCTTTCACCTTTCACACACAGACGCGCCAGAACGCGTGTAAACGCGTTCCGGCGCGTCTGTGTGCGAATGCTCAAAGCATCGTGAGCTGTCTTAGCCGGCAAAGGCCGGCCAGGGGCGCGGAGACAGCCGCGGAGGCAGATCGGCAATCAGCTGATTGTCAAACAGCTGATTGTCAAAGCCGCGCCGGCGTCGGAGGCGAGCCCGCAGCTGTTAGGGAGACAGAAGCAGGCGCGAATGCTTCTCCTCCCGAACGCCTGCGGGCGGCTCGTCCGCGTTCGAACGCATGTAGAGCACTTTAAAGTGCTCTACATTTCGTACGCGAGAAAGACAGCTGCGGACACGTCGGAGCGCAAGCCCCGCTCGGGCAATGCGTATGCCGTGTCCGCAGCTGTCTCCCACGCGCACCGTTCAGCCCCGTGCGAAAACGTCTCGTATTTGAAATAACTTTTTTGATGTAATTATTTAATTAAGTAATAAAAAAAATATATTAAAACTTTGTTATTTGAAAAGTCCTTTATTCATATTGGTAACGGTTAAATTTCCTAGAGGTGGGTCCCGAGTTGGTAAACTTATATTAGATGGGTCATAGCCCAGACAACTTTGGGAACCACTGTTCTAGTGGGTATTTGAGAAGCTCAGATACTTGCCAATAAGAAGTTTGTCCCATCAGTGTGCTATCTTCATTTTCACGGGACTCTGAGACTGAGCAGTGGTGGCAACATAGAATGAACCTAGAATTTGCTGGTGGCACTCCCTATTGGTGGTCGCTTGCATACGCGATCTCCGTTATGCTGGATGGCCAAACACACACTCATACCTTAGAGCAGTGGTTCTCAACCTGTGAGTCGTGACTCCTTTGGGGGTCAAACTACCCTTTCAGAGGGGTCACAACTAGTGTCCCGTCTTCCTGCCCCATTCTCACCTGAGCTGCCCTGCCCCTGTGGTTGGGGGTCCCCACAACATGAGGAACTGCATTAAGAGGTTGCAGCACTAGGAAGGTTGAGAACCGCTGCCTTAGAGGTAACTTGCCCTCCCCATTCAGGTGCTGTTACCTGCCTTCTTAATGTGTCCACATTTAACTGTGTTTCTAGAACCGACTTTTTATAACTCGCCCTGATGCCTTAAATAATAATGTAAATAAATAAATGAATTTGATTTTTGGAGTTGCCAGTTGTAACTTGAAGCTATTTAGATTCTTGGTGATTACTATGCCCTATGGTAGTAAATTGCAGCAGCGAAGCCATGTTGGGGTATAAGAAAAGGGGTGTCTCAGAAGCTCCTCAGACAGACACTTCATGGCTCCCATGTTCCCAAGCCATCTTTAATCTACCTTTTCTATCCACTGAATGTTTTAGGAGAGGGGGCAGGGTAGATTGGTGTTTCAACAATTCCATCTGAAGAAGAAGACTTGGCTTTTCTACCCCACTTTTCTCACCCATTTACAGGGACTCAAAGCAGCTGACAAAGCTTTTCTGGTCCTCTCCCCACAACAAACACCCTGGGAGATAGGTGGGGCTGTGAGAGCTCAGAAGAGAGCTGTGACTAGCCCAAGGTCACCCAGCTGGCTTCATGGGGGAGGGCAGAATCGAACCCGGTATTCCCAGATGAGAGTCCAGGTCCCTAACCATTAGACCAAAAAGTCTCACCTAAGCCACCTCAGAGATGCTTTCTTTTTTCATGTCTGATCACAGCCCTACTGTACTTCCTCTGGTGCTTTTTATTTTCCTTGGCCTTATTCTTCAGAGGTTCAGTTTGCTTTCAAGAATGAGTAGCAGCAACAAAATCTCCTGATTTTAATCATGGGAAGAAGAGAAAAAGTCAAATGAAGTTCTTTACACCTGTCTACTTGTGAAGCAAATTTGGGTCTGCTGAGAGGCTCTCAAGAAAGATTCAGGTGCAGGTACAGAATGAGGTTTCTTTTTTCTTTTTTCTTAGAAACAGCTGTCAAAACCAAGTGCTGGTTCAAGCTGTTTTGTCCTTCATGAAAGGATATTTTTGTATTTTCTCTATATCACAGTGTTGCCTGCAGCTATGATACAGCATGTGCTAGCTCTTGAGAGTTACTGAGTTACTTAGTCTTACTGTGAGATTCCCAAAGGCAAAGAGTGTGCACAGCTTTGCTTCTTTTAATTCCTATAAACATGTGGGTTTCTGTTATCAAAAGTTTATTTAACACACCACACACGAGTCTAACACACACACAAGTCTCTCTCTCTCACTCACACACGAGTCCCTCGCTCACACACACACAAGTCTCTCTCACTCTCTCTCACACACGGGTCTCTTTCACTCACACACATGAGTGTCTCACTCACTCACGCTCACACAGGAGTCCCTCGCTCACACACATGAGTCTCTCTCACTCTCTCTCACACACAGGTCTCACTCACATGAGTTTCTCTCTCACACACACACGAGTCTCTCTCACTCACACACACGAGTCTCTCACTCACTCACACTCACACATGAGTCCCTCGCTCACACACATGAGTCTCTCTCACTCTCTCTCACACACAGGTCTCTCTCACTCACATGAGTTTCTCTCTCACACACACACGAGTCTCTCTCACTCACACACACGAGTCTCTCACTCACTCACACTCACACATGAGTCCCTCGCTCACACACACGAGTCTCTCTCACTCTCACACACGAGTCTCTCACTCACTCTCACACACACGAGTTTCTCTCTCTCACACACGAGTCTCTCTCTCACTCTCTCTTTCACACACAAGTCTCTCACTCACACACACGAGTCTCTCTCTCTCTCTCACTCACTTACTCACTCACTCACCCCCACACCATTCATTTTTATAGGTATCAAAATGAGAAAACAATGTACTATATGTACAATAAAATGGCCAATAACAAAATCCCACACGGATATGGACCACTTCTTTTAATGGTGTAACCAATACCATCTCTATATGTATAATCAGGACATCATAGGGCCTTTGAGGTTATATACGTTGGTTTTAGGTTGTCTGTGGATCAACTTAAAATAAATAAATTTCTTTATTTGACCTTATTTAAATATTATGTTGTAAATAATAGTATGGGTGCTACTTGTTAGAGATGTATAAAATTTGGTTCATACTCACAGACCTTTTGTATATCCAGAATTTTGATGGAGACAAAAAATTCATTCAAACATTTGTTTTTGCTCATGAGAGGGAAAATGGTATTTTGCTTTACGAAAAGGTTCAGAAATGAGTGTGAAAACCAGTTTTTGATTAAATGATTTGACAATGAAATGTACTAATGGAGTTTTACTTTGACAGTTTAATATAAACTTTGAAATATGCATTTTTGTGTGTGTGCACATCCCTGGTACATGTACATGGCAAAAATCTTGAAGGTTTACAAGGGGTGACAGGTTTGAGGATATTGGTTTAATCTTTGTTATTGGTGCCTTTAGCGTTGCTAGATGAAATGAAGATAGCAGATGTGACGACCACCAGGTCTAGTTATCAGATTAGCTAGGGAAGCTGTCAAGTCAGAGGGAGGTGTGACTTGTTCATTCCAGTTGGGAGGGGGAAGTCCACTCCAGGAATAGCCAATCAGGGTTCAGCATCCATGGAGAGAGAGGCTATAAAGGCCTAGTCAATGGTTGTTCTGGGTTCTCTACCTGGGGTTAACTGACCTGAGGGTGGTTAACAGGAGGGAAGCAGGCTCTAGGCTATTCTGAGGGAAGCTGGGAAAAGAGTCCTGAGTTGGAGTTGTCAGTTTAAAGAAAAGAAAGTTCTGCCATTTGTTTTAAGTGAAGTCAAAAACTTTGTGCTCTTCAAGAACTCTGTTACAATAAAATCAGTGTTCGTTTAATCTTTATAAAGAGTCCTAGACTGCTGTCTGTGAGTGGAAGCAGTATCCGAGGGGACTCGCAAAGGAGTATTGTACCTTTAAAGTGTTAGTAACAAAGTGATGAGTCGAGAACCCTGCCAGGAGGAAAAGCCTTTCATTTTAAGTTTGAAGGCACACAGAAAGTGAGCCATAGATGACAGATTAGGCATGTTACAGGGTTAAAATACAATAGGAAAGAAGGCGTTGGGCAGAGGTCTTCACACTAGGCAGATGAAATGAAGATAGCGGATAACACAGTTCTTTCATTGAGTTGTCCCATCTGCCTAACAATTGTACGGACTTGAAGGACGAATGAGCCACTTAGTACACATTAGTGGGGGAAAGAGTCTTGCATTGAGGACAGTCACCTCAAATATTCTCTCCTTTGAAGTGCCAAAATACATGGAAACTATGCCAGAAGTTGGCACCGCTACTCCTTTCACTCCAGACTCCGTTTCTCACAAAGTGTGCATGAAACCTGCACCACAGAACAGCCACACAATGCTGAAATGCAAAAGGAATGGTGGAAAGAAGATTGTCGCCTATTTCCTTCTCTCATCTTCTGTCTCCGGTGAACATATTCCACACTGTACCAGGACAAGTAGGAAAATGGCTTCTGGAAGAAGCAGATTGTTCTGGCATGCCATAGGGTTGCTGTCTGACCTCAGCATTTTCGTGGTCAAAGTTGGGTTAAAGGAGGGAGGTCACAAATTCAGTGTAGTTGTGTAATATAGGGGATGACTATGGTTGACTACTTGTAAGATTTCTGGTCGAGGTTTTCTTTTATCTTGGAACTGAATCCCTAAACACTTCCTCAAAGTTTCCTGAAGAGACCCTGCAATGGAAGGCTGTTTGACATCTTGTAGTTTGAAATGTCCTTGGTGTGATGATATGCAAACTGAGACAAAGGCTGTGCCTCTGCCTATTGGGTAAGAAACCCGGTAAAGTTCCTTCTGCCACTGTGCCTCCATTTGCAGTGGCAGTAGGGCTCTTGTGCCAGTTGCACTGCCCCATTAGCATAATCACCAATGGAGGCACATTTTTCTCAAGGTGCAATTTTCTGGGCACGCTTGACCAGTGCCAAAAATGATGCCTCTATGCTTGAAAATGGAGAGAAGACCACCTCTGAACCTGTAGCTGAACCTGTCTGTCTCTGCTGCACCTTCCCCGGGCATGTCTAAGAACTGTGCTGCTTTAGGCTGTGGTTGACAGGAGAACTCTTTGAAGTTGCAGCCGAATCTGTTTGCACTATTATACTGAGACAGGTATAATAACTGCTTTGGCATGGAGGAGAGTGTAGATATGTTTTATTTTGTATTATCTATAAAGTGAATCAAGTTTGTTCTTTGTTAACCATCTTGAGCAATATCTATATCCATCCATCCATCCATCATGGGTCCTCCCTCATGTGTCTGGGAATTACTGACTTCCATTTTCAAGTGGAGATGTGAGCAAAGACATATTTATGGTGAAGGGCAAATCTGGCAGTATCTCTCTGTGCAAACCCTGACAATTTCAGTAGACTTAGTTCTCAATAGACATGTACAGGATTGTGCTCATATTTAAAGTTGCCTATGGCTAGGAAGCTGATATTGTAAAATAAAAATACATTTCCAGTTTCCCAGCAATATTTCTGTACCTCTAAGATTTGCATCACAATTTAATTGAGATCCTAAATTGATTAGGCAAAAATCTGTTGCTGTTATTGCTCAGTTTGTTGTTAATTATTTAATTAGGCTTTGTTGACAAGTGATAAATTAAAATAAAATTACTCAAACAATGTTACTGTAGCATAGCTTTCTTGATTTTTTCTTCCTATTTTCTGTACAATTAAGCTCACAAATCAGGGCTGATTTTCTAGTCAGCTTTAATTCTAAGCTAATGAGCCTAAGTTGCCAAGCAGTTTGGTTTCTGCTACCTGTCATTTGAAGCCAAGAGCTTTATTTTACATTTTTTAATAAGCCTACAAGGTTTGCATTTTCGGACATGGGTTAGGCAGTGTGAAGTGAAAAGCTCTCCTTCTATATCAGAACAGTATTTGTTTTGAAAACCGACCGGTTGTAGGAAATTTTAATTGTGAATTTCTGAGGCTTCATTTTCTGAGACAAATAGAAAAATATATTAGTTTGGATAGTGGTAGACCAGTGGCCTTGAATGCAGATTGACTCTGGTTCTAACTTGTCAAAAGACCATTCAGAGCTTCAGGTGGTAACTGGTAGAAATGATTGACATTTGAATTCGAATCAAATGTCCATAAATTTGAATTTACAAATTTGAACAAAATTTCAAATTTTGGATCTATTCATTCAAATTATCTGGACATTTGCATGTGTAAGGGGTCGTACACAGTGCGTACTTACAGATATACATCTTTCCCGTATCAGTACGCATTTGTACGGATCCGTACGGGACAAAAATGGGTTACATAGGGGATAACTATGGGATGCATACTGATGTGTACAGGCACATACAATCAAAATTTGGATGAATAGATTCGAATTTGCTGAACTTGAATAGAATTTGGTTAAATCTGAATTTTAAAGATTTGAATCGAATTGAATTTTCAGATATTGGATTTGAATTGAATTGAATCTCAAAAATTGCATTCATGTACACCCCTAGTGGGCAGAGGAATGTTACATAAATGCAGTAAAAGGAAAATATTAAATCCAAAAGTATTCAAGTAATTTGTATATAATAGAAGAAGAAGAAGAAGAGTTGGCTTTTCTACCCCGCTTTTCTCACCCATTTAAGGGGACTCAAAGCAGCTAACAGAGCTGAGAAAGACCAGAATAAACATCTGTTTCTTTAAATAGTCATGCTGTGACCTAACATTCCTCTTTAACCACTTCAGGCAGCATCCTCTTTTTAGCCATGGATCCTGAAAGTATTACCGGACAGCATAAAGAAGTACTTTCAAAGCTGGAAGAGAAATTCCCAGAATTGTTACCACGAGAAGAGATTATCGCTGTTTTACAGGAGGCACAGTTCCATGCTGACGGTATAGCGTTGCTTTTCTTCTTTATTCTTTTCTATCCTTCTTTACTCATTGGGACAGATGATTTCAGATGAAAATTCTTTAGCTGAATGGCACGAGATATTACAGAAAATCAGGACACTGCAGGTTACACATAAATGCTCAATCTTTTGTCAACAGCTTGTGGGTTGACTATGCATTCCATCATAGACTGTCTTCTACAGAAGTAGACATGAAATCCAAACAACCCGGAAGTTTGCTGTATTTGTTCTGTGTATTAGACTAAGAGTATATGAGTCCTGTTTAAAGAGGTACCCTCTGGGCATATTTGAATCTGTAACAACACCCTCCACCCAACCACATTCACACTATCCCAGCTTGAAGCTCAGAAAAAAAAAGTTTGTTCATCACTTAGGATTTCATTGCTCTGTAGGCATTTCTTCCTTTAAGCTGGGTTGGGCAGGAAACTGTGGGCCTTTTTTGACTAGGGTTTAGAATCCTTCTAAGACCTCATTAAGAACCTGATTGGTACCTGATTGGTACCAATAGGAAAGGCCCTGTCCCCACCTGGACCTCATTGAAGGCCCCATCTGCAAGGCCCTGTTCCCATGAGGTCAGGGAAAATCCAGATTTAATAGTTCCTTAAATCTGGATTTCATGTGGGGTCTTCAGGAACCTTCAAGATCTGGATCTCCAGGAGGACCCCATATCAGAGATCTGGATCTTTGACTGTGCATGGAAAAGGGGGTATATAAACAAAAGATGTGAGTAGCACCTGTAGTCAGAGTATGTGTTACCATACTTGGATGTGAATGCAAACTGCAATATGGCAGAATAAGGTAGGCTCTCAGATATATATTTGCAAAGAAAATGGAACTCTTCGTGTCAAGGCAAATGTTTCTAGCTTGAGGCCTGTTCATATATACTGCCCTTCAAGGTAGGCAGCCTCAGAGCAACCCTGAGCAAATGTATTGTGGAAATGTAAAAATGATGATGATGACATGTGTGCAGCTAAAGCAAATTTTGCTAAAAGGATGACAAAGCCAAAGAGAAGAGCTGATAAGAAATGACTTAGGAGAAGTTGGAGGCCCAGGACGTATCAAACTGCACGAGGAGAGGAGATTTATTTCAAGTGGTTCGGACCATTACAGGAGCCTAGAGACCCATCCTAGAGACCCATCTCTCTAACTGAGCCACTTAGGCTGTTTTTGCACTAGCAATAAAGATTCCATTGGGACCTCATTAGGAACTTGGTAGGTACTCGATTGGTATGGATCTATTATGTACTGTCCACACACAAGTCCGCTTTAGGGCCTCATTAGGACCCCATTCTGAACATGCTGTACCCATGAGTGCTGGCGAAATCTGGATTTAATGGGGTCTCAAGGGCCTTAAATCTGGATTAATGGTAGACCCCTTTAATAGTGTCTTCAATCTGGTCTTCTGCTGTGAAGACTGGATCAGAGGCCGTGTGTCTGCACATCTACTGGGCAGTGGGGTCCAGGTGCAGGCTTAGAGGCTTCCTTTTGCATCGGGGCTCTGGCTCCGCCCCACCACTCACAACTAAGTGGGCCTGCACATCCTTTGTAGCTGTCTGCAAAGCTGAGCACAAGCTTCATAGCGGCTGTGTGGGCAGCTACGAAGCTGCCTCCACCACATCCATTGTAACAGGAAGTGACCCCTGATTGATGGCTATGCTAGCCAATCATGCTGCACCACTGGTGAACCTTCCTTCTCAGGCCTAATTAGGCCTAATTGGAGCCTCAGGATGGGTGCTATGATGCCTACACAGCGCCCCTATTTAGTACTCATTGCCATTGGGTTAGGAGTCCTCGCCATGATGCAGATCTTCAAGGACTGGATTCAACGAGAATCTATCAAAGATCCAGATCTTCTAAATCTGGATTAGCGGAGGGACTTGCAAAAACAACCTTAGAGTGGAACTTCTGCTAGAGTAGACTTTCTGCGGTTCTATTGATTCTTAGTATAGAAGTTTTAGGTTAGCTATGTAGTTCAGTGGAAGAGTAAACTGCCCAGAAAGTAGGAGTTACCAGTTTGATTCAAAGGTTCACTCCAGATGTAGCCAGCGGCAAACTACTTCTGTATCTTTCCCAAGAAAAAGGCATAGAAGTATGAACTGAGGTATACATGCAATCAGCCAGGAATCAGCACCCAACAACAAAAACAAAATTTTAGAGCAACTTCATCCCAGCACTTTCAGTAGATTATTGTCACAGATCTAAATTCATTTTTGAGTTATCAGTTTTTCTTCGAGCAAAAGCAAGCAAAGTGGAGATGGATTGTGCATATATGACTTTCTTAGGCTTCATACATTAACATCAAAACTTATTTTCAAAACCAGTTTTCTTTATTTTCATTGAAGCTTATTCAGATAACATGTTTTTTAAAAAACAAACCAATTTCTTCTTCTGTTCTTCAGAACTAAAAATCGAAGAGGCGATGCAGAAGGATCTTAAAGAGATCTCAGATGGAGAAATAAAAGTAGCTGTTAGTACAGTATACATGAACCTAGAGGTAAGAAGAAGCCAACATGGTATGGGGTTTTAAAACCAGTTTTAAAATCTTTTCAGAAGTGTTCTTATGGTTTTCTCATTGCTAAAGGTGCATTTTTTAAAAAAAAGTTAATCATGTGTTTTATCTGTATTATGTACTTAATTTAAATTATTTAATCTTTTTCTTCTAGCTCAGGCTTGGTACATTCTGCACACTTGATGATTGATTTTAACTCTCATATGCTTTATTGTCATGACTTTATCATTTTTGTTGTATATTGTGACCTGTCCTGAGATTCGTGAGGGAGGGAGGGAGGGAGGGTTGGATGGATGGATGGATGGATGGATGGATGGATCTGCTGAAGAATCTAGTGCACTGATTTCAGAAGCATCTTTTAATATGTTCTCCTAGAAGATCTATGGTAGACCTGACATATCAGGTCTACAAACCAGACTAAGGACTGTATTTCAGATCATGGAGGTGTACAGATGTCATGCCTCTATCATCTGGAATTACCAAGAGCTGGCATTTAACACATGCCATAGTCCATTGCCAAAAATCACACCCCATGCCGCGAGGCTAGGAACTTTCACTCCTAGCTGGCAGATGAGGTGGGTGGGGAGTGGCAAAGCTCATGTATACTTTGCAGCCTTGTGGAGTCTTGAACCAGATTAGCACTATCAGTGCAGATGGTGCTGATCTGACCCTTACCTCCCCATGATCTGGACCAGTAGACTCGCTAAATCCATATCTATAGCTGCTCCATGCAGAGAGGACCTAAGTGTGTCATGTACAATGTATATCCATACAATTGAGTCTCTGTTTGGGTGATTTATAGGGAAATCAGAACAGTACTTGTTTTTATTTTGATTCTCTGCTGGCTGATTCGTATACCTGCACATTCATTGTTATTCTAATCCAATGAAATATCTATGAAATCTCTTTAAAAAGATTACAGTGGCACAGTAACTGAAAAGCATTATAAATTAAAGCATTATTATCACAATCTAGTTGAAGTGTCTGTTAAAGTATTATTGTTGTAATCTAAAGAAGTGTCTTAAATCTCTTTTACAAGATCATGGTGAGAAAGTGAATGACAAGCACTGAAAAATTAAAATTTCTAGAAATGAGGCTAAAACTTAAAGTCTTCCTATCTGAATAGATGACCTGGATAATCTGATGCTTCCATCTTTTCTCATTTTCTATTGACACTTTATTTATCTTGTAAACTTTCCCCACATATCTATTACTGCGACGTTTCCTGCATTATCCACTATTTGATATGTGCCCCTTACTGTTAGTGGCATATTATTCCCTAAGCAGCTGAAGTTCTGTGTTCGTTAGTAGGTATATTGCTAGATACTCTTGATGGGCTTGCATATTTTGTATGCACTGTTCTGACTGGATGGATGGATACGGAATGATCTTTTTGACAAATATATACTTGATAAAATGCAAATTTGTCAGATATGCCTGCCTCTTACCAACATAATTGGTAATGCTAATGCTTCAGAAAAGTGACAGCTGAAAAATGACACTGAGTGTGTTGTTTTCACTGCCTTTCCTGGGAATTTCTTCAAGTGACACCAGAATATTACTCATTGGCATTGTCAAATTTATGCTGTACCTTTTAACTTTTCTACCCTGAGTTATGAAACACCCTAAGAGTATATTTCTTTGGTTCTCTACTGGGATTTTATCAAAGTGACTTTAGAGGAGAGTTGGATTTCCCTTAAAGAGACGGATAATATTGAATTAGTAGATTTGACTTTGAATTTTCATGTTAAAAGAAAACAGGATCTGAGTTTCAGTACAGTTCTGTTTAGTGGGAGATGGCATAGAGATCTCTTATTTATGTGTGTTGGTGAACATAATGACATCTTTATGGTCCCGTCTACATGCAAAGAAAAATCTGTTAAAAAGCCTCTTTTGCCAGGGAGCTTCTGCATGCAGAGCTTTTCTCCGGGCTTCCAGCACCACAAAGGAGGAAAACCCGTGGCAAAACCCGCCCCCCTTTAAACAAGGCTACCAGTGCACTTTTTGGTAGTCACGGGTTTCCCTAGCAACATGTAGACGCTCCGTGGCAAAAGAGGTATTGGGGGTGGGGATTGCCGGCCAGAGAGATCATCTCTCTCTCTCACAGTCTCTTTTTTTGCCCCTCATCCACAGCCAGTATTCAAGATCTATACTAAATGCAAGAAAACAGTAGGCAGGCATTCCAATCACATAAGCTACATTGTAATGAATTGCTTCCGCCTGCAATTCACAGTGTTGAGAGTGAATGTGCGCATGATTGTGCGAGCGCTGGCTGCAGCCACTGCCTTTGCCGGCAGAGGAGACATTTCGGCGGACGGAGATCTTGTGAATAGCATAATGAATTGCTTCCGCAATTGAAAGTTTGATTGCGCTGCAGCCCAGCTGCCTTTGTGGGCAGGGGAGACGGACAGAGAACTTGTGAATACCGATGGCTATTTTTTCTTTTGGACAAGTTGGGGGTTGTCTTCCTGGTTGTGGCCGCGCAGATCACAGTCCCTCCCCGTTCCTGCTGGCACCCTATCAACCAGAGAGGGGGCAGGGAGAAAAAGATGCGGGCAAAGAAAACACGCTTCCATGGGGACTGTAGGTTTTAAATTCACGTTTTGCTGAGCCTCATGGGGATGCTTAATTCAGAATTGAATGCACATTTTTAAAGTCTGCTGCAGTAGAGGGACAATAGAGAAACAAAAAAGTACCATGGGGACTCACCCTATGTTCTGGCATTACTAAGTCATCGGCTTCTTGTTGCTTTCTTGATGGCAGCATATTCAAATTGACTTGCACACACATTCATGCATGTACTTAGGCTGTGTTCTAATGTAATAAATTGGGGACCTCCAAAACACCTCAGAGAGACAGTGTGTGGCCCGAGCACAGGAAATTTAGGAGAGAAGGAAGGGGCAGCCTGGTGCATGAACAATCCCACCTCCAAGCTTTATCTAAGCTGCTTTTTTTTTTCTTTTTCTGATCACACTGACTATTCCAACACTATGAATCTGCAATTCTGTGATTTTGTGACAATGTGAATTCTTCTGCAAAGTTGACCATACAAGGCAAATGTTACCCAATGAAAGACAATCATGCTTCCATCTTATTGGAACAATATTTCTTACCTTTCTTACAAAAAATAATACTAACAATTATTTAACAAGCTGTTGTCTCCTTACTGACTCTGGACTGAATTCTTTGACTAGCATGTCAGATCTGTTTCAGTCTTATTAATCCGAATGGATCTGGATACTATTCAAGAACAACCAAGTGCTTATCTGTATTTGTATCAATTTCCTAGGTAAAAGGCATAGAAATGAACAAGCCCCCTCCCCCAATTGTGGTTTTATACTGTAGTGACTTTTATACACAGCATGTGGCCGTATAATGCTGAGTAAATGCTTAAGGCTGTATTTACACAACAGTAAAAATAACATGTTAAAAGCACCTAAGAGATGAAAGTGTGTGTAACTTTGTACTTCTTCCCATCTCTGATCCACCTTTTCTAGCCTAACCTAGAAAGATTGCGAGGAGGGGCATACCAATGTGTGAGCACAATCTTGAGAATGTATGGAAGTAGTAATGATGGGCAGATGGGAACCTATGCGGTAGTGGAGACAGGTCAAAGTGCCAGTGAAAGTCTCCCTTTAATCTCACTGGATTCTGTTTGGATTCATGGTTGTTTCTGCATTGCATGGCAGAAAATCTGGATCCGTAGATCTGGATTCCTCTGGATCTACAGATCTGGATTCTGAGGAGGTTAGGGATGGATCTTTGCCATCTGTGCAGATGGCGCTAATCCAGACCTGCCACCACCCCTTGTGGCTGAGAAGCTCAGAGCCAAATCTAGTGCTATCCTGGTCTAGGTGGTCATCTTGGGGAACTAGACTGAATAATGCTCCATCCAGTGCAGACAGAACATGCTAGCAGGGGATGTGGCATCTCTCTTGTCCCAGAGTGTGGAAAAGAGAACCCCCAAAATGGGTCACACAGCACATTATGCTAGAATACTCATTATCTATTGCTTGGAGACTTTTCATACCTTCACTTCCTTGGGACATTGTCCTAGGAAAGTGAAGAAGTAGGATGGATTGGGCATCTGCACTTTGCAATGCTAACTACATCCCAAACTTACCCAGCACTGCACCAAGTGTGGAGTAACTGTGATTGCCACTAAACTTGTGGTGGACATCTCCCTGCAGGCAACAGCTATGTATGCCAGCTGTTGCCATGGTAAGTGGGTGACGTGGTGCAGAACTGAGGCTGTGCTGCCCTGACCCATGCAGCATTCACCTGGAAGAGGTGTGAAGGGTGTGTGCCAGGATGTACTAGCTGAGTCCCAGACATGGGTAGTTTAGCTGTGGAGTACTTTTAGTGTTCCACAGTTATCCAGCTGAGGAACTGGGATATGCAAGAATATTCTAGGGATGTGAACGAATGCAATTTTAGGGATTCGATTCGAACTGAGTACACAAAGAATCAATTCAATTCAAATCTGTGGAATTTGAATTCAAGCAAATTTGATTTAAATTAAGCAAATTCAAATCTATATGTTAGAATTTTTCATTCAAATTTGCTCTTACGAATGTCGACAACATTCATAGATGCCTGTATGCATCTTCCCTGGGTCCATGCACGTCCATAAGCGTCCGTACATATCCGTATGCATCCAATAGTTATCCCATATGCAACCCGTTTTCATCCAGTACTGAACTGTACAATGCTTACAGATCTGGGAAAGGTGCGGATCTTCAAGTACACATGTGAATGTCCAAATAATTAGATCCAAAATTCAAAATTTGGATCAAAACTTTAAATTTGAATTTAAGGACATTCAATTCCAATTTTGAATGTCAAAATTCAATCAATTAGATCAAATTTCGAATGCATTTGAATATTTGTGCACATCCCTAGAATATTCATCAGTTTCACCATTCATACGAATTGGTATGAATTCAAACATTTACATTCGAATTCAAACTTGGTTACATTTGAAGATTAACATTCAAAAGTGAAGCAAATGCTTTTGTGCCTCTGTTCACAGCTTCGTTATATTTGTGAAGGTGGGGAGGTGGCAAAGCAGCTGTAAGGTCACATCTGCAGCAGATTCAAAGTGGATTCAAAGCAAATTTGGAACAGATTCAGAGGGGATTTGGAGTCACAACTGGTGGCAGGGATTTGAAGCAGATTCAAAGTGGATTTGATTAGCATTCGGAATGGATTCAAATTCTACCATATGTGAAGTGGCCCTGTTCGCACAAATGTCAATTCCCTTTGCATTTGCTTTGATGCAAAGCAAACACACACAAAAAAATCATGCACATTCCTATGAGGGATGGTCCTGCATGTGTGGAATGCAGATGGCTCCACTGGTGTGTATGGTCTCTGTAGGAGCATTTCCAGACTGTCCTTTTCACCAAAGTGTGAAAAGGCCTTTTGTAATTACTCCCTTGGCAAGGTAAGTAGGTTAAGGGTATTTTTAGACATAGGTTAGTAAGTTGTTAGCTGAAGGGAGCATGGCGTACTATATCCTGGTGGGAGTGGGTAAGATAGCCCAGAGCCATAGCCAATGAGCATCCAAGATCATGAGAGGAGACTCTATAAATGGGCATGACCAGAAAGTATAAAGGTTTTTTGTCTGATCATCTCACGAGGTGGGAGGGTAGGAAAAGAAGTGGGTTTTTATCAGCCTGTGAGGTTAGATAGCCTAGGATCCTGAATGCTAGTAAAAGTGTTTAAGGAAGTGAAAGTATTGAAACCTGGAGTGATCTGTGTTCATAAACTGTTTAACAATAGAAGAAGTTGTAACAAATAAAACAAGTTAACTTGTTCTGGTTCAGTTGCATCTGACTGAAGCCTGTCAGTAAAAGCTATAGGAAAGATATGAGCAAAATAGGGTACTGTCGCTTTAAAAGGTGAAAGTCAAGCCAGCAGGGCACTGCGGTTGGTGGCAGAGGGAAATCTGTTCTTTTAAAGCAATAATCTAAGTGGAGAGAGTGTATGTTGTGGCACAGAAATGCTATAAAGCCTCAACAAAGAGGGTGAGAGTCCGAAGTGTCTGGCAAGGCGGAGGTCAAACTCCCAGCCATGACACCTTTGGTCTTTGAATACCTGTGAGATTACATGTATAGCCTACAAATATAACAAGATAAGAATGAAATGTGGCATTCCCTGCCCCCATTTAATATTTTCCTCATCATATTAATCCCACTAATAACCTGCTTAGCTTAGTTTATCAGAACAATTTTCTAAAGAGCTGAATTGGACCGTGTTCAAGTCGTGATTTCACAATACGTCTGCTGTGCGATGTTGCACTGCTAATGTGTAAACAAGCGTGAGTCATTTTTATAGATGGTGTTAAGAGTGATTATTGAAATTTGCTATCTGACTAGCAAACCAAGTAAATCTGCTGCTGTTTAGTCTTTTGGTAATGACATCTGAAACAAAATTCTGGCTAACTTGTAATTCCCCCCCCCCACGCCCCCCTACGCCTCTTAGGAGGAGTTAGGGAATGTAAAATAAATGATGTATGGAGCCATAGAATGCGACTTTTGTTGGATACCTTGTATCTAAGGAACATTAAACATAGGGCTCTCGTTTAGCAAATAAATAACCATTCACTTCAATGGTTGCATCCGTTTGGACTTCTGTGCATATTTTTGCAAAGATAAGGAGAGGCCATTAGGGATTTAATATAAAATAAATCGCCAAGGGGCCTTCTTGTAGCCCTATTCTTTCTGCCACATGGTGTGTTACTAATGTGCATAAATGGGCTTAAATGAATTTCTTATCTGTACTACATTTGCAGTGTGTATATATTTATATATTATTTTAATTGCATTCTTTATAAAACAAGATGTATCATATTTTTTGGATGTTGAAAACATTCCACTCAGAAACAAATCAAACTTATTTTTAAAGCACCAAATAATCTTTGCCTCAAGGTGATTTCATGATCTAGCCTTTCTGCAGCAGGAAGTAAACTTTGCTTTCTTCTCAGATTATTCCTAGTTAAGTAAATCACCTTCCAAGGATAAATGGGACAGTCAGAGATCCATCCTTTGCTCACATGTTTAAGTGATAAAGTTCACCATAGTAAATATGTTGTGGATGACCTGGGTCAAATTTGAACTCATATCTGGAGTGATAAATGTTAACATATCTAAGTAAGCTGAACTCATTGCATCAAATTTGTTTTTCTAAAATGGAGTCTGTGGCTTGATGTCAATTTTTAAAGTTTCTGCTTCCAAGTGAAATACTTGTTGAAAAGATACTACCTGGAGCCAAATGCTAAAGCAGAAATATTAAGAACATGAGAAATGCCCCACTAGATCAAACCCATGGCCCATTTAGTCCAGCAGTCTGCTCTTGTAGTGCTCTACCAGCTAAACAGGGAGCCCCCTGGTGGGACATGAGTTCTGATTTTAATTTCCTAGCAGATGGCCTCTGGAGGCATGGTCCTTTCTACTGCCATCACGGTCAACACCCTTTGATAGTCTTGATGTTTGTGAGTTGATCCAAACCCTTTTTGAAATCTTCTAAGCTAGTAGCCAGTTTAAATCTCATGAGAGAAAATTCCAAAATTGAACTGCTCTCTCTGCCTATGTCCCCATGCTAAGGATACTGCAAGACGAACGTGAATTCACCTCACGAGAGTCCCCATGGAAAGCCCTAATTTGGGCTACATGAAGGACAAATCCACAAATTTGTGACAGAAAACCCCCTTTATAACTGTTCTCGCCCTGAATTACGGGGCAAGAACGGGTTATAAAGGGGGCATGGGGACACTCCCGGGTTCGGATCGCAGCATTAGTGGGCAGGGCTTCGCTGTCCCCACTGCTGATGCTGCGATTGGAGCTGTCCCCCCTTTCCTGAGTGCTTAATTACCCAGGTAATGGCTTGAATTACCCCAAACAGTAGCCTGACAGCTGCCCAGCTGACTGCAGGGCAGCTGTCAGGCAATCAGTTGGGGTAATTCAAGCCCTTACCAGGGTGATTACGCACTCAGGCAAGGGTGGTGGTGGAGAAAACCGCGGCACCCTGATGCAGGGATTTGCTGCGGTTTTCATGGGGACAGGTGTGTTCACCTTGAACCCCTCTATCCTCCATTGCCATGGATTTGCGTTAAGGGTCCCCCAAATCCACCACAGGGCATTGGCAGCCCCATGGGGATGCAGCCTCTGTCTCCTTTTGACTGTCCTGATTTTCCCAGAACTTAATTTCATTAGATGACCTTTAGTTCTAGGGTTCCAGGAAAGGTAGAAAAGCTTCTCCCTATCTTCTTTGTTCACACTGTGCATAATTGTATGCACCTCTGTCTTTTCCCTTTTTACTCATCTCCTTCCTAGACTAAATGACCCCAGGCATTGCAACTTTTCCTTGTACAGAAGTTGTCCAAGCCACTGGATCATTTGATGATCCTCCTTTGAAACTTCTCCAACACTGGTATGTTCCTTATGAGATATGGCAACCAAAACTGAACACAACGTTCCAGATGTGGTTGCACTGTTGAACCACATAAAGGCATCATAGTAGCTTCTAATACTGTTTTTAAAATAAAGTTTGGTCTAGTGGTTAAGGAGCTGGACTCTTATCTGGGAATACCGGGTTTCATTCCGCACTCCTACATGAAGCCAGCTGGTTGACCTTGGGCTAGTCACAGCTCTTTTCTGAGCTCTCACAGCCCCACCTATCTCGCAGGGTGTTCTGTTGTGGGGAGAACAGCAGAAAACTTTCTCAGCTGCTTTGAGTCCCCTGAAATGGGTGAGAAAAGTGGAGTAGAAAAGCCAACTCTTCTTCTTTTCATATCAGGTGCAGACCATGGGTGTTTTTCCACTTACCACTAGAGTACCCATTAAGGACCCATTAAGGGTCCTTAATGGGTACTCTAGTGCTAGTGGAAAAACATCCCATGTTTGACATTGGGCCTTTTCACCCTTTGCTTCCTGTCTTTGGGAAGCAAAGAGTTAAATGGCCCAAGTATGCATGAAGGATCTGCACCTGCTTAATCCGGATTTCACGTGGTAAGTGCAGAAACACCCTAAGGGCCTTTTCCCACTAGGTTAGAACCTTTCTAAGACCCCATTAGGAACCTGATTAGTACCTGACTGGTACCAATCAGGAAGGCCCTGTCCCCACCTGGACCCCATCTGCAAGGTCATGTCCCCACGAGGGCAGGGGAAATCCAGATTTATGGGTCCTAAAGGCCCTTAAATCTGGATTTCATGTGGACCCGATTAAAGTTGTCCACAATGGGGTCTTCAGGCATCTTCAAGATCCAGATCTCCAGGAGGACCCCATCTCAAAGATCCTGAAAATCCGGATCTTTGACTGTGTGTGGAAAAAGAAGGTAAGATTTGAGAGGTTTCTGAATTCAAACTGATGAACAACTGGCAGATAAGCACTGCTAGTAAAATTAGTGGGCAGAGGCTACAGAAAAGAGCCAAATGAGAGTCTGATATACACTACACATGCAGCTTTCTAGAAGCATTCATGTTCCATGAAGATATTGTCTCTCTGCATATTCTCTTCTGGAGAGTGTAGGCAACCTGGGAATGCCTTCTTTGGATACCTGCTGAACTTTTGGCAATGGGGTAAAGAAGGCAGTGTGCTCAGTGGAGCCAAGGAAATTTTGCTCATAGCAGATTCAGGCTACGTTCAGACATAACAAAATGGTCTCCCCAGAGAGACAATGTGTGGCCCCATGTTCCCAAGCCTTCTCTAATTCACCTTTTCTAGCATAGCATGTTTAGGAAAAGGGAAAGGTGTGTGAACAATCCCACCTTGAAGCCTTCTCTAGGCCACCTCAGAGGCATTTCAGAGATACTCTTTTTGCCATGTCTGATCACATCCTCAGTAGGACGAGAAAGGTCATGGCATTGTGGGGAAAAGCATAGGGGTACTTCTGTTACCTGGGTCTTTCCCCCTTGTCAGTAACTTAAACTTTATGAACCATGGGTATCATCCATCCAAGCACACTCTCCATTCCCTGTTCGACCCAGAGACAGATTAAAAGTTGAAAGAGTAGCTGACCTTTTAGCAGAGAAGCCACATTTTCAGCTTCTCTGGCCTGGTCACTCCTCCTGTGACACCACAGCTTCTCTTGATCCCCTGACCAAACTTTTTGTACTTTATGGTCTGAGGCTGTAATAAACTTCAAAATGAAGATTGTGCCCTTGTCTTCTGCTTGAGATGCCCACACACAATGGGTGGGCCACTGTGTGGAACAGGATGCTGGAGTATGTGGACTATAGCCTGATCCAGCAGGATTCCTCTTATGTGCTCATTTTCTTAAACTTGGCTGACTTCCTAAATTATGGGAAATTACTACAAATGTAAAGTATTACATGGACAACTTTGGAAATTTAGATTTTCAGATATAGGGTCACATTAACCAATATTGTATAGGCACTACCAATAGATTGTGCACCAGATGTAGAAGTATTCAATTACCGATTGATTAATATCAACGTATACTTTCTTTTAATTTAAGGAAAAACTGAGTTCAGACCTTAACGTGCTAAGTTGTTCCTATATTAATCACAATGGGATATATATCTTGGAGGAGTCTTATTTATTAGCTCCAGAGGGTTTCGTTTGCGTTATAAATTATGTTGTATTAATGTTATATATTTATTATTTTGTTTGCCTTGTTTGCATTAATCTGGAATTAAATTGTAATATTCTTGTTATATATATATATATGTCATGTTATAAAATAAAAAAAACTTGACTGATGAATTAAGTGCTTTCTGAAGAATAGTTTTAGGTACAAAGCATTTTCTGTGGAACTTGTGGGGTTTTTTTTCTTGTGCTAAATCTTTTTTATATTAGCAAGGAGTTGATGCTAAACTCGAGTGTCTCTCTGGCCCACTATTAGAAATGCAAAGAAGAAGTCTGTTTTCAAATAGCTCTCAGTGTTGCCAATGATGTATCAACCCCCTGTGCCATTACTCTTCTCTAAATGTGATAATAATGTGATCTGTTAACATAAAAAAAGTTTGATGCCACAAAAGCAGCTGGAAATGGACAACTGAAATATGCGTATATCTATCTCCTATCATAAAATGCACAGTTTGATGTATGCTGTTAAATGCTTTTCCTATCTTTTTTATTCCTCTGAAGCAAGAAAAAAAAATAGCTGCTTTGGAATGTAAATCACGAAGTTTTGGAACATTTGTTTCTCAGCGATGGATTTTAGGGAAATGTACTGCTGGTGCCAGATACCTGTTGGGTGGGCAGAAGAAACAATGTTGGTTCACTTGAGAGGTTTTTATTCAGGTCTTCGGGCCGCGTCAGAGAATTTGATTTAAATTGCTTCCTTTAGCAACAGATTCCATGTTGTTGTTTTTTGCTGTTGCTGCTACAACATGTTAACTATTGGGTTGTGGTCTCACCTTTACTTTAAACCTTCTTCCGTCCATCCTTGGGTCTGACTGCTCACACCTTTCCATTTCTATCCATTTTATTTTTGGATTTTCCACCTTCCATTTGGACTTTCCTAAATGGAAAGTCCACAAATAAAATGGATAAAAATGGAAAGGTGTGGACAGTCAGACCTGAAGATGGACTGAAGAAGGTTTAAAGTGAAGGTGTGACCACAGCTTTAGTCTAAGGATTTTTAAAAAAACTTATTCTTTTGATGGTATCTAACTTAAAACCTTATCATGTCTGAAGCCCATTGTGGCTAATACAGAGGAAGAGAGCTAAAAATAAAATAAGATGTGATGCCAAAGGTCAGAACAGGCAAGATTAATGCTAGACAGGTTATTCTACTCAAATTGGTCTACTCAAGAAATCTGCATTCATCCTCAGGGAGTGTTCAGACATTACAAAAGGGGTACCTCAGAGGTGCTTCATAGGGACAGTATGTAGCCTTCGTGTTCCCAAGCCTTCTCCAATCAACCTTTTCTAGCACAGAATGCCCAGGAGAAGGAGGAGGGGTAGACGGTTGTGTGAACAATCCTATCTTGAAGTTTTCTCTATGCTACCTCACAGGTCCCTCAGAGATGTCTTTCTTTGCTATGTCTGATCGCAGCCTCAGTTGGAGGAAAAATGGAGAGTGGCCTCAAGCTCTGAGCTGTTGGGTCCGGTCCCTCTCCAAGGACAGACAAAGGACCCTTGCCAATGGTTCTGAGGTTGACTCCAATGCTCAGTGGTTACAATAGCGTCTGTCACTCCTACTGTCAAATTATATTGAAAAGTTTCCTTAGCTCGAGCCTCATTCTATCCTGCAATAAAGACAATAACGCAAAGGAGAACTTTCTACAAGGTTTGCCATTAAACACAAACCATGGAAAGCAGGTGGCTTTCTGCAAACAGCACCTGATGAAGCGTGAATGTTGAGCACTTTTTGCACAAATGATAAACAAATCACACACTGTCAGTTGCTGTTTATGTGTGCGCTGATGCTGCTTTTTTGGGGGAGGAGGGGCTGAGTCCAGCCAATGATCCTTTGATGTAGCTCAGTCAGACAACATGAAGCAGCCAGAGTTTGAGACAGGATCCCTTCCCATCCATCCATCCATCCATCCATCCATCCATCCATCCATCCATCCATCCATCCATCCATCCATCCCATCCATCCCATCCCATCCATCCCATCCATCCCATCCATCCATCCATCCATCCATCCATCCATCTCCTGCCCTTCACCAAATGGTCCCAGGGTGGCTTACAATAAGGATAAAACATATAAAAAGAAAATAATAATAATTAAAAACATCCACCCTCCCTCATCCATCCTCCCTCCCTAACAGGACAACACCCTGAGGAAGCTATTTAGATGAGAAAAGCCTGGTTGAAAAGATACGTTCTCACCAGGTACCAAAAGGTATACAATGTAGGCACCTGGTGAACCTCAAGAGGAGGCTGTTCCAAAGTCTAGCGACTACTACGGAGAAGGCTTATCCTACCTTATCCTTACTCATGGATCCAATGGTAAAACTGCTAGTATTTTTTTTTTTAATCACAGTGACTTTTGTGTCTGCCAGAGGGTATGATTTTAGCTGTATCAGCATGGTTCTAATCCCAGCAGCAGGATTCAAGCTTCTCAACTTGCAGCTGAGATTCTGATCAGAGAGGCTTGATAATAGGCTAAACCTGGTCATATCTTGAAACATCACTTTTGGTCTTTTCCTCCAGACTGTGTAGTTTACTGAACAGTCAGCATCTATGCTGGTGAGTATAATAGAAAGCTGAGATCTTGTTTTTCTTCATTCAAATCTGGAAGAAGTTTACACTGTGCATCCAAGCTGCCTTATACTTGGCTGTACATTTTATTTCCCATTTTCCTTCCAAAGACATTAAGCCACTGGATCGGTTTTTCTTCTTTTCATTTTATTCTCACAGCAACTGCATGAGTAGAATAAAGGAAGCTGCTTTCTGCTGGAACATATTTCCTCTATCCAAGTCATTTCTGCACTTTCTTTGCTGGCCCAGCCAGACTGGAATAGTTACAGCTGCTGGATTGTTCCTTCTGTCCTGGAACAAACTTTCCACACCTTGAAGACTGTTCCAAGGAACTGCCCAGGCTCCAAAGACAGTATGATCTTTAGAGCTAGCTTCTGGGTTCTCTCATGGGTAAGAAACATGGTGACCCCTTTTATCAGTGTGCTGTCAAAATGGGTCCCCCTGTCAGGACATTTCCCCCTGTGAAATGTAATGACAGGATCAGGGCTTATATTGCTAGGCCACAAGGCTGTCCTGAGCTGAATAATAGCAGGTGCTTTTTAATCTCGTATCCTGTTTTTAGCAGTGCGCAGTCATAATAGTATTGTAATGTTGTGAGAAATGGAAACTGTTATGAGAAGCTGGTCGATGTGTCACCGAAAAACAGTCCCCTGCTAGGATTGGTCTAAAGTGTTCACGTGGAATGAAATGTTTTCTATAACCACATGTTGATTCATCTCTCAGGATCTCAGTAATAATGCAGGGAATATCGGGTTCAATTCTGCCCTCCCCTATGAAGCCAACTGGGTGACCTTGAGCTGGTCACAGCTCTCTTCTGAGCTCTCACAGCCCCACCTACCTCACAGGTTGTTCTGTTTTGGGGAGAATAGCAAAGCTTTGTCAGGCACTTTGAGTCCCCTTAAATGGGTGAGAAAAGTGGGGTAGAAAAGCCAACTCTTTTTCTTTTTCTTCTTCTGCTAAGCTGAATAATTCTACAACCCCTACACCCTTCTACACACACCCTCTGCTCCATTCCAGAGTACCTAGACTTGGCCATTGGGCTATGCTCTGTCCAATGCAGACAGAACAGCCTAGCAAGGCATGAGGCCTCCTCATATATGACACTAGCATATGGAAGAGAGGCCTCTAGACTCCTTGCTGACCTCGTCCAAAGGTTAGTGTGCATGGGCCCTTAATTCAGGACAGTCTACACAGATTGGCAGTAACAAAGCATGTGAGAGAGATTTCTTTCTGCTTTAGCTAGAGGTGCTTAGTATGGACACCTAGACCTTCTGTATTATTGCACAGCTGTTTTAGTTGGTTTGGTTCTAGTGGTTTGGTTTAGTGGTTAGGGAGCTGGACTCTTATCTGGGAATACCGGGTTCAATTCCACCCTCCCCCATGAAGCCAGTTGTGTGACCTTGGGCTAGTCACAGTTCTCTTCTGAGCTCTCACGGCCCCACTTACTTCACAGGGTGTTCTATTGTGGGGAGAAGAATAGAAAAGCTTTGTCAGCCACTTTGAGTCCCCTTAAAGTGGGGTAGAAAAGCCAACTCTTCTTCTTCTACTACTACTTTTGAGCTGTAACATTTCTTACTAGCAGCTAGGCATACATTTTAATGACATAGTGATGTTATTCTTCAGTGACAAATCCTCATGTTTCAACACAACTATACATTCACCAGATACCTCCTACAATACAATTCACAGGAGAATACTCTGCTTGACAATTTTTATTTCCTGTGGTGTCTCGGTTTACTAAGAAAGAATGTAGGGACATTTTTCTAGTTGAACCTGAAGTCGAACCATCTTATGAGTGCAGGTCTAAATTTATTACTCCTTGGATGATCTTCTTCAACTGACAAAGCTTTCATTTTGTTTGCTTTTTCATCTAAGAAGTTAAATGCAATTATATTGACATATGGTGATACTGTGATAAATCTTAAGGGTTAAAGGTTGGAGAAACCATGGCTTGTCAATTAGCAATGTAAATGAAACATTCATTATCCAGCATGCTGAGAAGTTGATGAACTGTACAATAAATCTGAGCCCAAGTTGCTGCTAAGATAAGTCATTTTAGACAATACAGTATTTATGAGGATCAGGGACAGTGGCTTGAATTCCCTGATGAAATGTTTGATTTTGTCTTCGTTACTTTATAAGGCCACAAAATAGACATCGCAAGCTAAATTTCAGTGTAGAACAGAGAATTGTTAAATGCTGACAAAATTTCTCTCGTGTATCTCGTGGGATGGAGGCAAAGGAGTACCTTTTTAAATGATCTTATGTAACTTCCTTGGCTCCATTATTGCTGCAGTAGCCAAGGCTATAGTCAGTGTTATATGTTCAAGAAATGAGATATGTTGCTAAAAATATCAAGATTGCAGACAGAGGTTTGCTGACCCATTAGGACAAAGTTGGCAGCCTGCCACCACATCCAGTAGCTCAGTCTAAGCCCGTTCCTCCATCCATGCTTCAGGATTGGCTCATGTATTTCGAATCCATTATGTTCAGTGAGGTCAATTTTCACATGGTTTTGCACAGAACCGCACAGTTGCATTGTTTGGCCTTGCAAATCCCTATCTATTATGAACTCAAGCAGGGATGCACATGAAAGAATTCACAGGCTTGTTTCACTGTCAAAGTGAAAATCAATTATTTTGTTTTGTTGTTGAATCATTTAATCAAAAAACTTCTTTTGTATTTGCTTTTGAACTTTTTTTGCAAAGACAAATACTTTCTCCATTGGGGAAAAAAAAACCTTTCATGACCCAAAACACAGCAAAACATGAATGTTCAATCAAATTGTCCATTTTTGCAAGTGGAAAACTAGTTTGTTTCGACTGAAATTTTTGGTATGCAAAAACCCTGAATTTTCATTTTGATGCCAATATCTATGGATATAAAATATTTGATTGAATTTGCAATGTGAATCAGATTTTTCACTTCCCTAAACCCAAGTACTGATCTATTTTTAATTGCTCTGCCTTCTGCTCAGTAACCACAAAGGGCACCAGCTGCAGACAAATATTGGAATCAAGTCGGAACCCTGAGTAAACATGCTTAGGATTATACTGTAACTCTGTTTGCCGTAAATGAAAATGGTTAAATCCCTGTGGAGATGGGAAAGGCCTTAGGAGGGGCAAGAGCAGAGAGTACCACCCCAAAGGTGGACAATATGCTATTTACATGTCCAGTACTTCCTGGCTTTGGGAGTTCCCATCTGGCGTGATTTTGAATGGGACAGAAAACAGCCCAGGAAGTTGGGTGTTCTCTGTCTGAACCTAAATTGGTACCGGCAGAAATCATTCTAAGTTACCTCCGTTACAGCCCTTACTCTGTACTAAGGGCCTGGTCACACATGAGTTTTAGGATAAACATTTGGCAGGATGTGTAATCCACACTGTTTTAAGCTAATCTGAATCGCAAGCCAGCCTGCAGCCATTAGAACGACCTAAAATGTAGTCCCCTTTAAAGAGCACTGACATGGATTGAGGCTGGCCTGGAATTCCAGTCCGTCTTCCACTTCCTCCTGTATGAGTGGTGGGACAGCTTAAAGGAGGCAGAACTGTGCTGTGGTGGGTGGCACCCAGTATTTCCTTCAGCCAATCGGCATGCACAAAGTTTGTGAGGCACCTCCATTCGGCCAGTCGCCATGCTCAGAGTTTGTGAGGCATCTCCCCCTCTCCTCAGTTTAGGGGTATGATTCCTCTCTGTAGCAATTTTACACAAATTTATTTTTATTATTTAAAAAAAATTAATTGCAAGGAGAAGAGAAGCACATAAAAAAGGAAGGGTGTGTGTGGAGATGGGGGAGCAGGCTTTAAGAAGAACTGCAAACACTCACCCTTGCCTCCCTTGAGTGACATGAACAGCATCCAATAGGAAATGACAAAGATGTGATGCAGCAAAAGGGGTGGGGAGCCAAGGGCTCCATGGAGGAACGCCAGGCCAAACTCAGCAGAAATGGGTGACCAATGTGGCCCAAGTAGGGGATGGCTTCTGCCGAACCATGTTTGACCAACACTGGTACAAATTCAATTCAAACTCATTACTAGGCCAACCTGACTGGGACTCGTGTGACCACGGCCTAAGGGAGCAAATGAGGACAGGCCATCTCCAAGGGCAGATTTTATACCTCAGGCAGAGGCTGCAGTCTTAATGGGGTTGTGTGCTTGCCAGGTCCTAGTTGCTCTAGGAGCATCTGATTTCTATGCCATGGATGCAGCCAATACCCTAAAAAAAAGGGGGGTGCATAGTATGTAAGTTTCACTTCTAGACATAATCTGGTTATGTTTGCCAGATTGGCAGTCAGAAGGATTTTCTTCTCCTGCTAAGCTTTCTGGATTTAAAGGGGATGTGGTCAGGAATGTATAGAAGAAGATGATACTTTGCCACTGAAGCGTGGCTCAGAAGGCTTTCCAGAACATCTTTGGAGTCTGACTCATGTCATTATTTTAAGCCAACTGTGTCCCTGACAGCAGTTGGTAAATGTGCCCTTGCAAAGACTTACGTTGCACCAAGACAGTCAGCAAAAATGCTGTCGGAGAGATGAGAATCTGCAGGCCCACCCCTGGGGGCAAGAGGTGCTTTGTTTACACAGAAGCTTTGAAGCTGTAGAGCAACAATCTCTATCTTTGAATTTTCTGCCCAGCTGGCTATTTTTGGACTCCATGAAATCATGCTGAATGGAAGTTCTTCTGAAATTTAGCCTCACAGTGGTTCCTTGTACTCTGCTTGAAGGGTGCCCCCAGGACATATTTAACACCTTGGGAACACATTCAGTGGGGCCACGAGCATTTGCCTACTGAGCCTCAATATTATGACAAAGGCATCATTCACTTACCTGATTTTTTGAAAAATGTATGGTGAAAGTCACATTCAGCTGTAAAAGAAAGCAGGCTAAGATTTGGATGAGAATGAGACTGCTTAAGAGATATCAAAACCCAATAAGTTTGGGGCAGGCCTAGAGACAAAAATATAAAGGGAACCACTCAGATGTATGCCCACCAACAGATGCTAAGAGCCATAAATGCAGTTTGGCTTCCTTTCATGGGTTAAGGACAGGATCTTAAAGGAGAACATGAAACACTATTTTCTGGGCAACTGAGGCTGTGCAACATCTACCTGTGCTATTATACCTACACATGTGGTCAAGTTACAGAAATGTAATAGGTAGGTAGGTAGGTAGGTAGGTAGGTAGGTAGGTAGATAGATAGATAGATAGATAGATAGATAGATAGATAGATAGATAGATAGATAGATAGATAGATAGATAGATAGATAGATAGATAGATAGATAGAACCCTTTCACCCAAAGGGTTATTGGTTTATGGAATGTGCTGCCGGAAGAGGTGGTGATAGCTACCAGTCTAGATCGCTTCAAGGGTAGGGTTAGACAAATTTATGGATGACAGATGTATCAATGGCTACTAGAATGAATGCCTAGGTACATCTTTCAGGCTGGGGTGGTGGTGGCAGAAGCAGGATGCTTCTAATGCCATTTACTGGGATTCAAGAGCAGGAAAAGGTTGTCCTAGTCTCTGTTTGAGATGCCTATGAGCATTTGGCGGGCCACTGTGTGCAACAGGATGCTGCACTAGATGAGCTGTGGCCTGATCCAGCAGGGCCTCTCTTATGTTCTGATGATAGATAGATAGATAGATAGATCGATCGATCGATAGATAGATAGATAGATAGATAGATAGATAGATAGATAGATAGATAGATAGATAGATAGATAGATAGATAGATAGATAGATAGATAGATAGATATTGCTCTGATACATCTATGGGTCTTTCTAGAACAAGCAGTCCCTATGCAGCCTGTTCTGTGTGATGCCTCCAGGTTTCCACCAGCATAAGCAAATATACTGCCTGTCATTTGGGGGAAGTCAGTGCCTGAGCTAACAGAAAGTCAAGACGATTGGTCTGGCTTGCTGGATCTGGCAAACCTACATGAGCGGCACAGCATTTATTTGTAGGTTGAACCAAATGATTATAAATGATTGAGGGTTCTATCCTGGGATTGGACATAAAGGTCTTGTAAACTGAAAATCTGATAAACAAATAGCTGTTGGGAAAACACCATTATGCTGTAATAGCTGCTATTAAAATCCATTAGTAAACTTGATGGTCTGTTTGAATTTGATGCATCATTTGCTCTGAAAGACTTCTTAAAGGTTTTAGGAAAATGTTACTTAGCTTACAGAAGATGTTAGTAATGGTCAAGTGTCATTCCATGCACAGAAACTGGGGCCCTGGAATTGTCACTTGGTCAACCAGTGGCACCTAAAGAATTATATCTTGCGCTCTCTTTTCTTGAGTTTCTATGAGCCTGCAGCCAAGCTGACTTCATCTGCTATATTTGGATATTCCGAAATATCCATGCTTTATTCCAGAATATCCAAATATAGCAGAATCAGCAAGTTGGTGCCTGGACGCAACTTTATAATTTTATAGCTTTAAAATAGTTATAACTTATTCTTTGTGGTGACATTCACGTTTGCCTTCCTCCAAAGAGGAAGGTTTTGTTGTTCTCTCATGAGGTTTTCTCACAGTGGGTGGAGAGAGAGGAAAAGGAGGCTACATTTTTTGTGAAGTTTCAGAAAGTATCTAACTTATCCTTTGACGTTTTCTCCTGTTGTTGGGTATCATCCAACAGATGCGAGCACTAAGCCCTGGGATGGGGGGGGGGGGTTCCATTGTACTGTGTCAGACTATTTGTCCATCCAGATCAGTTGGATGGTCTCCAAATGCTTCTCGTTGACTATCTGATTCTGTGAAATGAAGTTACCAGAGGCTGGCCCTATGATATTTTTGCACGTAAAACACGCCCTTCTGCCTCCGAGCTGTATTTTTTCTATTTTGTAGCTTCTAAAGATATTCCTCCATTAAATAATTGAAATAATGTAAATGCCAAAGAAGGCTTGGCTTGGCTGTGCAAGTGCGTGTGTAGGCGTGCACATGCATGAGAGAGAGGGGTGGTGGTGAGGAACTGAATTGCAACAGGTGTAAAGCCTTTGAAGCTGACATGTAAAGCTTGCATTAGTAGTATTTTGCACATTTTAAAATGTTATGTTTTGAAAAAAGAACCACAAAGATAAACTAAATCAACTAATTCAGCCAACAATGTTAGGATCCGAGGTCCTTTCTGCACATACAACCATGTAATCCGGATCAGTGGGTCTGATTTGGGTCATATGGAGGTGTGGGGCAGATAAGCACCATCTGCACCGATGGTGTTGATCCGGCCCATCGCTCTCTGTGCCTACAAAGCTGGGTGAACTGTGTAGGTTCCTCATGCCTCTGAAGGTACTTTTGCCTGGAGAGGATGGTTTTTGGTTGGGCACTGAAAAGGATCCCCTCAGTAGTTTCGGAACACAGAGGCATCCCATTCACCAGAGATCTAGATTATGGGCCTCTTAATATGGATATGCAGATATCCATCTAGTGCAGAAAGAGCTGGTTTAGTGAGAGGCCGGGTCTCCTTTATGTGCACTATTATATGGACGAGCAGGCCCAGAACCCGGGCGAGGAGGGTCCTTAAACCGGACCAGAGGTAAGTGCAGAAAGGACCTGAGATGTGTAATGAGTTGTTGATGTATGCAAAATTACAACTGTTGTGAAGAGGCGAATGCACAGCGGATCCTTTTCCTGTTCAGACTTCTAAAACATGCATGGAAAATATATATATATATTGCAAGTATTTTTATTTTATAGGGGAGTTTTTCGTATTTTACAGTGGTGCTGCAAGATCGCCATCTGGTGGACATAACAGACAAATAGATTTCTTTCATTAATTTTGGATGCATTTTCTCATTCCTAATTGTATCATTGCTTTTTTTGGAATTTAGTTCCAAGCAGTTGTATGCTGGAAATGAAGTTTTCAATAATGATGTGAAACAAAATCTGATTTCTCTATTTTATATATACACAAACATGCATATGGAAATTGAGATGAAATGTTTCTAGTCTGTTGCTGAGTGTGAAACTTCATAAAGCTAATAAAAGAAATGAAAATGAAAAAGGACAAAAGATGAATTATATACTTGTCCCTCTTTTTTAAAAAAAAGTTTTCTAAAATGTGAAAAGTATAAAATTGAAAAATGTTTTTAAAAGGCAAAATTACATTTTCACCATTGGACATTCTTGTAGTAACTGAAAATTGAAGTGATTAATGCACTGATTAAAGCATTGATTTAAAGCGATTAAATACATATTTTGAATATTGCTTCAGTGGAATATGTATACAATATATGTCCGTTTCAGAAAACTTTGGCTGCTTTTGCAATCGTAGATTTGATCTTCTATTAAATCTGTAAAAGTTCTTTGAAACTGTTGAAGAATAAAAAGTGAAGACATATCTGAAGAAATATTTTTCTTTTTGAAGATGCCTGGAAATTCCCTTATACAGCCAACCAATTGTGAGATAAGGACACATCTTGGACTGTGCAACTGTTCAGAGAAAGTAAAAAATAAGTGGATATTTCCTGGAGCTGAAATGAATTGGTTGAGGTCTGGTTTTAGTGCAATTTTAGTGGCTGAACATTTAGCAAGCACTAAGTATGTTGCACTGAAAGGCTGCATGCTTTTTTTTTTTAAAAAAAACTTTGTTAGATAATGACTCTGAAATCTCCTTTGAAGAAACTGACTGTTTAACAAATGAGTTGCTAAAGGCATTTCAAGGCTGACGTAACCCATAAGGACCTATTAATATCTCTAGCAAAATATCAGCAGACTGTCCACTGTGTCAGACCATCAAAGGTGCTAGGAGCTTCCCTTCCATGGTGTGTGGAAAGGAGATTCCTAGCATGCCTGTTGGTCAGTGCAAAATCACCCTCATTTTCTGTTTTCTGTATTCCAGTTATAAAATAGCTGAATAGGGGAAATACCACTGAGTTATTCTTGTCCCTGACTCCAGTCCCCAGACAAGGGGGTTTTTTTCTCCACTGTCACTAGAAGTACCCATTAATGGGTACTTAATGGGTACTTCTAGTGACAGTGGAAAAAAACCCCCAAGGACTCTAATTTTGGTCTCATAAATCTTGAAGAGTCTTTGGATAATTAACATGATCTTCCAGGTATGATCATCCTTTTATGGGGGGGGGGGGAATGTATTTTATATAGCCAGGCATGCAGGGATAGACCTGAAATAGGTTTCCTCTGGCCCAGCTGTCTGCACTGTTCCAGAGCCTGGCCCATCTTAGGCCCTTTCTGAACTTACTTGGTAGTCCGAATCAACAATCCTCTTAGTCCACATTGCACAGGAGTGGTGGTAATCTGGATTAGATCTGTACTAAAGGCACAGTAATATGGGTTAGTTGTGGACCTGATAAATTGGTAGCACTTCCATACCAGCACTGCCTGATCTGGATCAAGGAAGGGGCATCTGCGTATAGAACAGAAGAGGAAGACCACCGGGACGTGGCGTCACAGATCATGCTCTTTGAGAGTGAATCCCTTTGAAACAATGGACACATGGGTGGCAGTGGTGTCTTCACAATGTCTGCAAAGACACCTGGCCCCAGCTACCTAGATGCAGTGTTTGAGTGATGGGGACTTAAGCCAATTACATCTGGTGTGAGAAGCTCTGTCACTGCTAGTTCACATCCACTGATATGGAACAGGGCTTAGGTACCAGCATTGCATCATTCCTTAATATTCATCTGCTGCCATCCAGCCTGCTTAGGTGTCCCTGCCGGCAGTTGATCTGGATCAAGCTAATCCAGATTCACTATTCTGATTAAGAACAGTAAATGCAGAAAGGGCTCCAGTCTCATTGATCAGCAAAGTTCCACTGATGTCCAGCAATCGCGTATTGGGCCTACACAAAGCTTTGTTACATTCGTGAACCTGGGGAGGTGGGAACTTGGCTGCCCATTCACATCTGCATCATATCCAGAGTGGATTCAAAGTGGATTCAGAGCAGATTTGACACATACAGAGCAGATTTGTTGGGGATTCATAGGCGCGACCAGCAGTAGGGATTCGAATTAGATTCAAATAGCATTCAAAGAATATTTGTATTGAATTCAAATCCTACTACATTCGAAGGGGCTTTCTTTGAGTGAATGTGAATTTCCCTGCATTTGATTTGATTTGAATTGAATATACACACCAAAAAAATTGTGCATGTCCCTAACAGCAAGGCTAAAGGAACTAAACTCCTATGTTTCTTCTTCATATGAAGAGTCTTCAGCCCATGACATGAAGGGCGGCAGAGTGTAGGTTACCGTGGACACGTTGTCTCTCCTCAGGCCAATACTCATGGCTACCACTGCCACCTATCCTATGATCAGTTCTACTGATCAATTCTATGATCAAAGAGCTCTCGTTACTCAGATCCCACCTTCTATGGAGATCCTGTTGGACACTTTGGGACCCGTTGATGTGACCCAGAAGGAAGATGAAAGCACAAGAACTCAGTGTAGACTCAGGCTCATGTCAACTCATGCCTGACTTTGCTGCTTACCATTTAGTGGAATTTAATATCACAGTCTCTCATCACCTACAGTTTTTAAATTGTAAATTTAATATGCGATATTCAAAACTCAGAATCAGAGCCAACCCTGGGTGTTAATAGTAGTATGTAGGATTTCACAGCTGGTTTCAATCTTATTTGTAGCATTTTGGGGGCTGTTATAGCATGTTCCAGGTTTCTGCTGAAAACCTAAGCTTTCCAATATAGCTGCGATATCCGTCCTCAGAGGATTTTGCTCTTGGAAGAGTCAAAAGCGACTGGTGTCTTCCTAGATCTTGTTTCCCTTCTTATATATGTCTACTGTTTGTTAATAGGTTGCACTAGTTTGGCATGACTAAATCCTTGCAAACAGCGAGGGACTACTGTATTAGAATTTGATAAATTATTACATTTTGCATTTGACAACAAGGATATAATTGCCTTTGGAAGCATTTTATGGAGCATTCACTTAATATTTCATACAGTACCTAATTCTTCATTTGTTGAAACACATTTTGGGGCCTGTCAAAATTAGGAGAAAAATTTTCATTACTTTAAAACATTTCTATTTTAAAACAGTTCACATTCTAAATACAATTTAAATAATGCTTTCAGTGCTGGAAATGAGTAAAAGTTTTCTAGAATAAACACTATTCTAGGAGGCTTATAGAGGTGATGAAAAGACAAGCCTCAGAATTGGGTAAGATGTAGTAATTCAGGATGTGCAAAAAGGCATTTGAATTCACAAATTCAATGGAATTTTTCAGATTTTCAGATATTTTGCATTGAATTGAAAATCTGGTTCTTCAAACATCAAAGCAAATGAAGTTCTTGCATATGAAAATGAACATTTCAATCAAACATTCATATTTTGCTATATTTTTGGTGACAACAAGGACTTTTTAATGGGGAAAATGTCACTAGCTGTTGGTGTACTGATCTTTATCCATGTTATTAAAATAGGTACATTTACATGTGCATATGTACCATCGTGAAGAAAATATATAGCATTATGTAAACGAGAAGGGTACAACGTTCAGACTGTAATTTTCTCCTACTTGTGACTAATATTGTGTAGTTAAAATAGCCTATCATTTCTGAGCTAATGCCTGTTCTCTTCAGATCGGCAGTGGTTAAATCAATAGTTAATGATGTTCGTCATGTAATTTGAGCATCTAGTTTGTTTATGCTAGACCAACTTTATCCATACACCAAACAAATTATCTCTTATAATCACCAGCCTGAAGATAAATCTGTAAATGTTTTTCTGATGATAGTGCTGTGGTTGGCAGGTGTTAAAAGTGCCTCCCAGGGACAAGGATTGAAGATAGGGTTGTTCTCAGAAGTCCTCCAGGCGAGGATGTTTAGCTCTCTAGCCTGTCATTTGTGAAGAAGCCTTGTATGGTGCTCTGCTAATGAAATCTAATGGGCAAAGGTCATCTATCTTTATGAAGAAAAATGCAAAAGCTGAAGAGTGATGAATGGGCCTGCTCTGTGGGTTTCAGTGGTTGCTGCTCACGGACAAATCCCACGCTTAAACAATTCTGCTGTCTATTTGGCATTCTGTATTTTTTTCCCACTAGACAATCCCATATAGGCTACGTTTATCTGATACAAGTTCGTAAGCCATGCACAAACTTACCTAGCTTCCTTGAGAACTACAGTATATAAAAGATCTTATATTTATCAAGCTGTATATGCAAAAATATTAATTTGTTATGTTAAAGTATGTGTATTCCTATGGATATATCCTGTCAAATGGGAAGGGATTTCCTCTATTCTCAGATATTAAAGCAGTAACAGTAAAAAAGGCTTAAGAAACCGTCTAGACTTTTTGGATAATTCGGCATCTGAGCACTATCCATCCCTTTAGATCAGTAAAGATCACCTTCTGTAAATGCAAGATTTTGGGCTGTTTATTGAGAGATCAGAAAAGGTTCATGTCCCATCCTTAAAGAAATTTGTAATCTGAAGTTGGAGTGAATTAAGTACATGGGATACTGTTGAATCATTACTGGTTTTTTGGAGACATTATCAGTTCATTTGCTGTAGTTCTACTGCTGTGCTAAGAGACAGTTCAATAAATCAACACAAGCTTGATGGATTCTACAATCTATTGCAACGGGTGCATGGAAGAGGAAAGAAATCTCTTAGCATTCTCTCTTTGACAAAAGGGTATGCAAAGAGCCTGAATGGATGAATGGTTGATTAATTTTTCTAGACATTTTCTTGACAGCAAGAAATGTGCTTTTCTATCACCATGTTTGCGTGAGAATTATCCTGCATGTTACAAATTGGTGTGTATAGATTTACACCTGAGACAAATTTATTAGAATAGACAGCTCATAGTTGGTAACTAGAATGGCTATTTATTTATTTATTTATTTATTTATTTATTTATTATTTCACAGTTTTATGTTACATGCACAAAAACCAGTTGATTTTTTTCTTTTGCCAAGATTGTCTTATCTTTCAAATATTCACATTTCACTATATATTGTTCATTTAACTCAAATATTGTGGAACTTTTAATTAAAAGTGCAGACAACTAGTATGTATGTTGCATCCTCCCAACCTTATATAAAAATAAAAAGCTACCAAGGAGCTAAATATTTCTATAGCTCATAAACGTTATACTTCATTTTTAATTTTGGAAGTTTTAGAAGTAGCTTTGTATATTTGTGAGGCTTTTATATTTTTGTTTTTGCAGAATTTCCCTGATAATATATGTTAAGAAAAAAGAAAATGTGTTTCTCTTATGCTGTTGAAAGGACTTTCTTTGTTATCTGCTTTTAATATGAAATATGAAGTGCTCTGCATAAATCAATTTGTGTTTCAGATAATATACAACCTGGTTTAAAAAAACTTTCAGTACAGTGTGGATTCAGTTTTCGTATTATTTCAACGTAAGTTTGCATTTTTCGCAAACAACCTTCTCATATATATGTTCCTTTGGATTACCTTATGCCCAATATACCATTTCACATAATATTTAACATAGCACTTATTTTTTTAATTTCACTATTTGATACATTTCTTAAGCACATATTTTTCTTAGAAAGCTGCACTATAAAATACAGAGGGATATGAGTTTCTAAGGATAGTTGCATTTCAGTTGAGTAGTGTTCAAATCAAAAAGGCCAAAGTTTGCAAATTCAGATTTATGAGTGAACTAAGTCAATCTCTTCTCTCTGAAATAGGGATGTGCATGGATATTCGAAAATATGAAGATCCGAAGATCTGATTCGAAAATCTGAATCTGAATTGGATTTTTGAAAATCTGATATGGATTTTCAAATGATTTGAATGAATTTGTCTCCATATATAGCATCTGGATACCGGGTCTGTTTGCACTTATAATACAGGATGCAAACGGGATGCAACTGAAACAAATGTGAAAAAACCAGGATGTGAACAGATTCAAAAATCGGATACCAACGTTCCCTACATTCATATCATTCGATTCGAATTGGATTTTTGGAAATGAGCAGCGATTACTTAGCGTATTATGAACAGATAAATATAGAAACAGCATTGGGATTATATCAGTAGATTTGTAAGGTTGTATCTTTATCCATTTAATACCTTGCATTCATGCACATCCCTACTCTGAGAAAATGTAACTATTAAAAACTGAATCCCTGAACAAAAAACGAACAAACCAGTATTGAGCAAGCCAATCCAAATATTCAAATGAGCAGAACATAAACTAATAGAATTGCTTGGAGAAAAACATAACAGAGGGAAGATGGGAAGAGCAAGCTCATAAACAGTTTTAAATGTATAAAGCACAGTGGCGACTCCTTTAAGGTTCACATGGGTCCAGCGGATACCTAATTCTGGGGAGGGGGGGAGATACAGGAGATACAGAATTGCTCCAGTGATTCAGAAAAATGGCTTGAGATATTCTGTATCTTCATTGGAGGAGGCATGGAATTTCAGACCTCACTGGGTTCAGTGAACTGGCCAATAGGGTGATCTAAAATTTTTAAATTAGGCACGCCCCCTCCTCCCCTACACAACAAGTAGAGGTGCAGCTTGGGCGCCATTGTTGCGGTTCTCGAGGAGGCAAGGTAAGAGACACCTCCTGTTTCCCCCCCCCCAGCCCAGGAACCCCGACTCACTCCTTCCCTGTCTTCCTTCCCTCCCGTGTGGCCATGTCCCACCCTAATCAAGGCCTCACCATTGCTGCCATCGCCACCCGCCCTGCCGCTGCCCATGGTCGCCCCCCACGCCACCTGTTTCTTGCTGCTGTAACCACCCGTCCCGCCACTGCCCCTGGTCGCCCCCCGCGCCACCCATTTCTTGGTGAGGCCTAATCATTGTTTACTAGTGGGATATACAGCCAACATGTGGAGCTGGCCTTGAAGGGAGTACGCTTTATTAGGTAACCGGGGTCCAAGTTGGTTAAGTCTTGAAGGCAGCTTCCCCACTGAAAAACTTGGCATGTGATGCAGATACGGCTCTTTTGCCTGAATCAAGGAATTTGGGCAAAGAATGAGGGAGGCTGTGAGGAGCATGCTGGACATGATTTTCAGGGTCAGGAGCTGTGGCTGTGTGGCCAGCATTTTCAGTGGGAGGCTGTTCCTCCTGGAGAACACACTGACATGTGGGTGGCTGTGGGTCCCTGGAAGCAGCTGATATGGTCCAAATGAACTGTGGAAACCTGCTAAAAATACCAGTAGTAATACCTGGAATTAAGCTCAGTAGAAGATCAGCAACCAGTGCACATCATTTAAAATTAATATCATGTGCGTTAGGCCAGACATATCCGACAGCAGTCTCACAAGCTTCTGAACTGAACTCCAAGTGCCTCCCTGTGGGGACCATTTTGTAATAGTCAAACCTTGAAGCTCCTGAATGAAAAGTCCACAAATAAAATGGATAGAAATGAAAAAAATGTGAGAAGTCATACCTGAAGATGGACTGAAGAAGGTTTAAAGTGAAGGTGTGACCACAGCCACATTGTCTTTCTAAGGGCACGTCTCCATGGGAGCTAATTGCTTTGCTATTGATGCGATTAAAAAGAATCAGCATTGTAACTCGCAATAAAGCAACCCCATGTGGTTTGGGGCAACGCAGATTAAACTCGCACTTTCCTGTCCCCACAGAAACTGCTTTTTGTAAGCCCGCATCTTTTTCTCCCCTCCCCCCCGCCCCCTCTGGAGCTATGGCAGACTCCGTTCAGCTGTCAGATCCAGCTGCCAGCTTTCACGTAAAGAATGGCAAAAGCAAAGCAGTGATCTCCTCTTTCTTTCATAGCATGTGGGTGTCTGCCTCTTTCTCTCCCTTTCTCTTGAGTTCTTCCTCCATGGGCTTTCTCTTCTGTTCCCCCCCCCCCCCCGGTAAGCTTCACGCGTGTGTGTGTCTCTTTCCCTCCCTTGTTTCTTCCCCCCGTAAACTTCACTCGTGTGTGTCTCTTTCCCTCCCTTCCCTCCCTTCTGTTCCCCCCCCGTAAACTTCACTTGTTTTCTCCATGTGGTTTTCTTCCCTCCTCCCTACCTGAGCCTGCAGTCGCTCAGGCAAGGGCTTCCTTTAGCCCAAACAAGTGCCTGACAGGTGCTCTGTAGTCAGCCAAAGTCATTAAAAGTGGTTTAGGTATGGAGGCGAAAAGCATCTCTGAGGTGGTTCCGAGGCGACATATCAGTCTTCCCTATCTCATTAACACTCTGTGCTAGAAAAGGTGGATTAGAGAAGACTTGGGAGCATGAGGGCCACACAGTGTCTGGTGCTCCTTTCATTACGTCTGAACACAGACTTGGTTACATTTTGCAACAGACCATAATCTACTAACAAATTGTTACATATCTATATCGAGAAAATGAGAAAAATCTGACAATAAGTAGTCTAACGACTATTACCTGAAAACTTTTATTAAGAATGGCCCTTTATTGCTTCCAGGAGGGGGCTTTCAGTAATTAGCTTAATTTTTTCAACAAATGGCAGACAGGCTGTTCGCGCGGCATGCATGCAGTAGCATTGGTGTTTACCCTATTATATTGCAATTTGAAGATGTCATAAAGTTTTCTGGTTAGCTCTTAGAAATGAAATAAGGAGAAACAAGGAACGCTGACCATGACATAGGATATATGGAGGGACTATTTCTGTGCTTGCTGCGTAGTAAAGTTCAGCGTAGCTCAGTTTTGGGATCACGGGGGTTTGTGACATAATTGCCATTTTGAGGGAAAACATGGTAATGAGGAAAGAAATATATTCCTCATTTGTACTGTGTGATGGTTGGGTATTTTTAGCAAATGAGTTGTCAGCAGAAAAGCTTCATTAGACCCATCAGGGTATCTGCCCATGAATAACTAATCCCAAACTGTACTGACAGTTTCCTTGAGCCAAAATGATGGAGCACCCCTGACAAAAGCCATATTGTGCTCTCCATGTGAGAAGTGTGACGAACAAAAGAGGCATCGTACTCTTAATTTGGTCAGGTTAATATTGACACAGTTAGCTTCTCCAAAGAATCAGATGTACACGCAATGTACATTTAGGCAGGGCTCACTTGGGCGATCAGCTGTCAGGCGCTATTCATCAGGAGGACAAGAACAAGGCCAATCTTATCCTCAAAGCGGTGTTTAAATTGCTATTATTTCTTGAACTTTTACAAATGCCGTGAGATCTGCGAAACCACAAAATATATAGCAGCAACATTTCTGTTATTTTTTTTAGCATATACAACAGAGTACTGTATTTCTGCATGATGATCAGATATATATGCAGTAACAATATTCAGATTTTTCATATATAAAATATACCTAAAGTAAAAATAAAATAAAACCATTACTTCAGTCCTCAGCACATCTATGGGAAGTGGGTTCTTTGGAAAAGATGGAAAGTGTGGAATATGGTGAAAGTAACCTTTTCATAATGGGACAGAAAAAGGGTTTTTTTTCACCAGCATCATAGTGTGTGGAGCTTTATTCAGTGAGGTTCAAACTCACTGTCCCACATAAATGAGCTTTGGTTTTGGTAGGAAACCTTTCATTCACGGTCCTGCTACAAACCATGAGTAAAATATCTGAGAGAGAGGTCACAAGCCAACGTATGGTTTTTGATGATACAAATTGGCTTGGTTTGGAGAGCCAATTATCTCAGTTGTCCTTCAATACATGCTTAGGCAAGAAAGCAGGGAGGAAAAGGTGAAAGTTTTGCCCTTGACTTCTGTTTGAGATGCCCATAAGTAATTGGTGGGCCACTGTGTGTGACAGGATGCTGGACTAGATGGGCTGTGGCCTGATCCAGCAGGGCTCATCTTATGTTCTTATGATTCTCTTGGCATTGTTAACCACTGGATCCTACTGGATAAGATGGTTAAGTTTGGCCTAGTGGTTAGGGAGCCAGACTCTTACCTGGAAATAACAAGTTTGATTCCGCCCTCCCCTATGAAGCCAGCTGGGTAACCTTGGGCTAGTCACGGCTCTTTTCTGAGCTCTCACAGCCCCATCTACCTCACAGGGTATCTGGTGTGGGGAGAATAGAAAATCTTTGTCATCCACTTTGAGTCCCCTTAAACAGGTGAGAAAAGTGGGGTAGAAAAGCCAACTCTTCTTCTTAAGTCATGGGTCACAGACCCAGTGCTATGAATAATCGACTTATTTCACTTGAAGGTGGTAGTAGGAGATTATGCAAGGATCCTACTGCAACTGTACTATAACCACATGGGCACATGCAAAATTCAATTTGTGGCTGCAAATTCAATCAAATATTTTGTATTCACAGACATTCACATGAAAACAAAAACCCAGTTTTTCACATATTTAAAATTTTTATTGAAACAAGCCAATTTCCACTTGCGAAAAAGAAATTTTCTATTGAACATCATATGCAGTCTGTCTTGGGAATCAGAGAACATGTCATTTTGTGAAGGCCTTCTCAGTGATGGCCCCTAGGCTATGGAATAGTCTCCCCTTGAGGTGTGTCTATCACCTTCATTGTATATATTGATTTTAGGTGTTGTTACCTGCTCAGAGATGTTCAGGTATAGGGTGAGATGGATGGATGGATGGATGGATGGATGGATGGATGGATGGATGGATGGATGGATGGATGGATGGATGGATGGATGGATAAAATAGTGCATGCAACTTTTTTTTAAAGAATTACAGAAAGAAAGGTAGAACGCAAATATCAGTGGCAGCACTTTTCTTTGTGCTGTGAATAGCCATGGATGTAGTTTCACTTCAACTAGCAAACCTTCTCCTGCATTTAATTTGTTTTTGTTCCCTGGCTTGGAAGTTAAGCTAGACTGGCCCATCTGTCTGAGTGGACAATGGTCCATCTTTCTCCTAGGCTAGAAAAGTCACTCCAGCCCAGAAGGAAGGGAGGGAGGGAGGGAGGGAGGGAGGAAGATTCTCCAGTAACCCCATTTCTTGGTCTACATATCTTTTCAAATATTACATGATTATTTTTCAGTCAAAGAAGTTTAGTAAGGCTTCTAAAAGTCTATCTATTTAACTAGACCGATTTGCAATGCGCCAAAGCTAAAACTATTAACTGCTGATATTACTTGTCCCAGAATAACCAGTAGCAGCTGGCACCCAAGGAAACACACAGAAATGCTGTGTGCAGATATGCCACCCAAATTCATCTTTGATCTGTCACGTTCAATGTTGGGCGAGCAGAAGGGAGTTTGCCGTATGTTTTGGACTTCAGAAAAGGCAGGTGAATTTGTACATTGCATTTCTGAGTGCATCTCCAGGTACTGGCCACTCCTGGGTATAAAAGTATTAATTCTTCCATTAAATGTCAATTTTATCACATTTCAGGATTGCCTGTTTCACAGGAACATGACTCAAGACCTAAAAGCATTTGTAGATAAATATGGTTTTGATGTCCTTGTCATTTTGGCTAGCTACTTGTCCGAAGGAGTGCGAGAAAAAAGACAAATAGCAGTTTATTCAGAAAACATGGAGCTGGGAAACCAGGTAAGGATCCTGAAGCAAAAGGAAAAGTTATTTTGTATATATTCAAGTATACAATAGGGATGTGCACAAATATTCTAAACATTCAAAATTGGATCGAATTCGATCGAATGTGGACATTTGAATTTGAATAGAATGTTTTCACATTTGAATTTAAACATTAGAATGGATTTCAAACGTTCCCAGACATTCATTTGAATGATTCGAATCATTCAAATGTACAGATACGTATGTATTACATACTTATCTTTACGAATATCATACGTATCTGTACGCATTTGCGCTTATAATATGGAACGAAAATGGGATGCATATGGGATAAAATGGGATGCATATGAAATGCATACAGATATATATAGCACATACGAATGATGTTGACATTCGTATCTTTAAATACGAATGTTGTCAACATTTGTTTTTTCAAATTCAAATCTAACATTCGAATGAATATATTCGAATGTATTGGATTCAAATCGGTTTTTGTTGCATTCAGATTTTAAACATTCAGATCGAATAAAATGTTTTAACATTCAATTCGACTCAAATTCGAATGCAAAAATAATTTGTGCACATCCCTAGTATACAATGCATTGTTACCTATTTATTGTTATTTTAGCATATAAGTAACTGGTAATGCAATATTTAAATACAATTGTAAATACTAAGAATGGAACAATCCCTTATTATTATTAGAAATTAGCAAAGTGGCAGTAGATGTTACTTGAATGCATTAATTATTAGTGACCTTATAAACAAACAAATAAACTGTTCAAGAAAAAAAATCTAAGAGCCATCTAGTTAAAGCAGGATGAGTTGAGAAAAATGAATACATTGAAAAAGTAGGGATTATCCAAATTTGGTTCCTTATGTATCTCCCTTTTATAAAAGAATCTAGGATCTTCACATTACGATTCACCTACAAGCTGTAGCTGCTTGTATTCTGCTAGTTGTCTTCCAAATTTCCATAATCATTAGGTGTTTTTCCACTGTCACTAAACATACCCATTAAGTACCCATGATTGGGTACGTAATGGCATTTTTGTACCCATTAATGGATACTTAATGGGTACTTCTAGTGACAGTGGAAAAACACCCATTGCCTAAAGTGCACTCTGAAGATTTTAAGAAATCCACTACTGTTTTATCCCAACAGATCTGTTGTGAATTAGAAGAATGTCATAACCCTTGCCTAGAACTGGATCCACTGGAATATGGATGTGAACAGCTCCTCATCTATCAGCAGGAAAATTCCTTAGTGAATTGTGATGAGATTTTTCTGCTCATGAAAGATGTTATTGGCCGGAGACATCCAGAAATGGCACCAAACAGTAGGACATCTTCAACTGAAGCTGTAGCCGGAAGTGCTCCGCTTTCTCAAGGATCATCTGGTATTATGGAGCTGTATGGTTCTGACATTGAGCCACAAGCAAATGTTGTCAACTTTATAGACCACCCTCAAGACCATAATGGGTCTGCCCAAGTCCATGCTGATGCCAACATAGATCTTGTGAGTCCAGACAGTGGACTTGCAACTATTAGAAGCAGCCGATCTTCCAAAGAGAGCTCAGTTTTTCTTAGTGATGATAGCCCAGTGGGTGAAGGTGCTGCACCTCATCATAGCTTTCTTTGTGGCTTTGATTCCTATAGTCCCATTCCTGAAGGAGCAGTAGTTGAAGAAATGCCTCCACAAAGAAACAAAAGTGATAATTTTGAGCTTTTAAACTTTGATTTGACACCAGTGGCTGCAACTCAGTCAGAGCTATCTCATTCTGTGGATTGTTCTCCGGCTGAGGATTTCTCTCACGAAAGTGGCTCTTCAGAAGGGCAGCTACCAGTTAATCTGAAAGCTGTTGATGAAACCAATCTATCAGAATGTGACATGGCTTATTCAACTGATTTTTCAGTGACTAGAAGTGAAGGCGGCATCCTAAAATCCAGTGACTGTAGCTGCCAGCAGGATCACGGCTTGGTTGTTCTAGAGAGTGATCCTCCTTCCTATCCTGGATTGCTGAAAAGAGTTGGGAGAAGAACTCCTCCAACTCCTATAAATAGCCTCATTGAAACTTCACCTTCAGATAGTGAGCCATCTTTGTTCTCTCTACAGCATACTGGTAAAAAAGGCAATGAAATGGATCAGGTGGACAGTTCTCAGTCTCGTGTTAGATATGGTAGCTGGTGGGGTGGTTTTGAACTAGATTCCAAAAATGCTGATATGTGGAATCTGGCTGATGCAGAGTCTGTATTTCAAAGTCCTGATTCATGGGGAAATTATAAAGCCAATCGGTTACTCAAAGAACAAAATGACAGAAGAGCTTCAGACTCAATGTGTATGCAAAAACAATCAAAGCATGGGGATTTTTCAAAACAATTTATTTGGGAGAACCAGTTTACTTCTGGCCAGAATGATTGCAGTTCCGGATACCAACAAAAAAACCATCAGCAACGAATAGAAGACTTGACAGATGTGTGGGATTCCAGCCAACCAGTTCTTGCAACAACTGATCCTAGACACATTGATACAAATTCTCCTAATGCCTGGGCAAAGTTTGATCACCATGGATCTGGCCATTCAGATGATGCGTGGAACATTCCTCAGGTAGATTTTGATCACAATTCATTAAGAAATCATGACTCCTTGGATTTAGTCAAGTGTTTGCCTAAGAACACTGAAGAAAGTGAATGTGAAACTCTAAATAATCAGTTTGATCAAGGATCAAAAAGTAAAGCTTATGATGGTGCAACAGAAGACAACAGAACATATAAAAATGTAGCATCTCATACTGGTGATATGCAGAAGAATGTCAACTTGGCCATGAAACATGAAAATGGCCCTGTGCATAAGACCAAAAAGTTTGACAACATTCATCCATGGGATATGTATGATACCGGTATCAGAAAGGAGGTCATTGGAAGCTTTGCCACTTGGGAAGATCCCTTCTTGTCTTACAGAGATCCAGACTTTATCACATCAGATATGTGTGATGATTTGGTTGTTTCTCCACCTGATACAAACTATTCAACATCTGACTCATATGTGTCCCCAACAGAAATTGGAGATGAAAAAGAAAGCAGTGAAACCAGTCAACCCATCTTTGATCAAACAATAAAGCCAGCTTCAGGTGAACTTGAAACATACACCTCAGCAGCTCAGAAACCATCTCCTCAGACATCTCCTGTATGTTCATCTGAATCCAGTTGTGAAAACCGAGTCCCTTGGCAAGTGACACTCCACAATGAAAACCTAAAGGAACAAGAGCATTCCGATATTAGGGTAGAAAATGATACTGTTTCGCTTAACCCTGCAGGAAAAGATGGAAGATATGTTTCGGAAGAATACTGTGTTGATCAGAGTAGCCCTTCTAGTTCTGAAGACTGTGGAATAATGACAGGTCCTGCACAGGAGAAGAGTAATTCACCTCTAAATAATACCATGGATGTAGGAGTAAAAAAAGAGGACTTAAGTAGGGACATCATTCCTGAGGACCTACAGTCCTTTTGTTTGGACCCAGATATCATAAATGACCCTGTTTCAGTTAGCGAACAAGTAAAAGGAAGCAGCAAACAGTCAGAACAGACTATAGAAGTACTTGATAAACCATTAAACCAGAGTGATAAACAGCTGCAACGTAAGCTATGTGAAGTATTAGAGGACACGGATGCCTCTTTTGCCTCATTGCAAGAAGTCCGTGAATATAAAATGAGCGATGCAAGAAATGAACAAGTTCCACTTAATAATATTAAGAATGAGACCATGCAAAATGACAACAAACCATTGTCCGTGTTGTTTCCTCTTCCATGCATTGATAGTTCTGAAGAAAACAGGACAATTTCTGATTATCCCAGTTCACCAGAAAAAAACAGTGAAAATTTGGAAGGAGTATCAGAACCATTAGTCGGCCTGCCATTTCACCATCAGACTCAGCCAATCAATGATGAGAACCAGGAAAGCTCTCTAGATAATGATACAAAATGCTCTGCTATGTCCCCGAATGAAGATACTGATTTAGTTCAATGTCATGATATGACCAATCACTCAAAATACAGAACAACAGCCTCTTCATCAGTCTCAAAATGTTTTGTTAAGGAGGAATGTACACCAGGTATCTCTGAGATGGAAAATGTCTCTTCGAGGTCCTCTAGACCAGAAAAGGATCAAGGGAAACATTCTCCACATATTAAGTCAGAGCCATCAAGTCCTTTGGTACATAATCAAAAAGAAGCACTAAAGGCTGAACAGCAGGAAGATTTATTTGAAAAGTCAGCTTCTAACTCAAACATCCATAAATTTGAATGGGAAACACCAAATAATATTTCAGAAATGCTCAGTAATCTTGAAACATATCTAGAGAATATAACTCAAGAAGAATCAGTAGAAATTCCTCCAAAGCAAAATGAGGATTACAGTGACACACTAGGTACAACAGATGTAGCTACAGTAAGTAATTTGTTGCCATATGAAGCAGATTCTTCTGAGGAAAGTGATGCTTCTGAATGTTTAGGACCTGAAAATAAACTTCCCAGTGATAAATACATTGATATTGTACCTCACCATGAGTTATCCCGAATTCTAGATGCTTGGAATGCATCGGTGAACAAACAGCCCCATTCTGGTGAAGAAAAACTTGAACAGTCAGATACCATACATAGTTTCCAAGCCAGTGTTCCAGCCCAAAATACCTATGAAGAAGAAACCAACTATTGTGACTCCATCCATGGTTATACTCACTCAGGTGCAACAAGTCCTGATATAAGTGATTCTTCTGTAAACATGCATATTTGGGCAGCCTTACAGGACCCTAATAATCAAAAGGAAAGTACTTCGAACATCATCATAAATGCTGAAAGAACAGAACTATCTGAAAAAGAATCACCAGAAAATAAAAGTCAAGATGATACTGAAACAAGTACTGACCACAAAGTGCCTAAGAACCTAGAACTTTGGAACAGTAATGTGGATGATGATACCGTATCTTCTTTATCAAGTTCTGGTATAGAAGATTCAGAATACATAAACCAGGAAGAAATGGAGTCAGATGTTGACTCTAGTAAACAGGAAAGTGACAAAAGAAAGCTGGAAACTCTGCTAAGCCATAAAAGAGACTCCGAAATACAAGATAAGTCAGAGTTAGAAGGAAATGTTGATATAGTTACATTAAATCTGAGTTCAGAAGATGCTAATATTTCTCACACTTCACCAATGGATGCTACTCATTATCCGTCTGAGTCTCTAGTACATTGGGAAACAAATCAAGCTGAAGTAAATGATGTTACTGCTCAGACATCTACTGTAAGTAATGAAGAAACCAGTGTTCCAAAGAATTCAGATGCATGGGATAAACTACTACAAAGTCATACGGATAATGCACTCAGTAAAAATCAAAGGTCCTTAATGGAGGGTCTTGGTTTTTCAGATGATTCTTCAGAGTGGTGGGATTTACCTGAAGACAATTACAGATCAAAAGAATGTCAACAACTTAACTGCAATCATGATTCTAAGAATAATGATCCCATTTCTATTGATCATGATTCCCAGAGAGTACATATAGAAAAAAATGGAGAAGTAAGAGAATCAAATTTCACTAACTTTACCAAATATGAAAATGAATATACTGAATATAGTACTGAAGGTGACTGTGAAAATAAAGAACACCGATTAGCTAGCCAAAGAGAAGGATTAGATCAGGGTAGCTTAAACTTTGAAGAATGTGATCCAGTGACATCACCAGGTAAAGAAGGAGATGTAAAAGAAAAGCAGTCTGTTACTTTTGGAGACCAAGACAGCTTTAAAGAAGACTGGCAGTCAAACTTGTTTGATGCACTTGCTCAGGTAGAGCCAAGCTTTGGTCTTCCAAGAGATAATCTGAATGCAACATCCAAGAGTCCAAATAAGGAAAGTATAGTAGATGCCTTTGAGAAGCGACTAATATATACTGGGGAGGAATCTTCACCTGGTCCTCCACTGCCTTTAAAACTGCAAACGAAATCCAGCCTAATGTATAATGAAATTTCACAAGAAGACTCCTTTGTTCCTGATATATTACAAAATAACATCTCTAGGGTCTCCCAGGCATTTGCTGTTGATCCAGATTTGTGGAATAATGTCCAGGAGCCTTTCATTCTAAGAACAAATAGAGAAAATCCTGATATATTGAATCACTGTGATCAAGACAGCAGTTCACAGACCTCAAGCAGCCCTGATGTTTGCAATGAATATGAAAGCCAGCAAAAATGTATTCAGTCTTCTGTTCCAACTGAACTTGAAGAAACTACTCCGATGTCTCCCATGTTGTCAGATTCATATGAAAACATGGACCTTGATCATAATCAACAGTTGCTGTTCAACAAAGAAGAGTTAGGCCCTGAAACAAATAATCTGCATCTTCCAAGAAGTTATGAAATGTCTCCTAATGAATCCTATGCACAAACATTTCCAAAAACTGGAGAACCAACTGAAACTAAAAAGGAATATATTATGGAGGACTCTGACACAGAAAATACAGGAAGGACTAATTTAATAGAGAATCTACCAAGTTCGGGTAGTATAAGCTTGAAAGTAGAACCTCTTAATTTGGAAAACAATGAATTAGAAGATAAAAGCTCTGAAGAACAGGAAGTCTCGGTTCCAACAGATAACAATCAGTCAGTGAGTCCTGAAAATTCTTCACCTTTCTTCACAGGTAGTTCTGTGTATGTTAATTTTTCTGACAGTAATCACATTTCAGCTTTTAATGATATAACAGGAATGGAAATATCACATATGAATATAGATATTGATGAAGTTAGCAGCCAGCATGAAATCATTAAGGCTTCAGTATCTTCTGGCCTACAAACCATTTCTAATGAAATTAGTGTGTTTACAGTATTAGACAATGCTTTAGAAGAATTGAACTCAGAACCCCCGAAAAATCACTCTTTGCAAGCCTTTTTAGAAGAAGAAACAGAAGATTTCCTTTATGGTGAAGGAAATCAATATGATGCCAATATTATTCAAGAACCTGAAAATATTCAAGACAACCATAGCCCATGGTTTGTAGAATCTCCTAATAAACCACTAGGATGTACGTCACCATTTCATTTACTGAATGCTGATTGTACTGGATATACTTTTCAGAAGGATGACGCCAATATTTCAGACTGTACTGGTATCCGAAGTGACATGGTAGAATCTTCTCAAGCAGATCAAGGTTGGGGATCATTTTTATTAGAATCTGATGGGACTCCTGGGTCTTCATGCACTTTGAAAAAATTTGAGTATGACACAGATTCAAGCCATAATGAATCACCAGCTTGTGTCGGTGAAGCTAACCTTTCAGATTATGAAGCTGCTGATGTCAAAGGTGAAGATGCACAAAGCATCCAGGAAGATCAAGGCTGGGGTTCACTTTTGGTAGAATCTGACGAGGCACCTGGATCTTCTTGTGTTCTGAAAGATTTTGGACATGAAGCAGATCCAAACAATACTAATTTAGCAGTTACAGATGGAATCAATCTTTCAGGATCCAGATCAAGTGGTGCTAACAAAGCTGGAGAATGTTCTCAAGAAGATCAGGATTGGGGATCTTTACTGTTAGAATCTGAAATGACTCCTAAGTCAACAGATTCATTGAAAGAATTCGAGTATGTTCCAGAATCATGTAATTCAGATTCACCAGCAGATGGAGTCATAAGTATGGTTGATGGTGAGTAATTAATGCATGTATTAACAAAACAAATTTGCTAGGCAAACAAAATACGAATGGTGATGTCTGAAAATAATACAGATGACAGAGTTAGACTTACCTTTCAGGGAGCTAAAATCATGAGTTGTCTTAAATAGGTGGTTTTTTGTTTTTGCAGATGTTTATTTTTCTGTTTTGCAGACTTGCAAAGGAAAAATTAGATTCTCCTCCCACCCCAGCTGCATGTATTAGAAACTGCAATAGAAAATTGTGGATATTTATTCTCCCCCCCCCCCCCAATTTCTTGCTATTACTAATTTAAGCAAGTATGAAAAGAATGAAAAGGAAATAATAAAATATTTTTTTAAAAAAAAAAGAACACAAAGCAACAAATTAACTGCTTTCATAAAAATTGTTCTCTTTAGTTTCAGAAGATGTCGATAAATCACTTCAAAATAAAAGTAGAAGATATCAGGCCATAGAAATGCCAGAAAAAGAAAACACAGAATACAAGGAAGATGTAGTCCTAAATCAGGTTGGAGATCGATCTTCACTGGAGATGGATTATGTCCTGATTAGTGGTGGGGAAAATGTGCCTTTGAGGAAGGATGTCTCGGTGACAAAAGAAACTCCTTTTGTTTCACAGGAAGCTACGCTAGTAGCTGAACAAACAGTTTCTTTGGCAAATGTATCCTCAGATACATTTCAGTCAGATTACACTATAAATGAGAGCAAAGGACTTTCTACTCTGGAGATTGAATGGGATTCTTCTGGTTCTGTTGTGCCTCAAAGAGAAGGCATTGAGAATGAATCACCTAGATGCCCAGTGCAAGACCAGGAGTGGACTATGGTGGGCCAAAATGGAGCAGATGATATATCAGCTGAAGGAAATTGTAGAAAGATAGACACAGTACAGCCACTGTCTAGATATACTATTGAGGGATTAGAAGGCATTGTAAGCCAGAAATTTATCTGTGAGACACATGCTGAAACTCTGCTGGAAAGAAGCCTCCTGAAACCATTGGATCAAGAAGATGAACATTCTCATGGTAAAGAGACAAATGCCCCATTGGTGGAAGTTTTTGAAATCAAATTGGATGTCCATCCACAGCAACAGCCTGGAGGTGTCATGGGAGCAGAGGAAGAAGCAGGAGATGAAACTCAGTTTGTTGGGAGTGGAAAAGATCACAGTCATATCGGAGGGTAAGAGCAGGTTGTGCATTTACTTTCTGATGTTCTTTTATGTGAGAATAGGTAACTGCTCACAGAACCAAAAGTTGTTTCCATTTCACATATATGTTCAATGGAATAACTATGGCTGCCAATAGACGGTAATCTGATAACCCAGTAGGAAGTGATGAAGAGGGCTAATGCTAGAATCAGTTCCTAGGCAGACAATGCTGGTCATGGTGCTCTCATTGTGTGTTTAAAGTGATACATACATGCATGGCCATCAGTTTCAGTCTTCATGCATGTCTGGTGGATGGAGCTACAATGGTAGCTCCATTAATAAGGTAAGAGGAACATGCTATTGCTAGAACCCCCACCCCCAGGGCTAGGTATATCTGCAGTAGTTTTTAGCACATTTTAAGGGGCCCATAGCAAGGCTGTGGTAGACTTGCTACAGATAAGCATGACAACCCCATCATAGCACTGCCGTAATGGTACTATATTCTTCCCATCTGTCTGGGGCCGATTTCTTGACTGCTCTTAGAAATATTTGAGATGGTGTGGATCACTTTTTTCCAGGGCTTCCTCTCCTTGATGGCTTCATTTAGAGATATGCAATGCTATGTGTGTGAATAGCAATAGAAATGTAAACTATGGGTGTGATGTTCAGGTTGTTAAAGTATTATGTGTGAATGGATGTGTGAACAGTCAGAGGATACAGGCTGGGAACCAGATGGAAGATGTAATGTATAGTCCCAGCCTGGGGAGTTAACTAATTTTATAATATGTGTAGTCTATCAGGAAACTATTGTCTCTGTTCAACCTTTGGTCAATGGCTTGGAGTTTGTGTAAATATTCCAATTCTGATATCTCTTTTTCCAGTCTTTTTGTTTTTGTTGCTGCTGCAAGCTTTACTTCTCCATAATTCTTCTTCAAACACTGAACAAACTTAACAGCTGTCAACTTCCAACCTTTCTTTGAGGACCATTGCTTCTATTCCTTGATCATGTCGCTTGCCCTTTTCTATATAAGAACATAAGAGAAGCCCTGCAGGATCAGGCCACAGCCCATCTAGTCCAGCATCCTGTTGCACACAGTGGCTCACCAAATGCTCATGGGCATGTCAAGCAGAGACAATGACAAACCTTTTCCTGCTCTTGACTCTCAGCAAATGGCATTAGAAGCATCCTGCTTCCGCCCCCCCCCCGAAAGATGTACCTGTCCTAGACATTCATTCTAGTATCTATTGATACATCTGTCATCCATAAATTTGTCTAACCCTACCTTGAAGCGATCTAGACTGGTAGCTGTCACCACGGCCGCATTCCCATTACAAGCTTATTATGATTTCCCTAAACCGAAATAATAGAACCGGATGCAAACGCGAATTTGCCTGATCCCATTACTTTCAACTTAATCATGTTCGATCTGGATTCTGAGGATCGTGTGTGGTGTACGTGATTCAAGGGGGGACTCAAGTGGCTACTTTCTAAGAGCTGCTTTTCGGGGCTGCCCTGCCCTCTTCCTCCTGGCGTGAATGTGCCACCCATAAGGGCCCCCTTCAGGAAGCCTAGCTGGGTGGCTGGGTGGCTGCTGCTTGCCTGGATGGAGGAGAAACGGCACCGGGCAGCCAGCAATTCTTTCCCCTCCTCTCTCCATTGCCCAGGGCACACAGCAGCAGCGGCAACTCAAGCTCCCTTCGCCCACTCACCACCACAGCCTTAAAAACATTCACACATCTCCCAGAACCTGCAGCTGCTTTCCTTTCTTTTCCCTTTCTAAAGGTCAGAACTTTCAGAATTGTGCAAAATTGCAACATTGTTATCAGGTGTGGAGTGGGTGGATTGCTACAGTGTAGTGGCTGCTGTAAGGGGTGGATTTTTACAGTAAAATCACTATCTTTGGAAGCAAGCTATTGGGAGAGGGAAACCCTAAACATGCATTCTCATCCCATTAAATGGTACGGTTCCCACAGTAAGAAATGTAAAATGTTTCAAATGCACGAACCAGAGCGAGACCTGTTGAAATGAGTGTTAACATTTACAATGCTTTGGGGCGATTTAACATGCGGGAAGCGTGTTAAGCCAACGACGTGGGGACTACAAGGATCGAAACAGTTTTGAAACCATTTTAAGCTTGTAATGGGAATTCACCCCATCTCTTCCAGCAGCACATTCCATAAAAATCACTTTTACCTGGACCAGTGGTGACCTAATGGTGTGAGAATATGGTGCAGCAGAAGAAAGAGAGTGGTTGGTTTGGAACTGTAGTTTAGAATCACCAGCCAAACCCAATATACAAAAAAAAAAAAAAGAGCCTCAGTTTTAAATGATAGAAATTAGGACGTTCAATTGTTGCTGTATAGCTTTGATCTCTAGGACATCACTGAATTTTGCTCCTTTTGAGGTATGGTCATATTGTAATCATCACTGTCAATATATGCATGTGAAATTCATGTGTGCTGAAAAGACATAGTGTGTTTTTCCACTGTCAAAAAGTACCCATTTTTGCACCCATTTATGACCCATTTGGGTGTGAGCCAGATGATCCCATTTCCACCACGGCACCCATTTGGGACCCGATTGTTTCCACTGACGTGGGGGAAATCCAGATCTAATGGGTACATTTTGGCCTTTAATCCAGATTTTCTGTAGACCCCATTAATGGGGTCTACAATGGGGTCTTCTGCCAGAAAATCAGTTTTAAAGGGAGCCTGTTTCCACTGGAAACAGGCAATGGGGTCCAAAGGAGACTAGGGGGAGGGGATGCACCCATTGGGGCCCCCCTAAACCTAGGCTCCAAAGTCACTTCGAAGTCACTTCGAAGCCACTTCGAAATGACTTCAAAGTCACTTCGAAGTCATTTTGAAGTCTGTGCAGAATAGCTCCAGAGTTCCTCTGAAGTCTGTGCTGATCTTCGGAGTGAACTTCGAAGTGACTCCGAAGTGATTCCGAAGTCATTTCGACGTTCACTCCAAAGATCAGCACAGACTTCAAAGTGACTTCGAAGTGACTCCGAACTGACTCCAAAGTGAATTTGAAGACTGCCCTCCCTGCCCCCCAAAACACCTGGGGTAATGGACCGACCCCTTGTGGGTCGATTCAGATTCCCCACATGGGAGCAAAGTTGTTTCCACAGCAGGGCTGTTAGGTGCAAGGGTGTTTCCACAGCAGGGGTGTTTTCCGTGGAAACACATTGGGTGCTTCCCTTAATGCGGATATACTAGATCCGGATTAAGGAATGTACCCATCCCTATACAAAAGAGCTGCTGCTCCCTATTTCATTCCAGCATAAGCAACAGAATTTGGTCCAGCTATGAACCCAAGAAAAGTATTTAAATTGATTACAAAGGTTTTCACTGGAGCACGAAGACTGCGTGTCCCAACAGCTTTGTCCAAGAGTTGTAACCAAATCTGGTGGCCACCCCAAAGCCCTGAGCCAAGAGTGTTGTGCTGGATGCAGTAATTAAAAACAAGGAAGAAGAAGAAGAAGAGAAGAGTTGGCTTTTCTACCCAGGTTTTCTCACCCATTTAAGGGGACTCAAAGTGGCTAACAAAGCTTTTCTGTTCTCCCACAACAGAACATCCTGTGAGGTAGGTGCGGCTGTGAGAGCTTAGAAGAGAGCTGTGACTAGCCCAAGGTCACCTGGCTGGCTTCATGGGGGAGGGTGGAATCGATCCCGGTATTCCCAGATAAGAATCCAGCTCCCTAACTACTAGACCAAACTGGCTCACAAGGTCCTTTAAGCTGGACTTTTCATAGCTTCAAATATACAAAGATATGGGTATTTGGATTTAGAGAAAACTAAGGGTGTGTTTCCACTGTCACTAGCAGTACCCATTAAGTACCCATTAATGGGTACTTTTAGTGACAGTGGAAAAACACCCTATAAAAGCCATGTGTGTATGCAGGGAGGGGTTGACCAAATGTGCTGATTGGTGGGTAGGAAAAGAGAATTTTCCCTTGAGGGTTGGGCAACCCGATTAGCCTGTCGCTGCTGTGAGAACCATGTTTTATGTGGGTTTGCCCTGGAATGTGGATGGGGGAAAAAGACCAGCAGAAGTAAAGCACACTTGAGAAACAAATGCTGAATCAAAACCACTTCCATTTAACAAGATCGTTACTTTAGATACAGCTATATTTTCCATAATTTATCTAGGAGATGATACTTAGATTTCTTGCCATTTGAACAGTAGACAAAAGTAAAGTCAATCACTCTTTTTTTTAAAAAAAAAGCATCTCCATATTGTGTGCCGAGTGGGTGATGTTTTCCAATAACGCAGTAATCCAAACTCTAATTCAAACTTTCCATCCTGTAACTTATTTAGCCCCTCAAGAATATCTAACAGGTCTAAGCTTACGTTATTTCACCAAATAACTTCTCTCCAGAATCTTGTTAAACTTTATGAGATGAAATAATGTCCTTTTCTCTTTAAATCAGCGTCAAATACCACAGACGGACATTTTGAAGGATGGAGTTTTTGCAAAGAAGGAAAAAGGAATAAAAGGGGTGTGGTACAGTTGTCCTCAAAACTTATGCTGCTTATGTCTGTGGAGAGAAAGTCCCTGAAGTGGCAATAGAAAGCACTTTCTTCGGAAGGGTAGAAAGCACTCGGTGTTTCCGCATTTGCCACTGAGAAACAGATCAAAGAAAATGCGTTTCTTGGCGATCCAACCTCCCAAGGATCCATCCCAAATAGGTATGGATCTGAAGGGCCCTAGCACATCCGCACACACACAGGGAGGCTGGATCCAGCAGGATGGATGGTCTGGGTGCTGGGTGGAAGCCACAACACCTGTTCCGAAAGTCTGCCGGATTTCTGTGCCGCCATCGCTACCACTGTGCATTTCCAAGTGTCCCTAATCCAGGGGTAGGCAAACCACAGCTCGAGAGCCACATGCGGCTCTTTGGCGCCTTGAGTGTGGCTCTTCCAGTTTAGGAGTACCCGATGTAAGTTAATAACAACGTACCTACCTATATAGTTTTAAGTTTTAAAATTTTGACTCTCAAAAGAAATTCTAATCATTGTACTGTTGATATTTGGCTCTTTTGACTAATGAGTTTGCCAACTGTGCTGCAATGCGGAAGGTAAGTTTTAAAGTGTCTTCTGCGTGTCTTAAATGTCTGTTTAAACCAGTTTCCACAGCCAATGCGGAAACACCCACTGTTTTCCAATTCTTTTGTTATCTGGGAGTTTGTTAGAACTAAACCGTTGTGAAAAACAAGAAACAACTGTATGCTAATTTTGCTATGCCAAATTCTGAACAGAGGAGGCTACATCTTAGGAGACAGGTGACTGAAGAGGAACCAGCAGTTTTAGGCTGAAACATGAAGAAACAGGTCATGTGGATGATTAAATGTTTCTTTCTGTGCTTTGGCGTAGCTTTTATTACATTCAAAACAGCAAGTGCTTGCTTTGAGGCATATTAAATTCCAGATGAATGCCACCTAAAAGCTTATGATACTCCTTTTCAATAATGAAGTCACAGAAATCGAAAAGAGAGCGTATTTGCTGTTCACTACTCTAAGTGTAATATAATACAAGCTTTGCCACAGATGTCCTTCAATTTTTTCCTGCAAAATCTCTCAGGATTTATTCCTTTCCTTACACATGCTGATATTATCTAGTTTGGGAAAGTGTTATTCAGTTATGTGTCAGTGTTATTCAGTTATGCATCCCACTGAAAGATTTTTTTTTAAAACACCACGAATTGTGTAAAACACCTTAAAATATGTATAGATTTTGCAACCTTGAAGAATTGGTGTTTGTCTGCCAAGACAGTTACAAGTTGCTTATAGTAGCTTTCACTGTTTTTTTTAACTTTGTCTCAAGCAAGGAAGTGGCAGCTGATTTTATTTTATTTTATTTTTTGTCTGTGTGCTGCTGTGTACTGTGTATCTTCTGATTCTCCACAGGGGTCATAAAATTATCATAATTTGCAAATAAATCCTGTCTCCTCTCAGAACTGCTGCTATATGATGCAGCAGGGTATCCAGGGAGGCAGGTGATCCTCCTTATTTAGAAGTACCACCAGTCATGTGACCAGAAAAATGGTGGAGATCTGTATTCCTAGCAAGCTACAGAAGGAAGATGCTCGAGTAAAGTAGGAGTGCGTCTTTTATTTTATTTTTCACTTTGGAAAATAGCTTTCTAAGCCTCTTGAAGGTAAGCACACTATTTAAAATAATAATAAATGGAAAGATTGTCAAGGAGCATCTCTTTCCACTCAACTGCTCTATTGTTGCAGTTACGGAAGGAGATTAAGGGAAGAAGAGAGAAAAGAATATTTGTCAGCGGGATGCAAAGCAACCCCCTGCCTCATTATGGGAAAATTAGGCAGCTGTGACTTCATTCTGTAGCATCTTTTTTATGAAGGGGACTGTAGATCCATTCGATGGAGCTGTCATGTCAGGAAGTGGATGTGGTTTTTGTAATTAAGGAACAAAACTTTACTGTGCATTTAATTGCATAAGACTGTTCATTATTGTCATTTCGTGCTTTGCATAGCTTTCAAAGTAAGGGGTGAGGGTGGGGAAGATAAAGACCTGCCACTGTCTATCTGCGCTAAAAGCTTGTTTAACTAGGGAAGCATTAAAGCATTTGAGATGCCATTAACATTACACCACACAAAGAGCCACTGTTCCATATTTTGTCTTTTTCTTTCAAGTGAAGCATATTGCATCGTCTTGAAGCAGATATAGAGAAAGAGTTGAACAGACAAACGCTGTTTCAAGTGGGTAAAAGGACAGAAATATAAAGCTTGGAAGACTACTAGAGTCTTTTGAAGGGTATTTGAAATCGTGTTTAACTTTGCATGTTGGCAAAATAAGGTGAACATTTCCTGGGAACAAACTATTCTGAGGAAGTTAAATTATGCTATTACAGCCATGATGTGTTTACAGCATGGAAGAAGAGTACTAAGAGACACATTAATGGTATAGTTATTTTACAAGGTGATTTAATTGAACCAGTATTATATTTTTTAAAGCCAACCTATAAGGATGGTTGTAGAATGGGACAAAAGAAAGCAGGTGGATGATTGTTATGCTTTTTCACTCATTGGATCCTGATGTAAGATGTACATATAGACACAGACACAATAATAAAAGGGTTGGGTACAGAAATGTTGATTGAACCACAAAACAGTGCTTAATAATTCATTCACCAACTGATAGTTCCTGAAAGGAGGATAATAATCCCTTCCTCAAAGGATCACCAATGTTTTGGGATCCAAGGACACATTTGGAATTTATTATTAATTAATATTTGATTAGCTGACCAATATCTAAAATTTCCTGGTCAGCTTACAAGCATCCTGTGGACACCCCCATTTTGGTTGTCTCTTTTCCCTACGGTCGTCTGGAAGGACACTCAGAAACTTAGTGGGCATTAAGGGTACCCTCTGCCTGACCCTCTCTACCAACTGTCATAGTTCATGAATGAACACTAAGCCACATAACAGTTGGTTATGATAACATAGGTTTTAAAGTCTGTAGGTAGACTTTGAGATATGTATTGTGATAGTACAAGATAGAAGGTAGGCTTGGGTAAGAAGTAGTCTTGCTTTTGCCTTCAGTTTTAACCCAAAACCAAAATGCCCACTGAATTTTGCATTCTTTCACAAACCTATGCTACCAGTATTTTTTTTTAAAAAAATCTGCTCCTATAGTGTACTTCACAGCCCAGAGGTTCAAAATTGCATCTTTAAAAAACATGTTTGCTAGTTGTACTGTATTTGAAAATAAATAAATAAACATGTTTCCAGGTAATTACTACACTGGAGACAGCATCACCCTCCATTTTCAACAAACCTTCTCTCTTCAAAACTCTTCTGTTACATTCAAATGCCTGCAGCCTGTACATTTTCGCTTTGATAAATCCCAACTTGACCCACTTACTGCAAGTGAAAACGCTGTTGCTAAGACCACTGCATTGGTTATTGTAGTTACCCATTCAGTTCTAACGTCATTTACTTCATGGTTGGCTCAACTTCAATACCCTTGTATATTAAAGTGTGCACCTACTTTTATAGCATTTTGGTTTATATCATTAACCAAGTTATGATGGATAATGTATAATATACAACTGATTATTGTATATTTCCTAGCCTACACCCTAATCTGTTTATATTATCCTCTAATTTCTCTCAATATAAGCTATTATTTATTTATTTCCATTTCTATCCTGCCCCATACCCAAAGGTCTCTGGGCGGGTAACAACAGATCAGACAACATATTAAGAAACACAATACAAATTAAAACAAGGTACACAGTTAAAAGCTCTGATATAAGCCTTGTGCTCAATAGTGTATTAATCATAACTATAACTCAGGGGAGAATACATCACCTTAGCCAAAGGCCAAGGCAAAAAGGTATGTCTTTACAGCCTTCCTAAATGTTAACAAGGAAGGGGCATGGCGCACCTCGAGGGGGAGACCTTTCCACAGTCTGGGGGCCACCACTGAAAATGTTCTCTCCCTGTTGCCCTCCAGCCTCACTACCGAAGGTGGTGGGACGACCAGGAGGGCCTCCTCTTTGGATCTCAAGGTACAGGCAGGTCGGTATGGGAGAAGGCATTCCTTTAGATATTTGGGGACCAAGTAATTTAGGGCCTTATAAGTCAGAGTTAACACCTTGAAGTGTGCCCGGTAGTGAATTGGCAGCCAATGCAGTTCTTTAAGAACCGGCATGATATGTGTTCGGCTAGCTGTTCCAGTCAACACTCTGGTGGCGGGATTTTGCACTAGCCGCAACTTCCAGACTGTCTTCAAGGGCAGCCACATGTAGAGTGCATTGCAGTAGTCCAATCTAGAGGTTACCAGAGCATGGATAACTGTGGCCAGGTTGTCTCTATCCAGAAAAGGCTTCAGTTGATGTACCAGCCGTAGATGAGAGTAGGCGCTCTAGGGTTGGATTTTGCTATGCTTCTCTTATGCTTAATGTGCAGGGAACACTTCCTTGATTATTTCAAAAATATTAATAAACTATGGTTTCCTTACACAGTGGATTTTTTTTAAAAAGGAACTACCCATATGCTAATGGATTTAGTACATCTATTCCATTCCTTAGCAATAGTGTAACAAGACTATTCTTTATTTAAACCATATCCTTTATTTATATCAAGAATTCAGTAGTCATTTTGTGGCCCGAGGACTGCATTTGATGTTCCCAGAATCCTTGGCACAGATTTGGGTGGCCATATGGACGTAGTAGGTATAGTCACCATGCTCTCAGATGCATACATTTCAAAAACACTTTGAGGCATGCCAGTTGAAGAAATCTCTTACATTTTCAGCTTGAAGATCAACTTCAGTAATTCCTGTAGGGACCAGAGAAGGGTAGACCTTCTCCTGGGTCTTAAAGTAAGTTATAAAAAACCCTGGTGTGAATCTGGGATTTCGTCTCATTATCTGTAAAGTTTCTGCATACCTGATCTCACTCACACCTTGAAAGAAAGTAGCAGCCAGAGGGGACAGAATATATAATATATTTTTAAAAATTCAAAGGCATCTGTGAACTTCCCATAAACTGATGGCTGCTAACTTGCTGTTTTTGTGGCCACTATTGCCTAAACAGTAGACTTTCATGGGCTGAGAAGATTTGCCTTAGAGAGCCCCTGAAGAATGAGTTAAGTCACTACTTTTTAAAATATATAAATAAGAACAAAAAAATGCTCTGCTGGATAAAACTAGTTCATCTAGTCTGGCAGCCTGTTCTCACAGTGAATAACCTTTGTCACGCAGAAGCCCACAACCAGGAGATGAACACCCAATCATGCCTTGCTCACAGCTTCCTAGCAGCTGCTCTTCAGAATTGGTCCAAATCCATTTTGAAACCATGCAGACTGGTGGCCAGAACTACATATTATGTACTGAATGCCATAGGTTATGCTTTGAATGAAGAAGAAGAGTTGGCTTTTCTACCCCACTTTTCTCACCCATCTTAGGGGACTCAAAGTGGCTAACAAAGCCCTCTATTCTTCTCCCCACAACAGAAACCCTGTGAGGTAGGTGGGGCGGTGGGAGCTCAGAAGAGAGCTGTGACGAGCCCAAGGTCATCCAGCTGGCTTCATGGAGGAGAGCAGAATCAAACCCAGTATTCCCAGATAAGAGTCTGGCTCCCTAACCACTACCCCAAAAGTTTCCTTTTGTCCAGAAGATTATTCTAGCTTCCTTGGATAGGTCCTTCTTCTAAATTTATTATCAAATTTATTTATGGATATTACATTTATAATACGTGTTCATAAATGGTATAACAAAGCTAGCTGTGGAATATTTGGGTTTAATAGTCATAGGCATTTTTAAACTTTTTAAATTTCCAAATATACATATAAAATACAAACATTCAAAACAAAACAAGATACAAACAAAATACAACAACCAATATTTACTGAAAAATGAAAACAAAAAACACTTTTACATCAAAATAAATATCATTTACCTCAGACTTATAAAAAACTTATTCATTTCCTTAAAGTTGTTATTTACTTCCAGTTTAGCAATAAAGCTATATAAGTCCAACTATCTTCAACTAAAGTTTTAACATTCCCTCCCAAAATCCCGGTTCTTCTTTGTCTGATTGTATCACGTTTAAACTGCTCAGATATATAATGATATCATGTATTGTATTTTTTCCAAGATGCAGTTATGGTTGATAATGCCACTATAAGCAATTGATCTAACATATACCTCTTACTTTCATGTGTGCTTTGGTCTTTCTACAGCTGTAATAATGCAGTCTCTGGACACTTTTTTTTACCTCTAGACCCATTATTTTCTTTATTTCTTTAAATATCATATCCCAGAAGGGTAAGATTTTTGGACATAGCCACCACATATGAAAAGTTGTTCCTTTTATTCCACATCCTCTCCAGCATCTTGATGAAAAATTAGGAATCATATAGGATAATTGTGCTGGGGTTTTATTCCACTTTGATATTAATTTCATCATTAATTTCCTTAATCTCAAATGGTTCAACCGTGCTATGTCCCTTATTTTTTCTTTATCTCACCTTTTGATACATTAACATCCAACATTCATGTGCCTGTTATTGAATCTATTATTTTATTCCCGTTTTCCATTATCAATTTGTATATTCTCCCACTAATACCCTTTTTATCTTTTTTTCCATTCTTTAACAGTTTCTTCCATTCCTTTCAATGGTTGTCTCAGTTGTTGCTCCATCTTAACTTTACCCACAAATCACTTTATCATAAATACTTTTAGCCAGTTTTCTTTTCCCAATAAATCTTTGAGTTGATGATCAGTTAATAGTTCCTTATTAGGTGAAAAGAAATCTTCCAATATGGTCACTTGTTTTTGTCTCAGTCTTTCCAATAATTGGCCATCCAACAATAAATCTTTTTCATTTTTATGTTTCATAGGTATATCTAGAAATATCTCGTATTAATTTTCTTTTCCATTTATGCCAAACATTAATAGTTGTTTTCATTGGTCCAGTAATTTCCATAATTTTTCCTTTTGTTCAATGATTGAATATTACTGATTTATACTCAAATCCATTCATTGATCTTTCCAACTTTACCCATTTTAATTTGTCCTTATATTCAAGGACTAAAATTCTAGTTATCTGAAACACCTCATAATAATTCAATAACGAGGGTACTGACCATCCCCCTCTCTCTTTACTCACAAATAATTTTATTCTCTTAATAAGAGATTTCTTGATAAATACCCAATTTACCAATAATGTGTCCCATTTCTTTAATTTCTTTTCACTTATCATTTCTGGTAACAGCTGAAATAGGCACTGAAACCAAAATCCAGGGTTTTTTTTTGCATATCTGAAAGTTTGGGCTGCAATGAACCAGTCTGCCACTTGTGAAAATGAACAATTAGATAGAACATTCATGTTTTGCTGAGTTTTTGGTCATGAAAAGGGCTTTTTTTCAATGGAAAGAAAATGATTTTTTATTTGTGAAAAAGTTCAAAAATGGATTCAAAAACCTAGTTTTTTATTAAATGATTCAACAATAAACTGAATTAATAAGTTTTCCCTTCAACAGTGAAGCAGACATGGACATTTTTCTGTGATTCCTATTGATGACTTTTGTACGGGCTGTTGCAAAACTAGATGACAGGTAGCATTCTTGCTTCTCTTTCAAACAACTTTAGCTTATTCTCACGTTCTTATCAGAAATATATATTTTTCTTTTCTCCTTCATCGTAAATGCCTTATTTTGCTCCACTGGGAATTAAGCAGCTACTGTTCCTTGTTGTTATACTCTAAGGCTGCATCCCCATGGGGCTGCCACTGCCTCTCAGTTGATTTGGGGCAGGCTTAATGCGAATTTTAATGCACCTTAAGGAGTCTCCATGGCAGTGGAGGACGGGGAGGGGGGTGTTCAAGGCGAACCCCCTTATCCCCATGAAAACTGCGGTAAATCCCTGCATTGGGATGCCACGGTTTTCTCCACCACCCCCTTGCCTGAGCACTTACTCGCCCAGATAAGGGCTTCATTTACCCCAAACAGTTGCCTGACAGCTGCCCTGCAATCAGCTGAGCAACTGTCAGGCAGGTATAGGGGCTGTCAAGAGAACCAGCAGAGCTCCGGTAAAATGATTAAAACAGATGCAAAAGTCGCATCTGTTTTAATCATTTTAGCGGAGCTCTGCTGGTATGCATGTGCTAATGCTGTGATCATAACCTGGGAGTGTCCCCATGCCCCCAGGAGAACCCATTCTTGCCCTGCAATTCAGAGCAAGAACAGTTATAAAGGGGGGTTGTTTTGATTTTGATGATTTTGTCCCTTATGTAGCCCGAATTAGGGCTTTGCATGGGGACTCTAGCGAGGCAAACTCAGGTTCAGCTCACAGTGTCCTTACCATAGGGACACGGAGTAAGAGAAAAAGCAGTGACTGGTTGTTTTGCTATTCCTAGCATCAAGTGAAAAATACAGGAGATAGTGGAAGGCAGAAGAAGGTTTCCTTTGAGAAGCTTGCTTTCTTCAATGCTTTGTAGTCATAGGTGACTGAAGTTACATAATCTTTGTTTCTTTTAAGAGAAAGAGCAACATATATTCTTATATATGCTGGAAGACTATGAAATTCAGAATTTTTAATGTGCATTAGATCAGTTTGAACTGTGGAGAAATTATAATATTTATGTGTTTTCTGCAGAAAGGTTTCTTCCCTTCCTACATGGAAAATTCAATGGTTCTTTCAAAGTGGATTTAATTTTAGGTGTGTCCATACTCCACATTATAAAAGCTGGGCAGTGTTCCAGGGGAGGTTGAGAAGGTTTCCTTCCTTACTTCCCTTGGATGGCTGAGTCAATCATTTTTCAGGAAACAACCCCTTCCTTGTGAACTTTTGGCTTCAAATCATACAGAGCCTAAATAATTTAAATTTTTAAACTTCTAGCCTGCCTGTGTATGGAAGCAGGAAATGAACAGAGTAGGAGAGCCAATATTGTGGAGAGTGAGAGAGGTCTGGTTCAGGAGAAATACCTAAATCCTTCATGGAGAAAAGACATGGAAATGAATATGTGATGAGGGTAAACAGCTGTGCAATTAATAGCACTGGAAGACAGAAAACCTATTAGTTCTGCTTTTGTGCTGGAGCGTGAAAGTGTACCTGGGCAGAGGGCAACAGGTTGTGCAGACCAACCAGAACACTGGACTCCTTTCAAATCTGGCGTAGTGACCACAGAGTTACTTCCTGCATGCTAAACGTGGAAGGTTATCTTGGTGTAAGAAATAGACAGGTGCTCTGACATCTGGTTTTTAGTTGTTGTGCGTCCTTTCCTGACGCAGATGAGCAGATTTCATTCTAATGCGAATTTAAAGCAGAAGGTAAGACTTATGTGTTGCTAGGCTTTCATATTTAGTAGTAAATTACTACAGGAACTGAAATACATAATCTGACCAGTCATTGCAAACAGGAAAACATGAGGGCAGATTAACCTCTGCAGCAATATTTTTTAGGATCAATTAGTCCTGGCTTTTGATTTAGCATGGTTTTAGCATGGTTATCTCCACACAGCAAGGGGAAATGCCAGATATAAAGGGGAATCTGGAATTGTCCCTCAGCGTGACCCCACCCAACTTGTGTGGGCTCCCCCAGCATGGTCTCAATTACCAGGACATCTGCCAGAGTTCCGTGTCTTTACTTTACCCAGGAACTTTCTGGAGCTCACTGTGGTCATTTTGGTCCAGTGGTTAGGGAGCCGGACCCTTATCTGGGAATACCGGGTTTGATTCTGCCCTCCCCCATGAAGCCAGCTGGGGGACCTTGGGCTACTCACAGCTCTCCTCTGAGCTCTCACAGCCCCACGTACCTCACAGGGTGTTCTGTTGCGGGGAGAAGAACTGAAAGCTTTGTCAGCCACTTTGAGTCCCCTTAAATGGGTGAGAAAAGTGGGGTAATAAACCCAACTCTTCTCCTTCTTCTCCTTCTTCTTTCTTTTTTCATGCTTGGCAAGTTCCCAGAAGCTGCCACTGAAACATTTGTGTAATTAACTGTATGTTTATTTTGCCCTATACTCGAAGGTGGGTTACAACATTAAAAGAAATCAGTAATAGTGTCTGAAAGTAGGAAGTTGCTTTGTCACTCAAAGGCTAGGAAGAATGAGTGCATCTTCACCTAACTCCTAAAAATATATAGTGAGGGTGCCTGGTACAGCTCAAGGGTGAGATTATTCCATAGTGTGGGGGCTACTGCCAAGAAGGCCCTGTTCCAGGTCCCCACCCCTTTATCTACTGAAAGTGAGGCTACAATTAGAAGGGTTTCGCCTGGACATCTTAAGGCATGGACAAGTCAATATGGAAAAAGGACTAATGCTGAAGGACCTTGCAGATGCTGATGGCTAGTACTGGAAAAACAGAAGTAGTGCTGAATATCCAATACTACTGTGAATGAAAGTCAAAAGACTGTGAGAACCTTAAGATGCCATTGGCATTTTTGGCATGTCTGGATTGGTGCAAGACTTCCTTCTTTCTGCTCTTATTTCTTCATATGGAGTCTTTTGCTAATGTAGTGCTGCTGGAACCCACCTTACTATGTAAGGTGTGTTACGGGAAGCCATCTAGGCGCTGCTTCCCCTAACTGCTGCTTTTCATTGTGGAGGTCTCACAGGATGTAGTTCTCCTTTATGGTAGAGAAACCACCGTTTGCTTCCTTCCCACAAGCAAAACTCTCCTGTTGGAGGACTTCATTATGCAAGGGATCACTGTATCTCCCCTGCTTCCCATAGGAGAGGAAAACTTATATGAAATAATAAATTGTTTAAAGTGATGTTTTCTGCTGTGTAACCTAGTTCACCAATGTAGAGCAAGGGGAGGTTCATAGTCCAAGAAGTAAAGAAAAGCCAATCAAAATACGTCCAACAGAGGAATGAAGTAAATGGAGGCCAAAAACCAAACCAGAGTGTACTTCTTTAATGGAGTTCAGATAATTTCCCATGGGGGAAGTTCCAAACCCTTGAAAGTGATAGCCATGAAAAAAACATGCAGTCTGTTAAGTTAAATGCATGCAGCGAATTTCAGTTTCCCAAGGGACCTTTCTAAATCTGAAGAGGAATGTCCAAATGTAGAGATCTGGCATATGTTTTTGGAAGGTGGTGGTTGTTGTTGTTACTGCTGCTCCTTCTGACCTAATTCGGTTCTTGTCTATTAGTGTGGCTGTGCCATTGGATATGCAGAATGATTCTAGAGAGTCTGTGAGGGAATTAGCTGTTCCCATTGCAGCTTGGCAATTGAACAGTTAGCCATTTCCTCTGCAGAACAAGGAAATTTGTTTTGGCTGTGTGGCAAACAATGTTCTCCCCCAACTCCTTTTAGCACTGATCAGCTGAGGGTGGGTGGGATAACACTGAAGGACCCTCCAGAAGCTTTTCCTTGCTGTTTCTCAATATTGCTCTATAGTTGCTTTAAAGCATAATTTAACCACACCGTCTTTTCTTTGATGGCTTTGTCCACTTACGTTTTCCAGTACATTCTGAAAGAGTTTGGCATTGGATAAAGTTTCCATCTGTCTCTCTTAGGCTCACTGACTTTGTGCCAGGACACTGTTTCTGTCCTCTAGACTTCAAGCCACCTGCTTCACCCATTATTTTGAAAGCAATTGATCAGAGTACGAGTTAACTGACTTATCTCCTTCTATGGCTGTGTTCAGATATAACAAAAGTAGCACCCTAGAGATACCTCAGAGAGACAGTGGCAAGGTGCAACCTGGAGTGACCCTGGGGTCTTGCCTTGTCTGGTGTCCCCTTGCAGAATCATTGCTCTTGCAAACGTACCCAGGAGCAGGGGTGTGCACAAATGCGATTTTTGGGATTCGATTCAAATCGAACATCCAAAACTTCCATTCAATTTGAATCTTTAAAATTCAAATTTAACCAAATTAGATTCGAATTAAGCAAATTCAAACCTGTTTGTTTGAATTTTGAATTTGAATTTGCACTCAAAAATGTCAACAGCGTTCGTATGTTCCCATACATATCGTTACGCATCCCGTACGCATCTGTACACATCCATATGCATCCCATAGTTTTGTGCTGTACACCCGAAACACGTGTGGGTGCCCAGCGGAGCGAATACTCTAGCCCAGGGCATCCTATGCATGTTCCATTTGCCCTTGTGCAAATAGGCCTCCTGTATCCAATCTGACCTGCACCAGGGCTGGATTTTTCATTATGCCTTTATTGTCATAAGAACATAAGAACATAAGAGAAGCCTTGCTGGATCAGGCCACAGCCCATCTAGTCCAGCATCCTGTCGCACACAGTGGCCCACCAAATGCTCATGGGCATCTCAAGCAGAGACAAGGACAAACCTTCTCCTGCTCTCGAGTCCCAGCAGATGGCCTTTGAAGCGCCCCAGTACCTCCCCCCCACCCCAGCCTGGAAGATGCATCTAGGCATTCGTTCTAGTAGCCATTGATACATCTGTCATCCATAAATTTGTCTAACCCTACCTTAAAGCCATCCAGACTGGTAGCTGTCACCACCTCTTCCGGCAGCACATTCCATAAGCCGATGACCCTCTGGGTGAAGAAATACTTCCCCCTGTCAGACCTTATTCTCCTACCCATCAGCTTCATAGAGTGCCCCCTGGTTCTAGTGTTGTGCGATAGAGAAAAGAAATTTTCTCTATCCACCTTTTCTATACCGTGCATAATTTTGTATACTTCAATCAGGTCCCCTCTCAAACGCCGTCTCTCCAGACTGAAGAGGCCTAGACGTTGCAGCCTGGTTTCGTAAGGGAGGTGTTCCAGCCCCTTAATCATTCTGGTTGCCCTTCTCTGCACCTTCTCTAGTTCCACAATATCCTTTTTGAGGTGTGGTGACCAGAATTGTACACAGTATTCCAAATGTGGCCTCACTATAGATTTATAAAGGGGCAAAATGACACTTGCTGTCTTATTTTCTATTCCCTTCCTAATTATTCCCAGCATTGAATTTGCTTTTTTCGCTGCTGCCGCACACTTGGTTGACACCTTCATTGAACTGTCCACCAAAACCCCGAGATCCCTTTCCTGATGTGTTGCAGAAACCTCAGACCCCATCAGACCCTTTTTTTGGTGTCTTATCCTGGGAGTATATTGGGATGGCCATGGGTAGGGTCATTTTAAACCACATCTGGAAGGACTTAACTTTGATAATGAAATAATGTCATCCCTCCAATAACTGTAATTTAATTGTTTCATAAGGTAGTTTCAACCAACACAACACTGGATTATACAAGGATGGTTGTATTTTAGCAACTAGGTACAACAATAATCATGCTTACTAAATCTGGTTTATAAACGTGACAGTTATTCTGGAATATTAGTAACGCCTATGCCATATGCACTGAGTGAGGTGACATTGTATGAGAACTTTAAAACAGCTTTCAAAAACAGCGATGAGAAATATTGTGACAATAACGAGACAAAGGGGAAAGAAGAAACGAAAAGAAGTAGGAGGAATGAGATAGCAGGAAATTGCATGGTATGAATGAAGTTGGATAGGTAGGTAGAAAATAAATGGATCAGATTGTCATGTTATGAAAACAGCGTAAAGGTAGTATAAAATCTCACAGAGAGCTGTGCATTGCAAAAAAATAAAGCTTTTTTCCTGCTGACTTTCATAATGGTATGGTTTGCAAAAAAATAAAAAAAATGCTGATTTCTGTCAATATAAATAAATGTTATCCTGCTCTCAGTGTGAATTGTGGGCTGAGAGCACAGCACAGCAGGCAGGAAGCAAGTTGCGAGTTGAAAACCTTGCCTGCATCTCTCCAAAGTGTGTTTTGATTTGTATCTTTTCCCCTGGGCTAATATTTTATTTTTCTCAAGCAAATTGAGATTATCGTTAATTGGTTATTCACCTAAATCATATGGAAAGTTTTAATTGAGAGGTATTCCTAGTAACTGTGCAGACGGAAAACCTGAAGTTGTTCTGCTGGATCTCACTAGGTTGAAAGTAGCATAATAGCAGACAGGTCCTCCTCTCTCTTGTGTGTCTTGTAAGGAAGAAGGGTGAGGTGTGAGTTGCTTTTAATTGCTGAAAGCTTGGTATAGTGTAAATATTCAGAATGCTTCTAAAAATGAAATACAATATTCAAACTGTATTAGTGAGGCTGCCCAGAATTTTGATCCCGACCAAACTTGTAGGAAAGTAATGCACAAACAAGTCATTAAAAAGGAAACCCACCCATGAATGTCAGGGGTATTCACTGATTGTTACAGTCCAATGCATGCCTAAGAGGAGCCCTGCTGGATCAGGCCTCAGCCCATCTAGTCCAGCATCCTGTCCCACACAGTGGCCCAGCAATTGCTTATGGGCATCTCAGGCAGAAGATAAGGGCATAACTTTTGCCTGCTCTCAGATACCAGCAAAGGGCCTTAGAGGCATTCTGCTTGTCTCCCCAGCTTGGAGGAGGTACCTAGGCATTCAGTTCTGGTAGCCATTGATACACCAGTCATCCATGAATTTGTCTAACCCTTCCTTAAAGCTACCTAGACTGGTTGCTGTAACCACCTGTTCTGGCAGCAAATTCAATAGACCAATGACCGTCTGGGTGAAGAAATACTTCCCTTTGTCTGATCTTACTCTCTGACCTATCAGCTTCATAGAGAACTTGTCACTGACTCTGCCCAAACCATGTGAATGTACTGAAGTAGGTTTGGTATCCCCGCCCCCCTCTGTCCAGCCTGGGGCACCAGTGAACATGGCAAGAGTGGAGAGGAGGTGAAGATGCCCTTTTTCCACTTCTGTATTCACAGTGATCCCTAACCTTCCATGCCCAATTGGCAATGTTAACATGCAATGTGGATGCTGCCATTGTGTTCTGCTTTTCAGTCTCAGCTCTGTTTAATGACTGGTATCTTTGCATTCTTGTAAATCTTGGCTATTTGATTCTTCTCTTTACTGTATGCCAATGTTTTCTGGATATAGGGTGTTTTTCCACTGTCACTAGAAGTACCCATTAAGTACCCATTAATGGGTGCTTAATGGCATTTTTGTACCCATTAATGGGTACTTAATGGGTACTTCTAGTGACAGTGGAAAAACACCCATAGAATGCTTTGGTGAAAGTGTACAATTCCAATACCCTTGATCTGGGGAGATTCTTGAATTTTTTGATTATCAGTCTTTTGCTGAATATTGCTATAGGACTTCATGATATATAAAAGTGTTGAATTCCTGGAGCGTAACTACAGTTGAATGATCCCCTGGCTTTTTGCCTGGGGCCCAGGAAGTGAATGTGGTTTTCTTTTGGGTAGGAGAATGTTTGGCTGGTTGACGCCATTTTGTTTATTTGCTGTTTCACTCTGGACGTGCTTCTGTTCTTAATGTAAATGGGCTGAAGGGACCATATTGCTTTCTTTATCAAGGCCTCATTTCACTCTAGCTGTGGTTATGTTGAATTCTAACACCATCTTGCCAGTAACTCCTCTTTCTGGCCTTGGACAGTGCATCTGAGGCATACCTCCAAATTACCCAGACAGGCATCTTCACAGTCATTGATGCTTTGCTATCATTCAGCTGTGCTACAAAAATTACTAGTTAACCTTTACACAATGTTTTGTGCTGTCTATCTGGGGCTAAATCTGTTAATTCATACAACAGAAGTTCTTGCACTCCAGTTACAGAAATGCAAACAGATTTCTTTACTGAGAAAAAATGCCAACTTGCAGAGGACCAGGCATGTTCCACACTGATTATTTAAATAAAGATATGCTAATTAAACTGCTACACATACAAGATGAGTTCATGGAACTCCGGAGAGTTTGTCTATTGAAATGTAACTCTCTGGAGGTTGGAGAATTAATCAATGCTCTTAAGCTGCCTGCCGCTGGTGTGATTATGATTATATAGCACTCTTGAACAGCTGAACTAAGAGAAATGGGTTCATCCTTAGCCTTATATGAACTGAAAACTTGTGAAGAAGCTTTCCTGCAATGGAGGAGGAGGAGGAGGAGGAAGAAAATGGCTTTTCTACCCTGCTTTTCTCACCCATTTAAGGGGACTCAAAGCAACTGACAAAGCTTTTCTATTCTTCTCCCCATAACAGAATACTCTGAGAGGTAGGTGGGGCTGTGGGAGCTCAGAAGACAGCTGTGACTAGCCCAAGGTCACCCAGCTAGCTTCATGGGGGAAGGCAGAATCGAACCCGGTATTCCTAGATAAGAGTCCGGCTCCCTAACCATTAGACCAAACTGGCACCAAACTGGTTCTCATGTATCTGTGCCATACGTTTCCTCTCTGTATGCTGGGCATCATACACTGCAGAACAAATATCCAAGATAGAGGATTGGATGGGGGAAACGTAATGATTTAATTCATATTAATATTGGAGGAGAAAGAAGAGTGAGGTAAAGGGTGAGACTGTATTTCACATCCTAGAAACACTTCATGTTCCACGTACACAGACTGTGTGCTGAAGTAGTACTGACAGATCTAGAATAGATGTAGTTCATGGCTTACTAGCTCATCAGCTGTAATGAGGTCAGCTTGAAAGGCAACGATTGCAGAATACTGTTTTAGCTAATTAAAGCGCACATCTTAAGCACATGTTTTACCATGAACCCACTATGTGACAGATGGTGGACATCCTCATTTGGGAATGTGTCACACATTTATTTCTGAGCCCTCTGCAAATCACTTTGTAGCTATGCTGCTCCTTTCTCAGTGTCAGCTGATATCCAAAAAAGGAGTGAAATCATGTGTTATGCAACTATTATAACTATAATCCAGAAGCAGTCATGAGCTTCTGGCTTTGCCTGCGCCGATGCAGAGGTTGATTTAGTAATGTATATGTGTAATGAATAAATAGTTCTTTTGAGCAGGACAATTTTTGTTTTTTCTTTCGGTTAGGGCCTGAACTATTACAAGCAAATTGGTGCTTGTCGCTGTCAGCTTCCTGAATTAACTGGAATGATATTGCTACATGAAGCCAGCTGGGTGACCTTGGGCTAGTCACAGCTCTTTTCTGGGCTCTCACAGCCCTGCCTACCTCACAGGGTGTCTGTTGTGGGGAGAAGAATAGAAAAGCTTTGTGAGCCGCTTTGAGTCCCCTTAAATGGGTGAGAAAAGCGGGGTAGAAAACCCAACTCTTCTTCTTTGATTCTTAAATCAGGGTTGTGTTTCCTGGCCGATTAATTAGAGAGCTGAGCTGAGGATTTGAAATGACAGATTAATGGCAAGGAGAGAAATGAATCTGTTACTCAAATATTGAGGAATTCCAAACAATCGCCGAAGCAATACTCTGTAGTGGCGAAAAAGCTACAATACTGATCATGCGGCATCTCAGACTAGGCAAGGGGTGGGAAGCAAAAAGTATACACAGCTGCGGGAATTGCTTGGCTGATGACAGTAAGACAATAATTTGCAACAATCTGTCGCAGAAACAACCTTCGACAGCCAGATAACTGTTTTCTAGGCAAGATAAGTTATTTTCTTTGGGTCAGCTTGGATATGAAGTAGGAAAAGGGGAAAGCTCTCGTTGGCCGTTTCTAACCTTTGAATTTGCCTGATATTGAGGAGCGAGTGGGCTGATCATTCTGCATCAGGTAAATCCACAGTAGTGGTGGCGTAATGTGCTGCTACTACGAAGTATCGGACATCAGGTGTGATTCTTGTGCGCTGGCTGCGCATCAGAATGTGCAGTACCCTGCATTCTGGACACACGCTTACAGGAGCTTATGGGGACAGAACTGGGGACTTCTGTGTACAAAGCTAAGTCTCAAAATCTGTTACATGCTGCAGAACAAGGCCGCATCCCCATTGCAAGCTTATATCGAATTGAATACGGTTTCAATCCTCGCAGACCCCACATCAGTTTGGCTTAACACGCTTTCCACGTGTTAAATCGCTCCAAAGCGTTGTAAATGTTAACCCTCATTTCAACAGGTCTCACTCTGGTTAGTGTGCTTGATACGTGTTACATTTTTTACTGCAGGGACCCTACCATTTTAAGAGATGAGAATCCATGTTTAGGGTTTCCCTCTCCCAATAGCTTGCTTCCAAAGACAGTGATTTCAGTGTAAAAATCCACCCTTAACAGCAATTGCTACACTGTAGCGATGGAACCACTTCACACCTGATTAACAATGTTGCAATTTTGCACAATTCTAAAAGTTCTGACCTTTAGAAAGGGAAAGGGAGGGAGGAAAGCAGCTGAGGTTCTGTGTGAATGTTCAAAGCAAAGGGACTTTAGTTGCTGCTGCTGCTGTGTGCCCTGAGCAATGGGGAGAGGAGGGGAAAGAATTGCTGGCTGCCTGCTGCCATTTTTCCTCCATCCATGGAAGCGGCAGCCATCCAGCCACCCAGCTAGGCTCCGTGAAGGGGTCCCTTATGGTTGGCACATCCACGTCAGGAGAAAGAGGGTAGGGCAGCCCCCAAAAGTGGCTTTTTAAAAGTAGCCACTTGAGTCCCCCCTTGAGTCACGTACGCCATGTACGATCCTCAGAATCCGGATTGAAGGCGATTAAGTTAAAAGTAATGGGAACAGGCAAATTTGCGTTTGCCTCCGGTTCTATTATTTCGGTTTAGGGAAAGTGAAATAAGCTAGTAATGGGGATTTGGCCCAAATGTTTCAACATTAGGTTGCAAATCATGTCCCATTGACCTGTGTCTTACTTAATTGGTTGAATGGAAACATTGTTTTCTTAACTCAGAATCATTTATCCTGTTTCAGGAGGGATTTTGATACAATTATTTTGCTCCTGCAGCAAGAGTTTTTAAAAACAAGAGCTGTTCAGAAATCAGGAGCTAATTTGAATCTCTCTCTCTTTTTGAAAAATCAGTAGCTCATGTAGATACAAATTGATGTAAATATGGTCTCAGTTAAGGAATAAATGTTTTCCTAATATTGTTCTGACTGTCCAAAATGTGCCTTCTCCGTTTTATAACAAAGGAAATGTGTATGTATGTATGTATGTATGTATGTATGTATGTATGTATGTATGTATGTATGTATGTATGTATGTATGTATTTGTGTGTGTGTGTGTGTGTGCGTGCGTGCCACCCCTTTTGCCTTTTGATGCAGCTGCTTATTTATAGTATATTTCTGGCTGATTCTGCAGCATTTCTATTGAATGCCTATTAAATGATCAGCAACTGAAGTTTAAGAGGCTCAAACTAGATGTAATTAATCAAAAATAAGCCCTCTTTAGTTAAATTGAGCTTACTGCTAAATAACTGAACAAAGCACACCTTGCCAGCCAGCTGTTTTTGACCAAAATTCCAATCAGCTCCAGAAAGACAGCATAATTGTGCTGTTTACGTAGATGGCTTTAAATGGCAAAAGACCGTTTTTTCTCTGACTGGTATATAAGAGTGCAGCTGTAGTTCTATATGGACTCATTAATGGAATTTCTTCTTACCTCTTTATAAGAAGAAGAAGAGTTGGTTTTTATAGCCTGCTTTTCTCACCCATTTAAGGGGACTCAAAACGGCTGACAAAGCTTTTCTATTCTTCTCCCCACAACAGACACCCTGTGTGGTAGGTGGGGCTGTGAGAGCTCAGAAGAGAGCTGTGACTAGCCCAAGGTCACCCAGCTGGCTTCATGGGGGAGGGCAGAATCGAACCCAACATTCCCAGATAAGAGTCTGGCTTCCTAGCCACTAGACCAAACTGGATAACCAGTTGCTGTAGCTTACTGGTAGAACATCTGCTCAACATGAAGAAAGCCTCAGGTTCAATCTTTAGCAGCCTCCTGGAGAAAGCAGTGGCAAAATAACTTCCAGACCTTCGCTGGAAAAGCCAGAATAAAGGCCTTAGGAGTCCAGAGGCCTTTTTACACTACATCCTCTAGTCAATAATAAGTGCACCTCTGGGGAAAAGCATATGCATGTCAAGTAGGCTGTTACAGTCTACAAGCATCCCTTCCATCCCCAGAAGTGTACTAATCAATTAGGTGTGGAGCATGAAATCGTGCTCCACACCTTAACCAGCGTTATCTAATTGCTTACTTGAGGCATCCAACAGCACGAGCAGTTGCTGTTGCCAGCTATCCGGGGTTGTTTGAGGTCCTGCACAAGCACTCTGGGACCTCGGACAACCATAGATGCAAATGTGTCTGCACATGAGCAGAGTGTCAGCATCATCAAGGTGATCGTGCTGATGCACGCACAGTCACAGAGGCGCTGCTGCCAAATTCCGGCACCCCAGAGCCTCCTCAGGATCGAATAAGGTGAGTATCCAATCCCAGGGAGAGGGAGGAGGTAAAAGTTGACTAGCATTCAAGAGCGAGCGCTAGTCAACGTTGGGCCATCACATTCTTTTCCTGCTTTTAGAAGAGACTTTTTAAATAGTAATATTTCAATTACTGATAAAAATCAGTGTATAGTGTCTGATTGGCAAAGTACTTACCAACAACTTAAAAAAAATATTAACAGCTAGGCACACTTCCAAAGTACCCATGATAGCAGAGCCATGAATGTTGCAGTTTTTGAACAAAAATTTAATGATAAATTCTTGGAACTCAAATGCTAATACTTGAGGTTACCAATATGCGGAAGGTTGAACAGTCAACAGAATTACTGTAGGACATTATAACAACGTGGTCTCTGTTAAACTTTGCCTCTAGCATTACTCGTTTGCAGTGATGAAAACATGGCCACAGGATGGCTGTTTTTCCTAGTAAAGTGAACAAACAGTGCTCTGTAGGATTCTTAGTGGTAAAGAAATACCTCTATTGATTAATATTCAGAAAATACGGGACTGCTTTACTGGACTTGAGAACTTAACTCCATCATTGAGAACAGTGTGAGTTAGCTGTTCTAATCTTCTCTGTTCACAATTATATAACGCTCCATTACTTTCCCACAAAGTTCCATCCCCTAAACTAAACACACCAGTTTTTCTAACTCGCTTTCTTGGCACATAAAAGGTTTACTTTAGATCAGTGGTTCTCAACCTTCCTAATGCCACGACCCCTTAATGGAGTTCCTCATGTTGTGGAGACCCCCAACCATGAGGGCAGAGCAGCTGGGAGGTGGGAGGGAAGGCCTGTGGGAGACTTGTTGTGACCCCTCTGAAAGGGTAGTTCAACCCCCAAAGGGGTCCCCACCCCCACCCCACCCCAGATATGAAGGCCTGGGAGATACATTGCAGCAACACACTTCGTTTTGCCTGTACAGTGGGTCTCATAGTATACCGGACCACAGAGACGTCTCATCCGCATACCTCCATAATCTTGTATGTCAGCTCCTAGAGGGCCAGTAGACTGGATCAGGATTCTCCAAATGGTGCTTTGGTCTGGACTGGACTGGACTACCAGTAGAGCTTTTTGGGACATCCTGGTTGAGTCTACATGCTGCCCTGTGTGGGCAGAATGTACTAGCAGGTGGCAGTGCCATTGAGTAGATCCTAGTATATTTGTGGGTCTGGTCTACCAAAAAGAGCAAAATTGCCCTGGATTATTTCCTTTCTCAAGATGTATTCCTTAATCAAGCATCCAAAAACTTTTCCCAAGATTTCCTGAAATATATATCCTGAAATCAAGGGAAGAATCATTAAATGACATATCTGAAACAAATATAACTTTAGCTCAGACCATTTCTGCACTGATTAGGGGTCCGTTTGGGCCAGATCATGGGTCTTCCATCTGGGTGTTAATGTGGATTGAGGAGGCATACCATTGCTGGTCTTGCACATGTCTTTGGAGGTATGTATGGGTGGGTGGCCTAGAAGCTAGTGCAGATAACACTGACGCAGCCTATGCCTCCAAGCGAACCAGATCAGTGAACCCAGTTATTTCAGATCCACTGATCTGAATCTACATGAAGTAAGTGGAGAAAGGGCCCTAGATGCTTATTCTGAAAAACACTTTCCTTATTTATGCATTACATAATAATTCTCTTCAAAACTGAAGGGTCTTTTTAATGAAAACAGAACAAGTAGGCTGTTATGCAGTATCCTGTAACTGTTCCAACATAAAACCATATGATTGTATATCTCTGTGCTTCAGATTGGTACCAGAAGATGTAGGAATGGATATCCCTTTTAACGAGACTATGCTAGACTCTCCTGCAACTGACATGAGACCTGGTAAGACAAATGAAAGGATTTTAATGATCTTTTTTCTCCACATTCCTTCCCTAAGCATTTAATTATTCATCGAGAAACATGTTTCCTGCACGGCTACAAATTCATACTGGCATATAAAGAAAAAAACCTGTTAACTATGCTTTATTTAGTTAATTCCATACTTCTCTCATGCTTTGTGTCAACAGGCTGTGAATGAACTGAGCTCAGGTGATAATTAGCTACCCTGCACTTTCTTGCTAAATTTTTCTGAAGCTTATACAGAATTGATGTCCTCATTAAGGCATCCTAGTCAAAATCATTCATTTGAAAGTGTTGCCTCAGATGTAGTGTATAGAAAAGAAGCTTTGGGTGTTTTTCCACTGTCACTAAGTACCCACTGAAGCACCCATTAAGGACCCATTTGGCTGAGATGACCCCATTTCCACCACAGACCCCATTAGGGATATATTTGTTTCCACCACAGCTAGGAAAATCCGGATCATTATGGGTCCTTCAGGACCTATAATCCGGATTTCCTGTAGACCCCATTAAAGGGATCTACAATGGGGTCTTCAGCCTTAAGATCCGGATTGTAGGGAGCCTGTTTCCACTACAATCCAGCAATGGAGTCTAGAGGAGGCTCAGGGGAGGAGGCACCCATTGGCAGCTCCAAAATCCCTCTGAAGTTGCCTTCGGAGATTAGCAAAGGCTCCAGAAGTCCCCTCCTCCCCTCCTCCAGGCATGGAAAGAGGTGCATATTAAGGAGGCTGACTTGGGAGCTGCCTGTTACCTCCAGGCATGGAAAGAGGTGCATATTAAGGAGGCTGACTCATCAGTGCTCACAGGAGAGATGCAAGCAAGGAGCTAATTAATATGCACCTCTCTTGTAAGGGGTTTGTTTTAGGAGCCTGTGCTAATCTCTGAAGATGCACCCCCTGTCCCCCAAAACACCTGAGGTGACAGGCAGATCCCTTGTGGTCCAATCCAGATTTGCCACACGGGTGCTCCAGTGTTTCCACAGCAGGCAGGCTAGCACCCATTGCTATTGGGTGCTAGACCACCCATGGAAAAACATTGGTTACTTCCCTTAATCCAGATCTACTAGATCCAGATTAAGGGAAGTACCCATTCCTTAGATCCAGATCTTCTTAGATCTGATTAAAGGGGCACAGTGGAAAAACACCCTTTGACTTGTTTGGCCCTATTCCATACCCCAGTACTCCAAATGTCAGAGAGAAACTGAGGTGACAGTTGCCCAGAATCCTAGGTAGGGATGTGCATGAATATTCGAAGGTATTTGGAATTTGAATTCGAATTGAATGCCAATAAATTTGAATTTAAAGATTTGAACGAATTTTGAATTTTGGATCTATTCATTCAAATTATCCTGACATTTACAAGTATATGGGTTTGTACATGATGCGTACTTGCAGATAAGTATCTTTCCCGCATCTGTACACATTTGTACAAATCTGTACGGGATGAAAACGGGTTGCATACGGGATAACTACTGGATGCATACGGACGTATACAGATGCGTACGGGATGCATAATGATGTATATGGGCACATACGAATTTGCTTAGTTTGAATTGGATTTGGTGAAATTTGAATTTTAAAGATTTGAATTGAATTTTCAGGTATTCTGTTCAAATTGAATTAAATCCTGAAAATTGCATTTGTGCCCACCCCTAATCCTAGGTTCTGTGGTCACTAAGCTGGCTGGCCCAAAAAACCTGCTAGGATCATCTGTCTGCACCATAGTGCATAAAAGAAGCATTCCAATGGTGCCACATGCATCTGCTAGAATGTTCAGTTTGCACCAGGCAGAGCTGTGAGCGGACTGAGGTATGAAAATGGTGCTGTATCTTGCTCCAGTTGTGTTCTAGCAGGTATAGCAGCACAACACTGTTTCACCAGGTAACCAGCTGAAACACCCCTAGTCTGCAATAGTGGTGAAGAAGGAGTCAGAGGAGTTGGAGTAGGAGTTGGCTTTTCTAGCCCACTTTTCTCACCCATTTAAGGGGACTCAAAGCACCTGACAAAGCTTTTTGGTCTCCTCCCCACAAGAGAACACCCTGTGAGTTAGGTGGGGCTGTGAGAGCTCAGAAGAGAGCTGTGACTAGCTCAAGGTCACCCAGCTGTCTTCATGGGGGAGGGCAGAATTGAACCCGGTATTCCCAGATAGGAGTCCAGCTCCCTAATTACTAGACCAAACTGGTTCACTTCATGGCCTCCTTCATGATAACCACTGTTACACAAAAGATCACTGGAAAGGGTTGCATTCTTGGTGTTGCATATAATTCAGGAAAAATACATTTTAATGCCTATTTATAATCCTCAAGTACCTTGATATTTGCTGTACCACAATTCTTTTTGTTGAAGAAAAGGAGCCTTGAATTTGTTAGAATTTCCTTATGTACATTTCTATTGATTAATACTGTTTCTTCAAAATATAAGTGAAATATTAGGGTTTGAGGGATACTGTAATATTTAAGTGCTATTTGATAAAACAGTTTTGCCTAAAACACTTCTATTAATGTTCATACCTATACAGAGCCTCCGAATTCTCTAGAACTGAATGATGCCCATCCAAGACGGATAAAGCTTACAGCTCCAAATATAAATCTTTCTTTGGATCAGAGTGAAGGATCGGTCCTTTCTGATGATAACCTGGATACTCCAGATGAAATTGACATCAATGTAGATGACCTTGACACACCTGATGAAGCAGATTCGTTTGAATATGCTGGACATGGTAATGAGTTAAATTGGGAAAGTAGAGTAGCATATACAGTGATAAAAAATGTGAAGCTTACCTTTACTGCAACATAGGGTGTTTTTCCACTGCAGCCCTTAGATCCGGATGTAAGAAGATCTGGATCTGAGGAATGGGTACATTCCTTAATCCGGATCTAGTAGGTCCGGACTAAGGGAAGCACCCAATGTGTTTCCACAGGAGGTGTAGCACCCATTAGCAATGGGTGCTAACACCCCTGCTGTGGAAACAGCTTTGCACCCATGTGGGGAATCCGGATCGACCCACAAGGGGTCGGTCCATTTCCCCAGGTGTTTTGGGGGGCGGGGGGGGGGGTAGTCTTCGAATTCACTTCGAAGTCCCTTCAGAGTCACTTCGGAGTCACTTTGAAGTTCACTCCGAAGATCAGCACAGACTTCAGAGGCACTCTGGAGCTATTTTGCACAGACTTCGAAATGACTTTGAAGTGACTTCGGAGCCTAGGTTTTGGGGAGCCCCAGTGGGTGCATCCCCTCCCCCTAGCCTCCTTTGGACCCCATTGCCTGTTTCCAGTGGAAACAGGCTCCCTTTAATCTGGATTTTCTGGCAGAAGACCCCATTGTAGACCCCATTAATGGGGTCTACAGAAAATCCGGATTAAAGGCCAAAATGTACCCATTAGATCTGGATTTCCCCCATGGCAGTGGAAACAATCGGATCCCAAATGGGTGCCGTGGTGGAAATGGGATCATCCGGCTCACACCCAAATGGGTCATAAATGGGTGCAAAAATGGGTACTTTTTCACAGTGGAATAACACCCATAAAAGAGTTCCACAGGACGACTAGATTGTCCCCATGTTCTCCTGATTCTCTGAAGCAGTGGGAAGTCCTGACCATGTGGAAGTCCTTCCCACCCTGATAGGTCCACATGTTCTTAGGCGATGGTGAACTCTTGTGAGATCTCACACACTTCGTTCAAATACCTGGGAATGTTTTTTTTTTTTTTTTACCTCAGACCATCAGACTTTACCTCACAGGGACTGTGGAGATTCATAAAATCTGTATGGCACTTCGATAGCTGCTCCACAGTACCTGCAAAGTATTCCTCTTGTCTGGATACAAATGTAGATGCCCACATTTCAACTTGCTACTACATTCAGCATTATAGTAATGAAGGCAGACACCTAGTGTAATGTCTAAAAATATAGTGCAAGACATAGGGAAACTGTGGCCCTTCAGATGTTAGCCTTTCGACCACTGAAGTTGCCAGCTCAGATTAATGTAAGATAGTCCAACAGCTTGTGGAGCACTGACAGTTTCCGATTCTCACTCTTCTGCAGTGCTTCTCTTTCACTAAAATAAAGCTTACAATTTCAAGACAGAATCTAGGATTGCATGATTGCGCTACTAAACTGATAACCTTAATTGCATGCTTGCACTGCTAAACTAGTTTTATTCCGCAAGCCTGGTGGCAGGCTAGATTACTATAACTTGTCTGAGAGCAAAATAATTCTACTACAATAAAATATATATAGGCAGTGGCTAAACTATACCGCATTCGATTCTAGTTAAAATCTATCTTGATACTTATTTGGTGAAGCAGTTCCTCTCTCATTGTAGAATTTTAAATTGCCTCCAGACGTCAGTTGTTTATTCCACAGCTTTTTACTGGTATGAAGCACATCTGGAATTATCACATATTATCTAGACATTAGATCAGTATTCCATGTTTTAGCATTTGCAGAGGTGTCTTGCATGTGAAGCTCAATCTCTTCTGAAGGCAGTGAAAGATAGAGAGGAAGACATGCCCACAAGGGGCAACTGTTCTGCCTGTGATCTCTTCTTAGGAAAAGCACCAGAAGTCAGAAGAAAGAGCCAAAGGTGGCAGCAATTTGTAGTGCTGGAGAGGTAGAACACCCCAAACATAGAACTTGCTTTTTGATCTTGTGTTGTTGGAACTAAACAGGACGACCCTCCAGGGTTGCGTCACACAGTGTGAGTTCTGTGTGACGCACCACAATACCCCCTTTGACAATAATTCCCCTCCACCACTCATTGCCTTGGAAGGTGCAAAATCTACCCCTCCTATGCTGGATCTCAAGGCAAGTTGGCCTCTGAGAGCTCCCCTTAATCCCAAGATTTCCATTCTTCTCAATTACTCCCATGTGGGTTTTCATAAAATATGCCTCTTCCCAAGAACCAGCCCTTGTGTTATTTGGGGCTCTCCAGTATTACACTGAATAATTCTGTCTGTGAAGCTGCTGACTTTGGTTTGCACAGGATTACAATAAAAGCTGCTAAAAATAACTGCATATCACACATCTCAGTATCCACTGGTACATATTTAGCTTGGAAACCATATTTAAAGATGGTCAACTATCAAACAATCTCCAAAATTATAACTGTTGTTCTTAATACCTGCAAGGAAATTGATATCAGGCAAGGCATAAAATCTATGGCTTTAGTTAATATATAAATAGGCTATTTTGCCCCCTAATCAGGCCACAGTAATCCGAATTGAGAAAGTGAACTAATTCTATGTAATTCTGTGTATATTATTTTCTACTCTTATGTGCTCTTTGGGTGTTTTTCCACTGTTACTAAGTACCCATTGAAGCATCAATTAAAGACCCATTTGGCTGAGAGCCGGATGACCCCATTTCCACCACAGACCCCCATTAGGGACACATTTGTTTCCACCACAGCTAGGGGGATCCAAATCATTATGGGTCCTTCAGGACCTATAATCTGGATTTCATGTAGACCCCATGAAAGACTTAAAATCTGGATTGTAGGGATTGCCACTACAATCCAGCAATGGGGTCTAGAGGAGGTTTGGGGGGGAGAGGTACCAATGGGGGGGGTTACCCCAAAGTCAAGACTTCGGAGTCCCTCCGAAGGCAGCTCTGAAATCCCTCCAAAGTTGCCTTCAGAGATTAGCAAAGGCTCCCCAGAGAAACCCCTTGCCTCCAGGCATGGAAAGAGGTGCATATTAATGAGGCTGACTTGGGAGCTGTCTGTTACCTCCAGCATGGAAAGAGGTTTATATTAATGAGGCTGACTCATCAGTGCTCACAGGAGAGATGCAAGCAAGGAGCTAATTAATATGCACATCTCTCATAAGGGGTTTGTCTTCAGAGCCTGTACTAATTTCTGAAGGCAACTTTGGAGATTATACCCCAAAGATTCAGATTAAGGGTACTTCCCTTAATCTGAATCTATTAGATCCGGATTAAGGGAAGTACCCATTCCTTAGATCTGGATCTTCTTAGATCTGGATTAAAGGAGTGCGGTGGAAAAACACCCTTTGTCTCTTCATTATTTTCTCCCCATTAGGTTTTGCCTTAGTTTATGGTATTCCTACAAACAAAAAGTGCTTACATGACTGGGGGGGGGGGGGACTTGTTGCATTTTTTGTCTCTTTTGTATAGGTACAATGTAGTCTGTGAAATATCAGTATAATCTGTTGGTCACTTAATTTTGACACAAGCAGCTGAGTTTGATATTGTTAACCACCAAAAGCATGTTTGCTGTCCAAATTCTGAAACCTATTCAAACTAAAATATCAGTTAATATTCTTGGACTATAAAGTACACCCGTTCTGAAACCAGAATATTGCAGGTCTCTTTGCAATTCCCTTCAAAGAGACGTTGAATTGCAGAATCATTACATGGAGCATATTTTATACAAGAACACAAAAAGATTAAATCAGTATTTCTGATTTAGCGAAATCTTGTATCTAAGGGGACATGAGAGTTTATCTTGATTAGTTAATGCGAACCTGACCCTTTCATGCTGACTCAGATGAAAGGTCTCCCTATCTCAGCATCTTGTCTCTTGATGGAAAGCAAACAGATGCTTCAGTGAGGCCAAGAGGCTATATAAAAACAGCTGTAATGAAAATGCACAGCTATCTGGATTTCTTCAATCAGTCTGCCTGTTTCCTGTGGTATTATTTATGCTGACTTTAAAATATTCCAAAGGCATTTCAACTGGGCAAACTCCTTTTTAATCTTACATCTGTACTTTCTGACAAAGAGCCCATGGCAGTTCACATCATTCGCTGCCTCTCCATTTTGTTGTGATTGGTCACTCAGCAAGCCTGACATTGATGTGACATTGGCATTCCAATGGAGTAGTACAGTATGTTTCCTCAAGGGGTATGGGAAGTTGCAGACATGGCATCAGTTATAAGGTAAACAACAACAAAAAACTGTCCCCTAACTTTCACTGTGCAATTCACAACCAAATTATCTAGGCAAAATAATAAGATAAGAATATCCCTGCTGGATCGGACTGTAGTCGATCTAGTCCAGTATCCTGCCTCATATAGTGCCTACCAGTTCCTTCTGGGAATTCTCAAACTGAAGACAAAGGCAAAACCTTACCTGGGGTGTGTCCAGACTTGTTAATGTTGTGCAGCGAAATATGCACTCAACTTCCATTGGCTGCCTTATCCCACGTGACGCGTGCACCAATGCAAACTCTCAGCTTCGAAGGAGGAAGCTACGGGAGGTTGCTCTAGTCTGGACAGCAGGACTTGGCTTTCGCAACAGGTAAGGTACAATTTTTCCTTCAACTGCCGGTTTATTCCGCTAATCTGTAAGGGGCCCTTTTCTCAACTCCCTGCAAGTAGCTTTAAGCGGCAACCTGCCTGTCTGTACAACCTGGAGGCAATTCCTAGTCTGATAATAAATAATATAACAGTATGAATAAATTTTAAAATATGTAATTATAATATATTGTGGGAAAATTGCAGCACAACTAGACTTATAAATAGGAATGCAAATTTGTCTGAGATAAAAATTATGAGCATAAGCATATAAATATTTGACATAGCAGTAGAAAGCAATTATTTCTACTGTAAAACAAAGGTCGTTCAGTGATGCATGTTTAATAATAGCTTTCACCAGCATGCAAGTTTAAATTATTGAAGCCAAATTAAAGAAAGAAGGAATTATGTCTGAATATTGGTCTTTTTCATCTTACAAAAGTTACTGTTCATAATTGCCTACAGCCATACCACCCTGAACACGCCAGATCTTGTCTAATCTCAGAAGCTAAGCAGGGTCGGGCCTGGTTAATACTTGGATTGTCTGTTCGTAATTTTGTAAGAATAGTTCAATTAAGAAAGGAGCACATTTTATTTTTAAAAGTTACACTATCTAAGGTGCAGCTCAATGTCATAAGGCCCTAAATGACTTGGGCCCCAAATGTCTAAAGGAACACCTTCTCCCATATCAACCTGCCTGTGCCCTAAGATCTAGCGGTAGAGCCCTCCTGGTTTCCCCACCACCTTCAGTAGTGAAGCTGGTGGGCACCCAGGAGAGGGCCTTTTCGGTGATGACCCCCAGACTATGGAATAGTCTCTCCCTCGAGGTGCATCATGCCCCTTCATTATATACATTTAGGAAGGCAGTAAAGACACACCTCTTTGCCCTGGTCTTTGGCTGAGTGATTATACTGTGCCCCCCCCCCCAGTTACAGTCACTATTAATGCACTGTACTGTTTTAAATTTGTTGATTTCTTTAAAAGTGTTTTTAATCTGTATCTTGTTTTTAATCTGTATCTTGTTTTAATCTGTTGTTACTCACCCAGAGACCTTCAGGTATGGGGCGGGATAGAAATGTAAACAAACAAACAAATAAATGTTTGCGGATGTTTGCACTAATCAGCCATATTGTATATCTTTTGTTTAGAAGAGCAGGTGGTCATTAAGGAAGCTCCACAAGGAAAGTCAGAGTCAATTCCAGAATATTCTGTGGAGGAAGAACGAGAAGACAACAGGTTATGGCGAACAGTTGTCATTGGAGAACAGGAACAGAGGATTGATATGAAAGCTATTGAGCCTTATAAAAAGGTCATTTCTCACGGAGGTATGATAGCACTAACTTTATTATTAGATTTGCCTGGATTAAAAGTGCAATTACATTAATTAGAATATTGTTCATTTGTCAATATTCCTGTCATGTAAGCCAAATTCTGGGAAAGCATAAATAAATAAATTAATAGATTCTTGAGAGATACATGGATCATTTTTCATGCCTAGTGAATTTTTTGGCACTATTGGAAAAGCCACTTTGTAGCTATAGCAGCAATTAGAAAAAATAGAAAACTACCGTATTTTCCGGCGTATAAGACTACTGGCCATATAAGACGACCCCCAACTTTCCTGTTAAAATATAGAGTTTGGGATATACTTGCCGTATAAGAAGACGATACCCGGTGTATAAGACGACCCCTGACCTTTGAGAAGATTTTCCTGGGTTAAAAAGTAATCTTATATGCCAGAAAATACAGTATTCATTTGTCAACTGTTAAGCCAATTTTGAGGTAAGCATTAATAAATTGGGATCGTAAGACATGTGTGGATAATTCTTCAACTATTGGAAAAGCTTTCCTGTAGCTATAGCAGCAGTATGTTTATCATATGAAATATGCTGTTCCATGATTCATTCATTACTTCCATTCTGGGTCTGACATGCTCCATTTTTCCAGATTCATGATGCATAGACACAGAAGAAAAGAAAGACTTAAAAGACAGAAAGAAGGACCCTCCCAAAACACTGTTCATGGTGAATCTGGCTATTGTAGGAACTAAGTGACTCGCTTGCATTACAAAAGTATTTTTTGTTCATATTTAAAATGAGGTCTTCTATTGTATCCTATTTCAGAACTATTCCTATGACTTTAGTAGGCTATGAGGTATATGGCTTAAGAATGATGGCCATGGTGTACTCTTTCTCCCAGGACATTTGCTTTGATAACCCACAGAGATGATGGATAAAAGCATCAGGAAACTATACAATGCACCAGAGATTCTCTTTGCTTCTTTGAGCTTTTTGAACACTCTTCTCTTCCGTGTTCTATATCATCCAACATCCACTTTTACCACACTGTGGGCAGAGGAACAGATCCAGCCAAGGGCTGTAGTCATAAAAGTCAGTGTTAATCAGGACCCATGGCCTTTCTGCACTTGGCCTTATTCTGGAATGTGTCCCAGAATTGGGACCTGCTATCTGCATGCTAGTGCAGACTATGGAAGGAACCAAGTGACACCTATCATAATCTGTATTAACTTGTGGCTAGCAGACCGGTATCCCGAGATATATTCCAGAATAAGGCCAAGTGCAGAAAGGACCCTAAATCCAAGTATTTGCTAAAATCCATTCTTGAGTATTTGTAGAGCACCACTGCATTGCTGTAGACAGTTTCAACACAGCCTTCTGGTCTTGAGAATCTGGCAACTTTTAATTTAAGCTAATGGCCATAACAGACAGCATGAAAAATATATTCCAGTAAATCTTGATTGAAGAAATGCCACATGGCACGTATATATTGGCTTTGTGTGATCTAACAAATGGGGGCTATTCGAAAGACTCTTTGTAATTGCAAAGACCCAAAGCCAATTAGAATTAAAGACCTGTGATAGCGCCATATGACAGCAATGTCATTTTGAGTCCTCAGAGGTTTTCTTGTTTATATAATCAAATAATACCGTTACCTGTTTCTTAAAAGAAGCCTTGAGTTACCCTTTGGTATAATCCATTTGTCAACACAATTTCTACTTTAGTAGTACTTCAGTAGTTTACATACAATGATCAATGCATTGTCGTGGCGTCGCAATATCTGATCTCTACTGCACACTTACCTTAATGCTGATCTAAGGGCACTCGCTGTACAGTAGAAACAAAATTCGAATCTTCCTGCCATTCTGTGCAGAACGGCGGGAAGAGCAGGACGAGAGCAGGAAGGCAGCTCAAATGTGATTGGCTGCCTCATCCCATGTGACTGCATGTGCCAACTCAGCTCTTGCAGCTTCCAATGGGAAGCTATGGAGCTGCTTAACTGCAGATTTATTCTTCAAGTCTGGAGGCAACCATAGTATCCTAAGTGAAGCAGAGTTTAGTTTGTGTATGGAAAAAAATAAAATGACATCTCTATACATCTGTGATCTTTATACAAGGCATTTAAATGGCAAGCTGCTCTCTACCGCCTATCACTTCCACTGTGGAAAAGCGTATCAAAAGAGAAGTATAGACAGGTTGGTTCAATCCCAAACCAGACGAACTGTAAGCATATTCTGTGCACTTCAAAAGAAGATGGAATTCTGAATTGTGTTGTTAAGACAGCAGTTCCACTGCAACTCTGTTTAATTGCACTACTCAAACAGCTGTAAATGCGGGGCCTTTTCTTCTTTACTGCAAAGGAGATCGTGAGCTGTGACGGAGTATCTGACAGATGATCTCATGCTTCTTTCTGTCGCCTCTCAAGATTTATATACAGTTTATAGTCAAATGGACACCGATCTTCACCGTCTGTTGAAACTGCCCAGATGGTGTCCTTGAATTTGTCTTGTTAAGAACCTTTTGTGGGACTTAAATGCATTTTTGTTTATTCCCCAGGATACTATGGTGATGGCCTAAATGCCATCATTGTGTTTGCAGCATGTTTCCTACCAGACAGCAGCCGAACTGATTACACCTATGTCATGGAAAACCTTTTCTTGTGAGTGATGAGGGGAGAAAAGTGGGTGTGTCTTTGGAGTTGTTGCCTTTAACTGTATAGTGATAGATAACCACTATGTAATTAAGGAACTTTTACGCTGCTGAGAAGAAAAATAATGCCTTGGGAATATATTGCATTCACAGTTAATCCTGCTGAGTGAAGAAAAGCTAGGTTTGTATATGGAAACAACTGCATATTGATCAGGCTTGTTTTCTGTTGTGACTGTTCTCCAAAATTTAGGCCGTTTCTGAGTAAAATTTCCCTAAGTCAGCACTTAGGGAGCACTTTGGGCTGAATGCACATTTTGTTACACCTGAGTAAAGCTGATTAAAGCTACCTTTCATCCACTTATCAAGATCTGAGGCCTTTTCACATGAGGACCTATGGAATGCGTGTAGGACGTCCTGGGATGGAGCATTTACTCCACTGGGCCGGTGGTTCTGTTTGGAACTGCCCCATCCCATCCCAGAGCACCCATTTGTGTTCCAGGTGTAGAGCATGAAATCGTGCTCTACACCTGGCCCAGGGCATTCCCGGCCATCCCACAGCTGTACGGGAGGGAGTGCGTTCACACGCTTCCTTCCTGACAGCTGTGGGCCCTGCCTCTGGCTGCCCCCATTGGGCAGGCCTGTTCAGTTCCTTCCCAGATTCCCTTGGGCTCTAGGGGACCGGATCGTGTCCCCTAGAACCCACAGGAACACACACACACACCAGAGTGGAGCCTACTGGAACACACACATGCGCGCAAGGCACTTACTTCGTGCTTGCTGGGTCATGAAGTGGTCAGCATGGCTGGCGGTGCTGTGTGTGCGCATACCACCAGCTCTGATTGGCTAGCTATCTGCCTGTGCCCGAGGGGTGGGTGCCCGGGGGGTTCCTATGGGCTCTAGGGGACATGATCCGGTCCCTAGAGCCCGTGGGAACCAGGGAAGGTACTGGACAGGCCTGCCCACCCCTAGGTCTTACCTGACCCAATGGCGGGAGGCCTGGGAGGGGCATTCCACCCCCCACCAGCCTTTTCATGCTATGACCCATTGGGATGTGTTCCCCTTTCGCATGTAGGCAGGTAGGAACGCGTGCCCACACGTTCCTTACCTGCCTAGGTGTGAATGGGGAATCCGTCCCCACAAAAAGGCCTCTGATTTAGTATAGTGTCAAACACTTAGAAGCTATTTACATTGATTTGTCAAAATCTGTCACCTGTGCCTAACTATGGCTGCACATAACCAGAAACATGACCATAATTTATAATGGTTTATAACAGCAGGAGAAATTCTGGAACTTCATCATGTCATTTCCCCCCCCCCTGGTTTCTTATCAGTTAAGGAATGAAGGAATCATATGACCATATGAAGAAAGCTGTGCTTACCAAATAAAAGTGTGGTTGTTGATTTCAAAGTATGAAGAATTAATAGGGAACCAGTTTCCAAGTTCATGCTGGGGGTGAACTGTGTGACCTGCTTAAATGTTAGTTAATACTTGATCTGTTTTTAAGTAATGAAATGGTTCCTTTGAGATGCAACTGTTCTTCAAGTGCTGAAATCTCAAGCTTACTGCTTAGACTTCTGCAGGTATTATATATGCCATCAAATAGTATTGTCCTGAAAATGAATGCAAAAATAAAGTTGCAATAGATTATTTATTTTCCCCATTTTCTTCATCATATTTTATCTGATCAGATACGTAATAAGTACTTTAGAGCTCATGGTTGCTGAAGATTATATGATTGTTTATTTGAATGGAGCAACGCCAAGAAGAAGGATGCCTGGACTGGGATGGATGAAAAGATGTTACCAGATGATTGACAGACGGTATGTGCACTGTTGCTGTTGTATTTCCAGTAGGTCTGCTTGTTATTTTAAACCCAGCAGTGGCAAGACAGCTTCAGGCAGCATGAGATCTCTCCCGGTCTGGCTTTAGGTTTGGTCTGAGGACAGAAACATTGGGGTTTTTTTTGCAGTTGGCCTAAAAGGACAGCCTGGGGATGCTCTGCACTAGGGGTGTACACAAATGCAATTTCTGGGATTTGATTTGATTCAAATCAAACATCTGAAAATTTGATTCAAATCTTTAAAATTCAAATTTACCCAAATTTGATTCAGAATAAAAGCAAATTCAAATCTATTCGTTCCAATTTTCAGTTTGAATTTGCACTTATGAATGTTGACAACATTTGTATGTGCCTGTACACATCGTTAAGCATCCTGTATGCACGCATACACATCTGTATCCATCCCGTATCCATCCCATATGCAACCCGTTATCATCCTGTATGAATTTGTACAAATGCATATGGATGTGGGAAGCATGTGTATGTGTAAGTATGCAACGTGTACGAACCCATATACATGGGTTCCCATATACATGTGGAATGGTCTCCACTCCGGGGTGCACCATGCCCCTTCCCTGTTGTCATTTAGGAGGGCTGTAAAGGCATATTTTTTGCCTTAGCCTTTGGCCAAGATTGACTCATTCCCCCCTTGGTCACAGTTTTATTAACAGATCACTAGATGTAGGGCTTAAATCAGAACTTTTAATTATATGTCTTAGCTTAATCTGTGCCCTGTTTTTAATATCTTGTTTTTAATACCTTGTTTTAATTATTCAGTTTTAATATGTTTACCTGTGTCTTGTTTTTTAATATGGTTTTAATTGCTATTGAATTGTTTTTACCCGCCCAGAGACCTTCGGGTATGGGGCGGGATAGAAATGGAAATTAAATAAATAAATAAATAAATAAATAAATAAATAAATAAATAAATAAATAAATAAATAAATAAATAAATAAATAAATAAATAAATAAATAAATAAATAAATGTCTGAATAATTCAAACAAATAGATTCAAAAATTCAAAATTCATTCAAATGTTTAAATTCAAATTTATGGACTAGGTGAAGTGGTATGTTTTAATCAGACTGTCATACCTCCACTAAGAGGGTGTTCCAGAGTCTAGGGCTGCCACAGAGAAGACCCTCTTATGTGCTACCATCCTTCATACCTCTGAGAGCAGTGGAACTACATGAGGGGCCTACTTTTGGTGATAGTAATACTTAGAAAGTTGCTACATGTCTCATTTTAAATTTTCTCTCAGAATTTTAAGAAAATGATATTTTTGTGTCTACTGCCAAGAGTGTTTACTGGCATTTTTGGCAGTGATATATTTCATTTTGAAGCTTAGCTGTCTTTATTTTTTTTCAATTACAGGTTGAGGAAGAATTTGAAATCCTTCATAATCGTTCATCCTTCTTGGTTTATCAGAACAATCCTAGCTGTCACGCGTCCTTTTATAAGGTAGGCTTCAAGATACCAAAGTTGATTATGGACAAATGTCTTTTTGTATATAACCACTTTAGTTCTAAAAAAGGAAGAGGAAGGCCTTTCAGTGGGGGGGTGCGTGAATATTCGTAGGCATTCAAAATTCGATCAAATGTGCTGAATTTCAACATTCAAACTCAGTTAGAATGTCCAGATAATTCAAACAAATAGATTCAAAAATGCAAAATTTGTTCAAATGTTTAACTTCAAATTTATGGACATTCGTCTCCCAAAATTCAAATGTAAACATTTGAATCAAATTTTGAATTTTTGACCTATTCGTTTGAATTATCTGGATATTCATAAGTGTATGGGTTCGTACACAATATGTACTTGAAGATCCACATCTTTCCCGCATCTGTAACATCCGTACAGATCTGTACGGGATGAAAACGGGTTGCATACGAGATAACTACAGGATGCATACAGACGGGTACAGATTTGAGGAAGATGTGTACGAGCACATACCAGTGTTGTTGACATTAGTATGTGCAGATCCGAATCACAAATTCGAACAAATAGATTCGAATTTGGTTAAAAAAAGAATCAAATCTTGTTAAATTTGAATTTAACAGATTCAAATCGAATTGAATTTTTGGGCATTCCATTCGATTCGATTCAAATAAAATGTCAAAAAAATTGTACACATCCTTACCTCTCAGAGGTACATTGGAGAAATAATGGATGACCCTTATGTCCCCAAACCATCTCCATCTTTTCTAGCATAGAAAGTTTAGGAGATGTGTGAACAATCCAAACTCAGAGTCTTCTTTAAACTGCCTCAGAGGTGTGTGAATGACTAGATATTTAAGTTGACTAAAAACAGCATAGGGAAATCCAGTATGTAAAGCCAGCTGTCTGGCAAAGTCCTTTGGCATAATATCAGGAAGGGCTTCTGGGAGCTTGACCCATGTGCAGAAGAAAGAGAAAGCAGGAATGTGATGAGCTCCAGGAAGTCTCTTCCAACATTATGTCAAGGGAGCCCTGTGCGTGTCTAGTGGGCCACAATATGGGGCAAAAGCCAGCTTGCCATTACATTTATCTCTGCCCTCTCCATCTGGAGGGCACCTAAGAAATCTCTATCCAACTCTACCCTTAGCAAATTAGCTTGATAGTAAGGGACAGTAATGGGAGAATGATTATTCTACCCAAGTGCTGCATCTGTCTCTTTATATGCCAAGTATTAATAAAATGACAAGCAAAGCTTATTTGTAGTGGATTCGCCATGGGCCTGTCTCAGCTGTGTGTGTTTTTTTAATTAACCATGAAACTTAGAGGTAAATATGATTAATTATTTGATTCTACTTTTGTGTTTCAGCTCAAAATTCAGCAGTAAGATACAGTACGTAAGCACTTTGGCGGAACTCAGTGAACTAATTCCAATGGAATATGTAAATATCCCAGAAAGTATTGTCAAGTAAGTGAGTAACATCAGAATAATGATGGTCCTGTAAGGAGGGCGAAGGGCTACCTCTCCATTTCTCTAAATACCCAGGGGCTAGCGGAGGTGGGAGAAACAGTTTCTATATCAGACTACAGCCTATTTTGCTGCCCTTAACAGACTTCAAAGAATGGCAAATTGTCATTCACCTTCCCAGGTTCTATCTGCATGATATTGCATGAAAACAGTAGTCATGCAACATCTGGTGGACTGCTTAGAAGCCAGCCTTGCTGAGTTTGATGGGACTGATTGATATAATTCTTGGAAGGATAACAGACTAAGGAACGTGAATTATGGAAACCTTTCACAAGGGTCTGCAAAAAAATAGACACTTCTGTCTGGTTTATTTCTTCATATATCTCTTTTGGAAAGCTTTTTGTTTATACATATGAATGGCTTGGTGCACAATTCCTGATCTTGGCTTGCCTTAGGTTTTATAAAGTCTCTATAGAAAGACATTCATCAGTGTAGCGAGGTAAAGAGTTCAAACCCCCTTCCACCTAGTGGATGAATAAACCTTTGGTATAAAAGACACTGGCTAAAACCCAAGCAAATATGGTCTGTTGCAAAACATCAACAGACTGAGCATTAACTCAAGGGCAACTACTAAACGCGATGGCTTGCATATCTTAGAAGAGCCATTGCTGGGCTTTTCTCACTGAGACAGAAATTGTTTATTATATTTGTATACGGGCTTCCATTAGAATATAATTTCAAAGCAGTTTACAATGAAAACAGATAAGAAAATTAGTATATAAAAATAACATTAAATACAGTGGTTTGGAAGGACATGCATTCTTCCAGAAACACTGGCCCTGGTCACACAAGTAGTTGAGGACGACCTGAGACCGTCTTTACGTCATGTTACATTATTTTAATTTAATTCATTTTCCAAGCCAGCCTACCCCCGTTAGATCGTCTTAACCACAGTCCTCATTTTTACAGGACTGAGGAGGACTCAGCCTGTCCTGGCATCTCAGGACATCTTTGCTTCCTCAAGTGTGAGCAGGGGGACAGGCTAAAGGAGGCTGAACTGTGCTGTAGTGGGTGGGTGTCCTGTCTTTCCTTCAGCCAATTGGCACATGTGGAGTTCATGAGGCACGTCCCCCTTTCTCCTCATTTTATGTGTATGATTCCTCTATCTGGAGAAGAAAAGCACATTAAAAACGAAGGAGGTCTGGGAAGTTGGGGAACAGACTTAAAAAAGAGCCACAAACACACACCCTCACCTCCCTTGAGTGACAGAATGGCATCCAATCAGAAAGGAGATAGATGTGATGCAGGAAAAGGGGTGGAGAGCCAGGAGAAGGCTCAGATCGATTTCGGAGAAAGGTGTGACCAATGTAGCCCAAGGCAGGGATGGCCTGAAGACAACCTATAACGATCTAGATGTGACCAGCACTGGTACGACCTCAGATTGAATTAACGAATAGGCCCTCCTGTCTTAGACTTGTGTGACCAGGGCTACTGCGACATTATTAGATAAAAGATTCTGGAACTCTGGTGTTGTCTTCTCCTATAAACCTCAGGCTTCTAGTTTGGTGCTGCGGTTATATCAAAACTGCTCCAAACAGGGTGCATCATTGTTATCATCATCATCTACAATTTGCAGGCTTCTTAGCCCTGGACATTTTCCTCTTTTTTTTTTATTTATATACCGCCTTTCCAAACGTAAAATTTGCTGAAGGCGGTTTACAACAAATGGAAGAACAAGGTACAATACAAATTCAATCAAATGTGAACATGCATAGCCTTAAACTGCTAGAATGATGATCTGTATATCAGGATTTGCATTAGGTCTTGTAGGTTGCACATGTACTCCTTAAAATAGCAATATCCTCTTTTTAACTGTTTTGAAGAATCTGTCTAATTTGTGAAGCTACCATGGGTGGAGATCATAAGGCATACTTTTTCTTTTTTTTATCTTGAGGGTTAGCAGCCACAACTTCTGAATTCTAACTGTAGATTTCCTGTTCCTTTTGCCACAGAAATGATACATTTGAGATTACTATGGCAATAATGTTTATTTGACTGCCTGTTTTTGTCCTTCATCTCTTTTATCTTGAAAGGTATGATGAAGACAGGTCCATTCAGAGAAGAGTAAGGTAATACTCTTGCTCTGCTGCAGCTTGGGCTGATATTTCTAACTATGAAGATATTTATATAATAAAATTCTTTAGTTACAAATGGTTCCTGTACTTGAATACAGAGGAACTCATTTATACCTAAAGATTCCTAAGCAGGGAGAGAGAGAAAATCCTTGACTTGGCTGTTCTGTGGCAAACTTCTTTATTTAAAGCACTCTTATCGGTTTTACATAGCAAGCATGTTGCAGCCTTCTACCCTTCTGCGTTGATGCACCTTCTCCAGATAAACTGCAAATGTGATAACATGACTCTGAAGAACATGAAGAGCAGATTTTTTTTTAATTAGTGTAGATTGGAAAGAGCATGTTCCTTGCTTGATGTTTGCTCTGCTTTTGCCCTGCTTCTATCTTATCCTCTGCTTGCTTCTTCTTCTCCTCCTCCTCCATTCTTTCCCCCCCAAACGCCAATGACTTTTATTCATGCAGACTGGATGAAGAACTGAGGGAAGCATCCGCAAAGTAAGGCAATATTCTGGTAATCGCTGGCATTTTGTTTCCGTCTTTTAAAGAAAGTGTGTGGTGCCATTCTGAGTTTGCCCATGAAGGCCCTTTCTGTACTGGGCCTTTTTTCAGATTATATCCCTAATGCAAATTAGACAAGCCCCATTCTGGGGAATATAATCCAGATTAAAGCCCAGTGCAGAAAAGGAGTTAGAAGTAAAGCTCCATTGAGTTCATTGTATTTATTGTCAGGTAGATACATATAGAAAAGTAACCTACTAGAGAACATAAATTTACATCTGTCTACATGTCTAGATCTACTTTTATTTCTAGATAGAAATTCAATAATCACTGCTAGATTAAGATGTCTTATTTAGAAGCCTTGTTTATCCTGAACCTGGCTAAAACTTCTTAGCAAATGGTTACAGTCAATATTGGCCATCTTTCCAAAAAGCACATGTCAGCAAAAGGAAAAACTACTGTAATTGACTCAGTTCATACATACGGAGGCTGTGTCTTCATGGCAACCTTATCTCTGATTCAGAACATTTTCATTCCTCGGAGTCTGCATGGCAGTTTGGCTTAACACCCTTTCCCTGTGTTACACCACACCAAAGCGTGGTGAATCTCAATCTTGATTTCAACAGGTCTCACTCCGAATCGTGGGCTTGAAACGTTTTACATTTTTTACTGTGTGGACAGTACCGTTTTAAGGGATGAGAATCCATGTTTAGGGTTTCCCTCTCCCAATAACTTGCTTCCAAAGACAGTGATTTCAGTGTAAAAATCCATTTAACAGCAATCGCTACACTGTAGTGATGGAACCACTTCACTCCTTGATGGTTGGAATAACAATGTTGCAATTTTGCGCAATTCTAAAAGGTCAGACTTTAGAAAGGGAAAGGAAGGGAGGAAAGCAGCTGAATGTGAATGTTTAAAGCAAAGGGGCTTTAGTTGCCGCTGCTGCTGTGTGCCCTGAGCAATGGGGAGAGGAGGGGAAAGAATTGCTGGCTGGCTGCCCGCTGCCATTTTTCCTCCATCCATGGAAGCAGCAGCCACCCAGCCACCCAGTTAGGCTCGGTGAAGGGGTCCCTTATGGGTGGTGCGTCCATGCCAGGAGGAAGAGGGCAGGGCAGCCCCCAAAAGTGGCTTTTAAAAAGTAGCCACTTGAGTCCCCCCTTGAGTCACGTACACCACGTACGATCCTCAGAATCTGGATCCAACGTGATTAAGTTAAAAGTAATGGGAACAGGCAAATTCGCATTTGCATCCGTTCTATTATTTTGGTTTAGGGAAAGTGAAATAAGCTTGCTGTGGGGATTCGCCCGGACATACATATAGCATCCTTGGAATAATTTATCCCACTGTATAGCTAGAGCAGCAGTTCTCAACCTGTGGGTCGCGACCCCTTTGGGGGTCGAACAACCCTTTCAGAGGTGTCGGGATGAGTCTCCTGCCTTCCTGCCCCATCCTCACCCGAGCTGCCCTGCTCCCGTGGTTGGGGGTCTCCACAACATGAGGAACTGCATTAAGGGGTCGCGGCATTAGGAAGGTTGAGAACCGCTGAGCTAGAGTGACTCTGAGAGTGGCTTCAGAACTTAGATGTGAGGTTGTGTTCACACCTAAATGTTAATCCAGCTTCAGTTTGCTTTCAGAGTGGAACAACACAACATTTTCTTTCCAGGTCTTCTAACCCAAAGATATTTTTTCCAAGTTGGATAGTGCTGGAGGAAAACAACTTGTCACTTTGCTTAGATGTTCTCTCGCTCTGAAAGTGGACTGAAGCTGCTTGGGGGCTGATTGCTCATTTAGTCTCAGGAATGCTTGAGCAGCCTTTAGAGGTCATGTGCTTTCTTTTGACATTACAACAGTGTGATATTGTGCAACTGTCTACTGAAACCTTGGATCTGGTTCATTACCTCGTTGTTATTCATAAAGCCACCTTTTCCTCCAAGCAATCCACTGAAGCTTCAAAAACATACATCATGCCCTCAATACCTCTGGTTAAAAATAAGTGCCATTGATTTCTGTGAAATGTACCTCTTAATCAAATGTTTGCTGCCGACAGTTTGAGGGATTTTCTTTAAAATAGAGCTATTCTTTTTCCTTAAGATGATTTATCATTTTAAATAGATTCATTGTTGATCTTTCTAAAAAGCAAATATGCTTAGGCTGATTTACTCAGCTAAGCTGCCCTCTAATGTAACATCTGGCAAAGTGGCTGAGAATAAAGACTTTGTGGAAAACCGGATGATCTTGCTGATGTACTCAGACTGGGTAACCACCAAAGAGAACTGCAAATTATCCACAGAATATAAATCTGTTGCCCTCTGAGCCTTGTTTCAACCTTTGTCATCATTATATGAAGAAATGGGAGTCTTCAGAAATCCGAAGTTAGATTTGTGACTGCTCTTATTGCTAATGATTACAACTTTAAGAAGCTTTATGCTTTAGAGAGTAGTTTGGCTGTGGTACAGCTGAGAAGACGGTTGCATGAGTTTAAGACTGGTTTACATTTAACCTCAGTGGTATACCATTTCACTGAAGTTAAATTCAGGGATGGTGGCCAGCATTCACACTCTGAGTGCCAATGCTGTTCCCAACGTACTCCTGGGGCACATCCCCATTATAAGCTTAATCCAGTTTCCTTAAACCGAAATAATAGAACCGGATGGAAACGCGAATTTGCCTGTTCCCATTACTTTCAGCTTAATCGTGTTCGATCTGGATTCTGAGGACCATATGTGGCATATGTGACTCAAGGGGGGACTCAAGTGGCTACTTTTTAACAGCCGCTTTTCGTGGCTGCCCTGCCCTCTTTCCCCTGGCATGAACGCACCACCCATAACGGACCCCTTCAGGGAGCCTAGCTGGGTGGCTGGGTGGCTGCCGCTTGCCTGGATTGATGAAAAATGGCACCGGGCAGCCAGCGATTCTTTCCCCTCCTCTCCCCATTTCCCAGGGCACACAGCAACAGTGCCAACTCAAGTGTCGTATCCTGGGGGGCCAGGGTGCGAAGGCAGACACACGCACGCAGCTCTGCTCCACGGGAATAGCTTACTCAGGGTCAATGTCCGGTCCAAGTTCAGGGGGGTACAGATTTCGGCAGGTCGGTGAGGCAGTCCAGAGGTCAGGGAAGTCCAGTCAGTCCAGGGTCAAACACAGCTCAGGGAAACACGGCAAGGTTGCACGGCTTTGTCTGCAACAGAGTCTGGGCGCTGCCCGATTCCTTAAGTAGGGGAAGCTGTGTCACGCCCTCTCCTCTGCAGGTGTCTAAGCCTAGATGAGTGGCGCGTGACTTGCTTCTCCCTGTGCAACACCTGTGGGAGGGGGCGAGCGGCTCCCTCATCGCTCTCACCTGGGGAGGAGTTCACACGCTCCTCACGGGCAGGGTCCTTGATGCTTGGGCCAGCGTCGTCTGCCCCCATCAATGTCAGGGGTGCAGGCATGGGTGTGGGTGCACCTGCCTCCTCCTCCTCCTCCTCCCCTTCCGAGGAGCTGGAGTCAGGAGACACGGCGGGGGGCATTACACCATGCCCCTCCCCAAGATGCCCCCCGCCCCCACCAGGGGGAGCGGGCTTGCAGGGATAGTGACGGTGGAATTCGGCCACGAGGGCCGGGGCATGGACTTCTGACGCAGGCTCCCAGGACCGCTCCTCGGGGCCGTAACCGAGCCAGTCAATCAGGTACTCCAGCTTGCCCCGGTGGACCCGGGAGTCAAGGACCTGGGCGACTTCAAACTCCTCCTGACCATCGACCAGCACCGGCAGGGGCGGGGGCGCCTGGGCGTCCGGACGGGCATCGTTGGCCGCGATGAGGAGGGAACGATGGAACACCGGGTGGACCTTGAGGCCCGGCGGCAGGCGGAGACGGAAGGCCACGGGGTTCACCTGGGCAGTGATCGTGTATGGACCGACAAAACGGGATGCCAGTTTCCGACATGCCTGGCTCTGTGGCAGGTGCCGGGATGAGAGCCACACACGGTTCCCCACCGCCAACGGAGGCCCCGGCACCCGCTTGGCATCCGCAGACCACTTGTAGTCCTCCTTGGCCCGGTTCAGTTGCTCAGCCAGCAGGGCCTGGGCAGCGTGTAGTTCCTAGAGCCACTGGTCTGCTGCTGGCACCGTAGACTGCGGGGACAGTGCCGGGAATGTCCGGGGGTGGAAACCGTGGTTCGCCCAAAAGGGGGTCTGCTGAGTGGAGGTGTGGAGGGCATTGTTGTAGGCAAACTCCGCCAAAGGCAGGAGTTCTGCCCAATTGTCCTGCTGAAAGTTTGTGTAGCACCGTAGGTACTGCTCCAGGGTGGCGTTGGTCCGTTCAGTCTGGCCGTCAGTCTTGGGGTGGTGCGCAGAGGACAAGTGCAGGTGGATTTGGAGCTGCCCTAATAGGTGCTTCCAAAAGCGGGCGGTGAACTGGGTGCCTCGGTCAGAAATGATGCCGTCTGGCAGCCCATGAAGACAGAATACCTGATGAAGGAAGAGTTGAGCTGTGGTTTTGGCTGTGGGCAGTCCGGAGCATGGGACAAAGTGGGCCATCTTGGTAAACAGGTGTACGAATACTAGGATTGTTGTGTGTCCCTGGGAAGGTGGCAGGTCCGTGATAAAGTCGGTGGAGATGACCTTCCAGGGGCCCGAAGGAGTGGGCAGCGGTTGGAGTAGGCCCGACGGTTTCCCAGGGGGGTCTTTTGCACGTCTGCAGGTGGGGCACATGGTGACATACTGTTCTACATCAGCCCGTACCCGTGGCCACCAGAAGTCACGGAGCACCGCATGTAGGGTCTTGAAGAGGCCGAAATGGCCCGCCGTCGGGCTGTCATGGCACTGCTGGAGAACGGTGTTCCGACACTCCCCGGTGGGGACATACAGGTGGCCACGGTGGTGGAGTAGCCCATTCTGGACCGAGTACGGTGACGGTGGTCGGTCTTGGGCGTGCAAGGTTACCAGGGGATCCTGCTGCTGGGCGTTCTGGATCTGAGCGCCCAACAGTCCTGGTTCCGGTGCCGCGGCCCAGTGCTCGGGGCGCAGGATAGTACCGAGGGGGTCCCTCTCTGCGGAGGGGGTATACTCTGGCTTGCGGGATAAGGCGTCCGCCTGCCGGTTCTGGGACTGGGGAATATAGACCAGGCGGAAGTTGAAACGCGAGAAGAAGACCGACCAGCACAGCTGCCGCTAGGTCAACCTTCGGGCCGTCTGGAGGTATTCGAGGTTGCGGTGGTCAGTATGCACCTCGATGGGGTGAGCGGCCCCCTCCAAGAGGTGTCGCCATGTCTCGAACGCCGCCTTGACGGCCAACAGCTCGCGCTCCCATATTGGATAGTTATGCTCGGGTGGGGAGAGTTGGCGCGAATAGTACGCGCAGGGGTGGAGGTGGGTCCCAGTGGCATCTGGCTGTAGTAAGACGGCCCCAATGGTGACGTTGGAGGCTCCGGAATCCACAAGAGCCCCTACAGGCACTGCCTGGCTTGGACCCATAGAAAGAGTGGCAGCCACCAACAGGGCACCTGGTTTGGGCTCGGGGTTGGGTTGCGGCTCCCCCTTGACCTGGAGCCCCTTCAGGCCAAGGGCCGGCCATTTCCCGCTGACGGAGGGCCGCGCTGCTTAGCAGGACAGGCTCTGGCAAAATGTCCTGCGGCCCCACAGTACAGACACAGGCCTGCCTGTCGCCGCCGGTCCTTCTCTTGTGTTGACAGGCGTGGGCGCGCCCCACCAAGCTGCATCAGCTCCTCTGCGCCCTGCGGGTTCACAGGTGCAGGGGCAGTGGGAATCCACTCCAGGTTTGGCGGCCCAGCGGGTCTGGCGTCGACATTCGGTAGGTGGCGCACTTGGCGGTGGGCTTCCAGGTGCCCGTCGATGCGGAGGCATATTTCAATAAGCCGCTCCAGGGAGGGGGGAGCATCATGCAGCGCAAGCTGATCCAAAACCTCTGCTGACAGTCCCTCCTTGTATTGGGACTGAAGCGCTGCGTCATTCCAGGCCAGATCATGAGCAAGAAGGCGAAAGGAAGTCGTGTACTCACGCACACTGCCCCTCCCCTGGCGCAGAGCCCTGATCTCCCTGTTGGAGGTCTCAGCCTGAACAGGATCCCCCCAAGTCTGTTGCATTGCGTGCACAAACGCTGCTTTGTTTTGGAGGAGGGGGCTGTTTCCCAGGAGGAGGGGCGTCACCCAGCGCACGGCAGGTCCTGACAGCAAGCTGATGAGAAAAGCCACTTGCGTCTTCTCATCCGGAAAAGCCCCCGCACGGACTGTCATATAAAGCTGGGCTTGGGCTAAGAAAGCAGGAAGTTGCTTCGCGTCTCCTGCGAAACGGTCCGGAAGGGGCAGCAGGCATTTCTCAGCCCTTGCGGGGGGAGCTGTTGGAGCAACTGGCACGGGAGCCTCTTCCCCCAGCAACGGGAGTTGCTTCTGCAGGTCAAGCACAGCGGCAGCCAGATGGCTCATTTGCTCCGTAAGGAGTTTGACCTGGTCTGGTAAATCAGCCATTCCGCAGCGGCGACGTGCGTCTGCTTGGAGAGGGGTTGCAGACAAAATGTCGTATCCTGGGGGGCCAGGGTGCGAAGGCAGACACACGCACGCAGCTCTGCTCCACGGGAATAGCTTACTCAGGGTCAATGTCCGGTCCAAGTTCAGGGGGGTACAGATTTCGGCAGGTCGGTGAGGCAGTCCAGAGGTCAGGGAAGTCCAGTCAGTCCAGGGTCAAACACAGCTCAGGGAAACACGGCAAGGTTGCACGGCTTTGTCTGCAACAGAGTCTGGGCGCCGCCCGATTCCTTAAGTAGGGGAAGCTGCGTCACACCCTCTCCTCTGCAGGTGTCTAAGCCTAGATGAGTAGCGCGTGACTTGCTTCTCCCTGCACAACACCTGTGGGAGGGGGCGAGCGGCTCCCTCATCGCTCTCACCTGGGGAGGAGTTCACACGCTCCTCACGGGCAGGGTCCTTGATGCTTGGGCCGGTGGCATCTGCCCCCGTCAATGTCGGGGGTGCAGGCGTGGGTGTGGGTGCGCCTGCCTCCTCCTCCTCCTCCCCTTCCGAGGAGCTGGAGTCAGGAGACACGGCGGGGGGCATTACATCAAGCCCCCTTCACAGCCACAGCCTTTAAAACAGAACCTCCAGCTGCTTTCTTTCCTTTCCCTTTCTAAAGGTCAGAACTTTCAGAATTGCGCAAATTTGCAACATTGTTATTAAGGTGTGAAGTGGGTAGATCACTACAGTGTAGCTTTAAGGAGTGGATTTTTGTAGTGGCTGTTTTGAGGGGTGGATTTTTTCAATGAAATCACTATCTTTGGAAGCAAGCTATTGGGGGAGGGAAACCCTAAACACGGATTCTCATCCCTTAACACCCTATGGTCCCCACAGTAAAAAAATGTAAAACATTTCAAGCGCACAAACCGGAGTGAGACCTGTTGAAATGAGGATTAACATTTACAACGCTCTGGGGCGATTTAACACGCAGAAAGCGTGTTAAGCCAAACTGACGTGGGGTCTGTCAAGATTGAAAAGGGTTTGAAATCGAAATAAGGTTGCTGCTGACAGTTGGGGATGTGGCCCTGGATGCTCAAGGTGTGGACAGTCCATCCCAGACTGTCCATCATAGCAACAGACTTGGCAGTTTCTGCTGTGCACCTGGCTGTTGTGATTGCAATATGACATGTATTTGCACAACCACAGCCATGCCAGACCACCTCCTCTCAGCCTTGCACCCAGAGTTGGGTTGAAATGCTGCTGACCTGGAGCCTACTAGAAGTGACTGTTCTAGCTGCTCCCAAAGCTTTAGAGGGTCAGATGCTCACATATGCTCCAGACTGCTCTGGCACAAATCTCCCATCACAAAGCTGCCGCCACGGCTTGCAGATGGAGCATCCTGGAGAGTGCGTGAGTATCCTGATCAGCACAGCCCATTCTTTCCTTAAAATTAAATAATGATAACCTTGCAGTGTTGTGAATCAGAGTAGCCATCTAAAACAGCCTAACCTTGTTAGTTGTAAAACTGAGCTCTCCATGATGCGGTGTAGAGAGCTACCAATTTATCTGAAGGGATGACCCATGGAAGGCAATTGGAAGAAAGCCAATTTTATTTTCTAGTCCAACTACAGCAGATGAAGACTGCATGGTTTATTAGATTGCATCAGTAAAGCTAACTCCCCGGTAGTTGAAGGTCTTTGCTCTATATAATTCCAAACACATTTTTTTCCATCCCATTATGATATACTCTGGCACTCTGCCATGCTGCTGCATTACTGCATCTTGTGATACTGGCTAGTATTGTTACAGCAACACTAAGCCCCAGAGGTGTCTTGAAGATGACCTCATATTTAATGCACAAAACATAACAGATAGCCTGAGCCAGTGTTTGTTTATACAGAGGTAAGAAGCAAAGGGTGTTTCCGCATTGGCTGCAGAAACCGCTTTAAGCCCCCATTTAAGACCCTTGTGTACTTACCTTCCGGCGGCCTCTTTAGCAACCCTTCCAGGTGACTGCTTCCACATTTTGATGTATGAGATCCATTTCTAAAATGGGTCTCACTGCCAAGAAATGGATTAAAATGAAGACCTAAAAAATTAGGTCTTCAATCTGTCCCTTCGCTCGGATCCGTGTGGAAGCAGGACGCTTCTACACATGGCCAGGCGAAGGGACGTATGTCCCTGCAGCCGCCATCTTGGGAAGGGTGGAAGTAGGCTGGTTTGCCTCCTTCTGCCCTCCCCCACGCGCCACCAGAAACACACAGTGACAGGCAGCTGCATGCTCCAGTCCCGCGGCTCCAGAGGCGGCGCCAGCAACATGGGAGGCCAGATGCCCTTTGGAATGGGTGCTGTGGCTTCTGCGCGGTACCCAGGCGATCTGGACACCCAATCCGGCCTCCCCAAACCTGTGTGGACACACGAGGGCCCTTCGGATCCGTCCGAAATAGGGATGGATCCTCAGGAGGTTGGATCACCGAGAAACAGATGCAGAAGAGCCCAAAATATTTTGGTTTATCTTAGTGAGATAGCCACATTATGTTGCATTCACACATAGAAAAAAGGTGGGCTCAGAAGCACCTTAAAGATGCTAACAGGTGGCCATCGTGTTCCCATCCTATTGCTTATCATCCTTTTCTAACCTAGAATGTTTATAGGGAGAGGGGCAGACTGGTGTGTGAACCATCCCACCAGTGAACCATTTCTAAACCATCTCAGAAGTTTCTTTCTTTACTGCATGTGAATGCAGCCAGTCTGTCGCAAGAGTAAACTTGGGCTGTGTTCAGATATAATGAAAGTGGCACCTCAGAGAGACAATAGTGTGGCCCTCGTGGTCCCAACCCTTCTCTAATCCACCTTTTCTAGGACAGAGTGTTCATGATAGTGGGATGGACACGCTGGTGTGTGAACAATCCCCAACTCGGAGCCTTCTCTAAGCTTTCTCAGAATTGCCTCAGAGATGCAATTTGTTTGTTTGTCTGCTGTTTTTGATCACAGCCAAGGCTTCTGCTGCTTTATTATGAACAAGTTTATTGTGAGCTTTTTTAGCAGGAGTAGTTCTTATTTTCTTCACACTTGTGGAATGTGTGCCTTTCGCTTGTCCCATAAAAGTTTATCCTCTATTACATTTAAAATTCCTCTTCAAGTATGTTAATGGAATACAGTGAAAGGGATAAAAAGTACTTACTGCTGTTCACTCTTCCTTGCCTTCAGAGCAAACTGTCTTTCAAATGAGCCAGAAATCACTTCACTTCAGCAGGAGTAAGAATTACAATTAATTGTGCCTGCATATTTAAGTATTATTTCATCATTACGCAATGCAAGAGACACTAAATAACAGGGTAGACACCAGAGAATATTTTCATTTTAGATTTCATTTTCGATCTTGTTCAGGGAAAACTGGATATCTTTTCCACTGGGAAAGAAACATCATACATTACATTTTTATACATTATACAAATGAAGATGTGCTTTATTAAATATCATGAGCAATCTACATAGGAAAAGATTGCCTGATATCAGCTAAATGAATTAGTCAATGAAAGTTAATTTGATTAATAAATATGCTAAGTATATGTTAAAAATCCTTTATATATTTTATCTTTTTATTATTGTGACCCATGCTGGGATCTCTTGGTGAGGCGTGCGATATAAATTATTAAATACAATAAAATAATTAAAACAAAATTCAAATTTCTTTTTCTGGAGTCTACCCAGTTTTCATGCTAAGTATATGTTAAAAATCCTTTATATATTTTATCTTTTTATTATTGTGACCCATGCTGGGATCTCTTGGTGAGGCGTGCGATATAAATTATTAAATACAATAAAATAATTAAAAGAAAATTCAAATTTCTTTTTCTGGAGTCTACCCAGTTTTCTTATCCATTTCTTCCTTTGTTTCTCTTACATCTATTCTGAAGTTTTTCCCTAAGGTGCATGTTCATTTGGATTTTTTTTGTGAAGTGAATATCAAGTGTTTTATTTTATTTCTTAAAAACAGAAGCTTTATGCATGATTGCATGTCTTGCTCATTTTCAGAGAACTGTATCTTTAGGGGAAAAAAGGACCACAATGTGTATGTTTTTCTTTTTAAAAAGTCATATTCAAATACAACTGCACTCACATACCATAGAAATGAAAGGAAGAGATATTCATGGTCCTGATTAACATAAGGCCTCTTGGTGTGTGTGTGTGTGGGGGGGGAGGGAGGCTGTAATGTGTAGAACCAGTACTTCTGCTTCCCATATTTTTTAATAAAGAAAATGCAAAAATATTATCAAACTGCCACCCTATGTTCAACATCCCTTTGGGCCCAAGATTATCAAGATGACGGTAGCTGGGAATTTCTGTCAATTGTTTGATGAAACAGATCTGGATCCATTCCAATCGAGTTTTAGGGCAGCAGTGATCCAATACAGCCATTCCCCCAGGCCTCAGAGATGGGGGGGGCACCCTAGCACACTGTTAAATATCAGCACCCCTCAAACCCCTGACAGCTAGGAACATTTACACCTAGCCATCAGTACCTGAGGGGGGTGTTTTTCAGTGGTGTACAATGGTTTCCGATCATGGAGGCATGTCACTTGTCTGCCTCCCATGATCTGGGACATGGCTCTTAGTCCTTTTGTGGACCTGAGGCATTTTCGCATTACACGCGTTCCATTTGGAACGCGTGTAGGCGGGAAGCTTAAGACAGTTCCGGACGCTTTGATCATTCACACACAGGAGCGCCGGAACGCGTGTAAACGCGTTCCGGCGCGCCTGTGTGCGAATCCTAAAAGCGTCCGGAAGTGTCTCGGCCGGCAAAGGCCGGCCAGGGGTGGGGATAAGGCCGGCAGCGCTGTCTGCCATTGGGTGAGAGCGCCCAAGGGGTGGGCAGCGCTGTCAAGCCACCCACCCCGCTTCGTGCCAGCTGTACGGGACCGGATCGGGCCCTGTGGAGCTGGCACGAAGATGCCCGGGCACCCGGGTGCCCATCGGAGGGTCCGGGGCAAGGTCCCTATGGGGCAGGACCCCTTTGGAGATCAGAGCCCCTGGCTCTGATCTCCAAAGGCCTCGCCCCGTGCCCCGATCTCGCCCATCTGCGGGGCGCGAGCGCCTGGATCTAGGCGTGAGCGCCCCGCAGATCAATCCCCCCCCCCAGTCCCTGAATCCGCCACCCCCAACCACCCTCTGAGCCCGATCGGGCCGATCTTCGCTGTGTAGGTGCCTACTCCGAGGCACCTTCACCGCAAAGATGATTCCCCCCCAGGGCCCTGGGAGGACGCGTGCGCGCGCGACGGAGGACTTACCTTGTCGCCGTCCGGCCTCCGAATGAGGGGGGCATGCTGGGAGCGCGCAGCACGCAGCCCACCTAGGCCCCCTATTGGAGAAGCGCTTGGCCCATGAGTGGCTGTCAGCCCTACAAATAGTTGGGTTGGATTCCAAACAATTGATTGGGGCAGTTGTGGCTTCAGTGAACAAGAAGGCCTATCCATGCTCAGCTTCTGTTGGTGCCGGCTTGAACACAGTAGTGTATAGACTGGAAAAAATATCCCAGTTGGGTTATTCCAATGCACTCTACATGGGGCTGCCTTTGAAAATGGAAACTGCACCTGGTGAAAAGCACTACACATACCAGGGGCTTAAACATACATGACTTCTGTCTGGTAAAATCTACATTAATTACAATAGTCCAACCTGTGCAGTCACACAAATATTAGATGTGATGTAGATAGTGCAGGGAACAAAGACCCTAGTGTAAAAGGTGAGTTATAATAAAAAGTTAGTAAATAAAGCAGTTTATAAAGCATTGAGACCAGCCACATGTCACGTTGGAATCCATGATCCTTCCTAAACTGCAAATCTGTCCTTTTAAGGGGGAGGCCACCATATTGGGAAGTGGGGTTCTCTCAGCTCCCAGCTCCCACTTAATTTCATCTAATTCACTGTATATCCAGACACAACCATAGACTTATATTATCAAACAATGTACTGATCATGTATTTATTAGACTTGTAAATCGGTTCATCCCCACCACCACCACCAAACTATACTAATTCTAAAACAATTATCACCAGGTGCACAGAATCTTGTTTGTAGCCTTCTGTTATTAAAAGCAAAAATAAATTTGCACTTGTGAAGCTTGTCCATTTTTCCATTGTGTGCAAGATAGTGTTATATCTACGCTTTGATCATATGCTTTTATATTGTTTCTAGCATTTTTATCCACCAGACATCAGAATATTACTGCCTTAACACAGCATGCATATATCTTTACTTTTTATTTATGTGCCTATTTTTATGGAACTGTTGCCATAAAACCTCTAGCATCGCCAGAATTTATAAGATCCAGATAAGGACCACTTTGATAGATCTCATTATCTGTAACCAAATCGAAAATGCCGCCTTGCTGAAAAAAGAAAAGAAAAGGCTCCCTGCTGCCATTGGGCCGATTCAGGGTCCTGTGGGTTGTCATTGGGCCCATCTCAGGGTCCTGTGGGCTATCGCTGGCCCAATCGCACTGGCAGGAGCCAGCAGGGACCCCCTGGCGACCACCCCCACCCAGGGGCCCATGTCGCCACCCAGCCCTGCACATGCAACTTATTTCTTCAGAGGCCAGGTTTGAACTGGCAGGCCCTGTGGGCAGGGCATGCCGAGTTTGAACAACAGCATTCTGCACAGGTGCACACCATGGCCTGCAGTTGGGCCGTGGTGCACACCTGCACACAACATCTGGTTTGATGCAACAAGCCCCGCCTCCAGTGCCTACCTTGCTTCGAACTGGGTAGGCCCTGGAGGTGGGGCTTGTTGCACTGAACACAGGCAATGTGTGCAGGCACATGCCACGGCCCAATCACAGGCCGCAGCCTGTGCCTGCACAGAATGCCATGCATTGAACCCACCCACGTGGCCTGCCAGTTCGAACCCGGCCTCTGAAGAGGTAAGGTGTGTACGTGGGGCTCAGTGGTGGCGCAGACCCCTCCACATCTGGAGGCATAGTTTGGGCTCAACTTTGGGAGGGGAGCATGTGCATGCTGCTCCTCAAAGTCAAGCCAATGCCCTGTCTAGAAGGTCATTCAGGATGATGCACAGCAAAAGCATTTTCCAAACCTTCTCTACCTCTGCCAAGGACTCAGGAAATTCAGGTAAGCAGTCAGTCTCAGTGCATGCTTTTTCATGGTAAATGTGGACTCCTCCTTGGCACCATGGGGCTGTGAGAGTAATATTTTGAGTTGCTTTGTGCAACCGTAGTTGCAAGGTGACACTTACCTTGCCATGATCTGATCCAGTCTAGACCATGCAAGGTCTTCTGGAACAGCATTCCAGAAAATGGAGGGTTGCCTTATGTACACCTCTGTGATCTGGACTACCGTGGGCTGGTATGCCACTGACCTGTTCAATCGGGTCTAGTGATAATCCAGATCAGGAGCCTCCAGATCTGGATTATGCTGTATCTCGTGCGAATGGGGCATATCAGCGGTGGGCAGATCCTCTCTAATCAGCATCAGCATGTGGATAGAAGGGCCCCTGAAGAGGACTATGATTAGAGGTAAATGTGGATAGATCTGGGATAACACTCTCACAGTCTTAACACTTCTTACGGCCAATGCAATCTCCACTGTTTTTGTCAGAGGAAGTACTGTCTATGCATATAGCAAAATAAAATATGAAGGACAAAACTGTAATGAATATTCCTTCTCTCTCTCTCTCTCTCTCTCTCTCTCCTTAATCACCTGACCCAAAAGGACTGACGAGAAGCTGAAAGGAAATTCTTAACTTCCTTGGGCAGTTGGTGAAGAGATTTTCAACTATTTGACATGTCTGGGCCTTGGAGATGAGGACAATTTTGGTTTCTTATTTGGAGCACAATCTTCTAGGAGCGCCTTATACACAAGCAACATTCATTTCAATGAGGCTCCTTTATGCAAGAAACATTCCCAACAGATAGCAACCTTTGTCCTCTGATCACTCAGTGCCATTCAGATATCTGAGGTAGAAAATGGGGGGGGGGCGATAATGCTGTGAAATAGGCAGCAACATGTGGATCTCTGAATTTCTTTCTTGAGAATTTCATCTACAATAGGGAAATCTTTTTTGTTATGCCTTTCCTGTTCTGAATAATTTTTCCATTGGTGTGCCTCATCTGTCGTCATGTATGTTCAATTTGCTGATCAGTTTTGTGTTCAGGTTGTTAATATATAAGAAATTCGTTAAAGCAGGGGTGGTATCGTTCACACAGAAATGCTGATTTTCTTCTTCCTTGTACATATTCCACAACACAGTCAAGAGACTCTGTTGGTCCCATAGAATTCTGCAGCAAGAGAAATTGGGATTTCTCCCTCTTAGCTTTTTAAGTGAGCCAATTTGGTCTAGTGGTTAGGGAGCCGTACTCTTACCTGGGATTAATGGGTTTGATTCTGCCCTCTCCCAAGAAACCAGCTGGGTGACCTTGGGCTAGTCACAGCTCTCTTCTGAGCTCTCACAGCCCCACCTACCTCACAGGGTGTTCTGTTGTGGGGAGAACAGAAGCTTTGTCAGCTGCTTTGAGTCCCCTTAAATGGGTGAGAAGAGTGGGGTAGAAAAGCCAACTCTCCTTCTCCTTCTCCTTCTCCTTCTCCTTCTCCTTCTCCTTCTCCTTCTCCTCCTCCTCCTTCAGGGAAATTGAAGAGACCGTGCTCTTATGACAGCTTGCATAACTTGTTCACCACCACTGTAATTCTTCTCTTTTGTTTTGGAAAAGCTTTGTAATTTTTATTTCAGAATATCAACAAAGACTATGCAGAACCATCCTTAATTATTACAGATCCATGAATACCATATATATGTTTGTCACAGCAAAAATAGAAATGCCATGAAGTTTTGCGTTAAGACAGTACATACCATTAATGAACAGAAAAACGTATGAGGGTGAGGAAGTCCTTTGTCTGGAAGTGATAAAGCACATAACTCAAGTGACCAGGCAGTATGCAGAAATATCAGCACAGTAGGGACATATAAACCTTCCCTTTTATCCTGATTGTTGTTTGGTCTAGTGGTTAGGGAGCCAGACTCTTCTATGGGAATACTGGGTTTGATTTCGCCCTCCCCCACAAAGCCAGCTGCGTGACCTTGGGCTAGTCACAGCTCTCCTGCTGAGCTCTCACAGCCCCACACACCTACCTCACAGGGTGTTCTGTTGTGGGGAGAACAGAAGCTTTGTCAGCCGCTTTTAATCCCCTTAAATGGGTGAGAAGAGCGGGGTAGAAATCCAACTCCTTTTCTTTTTGTAACAACAATATAAGACTAAAGCACTATCAGTCATTAATTATAGCCTCGCAGAACGCTAAATGTCCCCAGGTTTAGGAAATGCATTTGTTGATTTTCAAATGGTGGTGGATTATGAATCATTTTTACAGATTAGAAATAGGTTGTTCTGAACTGTGTGTGTCTTATTTAATCAAAACACACGTGTTACTTGTCCATAATAGTTCTTTATAATAAGATTATTAAGTCATCAATTACTGTCATCTTACTCTAGGCATACTGCTTCAAATGGGCATAGGGTATAAATAAATAGCATCTGATGCCTTTTCTATTGAGCTCCATCATTAATCATTAATCTTCAGTAGTCATCTAAAGGGTCAGGGAAGTGGACCAGCTTGCATTTTATCTATTTACATATCACACGCATTAACATGGAACAGTAGGCAGCCAATATTTCATTCAGCATAGGGATGGATGGATGGATGGATGGAAGAAAAGGAAAGCTGGAACCTTCTGTAGTGCAGTTTCGCAAACCAACAGTGCAGAACAAAGGGCGGTCTTCTCTCCACTTCAATTTCTGTTCCAAACCAAACTTTAATTTACTTCTATGTGAGAACGTGGCAGCCATTTTTTTTATGTGGCAGGAAGTAAAATCAGCCACCAAGCTTTACCACATTTCTGACCTCACATTTGAAATTTCCGATTTCTGAAGCGAGAGTGAACTTAAGAATGAGATAACACATCAGCAAAGAATCAAGTAGTTTCTTTTTACATTATCTAACTCAGAAGATCCACCTTGGATTAGATCAGCTCTCAACAGTTCTCAACCTATGGTTTGTGACCCCTTTGAGGGTTGAACTATCCTTTCAGAGGGGTTGTGATGAGTCTTCCGCTGCCCCCCTCCCAGCTGCCCCACCCTCGTTGTTGGGGGTCTCCACAACGTGAGGAACTGCATTAAGGGGTCGCAGCATTAGAAAGGTTGAGAACCGTTGGATTAGATAAGAAAGAACATAACTAGTAATTTTGCTGATGCACCTTCTCATTCTGAAGGTGGATTGAAGACAGACTAAAACTTAAGTGTAGCTCGTCAAAGAATTCAATGGATGTCACTGAAAACTAACAACCCATATTTGTATAATATGAAATTTCTGACTTGGTTGTTTTTGTTGATTTGGCTCTGTGACTAGAATGTGTAGGAAGGCGGATACATTCAGAACTTTCTATGTTTTCATGGCAGAATCTTTCAGTGTTACACATTTTGTGTGGACAGGAAGAAATTAAGAGAGATGACTATTTAGAGCGTAGCTGTGATATCTTCTGTCAGCTATAGGTTAAACAAAGTTCAAGGGTGCGATCAGACAGGGCTGTTTTCAATTGCCCCTTTTAGAAAATATGCCCCTTCTGTTGCCCAAAAAGCAAAAGAATTATCCTACCTCATATTTCCACAAGATGTTCTACCTTCACCTCGAAGTCTGGCAACATCTTCCTAACAACAAATGCTTACTATTTATTGGCCAGTTACCGGTGCAGCTTTCCAAGGGTCCTTATTGGTCACTGGCTGACCGCATTTGCTCCCATGAATTAGCTTAATTTATTTACATTGTGACCTCTTCCAATGCAACAGAAAGAGTCACTCTGGGTGTTATCTTCCTCAGAAATGAGGAAGAGACACCCATTCTCAAGCTTCAGGATGTGGTAAGGAGCATGCAGGAGTAAAATGTATGGTGTCCTTGACTCCAATTCCCCTTGAAAGCATCCTCTTAAGCATGCCTGATCATACCTATAGTAAAAAGTCTCTGGTTATTTTTTTTTTTGTTCACCTTTTGTGAATTGTGTCAGTATATGAACACCCTTTGAGCTTACAATCCAGAAACTGAGTAATAATTCCATAATCTACTTTTTTGCCTTCCCCAAACTCTAAGTGAGCTCTCTGGGTGTGCATAGCATGAGCACACAGTCATTTGAGTGTTTCAGTTGTATGTTTATATATACATATAAATAAAATTTAACTTTTTTAAAAAAAAATTGCTCCCAGAGTACGTACTGAGCTGGAGACGACATGTAGCAGCAGCTCTCAACTCACTGCCCTCCAAATGTCCTTTAAATCTACTCCCAGCATTCAACTTCTTTGGAGCAGACATGGATCGCTGGAAATGGAAAGCTGACAGATATCATTCAGGAACATGTGGAGGGCTGTGAATTGAGCATCCCCGCCATAGAGGACCAACCATTCTGAATTATTGGCTTCTGATGCAACTAAGAAGAATTTGTTTCCCTGAGCTTAGTTCTTGAAAGATGCAATGGCCTGTGTACAAATTACTTCGTACACTTTCTGAGTAGCACTGTTTGTCAAATGATGCATGTTCATATATAATGGTGACTTGTGCAGCTGGGCAGGGTCATAGTTCTTATTGCAACCTCATCTTTGAGCTCTCTGAACCCTGTTTTGAGGAGTTTGGGAGTTTGGGTACTCTTCTTCTCTAGTTTCACTGCTCAGGTCACTGCTGTTCAGGCATCATTTGAAGGTTATCTCTTGGCAGAATGCTGATAAAAATGTAATCCTATGGAGCAGTCTCAAGAAGGGGTTTCCACCAAATGTTACTGGACTACTACTCACTTCATTCTTTGCACATGGTCATGTAAGCTCAAAAGCCCAACTGTGAAGGGACATGGAACTGTCGCCTTGATAAAGCTATACAGTTCTGTGTTAGTAAGTGCCTAGATTGCTTGGGAAATACATGTGCATCACTTTGTGTTCTATGAAGGAAGAAAAGTGGGAATGTAACTGTACATGAATGAATGAATGAATGAATAAAGTGTAATTAACTCCTGTGAACTGCATTCTGTTCCAATTTAAGACTGATATGTTGGTATTATTTTACACTATGATCCAATGGTTTAGCTCCAGTCAGGAAGAAAAGTTGTCAAAGGCTCTCTTGTGGACTCTTTTCTAGGAATGTGCAGTTTGGTTTGCACTCGAAAATTGGATCAAACAGTTCTTGCAGTTCATATACCCACAAATTTGATTGAACTGAACTATTTTCTCACACTGCAGGACCTGGGCAATGCATAGGAAAACAATATCAGTGTCATTCCTCACATACTAAATTTTAGATGCCACTTACAAGCTTTTAAGGCACCCCCACTTCTCCACAGAACCCCAAGGAATATCAACTGCAAGTGGGCTCTTTAAATCCTACACACTGCAGCTTGGTGGACTTTGGGGTCTGTGAATTGTGATGCTAAGGGCGGGCATCCGTTTCTCCAACCTGCCTCTAGTAGTGTGCCTTTCCTTTCAAGGCTCCTTTATTGTTTGGGAACTGGGCCCTAAAACTACCCAGCCGCAACACACCCTTTAACAGTAGGCCTTTAAACCTCTCTCTTCAGCCTCTCAAGACTTGTGCCGAAAACGGTCAGCTTTCATTTATAGTTTAGTGACTTGGTTCCTAATGTAAATGAAATCCTTTCTCAGTTCCCTCTCTGACTCAGCCAGCACCAAGCATCAGGCGGAGTTACTTTGAAACAAATGAAAATGTAACTTTATTGTTTTACAGCTCTTTGCTGCACATTAGCTGACAACATTACCACTTCTTATTAACTCTTTCCTAAACTCAGGACCCTGCCAAATGTCTTTCCTAGATTTCCACAGAACCCGGATCTGAACTGTCTGTCTTTTCCCTAAGTTTAGCCCCAGTTACAGAACAATGACTTTCTTCAGTTGTGCCCTTTTATATCTTCCCTGGGCTTATTCTCTCCTCCTATTGGCTGATCCTTGGAGCGGACTTCCCCCTCCCAACTGGAATGAGCAAGTCACACTTCCCTCTGACTGGACAGCTTCCCTAGCTATGCTACATTGTCTTGCTACCCTGACAACTAGATCTGGGGAGGGGCTTCACATGCATGTAATATCTTAATACTGAAATTATAGGGGAACATAATGCAGTCATCCCAGATTATAAGGGCAATTTGCTTCTCCAGTGTCTGTTCATTCGGCCCTTGATTGCCTGCTTTTGATCGGGATGGGATTGCAGTTTGGGAAGATCAAAAAGCAGCTGCCAATCAGTACTTTGCCCACCCTCCAAAAATGCTTCACAAGCTGTCCCTGATGCTCATGCTCCCCAGGAAGTGTTTTTAGGATTCCAACATTATCATCCAGTCCAAGCTCTTTGCTCCCAACTGGCCTGTGCTCATGTTTGCAGTATGGCTGGGCTCTCTGCTCATCACAACTGAATGCTAGAATTTAAGGTGGCATATCAGACAAGGATTAAGAAGCCATATAAAGATGATTTCTTAAATATGGAGGTGCTTTAGGGCATAAAGGAGAAATGTTGTTGCTCAATACAGTGTTACAGTACTCCTTTTTCTGAAATAATTTCTGAAATATGTTAGTTACATATTGACTACTGTCCAAGGGGCAAACCAGTGGGACACTGGCTTGTGGGATGCATCAGAGTTCTGGGGCATCTTAATTGTCCCATGGGGGGAGAAACTGGCATTAGGAGGGAGGCAAGGTACCATGAAGAAGAAAATGGAGAGGGAGCAAGCACAGCAATGAATGTGAGACTGCAGCAGGGCAATCACCACACTCTATATATGTACTTATGTACATGTGTGTGAGAGAGAGATGCTAAAAAAGCAGGATTTGAGAACCAAGCCTTGGGACTGGCCCTGGAGCTGCTAGGCCTCTGCTGTTGTCAACAAGACCATCTGCCGGGGCTGGACTGCGCGTGTGTCTACCACCTGGGCCTCCCTCCACCAAGATAAAAGGCCAAACTCCAAGTTGATGAGAGGATGCGGAAGAACCATCACTGCCAGACCCACTGCTGTGTGCTTGTGCTGTTCCTCCATACTTGGCATTAAGGCTGGTTAGAAGAGGGAGGATCATCCCGGCCAGCACTTGTCGGTGGCTGCAGATAGAAATAAGACTGAGCGTGGAGAGGGGAAAGGAGGAGGAATCAGTATTGTTGCCCTTTTACCCTCCCCCAATGTTTTATTTAATTTTTCATAGTATATTATAACATTTATAACATTTATTTAAGGTATTAGTGTACTCATTGAATGTATGATGTATTACTTTGTATTTACTTTGTACTTTGTATTTACTGAGACTGATCTGTTATTTACTGAGATTGTTTTATTTTACTTGTATTGATTTGTGTATTCCTTGGGCCTATTCGCACTTGGCCTTTTTCTGGAGTGTATCTCAGGATAGGGGTCTGTGGTCCACATGCTAATGCAGACTCTAGCAGACCTCACTTTGGGCCTGCTGAAGCCGGCACTAGCATATGGACAGCAAGTCCCTATTCCAGGATATATTCCAGAATAAGGCCAAGTGCGAATAGGCTCTTTGTATTTTTTTTTTCTGTTTGTTGTAAACCGCCTTGGGCAAAATTTTGTTTTTGGAAAGGCGGTATACAAATAAAAATGGAATGGAAAATGGAATGGAATCTGTCCAGACTCACAAGTGGAGAAGATCGCTCTGGCCACATTGGCACATGCTCAGACCACTGGAAGATCGTGAAGGCACATGGAAGAACTCTCCAAAGAGCAAAAGGTTCCGTGCATGAGAAACACCTCTGAATACACTTCTGTGCTGAGTACACTTCTCCCACTATGGCAAAACCATAGGCTGAGAACCATCTTGCCTGAGTGGAGTGGAGAAGAGGCAGCAGGCTGGGCTCTGCCATCTTGCTCCCAGCAGTGCCCCTCCCTCTTTCAACTGCTCCCATCACAAGACGGCAAAGAGACTATGGCAGCTGACCCACCAGTTGAGAAAACGTCTGGTCCTGAGGCCGAGCAGGGCAGGGCTGAGTAGATGCTGGCTGACCATCTCTATCATCATCTGGTTTGTCATCAATGAAGAGTAAAGAGAATAGGAAAATTCCAGCAATAAGAAATGAACAGAAGAATTGGAGCTGAAGACCTCAAGCGCTTGCTTTTTGCTGTTCCCTGTTCCCTCCCACACCATTTTCCTTTTGTTTCTTGTCTCTTTAGATTGTAAGCCTGAGGGCAGGGACCTGTCTAAGATTAATACAATATTGTAACCCGCCCTGAGACCTTCAGGTATAGGGCGGGATAGAAATACAAATAAATAAATCAATAAAACACAGCATTTTGCACGCAGACAGGCTTAGTGAGGCCGCAAGGGCCATCCCATTCCTGCAGTGATTCAGTCTCTTGGAGACTACATTTGCCAGTACAGTAGAGGTATGCCCTCTGCCTCTTACTCGTAAACAGCAGTCACTGTTGATGGTTATAACTGGGATCGCACGTACGTACAAGATTTTAGATTGTAGGTACCAAATGATCCAGCCTTTATACTACTATAATCAAAGGGTTAGCAGAGGGAAATAAAATGTATTCTTTCCCAATAGAGACAATTACCGCATGTTTTAAACTGTAGTTGCCACAGATAGACAGATTGTGCTGACCACAACATCATTGCATTCTATTTTCAAATATTTTATAAATAATTATAACATTGCTCATGCACCTGCCATGGAAGAACACCAACCACCAAAAAGATGATGAGCTAATTGGTAATGCACAAAATATGGCTGAATTCCTGTGCTGTTTCCTGCATCTCCTCAAACGGCTCTGCTGCAGATTCAAAACAAGGAAATTTTCATTCCCAGATGTCAACATTCCAAAGGGCGTGTATGCAGGACATAAAGACACTATATATGCACCTCTCTCATCTCTGGGGTACAGTAAGCAAGCAGAAGGTGATACTATCCCAAATCTTGGAGATACAGCCAATGAATAAGAGCTTTATTCAAAAATTGCACAGTTTTTATACTTTCTTGCTTGAGACCCTTATCCTCCTCAGAAAAAAAATGCATTTGGAAAAGGAGTATATCAGGTAATTTGTTTGCTATTAGAAGTATCCTCACCTGAACTTTGCAAGCCTGATTTTGGCTGGTCCGGAACTTTTAAGAGCTTTAGGAATGTAATGGGGAGTAATATCATTACAGAGGCCCTGATGGAAGATATGTGTGGGAGATGGCAACAGCACAGCTGTGTGCCTCCTGGTTCATTGCACAAAGCATGCTATTACAGGACAATTCAAGGAAATGAGTTTAAAAAAGACTTCCCTTTGCATATACTGATGTGCCTAACAACCAAGCACTCTTGATGGTTAATATCCTTGTTGCTTGGTACTTGCCGACTTCCTTTGTCTTGGTAAATTTGTGAGCATGGGGGACACTCAGCAGAGGAGAGGTGGAGATCAAAAGCTGATCTATAATCCTGGATTTATAAGACAACCAGAATGATTAAGGGACTGGAACACTTTTCTTACAAAATCAGACTGCAATGTCTAGGCCTTTTCAAGCCTTGAAAGATGGCATTCACGAGGGGACCTGACTGAAGTATATAAAATCATGCATGGTGTAGAAAAGGTGGATAGAGAAAAATTCTTTTCTAGAACCAGGGACACACTATGAAGGTGATTGGTAGGGGAGTCAGACCAGACAAAGTATTCTTCACCCTGAGTGTCATCAGTTTATGGAATTTGCTGGTTACAGTAATTGGCCTAGATGACTCTTAAGAAAGGGTTAGACAAATTTATGGATGACAAATGTATCAGTGGCTACTAGAACAGATGCCTAGGTACCTCTTCCAGGCTGGGGGACAGGCAGGATGCCTTTAAGGCCATTTGCTGGGATTGAAGAGCAGGTGAAGGTTTGGCCTTTTCTTTGGTTTGAGATGCCCATGAGCAACTGGTGAGCCACTGTGTGGAACAGGATGTTGGACTAGATGGGCTGTGGCCTGATCCATCAAGGATCCTCTTATGCTCTTATCTTTCTGAAAGAGAGAAGGAAAGTGTGTGTGTGGGGGGGGCGGTCTGCCACAGCCCATGCCTAAGCAGAACATGGCAGACCACTTCAGCAAGCAGCAGGGACCCATTGGCCGATCAGGTAAGTGGAGTGGGGGGTGGGGGGTGGCACACCCGCTGGCTGACGCCAACCCAATTGGGGCAGCAGCCTTCGGGACCACGAGATGCCCCAGTCCATTCAAGTCCCCCCCCCCAAATGGGGCTGCCAGCCAGCAGAGCCAGTAAGGCCCAATGGTGGCAACCCAGGCCGGGACTCCTGAGCTGTCTGTCAGGGAGAGTGTGAATGCTGTCCCTGCTGGACAGCTCTGGGATGCCCAGAGCTCACTTCAGGCTGGGTGTGGAGCACAATTTTGTGCTGCACGCCCTGTCTGCAATTAGGATAGCTCTGGGATGGGCTGGCATGCTTCTTCTGGCTGGAACCAGCCTTCCCAGAGAGCGAAAGCTTTGTCCCAGAGCTGTTCTATTTGTTCTGCAAGGCCTGAGTGCGAATAGGCCTTCTCTCTGAGACACCCTTTTGTTATGTCTGAATACAGCCAAGGTATCCTGACACTGTCTAAGAAGCAGATTGCCTCCTTTGTCTGTAGGGTTTGTGGTGCATTTCAGAGGTATGCATTTCAAGCTATACAACTTGTTTTTGATTATAAGAACTTTCTTTTTATAAGTTCAGCCTTTGTAAAGTAAAAATGTTATGTATCTTGCAGTGCATGCCAGCTTTAGAAATAGTCTTACAAATTTATATACTAAAAATCAAATCAACATGTAACACTTATCTACGATTGTTGGAAATCAACCAACACAAGGGTCAGAGAAATGCAAAACTAACATTTCCCTCCAAGAGGTGCTAATGTTTTCAGTTTGGCCTGGTATCAATCACAAGTTGCAATCTCAAGTGAAGAATAATGTTCTCATTCATTCAATCACTCTCATTTATTAGTCTCTTAAAAGTTTTCCATGATTTAACGTTTCGGGACTTTCTTACAAAAGAGGGAAAAATTCCAGGGTTTTTTTTAAAATATACATTAATTTTATTTATATTTCCACAGAGCTTAAAATGTGGGCACGACAGTTTCTTTACAGCTGGAGTTACATCGGCATTTCCATTTTCAAATTCCATTTGTTGAGATCTATAGGAAAGTGTGCAAAGGAGTTGTGGGCTTTTGCATAGGAGTCAATTTGGAGGGAAGGCTCATCGCCAGTGGCCTGTTAAAACATTTTTAACCCATCTAAAAAGAGATCGTTCCTCGATGTGGCTCATGCAAATTCCATGCTGCGTGGCAAACTGCTACTTAATTAAAAATACCACAAGCACACATTTCCTACTTTTTTTAAAAAATGGAGGGTCTCATTAAAAACAGCCAAAACAAATGCACAAGTGTTCTGTTGCCTGCCCACAGTAAATATTTTCAAGGATTCTTTTTCATACCGTGGTAGGCATGCTTTGAAGATGACCTTAATTTTCTGCATAAGGTATAATGCAAATGAAAGATATCCCACACTGGATAAAATTAGTATGTATGTCTGCTTAGCAGATTGGAACTTAAAACAGTATGCTTCTTTCTCCAGCCTGGCAAACTTCTCCCTAACATCTTCAGCTCCTTTTGCTGAAACACACTGTCTTTTAATGGAAATGTCTTGCGAATGCAGGGTTTACCATTATGAAAGGTAAATTACACAGTAATTAAGAACTTGGTGGTAGCAACCAGTACCCAGGGGCATACCCAAGAGTGTTGGATGTACAATTTGGAGTTTCATTGGGCCAGGGACCCACCCAGTGCCCAGGAACACACCCAGAAATGCTGGAAATGCAGTTTGCAGATTTTATTATCCATCCATTAGGGCTGTGCACAAATGCAATTTTCAGGATTTGATTAGATTCAAATAGAATACTCAAAAATTCAATTCGATTAGAAGCTTAAATTCAAATTTAACCAAATTCGATTCAAATTAAGCAAATTTCAATCTATTCAATTGAATTTTTAATTCAAATTTGCTCTTACAAATGTCAACAACATCAGTAGATGTCCTTATGCATCTTCACCGGGTCCGTACACATCCGTACAGGTTCGTATGCATCCCGTAGTTATCTGGTATGCAACCCATTTTCATCCTGTACAAATCCATGCAAATGCGTACGGATGCAGGAAAGATGTGGATCTTCAGGTATGCATCGTGTACAAACCCATACACATGTGAATATTCGAATAATTCAAATGAATAGATCCAAAATTTGAAATTTGTATCAAGACTTTAAATTCAGGCAAGAGAGTAAGTGGAGCCCTTCTGGATTGGGCAAGAGACCATCTAGTCCAGCATCCTATCTCACTTACTGGCCCTCCAATTGCTTGTGGGCATCTCAAGCAGAAGACAAAGGCAAAATCTTCACCTATTCTCCAATCCCTGCAAATGGCCTTTAGAGGCTTCCTGTCTTTCCAGCGTGGAGGAAGTACCTAGATGTCCATTCTAGTAGTTATTGATACACCTGTCATCCATGAATTTGTCTAACTCCTTATCTAGACTGGTTGTTATTACCACCTATTCTGGAAGCAATTCCATAGACTGATGACCCTCTGGATGGATTTTTGGGACTGTTTTACAGTGGTTCTCTTGATATCTCTGAGACAGGCTCAGAACTTCTGTTCAACACCTTAGGAATTCTCATGTGGAATTCTTCAGAGGCAAATTCTGTCCTGTAAACTGTTTAACATATACATGAAGCCATTGGGAGAGGTCATCAGGGGATTTTGAGTAAGGTGCCACCACTATGGGGATTCTCTTCATTCCTTCAGCGTTGGATCTCTTCATTCCTTCAGCGTTGGAAGGTGCAGTTGAGGTGTTGGATCACTTCCTGGAGGCAGTAGTAGCTGGATGTGGACCTATAATTGGAAATTGAATCATACAAGATGGAGATACTTCGTGTCATGGAGTCCCAAGTCCAGGAATTTAGAAAGCACTCAATTCTGCATGTTGTTCTGACCTATTAAAAACAACTCCATGCAGAATTGAGGGCTCTCTAAATTCCTGGACTTGAGACTCCATGTTGCTTCTGGATTAATCACTATTGCTTGAGGCTCAGATCAGTGGTAGCCAAGAGAGCTTATATCTATCTTCAACTTTTTTACCAGCTTTGGTCCATCTTGGATAGGAACTAAATGACCACAGTAATCCACAGTCTGGTAATCATTTTTTTAGCATTCTTTACATAAGGCTGTCCTTGAAGATGGTCCAGAAGCTGGAAGTGGTGCAGAATGCAGCAGCAGGTCAACATCTGATGAGGGTTTCTAGCCAGATGCACATCACAATGCCTTGAAAGTTTTGCACTGGTTGTCTACTTGCTACTCAGCCTGCTACTCAAGTGTTGGTGTTAATATACAAAGCACTAAATTGATGGTGCCCTGAATATCTGAAGGAGCACCTTACACAACTGCCCATGTTTTAAAATCACAGGGGAAGCGTCCTCTGTTGTCCCAGTGCTCTTAGAAGTATGGAAGGAACAGCATATAAGGTCTTTTCTATGGTAGCCCCCAGCTTTTGGAACTGCCTGCCACTGGAAGTGCCAGTGCCGTATGGTGTTTCCTAAGTCAATCTTTTTGAATTTTTCCAAAACCCTGCTATGACTTTTTTTCTTTTGCTGCACAGAGGTGCCTAGTTAAAAACATTCCTCTTTACCCAGTCCTCTGATCTCTAGTTCCCTTTGAATGTTATGCTGCTATGGTGGTATATAGGGTTATATTTTAGATATGTTTTGTTTGTACGTGTGTGTTTGTACTAAGTGTTGCAGCCTGCCCTGAGACCATCAGAGTGAAAGTGAGATACAGTATAAATATTTGAAATGAATAATGTTAATGAAACTATAAACAAAATGATGAATGCTCATATCATTTTAAACATGTGGTATATTGTTTTATATGTACTGATTTTTAAACGTCTTTTAATGTGCATTCTGTTTTAATCTGTTGTTTTAAGATTGTAACCCGCCCAGAGACCTTCGGGTATGGGGCAGGATATAAATGTAAATAAATAAATAAATAAATAAATAAATAAATAAATAAATAAATAAATAAATAAATAAATAAATAAATAAATAAATAAATAAATAAAATATAGCTATCACCCTGAGTCAGCCTTGTAACATCTATATAAAGGAGCTAAATCCAAGATTAAATATAAAATACTTATTAATTTCTGCCACCATGCAGCAAAGTGGAGTCCTGGAAAAATAATAATAATAATCTTTGGGAACTGGGAAGATAAGAACAAGTATCTTTTCAATATTAATTAATGTAAGGAATTGCTTATAATATCTTGCATTTGAATGTATGGTCTCTCCTTTTTCCTATGGTGTCAAATATTTTTGAAAATGGTCTACCTTCAATTACTTTAATCAAAAAATTCTTGTTTTAAATGCTTTCTGGTTATTATGAGACTTTTATACCTATCTTTGATCATTTTTGACCATACAGCAGAATAGTTGGCATTTATGACGTAACCATAACTAGTTTAGTACAAATCTTGTTTACCATGTACTTGTAAAATTAAATAAATAAATAAATAAAAATATCCTCACAAGTGGGTATGGTACACACAAAATTGTGCATGGATCCCAGTTGTTAATGTGCCATTATACTGCCCCCAGTGGAAGCTCTATGTGAAAGCTCCAGCAGAATCAGAAATAAATAACACACTTTTATTGTTCAAATCAGTTCATTTTAATTTTGCGTTTTTTAAAATTAGTTTCATTGTGTCCCATCCTGGGATGGTTGGGTATAGGGCAGGATTGAGACAGACAGACGGACGGACGGATGGACAGAGAGAGAGAGAGAGTGAGTGAGAGAGAGAGAAAGATGATAGATCATGATGATAGGTAGGTAGGTAGGTAGATAAGATGTGAGGCAGGGACCAACCAAATCTAGGGCCCAGAGCAGCAAGGAGAACGTTGTTCTGGGTGGAAGTGCCACCTATAGTAATGAAGAACCCTCCGAGAGACTGTTGTTTCCTTCCCTGTGTGTCTTCTGATCATTGCTTTAATCAGCTGCCATTTCTCATGCTTTATAGACTTTGTATCCATTTCACTTGTATACTGTTAGTCTTCTACAAACACTGCTGCTAAGAGGAACAGATGCAGCATGTTTGCTGGCCAGAACTGAACATCTGCCAGATGTCTCCTATTTCCTATTTGCAAATCTTACTTTCACTAGTGAAGTTTACAAAGGACAAGATGATACATCTGTGCAGCTGGGTCCAGGCTTCAGTTTCAGTTCAGTAATTAATTGAAGTTTAAATTAAAGGGTACTAGAAAAGCCAGGCTTCTGGTCTGATACGGTGAGAGTCTTATTTTCTTTGCTAGAACAAATTCCCAGCGTTTGAGTGGGTCTCACTTTCAAGCAAATACATATGGAATTACACTCTTGCTGAAAAGGGATTGGGCATATTTTACCCAGGAATGGCAGCTGATTAAAGCTGTGAAGACACCGCACAAGGTTGGAAGTAACAGTCCCTGCCTTGTACTGTTTGGGAAGAAAAAGGGTAGGGTTTAAACACAACCATGCAGAGCAATATCCAAGGCTAAGCAAATCCACTGGCCATAACCTGAAATTATCCAGGCATCCTAAGCGTTTCCTTTACACTCCTGCCTTAAAGCATCTAGGCTTAAACAGGAGTTGGAAGAACCTCCAAGAGACTGATCACACACCCTGTGGGGAAGAGGCAGAAAGAATCTCTGACTTTGATCTTCCTGTTTTGCAGCTCAGCGCAAGAGAGACAGAATGACTGAACAGTGAATGGTAATTCTGCATTGCTCCTAACTTGACCCATTTATGCTTATTTAGTTTTGCTAACTAGCTTTCCTTTCCCCCACACCACGGACGTTCCTGGGAGCACAGATAAAAAATCTAACACAGCTACTTCACTGTTGCTTAGACCTGTATGATATAGAAAAATAATAAAAATAAAAAATTGCTATCTGTAGAAGACTAGTGGTTTGGTCTAGTGGTTAAGGAGCCGGACTCTTATCTGGGAATACTGGGTTTGATTCTGCTGTCCCCCATGAAAGCCAGCTGGGTGACCTTGGGCTAGTCACAGCTCCTTTCTGAGCTCTCACAACCCCACCTACATCACAGGGTGTCTAGTATGGGGAGAACATAAGGTTTGTCAGCTGCTTTGAGTCCCCTTAAATGAGTGAGGAAAGCGGGGTAGAAAAGCCAACTCTTCTTCTTTATAAACAGCTTGACCAGGAGCAGACAGAAAGCTCCTGGTGAACAACATTCACACCCTCTTTTGGTGGCAAGACTGCAAATGGGTGCATGGCTGCACAGTCAGGCACTGTCTTCTGACAGCCACAACAATATCTGCGCCTAGCCATCCATACGTCAACAGCTGGGTGCAATATCTGGCTAGGCGCAGATATTGTTACCCGCCCTTATTTACTTATATATTTACATTTCTATCCCGCCCTACACCCGAAGGTCTCAGGGCGGGTAACAATATTTAAAATTAAATATATTAAAACAGCATATATTAAATATATCGAAACAGCATATATTAAAACAATAGTGTCTGCAACTAGGAAGGAAGAGTGTGTCCTCATTTAACTGAAGGCCAGAGTAAAGAGATGTGTCTTCACCACCCTCCTGAAGATATACAGTGAGGGAACCTGACTCACCTCAAGGGGGAGACTATTCCGTAGCCTGGGGGCCATTACTGAGAAGGCCCTCTCCCGGGTGCCCACCTGTTTCACTGCTGAGGGTGGTGGGACAACCAGGAGGACCTCCCCTCCAGATCTTAAGCCATGGGCAGGTTGATATGAGGTGTTCCTTTAGATATTTGGGGCCCAAGTCATTTAGGGCTTTATAAGTCAAAGTTAACACCTTGAACTGGGCTCAGTAGCAAATCAGCAGCCAATACATCTTCACCTAACTGGAAGTGTGAACAGGTCTTGAGCAACTCAAGGAACTTTTTTTGTTCCTTATTTATTTGGCACAGAGTCTGCAAATAGGTCAACATCAGTAATGAAAGTCAGTGTCCTTTAAAATCAGCCACGATAGAAGTGACATGTCGCCAAAACTAATTACATATAATTCATTTTGTTATTGCATTTTCAGATATGGGAAAAGGTGTGTGTGTGAGTAGATGTCCTTATTCTTCAACTGAACTTCCGTACATACTGTACCAAGGATACTACATGACCTACATGCCCAAGAACATATTGCAGGGCTGTCTGATTCTCAATGCATATGTAGAACACAGATTTCACAGCAAAAATAAGGAGTGCAACATGAACTCCAGGAAGCCATTAAAATATATTACTGAATTCAGCAGAGATTCTCCATGCCCATCCATTAGAGTTAGGAGGTGGAATGGACAGGAAGTCTACAGTTGGACTGAAAAGAGGTAGAATGTGCAGCAAAGCACTTTTAAGGAGGATTTCAGCAAGCATGATATAAATAGTGCAAGGAATGCCCAAGGCTATTGAATGAAACTACTTGGTGACCAGTTCAGTAAGAGTGCATTAAGAATGGAAGCAGAGTAAGAAAATTTCAATGCTGGCATTACAACTTGGAGAATCAGACAGAACTGTACGCCCATGCTTCTTCTCTAAGATAGGCTGAGTCCAGATTATTGGATTAAATCCACAGTTATAACAAAATACGCAGCTTACCTGGCTAGGAAGCCACAATGAGCCATTTGGAATCCAGCAGCCTCCCTGCAGCTTTCTCACAGAAAGCTTCCCATGCGGTGAGGCCCACATCACATGAGATGGGGCAGCCAATGGGAGTTGAGTTGCAGGCTCAGCTCTCGTTCGCTGTTCTTGCCATCCTGTTGAGTCTTGCAGGAAACGTCAAATTTACCTAATACTGCAAAGCGAGTGCTCACGTTCCACAGTAGTAGAAGAAGGAGGCTTGGCTTTTCTACCCTGCTTTTCTCATCCATTTAAGGAGACTCAAAGTGGCTGGCAAACTTTCCGTTCTCCCCACAACAGAACACCCTGTGAGGTAGGTGGGGCTGTGAGGGCTCAGAAGAGAGCTGTGACTAGCCCAAGGTCACCCAGTTGGCTTCATGGAGGAGTGTGGAACTGAACCCCATATTCCCAGATAAGAGTCCAGTTCCCTAACCATTAGACCCAATTCACAAGTAAATTCACAGTAGTGGCGGCATAATGCACCACCGCTACAGTGTCAGTTTGATATGCCCACACCCCACATGCAGATTGGAATCCACAGTATGCACAAGTCTGGACACACAACTACCACTTAAGTTTCTTGAAGTCACCTTGCCCTTGTGTCTGGCAATTATCCAGTCTCTAAGATGGATTCTCTCCCCTCCACCCCAATTTTATTTGGCTGGAAAATTTCTGCTTATTAAAATACTGCTGGATATAAAAATTCTCTTTCATATTTAACAAAAACACTTTGCAAAATGCCAGCAGGGAAAAATCAGTATCTTACCACTGGCAGCTCAAAATCGTCCTTAGGAACGCCTTCTCCCATATCAACCTGCCTGTGCCTTAAGATCAAGCTGTGAGGCCCTCCTGGTTGTCCCACCACCTTCAATACTGAGGTTGGAGGGCTCCCGGGAGAGAGCCTTCACTGTGATGGCCCCCAGACTATGGAATAGCCTCCCCCTTGAGGTGCGTCATGCCCCTGCCTTATATATATTTAGGGAGGCGGTGAAGACGCACCTGCTTACCCTGGCCTTTGGCTGAGCTGCTTATGTTTTCCCCAGTACAGACACCATTATTTTAAACATACTGTGTATCGTTTTATATTTGCTGAATTCTTTTTTAAAGTCTTTTAATGTATACTTTGTTTTAATCTGTTTTAAGGTTGTTACCTGCCCAGAGACCTTCGGGTATGGGGTGGGATAGAAATGTAAATAAATAAATAAATAAATAAAATGCACAAAAGGGAGAACTTACATCTGAAAGGTTTTTTAAATTTTTAAAATCAATCTTCCTCCTACCTTTCCAAACTATTTCTCAAAGGCTTTGGAAATAATTTCCAATTAGATGGAGATGCTACAAAAAACTACACCTGCTTTGTTCCTTCAAACAATTGTTGCCATGGCAATCTGTCCTGGCCATTCACACTTTGAGCGCTGCTGGGCAGTACAGGAACTTTTCACCCAAGTTTCAAATCTTCAAAGAAATGTAAAAAGTTCTAACGTTAAAAGTATGATAACATACAATAAGCATAACCTCACAAATATTTTTTTAAAAACCAAAGCTGTTTAATTAGAGAATTCAAATATTTCTAAAGACATGGTTAAGACAGGATGTAGCACCAAACACAACAAAACAGTTCTTGTACTGTTTTCTTTTTATCCATTTATGCAGCAAATGATATCTGTGAAAACGATAACTTACCACCACAAAGGAACACAGTACATTTTGGATGTGGTTGGTCTTTGTAACGCCCGCCAAAAACACAAATGTCAAAGGGATGTTTGAAAAATATAGAGCCACAATATTCAGATCAAAAATAAAACAAACTTTAAAAGAAGATACAGTATATTCTGTGTACAAGATTACGTTTTAACACAGGAAAATCTTCTCAAAAGTTGGGGGTCGTCTTATACGACGGGGGGTCATCATCTTATACGGCGAGTGTATCCCAAACTCTGTATTTTAAGAGGAAAAGTTGGAGGTCATCTTATACGCCCAATCGTCTTATACGCCGGATTATACGGGGTAGGTTTTCATATATTGCAATAATTTTGACTGTTGAACATTTTCCATGTTCAGTTGATGAGAACTGTCTACATGAAAGTGTTGAAAAAGTCTGTGCTAGCATTATTAAGTCTCTAAATTCCCCCAGGGCTGTTTACACTTACCAGCTAGACCAGTTCCATCCATTCCCTGGTCAGGCTTGTATGCATTTTGCCACTGTCGCAACCACCCCCAAATGGGATAACCCCTCCCTGGAGCAACCCAACAGTCCACAACTTGACCAGGAGCATCCATATTACTTCTGTGGGGGTGTTTCATACCCTCTCCCACGTGCAACATGGCAAGTAGGCATGGTGGTATGATATGTGCAGCATCTTGATTTAAATGGCAACATTCAGTGTTGCCTCAGTTGTTGCCATGGCAACCTGTCCTGCCCTGCCCTGTCCATTCACACTTTGAGCGCTCCTGGGCCAGTACAGGGCCTTCCCAGCACTTGAAGTGCAGACGATTGCCTTAAATTGGGTCTTTACCAACCTAGTATGGTATTGTTATACTATGCTAGACTGGTAAGTGTGGAGATTCCCTCCCCCCCCTCCCCAAACAAGTGTGAAATGTGTTTTGACAAATAGGCTAAGGCACAATAATATTTCCCTGAGAATATTTTTGTTTGCAACAGCTACCACATGCGATGAGAATAAAATTTGGTCCTAAAACAGAAGTTTCAAAAAAGATGTTGTTTCGTTGAAAATGCCTTCCAATCCTGCACAGTTGTGGTTGCAGTTTTTTAAAAGTTCAGAAAAAAAAAGAATTGCTTATATGGTGGTAGAGATATACAGGCAAAATGTACACATGGAATTTCTGCAAACACGGACCTGGCACACAACTAAGATCTTTTAATGTTGGTGAAATAACTGGTAGGCGTTCCCTGAGATCTTCTCCCGCAACAACTGCCCATTTTAATAATGAAAAAAAATCTTGTCAGCCACACCATATAGATATCAAACTATTTGGATGTCTAATATAATTTTTTAAAAAGCAGAGTAATATGGTGACACTTTGAAGCGTCAGCTTTGTATACCTGAGGTCTTTGCTTCTACCCACCTAATCTAATATTCTGTTTTCCTTTGGAACCAAATACATGTGATGAGAATTATTTTGAAAAGACTAGACAAAGAAGAGGTATAGGGAACAAAACAATCATCAAGGGCCACCCTATAAATGTACTTCTTTTTTAAAAAAGAGGAAGGAATGTAACCCAATACTTTTAACTTATTTTTATATATATACATCCTTATCAGACGGAGAAGTCTTGTACCATGCAAACCCTGCTTTTCAATGTCTATGCTGATTCAGAGCTTTGTCTCTTAAATATTCTTCCAAGCACTGGACCGCAAAGGGATCGAGGTCAGTGTCAAACTTGTTGGCAAAGAAGTGGTGTTTTTGTAACATCCAGTTCAAGTCCCCGACTCCAAAGACACATACTGAACGGATGTGAACACCATGGCAAGGCGGGTAAGGGGCGCCCTTGGACACATCTCCCTCAAAGTAATGCCATTTAACAAACCTGGCAAGAGCGTTCATATCCGAAACATCGTATTTCTCACTGGCGGAAACAGCACCAGGGACCTCAGGAATTCGTTGGATAGTGGCCCATAAGTATTCATCTGGACTGTAGGTGTCTTTAGCCCATTCTATAAATGCAAGGATTTTTCTGTTCTCTAACACATATTCAACAAACCTCCTGCTAACAGCGAAGTAGGCGCTTCCAGAGAAAATGGGCGTGCTGAGAGGTGGCTGCTGTTTGTCTATCCCCATATTTTTCACCTTACCGTCAACAATTTCATAGTGCTTCTTCCACCGTATCTCCTTGTTTGCAGGCATTTTCTCGGTTTCCAAGCTATTCTCGCCTTTGAGGGCCTTTAGTTTCTCGATTATTTCCTGGTTGGTTTTGATGGGGAAATCCATACCACAGAGATTGATCAAGTATTTCCAGCTTGTGCTCTGTCTGTAAAGGTCTTTCATGCAGTTGAGGTCCGCTTGCACCCGACTCCATGAAGCATATACTACACTCTCCAACTGGCTAGCAATGAAGACATTGTCGAAACATGAAGCGATCCCTTTAACTGCAGCCAAGAAAGACTCTGGAGACTTCTTATCGACATGAATGCAATAATAATTCTGAGGAGCGTAAATGGATCTCAAAAGTCTCTCGAGCATGTTAATTTTGTGATATGCCACTATTGAATAGGCAATGGGAAATTCTGCTTCTTCCTTGCTTAGAGGTTCTATAATGTACTTCCGCCTTCTTATGAAGGAGGCACAGTCTGTGGTCATGTTAATATAATCATTTGAATTTAATTTTTGACTCTTCCTAAATGAAACCGTTAACAGCTCTAGTTTTACTTTCTGGATCTCCTCTGGATCACCCTGCAATACCTTGGAACAGTTTATATTACTATTTGGGTATTCGTTGGTTAGCTGCAGATGGGCCTGATGTAGATAGGGTGGTTTCTGGTGGACTTTGATAAGGGAGAAGGTACCCAGAACAAAAACCAACCCCAGTAGTTTGAAGCGTAGATTATAAAAGTGACGGAGTTTTCTTCTAAGCATTTCAAAGTCCTTTTTGTCTTCCTCTACATCTGAGAGACTTTCTTCATATGCATGATCACGACCCAGCTTCAGAGTTTTTAATCAGCATTTCTCAAAAGAAAGTACCTGGAACCTGTACGGAAAAGATATGAATAATCAGCAGAATAGATACTTTTTTATTCCCATCTATTATAGCGCTTTCCTCCCTCCCCTTTCAGATCTGTATTGTATGCTTTTAATAATCCACCTGAGACTTTAGCGTGTAGGATGGGATAGCAACATAATAAAATGCAGATAGTTCAATACCAAGTTACTGTATTTGAAAAGAGTTTTCACGCATCCACTTCAGGGTGTAATAGGAAAAAAATCCTATTGACAGAAGAGCATGTGGACCTGCCCTTAGGCCTTTGTCTGAAAGCTTACCACTAAAACCTAGAAATGAAATGAAGGCCGCATTCCCATTACAACCTTATATCGGTTTCAAACCATTTTCAATCCTCGTAGACCCCACGTCAGTTTGGCTTAACACGCTTTCCGTGTGTTAAATCGCCCCAAAGCGTTGTAAATGTTAATCCTCATTTCAACAGGTCTCACTCTGGTTCATGCGCTTGAAATGTTTTACATTTTTTTACTTTGGGAACCCTTCAGTGTTAAGGGATGAGAGTTTCTCTCCCCCAATAGCTTGCTTCCAAAGCAAGCTGTAAAAGCAGCAGCCCTAGTAGCAATCCAAGCAATCCACTGTAGCAATCCAAGCACTTCACACCTGATAACGATCTTGCCATTTTGAAAGTTCTGACCTTTAAAAAAGGGAAAAGAAAGGAAAGCAGCTGCAGGGTTGGGGAGATGTGTGTTTTAAAGGCTGTGACGGTGATGGGCGAAAGGGGCTTGAGTTGCCGCTGCTGCTGTGTGCCCTGAGCAATGAGGAGAGATGGGGAAAGAATTGCTGGCTGCCTGCTGCCGTTTTTCCTCCATCCAGGCAAGCGGAAGCCACTGAGCCACCCAGCTAGGCTCCGTGAAGGGGTCCCTTATGGGTGGCACGTTCACGCCAGGAGGAAGAGGACAGGGCAGCCCTGAAAGGCAGTTTTTAAAAAGTAGCCACTGAGTCCCCTCTTGAGTCACATATGTCCTCAGAATCCGGATTGAATGCGATTCTGGCTGAAAGTAATGGGATCAGGCAAATTCACGTTTGCATCATGTTCTGTTATTTCGGTTTAGGGAAACTGGATTAAGCTTATAATGGGGATGCAGCCGAAATGAACTTTATTGACTAGTCATTTGACCATATCAAGTTTCAAATGTACAAAGGATAAAATCACAGAGACAAAACATACAAGAATAAAATCAAAATCTGAATATAAGTCATTGTTATATGTCCCCATCACCCTTACAAAGCACTCCATTCAGCTCAATTAAGGATTTCCTAAGTCGGGCAGCCTTAACCCAGATCCCTGATATGTATCAGATATGTATGTGTTTGTATCTGATATGTATTCACTTGAATCAGATATTCGTATGAATTTGTATGAATACATTGGTACTGAATAGAATTTTACCACCTCTGAAAGGGTTTATTCATATGAATAAGAATTTGCTAACATTCGTGAACATCTCTACTCTCAAGTAATAAGCTGATGACTTTCGAGAAACGGCTGAACTGAAATCACTTTGCACTTGAGGAAAATCCACAGCCAATTAATTCCCCACCCTGATAAACTGAACGACAAACAGGTAGGAGTCCATACTGTTTTATGCATGGTATAAATTTAATACTTCAAGCCAGAATCACAGAAGAAATACAGTAAATCTGGTAAGTTAGCAGCAGGAAGACCTGGAAAGCCCCAGCTTCTGAGCATTTTGTCCAGTTTTATCTGCTAGACATTCCTTCAAAAGTCACAACTGGCACACCTTCAAAGTTTTCCCATTCATCATCTGAAATCTTCCTTCTACCACATTTTCCAGAGAGATATTCAAGCTGAAATGGCACTGCTGAAAAAATAAAGTAGATATAGTGCCATTATGGCACCACTGTTGCCCTACTCTCCTCCCCGCCAAAAGCTCAAATATCTACTGCTGGAAAACCCAGTGAGGGTTGCAAGCTTTCCAGCAATAGGACTTTATCTACCTTGGGGATGGAGTGGCTACAGAGTAGCTCTGTCCATTGTGCATGCATGAAGGCTGAAACATATGGCTGTGCATAAATGGTTGTGGACGAATACTCTAAGCATTCGAAATCCGATCTAATTTGTTTGAATGTGGACATTTGAATTTGAACTGAATATCTTCACATTCGAATTTAGACATTCAAGCGAATTTTGAATGTTCCAAAACATTCTTCAGATACATATCAGTATGCATTTGCACTTATGATGCGGGATGTGAACAGGATGCATACAGGATAAAACAGGATGCATATGAAATGCATGCAGATACATATAACACATACAAATGTTGTTGACATTTGTATCTTCAAATTCGTGTTTAACATTCGAACGAACAGATTCAAATGTAACGGATTCAAATTGGTTTTTGTTGCATTCGGATTTTAAACATTCGAATCAAATTGAATGCTTTGACGTTCAATTCGACTTGAATTCAAGGCAAAAAACCCCACATTTGTGCACACCCCTAGTTGTGGGGACAGACTCTTTTGGGTATATGGTGCCTCTAAATACCTGGATATGCACATCACAAAAGTGTGCAACGCCAGCACCACAACATGCATTGTCTAAGTAGCAATAATACCAGGGAGGCAATACTTTGCATTATCCCATCTGGAGTTGGCCTTGATCTGTGTAAATCCAAGAGTAATTTGCCTTCAAGTTTCCTGCTCATCGAAGAGAGTTCCTCGTGGTTAGGCGTGCCATCATTTTACATTATACATTATATATACATAACTATGGGTGTGGCTGACATATTCACGGAACACACAGGGAGTATAAAAGAAAATGATGGAAAATAAAAGAGTGACTTATTACAGCTCCCCTATGGCAAATCCACACCTTTGCTATTCTTAGCCAACTTAACTGCATATCAGGAAGACCAAAGGTTAAAATCAAGACACCTTGAAGTCAAACTCAGCTTTTAGGGATGACATAAATACATTCATGTCATTTTCCGGGCAACAAAAGCAGTTAGGCATTAGTTTCCCCCAAGGAGGTGCAAATAAGATCTTTTACCACCCTGGTACTGCTATTTCCACATAAAAGAGAAAAAGCATATTGCAAAAATTTATGTTGCTCATGTTTACCCTTCTGTGTATTTATATAAACTATAAATAAATACAGAACTGCAGTGGTTCAAAGGGAATTTCTCTTACTTTGCTGTAATCGATAAATTAGCCTAATTAAATCTCAGTTACTTAAACTGCTTTAATGTTCTTACTATAGATTAGAAGGCTCTATTCAGATTAGCTCTATCCCTAATTAACTCGGAAAGGTCTTTGGTTTAGTCCATAGCAGGTATCTGTGCAGAATGGGGTTGCTAAAGTTTTGGGCCCCATCAGCACATTCACATGTTTTGCAGGGGGTATGGGGATGAGGTGGCACTGCTGAACTGCACAACCCATAGAATATCATATCAGTGAAAGGTGAAACCCCAATCAGAAGCATACCCCTCTCTCTTCCTATATCAACCATGGCTGGTGTCCATTCTCAACATCATATGGATGATCTTCTATAGCAAGAAAGAGAACAGAACTTCTGGTCATTTTCACAGTGTTGCCCTTTGCGGGAAAGCACCAAATCTAATGTATGTCACAGTACAATAGTAAAATAAACTTTGACTTAACACTATTCTTATTCTTATTATTACTGACATAAAACAACAGTAATACACAGCAAACAAGATATTTATGCTGGTTTTTGTAATTGTTATCACTAGTCGGGGACTTCCCAAGCGCCTAGGACTGAGTGATGTATCGGCAAATTATATGAGATCATCATCATCATCATTACTACTAAGCCCATATCCAGGGAGATCCAGTTCAGAATACATCAAGTTGTTTTTAAGTGACACCAATCCTGACAGGACCTTAGGGGCTGCAAAATTCCTGGCCATAGTTAATAAAAACAAGGGAGAAGTCAGAAAATGAAACCCTGCAATTGAGTGCCCTTGTCACAATCCCCAGCGATCCAGTCAGTGGCCACACTTCTAAGAGTTGCTAGGCGCCTTTAGGACACCGAGTTCGTGCAATGGCTGAGTGAGTACTACAGTGTAAAACACAGACACGGGTAGCAAGCAGTCTGAACAGTAAACTAAAAACAGGTTTATTATTATACACAAGCAATACTAGAAAGGAAAATAAGGTTCAGGTATTTGTTGGTTTTAAGTCTATGAGTCTCTTAAGGTTACCAGCTTCCCAGCCTATCAGCTCCCCTTCTTAAAGGAAAATAGTTCCCTTTTTAAAGACAAGCCTCTCCACGTTCCTCACCCTGCTCAGCTCTGCTTCAGCCCAAGCCTAGCCAGTGTCCTAGAACGCAGCTCTGGATGATCACAAGGCCCAGTCCGTCCTTGCTTGACTGATCACCCTCTGGTCAGTTGCCTGCAAAGTCTTCCTCCAGAATCTCCCAGTCAAAAGACCACTGGTCAACTACTGATCCAGCTCCTTCAGGATTCAGCTCTTCTGCTCCTTTCAGCTCTTGTCCCAGCACGAAGACATAGTCTGCTGTAATCTGTGTTCCTTTATACCTTTTTCTGTGGCCCTGATTGGCTGTCACCTCCTAGGGAAAATTGCTGCAATAAATTGCTGCTGGAGAGTCCTAAGAGAAACTCCTGTCCCTCACCCCTGATTGGTGGGAACTCCTCCTCTAGCCCCTCCAGCACTCAGATCCCCGGACAGCTTTTCCCTCCAAAAATCATCTGTAGCCAATCCTTGCACTCAGGCCCGCACAGGATTTCCCGCCCTTTTTGCAGCCCAAAACCCAGGGCTTGCAAAAAGCTGTTTGCAAAGAGGCTGACTACTGCAGCTTGCAAGAAGCCTGCAAGGCCAGAAAGCAAAACAGTTTGCAGCCTGTACCCAGAAACCGTCACAGCCCTTGATTAGAGATATTCTGAAAAATTAGTCTTGATCATATGTATTTTAAATTTGTATTGTTTTATTGCTTCTCATTGTAAACCATCTATCTGTTTTTATGTATTATCTTTTGAGCATATAGACTGTTTTTTACTTTTCATTTGATTTTATCAGTGATTTTATTGTGATTTAAAATATTTTTAATGTAAATTATATGTATTTTTTAATATTTGTTGATTCTGGTCTGTGAGTGAAGAAATAAAATTCATTCATCCATTCATCATCATTATTAATTACTACTACTACTACTACTACTACTACTACTATTGCCATTATTATTGGGTTTTTTCCACTTAGCACTAGAGTACCCATTAAGGACAGTCCTTAATGGGTACTCTAATGCTAAGTGGAAAAACACCCTTTATTTAAAAATGACAAGGACTTTACTCTCTCAGCATACAAGACTTTTGATCAAATAGTAGTTAAGGATGAAGATTTTGCAAGGCTTTTCCCTGAACCACTGCATCAGACTGGAGCCCTTAAATATGTTTCACCTTTAAAAAGGAAAGGATAGTGACCATTCTGACAACTTATCTTTTGCCTGCATCTCAATCCATCAGCTAAATATAGCTCTAGCTTTAATAATATCAATTCCAATTCTGCAAATAAAGTAGACATGTGCCTCTCACAGTCGGCTCATTCTGTACAGCTGCCCCTTGCTTCCCAACGATACAAAGGCTCCTTGTGATCTTTATCCAGAAAATAACATAGACACAACAATGCCAATTAAAAATATACAAAATCAATCAACAAAAATAAACAACTGAAGATGTGTTATTATCAGGATCTAGCCCTTTATGGATGTGGTCACATTCACACAAACTGCCACCAAACTTTACAAGGATGGTCATCCCTTAGATAGTATGGTCCTCAACTTTGCTTCTCATTGTTAAAATGTGACCTTTCCTCCTATAGGCAGTTTCATCCTGTGCAAACCATGATGTATGAGTCATTCATTACCAGAAACTGAAAACTGACACCAGTTCCCATTATATGATTTATATCACACAGAGGTTTCTGGAAATGCAATCATCACATGCTCTTTTCATGAGCCCATTGCAATTTCATTTTTCTTGAATAAAGGAAGCTTATGGCAGCAAGCACACTAAATCCAAACAATGTGGTGGCACAGACAGCAATTCCACTGGTTCTGCTATTATGAATAAGCGTTATTAGGTAATTAAAAGAAAGTATGTGAACACGGCCCATTTGCTTCAGAAAGCCATTTAAGGTACCAGGTTGAGATATCATGCCCTAAATCATTTGAGATAGGCTATTTGATGGAGTCTTTCCTGGCAATTACAGGAATGTGAACTAACAGGTTCATATACTAGTTTGGAACATACGAAACCCACCAAAGAGAGCTGGAATCTTAAGGAACCATACTTGACCTGCACCTACATCCAGCCTTCTATGATGATGACAGCAAGGTGAGGGTAAGTAAGCAGGATGAAAATTCAAGGAACCTTTCTTATGCCTTTTAGGGATGTGTACAAATATTAATAACTTTAAAAATTCGGGCAAATTCAGACATTTGAACTAGAATAGAATGTTATGACATTTGTATGCTAACATTCAAACGAATATGGATGTTTATGGACATTTGTACGAATAGTTCAGACATTAGTTAAGCTGGGGAGACGTATCGGATATGTATTTATTTGTATCAGATATGTATCTGTTCGTATCAGATACATATCTCTCCATATATGATATGTATCTATTTGCTCAGATACGAACAGATATGTATCTGATACAAATAAATACACATCCAATATGTATTTGTTCATATCAGATACTTATCAAATATGTATTCCTTTGTATCCGATACATATCGAATGTCCGTACGAATAAGTATGAACAGATTCATGTTGAACAGAATTTAACCACATTCACATGCGATTTTTTCATACGAATATGAATTTTCAATCGAATACCCAAAAAACATTCATGCAAATCACTACTGAAGATTGCTGAGGCCTACATAGGGTGTTTTTCCACCACAGCCCTTAGCTCCAGATCTAAGAAGATCTGGATCTAAGGAATGGGTACATTCCTTAATCCGGATCTAGTAGATCCAGATTAAGGGAAGCACCCAATGTATTTCCACAGGAGGTGTAGCACCCATTAGCAAAGGAGATTACCTTTGCACCCATGTGGGGAATCAGGATTGACCCACAAGGGGCCTGCCTGTCACCCCAGGTGTTTTGGGGAACAGGGGGTGCAATCTCTGAAGTCCCTCCGAAATCCCTCCGAAGTTGCCTTCGAAGGTTAGCAAAGGCTCCGAAGTCCCCCCGAAGGCAACTTAGGAGATTAGCAAAGGCTCTGAAGACAAACTCCTTGTGACAGCCTGCATAAGAATTAGCTCTTTGTGAGCAGGGATGAGTCAGCCTCATTAAATATGTACCTCTTTCTATGCCTGTAACAGTCCACTTTGATGTCCCTTTGTTCTCCGACGTTTGTCTTTGGAGCCTGTGCTAATCTTCGAAGTTGCCTTCGGAGGGACTCCAGAGCCTTTGCTAATCTCCGAAGGCAACTTCGAAGTAACTTCGAAATGGCTTTGAAATGATTTTGAAGCCTAGGTTTTAGGACTCCCCCCCCCATGGGTGCCCCCTCCCCCTAGCCTCCTCTAGACCCCACTGCCAAACTAATGTGGAAACAGGCTCCCTTTAATCCAGATTTTCTGGCTGAAGTCCCCATTGTAGACCCCATTAATGGGGTCTACAGAAAATCCAGATTAAAGGCTGAGATGTACCCATATGATCCAGATTTCCCCAGTGGCGATGGAAACAAATGTGTCCCAAATGGGTGCCGTGGTGGAAAAGGGGTCATCCGGCTCACACCCAAAAGGGTCCTTAATGAGTGCAAAAATGGGTACTTTCTACCAGTGGAAAAACACCCATAGTGATGTCAACAGCAGCTCCAAACAGACTCATCCTCTTGGCCACAAAGGCAGCTGGAAGTGGGAAAGCAGGGAGGAGGAATGTGTGTGAATATTTGGAATATTTGTTATTTGGACAAATTCGGACATTGGTATACGAATTGAATATCTGGACATTCAATCAAAGTTTAATGATTGGTCCACTGACCTTATCATAAAATGAAATACAAATATACAATACAATGTGAGGTTAAAAATAAATTGGTCACACTTATTGTTAAAATACTGAATCTAAAACATAGCAGCACGAATTCTGACAGCCTTGATAATAAACAAAGCCACTCGAGTGGTAGTACGTTTTTTCTCTTCTGTCTAGCAATTGATAGTTTGCTAGTAAAGGTGATATATACTGCTCTCTAATGCTTTTATAAAAAGTACAGTTTGAAAAAAACCCATGTGTCGTGTCTTCCACACCTTTGGCTTCACATGTGGGGACATTCAGATTTCTGAATTTGTGTGATTACAGCAAATTCATACAAATATCGTACAAATAATCTTTTGTACAGTGTTGCAGTTTTACTCTGCAACCTGGAATCTTGGCTCTGGGAAATCTAGTTGGAGGCAGCCTAAGGCTACCTTGGTCTTGGCTGCAGTTCTGAAAACGACAGCGATACTTGGTTACAACCCAAGGGCTGTAACAATGTTAGTACCAGTGGTTACTGGTACGATCCACCGGGTGTTGCGAAAGTAAATCCCTTATTAGCCACCAGCATGCTTATAAGAGATTACCATGTGCTCCTATGGTGAGTTAAAGTCAGAGAGCACAGGGGAAAAGAAGTTAGGAGACAGGATGAGCTGGAAAGAGCCAGAGTTTAATTTTCCCAGGCTTAAATACAGTAGTCAGTGGAGGCGTGGTGGAAATGATGTAAAGCCACAATCGAGGGAGGTGATAGGTGGAGCTGTGTCAGGTGAGCAGATCAGAAGTCCTTCTGATGTCACATCCTGTTGCGGGAGGCAGGGAGGATCCTCAAACAGGAAAAGGAGGAGACATGTGGTTGGGGAGCCATTATGCCCCAAGGCTAAGAGTCCAGCACCCTGCTGGTGCCAGGTGTGTATTGCAAGCTATGGGACAGAAAATTAGTTGCTTTTTACTCTTGAGACTTGAGAAATGGTCAGCAAGGGCTTGGAGGCTGGAAGGGAACCTTAGGGAAACTTGAGCGGCTTTCTGCGATTACAACAGTACAGGATGAAATGTGATGCATACAAGATGAAAACGGGATGCGTATGGATGCATATGTACAGGGATGTGTATGTACCCATAGAGATACAATTGTCCGAATTATTTGTATGAATACATGTGAATGTATTTGTATTGAATCAAATGTCCGGACATTCATTTTTCCTTATTTGTACGAATTCAGATTTTCAAATATTCAATTTGTTATGAATCAAATGTTGAAAATTGCATTCATGCATTCATTCAAAAAGCACAATGGAAATCATTCTGCCTTTAAACTACATTGTCCTTATCTACCCCTTGCCTTCTCCTTGCCATCCCGGAAGATCAGGTTTGTGAGTTGTGGATCTCCTCAAGATCCCAGCCCTGTTTGGAAGGGTTGCGTGCTAGCATATGGATCTGTGCACATACTTAACAGATTTTTAAAAGGTTTTGTGAATGCACTCACAAGTGGAAAATAAGCAATCCAAACAAGAAACTTCTTTCACGGCACTAATAATACAACACTTCATTCAGGACTTTAGACTCCTTGACATATTGACTGAACAGCACCACGAAGACTGTGCTATTACAATGAGCTTCAATTCATTATGCTTTGCTGGACAATGGGTTGTTTCTGTGGCTTTCACCTGAACAGCAATGCTGCGCAAGTGTGCAGGTATACAAGTGTGTACACACATGCGTAACACTCACACTTCAGAAATTCCCCTAACAAATTGTTCTTCAGATTCAGGAAGAAAAGACAAGGGGTGAGGAGAAACTGGCAGATAACAAAAGCTTCTTCATTTATGACCAAAAGGAATGCCAAAACGTGGCTTTAAAAATCAATCAGGAAAAATCAAGTCAGAGTACGTGAAGTATAACATCCCAAAATATACTTACACATTCCAGTGCAACTCGTGCATAGACGTTCAGCAGGTTGTGACAGCTGTCAACTGCCATTATTGGAGATCTCACAGAGAACAGGTGAGGCGCACCTGCAAACAAGAGAACACTGTAAGAGTCAGTCATTCAGTTTTATGACCGGGCACATTGCAAGTATACCTTGCAGGAAACACCAGAATTGCTAGCAATCACCACTAGGGATGTGCACAAATGTTTGTGGGGGTTTTTTGCTTTCGAATTCAAGTCAAATCTAATGTTAAAACATTCAATTCGATTTGAATGTTTAGAATCAGAATGCAACAAAATCTGATCTGAATCAAATTCAAATGCTTGATTCGAATCTGAAGATATGAATGTTGACAACATTTGTATGTGTTATACATATCTGTATGCATCTCATATGCATCCCATTTCGTATTTTGTATGCATCCTGTTTTATCCTGTATGCATCCTGTTTTCATCCCGTATTATAAGCACAAATGTGTACAGATACGTATGAGATTTGTGCAGATATGTATGTAATACACACGTATCTGAACTTTCGAATCATTCAAATCATTTGAACAAAATTTGTCCAAATGTTTAAATTTGAAGACATTCTATTTGAATTTGACCGTCCACATTTGATTGAATTTCGAATGTTTAGAATATTTGTGCAAATCCCCGATCAGCACAGGTTTTTAGTCACCTAGTGAAACTACTAAGCATTGATCGGCTAAAAAAACTGCATTCAAAGGATATTAGTAATGAAAAGATAGACAGGAAAGACAACCAGCAACATTCCACAGATGCTAATGCTGAGGCCTTCATTATTAACTTGGACCCAGTCCTAAAAATAAGCTGGTGATGCAAACTTAAACCATGAACCCATTAAATCACAATGCTCATACCTGCATTGCTAATGATCCATAAACTCCTTCCAGGTTGTCAGCAGAAAACTTTGCAACATTGTGCATCAATCTATAATATCTATGCTTAGACTTTGGGTGTTTTTCCACTGTCACTAGAAGCAAATCATTAATGGGTACGTAATGGGTACTTTTAGTGACAGTGGAAAAACACCCTTTTCTCTCCAGCCCTTTCTGCCCTGGGTCTTATTCCAGATTGTATCTCAGAATAGGGAACTGCCATTCACTTGTTAGTGCAAACTGTGGCAGGCCCTGGGGAGATCCCCATCCCAAGATATGAACTAGAACAAGGCCCAGTTTCTTTCTGAAGTGAATTGAACCTAGCCTCTTATTCTAAAGTTTGATCAATCAGTCAATCAGATAGCAATCTATTTGTTGGTATTTTCAAAGCACGGCAGTAGCTCATTCGATTAAAGGTTACTACTCTTAAAAGTTACAGCTAAACGGTGGAGAGAACTGATTCATGTTCCATGCAATAACAAAGTCTGGAGAGGTGTTCAACAATTTTCAAGTGGTCTATGGGGGGCTTTGGGGACAGGCAGTTAGTGGGGACAGGCAAGTGCTCATGTAGATTTAACCACAATGAAATCTCAAACTAAAAAGGGCACAGATAGCAAAATGAATTAAACAAGGAGAATTGCAAGACCTTAAGCAAAAGAGAATATCTCCTACTGGAGAAGTTCCCAGCTGGACCAGTCCTGTTCTCCTTGAACAAGGCTGCAAGCATTTAACCAGCATATTCCAGGGGAAAACCATGAGTTTGGAGCCTGCTGCAAGGGATGTGACAACCAGGAACAAGGATATCTAGCCTTGGAACTCCGGGAACACTGATTTCCATGGCACAATTTGATACGTCACTGAAATGGGTCCCCCACTAAACCAGGAGGTGAGCACCCTTTCACATTCCTCCCTGTTCTGTTCTAATGGACTTTCAAGAAGTCTACTGGTATCCAGGTCTAGGGGGGACAGTTTGGCTATGCTCTGTCTAATTCAGATGGAGTGACTCAGTTGGGCCTCTTCTGTTCCACACCAGAGAACAGAACAAGAGACCTAGAAGAGGTCTAGGCTGTGCATAATACTGGGGTACAGGCAAGTGTGGAAAGGACTTTAGTCCTTAGGCTTATCATGCACATTGCAAATGGGGAAAGGACTTTAGTCCTTTAGGCTTATCATGCACTTTGATCCCTAGATGGGCTCTGTGTTACCCCAATACTGCATGGATTGGTTGATTAAGCACACAGTTTCTCCTGCTCAGAATCTAGAATACACACTCACATAGTTCCTTACAAACCAATAGTGACCACACATTGTCTAGGAGAATTATAGCCAACCTTATAACAACAGATGGATACCAGTACTAGGATGGTCATGTTGGAAGACCTCTCTGGTTCCTAAACATCTCTTGGAACTCTCCTTGGATGTTCGCTGTAGGGTTGGATATAAATCAGTGATTCCCAAAGTGGTCCAGATGGACCCCCAGGGGTCCACGGGAGACTCAACGGGGGTTTACATTGGCATGAAAAAAAAGGGGGGGTTCACAAGTTGTAAGTGGGGGTCCGCAAAAATTTATCTGGTTTTGATAGTAAAGAACAAAAATGTTGGCTTGGCTTTACCTATCAATGTAGGCAGATAATATTTTAAGGTCAGCTACTGTTACTTGCAAAAACTTGCATATTCAATATTCGGTACAACGCGTGTTGAGACTTGCAAAGCGCCGCCCACCCGCAACGCTTGTTCAGACGTGCAAAGGGACAGAATACGACTTGTGCTGTGCTTGCAATTTAGGGTTGGAACTCAGCCGCGACACAAATTTCCATCGTTAGATCTAATGTTCACATTTTTGACGAGTCTTGGGAATATGGAAGAAATGTAGCAGCAGGGGGTCCGCTGAAATCAGTAAAATGTTGAAAGTGGTCTACGAGAAAAAAAAGTTTGGGAACCTCTGATATAAATGTTGAAAGGACAGGAAAGGCATTCCCTGAAGTAACCACAGTATTTTTATTCCAGTCCACCAGAGACAAATCTCAGTATATAAAAAGCACACAGTGTTTCTTGTACCCTAACAAAGCCATGGGGATGGCAACAGTATTGTCCACATCACCAGACTTTTTTTGTCAGATAGATCTGTCCGCCTGGGAAAGAAAGAGCTGCGGAGCTGATGGACAGGTCATTTTGTTCAATGGGGCCAAGTTGGCAGGACATAAATAAGAGAAAACAAAATTCTCCCCCTTTCCGGATTTCCTGATTAAGATCCAGATCAGGAGGTCTGGATTACTTGGACCTACTCATCCAGATCATGAGGCAGTGTAGGCCAGATCAGTACCATCTGCCCTGAAAGAGCTGATCCAGCCCAAGACTCCCGCAGGCTTTAAAGCTCATGTGAGCTTAGCAGCCACCCCCAAACCACCCCCAGCAGCTAGGAGTGTGAATGTTCTTAGTCACTGTGGTGCACTGCAGAATAGTGCCCCTCCCCCAAAAATCCCCAAGACTAGGAGAATTTGTTCCTAGTAGTGGTGGGTTTCAGAACAGCACCCCCAAGTAATTCTGAATCACAGAGGCATGCCTCCATAATTTGGATTAAGGCCCTTAGTCTGGTTGTAGACTTAATGAGATCTGTGAGCCAGTTTGGTCTAGTGGTTAGGGAGCTGGACTCTTATCTGGGAATACTGGGTTTGATTCTGCCCTCCCCCATGAAGCCAGCTGGGTGACCCTGGGCTAGTCACAGCTCTCTTCTGAGCTCTCACAGCCCCACCTACCTCACAGGGTGTCTGTTGTGGGGAGAAGAATAGAAAAGCTTTGTCAGCCGCTTTGAGTCCCCTTAAAAGGGTGAGAAAAGCAGGGTAGAAAAGCCAACTCCTTCTTCTAATGGGGACAGCTACCTTGGTCCACATTAATGTGTATACGAGGAGGCCCAGAATCCAGACCAGGGGCCCTTGTTCTCAATCAACAGGTAAGTGCAGAAAGGTAATTAATTTCTTCTTCTGAATGGCCAAATGCAACTGAACTGTGTAATGTTGGACCAAAAAGTCCCACAGTTTACCTCCTCAGGTCATTTGCTCTGTGGCAAAGCAAAAAATTATTGCAACTGGGGCAGAACCTTGTGTTAACCTAGGGAGACAGTTCTATAAAACTCCGTGTGGAAAAATTCATTAAAAGCAGTGTGGCCCCTTTAAGAATGGGTTCTACAACTATCCATAAACAAAATGAGTCTTTATCTTTCAAGAAAGAAAGAAAACAAAATCCACCCCTCATAGGGGGAAACACCTATGAAAAAGAAAATAGGACTGCTGCCACGATGCCCAGCGATCCTGTAAGTGCCTGCCCTCTCTGAGGAGTAGCTTGGCCCTGTTAGGATGCTGGGTTCGTGCAATGGCCAAGTGAATACTACAGTGTGGACACAAAACACTGGTAGCAAGCGTTTCAACAGTAACCTAAAACAAGTTTATTATTATACACAAGCAATACTAGAAGATAATAAGGTTCAGGTAGTTGTTGGTTTAAATTTGCAAGTCTCTTAAAGCTAGGAGCTAACCCTTTCCTCTACAGGAAAATAGTTCACCTTTTAAAAGACAAGCCTCCACATGTTCCTCCTCCCTCCTGACTAACTCGGCCACAGCCCAAGCCCAGCCAGGGTACTAGAACGTGGCTCTAGATGATCACAAGGCCCGTCCCGTCCTTGCTTGACCGATCATCTAGCCTGGTCAGTTGCTGGTGAAGTCTCCCTCAGAGCCACAATCCACCCGATTGCCTCCTTCAGAAATCACTCAGCCCAAAAGACCAATGGTCAGCTGCTGGTCCAGATCCCTCAGGTTCAGCTCTTTTCCTTTCAGCTCTTGTCCCAGTATGAAGACCTAGTCTGCTGTCTTCTGTGTTCATTTATACACACACACCTGATCCTGATTGGCTCTAGCCGCAATAAAATGCTGCTGGAGACTCCTAACAGAGGTTGCTGTCCCTCCAGCCTGATTGGTGGGAACTCCTTCTCTAGCCCCTCCAGCACTCAGATCCCCGGACAGCTTTTCCCTCCAAAACCATACTCCAGCCAATCACTGCAACAGGGCCCGCACAGGATTTCCCGCTCTTTTTGCAGCCCAAATCCCAGGGTTTGCAACAAACTGTTTGCAACAAGGCTGGCTATTGCAGCTTGCAAGAAGCCTGCAAGGCCAGAAAGCAAAGCAGTTTGCAGCCTGTACCCTGAAACCGTCACAACTGCTACTTTCACCCATGGGTTCTTAACTACGGAGGAAATAAAATAAAAGAAATGGTGCAGAGAATACAACAGCCGTGTATCTTTACCATGGGCAGCCACCTTTGCATGAAATCTTGAGATGAACTGCAGGGGTCAGAGGACAGACCAGAAGCAAAACTTCTATGATCTCAATTGCCAACCACATTTCTCCCCCTCTTTACTTCTGTCAGCTTTGGGTGGGAAGACATGCTACCCATTCACACCAATGCATACCTCCTGTGGCATCTTGATCGAGGATACAAGGATAAAGCTGACATCGTGCCATATGTTATGATATAATGCTCTCTACTGCACACATGCAATTCATCTGGATAGGATGGAGTAGGGTAGAATAACTGGCCTCTGGGCCCCTGGGCTAAACTGGACCATAGAGGCATGCCTTCTGCAAAGCTCTGTGGTCCAGTTTACCACCAGCTGGTGCACCACTGAACCTACTTAAGCAGGTCTACTGGTAGTCCGGAACAAGAAGCTGGCCTACTGATTTGAACTACTAGGGGATGGGGCCTCCCTTAAACCACACTAATGGGCAGAAAGGAGACCCCTGGACCCCAGATGAAACTGGAATACTGATCAGTATAGAAAGGCTTCTGGTATCTCGATTTAGAAAAAGGAGTTTTGAGTACTGGCAACAAAAAATAACACCATCTTAATTTCTACATTGATGGGGACTTCCTACTATTTGACCTGTAGGAGTGTGATTAACTCTCTCACATTCCACTTACGTTTCTATCTTTTACTGCAAAGCAAAGGCAACCTTATATCAGAACACAGATGCTGGGTGTTAAAAGCCTACAGTTCTACAGGTATGATTGTCCTCAGTAAGAGCCATTCTAAGCAGCAGCAGCAGCAGCAGCAGCAGCAGCAGCAGAAGAAGAAGAGTTGGCTTTTCTACCCCCCTTTTCTCACCCATTTAAGGGGACTCAAATTGGCTAACAAATCTTCTGCTCTTCTCCCCACAACAGAACACCCTGTGTGGTAGGGGGGGCTGTGAGAGCTCAGAAGAGAGCTGTGACTAACCCAAGGTTACCCAGCTGGCTTCATGGGGGAGGGCAGAATCGAATCCGGTATTCCCAGATAAGAGTCCGGCTCCCTAACCACTAGACCAGAGGTGTCAAACTCAATTTTGCAGAGGGCCGGATTAAAAAAAAAAAAAAAGTACTGTCAGGGCCAGGGGGCGTGGCTGGGGGTGCGACAGGGAGCGTGGCTAGGGCACAGAGGAGGGGCTGGGGTGTGGCTGGGGGCGTGGCCAGGGGCGTGCCTAGGGCACAGAGGAGGGTCTGGGAGTGTGGCCGGGGCATGGCTAGGGCACAGAGGAGGGGCTGGCTGTCCATGGCGGCGCCCGCGCACTCGGGCAGTGGAGGGTCCCGCCGCTCGCTCGCTCGCTTGCCTTGCCTCGCCTCACCTCCTTCGCGCCCAAGGAGGACAGCGGCGGCGGCGGTCCGTATCTTTGACATGCCTGCACTAGACCGAACTGGCTCACTATAACCCCCTTGCTTAGTGAACAAGCAAGAATGTGTAAAAAATACCTTGTATGCATTGAGTTTATCTTAATCGGGCCTCAACAGTTTTGTCTGATCTTAGAAGTTTGCATTAGAAGACAGGCTAGGAATTCCAGATTATCAAACTAGTCTGAGAGGTTGGGAAAAAAAAATCCCTGAAGAATGGCCACATGCTGCTGTATCATTGCCAAGAAAACACATTGATTTGTCCATAACATTACTTGAGTTGTCTTCTTAATGACCCTTTTACTTTTACCTTTACATCTTTAAAGACTCAACTCTTAAATCTTTAAGATACAATCAGCCTCTTCATAAAGCCAAAACTGCATTAAAAATGTGGGTTTTTTTAGGACAATTCTGTCTTTTAGAATTTCAACTTGAATTCAGAAGATGTGTTCACGACGTCTACTTTAAGCTGGTGATGACTGTTTATTAACAGTTACAATTGCTTTTTTCTTTTTCTTTTTCCCTTCAGCTTGAGAGAAACCAAACTGGGGGAAGTGTGATGTCCACCATGAGCAAACACAGAATGTCAGGTGCTCATGTAGATTTAACCAGAGACAGCCACAGTCATGTAAAGGAAAGTAGACTTTGCAAGATAACTTCATGCACTGTCGCACCGAATGCCCTTTGAAGTGTCAAGGGCATTCAGCAAAGAAAAGTTCTAAGAAACACTTGCAAACATTGAGATTGGATGGTGCAAAGGTCTGTGAATCTGATAGACCTATAGCGGAACACCTCTCTCTCCCTCTCTCAGCTGATTGAAAGGAAAGCCAACATTCTGAAATTGTTGAAGAGATTGTGTTTCAAAAGTTTACTTTATTCATTGTGCAAAACTGGGTGGGACCTGAATACAACAGAATTCCTGATCAGCCCTTTGTGATTGTTCACACAATATTTGTCTTGAGAGAACTGGTCCCTTGGGAGAATGCCATAAAGCTCCACCATTCTTTCTATTCTCGTCAGTAAGACATCCCGTACACAGATCCATTGAAACAGATGGCGATAGAGCGAGGATGTGACAGCAATCGAGGCTTCCACTGACACCATCTTATTAAAGGTTCTGAAAAGAAACCTAAGCTTACTTTTACCATCCTGTGATGGCAGAATAATTACTTCTTACAAATTAAAAGGAAGAGAAGAAAATAAGAGAACTTCAGCAGAAAGGAGGACCCAGCCAAGAGCAACCCAAAACAGAAAAGGTCTTTGTATCTCTGCACAACAGCGCCTATTGTTTTGGGAAAACCTGAAATCTGTTACCTGTAGCTTTATTTGGAAGAGCTGCTTGAAAAGGAACAGACTCCAAACGGGTAACTCACACCCCTGTTTAAAAGCCATCAACCTCTCTTCCCATTAAACAGATATCCTTTTCAGAGTAACCTAGAAAAGGAGGCACAGTGCCAGAGAAATACTGAGCTGTTTGCTCTTGGTTGCGCCTTTTGCTAAAGTTTAGAGGCAGCTTTTTTGCCATTTCTGAGGCCCCTTTTTACTTTCAAAAGCTGGGCCGTGTTTTACTGGGGTGCCATTTAAGAATAGCAATGGAAAACAAGAGATTTCAACTGCTGGAGAAGAGAAGAGATTTACCACATTCCAAAAGGCCGCCTCTTGGATGAGCCTCAGGATTAAGAAATGAAAAAAGTTTTAAGAGAATTTCTAGTAATTATAATCAAGATTAAAATGAGAGAGAGTCAGGGCTGATTCGATCCCCTAGGGAAGCTGTTAATTTAAGAGAAATCAAATGAATTTTCCACTCTGATTCAACCAATGTTTACTGCGGTCATAGACCAGTAAAATTTGAATATATCATAGAACTATACATCAAATAAAGTCCATTATAATTATTAACTTAAATATTGGGTTAACAAATCTGGACCCACCTCCCACCTTTCCCCCCATCCCTCCATGTAACTCTGGTTTTATATGCCAGGATGAGGATCTGCTCTCAGCCCAGTATAAGACAGAGCCATCAATGATCCAGAAAACGATCGAGAATGTTGCTGTTTCTCCTACAGCTTTCATAGTGTCAGCCAAACGTTGCTCCCAACACAAGTCGTGGTCTCTTCCTGGAACTTTCTGTAAAGGTGAATTTATTTGTACCCTTTGGTACAAGCTGCAGAGGAAGGAAACATGGATTTATGTTTTCTTGGCCATGTCTGTACTGGGCCAGTAAACTGTCCCAAGGAATTCCCTGCAACGCTTCCTGTACAATACAGGGCGGTCTTCTGGGGATGATGCCTCCATGTAGATCACTTGGTCCACACTGGATGATGTGCAGTGTGGTATATTGGCCCACACAGCATTCCAGGGTGGTATATTGGACCACCAGCTTGTGCCCAGTATACCATGGCCAAAATGCCCAGTACCATTTTAACAGGCACCTGTAAGTGGCACCAGAACCATGTCATTTCTGGACACCAAGCCAAAATGGATCTAGCCAACAATTTCAGAGGTGAAGTCTGACAGGATGGGCTGTCTGCCATGTGGCTAGCCCTTGGCTTGTGCCAGTAGTAGCCCAGCCCATCATGGGTTGTGCTAGTGTTTCAGGCCAGCATGGCATAGAGTAGACCACACCATGCAGAAAGTTCCCATCACTCTTGGGCACCAAGGATGAAGTGAATAGGAAAATTGTCTGATGTCCATGGAGTTCTGCATTGTCTAAAGCATTCCATCTAGCTCTAGTAAACAGTATTCTGAAATGTGGCGTAGTCATGTTCTGAAAGTCTTCAGCATTTTCAACAGCCAGATCTGGAGATGGGCCACCCTATCAATGTGCAGTCTTCTACATCAGCCTCAGCTTCTTGCATATCTACATCCTGAGCCTGCTGTTCTATGATGTATTACGCTTCAGCTAGGGCCTGATATTTAAGAAAGTCGTGATTGGGATTTCTGGTATGGGTTGAATTCAGTAGCATCAAGGGCAGATCCAGGTGACAGGTGCAGATCATTTGGAATACATCCAACCACAGAACCAGTCTCTTATATTGTCCTGTGGCAAGGGGGCTGATTCCAAATGCTCAGGGTCAGCCCAGGGGCAGGGGGCTGTGGAGCTTTCTGTGGCTGGAAAACATGTTATCTTGGGGGTGAACTGGATGCCCAAATAAGGTGCTTCCTTCCTCTGGCAGACATGCCCAGCTGGAAGTTTGCACATCTGGACATGCAAACTGTGTTCTGCAAACACAATACAGCGATCTGGATGCAAATGAGTGACATCCACTTAAACAAAGCCAGTCAGGGTTGGGACAACTTTCCAATTAAAATCCCATTACTTCAGACTGGCATTCCGGATAGGAATTTTCCAGATGTACATTCAAGTACTGTATGTCCTTATAACAAGGGGTAGTTCTGGGATGCCAAATGATTTTTACAATACATCTTTCTAGATTCTGCTGAGAGAATACAACAGCTATCACCAAGCCACCTGAACAGATTATTTCTTCCTGAGCAAGAGCTTCATCTGGTCCTGCACTGCTTACGCAAAAAGCTTTGTTTTAGGCAGCAACAGAATATTTTGCAATTTGTTTTCTTGCTCCTTTTGAAACAAGGTTTGACAGATTCTGGTACAGGGGTTTCAGGTATCCTGGTCTATCTCCCTATACCTTCAACCTCTGTGCCAATTATAAGGCCAACCATACAAGTCCAACATGTCTACTGCAGATGTCTTTGCCTTTGCAGATCCACCTTTCTTGGCACAACACTGTTCCTGAGGGGAATGGTGGCAACAGAGGTACCCACCATTCTATGGAAGAATTCAGATAGACTGGATTCCATATTACTTTGCAGAGCCACTTATCTGGAATGATATTCAATCACATATCTGGGAAAGTACTTGAGATTTACAGACATGAATTGTAACTGAGATGGTTTTGTGGGCACCATCAGCACCATTTTAGGTAAGTTTCCCACATATCTTCCAAGAGAGTGAGAACTGGAAGGGCAATGAAACTGATTCACTTCTTTAAAAAGTTTACTCTCAACTCTTAAGGTTCTGGTCTTCTCAGGTTCTAACACTGTTTCCGCATACAGCATCTCATCTCAAATCCAACTTTTCTGGGAGGAGGCAGACTGGCATGTGAACAATCCTGCATGTCAGTCATCTCTAAGCTGCTTCAAAGTTGCTGTTTTTACTTTATGTGAACACATTTTTAGTTCTTTCACCATTCATCCCTGACTCATTTCATCTTGCAGTGATCATAAATGTTCTTAATAGGCATATCAGGCCTACTCTTGATTGAGAAAAACAGCAGCACTGCTGGCATATAGAAGGAAGAAACCTTCTGGACCAGGAATTTTGAAAGTGTTACAGAAGAAGGACAGACTCTAAATAATATCCTAGCAATGTGAAATATATTTTTTACATCGGTTCCTATTATTTCTCTTCATTTTGTTTTACTGCCAAAGACTGAAGGGATACTTCCTTTCAAAACAAAATCTCCACATTTTGGGGGTATACATGGTTTTCACATGCATGGACCCTATTCATTTATAACTAACGGCAACGATTTAGCACCAAAAATACAAATTATCTCAAGATTCTTTCTAATCAGTCAGACTGAAGACAGAAAGTTTGCAACACCCATGTATAATCAAGAAACTGTGTGCACATCTTTTCATGTGTTAGGGCCTGTTCACACTTGCTGGGCTGGTATGGTGTAATAACACCATAGCAGGCCAGTTAGGATCCAATTCACTACCAAGCCCAATTCAAAGTGTTGACTCTGACTTACAAGGCCCCAAATGACTTGGGCCCGAAATATCTAAAGGAATGCCTTCTCCTATAATGTCCTGCCCATGCCTTAAGATCAGGAGGTGAGGCCCTCCTGGTTGTCCCACTGCCTTCAGCCGTTAGTCAGGTGGGCACCTGGAAAATGGCCTTTTCGGTAATGGCCTTCAGGTTATGGAATAGTCTCCCCTTCAAGGTGCGTCACGCTCCTTCCCTGTATATATTCAGGAAGGTGGTGAAGACGCACCTCTTTGCCCTGGACTTTGGCTGATGTGATTATACTCCCCCCACCCCACTGTAGATACTTTTATTTTAGTAATTGGGATATTCTTTTAAATGTGTTGAATCTTTTAAAAGTGTTATGTATTTTATTGTTTAAAATATACTGATTTGTAATTTGCTGTTTTAACGGTTGTTACCGGCCCTGAGACCCTCAGGTATAGGCCAGGTTAGAAATATAAATAATAAATAATATACGTGGTGGCGGCCATTCATGCTTAGAAGTGATAAATTAGCCCATACTTGGCCAACAGTGCTTGTAGTGTGAACAGCCAGCACAGGGCTACCCATTGTCCAAAGCAACATCTGATGAGAGGCCAGACGTTGTCATGGTGATCTGCCCACTCACCACACCATACTTTAAACAGGGTCTGAAACCATCTCCTCACGAGAAAACCAAACCTGTTGGTAGAGAACTATTTCTCTCTGACTACAGTTCGTCACATCTTTAATTTACTGTTGCGACATGGTACAAGATGGATTTTTTTAAAAAAAGATTTGAAGTATGCTGGGACTGTCATTTTTCAAAGCTATTTTAGATTTTAAAGGTTACCTGAAGGACCTGGATTAATTCTTTGAAAGCTGTGTCAAACCCCACTCAGCCTGGAAACTCACTGGGTTACCTAAAACGTCACAGACTCTTCACCTAATTTATTTTGTAAATCTGTTTTAAAACACACAGTATGGAATATCACACTGACACTGTCGCCTCTGAGGTACTAGCTGTAGTCTTTAGGAAGCTCTTGTGTCTGTTGACAACTAAAACAAGTATTTAGACTGCTCCTCACTAAACCCCAGCATTGGGCCTGGTCAGCAATGGGCGAGAGACCACACGGGAATACCAAGAACTGTAAGCTAGATTGGAAAGTTGAAAAAAATATTATGGTAGGGATGTGCACAAATGCATTTTTTTGCATTCAAATTCCAGTTGATTCGAATATTCTATTCGATTCAAAATTTGAAAATCCAGATTTTCAAAAATCCGGTTCGAATCTGGATTATCCAAATCCTTACTTTTGGAAAATCGATTCAAGCTCAAAAATACAAATGTCGGCAACATTCATACTCAATTTTTGAATTTGCACACATCCCGTTTTTACTGCATTTGCATCACATTTGCATCCTGTATTATAAGCACAAATAAGCATGATATTTGGATGTAATATATGACCTATTCAGTCAAACAATTTGAAAAAGCATATCGGATTTTTGAAAATCTGAAAGCCGTTCGAATTCAAAAATTCAGATTTTTGAATATCCGATTTGAATTTGAATGTCAATTTTCGCAGAATTTGAATTGGATTTTTGAATTTTTGAATATTCAGTGCAAATCCCTATATTATGGTAAGAGACAATAGCAAGTAGCTTTGGATCTGTTGCCAAGAGAACCACATGAATTCACCACCTCAACTCTGTGGAACATGTACCTCAGCATAGGCCTTCACCTCCCTCATAAGGTATCTCCCAAAGCTTTTTGACTCCCTTGGTCCCAGCCAACATCTGAAGAACACTAGTGAAGACAAAGCAAGTATTAACAAAAGCTTTTGGGTAGGGATGTGCATGAATTTTTTTTGCATTTGAATTCAAATCGAATCCAACATTCAAACATTCGATTCAGTAAAAATGTTTAGAACAGGGGTCCTCAAAGTACGGCCCGTGGCCCACATGTGGCCCACCAAGGACATTTATTCGGCCCACCAGGTGTTTTTGCCACCTCTGCCTGTCCTGCTTAGCACTCAACTTGTCCCGGACCCGCAGTGCATAGGAATTTGTTCATAGGTTTTTTTAAAACTATATTCCGGCCCTCCAAAGGTCTGAGGGACAGTGAACTGGCCCCCTGTTTAAAAAGTTTGAGGACCCTTGGTTTAGAATATGAATGCAACAAAATTGATTTGAATTGAATACAATCGAATCTATTTGTTTGAATGTTAGGTTCAAATCTGAAGATACGAATGTCACAACATTCGTATGTGTTTTACGTATCTGTATGCATTTCGTACACATCCTGTTTTATCCTGTGCATCCCGTTTTCGTCCCGTACTATCAGTGCAAATGTGTATAGATACATATGAGATTTGTACAGATACGTACGAAACACATTCGTATCTGTAGTTTCAAATGTTCTGAATCATTCGAACGAATGTTTTGGAACATTCAAAATTCATTCAAATGTTTACATTCGAATGTGTAAGACATTCTATTTGAATTCGAATGCCCACATTTGAATGAATTTGATCAAATTTCAAATGTTTAGAACATTTGTGCACATTCCTAGTTTTGGGAGGTCTCCTGCCACAGTCTGAGGAGCCGAGCTGTATTATTTGTAGTGTCAGCTTCCTATCTGAGAAGAAGAAGAAGAAGAAGAAGAAGAAGAAGAAGAAGAAGAGTTGGCTTTGCTACCCCACTTTTCTCACCCATTTAAGGGGACTCGAAGTGGCTGACAAAGCTCTTCTATTCTCCCCACAACAGAACACCCTTTGAAGTAGGTGGGGCTGTGAGAGCTCAGAAGAGAGCTGTGACTAGCCCAAGGTCACCCAGCCGGCTTCATGGGGGAGGGCGGAGGTAGGAAAAGTTGTGTTGCATCATGCATGTGGCTGATTAGTCCATCAACTTGACATCCCAGTTGTCAGGTGCCTCTGGGAAACCCACAAACAGGATTATCAGCCATGTTCCATGCTCCACCACATAGATAATCAAGCAGAATTAGTACGCAAGTGTTTGTAAATCATCTCCAGGCAGCTTCTGTACCATTAAGCAAGTCCTGCCTTTGGCTAGGGGCCCACAAAGCAAAAGAAGAGGATTATTTAGCATGTTTTTGACCGATTTGCATGGCAACCCGACTCTGAAAGTGAAAGCACAGTACAGTGGAGTAAGACCTAGAAATTACAAGCTCTGTATCTCCACTTTGCCATCAAAGTTGGCTGGGTGATCTTTGGTCAGTCACTGCTTATTTGCAAGATCCCCAGATTGTTCTGAGGACACAATGGAGGGGAGGAAAAGGGTGACAAGTGCCCTGAGCTCTTTGAAAGAATGAAACATGAGCTCCAAATGCCACAAATAGAAAAATGAGCAAGGCCCATCATGCTACCCATTAGTTCAACTTGATGACTTTCACACACTGGGTTTTTTCCCCCACTAGAACTGGAAGGACCCAGTAAGGTCCCATTAAGAGTCCTTAATGGGTACTCTAGTGCTAGTAGAAAAAAAAACCTCCACTGTCTCCATGTGCCTAGCAGCAACTGTTGATACATCAGCACATGCTATGCACCCAAACCCTTAAAAAAAATGAAAGAGGGGCAAAAAAAGGACAACATTGCTTTAATTTAGAAACACATGAAAAAGAGTTACCATAGCATGCCTTCTTGAGCCTCCTTTCTCTTTGCACCACGTTGTAAAAATGTCCTCATCTCAGTTAAAGCTGAAATGGACGGAAGACCAGACTGATGGTCAAGTTCCTCTTGCCAGGGACCACAAAAAACGTTTGTGTTTTTCTGGTTTGTTTTAAAGTTCTTGTGGCTTCTTTGAAGCCCACAAAAATTATTGCCACGGCAGCTTTTTGGGGTGAGAAATTATTTCAGCCAGGGCAAGAGGGGCGTTCAAAAAGGCAGTCATCTACACGGTAGACAAACTGTGTTGGGAGGAAGTGGGTGAGTAGAAATGGTTCTGGGACCTGCTGGTTGCACAGAAAGCATTTGCAAAAGCAACTGTCTCTTTGAAGGAACCACCCTGCCATGCAAGGGGTGCTTTTTTCAGCTCACAAGTGCTCAAACCCCAAGAGATGCGCAGAGAAGGCAACTCAGAAGCACCTCAAAGACAAGCAGCCTGTAGCCCTCATGTCCTCAACCCATCTCAAATCCATTTTTTTTTCCAGCCAAGATTGTTAATGGGTGGGAGGGCAGATTGGCATGAAACGATCCCACCACCAACACACCACCTCAAAGGTGGGTTGATGTTGTTGTTGTTGTTGTTGTTTTTATACACTGCAATGTGGACGCAGCTAAGCATGGGAAGAGAAACGTTCAGGAGTCTGCAACCAGCCGCCTTGCTTCTTCTTTTTTTGCCTTGTTCAGTGGAAAACACCATCTGCCCCTCGGCTCAGAGCCTTTCCGGGAGACATAAAGAACGAGAGAGGGAAGGAGAGAGGGTGGGAAGGAGACCCTCCCGTCCCATACTCTTACGGTCCCATCAGAATCGTGCAGTAGAAGAGCTCAATTCTGAAGCCACAAGTCCCTCAGCAAAGCACTCTATGGGGAAGTGGTGAGCAGGCAGGCAGGAAGCCAGTTCGAAGCCCACCCTTAGCACATTCCTCTTCGCTTTTACGCATCAGGAGAGAGGGGGGGGGAGACATCCAGGCTCGCCAACTTCCTGGCAACACCACCACCCACCACCCCATACGCTTCAGGCTTGCAAAGCAGCAGGTGATGGAGAAGGAGAAGAAGGAGAAGCAAGCCAGCCCTGAGTTGGCGTCTAGGGCAAACCCAGAGAGAAAGACACCGCGACCCACCCTGGGGCGAAAAGGTTCCAAGCGTGGAAGGGCAGGGCCCCTACCTACAGCAAGCAAGGCGTGAACCTCCGTCCGGAGCAGACCTCCTGCGCACCTCCCGCGACGGACTCGCTTTAGCTGGGCTGCTACTAGCAGAGAGGAGAGGGAGTGAGAGAGAGAGAGAAAAGGAAGGAGGCACCGGTCCGCCCACCCCATTCTTCCCTCCGCCCCCTTCTCTCGTCTTAGTGAAACACCTCCTCTGTCTGTATAGAAGCCTATAGTTTCCTCCTCGGGGTAGTATAGGCAAGGCGGGGTGGGTGGGTGGTGCAGTGTGGGTTGGGCTTCCAGAGCAGCAGGGGTCGCCGGTCTCCTCCTCTGAGCTTCCTCAGAAGAAGTCCTTGGGGAGAAGGGTGGTGGGGAGCTTAGCTTCATCACCCAAGGGTGCCTGGTGCGAATCCTCTGAGCTGGCTGGGTGGATGGGTGTTCAGCAGGGAGCCGATGAAGTTTGCTTTTAGCTGGACTCAAAGGTTATGGTCACACCTACGGTTTAATCCAGCTTCATTCCACCTTCGGAGCGGCGGAACAGTAATTCCCTTTCCACATTCTCTCTCCCAAAGGTGAATTTGCTGAGTTATTTAACACGGAAAGAAAACAGCTTGTCGCTTTGCTGATGTGCCCTCTCACTCTTAAAGTGGACTGAAGCTGGATTGAACCTGAAGTGTGACCACAGCCAAAGTCTAACGTCCGCAATTTTAGGAGACTTTGCACCCAGGGGAAGTTGCTGGTGTCCTAGGTCCCATCTTCACCTAATTTTAAACCAGATTCAGCCCACTTTCAAAGGATGAATCAGCAAAGTGACAGGCTGTTTTCTTTCCTCGTTCATTTAGAAAACCTACCTTTGGTTAAATGATGCAGAAAGAAAATGAGTATTCACTTTGCTGATGTATTATTCTCACTCTGAAGATGGGATGAAACTGGATTTAAATTTAGGTGTAGATCAGTGGTTCTCAACCTTCCTAATGCTGCGACCCTTTAATACAGTTCCTCATGTTGTGGTGACCCCCAACCTAACCCTAACCCCCAACCATAAAATTATTTTTGTTGCTACCTCATAACAATCCCTGTGAAAGAGTAGATCGACTCCCAAAAGGGTCATGGCCCACAGGTTGAGAACCACTGGTATAGGTGGGCCTTCAGGGAACTTTTTCATGGGGAAAAAGTGTATCTTCATCTGCAGTTTACTTACATTCTTGTTTGTTGTCCTGCCCGCTTGCTGCGTGGGACAGGATGCTGGGTTAGATGGGCTGTGCCCTGACCCAGCAGAACTGATCTTATGGAAAGACAGATTTATTTTACGGGGTTTAATTTGACATCTTGGTAGGCTATGCTTTAATCTAGAGTTGTGAGGCAGCTTGGTCTAGTGGTTAGGGAACCAGACTCTTATCTGGGAATACCAGGTTTGATTATTCCACCCTCCCCCATGAAGCCAGCTGGGTGACCTTGGGCTAGTCACAGCTTTCTTCTGAGGTCTCACAGCCCCACCTACTTCACAGGGTGTTCTGTTGTTGGGAGAAGAAGAGAAAGCTTTGTCAACTGCTTAGGATCTGTGCTATAAATCTGTACTAAAACCTTGAAGAAGGTGGTGATTTGAGGCATAATTAAATAAATTCAGTGGTTGGGGTCAAAGACGAGTCCTCCCCTTTTCTCAGTAGTAACACAAGCTGTAGAAAAGACAGAAATTCAGAGCACTGAAACAGGAAGGACAGTTTATTCTTAGGCTTATACTGTGGTGTGGTGGCTGGTGGTCTTGGAAATCAGCACTGAATTGCCCACACAGCAGCGTTACCTCGTGGGATTGTTGTGAAGAGGAAGTCAAGTGAAAAGGACCCTTGATTACTTGACCTGTTTGGCAGGTTGCTGGAAAATAAGACAGCAATGAAAAAACAGGCAGTATAAAACAGCAGGTTGGCAAAGAATGGTGCAGAAAAAATATTGACCAGGAGATAAAAGAATAAGAGTTGGCTTTTCTCACCCATTTAAGGGGACTCAAAGCAGCTGACAAAGCTTTTCTATTCTTCTCCCCACAGCAGAACACCCTGTGAGGTAAGTGGGGCTGTGAGAGCTCAGGAGAGAGCTGTGACTAGCCCAAGGTCACCCAGCTGGCTTCATGGAGGAGGCCTTTTATCTTCCACTGCCTCATGGAATTTGCCCAAGCTCATGGCTCTTGCTTGCACCACCCTATCTACCCACCTTATCCTCTGTTACCTCTTCTCCTTTTGCCTTCAGTCTTTCCCAGCATCAGGGATCTCTTCCAGTGAGTCCTGGAATGCAACTCTTGCCCTAGTAGCTTTTACTTCTGCTGAAATGGGCAAGAATGCACCACCACAGTTGTCCTTGTGGAAAATAAGTGGTAAGACTAACTCATACTTGAGTCTTAAACAGTTGTGCGACCTATCTAAAATCTCCGCTCTCTCATTTCCCTCCATGTGTTTTGCTATTCCATATAAGAACATAAGAAGAGCCCTGCTGGATCAGGCCACAACCCACCTAGTCCAGCATCTTGTCTTATCCGGTGGCCCAGCAGTTGCATATGGGCATCTCAAGTGGAAGACAAATGCAAAACCTTCATCTGTTCTTGAATCCCAGCAATTGGCCTTTAGAGGCATCCTGCTTGTCTCCCCAGCTTGGAGGATGTGAACTGTATTCGGAGGGGACAACTTACCTGTCAGAGGCAATAGCATTTACACATTTTATTAAGTTTTCGATTTCTGCTAAAAATCTAGCCTTTGGATACTTTTGTGGCCTGTTTTTCCTCTTCATGGTCTTGAGAAAGCGGTCATAAATCTGATATTTATTAACTCTCTGATGAGAAGGCTATCTGTTATGTAATTGACCTTAAAATATGAGTAAAGTCTAAGGCTTGTAGTTTTTCAAGGAGGTTCCTTGAAAAGTATGCACTTAGATCCTTGAAGCCTTTTCAGAGCCTGGAAGCATGGCCACCATTGTAGCAATGGTGCATCACATGACCTGAGACTTCCCTGAGTCTCTAAACATCTGTAATATTTTTTTAAACACTGTTTAGAGCCCTGCCAGGGGCTATGGACCACATCAAGCCAGACCAGGCTGATGACACAAGCATGTGGTCGGTGCAGCAATGGGCCACCTCACCCCCTCCAAACTCCCCAAGACTGGGAGAGTTAGTCCGGAGGCAAGGTCAGTTGAAGTGTGTGCCTACCTTGCTCTGTGGCAAGTTTGCCAGATGTTCCACCTAGCACACTTACACCTCATGTAAGGGGATGTGGCCATTTCAAATGCCCATAAACCACTCAAAAACAGCTTTTTGCACACCCCTAGCAGAATCCTTAAACACAATCTACTGTAAGCAGTTAAAAGCAGCTGTGGATACACATGGATGTGAAGCTAAACCAGCCTCTGTGTCAAATGTTTATGCATGCACACAGACTGTGCACATCTCGTATAAGAATGGAGCGGGGACCCCTTGCAAGCTACAGAGCCCTCCACGCTCAGGCTCAAAAAGAGGAATGCGGGTGGAGGAAGAATGATTTTCTGGCCACTGTCATGGCCACTGAAAGTGGTCTGCTGGTGCACAGACATTGTTTGGGAAGCCACTAAAAGGGCTCATGTTTTGCCAAAAGCTGGTAGATGGGCTCAGATCCTGCGAAGGCAGATTCAGCATCACCGTTTTTGTCCCTCATGTCCAATTCAGAGCAGCCATACGAGGCCACAGCCAGATTTACTGTTCCACAGATCAAACAAGTAGCACAATATTTTTCTAGCTAAAGGGTATGTGGAAATCCTCCATTGTTAGTTATTCAAAACATTTATGGACTTCTCCCTCACTTAATGCAAATCCCTGATGTAGTTAACTATACAGTTTTAAAACCAAATTTAAAGTAGAGGCCGAGCCTCACAACCATCTAATAACTCACGCTTCAGAACACAGACTTGCACCCTAAAGTCTGCCTTTAGAAAGCTCAACAGCTTTAAAGATGGCAGCCAGTTCCTTACCCATGAGTCAGCAGGGGCTTTTTGAATGCTTCAGTGAAATCACTGGTGGAGACAGAACGTCAAGGAGAGGTTTCCACTCAAAACTTTGCCCCTCCCCTACTGGCTTTGCAACCCAAATCTGCAGGCTGTTAGGCTTTCTTGCAATATATCCATGCCACCATTATTATTCAGAAGAATCTCAACGTGAACTTTCAGAACTGCAAGATGCTCTGTTACACAAATACATCCTCTGCGTCCCTTCATTATGTTTTATACGACTTGGATTCAGCTTGTGTCAGTTTCCAATTCTTACAGCAGCTTACCAGAGTGTTCAATGAGGGATGTGCACAAATGTTCTAAACCAGTGTTTCCCAAAGTGTGGTACGCGTACCCCCAGGGGTACGGGAAGAGTTTGGGGGGGGGTACGCGTTGCACCGGAGTTTGGTGGGGATCACGTGGGAATATCCACTGCACCGTGCTTAGCTGCGCCCACAGAACAAGGAAAGAAATAGGTGCGTATCACAGTTTTTACACGGGAACTGGGGCCATCGTACATCGTATCACAACTCATTATGGCGGGAACTTCTGCGCATCCTTCGCGCAGATCCGGTTTGGCCATTTTTAAACTGCGGGAACATTAACAGTTGACGCTGAGCCGCGGAGCTGTTTAAACGCTGGAGAATTGCAGTGTTATCTAACGGTCTTGTGAGGCGTGACACGGCGTGAATATACAGCAATTCGTTACAGAGACAACTTACTTCTTTAATAGTTCCGGGCGCCTGTTATCGTGCTTTAGTAAGTTCCACTGATTTTGATTATTTTTATAAAATACAATTTTTATCCCTAATTTTTTTTATGAGGGGTACTCAGCGTTACGAAAATTATAGAAGGGGTACACATATGGCAATAGTTTGGGAAACACTGTTCTAAACATTTGACATTCGATCAAACGTGGACATTCGAACACAAATAGAATTTCTACACATTTGAATTTAAACATTCAAATGAATTTCAAATGTTCCGAAACATCTGTTCGAATGATTTGAAACATTCAAATGTACAAATACGTATGTACAGATACCAATGTACGCATACGCATCTGTATGCATCTCATACATATCTGTACACATTTGCATACAAAATACGTACAGATATATATGACACATACAAATGTTGTCGACATCTGTGTCTTCAAATACGAATGTTGTCGACATTCTTACCTTCAGATTCAAATCTAACATTCAGACAAATAGATTTGAATGTATTCTATTCGAACTGGATTTTGTTGCATTCGGATTCTAAATATTCAAATCGAATAAAATGTTTTGGCATTCGATTTGAATTGAATTTGAATACAAAAAAATTTGTGCATATCCCTATGTTCAATGTTAAATCATCTTGAGCTTTTGCAACATCTAGATCTGGGGAAACAGAAGCATTAAAACTGTTCTAGATAATCACTGGATTGAAGGAGTCCCAAGTAATCCCTGGCTGCACCCTTAAGTAGTATTCTGTAGCTTTTCAGGGCAGATGCACTGTGGGTAGGATTCAGTGTCCATGCTCAATAACCTCTGTGTTGCTTGCAGACAGACTGCCTCAGTATTAGGCAAAATGAACCAACAAACTCAGGCAGCACTTTTGAAAGTGTCGGGTTTATTTATAAGTAGGAAAAACTGCAGACTCACTCACTGTTGCACACAAGTGCCAACCTCTACCCTTGTCTCCTGGCCTTCTCCCCTCCCTTATGGCCATATGTTTCCTTTGCCTCTTTCCTCTCCCTTGCCACAGCTGTCTCCATTCACTCGCCTTTCCACTGCCATGCTGCTCTTATTTATGCATTTATTTTATGCATTTATTATTTGTATTTCTATCCTGCCCTATGCCTAAAGGTCTCAGGGCCCATAACATCATTTAAAATCATCATATTAAAACAGTAACAGTATATATTAAAACAACAGTGTCTGCAAGTGGGAAGGGAAAATGTATTCCCACCGAAGGCCAGGGCAAAGAAGTGCATCTTCACTGCCTTCCTAAACATGTACCTCAAGGGGGAGACCATTCCAAAGCCTAGGGGTTACCACTGAGAAGGCCCTCTCCTGGGTGCCCACGCCCTTTGCTGCTGAGGGTAGTGGTACAACCAGGAGGGCCTCCCCTGCAGATCTTCCAGTCCAGTTTGGAGGCAGTTGTTTCCCCGCACTGGAGGAGGCAAGTAGAATGATGCAACAGTGTAGCCACATGCCTTTTGGCCTCTACAGAACATAGTCTTTGCTGCTGTATGTCCTGGCCAGCTCAGTAAGCCCAGCCAGGGAAAGAACTAAGCACAGAAAGGCCCTTGGCTTCACTACCCAAACTAAGACATAGGTACTTTCTGCATCAGGACTTATTCTGGATTATATCCCAGAATAGGCACCTGCCATCTGTATTCTACTGCTGATTATGGAAAGTCCCTGACAGGTCCTGCCGTAGTCTACACTAGCATGCAGATAGCAGATCCCTATTCTGGGATATAATCCATAATAAGGTCCAGTGCAGAAAGGGTCCAACCTAGGGATGTGCACGAATATTCTTAACATTGGTTATCCATCCGAATTCATCCAAGTTCGGACATTCGTACATGAACTGAATGTTAGGACATTCATACATTAATATTCATATGAATAGTTCAGAAAATTTGTGAAACTGGGGAGGTGGGAAAGCAGCTGTGCCAATCACATCTGCAATGGATCCAGAGTGCATTAACATGGATCAAGAGTGGATTAAAAGAAGAATAGTTGGCTTTTCTACTCCGCTTTTCTCACCCATTTTAAGGGGAGTCAAAGCAGCTGACAAAGCTTTTCTATTCTTCTCCCCACAATAGAGCACCCTGTGAGGTAGGTGGGGCTGTGAGAGCTCAGAAGAGAGCTGTGACTAGCCCAAGGTCACCCAGCTAGCTTCATGGGGGAGGGCAGAATCGAACCCGGTATTCCCTGATAAGAGTCCGGCTCCCTAACCACTAGACCAAACTGGCTCACTTAAAAGTCAATTCAGGTCGGATTTGACACTTTCAGAGTGGGTATATTATTGGATGCTTATTCATTTGTATTGGATATTCCTACAAAATTGTATGCATACATTCGTATTGAATAGAATCCTCCCACATTGGAAGGGGATCTATTTGAACAAATACAAATCGAATGCCATCCCTTGTACAACCTGTAACATATCAAGACTGTGGTCACACCTTCACTTTAACCCTCTTTCAATCCCTCTTCAGGTCTGACTGCTTACAACTTTTCATCCCTCTCTGCTTTATTGGTGGACTTTCCATTTAGGAGAGTCCAGATGGGGGGAGCGAAGTGCACAGATAAAGCAGATAGGAATGAAAAGGTGTGAGCAGTCAGATCTGAAGATGCACTGAAAGAGGTTTAACGTGAAGGCGTGAACATAACCCAGGCCTCAGTTCTGGTAGGTGACAGCAAGATTTTCAGTAGTGCTGTTTTCTGTGCTTGACTTCCCCAGAGCCCAGATTCACCAAATGCCACTGCAGAAATTCCTTCTTCAGTACTACTGTTGAAGGCACTCAGATCTCTTTTCCATCTGGCCATCTGACTGCACCTTTCAGTAACATATAGGATTCCTTGGCTACACCAAGCTTGGTTTCATAAGGAAGCAGCATTCTCCAAGAACTTCTCCAGCTTTCTTCTTTCTGCCAGCTGGATACATCGATTTTTGTCATCTGGCGGCTACATTGAAAACCTGACACACAGTTTCCTTCAGTTCTAGTCCAAGCTTTTGAGATGTGTCAAGTTAGCAGCAGTAAGGAAACAAGCCAGCTTGAATGCAGTGGTGTTCAATTTGAAGCCCTCCAGATATTCCTGAACTACATCTCGTAGAATTCCATGGAAACTAGGTTGATACTTGAATCCTGGGATTTCAGGAACATCTTAAAGGCCTCAAGATTAGCATCCCTGCTCTAATCTTACCGAGTTTCACAACCAATGAAAAGTTGCCATTAGACATGCCTCATCTTGTGCTATTTCTTTTGGTATTGCGTTACTGTCAGTTTCTTTCTCCTTTCAAGCTATTTATTAGCCGTTAGCCCTGTTACTGAAAGCCATCAGCTAATTTCCTTGAAATGAAGTCTTAGCTGTCCCTTAAGTTTTAATCTACTTTTGAGCTGCCTTCAGAGTGAGAAATGAATCAGCAAAACCAGAAAATCCACTGTGGTATAGATAACCTGGAAAGAAATGACAAGTCACAGCTTCCTGGGGAACATTTTGGTATGTGGACCTTACGTCTCAGACTATGACCCTTTCTTCACTTGGCCTTATTTTGCAATATATCCTGGAACAGGGCTCCAATAGAGACCTGCCATGGTCAGCATTAGCATGTGGACAGCATGCCCCTACGCATTCCAGAATAAGACCAAGTGCAGAAAGGGCCTATATTTGGTGCAGTCCAGTTGGAGCATTCAGATGTTGTTCTTGACTATGTTAGCTTCTGCTAGGACCCATCAAGAATTTATCTTTGGCTTGCAACATGAACCATTTGCAGTAGGGGTGTGCCAGAATGCAATTTTCAAATTCAATTCAATTTGAATTGAATATTTGAATATTCAAATTCATGCGAATAAAGAAAAATGAACGTCTGTACATTCGAACTGAGACAAATACATTTGTATCTATTCATACGAATATTCAGTATGAATTTGATGCATCCGTACACATCCATGGGCATCCTGTTTTTATCCTGTACGCATCCCGTTTTCATCCCGTGCGTATCTGTACAGATGCATACAGATACAAATAAGATGAGTATGGATACGTATGCGATACCTATGGATACATACACATACGAATGTCCTAATTATTTGCACAGATAATTTGAAATATTTGTATTTGTTTGAATACTAAAAAATGGATGTCTGGACATTTGATTTGAATTTCAATGTCCAAATTTGATCAAATAACAAATATCTTGAATATTCGTGCACATACCTAATTCCAGCTGTGTTTGAAAGGACATAGATTTGGCTAAACACTTGGTGGTGGCTAATACCATTGAGCTCAACTCCTGGTGACTACATGAGCACATTCATGTGGCTTCCTTAGCAAACACAGAAAAGAGGCTGGCCATTTCCTCTGTTTAGAGAGGAGACTGTATCTAAGATCATTGTCCCTGGCCTTTGCTATCCCTGAGGGCTTTTTGGAGGCAGTGAATGGACCTGGGATAGAATAGACCAGTGATGGCCAACCTATGACCAACCTATGACCAAGCCCTTTTGGGTGACACACATGGTCACCCTGGCACCTGGGCGTATAGTGCTTGCTTGTTCTTGAAGTATACAAAACACCAACTTTCAAGTGTAAGATTTAGCAAAGAAATTCAGCAACAAATATCACAAAATGATGGATATTTCTAGATGTGACACAGCACCCGAGTTAAGCTAGGTTTTCTTGCGAATTTTGACACACCGAGCTCAAAAGGTTCGCCATCACTGGAATAGACTCTCCAAATGCAGATAGTCTTGTTTTGTTGCAGCAGCAACCTGTGGCATAGGACAGGTTGTTTGTTCTGGGATAGTGTTCTGCGTGAGGGCAGGTATGGAAAGGGCCAAGGACAACACCTCACCTTGCTTGGCTTTGCTGAAGTAAATCCCTTATTCCACAGTCACAACAGTGAAGGCATCTCAATATGTTTTGCTCTGCTCTGCCTCTGTCTTCCCATACCCCTGCAGCGGGGGGACAATGGCATTGCCTATAACTTTGTGGATCCAATAGTGGATTGTTACATTTTGGCCAAGAATAAAAGGGGTTTGGTACAGGTTTGCATCTGACCCTCCTCAACTATTCATTGAAGGAAACTGGACATGAATCCAGACTCTACCTAAGGTCACTGTGCAAATGATTCAGCCATTCTTGCCTGGCGTGAGGGTAGGAGAACCTGCCCTAGCATTCGCAAATAATCTCTGTCAGGGAAATTCTCCAGCAAAGCAGGAAGAGGCCAAAATAAATCTGTCCTGAATCCCCAGGGATCTGTGCCTTAGCAGGTTACTGGGGCTCTGTTCAGTATAGAGCTGCCTAGTCTATGCATGCTTTGCATGTCTATTTGTTGAACTCTGAATGGGTTCAGAGCTTGAGTATCCAATGGATAATGTTCTTCCTGCTGTAGATCCTTCAGGCTCTTTGCTTGTACCCGTGCTCTTTTCTTGGACAGAACCAATCTACTGAATTATAAATCCCAAATTCCTGATGATCCACTTGACCTCCAGTTTAGCCTTCCTATATCTGGTTTTCCTGCCTTGAGAATTCTGTGAGAAAACCTTATCCGGCCAATCATAGTAGCAGCCCTATCTCGTATAGTATGGTCGAAAAAGTAACTCCTTTCACATTGTTTTGATGTTCCAATTAATTTATATAGGAAAAGCATTGTTGCTGGGGACCAACTGAGTTGTGGCCAGCTCCCCGTTGACTGTATGGGCACCGCTATGCAGTTTTCTTGGCAGAGATATAAAAGTGGTTTGCCATTGCCTACTCAAGTTTCTCTGCTTGAGGATAAATTTTTCCATTGTGTAATACGTCATTTGGAGGGGGGTTGTTTTAATTTTATGCTTCTCTAATTTTAATAAAAGTCACTCCTAAAGAATAGAAAAGATGCATTCTTTTTACCCTTCTCCACTGTTTATTGTCTCCATTCTCCAGGCCAGGAGCTGCTTAAAAGCTTTTGTTGCAAAATACAACTTAATGGTTAGCATGTCCTTGAGGATGACCTGAAAGAGAACAGTTATGTAGCGATTGTTCTCTGTGTTTATTCAAAATGGGAAATTAAGACACAGAAATGAAACAGAATGGTGAGGATAAAGCCTACCAACCAACAATCTACGAGTCTTCCAGGTTTCTGCCACAACAGATGAATAAAATGGTGCATATTTGCAAGGAAGGAAGTTATTTAAAAATATATAGAGAGAGATTAGGTGCCAGGCTATCCTTTCACTGTAATTTATTTCTGCTTTTCTTATCATTCTGTTTGGATAGCAGCCCACTCAGCTGTTGAATCATACAGAACTGGAGGTTATTTAAAGGAGACTCCAAGCAACTAAATTTATTATAAACTGAAGGTCTGGTAAGCAAGTAGTAAATATATAATTTTTAATTTACAAAGTCTTGGTGCACCTCAGTACTTAAGGAGACATCAAAATTTCCAATAGCTTGTTAAGAAAGAAACTGCCTCCTCCTTAGAGGAAAAGCCAATTTATAATGGATCTGAAGCACAGGGGAAGGAATTTAATCTCCATCATCTCTTATTGCCCCCTGGTATTTTCTGTTTCTATTTTCTATAGGGACAAAATATACAGGTGTCATCTAGTTAGCTTCTCAAGATACCTTTATGCCCTAATGCAAGCTTTTGTTTCCTAAGACGGAGGAGGCAGATCAAGAAAACGGGTGGTGGAGGAAATTTGCCTTCTGCAATATGAAATTGGGCAGCTCCCATGTTCTTTCCCAGTGTCATTGATCTATTACTGTTTACTCCAAAAGATGTGAAGGCTGGAAGAGCTCCACTGTGTAGTAATCTATGAAACAAGGAAGCAAACAGACTGGTTTTCTCTCTCTCTCTCTAGGGAAAAAGAAAGAAAGAAAAAGGACATGACTGAAACTAAAGACCATGAAAAAAACCCCACCTACATAAGAACTAAGCTGGTTCAGAACAGCAGCCCATCTAGAGTTGCTGTCATGGTGGCCAATCAGACACTAGGAAGAAGCCCAAAAGCTGCTATCATGGTGGCTGATCAGATGTCACTGAGATGTCCAAAAGCACAATATATTATTTATTTATTTGTATTTCTATCTTGCCCTATACCCGAAGGTCTGAGGGCGGGTTACAATATTATATTAATCTTAGACAGGTCCCTGCCCTCAGGCTTACAATCTAAAGAGACAAGAAACAAAAGGAAAATGGAACAGGGAACAGCAAAAAGCAAGCACTTGAGGTCTTCAGTTCCAATTCCTCTGTTCATTTCTTATTACTCAAATCTCCCTATTCTCTTTACTTTGAATTGACTTCATCAATGACTAAACTGGATGATGGTAGAGATGGTCAGCCGACATCTACTGAGCCCCGCCTTGCTCGGCCTCAGGACCAGACGTTTTCTCAACTGGTGGACTGGCTGCCATAGTCTCTTTGCCATCTTGTGGTTTAGGGTATTCTGAGCGTCTCCGTCAGTAGTTGAAGTTGCGTTGGTACCGTTGAGGTGGCTGCTGTCCCTGGGCCTCATCACCCTGGTTCTCTTTGTTGCTTTGGTAGTTCTGTTGGTAGTAGCATAAAGGTCTCCAGTGCTGGGGATACTGTCTGTACTGGTTGTGATTGCCGCACGTTTGAGTTTTAGATGGTAGCCTCGAAGTGCCTGATGCTTAGCACCACCCAGGAAGCATGTGAGACTTAGGGAGTGTCACAGATGTGAGCAGTCGTTGTCCCCAAATGGCTGCCTCTGATTTTTGTTAAGTAGGCAGTTGTAGATAACATATGCACATCTCTTACAGTTCTTAACAATTATTATTATTATTATTATTATTATTATTATTATTATTATTATTATTATTATTATTATTATTATTATTATTATTATTATTATTATTATTATTATTTCTAATGTGCTGTACATGTACTCAGTGCTGTACATTGTAAGCCATGTGACTGATAGTTTTTCTAATAAGGAATATTTATGTTATTTTATAAACAACATATCCATAGTGACAAGTAACCTGAAAACAAACACAGTTCAAAGAGACTGTCTCAGACTTCTGCTTGCATCTATGACCTCCTTCAGTAATTAAAGAACAGTGATGACTAAAGTCATATTTAGCAAATGTAATATAATTCCATTCAAATTTCATTTAAGTAAGAGGCTGTCAGATTGAGCTTGACTTCCGTCCATGAAAATGATACAGAAGTAGTTTGCTGTTGGCTTCTTCTGGAGACTTCCCAAGGACTGAACCTGAGAACTTCTGTATGCAAAAGAGATTCTCTGTCACTGAGTTATGACCATTCCTGAATTAGCATATGGGCAATTAAAATTATCATGCAAGTTTCAGGTTCATTACTCATACTGATTTATTCCTTTATGCAAACCAGGCTGCTTCCAGACACTGGAAATCGGTTGCCTCTTGGTTGATTAGAGGTGTTCATGGTCAAACCCCAGCAGTCCTTGTCTATTTAACTTCAGTCTCAGAATCAGGAGAGCAGGCCAGTCAAGCTCTTCAACACACAATTCTTCAAACCATTCCTGAGAAGACCTTGGTTTGTGGGCAGGAGCAGTGCCATGCTGGAACAGAAAAATGTCCTACGTGAACTGCAGCCACAAAGTTGGGAGAACAGAATTACCTAGAGTGTCCTAGTGAGAAGTGCTTAGTGCTTTTTCAGTCTTCACCGCTAAGGCGTAAGCATGAGTATGTGCTCTTCCACGTGCTTGGGCACCTACATGATGAGTTGTTCATCACCTGTGCTCTAGCTATCTCCTGCCCTGTTTCATCACCCAAAGCTACTAAGAAAATGAAGGAACAGCTTGGGCTTTCCAGCTCTGGTGGTGGCACGTGGGGCCAATCACGCTGATGACCCATTCTCTTCATATTGCACAAATCCATAAGGGCCTCAACAGGATCACCAGCTCTGACCTATGGAAATTCCCCCAGAGCACTCAGAAATCGAGCGGATTTCATATAAGTCTCTAAGGGTAGACCATCTTAATGGGTCTCCCACCCATTAAGGGCAGTGCTGTCTTTAACACAAAGCTCACTAGATCAGTGGTTCTCAACCTGGGGGTCGGGACCCCTTTGGGGGTCGAATTACCCTTTCAGAGGGGTCGCGAAGAGTCTTCCGTTGCCCTTCCCTCCCACTTCCCAGCTGCTCTGCCCCTGTGGTTGGGGGTCTCCACAACATGAGGAGCTCCATTAAGGGGCTACGGCATTAGGAAGGTTGAGAACCACTGCACTAGATAGTGATCTGCCCATGACAGCAGGGTAATATTACCACCACCCCTCCACACCAATATCCAGGCCGCCGCCACCACACACACAATCCAAAGCCAAGGTTAAATCAAGGATATGTCCTGCCCTATGCATTGGGCCAGCAATAAATGTCTGTCAGCCTCGCCCCCCCCCCCATGAAATCCTGAGCTGATCCAAATGCAGAAGATTCCACATAGATGTTGAAGTCTCCCATACCAACATTCTGGGGTTCTCCAACACCACATTAGAGACAACCTGTACCTGCTCAGTCAGTGAGGCTGTTGGAAACCAAGGTGGGCAGGATATCAACAGCATGTTCGGTGTGTCCCATTCATCCAAGGCAAGGAAGTTTCCCAGGGCCTGCCTCAGTTTGGAGGGATTTCCTGATGAAGGAAATGGTGTTTCTAATGATCATAGCAAGACACTCTACCCCCTCAAATCCACTGATGACAAGCGGAGGGCAGATACTTTTTGCTTGCAGAACAGGCTCCATGGCAGGACCAAGTGCATGAAAACCAAAACTTCAGTCATACTGCTGTACTTGAGCAGCCCTGATCTTTGGGCTCCCACTACAATCCTATATATTTCTACCCAGAACTAAGCCCCATTGAATACAGGGGGGTGGGTAGTGCTTGGTGTCTTGGCTTGGGCCAGTCAACTCCTTAACTTGCAGCAGTTCATATCATGGTGTGGCCCAATTTGACCATGGCCACCTTGCTGATGTTGCCTGCTCAGAAGGCTGTCAGACTGAGAACAGTGGGACTTGCTTTAACATTATGACCTAAAATAACCATGGGCAATGGAATCAGAACAAAAAGAATAGAGATAAAACAAGCCCCCCAATGTATATAAAGGTCTAAGAGAGAGAGAACCTGAAAGTAATCAGCTTTCTTGGGCCCACTGGGGTAAGTTCTCTCTCTGGTCTGGAAGCAGTTGCAGAACTTAGGCACTGCAGCACATGTCTCCATATATGCAGTGGAAAGTGAACTTAAGAGGAGCCTTGCTGGATCAGGCCATAGCCCGTCTAGTCCAGCATACTGTTCCACACAGTGGCCCATCAATTGCTCATGGGCAACTCAAGCAGAAGATAGTAAAACTTTCACCTGTTCTCAAATCCCAGCAAATGGTGTTTACAGGCCTCCTGCTAGGGGAAAGTCCCTCTGTCATAGCAGCTTTCCTGCAGCCTGGTCCGGGTCAACCAAAGTGCCCCCCTGGCTTCATTACTACCAGGAAAGCTGCCTTAGAAGGAACATCTGTGCCTGTGAATTGCCTCCTTGCACAAGCCTAGCAGCACCTTGAACTGCCCAGAACCATTTCGCTGCACCGTAGGACCCTATCAGTGCTCAAGATTAGGGATGGGCATGAATATTTGACGACATTAGAAATTCGATCGAATTCATCCAATTTCGACATTCAAATTCAATTCGTTTAACCGTTTGAACAAATTTTGAATTTTCAAATCTATTTGTTCCAATTATTCGGACATTTGTATGGGTACAGGTTCTTACACAATGCGTACTTGCATGTGTGCATCTGTACGGAACTGTCTGGGATGAAAACGGGTTGCATACGGGATAACTACGGGATGCATACAGATGCGTACGGGATGTGTAACAATGCGTGCGGGCACATACGAATCGTTGACATTTGCAAGTGCAAATTCGAATTAAAAATGTGAACGAATAGATTTGAATTTGCTTAATTCGAATCAAATTTGGGTAAGTTCAAATTCTAAAGATTCAAATCAAATCAAATTTTCAGATATTCTATTCGAATCAAATCAAATCCCGAAAATTGCATTTGTGCACACCCCTACTCAAGATAGTGGTTAGGGTGCCACTGCTTACACACAGAACTTTAGTGCCTTGAATGGGCCCCTAGGGTAATGCCAACTCTCCCCATAAATGCTGCAGAAGGGTCTAAGGCAGCAAAATGGAGACTCTGCTTCAGCTCCTGACAGGATACAGAGTTCCTACTTTATGAATTAATAAACAATCATATTAATAATATTTGCATATGTCATAATTAGGGGGCCTGCTTGCTTCTTTACCATCTACCTTCCCTTCCAGACACCATGAAAACTTTACAGTTTAGGCAGTTCAGGCCATTGAAGGGCCTGAGCGGTTACACAGCACATGGTACTAGGGCCAAATGAACATTATAATTTAAAAATGCAAGTCCCAGGACAGAATGAAAAGACCCAAAGTGACACCCACCTGGGGATAATAGATCTATGGCAATGCTACCCTTTTAAACACATTGATACAAGAATCAGCTCCAAAGTTTTGCAAAATACAAATTAATGAAATAGCAGTGACATTTGTTTCTGATAAGGTAAAACAGGAAAAAGTAGCATGGAAACAATTGGTAAGAAAAAACAACGGGTGAGAACTTTTGTAGATAACTTGGATAAGCCATCAGAGTAAAACTGATAAATGTCAATGCTTTGCATAGTCCTCAGTCATTTAGTATCTGTGTCTTTAGAGACAACTGATCTTGCAAACAGGAATTGTGAAATTTCTGAATGAGTCATGCAAGGAGTATGGCTAGCAGTAGTTTATTGTTGCCTATTAGTTTCATGCAGAGGGGAAGAGAGTTTCTCACTCTTGGCCATGTTACTACTGCTCCCAATGGTCATTTTCAAGAATCTGAACTGTATCACAAATTTCAGCTCCAAGGGCTCAGAAATGCTATACAACCATGCTCATAATGCTACTGCATACAAAAATTACATGCTGTGCTGCATGCACAATTTCTCTGTGTGCATACAAATCATTATCTTCAGTTTCAGCTGGGGAAGGAGAGCAAATGTAATATGGAGGCACCATGAAAGCATTCCCCCCCCCCCCCGTCCCCATGCTTGCATCTCAGCACTGGAAAATATGGGACCAGTGAAGTTTGCAGTGAAAATATGGGACACCCTCCCCCCGAAGTTTGCAGGAGAATAGCAAGAATGATTGTGTGCATTGCAGAACTTCAGTGTTATGTTAAGAAATCTGGATGGTTTAGGGGAGCTAGGACCAAAAGAAAGCCACCTTACCTCTTTGTCCCTAGCTATGTACAATACTGCTAGAGCCTTCTGAGCCAAGAAAATGGCTTGTTCCCCTTCGAGAGCATCCAAACTTATAATTATTAGCTTGCCTCAAACTCTTCTTTCTCATCTCTTTACAGCATACCCAACTTATATTCTACCTTAACCCATTTCTTCTCCCCAACAGCAATGTGATGGGATTGGCCATCGCTTTCTGTCAGCCATTGGTTTTGTCCTTTGTTCTTTGTTTTTACCCAAGGTCCAGCCTCCCTAAATGCATATGAAGAACACAAAAAAAATCTTTATCTCTCTTTAGGAATTACCAGCCTCAGCCACTTCACTCTTCCTGGAATGACCTGGAGTTGCCCTTCACTCTTCACAAGTAGTGTACTGGACACATGCTGTAGTCCATGGAGTCACAAAAGGCTGGATATGATTAAATGACTAAACAACAAACAGATAAAAAAATGTCTGAAAATCTGCAGCAATGATGCTTCATGTCTCCCAGAAGGAGGTTCAAAGTACCTCCTCTGAGTCCACTCAGGATGAGCAGCTACCCAGCACTGTTCCATAAACAGTTCCTTCCAAATCTGCCTCGATCCAACAGGGCTTAGATGTGTTGGTGGTGGCTTCTGGTCTGTCCTATATTGCCAGAGGGCATTCTCTGGGTGCAGAGATCCCCTAATGGCCCACCGACCCATGGGAAGGCAGCTATATACACCTGCAAGGGATCTAGAGACTTTCAAAGCACCTGTGCCTCGTGTATTGGTTACCCATTGGGGACATCCCTTCAAAGCAGTCAGCTGCCTTTAACTTGCAGTCCCCACAAGGGTTCTCCCAGAACTGGGTTAAAGATAGGGCCAGGTGGACAGTTCCCAGAGTATGGACTGTAGGCGAGATACGTAAGAACATAAGAGGAGTCCTGCTGGATCAGGCCACAGCCCATCTAGCCCAGCATCCTGTCTCACACACGGGCCCACCAGTTGCTTATGGGCATCTGTAGCAGAAGATAAGGGCAAAGATTCTCCCGTTCTCAAATCCCAGCCTAATTTCTGCTTTAAGATGTATACCTAACTATAAAGGTAGCGTTCAGCTGTACTACTTTTGGATGCATGAGAATATCCATTAAATTTTCTGTGTAACAATACAGAAGCAATTTGTCGCTGACACTGTCCAAGGTATTTTGTTGACTTCAGTCTAGCCTTCTGCTCTCAGACAGTCTCTACCAGGCCTACCCTTGCCTGGCTTTCATGATCAATAGATGCAGAAAAATACGACAACCCTGTAAACAGCTCTGGGCCTAGATCTCTGCAAGATTCTGTAACCTACAGTTGATCAACATACTCAGCAAAAACAGAATGAAAGGATCATTTGACCAGAATTTGAGAGCCCACAATTAAACTTCTGTTTTGGAATTCTTCTCTTTGGAATAATACTATTACCATCCCTGGGCCAATTCAAAAAAGCATACCCATTTTATCATCTACACACATTTTTAGAAGTGCTGCTGCAAAATTGATCATTCCATTATGGTATTCCTATTGCTGTCAAATTTTAATCTTCTTTTTATACTTGTTCACTTTTATAGTTGCCCATGTTTTATACTGCGCACTGCCTGCTGTACACTGTCTTTTGGTCTAATGGGTGGGACAGTTTGGTCTAGTGGTTCGGGAGCCAGACGCTAATCTGGGAATACCAGGTTCGATTCCACCCTCCCCCACAAAGCCAGCTGGGTGACCTTGGACTAGTCACAGCTCTCTTCTGAGCTCTCACAGCCCCACCTACCTCACAGGGTGTCTGTTGGGAACAGAAAGCTTTGTTAACCGCTTTGAGTCCCCGGAAACGGGTGAGAAAAGCAGGGTAGAAAAGCCAGCTCTTCTTCTTAAATGTGGTACAAGTAAATAGAATCTGGACATAAAAAGAAATCTTAAATTCAATAAGTCTTATTCCCAATTCAACCTTTAACAAATGGGGAATTCAGTGCTTAAAGTGCCAATCAGAAACATATGATGGGACCATAGGCTGCAGTAATGCAAATAGATTGAGCAGAACAGACAACAGCAACAATATTTACTTTTTATCTTTGTCACTGTGTTTTTCATTTGGAGAAAAGAATATTACATGGTATCGTCCATCAACGGCAACTGTGCTCTCCATTATGAAATTAGTGTTGCAGCTTTTCCTGAGATGCATATCCCCAAATTCCAAATACTTTGGAAAACAAACTCCTAGGCTGCTTTAAATGGAATTTGGTCCTGCCTGAGTTTTCCTTATGAAACCGTAAGCTTTCATGCAGAGTAGTTATTCTGTGCCACCTAGTGGATATGAAAATAAAATTCAATACTTAGGGAGTAACCAGGGATATATTGAAAAGTATAAGGAGCAAACAGATATATTCCAAATACTATTCCAGTATTTTGAGAAGGGAGGAAAAACCTCCCCCTAGCCATGCGTCATATTATATGCTTCTATCATGCCTTCTCTCGCTCTTCTCCTTTTTAGACTAAAAATTCACAGCTGCTGCAACCTTTTCCTCATAAGGAAGACTTTTCATCCCATTAATCATCTTAGGGTGTTTTTCCACTGTCACTAAAAGTACCCATTAAGTACCCATTCATGGGTACAAAACGGCATTTTTGTACCCATGAATGGGTACTTCTAGTGACAGTGGAAAAACACCCCTAGTTGCCCTATTTCAAGCCTTTTCCAGTTCTGCTATATCATTTGGTAAGTGAGGTGATCAAAACTGCACACAGTATACCAGAGGCTGTCACATCATTATTACGTCTAAAGGCATTATAAAATTAGTGTTTTATTTTCAGTAGAATTTCTTATTATTTATTTATTTGTTTACATTTCTATCCCGCCCTATACCCTAAGGTCTCTGGGCGGGTAACAGCAAATTAACCACAAGACACACATTTAAAAATTGAGCATTGTGCACAAAGCTCAATACACATTATTATTCCTAATGTACTATTGCCTTTTTTTCCTTTCCTTTCCTTTCCTTTCTTTCTTTTTTTTTTTTTACTGCAGATACATTGTGTTGACACCTTCACTGGACTATCTATCATTACTCCAAGATCTTTTTCTGGTCTGGTCCAGCTGGTTTTGGTCCCACTAGAGCAGTGATGGCCAACCTATGACACGCGTGTCACAGGTGACACGCCAAGCCCTTTTGGGTGACACACCTGGTCACCCTGGCACCTGGGCGTGTATTGCTTGCTTGTTCTTGAAGTGTGTGAAATACCAACTTTCAATTGAAGACTTAGCAAATGAAATTCAGCAACAAAAGTCACTAATGTAAAGAATTATTTGTTTTTGCTTTTAATAAAATACATATATCAAAAATATAACTTTTTTAATAGAGCTACAAATATCACTAAATTATGGATATTTCTAGATGTGACACAGCACCCGAGTTAAGCTAGGTTTTCTTGCGAATTTTGACACACTGAGCTCAAAAGGTTCGCCATCATTGCACTAGAGTATAAGAGAACATAGGATGTTTAGCTCCAATGTGCATGAATTTGTATTTGTTCACATTGAACAGCATCTGCCCTTTAGGTGCCCAGTCCCTCGGAGTACCTAGATCCCTCTGGAGCGCTTCACAAGACCTTCTCTTACACTGCTGCCAATACAGCTTTTAAAACAACAACAACAACAACAAAACAACTGTTTGTCTTGCCTTTTGAGGTCACGTTTCCAAGTGACTATTTTAGTCTGGATTCAGGACTGAATGCGCATGCTGGGTGTTCCCATTTGCCTGATGATAACACGGGCTGAATTTGAATACTGCAGTTCCCATTCAAACTGCTCAAATCCCCAGCCAGCATGGAGAAACAAGATCTTTTCATCTCCACCCCTTGTCCTTTGATCTTCCCACTTCCTGACAGAGACAGCAAGGATCGTGGCTGTTGCTTTTTTCCGCGCACTCCCTCGCTCTCCTGCATGCCAACCAATCTCCTCTTTTCAACACCCCCCCATGTGATTTCCTTTTTAAAAAGTAATGAAATTAGCCCCTTGTCCTTTGATTCTCCCACTCCCTGACAGGGACAGCAAGGACATTGTGGATGTTGCTTTTTTCCGCTCTCTCGCTCTCTCTCGCAGCAAGCAAGTAGCTTGGGGAGTGAGGGAAGAGCTTTGAATAAAGCTGCTCAAGACAGAGCAGAAAGTTTACCTCTGCGATTGTTAGCTGCTACAAATGTATCTCTCATAATTACAGTGGCATTCACAGAAAGGGGAAATCTCTTCAAAGATCTAAAGCTTTTTTGGGGGGACTCTAGCATGGCAGGGATGGGAAGGGGAGGGGAGGGGGCAGACCCTCCCAGATGTGAAATCCCACCGTTGGTAGCAGGCATTGGCCAGAAGGATATGGGGGGGACGGACAGACAGATCTCCTCCCTGAATAGTCTGGTAGTGTTCCCATCGGGGGGAGGAAAAGAAGGCTAGCCTCCAAAATGGCACCGAGAACAGTTTTTCTGAGGACTTTTTTTCTGCAGACTTTAGCAACATAGTCCTTGTAAAGTCCAGGAATAAAAAATTAAATGGGATTGGATGATCCCGAAAACGGACTGGATTCACATTTAATCTTGTATGGGAACACACCTTAAGAGTAACATTTGGCAAAAGACTGCCAGAAACTGTTATGTCCCTTGAATACAAGCTGTCCATACAGTCAAAATACTTCTCCAATCCTTAGACATTACTCAGCTTGCATACTGTATTTTTTTGTGGTAAACTACCCTCTCAGTATTTTGCTTTTCTAATTAATCATATCCTTAGTAAAAACCAGACAGCTCTAAAGCCATCCCTCCCCAACTGTCCTTGGATTTAGCACATCCATTTTGCATCCATGAAACTAAATTCTCCGGCTCTTTCTGCTCTAAGTCTTATTTTGGATTATATCCTGGGTTAGGTACCTGCCATCTGCATGTGAGTGCAGACTATGGCAGGTTCTACCTGGGACCTACCACAGTCCATACTACCATGGAGATGGCACATCCCTGTTCTGGGATACAATCTGGAATAACCCTGGGTGCAGAAAGAACTTCAGTTTAAAAAATACACACATGTAGGAATGTGGACACACATGACTGGCCCAAAGGAATTCCTGGTAACAGGTCATTTGGCTCCCTAAACCACATGAACCTCCTGCAGACACTGTAGTGATCTCTAGGCTGCACATCTTTCCCTTTAGCTTCCTTTTCTTGCAGTCCTCTGTTTTACAAGCCTTTAGAATTTTCCTCTTGCCTTTGCAGGACCTCGGGCCATCTGTTGATCCATGCTGAATGGGCTGCTGAGAAGCTGTGAGTGGAGGTGATCCAGACACACAGAAGGATTGATCTGGGCTGCTTTGTGTGCAGCTGCCCTTAGGAATAATGGAGTCCTTAACCACACGGTTTTGAAAGTACAGCTGCCCTTCTCTTCCTGCTGACCACAGGATGTGGCATCACAAAGACCTCTGACCTGCAAAGCACCAGCTTTCATCCAATCACCTCCCTTGATGTTGCATTTATGTCATTTTCCTCATGCCCCTTGGGATTGCTGTATAAAAGTCCCTGCCGGAATAAACTCAAAGTCTTTTTTCACCTGAACCTGTCTCCAGCCTCTTCATTTCCCCTACCCCATTTTTCTAATCTAATTGGGTTAGCCAGCCACGTGGCTGATCTCCAGGACTCAGGCCAGTCGAGAGCCCAGGAAAATCTATCATAACACCCAGCGATCGCAGCAGTTCCCCAGCTGTTGCCCCGATTGAAGCAGCTTCCTGGCTGCTTCCCAGAGCCTTTGGATTCAGGTCGTGAAGCTAGATCATGACAGGACACCACTGGTGCCTCATCCCCTTCCAGCGTGGCTCCTCTCAGCTCATTGCCAGAGCACAACCCTTTTGTCTGACCATGATCCATCACCTTGGGAAAGTGTTGGAAGGAGGCGGCAGGCATGGGTGAAAGAACCAAGGGGCAGCAGGTGTTGGCGAGCCATGAACATTAATCTTTGGATCCCTGATTTGTTCAATTGGCTAAGCTCACTGTCTTAGAGACTGCAACCCTTGGGACAGACTGGGGTAGAGAGGAAAGATGGAGAGAGAGGGGGAAAAAAATCTGCAGCACAATGCTCATTGTTCATGTACAGAAGGATTCTTTCATTCCTTCCCAGCTTGAAACAGAGGGGAAAGAGAATAGGCAAATATATCAGACCTGTAAGTGGATAGTGGAGAATTAAAACTGTCACACTTCAGACCTGCATACTAAAAGTTGCACAGCAGGCATCTCTGTATGCAGGAAAAGACGTCAGCAGATACTGTTTTTCTTATTACTGTGTAATACAGCAGTAATACCGTTTTTCTTATTACTGTGTCTATACCATGTATTAACTTAAGCTAAAGGAGCTGGAAAGTCTTACTGAATACATTCATATATGTAGGGAAAGCCAACCAAGGAAAATTGCCAGTGCTGCAAGGGTAACTTCCAACCAAATGCGAATTTTTCTTCATGCAAGAGAGAACAAGAGACCACATGATCCAATGGCAGGCAGCCAACAAAAAGCACGCTACGTGCATGCCTCTGGGAATTGCAACATATACTAGTTGGCACACTTAGTTGTACTCAGCAGGAACCTAGAAGAACTGGATCTGGGGTGTAACCATGAAATAAACTAAAGTTCCGAATTCTTTACAAAGATCTTCACTGTGTACACTTACTTAGTAAAGACACATCTCTTTGCTCAAGACTTTAGTAGGTGAGTAGTTTATCTCCCTCACTCTAATTTTAATCCTATTTTATCCCAAATTTTAACTCTGGTTTTTAATTTTTTTTAGCTCTCTTTAATTATTTTGTCTACTGCAACCTGCCCTGACACCTTAGAGTGGAAGAAATGCCTCTTGCATTCTCATCGATTTCATCAAGACATTTGGCTTTTAAAAAATAATAAAAAACAAAGGTTTATGGCACCCTGGAACTTATATATGAACTACAACTGCAAAAATAGAGAAATCCTTCGAGGCAGACATATTTATTTATTTGAATTTTTATCCCACCCTATCCCCAAGGTCTCAGGCCGGGTTACAACATTAAAAAACAGCGAGCATATAAAATGAGCAATTAAAACCATAATAATGCTTGGCATTTCTTTGTTTAGCCAAAGGCCAGGGCAAAAAGGCACATCTTCAACCCTCTCCTGGGGGTGGGTGGAAGGGGGTTATATTTTTTTAATTACGTTTTACTATTCAATATGTTTTAATTTCATTGTAACCTGCCCTGGCGTCACTGGGTGAAGGGCGGGTTGTAAATTTTCTAAATAAATAAATAAGTAATAAATGAATATAAACCGAGACCACTCCGCAACCTGGGACCCACCACTGAAAAGGCCCTGTCTCAGGTGCCCGCACCTGAGGGTGGTGGGTCAAACAGGAGAGGCTCCCCTCCAGATCTTAAAGGCAGGGGCAGGTCGATAATGGAAGAATATCCTTTAGATATTTGGGGCCCCAATATTAATCTTGCTGGACCCCCCCCCCCCCGGGCGAATCTTCAGCTGGTGAAAAATACACGTGTATCACACTGAATGGTCTCCCAGCCTATCAAAACCTACGCCACGTGAACCCTCCTAACTGCCTCTCTCCTGCTGCTGCTGCTGCTGCGCCAACCCTGAGGGATGATTACGTCACCTCCTTGCCCATACCCTATCGCGCACGCGCGCTGCTTCCGGGAACGCCACTACGGGCGCTCGGCTGCCCGTGACGCTTAAAGAACTTATTGCCGTTTGCCCGCCCCGCCCCCGATCTTCCTCGCGCGTATGTGTGACGCAAAATGGCCTGCGACCCGCCTCCTCTTCTGTGCGTCATCGTCCTGCGCGTCGCTTCCTTCTAGCTCCTCCTCCTGCCTCATACATTGACTGACTGACTGACTGAGGCGCACACGGGAGGACGCGGAGGCGTGCGTGCGGTGTCCTCCTTGCCCAGCAGGCACCCTTGGGAGCTTCTCCGCGCCCGACGCCGCCCTTGGAGGCGACCTCCCGCCAGCCGGCCTTCCTCTCCTCGGGGCCGCCATGAAGCATCTTCCGTACTTCTGCCGCGGGGAGGTGGTGCGGGGCTTCGGGCGAGGCTCCAAGGAACTGGGCATCCCCACAGGTGAGCGCGGCAGGGGAGGGAGGGAGGGAGCTGCTGGGCCTCCTTCGCCCTTCTCTGTCAGCCCTTCAGGGGAAGGAGGAGCTGCGGAGGGAAAGACCGCAGGAAGCCAGCCAGGGACTCGTCATAAAGGCCCCTCGTGATGGCGAAGCCCCATAGGGAAGGGCCTCTTTGGCCAACGTCTGCCTTCCCGGCAATCCCCGCCTTTTCTTTTCCCTGAACGAAGCTCGTTATTCATGGCAACTTGTAATAGAAGAAGAAGAGTTGGCTTTCTTACCTTGCTTTTCTCGCCCATTTAAGGGGTCTCAAAGCGGCTGATGAAACTTTCTGTTCTTCTCCCCACAACAGACACCCTGTGAGGTAGGCAGGGTTGTGAGAACTCGGAAGAAGGAGGAGAGGGGTTGAGTTTTCTACCCCACTTTTTCCCCCCATTTAAGGGGCCTCAAAGTGGCTGACAAAGCTTCTATTCTTTCCCCCACAACAGAACATAATGTGAGGTTTGCAGGGCTGTGTGAGCTGAGAAAGAGAGCTGTGACTAGCCCAAGGTCACCCAGCTGGCTTCATGTATGAAGAAGAAGAGTTGGCTTTTCTACCCCCACTTTTCTCACCCATTTAAGGGGACGCAAAGTGGCTGACAAAGCTTCTGTTCTTCTCCCCACAACAGTCACCCCGTGAGGTAGGCAGGGTTGTGAAAACTCAGAAGAAGGAGGAGAGGAGTTTGCTTTTCTCCCCCATTTAAGCTGCTGAAAAAGCTTTGTTTTTCTCCCCACAACAGAACATAGTGTGGGGTTTGCAGGGTTGTGTGAGCTGAGCAAGAGAGCTGTGACTAGCCCAAGGTCACCCAGCTGACTTCATCTATAAAGAGGAAGAGTTGGCTTTTCTCACCCATTTAAGGGGACTCAAAGTGGCTGACAAAGCTTTCTGTTCTTCTTCCCACAACAGAACACAGTGTGCGGTTTGTAGGGTTGTGTGAGCTGAGAGAGCTGTGACTAGTCCAAGGTCACCCAGCTGACTTCATGTATGAAGAAGAAGAGGTGGCTTTTATACCCTGCTTTTCTCACCCATTTAAGGGGACTCAAAGCAGCTGAGGAAGCTTTTCTATTCTCCTCACAACAACGCCCTGTGAAGTAGATAGGGCTGTGAGAGCTCAGAAGAGAGCTGTGACTAGCCCAAGGTCACCCAGCTGGCTTCATGGAGGAATGTGGAATCAAACCCAGTATTCCCAGATAAGAGTCCAGCTCCCTATCCAGTCCCCCAAACTGACTAGTCACCCAGCTGGTTTTGTGGAGAAGAGTGGAATCAAACCTAGTATTTACAGATAAGAGACCAGGTCCCTCACCATTAGACGAAAGATAGGCTTTCTTCTATTCCTTGTCCAAGAGATAGTTTACAGCTTTGTAGCTTCCTCTGATTGCTCTGAAACCTCTTGGCTTTCGACCAATCAAAAGTTTAGTCTTCTGATGTACAGAGACTTTGTTTGCTTTTGGGACTATAATAGGTTAATCCTTTAGAACTCTCTTAAAGTAATGCTTTCACCTGGCAACCCTTCCAGATAAGCCATACTTGTTCGGTCTTTTTCTGATTGTACTGTCATGAACTTGAACATTTAATATGCTAATTGAGGCCTGCAGACTCTTAGCTGTGGCTTTTGCATTTTTTATTTTTTGATTTGCATTTTCTCTGAGCATTGCATGATCTGACCTTGGGATGCATTTGCTGTGATGTCCACTCTTGGGAAGATTCTCAACTGTCTTGAATGTTTTCCATTTATGAATAATCTTTCTCCAAGTTGATGGGCAGAATAATTGTTTCGCTAAGATCATTGCTTATGTCTTTCTGTTTTTATAGAGGTGGTCACACTTGCTGATGGTCAATGAATCAGTTTATTAGATTACCCTCTTAATTCCTAGTGAAGCAGTAAGACTACCTAATTTTTCACACACTGCCTCTGTACTGTGGCCTAGTTTTCTTTAAATAAATAATGACACAGTATCTTTTGTCATGTTCACTTGAGGTTGTTTACCTAATTTTAAGACTTCCTAAGGACAGATTTTTTTTCATTATGTCCTTATATGTAAAACCATAGCATTCAAATGACTGTATGTTAAATCAAAGCTAGTTGTTTGGGTTTTTCTGAGGTGTTCAATTATAAACCCAGTGTCTTTGTTTGCTATTTTGACTTCAGATTATGTGGACTTCCTTATTGATCTATGTTTCAGAAGTCTTCAGTTACACTCTTGGGTAATATGGCGTATTTAGTTGCAGGGGGTTATTCATTTTTTAAAGTAACTTATTAAGAAATCTTTATTTCATAGGTCAAGACTTGCAAAACAAGGGATTTTAAGCCCTTATGTTTTACTTAAAACAGGTACAAATTTCCTTGCCTTAAAATCATATCCCTTTGGTCTAGATTTTAATGTTCTGTTAGAATAGCAATATTTTCTTAGTATTTTCTTTGAACTAAACAAACTAGTTTAAATTTTGTTAACTTAAATGCAATATATTTTCATTTATGTTTTCCAGCTAACTTTTCTGAGGAAGTGGTTGAGAGTTTTCCATCTGATATCTCTACTGGCATATATTATGGATGGGCTTGTGTTGGAAGTGGAAATGTGCATAAAATGGTCTTGAGCATAGGCTGGAATCCATATTACAAGAATGTTAAAAAATCAGTGGTAAGGACACTGAATATTAAATATACAGCTGGGTTATTTTTGGGAAGGAGTCCATGGCAGCTTCTTCAAGGTTGTTTTGGATATTTCTGTTTTAATGCATGGCAAATTGTTCTGTTTTTTCATATATGCCTGTAAATAAATTACATAGTATGTAACTGAAGATCCCTGGTAGCCTAAGTTCTGACAGTTATATTTTTAGTTGAGCTAAGAAATTTGAATACACATGCTGAACACTGATGGAATGAATTTTATTCTAATATCTATTTTTACATTTATACACAAACTTAACACTTGTATATAGATGAAGTGCTTTTCTCTTATGCCTCTGTACATTTCATCAGAACATATTCAGCTGAAAGTTGTATAGAACGATGATAGAGAGGATCTGAAGGAGGGGTTCTTTTGTGTGTGTATTACTTTATTTATCTATCAAATGCATTTTAAAGTTTTAAATATATTTTGAAAATGTCATTATTTTACTTTATTGTTTTAAATTGCTAGGAAACACACATAATTCACACCTTCAAGGAAGATTTCTATGGTGAAGTGCTTAGCGTAATAATTGTTGGATACATTAGACCAGAAAAGAATTTTGATTCTTTAGGTAGGTGCTGAGTACCTTTTATTATATTTGTTTGTTTATATTGATTTTTGCCCTATAGGCAACAGTTTCAGGATGGGTTACAAAATTAAAAATGATGCAAGGTTAAAGTGAAGTCATACTTGTTAGAAAGTGTATTCATTTACGTCTTTTTGTTTGCGATGAATGGTGGAAACTGAAACGTTTCCTACAGCGGACTGGGACACGTTTGGACAAAGTTTCCAGTTTTAGCCATAATGTTTTCATTGCCCTACCACTTAACAAAAGGAAACACAACTTTAGTATTTAGGGATTCAGAAGTATAGCAATACATCTAATGACGCTTAGTATGTGTTTAACAATGATTAACGTGTGCTTTCTTATTTCAGAAGTACAAAACTTGATTTTGGGGGTTCAGCAGGACTTTATTTTTGTACTTCACTATTCTGTCAATATATTCCAAGGCACCTGATCTACGTACACAGAAAAGGAATATGGATTCTGCAGATCTGTATTCCTTTCCTTTAGTTATATAAGTAGCCATTGCTTCTGGTGGTGGCAGTGGAGGATTATATTCTGATCCTGTGTCATCCTGGGATTGAGGCAACTAAGACTCTATTGGGTCCAGATGTTTCAGCCAGGGTTTCCATCTGATGCACCACTTCTTTGGGTGTGTGTGTGTGTGAAAAACAGAATGTCACCAGCAGCACTGGCTCAGAGGCAGTGAGGCTATGAAAGTTTATACACAAGGAAGCTGCCGCTGATGTTTTGTAGCAGATAGGTAGGGTTCTTGTGTGTCTTTCCCTGTAAGCATAGATTCCTAGGAAGAAGTGTATTGTTGGTCTTGTCACTAGATAACATTGCTCCACTGCAAATGGGTATTACTATTGTATTACAGTGGTACCTCGACATACGAGTGCCCCAACTTACGAATTTTTCGAGATACGAGCCGCAGAGTAAGGGATATTTTGCTTTGACTTAAGAGCAAAATTTGAGATACGAGAAGGCAGCGGTGCGAGGCGAGGGAAGGCTAAGGGGGGGGGCGACAGCTGTGACGCGCCGAGAGAAAAAGAAGGCGGCGGCGCGAGGCGAGGGAAGGCTAAGGCGGGGCGACAGCTGTGACGCGCCGAGAGAAAAAGAAGGCGGCGGCGCGAGGCGAGGGAAGGCTAAGGCGGGGCGACAGCTGTGACGCGCCGAGAGAAAAAGAAGGCGGCGGTGCGAGGGAGAGGGAGGGAGGGAGGGGGTGAGGAAGTGAGCGCCAAGGGCAGGCTCAATTTTGGCAGCCTCCGAGGCCTGGCAGCTGCTCCTGTAATCCAAACATAGCAGCTCCAGAAAGACGTAGGGCAAAACATGGAGCTGTTAATGGCTGCTGGCCGCTTTCAGGGACAGAAATTTGGGTGTGGAGCTGGAAGGTGAGGTGGTTTTTTGGGACCCGGAACGGATTAATGGAATTCCATTAATTAATTGCTTTGAGATACGAGTGATTTGACATACAAGCAAGGTTACAGAACGAATTAAACTCGTATCTCAAGGTACCACTGTACTGTCCTATGGTTAAGAACCTGGGATTTGAGAAAATGGTATTCTAAGTAAAATATGCCATACTTTGCTGTGGGTGAGGCTGTACAGTCTTGTTCCTGTGGATGTCTAATATTTGGTCACATCATGCTAAACACTGTTTTGGTGTCATGGCAGAACAATCCTCAGTATTCTCTTTATGCAGGACAGGGCTCAGAATGTAGCGTGATGAAAACTTCAGATTTGGGGCCTTGACAGTGCTTTCCTCAGTAGAAAGCACTGGCTGGGTATTTATAGGCACCGGTATGTGCATTTGCTTTGTGCTACAGCTGTCCTGTGGGCCAGTTGCTAGGGAGCTGGACTCTTCATCTGGGAATACCAGGGTCGATTCCACCCTCCCCCATGAAGCCAGCTGGGTGACCTTGGGCTAGTCACAGCTCTCTTCTGAGCTCTCACAGCCCCACCTACCTCACAGGGTGTCTGTTGTGTGGGCAAAGAATAGAAAGCTTTGTCAGCCGCTTTGAGTCCCCTTAAATGGGTGAGAAAAGTGTGGTAGAAAAGCCAAGTCCTCCTCCACCTCCTTCTGTGAGCAGGAATGTTTGCCATAAATGTGGCACTGCTTCTTCCTTCACACAGTTTTCAGCTGTAGCACATAACCCTGCATTCCAGGTTGCAGTTGAGGAGAGTGATGCTAATCTTCTCTCTCAACTGAGACCCATGTCCTTTGATGTATTTCTTTCAAAATACAGCAGAGAGAAGAGGCAAAAGAACCTAAGGCAAACCCTTCTGGATCACTCCACAAACTATCTAGTCCAGCATCTCATCTCATACAGTGTCCCACAATTTGCTCCTGAGCCTCCTCAAGCAGAAGGCAAAGACAAAAACCCTCACCTGCTCTTGATTCCTTGCTTATGGGCTTTAGAGGCATCCTGTCTGCCTCTCCAATCTGGAGGCAGTATCTGATGGCTTTCTCTGCTCTTCTTATGTGCAGTAGCCTCTCTTTCTGAGCAATTCTATAGGCAGTCAAACAGGGCAGTCCTGCATTTCCCATAGCGTACCTCCTTTGCATAGCCAGGCGGAAAAGGCCTGTATCAGTTCAAGGTATTTTTGAAAATGTTTCTTTTAACCTGTCTGGCAAAATTAATCGTTGAAATAACTCTGTGTGGTTTTTTTTTTCTGTTGTTGTTGTTCTTATTCCCCAGAGGCACTCATAGCAGCAATTCAGAATGACATTGAAGAAGCCAAGAGAACTCTAGACCTGCCAGAACATCAGAAATGGAAAGATGACAACTTCTTTCACACTGCAAATGTTAGCAGTATAGCAAATGGACATTGAGCTATATTGTTTTCAGTTTATATTGCAGTAATGTTAGTGGCTGTCCTTTTTTAGCCAGTAGTATCCTAGCCAGCATTCCTTCTACTTTTATTGACATTAAATTAAAGTGGGTAGTTAAAAGGAGATGAAAGCAAAACTATTTTTTTTTCTAGATAGTATAAGTAAGGGGGAAAAGGTTTCACCTATGTAGTATTTTAAAGCATTCAAGGATCATCAAAAGCCATTTTGTTAAATCTGGCAAATACAAGTGCTTCTAATGGTAGTTACGTGGTCTTTTTATTTGTGTGTGTCTTTTTTTAATTTAATGCCAAAACAAATTTACTAGAAGAAGAGAAGCTTTCATGACTGGTTTTCATTTCACTTGTCATAGTTTTTGGGTTGTTATGCATGTTCCATAGTTCTGTTTTGAACCCAGATTTTCAGATATGGTTATAATATCCATCTTAATATGACTGTCAGAAGAGTCAGATGAAACTGATGGGACATGGTATAACAACTGCAAAAGTATAACAAGTGAAAAACTTGAAATTATGTAGTGAAGAGGATCCAGCAAAAGGGACAGATGAAGCTCCTAAACAGTAATTTTTTTAAATAGTCATAAAACTAAAAGTTCTTCGGAAACAGAGAAAAATGAGGTGCACTAGGGCCCCTCTGATTTAATACTTAACCTTGATTTCTGTGGGATTATTTCCTTTTTGATTCAGGTTAGTATTCATAGAGATTAATAGGGATTCTCTAGTTAGAAATGTTTTTGAAACACAGAATGTATTTTTCTTGGTTGTAGAACACACTGTGCCAGTTCTAAACCAGTTGGTGCAGCTCAGCTGTTAAAATGAGTTCAAATGCAAGACATCAGAGTTTTCAGCAGCCATTTAACCTGGCTTGGGAGAAGATGTGTCAAGTGCTTACAGTTTGCTGCTTTAAATGGCCTATGTTGCTGCTAAATAAATGTAGCTCCTGGTGCAAAATGTGTTTGCACAAGTACTGAAACCTACATGTTCTGATTAAAGGCATTCAAGAAAACTTTCAGGGATCTGCTGAGCGGATCTCTGTTTGAATGGTTGTTTCTGTATGCGTGAGATTCCATTTCTGTGTTTTTTGCTTTCCAAGCTATTTGAACTCAAAAAGATGGGTCTTTGCCCAGTGTGCATAGCTCAGTAAGTATGTGGTTTGTGTGTTTGTACAGTCATTATAGATGAGCTTGGAAGCAAAAACCACTCAAGTGAAGTTCTTTTAAAACAGCGTGGAAGCTGTAGAAAAAAATCTCAACTAAAACCGAGGCCCTTTCTGCACTGAGGTGCCATGGGTCTGAATCAGTAGAGCTGGATCGCGGGGAGGTGAGGCCAGGATCAGGGCCATCTGCACTGATAGCTCTGATCTGGATCTAACTTCCCCAAAGCTGTTCGTAACATTTGTTATTTGTAGGAATTTGTATGAATTCGGACATTTGTATATGAATCAAATGTTAACGACATTTGTACATTGACATTTGTGTGAATACGAGTGTTTTGGAACAATCATACAAAGCTTCAGAACATTTGTGAAACGGGGAGGTGGGAAAGCGGCTGTGCCAGTCACATCCGCGATGGATCCAGAGTGAATTTGACATGGTTTGAGAGCAGATTCAAAGTGGATTCAGGGTGGATACATACTGGATATTCATATGAATTTGTACGAATAGATTCGTATCGAATTGAACCCTATCGCATTTGAAGGGGATCTATTCAAATGAATATTAATTTTCTTACATTCGATTTGATAGTGCACACCCCTAGCTTTGCAGCCTCCTACCCCCCGCAGTTAGGAGTGAAAGTTCCTTGTCTTGGGGCATGGATGGAGTGATTTTCGGCAGTGCAGAGTCACAGCTTCTGGAAATTTTGAATTACAGAAGTGGCTTTCTGATCTGGAATACTGACTTTGGTCCAGATTCTAGACCTGCTATATCAAGGAACACGGCCTCCTTTATCTGGATCAATGTGCAGATCAGGAGGTCCAGGATCTGGATTAGAGGCCCATTGATCTCGAAAGGGCCAAATTTGCTTTTTAAAATCCTTTTTAGGTGGATTTGCCTAAATTATTTGAAGGTCTTTTTAACCCCCCCCCTTTTTTTAATAGGTTCTTCATTAAGTGTTTTTTCAAAGCACACACTGAGCATAATCTTGTGGGTTTTAACAGATTAAAGTTCTGGACCTTTTTTATGTTAAACTTGACCAAAGGCATGCAATGATAGTTTTAGGCTGCTTAAGAAAAAGAAACATTGGAATAAAATACTAAAAGGTTTTATAGTTAGTATGATACTGTACAATTTAAAGGTGACTAAATTTGTAGCACCTTTCATTTATTGAAGAGTACTGTGTAAGTGGAAGAGATTGATACTGCAGTGGTAAAGGCTGTACATGTTCATAGATGTTTCAGATCTTCAACAGTGTACACAAGCAATTCTTGAAATTAAAACCTCACTTTCCCCCTATCCTTTTTGCTTCTATGTAAATGTGTTGCACAGGGAGGAGACACCACGGCTCTGTTGTGCCTTGTGTACCCCTGTGTGCAGCGTGTACCCCATCTGATGAATTGCAGTGAAACTTTTTGTGTCATTGTCACAATTTTTATGCTTCTGTGTCTTTAAAATGCACTAAAGTTTAGATGTTCGTTTCTTCTTTCTGTTGTTAAACGTTACCAATCCTCTGAACCTCAAGGACCCAGGATTTCTATAATTTGGATTGGCTAATTAGTTAATTGTAACAAGTCATTTGTTGTTGTCATTGATTCCAAGGTTCTGTCTGTCCTATAGAGTATGTATGCTGTATTGTACTGTGGAAAGCCTGTGCTTTTGATAGACCCAAGAGCTGATAGTACAAAGTTGTATATATACATTCCTTGGCAGGGTCAGGGTGTATGTGTTGGACAAGCATGTATGCAAAATTAAATATATAAATCTGCTTTGTGAAGAATTTCCCTCAGTTGTCCACAACCGATGGGTTTAGGTCTCATCTTTAATAAGTCGTAAAGAAAGCATACACGTTTTGAGGACTGCAAAATGAGCATTAATGTCATGAATATGCTGCTTATGTCTGTCCATTTTGTTTTGTTTTTAATCAGTGCCTTCTCGTAGAGTTTAATTGCAAGCAGTAGTTTTAAGAATTACTGCATGTTACAGTACTTTAGTTCTGTGAAAAACTGCAGTACAGTATGAACTTAAAAAAAAATTTATATGGTCCTAATAAAAATATATTAATATATGAAATCTAAAATATGAATCCTGCTTTTTATATACTTGTATTAGAGGTAAAAGATTTATTTTAAGACCATTATTGTAACTGAGGGTTTTATTTTTGTATTTCATTTCAATAAATAAAGTATGGACTGCACAGAAGTTTATGTGTACTCATTTTCTGAGTTTGAGATAGTACAGTTGTTTTTCTATGTCACCTCCCTGTATTTTGTTGCCAAGCAGTGTTACACTTTGCAGAATAATCCAAATCATGGCTTTTGGATCCCCACTCCTTTTTTCCCTAAAAATAATGCTGAAGTACACTAACATATTGTAGGTTATTGAACCTTGATATCAGGAAAGTGTCATTAAAAAGTGGACAGTGAGCCAGACCAGCAAGGCTTTAGATAATAACACCAACTTCAATGTACCATCCATCAAGAATTAAGTCAAAATATTACCACTCTCTGTTGTTTGGACTTGGATGTGGAGCCCATGTACAGTCCCTCCCTTCAGCTAGCATACATAGGGTGTTTTTCCATTGTCACTAAAAGTACCCATTAAGTACCTATTAATGGGTACGTAATGGCATTTTTGTACCCATTAATGGGTACTTAAAGGGTACTTCTAGTGACAGTGGAAAAACACCCATAAGTTAAAACTTGTCCTTAGCCATTAGAGTGTGTCTTCACTCTGGCTTTGTAGTAAACTGCCCCAAAAGCTCCTTTGTCCCAACCCAGTCCATCATCCATCTAGGAATGTTAATTGATTGCAAGCACAATGCAATTTGACCATTTCAGGATAGAGTAGATCATTTGAGTGTTCTTTCTCACCAATTGCTTCATTATTTCCTGAAACAAGGACTGAACGGGGGGAAGGAACATGAAGTCTGGCCTTGGGACCTTCTATATACGTTTCCCTTGCCCCTTCCCTCACAATCACTATCATCAGGCTCTATACATGTGGACTGGAGGGTAGCAAAAGTAACACCAATCTTCAAAAAAGGATCCAGGCAATTACAGGCCAGTTAGCTTAACGTTGATTCCATGTAAGGTGATGGAAAAAATCATTAAAGACAAAATTAGTGTGCAAATGGAGGAGCAAGCATTGCTGAACAAAAGCCAGCATGGCTTCTGCAAAGTTAAATCATGCCTTACAAACTTGTTGGAATTTTTTGGGAGTGTCAATAAACGCATCGATAAAGGCGAATCAGTAGACATTGTTTGGACTTTTAGAAGGCTTTTGACAAAGTCCCACATCAAAGGCTACTGAGTAAACTCATCAGCCATGGAATAACATGACAGGTTCTGTCCTGGATCTGTGACTGGCTTAAGGGCGGGAAGCAGAGAGTAGTAATAAACAGCCAATTCTCAGGGTGGAAAGAGGTAAAAAGTGGGGTCCCCTAAGGTTTAGTGTTGGGACCAACGCTTTTTAATTTATTCATCGATGATCTAGAAGAAGGGGTACATAGAAAAATAGCAAAGTTTGCTGATGATACTAAATTATTTAGGGTAGTAAAAACCGAAAAAGATTGCCAAGAGCTCCAGAGGGATCTCTTAGCATTGCGTGACTGGGCAACCAAGTGGCAAATGTGCTTTAATCTTATTTTTTTCCCAAATTTTATTTTCAATATTGGAAATATATACATAGTCTTATACTTTACAACACTTATATATCTTTAAAAACAAATCAATATTGAACATATTCTTACATACAAACCTATTATTGCTTGCCTGTCAACTATACTGTGTTGCATGACATAAAATTTCAACAAATTTAATCTTAAAAATCCTAACTAACCTACAACTATAACAACAAAACCAGGATCAACAAGATTATTCTTACCCCATACATTTTTACACAACAATCATTTCCTTATATTTAAGCTTATTTTAAAAGGAATTTTATTGTTTCTCTGCAAAGCTTTTATTCCATATCTAACTTTTCTAATCTTGTAATTATAGGTTCCCATACAATGTTATATTCATATTTTGGTTTTTTCCCATTATATTTGTCATGTTGACAAGTAATCAATTCTGTGATGGCATACTCCACTAACTTATGATACCACATCTTAACTGTCAAATTTTCCCCTTTTTTCCAGTTCTTAGCAATAATTTGTTTACTAGCAAAAAGCATAAAATGTAACAATATAATTTTGTTTTTGTTTGTTATACAGTCTGGAATAACGTGCAGTATACAAGTTTCTGGTGTAATAATATTATGGATGTTGATCAATTTATGTATTTCTATTCCTATTTCTTTCCAAAATCTGTTTATAAATGGGCAATTCCACCACATATGCATGTAAGTTCCTATATTGCCACATTTGTGCCAAAATCTTCTAGATATTATATCTTAACAAGTGCAAAGTAATGCACATCGGGGGCAAAAATCCAAATTATGTCTATAAACTGATGGGGTCTGAGATTTCTGCAACACACCAGGAAAGGGATCTCTGGGTTCTGGTGGACAGTTCAATGAAGGTGTCAACCCAGTGTGCAGCAGCAGTGAAAAAAGCTAATTCAATGCTGGGAATAATTAGGAAGAGAATAGAAAACAAGTCAGCAAGTGTCATTTTCCCTCTTTATAAATCTATGGTGAGGCCACATTTGGAATATTGTGTACAGTTCTGGTCACCACACCTCAAAAAGGATATTGTGGACCTGGAAAAGGTGTAGAACAGGGCAACCAGAATGATTAAGGGTCTGGAACATCTCCCTTATGAAACCAGGCTGCAACGTCTAGGCCTCTTCAGTCTGGAGAGACAGCGTTTAAGATGGGACCTGATTGAATTATATAAAATTATGCACGGTATAGAAAAAGTGGATATAGAAAATTTCTCTGTCAACCAACACTAGAACCAGAGGGCACTCTATGAAGCTGATGGGTAGGAGAGTCGGATCTGACAAGGGGAAGTATTTCTTCACCCAGAGGGTCATCGGTTTATGGAATTTGCTGGTGGAAGAGGTGGTGACAGCTACCAGTCTAGATGGCTTTAAGGTAGGGTTAGACAAATTTATGGATGACAGATGTGTCAATGGCTACCAGAATGAAAACCTAGGTACATCTTTCAGGTTTGGGGTGGGGGGAGCAGGACACTTCTAAGGCCATTTGCTGGGATTCTAGAGCGGGAAAAGGTTTGTTCTTGTCTCTGCTTGAGATGCCCATGAGCATTTGGTGGGCCACTGTGTGCGATGGGATGCTGGACTAGATGGGCTGTGCCCTGTTCCAGCAGGGCTTCTCTTATGTTCTTAATCTCAGCACAGAACATGTCCCCTTCCAGTCTCTCAAGCCCTGGTTCTCTCTTGTCTAGGAACTTTACACGGAAGAAACTTTTCACTGGAGAAAAAAATTTGGACTTAACTGTGATTACTTCTCCTAGAAGATAACTCTTGGTTCCTAAGTGATTCTGATATTTCACACATGCAACCACCCATAATGCACCAGAGCAGATGGCGGGCCTTTGTTGAATGAATAGCTAAAAATTGTCTTTGCCTTCTAAGAATATTTGGTTAGTACATTTCTGTTGAGAGTTACTCTAGATCTAATTATATGCTTATGCATGATGAGTTGGCATTTTATCTAGAAAATAAAAAAGGCAGAATGCAATGCTCGATACCATGTTTTTGTCAATTTCAGAATTCCAGAATGTATCATTAAGGTGTATTTTTATTTTTCAGTGAAGCTGATTAATACAGAAAAAAAAACTGAGAATGTTCAAAGCTGCTAGTAACCCCAGAGTATCTGATTAAAATGTAACACAACAGGTTTGTTTATGAGGGTTTTGTTATACCTTTAAAGTATGTTCTTTCTTGGCATGATAATTTTGGAATTTGAAACAATAATAGCCTACACAGCTTCTGTGCAGTGTGGCAACTTAAGCAGAAGTTCGTGGAATTATATTATCAAGTAGCATACTTCCTCATAACAAATTTACTTTATTTGTTCACACAAAGGCAACAGATATAACAACATTCCAATATAAATGAATAAATCTTGCATTCCACTGTAACGAGCTTTCATGGCTGCATTCTATTATTTTGTTTCCAAGGCATTGCTAGTTAACGCCCTTTCCAATTAAAATGACCCATAGCAAGGTGAGCAGTTAATTCTCTTGCCTTTATGCTTAAAAAACAGTTCTGTGTACTTTTTCAATATCAGAGACCAGTGCAGTTAGGGGCAAATCTACAACTCATGAAACGATAAATGTATAAGAATCAGAATGGATCAAGAGTCAGTATCGTATAAGAAGTATAAGCTTGTCATAATTTTTTTTCATAATTTCAGATGCAATCAAAGCTTTCTGCATAGAGAAGTCACAGTGACTTCTGAGGTCATGTGCAGGAGTACTCAAAATGGTGGTCTCTAGCTGTTGAACCATGGGCCTATTCACACTTAGGCCAGCCCTGGGACAGAACATTTGCTCCTTGGGCAGGGCAGTTCCATCTGGAACTGTCCCAGCATGTCCCAGGGCTGGCTTAATTGCGGCTAGGGTGTGGAGTACGAAATAATGTTCCACACCCAGCACAAGCCATCCCTGGTCATCCCAGAGCTGACATCAGATGTTCAGGCCAGCATGTGGGCAGGCTGCCACTGTACATTCCTGCGCGAAGAGTGGAAGATCAATCCTGGCAATCACCGGGACCTATCCAGACCCAGACAGGGGTCCAGAAAGGTAAGTGGGATATGGGGACTGAGGGGTGGCATGCAACTTTGGGTGGGGGTGGGCACCCAGGAGGCCGCTGCTGGCTGCTGGCTGCCTAATCAGGGCGGCGGCAGCCCGGGGAACCCCAGGACAGCCCCGGACCAGTATCACCACTCCCCTGAAAGGGGCTGGAAGCCAGCAGGCCAATATGGCCCAATGGCAGCAGCCCGGGGTGGGGTGACCGCCCCCCACAGCAGCCTTTTCGGGTTGGTACGCATAGGGGACGGATCCATTATTCGCACCTTGGCCAGTAAGGGATGTGTTGGGAATGGATCCCTTACCGGGCAAAGCAAATGGTGGGTCTGTCCTCCATCTGTACCAGCCTTAGTGCACTTCAGCCATCAGGCTTAAGTGCGAGAAGGCCTCTTATCTCCCATTATTTATTTCCATAGCCTATCTGTTGCTCAGATTGATGATATCCTGAATCCAGCAACATCTGGTGAATACCATATTGATGATGCTTGCCATAGCAGAATCCTTAACAGGCACTCAAGCCATTTTCAATCAGCAGTCGTCTGTACTTTGGGGCATCACAAAGGGGCAAAGTTCAGATTGGAGTTTTCCTTGAAGTTCCTTGGAGTTCTCCTGAAGTCATATTTCACATGCTTTTCATGGAATATTTTGAATGAAAGCCCTCTCTTCTCCCAGCACCCTAGGATTCTAATCTGTGAGCAGCAGCAGCAGCAGCTGCTGCTGCTAAATGCAAAGGAAATGCATACAAGAAGGAACGAGAATTCATCAGAATCAGCCACAGTGCAGCTGAATCATACAGCAATATTTAATGCCATCAAAAGACTTCCCATTAAGGCTTTACGACTGAAGATAAATATATTTCTCTTTTAAAAAATGAAGCATTGTGTAAGAGATTGGTGGGATACTTTGAGAAGGGTGACATCTGCAATTGTTTCATGCCTCCGAGATTCATTCATTATTCTTTTCCACTGGAATAAAATAAAATAAAATAGTATAAAGTGACCTGAATGTTCTCTGGTGTCCTGCAGAATGGAGGCCCCTTGCCTTCCATTAATGAACCTTACTGTGTTAACTGACCTTTTTGTCAGGGTTGCTGTGAATATGTACATGCATTCGTACACATACACACAATTTGCTATACAAATAACCTAAAAAACAAAATAATTATCAAAGTTAAGTAAATCCCTAATAGTAATCTAATCTATCAGTTCCAACAGAATGATGTGAATTACGGGTAGGCAAAGTTTCCTGGCCCTTTCTGCAGTGTATCTTATTCTGAATTTAATCCCAGGGTAAGAACCTACCAGCTGCATCCTGCTGCAGACTATGGGTGTATTTCCACTGTCACTAGAAGTACCCATTAATGGGTACAAAAATGCCATTACGTACCCATTAATGGGTACTTAATGGGTGCTTTTAGTGACAGTGGAAAAACACCCTATAGCACACCCCTTCCTGATACCACTGTAGTCTGCACTAGCATGCAAATGGCAGGTCCCTATCCAAGGATATAATCCGGAATAAGGCTCAGTGCAGAAAGGGCCCTTGTGTTGCATTCAGAAGTGCACATCCGAATTACCTTTGTGTCACAAACAACATGGGGATGTTGCATGTCTTTTTAATAATGCATCACTATCATACAAAATGAACAGATTAGCAGCCAAGTATGCAAAGTCATGTTAGAATGAATGATGGCTACTGGCAAACCATTTTGTACAGTGCTTGGAGAACAAGGACCAAATGTTTGTTCAAATGTTTTGAGTAAAACCAGTATAATGTCAAGGATAGCAGAAAGTGCTGTAATAAAGTGTAGATATTTTTGAACTCTTTCTGGGTAGATCCACGCAGAAATTTACCCGTTGCTATCTACCAAGGTGTAACTTTCCATCTTTGTACAAACATAGTTGCTTGCTATCCTGATTCCCCTTGTGAAATGATAAACATTTTTTTTAAAAAAAAGTCATGAACAGATGGTTATCTGTGCCATTCAAGTGAAATATTGAAATCATAACCAAGTTCATCTTCAAGAACTATTCTAAGTTGAGCAGCAAAGATAAATAACATGATCTACTACCAAAGGTTATCTGAAGGAGTAACTTTCATCATCATATTCTAGTTCATCTATTTCATCATCCTCGAGAAGTCCATATTTAAATTTACGATAGACGGTGCCGTCTTGGCCCATATAAACAATATCATCATCATCTTCGTCATCATCATCTTCATCTCGGTCTTTGTATTCAATTACTTGGTCATCTTGGTAACTGGGGCTCTGGTAGTGGTTACTTTTGAACGAACCAAGGGCCTTTGCATTTTCTGCCAACTTTTCATATCCACCTTGGCTCACAGGTTTAGGTTTGGCTCGTGACTTTCGCCATATGATAATGAGAGCTCCAACAATGAAAAGTGACAAAATTAATATGGCAATAACCAAAGCTGCAGTTTTGCCCTTTCCTTTCTCTGGCAGACTATTGATGCGTAGTATACATTCATCTGAAAAACAAAAGCCACCATACCATTTACACATTTATAAAGGAAAAATCAGTGTTTTGATAATGACGAACTGTTTCTATGAAATTTCAAATAGATTCACTAAGGTGCTCACATATGCAAATTCTTCCTTTCTTGCACACAGGTCTTCTGCCTTTCACTAGCTTAGTTATGTACAAACAAGATTATAGAATCTACAATTATATTCAAAAAGATTAGGACTACGTGTGGGGGCTATTCCACAAAATCGTCTCGGATATTAAAATGAGCGGTTCACTACATCAGCTGCTAAATATTTCTGCTACCATTATTAAGCCCAAAGGGAATATTTGGGATGTGGCTATTATATTAGTTTTTCCTGCTTCTTATGAGCAAATGAAGCAAAAAGAAATGAAAAATAGCTTTGTAACTCGTCAGAGAACCTAAAGAAAAAAGCAGGTTATTCACCTTATGCATGCAATAGTTGTGCAACTGATGTTAAAAACATGAGATTTGGTTTTGTCACTTTAGGCTGCTAATTTAAATGTAGATTGCAAAACTTTTCAGAATTCTTCATAAAAGGTTGTCCCCTTTGCATAGAAAATTAATTTGTGGGAAATTGCAAGTCTGATCTTCTATCTGAGATATTTGTTTTGTATCCACATTTTCTTTCTTTAAGAGGTATTCATCAAGAAAAGTCCCAAACAGGTCTATGTATCATATTTTATTGTCTTTGATAACTAAATCAGTTTCCCATTATAGGTCATGATTCCCTATGGTTGTGCACGCATAGAAGCTCTTTTCCTAAGGAACTATGAAACCAAATTGCAATCATTGTATTCATCTAGGCAGCAGGAGGGCTGACCATTTAAGTAAGTGGATAAGAAGGAAGGAAGGAAAGCAGGCAATACTCCACCAGCCCCGCATAGCTCAAAGCATGACTCCATTTTCTTTTTTAAAATGTGTTTTACTTCAGGGTTGGCTAAAATAAACATATTTCACTATTTGTAGGGTGCTCAACTACTGACTGTAATAGAAGTAATTTGGTTGTTGTTGAGTATCACTGAGTCATGGGGTGGTTTTCCACTGTCACTAAAAGTACCCATTAAGTACCCATTAATGGGTACGTAATGGCATTTTTGTACCCATTAATGGGTACTTAAGGGGTACTTCTAGTGACAGTGGAAAAACACCCATGGCTGACTCCTGATTGACTTCATGGGCACTTCCATGGGGACCTCTATACAGAAGTGGTTTGCCATTGCTAATTTTTGGGAAGAAGGCGAGGATCTAACTGGCAAGCTTCTAATTTACTTGCAATGTTTGGCAAAGTCAATTTTCACATGGGGTTGAGCAGAAATGTAGTTTTATAGTGTACTATTTACCATTAGATCCATCCATTCTAACCCCACATTTTGCTTTCTATTAGCTGCTTCGTCCTCCTCCCTATTTGCAAATTGGTTTCAGCCAGCAATGTATGTCAGTCTAAGAGATGCCCTCCAGGTTTTGAAGGCTCAACCCAAAATGTTTCCTGTGGTGGCACTTTTGGGAGCAGATGAACCATTTCAAACTTCCTAACTATACAACCCTCTTCTGTCTTGCACATCATCTAAAAGACTTCAGAGGATACATATCAGTGATATTAAAAAGCTAAGCAGGGATCCTGGAAAACAAATTGAAGATGTTAGGCAGAAGACTGAAGGCCAGGATTCCCAAGTCTTCATTCTCAGAAATGCTACCTGTTACACATGCAAGGCCAGCTATACCGGCAAAGCTCAGGAGCCTCAACGTGTGGATGAAGCAGTAATGGGGAGAAGAAAGATTTAGACTGAAGTATATCAAATTGTGCACAGTAGAGAAAAGGTGGATAGAGAAGAAAATCTATTCTCTATCGCACAACACTAGAACTAGGGGACACTCTATGAGGTTGATGGGCAGTCTATGGAATTTGCTGCTAGAAGAGGTGGTAACAGCAACCAGGGTTAGACCAATCATGGACTACAGGTGTATAAATGGCTACTAGACTGGATGCCTAGGTACTTCCAAGCTGAAGGAATAGGAAGGATGCGGCTCAGAGCCATTTACGGGGAGTCAAGAACTTGGGAATGCCAAGAAGCAATTGGTGAGCCATGCGTGAGACAGCATGCTGGATTAGATGGGCTGTGGCCTGACCCAGCAGGGCTCATCTGATGTCCTTATGGTGAGGACTAAAGGTCTAATGTGTGCTACAAGGACCTTAAACCGGTTTCCCATAAGACCTGATTGAAGCCAGTCTTAATCAGGTCTTAAACCATCCTTGTGCAGTTAATCCGCATCAACGGAGGATGCTTCCACACAAGGACGGGGGCACTAAATGGGACCTTCCCCACCAGCCTCTATGATTAGCTCCTCTGAAGCCAGGCATGGAGAACCGGGGGCTTCCATTCTCTGGACTCCCCCTCACCCCAGCGATTGTGGCTTCTGGGGTGAGGGGGGGAGCCCAGAGAACAGAGGCCCCCGGTTCTCCATTGCTGGCTCCAGAGGAGCCAATCAGAGAGGCCGGGGGGGGGGGAGGACCTTGGGAAGACGGATTGAGATCACTGCTGTGTAACCGCACTGCACCCATGTCAAATCCGTTTCCCAATTCGTCCTCCCCTCGCGTGTGACGGATCTACCAGCAAGGACGGATTGCCAAAAAACAGATCTAATAGATCCATTTTTCGGCAGGCCAATGCGGAAAGACCCTAAGAGAAATCCAAAACTGAGGCTGTCCCTGCTGCCAGTCATACTTCCGTATCCTCCCCCAAATCAGTATCTGCTTTAAATCTGTTCTGAATGCTTTGAATCCGCTATGAATCTACTTTGAATGCATTCTGAATCTACTGCAGATGTGACCGGGCAGCCACTTTGCGACCTCCTCACCTTCATGCATATAACAAAGCTGCAAAGCATTTGAAAGCCAGTGTTGAATGCATTCGTGAATGTTCAAATGCATACGAATGTGAACAAATGCGAACTTGATGAATAATTTGCGCACATCCCTACAATTGGGGGCAGCAGGTACCGTCAGAGCAGTTAAATCTGCTTTGAGGAAAGGTTCTGTCAAGGGTGCTCTATGTAGGGGAGTGCACGAATGCAATTTTCAAGATTCAATTCGATGTAAATCTTTAAAATTCAAATTTAACCAAATTCGATTCGAATTAAGGAAATTCGAATCTGTTTGAATTTTCAATTCGAATTTTCCCTTACAAATGTTGACAACATTTGTATGCATCTGTACGTATCCATACGCATCCTGTAGTTAGTTATCCCGTATGCAACTTGGTCCATACAAATGCGTACGGATGTGGGAAAGATGCATATCTGCAAGTACATGTCGTTTACGAACCCGTACACATATGAATGTCTGGATAATTTGAACAAACAGATCCAAAATTTGAAATTCGTTCAAATCTTTAATTTTGAATTCATGGACATTTGATTTATTATTATTATTTATATTTCTATCCCACCCCATACCTGAAGGTCTCTGGGCAGGTAACAGCAGATTAAAATAGAATATACATTAAAAGACATTAAAAATTCAGCACATATAAAACAGTATACAATATGTCTAAAATGATAGTGTCTGTACTGGGGGAGGGAACATTAACAGGTCATCGAAAGGCCAGGGCAAAGAGGTGAGTCTTCAATGCCCGCTTAAATGTATATAAGGAAGGGGCCTGACGCACCTCGAGGGGGAGGCTATTCCATAGTTTGGGAGCCATCACAGAAAAGGCTCTCTCCTGGGTGCCCACCAACCTCACTGTTGAAGGTGGTGGGACAGCCAGGAGGGCCTCACCACTTGATCTTAAGGCACGGGCAGGTCGATATGGGAGGAGGTGTTCCTTTAGATATTTGGATTTGAATTTGAATGTCAAAATTCAGATGAATTCGATTGAATTTCGAATACCTTCAGATGTTCATGCACACCCCTCGCTCTATGGCAGTAGGTACTTCTGGAGTTTCCTCAGAGAGTCCCTTCTGTAGTGTGGATGCTGCCTAACATGGGCTCTCAGCTCTTTCTAAAGCCAAGGAAACAACTTCCACCTAAAACATCCCCCCCCCATCCCTTTCTTTCCTTTATTACCTTGCATTTCACTGCAGTCACAACACTCCTGAAGTTGCTCTTGTTCAGAAGGCTCACAACACGCCACACAACGGTTTTCATCCCGGTAAAGGTTCATGTTCAGATGGCACTCAGTACAGTTTAGGGGACCAGGACCTTTGCACTCCTGGCACGAGTCGTGGCATTTTTCACATTTTTCTGGATCCTCCTTAAAGTTAGAAACGTAAGAAATAACAATGACTTTGGATCTCACTGTTCTAATAAAAATCCTGTAAAGTTTTGTGGAACTGCCCGGACCCAATCCACATAAAACACATACACAGCATTTATTAAAACGCCAGAAGCTGAATTTTAGTGCAGGAAAAGGTTTTGAGGTTGGAGTGTCAGAATCTTATCTGGTAGTTTCCCAGTTCAATTCCACACTCCTACATGAAGCCAGCTGGGTGACCCTGGGACAGCCACGACTCTCTTTTGGAGCTCTCATATCCCCACCTACCTCACAGGGTCTTTGTTGTGGAAAGAAGAACAGAGGCCTTTTTGGCTGGGACATGAGATGACGGATCCCCCATTCACATTTGGCCAGTAAGGGATGCAATGGCGGTGGCCCGGGGTGGGGCTCCGGAGCTGTCTGGCAGGGAGAGTGCGAATGCTCTCCCCACAGGACAGCCCTGGGATGGATGGGGATGGCTTGGGATGAGTGTGGAACATGATTTTGTGCTCCACACCCTGGGCAGAATTAGGTCATCCTGGGACAGGCCTGGATGGTTCTGGATGAAACCACGTGGCCTGCAGAGCGGACGCTTTGTTCCAGGGCTGGCCTAATTCCTAACCAGAGGCCCTGGTGTGAATAGAAGAAGGAGAAGAAGAGTTGGCTTTTCGACCTCGCTTTTCTCACCCATTTAAGGGGACGCAAAGCAGCTGACAAAGCTTTTCTATTTTTCTCCCCACAACACAACACCCTGTGAGGTAGGTGGGGCTGTGAGAGCTCAGAAGAGAGCTGTGACTAGCCCAAGGTCACCCAGCTGGCTTCATGGGGGAGGGCGGAATTGAACCTGGTATTCCCAGATAAGAGTCCGGCTCCCTAACCACTACACCAAACTGGCTCAGTTTTGTAAGCCACTTCAAGTCCCCTTAGAGGGTGAGAAAAGTGGGGTACAAAAGCCAACTCTCCTACACCCACTCTTTCTTCAGGAACTAAATCCATCTACCAAAAAGGTGATCCCAAAGATCTCTCTTCCCCCCCCAAAAAAACATTAATAATGCCATACTGGACAAAAAACACCCAAGTGATTTGGGCGGTTATCCCCTCTTTTTTAGAAATGTGTGTGTACAGCACACAGTTATATCAGGGAAACTAATAACTCTGTAAATCAGGGCTGCCGGATCCTGATTTAGCTTGTTCTCCATTCCTTAGGGAAGGATTTGGTCAGCCATTGCTGTTTGTTAGTGATGATCAGGGTCTCCTCACTCCTTTACTTTCCCAAAAGGAGAAATGACTGCTGGCAGATGAAACTGTACTTATAATTGCCCAATTAATCTAATATTGATTAGGAGGAGAAGAAGAGTCCAGCTGCAATTTGCAATCGCCCTGGTATGAATCAATGTGGAGGCAACTGAATATTATAAGCGCACTTTTCAGAAGGCAATTTCTTTTAAAATGTGCATATATGCATAAATGTTATATTCCCTAACATGAAGGGAAATCTCAGGGGTAGGGAAGCAACGAAAAGAAACACATCACAACCACTGTTGGACTTCAGGGCAATTCCACGCTGCTAATATTAGGGATGTCTATGATTTGTGTGTGTGTGTGTTCACTTTGCACCAAAGCAAATGCAAAAAAAATTAAGATTCATACAAATAGAGCCAGTTCAAAGATGGTAGGATTCAAATCCACTGCAAACGCTCTTCGAATCTGCTTCAAATCCCTGCCGCCGCTTGCGCCTACAAATCTGTTCTGAATCTGCTTTGAATCTGCTCTGAATCTACTCCAGGGGTGGCTGGGCAGTGGCTTTGCTACCTCCCCACCTTTGCAAATATAACAAAGCTGCGAACAAACGCACAAAATCATTTGCTTCACATTCGAATGTCAGTTTGAATGTGAATGTTCCAATTGGTATGAATTCCTATGAATTGTGAACCTGACAAATACCTGTGCACCTCCCTGGCCGGTATTAGGAGTGTGCACAAATGGGATTTTTGGGATTCAATTCAATTTGAATCGAATATCTGAAGATTCAAGTCGAATACATTCAAATCAATTAGTATGAATATGAAATTCATATTTGAAGATATGAACATCGACAACATTCGTATGTGTCCCTACGCATCTGTACGCTTCTGTACACATCCAAACACATCCCGTTTTCATCCTGTACGTATCCGTATAAATGAGTATGAATACGAATAAGAGGCATTTGGATACGTATCTAATGCGTAGGTATCCATACACATATGAATGTCCAAATAATTTGCATGAATGAGTCAAAAGCTTCAAAAATTTGTTTGAATGTTAAATTTGTGTCTATAGATATTCTATTTGAATTTGAATGTCCAAATGCAATAAAATTCAATTGAATTTTGAATGTTTCGAATATTTGTGCACATCCCTACCTGGTATATTAGACAAATGAGCTTACTAGGAGCCTCCTTTCCGCACACTGTTGGAGTATAAAGGAAACAGTTTTCTCCTTTGGACTGCCCCAGCATTGGAAGGCAGCCCTTAGATCCGGATATAAGAAGATCCGGATCGAAGGAATGGGTATATTCCTTAATCCAGATCTAGTAGATCCAGATTAAGGGAAGCACCCAATGTGTTTCAACAGAAGGTGTAGCACCCATTAGCAATGGGTGCTAACACTCCTGCTGTGGAAACAGCTTTGCACCCATGTGGGGAATCCGGATCGACCCACAAGGGGTTGGTCCATTACCCCAGGTGTTTTGGGGGGCACGGGGGTGCAGTCTTCGAATTCACTTTGAAGTAACTTTGAAGTCACTTCGGAGTCACTTTGAAGTCTGTGCAAAATAGCTCCGGAGTGCCTTTGAAGTCTGTGCTGATCTTTGGAGTGAACGTCGAAATGACTTCGGAGTCACTTCGGAGTCACTTCGAAGTTCACTCTGAAGATCAGAACAGACTTCAGAGGCACTCTGGAGCTATTTTGCACAGACTTTGAAATGACTTCGAAGTGACTTTGAAGTCAATTTGAAGTGGCTTTGACGTGACTTTGAAGTGACTTCGGAGCCTAGGTTTAGGGGGGCCCAAATGGGTGCATCCCCTCCCCTAGCCTCCTTTGGACCCCATTGCCTGTTTCCAGTGGAAACAGGCTCCCTTTAATCCAGATTTTCTGGCAGAAGACCCCATTGTAGACCCCATTAATGGGGTCTACAGAAAATCTGGATTAAAGGCCAAAATTTTCCCATTAGATCCAGAGTTCCCCCATGGCAGTGGAAACAATCGGGTCTCAAATGGGTGCCGTGGTGGAAATGGGATCATCTGGCTCACACCCAAATGGGACCTAAATGGGTGCAAAAATGGGTACTTTTTGACAGTGGAAAAACACCCGGAGTCTCCAAGTGTGTCTGTTGATCTGGCATACTGGCCAGTGTGGAATTGCCTTTGAATTCTGAGAGCATTGTCTCCATCTGCAGTGATGGGCTTGTGATAAAACAGAGTGCACAGCAAAGGTTTGCTTTCCTGCCATTACTTTCTTATATGGCTAACTGTTTGTTCACTGAACTTCAGATGGGTGAGAAGGTCAAAGGCTCAGGTTATCAGCTTTGGTGTTTCAAGATGGAAATGCTTTCAAGGAGTCAGGAACTAAGCACTCTTTGATACACACAGTGACCCCCTCCAGTTGCAGGAATGGAACAAAAGGTCTGAGACAGAACAGATGAAAGCCACCAAAAATGATTTGTTTGACAGTGAGTGACCTAATATTAGTGCATCCAGGAAACAATAATAAAAAAGCAAAGGATAGGTGGGAGGTCTTCAGATTCTAGTTTCAAGGAAACACAGCAATGCAAAAGTTACGCTGCATGCTGCTGTTATTATTATGATTATAATTTATTTTTAAAGTGCAGTAAATGTACTCAGCGCTGTACAAAAGAAATCATATCAATAAAATATATAATAGAAAACCTACAAGTGGCGTCCAATCTAAAAGGACTGGCCATGGAAAGGACTGTGTTTGCTAGGGATCTGCACGAATTTTCATACTATTCATTATTTGTACGAATTCGTACGAATTTGGACATCCGTAAACAACTTGAATGTCCAGACATTTGTACTTTACTATCTGTACAAATAGGAATTCTTTGGACATTTGAATGAATAGTTCAGACAATTATATAATGGTATGGATACATATGCATTCCATGTGTATCTGTACATTCCTGGTACGTATCCATACAGATACGTACGGAATGAATACGGGATGCGTATGGATGTATATCATCAGATATGCATCTGTACATATCGAATATTTGAATGAATACATACAAATGCATTTGTAGCAAATTGAATGTCCGGATATTCAAAATTGCACATTCATACAAATACGAATCCTCGAACATTTGATTCGTCACAAATCGAATGGCAAAAATTACATTCATGCACACACCTAGTGTTTGCAATGGGATTCTCCAGTCCTGCCACTGGGGAGTACACAGCCAGTACCTCCGATCTACAAACTATCTAAAGTCCAGCCGGAACAGTTGAAGAAGAAGAAGAAGAAGAAGAAGAAGAAGAAGAAGAAGAAGAAGAAGAAGAAGAAGAAGAAGAAGAGTTGGCTTTTCTACCCCTCATTTCTCACCCATTTAAGGGGACTCAAAGCGGCCAACAAAGCTTTTCTATTCTTCTTCCCACGACAGACACCCTGGTGAGGTAGGTGGGGCTGTGAGAACTCAGAAGAGAGCTGTGACCAGCCCAAGGTCACCCAGCTAGCTTTAGAGAGGAGAGTGGAATCAAACTCAGTATTCCCAGATAAGATTCTGGTTCCCTAAGCACTAGACCAAACTTGCTCAACCACTAGACCAGTGGTTCTCAACCTGGGGGTCAGGACCCCTTTGGGGGTCGAACTACCCTTTCAGAGGGGTTGCGACGAGTCTCCCACCGCCCTTCCCTTCCCCTCCCAGCTGCCCCACCCCCGTGGTTGGGGGTCTCCACAACATGAGGAACTCCATTAAGGGGTCGCGGGATTAGGAAGGTTGAGAACCACTGCACTAGACCAAACTGGCCTCAGATGTCACCCATTTTCTGGCTGGTGCTGCATCACACCACCTTTCTAGACTGTAGCAACCAGTGTGTAAGAGGGTGAAAAGTGCTCCTAGAGATCTTTGCCAGAGTTTACTTATATATTCAATTTTCACACCCTGAAGGCTGGATGTAGTTTCAATAGAAGCAACAGTGTTTATTGGCTGATCTCCAAGGACATTCACACTGCTTCCTTTTTCTTGTGTGTGGATGAAGCATTTCAGAACGTGTTTTTATATTCTGTTATTTTTAGCTGTATTAACCTTGTTTTAAGATTCCATTGTAAGCTGCTCCTAGATTTATGATATAAAGAAGTGGTATAGAAATGTTCTAAAGAAGTAAATAAGTAAATTTGGATCTTGTGGTAAAATGGACTCTCCAGACACTGCAGGGAAACTTTATCTTTTAAAAAGAAAGGCAGAGTTTACCTACAGTGGCCCAAAAGAGGCCACCAGACTGGTGCGATTTGTGCTGACAAGAATTTCTGGAGTCCCTTGGATTGATCATCAAGAATCTGCTGTGAGCCAGCTTGGTCTTGTGGTTAGAATGCCAAACTCAAATCTTATAGTCACTGGGTTTGATTCTGCATTCCTCCATGAAGCCAGCTGGATGACTGTGGACTAGTCACAGCTCTCTTTCTGAGGAATCCCCACCGACCTCACAGGCTGACCGGAGTGAGAAGGAGAAAAGAAGGCCTGTCAACTGCTTCAATGGGTGAGGAAAGTGGGATATAAAAGCCATCCCTTCTTTGTTGTTTTTGTGCTGTAGCAAGTACCCAAATATCAGTCAAACTATGCTAGAGAACAACATTGCACTAGAACTCATAGATTTCCTTTACAATGATAGTTCAAGGGAGAAGTGAGAGAGGGCTTAGATAGTTGTCAGCCCTGCCAAGATGCCACTGATGAATGAGCATTTGTCCGGTCCCTCAGAATCACTAGTTAAATGTAACAGCATCAAGGACGCTGAGACCGTTCATGGAGGTTCCCTTGCACCAAATACCTTTGAAACTTCGTAGTTTCCCAGTAAGCAATTTGAAGTACAGATTCCAGCAGCGTAGTGATAGCTCCACACACAGGATGTACAATCAAGTGGGCTTTTCCCTGGAGAACAACAAATAAAAACATTTAAGGCAATAATAGAAAAACATCCAGCTCATCATTATATTGCGTTCAGCTTAATCATTTCCAACTTTTGCAGAACAAGATGCTATTTACCTTTATATGAAACCTACGTGCGATATGATGTCACCATCACCATCATCTTTATCATTGCTACTCTTATTATTTTGCCATATATAATAATACAAATGTATAAATGTATTCATACTATGGCACTAGCCTTACAACAAAGTTTTAAGTCCAACTGTAGACTTGTGGCCTAACCATATTAATAAAGTAAATGTCATTGACAGACACATCTACCCCAAGCTTGTGAGATATTGGCCATCTCCAGACATTGTTTGATTAAACTGCTATTTGGAGATAGTCTAGAATAAAGTGCTTCTGGAACTATCACTGGTTTCCCAGACAGCAGACCAGCGCGGGGAAAAGCAGTTATCTGTATAGACGTTTGTCCCTGCAGTGGTATCATGCATAGATCCAGGTATTTTGATGACACAAAATAACTGGAAATGCATGATCTCTGCCCCCCCCTCCCATGCACGCAACAGCTGCCATATTCAGCCTGCTTTGGCCCTGCATGTGCCCTGCCACCATTTCCAAGGTGGCAGATTGCACAAGCAGGCATCCAGATCTCTTAATATACCTATAAAACCCCTGTTGGGAGTTGATTTTCCTGCAATAACATCACTCTGGGGTTTCATTTCTTTATCCTGGGGATATATTCGGATCACCATGAGACCCCAATGCCTATCACCACACCGATCACCACTGGGACAGCTTTTACTTTTACCTTCCACATCTTCTCCAGGGTTCTTCTTTCAGTTTCTGATATTCTTTCTTCCTGATGTTGCTATCACTTGGGGCAGTTAATATCTATCATTATTGCCTTTTTCTCACCTTTGGGCCTTTCTACACTTACGTCCTTGTGGTCTGAACCAGTGGATCTAAATCAGCCAGGCCTGCTGTTTCGGACCACGGAAAGGTGTGATCTGGAGTGGCACCATCTGCATGATGGTGCTGGTCTAGTTCAGCCCCCACCCCTGAAGCTCGCATGAGTTTCGGGGCTGGGCTCTGACTGCTCCAAAGAGTGAGGAAGAAATGTTCTTAGCTTCAGAGCCACTGGAAAACCTATTTCAGCAGCAGCATGCTTTGGTGAGACACAACTTAAATGAATCATCTGGTTGGCTGGAAGACAGAGATGCGTCTTCTGTGTGGCTGTACTGGTCCACTGGAAGTCACTGATGTTGAAGACTATTGGTAATTCTGATCAGGGCATCTCTGAACAGGATTATCCTCCATTGAACTCAGGCAGAGTGTACCAGCATTGGGTTGGGTTTCACAGATTTGCAATATTGCCAGCCCCTTGCATTTGGCTACTATCTGCTGGACTGTCTCGGGATTTTTTACACATTCTGTACCTGGGGTCCTGAGTAGTATGGTAAATCTCTGTTTCTATTGCTCTCATACATAGTGCTTGTTCTTGTTATGGATGACAAATGGCTACTACAATGAGTGCCAAGATACATCTTCCAGGCTGGGGAATAGGCAGGATGTCTCTAAGGCCTCTTGCTGTGATTTGAAGAAGAAGAAGAAGAAGAAGAAGAAGAAGAAGAAGAAGAAGAAGAAGAAGAAGAAGAAGAAGAAGAAGAAGAAGAAGAAGAAGAAGAAGAAGAAGAAGAAGAAGAAGAAGAAGAAGAGCTGGCTTTTCTACCCCACTTTTCTCACGCATTTAAGGGGACTCAAAGCGGTTGACAAAGCTTTTCTATTCTTCTCCCCACAACAGACACCCTGTGAGGTAGGTGGGGCTGTGAGAGCTCAAAATAGAGCTGTGACTAGCCCAAGGTCCTTTGGAATTGACAGATTGCGTGCTAAGTCCCACTATAGTTGAGGAGCCCTGGAAATCAAAGGACTATCAAGCATTTGGAATGCTACAATGAATACAAATTTTGTTTTGAGCTCAGAATTATCCCCTTTTAGGAGCGTCCTCCTCCCCCCCAGCTTCAAATACTCAAAACTGCCTGATTTGAATTTGAAATATTTTGGTTTAAAATGTTTTGTGCATGTTTAGTAGACTCTCCAAACATACAGGATTTCATCTTAATTATCAGAGTCAAAAGAGTTGATGTTGCAATACATCATCACTTGAAATGTAGTTGCTGTGGAAATTATCACAGAAGCATGCAATTATTTGGAGAAGCAAAACAAATTGTAAGCCTAGCTTGCATCCGAGCCTCCCACATGGACCTCAGATTTGACATTTTCCGTAAATTCCTACTTTTATTTGGATTGTTGAAGGCAACTAAACACTTTGTTGCTACATAAAACCCTTAATAAATACTAAGAAGGCCAGATGAAGAAATTAACTTTATTGTATCCAAAGAATGTCAGTAATCTGTAAACTTTTAGAACATGGGAAGGAAAGGCTTTTGGAAGTGAATGTGCACAGATACTCAGCTGCATTCAGAAAACTTTAATTTAGCAAAAGGAAAATGCTGAGTAGAGATGCACACAAAGATCTGAAGACATCTGAAATTCAATCACATTCATCCCATTGAATTGGAATCAGATGTCCATGAATTTGAATGTAAACATTCAAATGAATTTAAAATTTCTGAATCTATTTGTTTGAATTATTTGGACATTTGTATCCGTATGGGTTCATACACGATGAGTACTTGCATGTATGCATCTTTCCCACATCCATACGCATTTGTATGGATCTATACAGGATGAAAACGAATAGAATATAGACATGTACAGATGAGTATGGATGCGTACAGGAAGTGTAATGGTGTGTACAGGCACATAGAAATGTTGTTGACATTCGTAAGTGAAAATTCAAACTGAAAATGCAAACAAATAGGTTAGAATTTGTGTAATTCAAATCGAACTTGGATAAATTTGAATTTTAAAGATGCAAATCGAATTGAATTTTTGGATATTTTATTAGAATCAATCAAATCCCCAAAACTGCATTCGTGCACAACCCTAATACTGAGTGAATTTTGCTAATGGCTTTGCCACAACACAAAGATCTAGAACCGCAACTTACCAGTGCATGTACGGCAAGTTGGGTGACATCTTTCACATGTACGTTTATCATTGTCTCCATAATACAATTCAGGGCAGGAAGTATGACATTCATCTTTGGAAGGCAGCAGAAAGAAACCCTTATCACAAGTCAAGCAAGCTGTAGATCCAGGGCCCAAACATTCCTTGCAGGTTTTGTGACACCTCTCACAAGAATAAGTGACATTATTTGCATAGTACCTGAAACAGACAAAACAAACAGCAGAGAATTAGTACATCTTACTTTTGGAACATTTTTTATTACTAAAAACATTTCATTTTGCAAATTTATATTTGGAAGGATGGGCACAGGCAGCAGGAAGGTGTATCAGCCATCCATTCCTGAGACTGAATGCTTGTTTTGGCCCAGAACCTGGCTGGAGGGTCATCCTCTCAGCCCACACCTCCCCGCCTGTGCAAACGTTGAAGCTTGAAAATTTCCTGGCCTCAAAATTTCCAACCAGGGTCACGATGTGAAGTGCTGGAAATAGCCCAGCAATGAGCAATTTTTAGTGTCTCACATCGCAGCCAGAAGCTGACTGCTTCAATGGCCTCGGGCCCTCTGCCTGCAGCAGTTGGAAGAGTGAATCAGACCCATGTTCACTGCATTAAAGCACTTCTGGGAGCTGATTCCATCCTTTGGAGTGGGCCAGGTGGTACAGTGATGTGCAGTCACTGCAAACTTGGGACAATGTGATGTGTCATCCCCAGGGATGTGCATAAATGGGTTTTATTGAGTTCTATTTGTACCAAATCGAATGTAAGAAAATTTGTATTCGTTCAAATAGATCCCCTTTGAATGCGGTAGGATTCTATTTGAGACGAACGCATATGTATCCAATACGTATCCAACACATATCCAATGTGCATCTGATACATGTAACATCAGATATCCGGTAACGTATCTGGTCTTAAAGAATCAAATCCAACTTGAATCCACTTTGAATCCATTCTCAATCCATGTGAAATGCACTCTGGATCCATTGCAGATGTAACTGATACAGGAGCTTTCTCACCTCCCCAGGTTTACAAATGTCCCAAAGCATTCATACGAATGTTCGGAAACATTCGTACAAATACAAATGTCAATGTACGAATGTCATAATGTTTGATTCATATACGAATAACAAATATTACGAATATTCGTACACATTCCTAGTGGTCATCTTTGTCCCATGGCACAATATGGCTTGCCAGTGTTAGAAGGGACTGGGTAACTCCTAGCTTGTGAGATTGATAAAATGCAGCAAACTACTGAGGCTGTGTTCAGACATAACAAAAGGGGTACCTCAGAAGCGCCTCAGAGAGACAATGTGTGACTCCCATTTTCTTTTTTCAAATCCACCTTTTCTAGGACAGGGGGAGGGGCAGACTGGTGTGTGAACAATCCCACATTGTGGCCTTTTCTAAGCTGCTTCAGAGATCCTGGTTTCCTGTGTCTGATCACAGCCTGAAAATGGCTTACCAAGTAATTCACCTTTATTTTAGATATAAGATGGAAGATTAAGGGTGTTTTTCCACTGTCACCAAAAGTACCCATTAAGTACCCATTAATGGGTACGTAATGGCATTTTTGTACCCATTAATGAGCACTTAATGGGTACTTCTAGTGACAGTGGAAAAACACTCTAAGTCCTCCTCAGCTTTATCTCTGATTTCACCTGAGATGGGAGATAAATAACTATTTACCTCTGTTAAGAACAGAGCTTAGACAGGAAGCAAAACTGTGACTGGCACATTACTCCAACACCCTAGTAAGTTATAATGACAGGGCAGAATATATACATTGATATTTGCAGAAGCAAGGAAGAGCTTTGTCAATTGCACCTTCATTCTGATGCGAGTTCCAGCAGATAAAGCTGGAAGTGACAGAGAAGCCCTGCTCCACCAATGTAACTAAAACGTAACAATACTGGGTTACCTATCTGTGGTCTAAATATCAGATATGATATGTGCTTGATAACACCCCTGACCTTCTGACATGCAAGAAAGCCTTGTGAAACAGGGAGGGAAAAGTGACAAATGTGTTTCTTATATCACTGTCTAGGTATCTCTGTGTTTTGGCAAAGGTGCTTCCAAAATGCCGCTTTCCAATCTTGGCAAAGTAAAGCATTCTTACAGCTATGCAAGCCAATAGCTTTGAAAGGGCTCCAACTCATAAACTAAGTTCTCTTTTAGAAAACCTGCCCCTTTCATTTAACAGAAATACTATCATTTTGATGGAATATTCCAGCGTGCCCTCAATCCCAGAAGGTTTACTTCTGTATTCTCAAATATTTAGGTTTAGCAAGACAACCAATAGATCTTTCACCTGGAGAGTCAAAAGTCTTACCCAGGTGCACAGATCTGTACACATATATCTTCTTGTTTGTACCAGCTGGGTGAGCAAGATAGGCACTGAGTACTGTGTTTCCCATAGCAGGTCTCACAGGTTCTGTGGCAAACAAGGCACTGGTTTTCATCTCTGTCCATATAGTATCCATCGGGACAGATGCCAACACAGGTTGTATCTGTGAGGAGAAAAGTCACTGAGATGAGATAGGAAAGACGAGGGGGAAATGACATTCAAATTAAACTGGCTCTTGTTTTCCATTCTCTTTGTGATTAGAACTCTGCAGCCTATGTGATGGCTTCAGTTTCTAGAAATGGACAGATCCCAGAGGTCTGCTAGCTAAGATGAAGGGTTATGGCCTAGTTATTCATAGCTCTTCTAGACTGAGGCAGGAATGTTGCTCCTGCCACAGGGGCAGGGCACATGACATCTACATATTCCACCCCTTGCCCCTCACTCTCATTAGAATTCTCTGAATGAGAGGTTTCTCCGTGGTGCTGGAAAAAAATCCCTATTTGCTTCCTGAGCCCCACCGTCCCTCGAGGAATAAGGACTGTGGCTGGAGGAGGAAGAACTGGCTAGCTGCTGCACTGAGGACAGTATATTAAAAAGGTGGAAATGGTCTGGGACCTTTGGTCAGGTGCTCTGGGCTCCATTCGGCTTCAGCTGCCTCAATTTGTGTTTGTGTTTTGGCTTATTTGGCAATGTTTTGTATGATGTGCAATTTTTATAATGTATTTTTATGTTTTGATTATTACTTTGCATTTTATGTTTTCTGTTTGTTGTAAACCACCTTGGGCAAAATTTTATTTTGGAAAGGTGGTATACAAATAGAAACGGAAATACATCTACAAGAAAGGAGACATGTATGTAGATACACACAAGTGTGTGTTCACTCGTGAATGTGTGAATGCACAGAAACACTAAGTAGACCTGGAGAGGAGATGAAGAAAAAGCTTACTGAGAAGATGCCAGTTTTCACGACAACTGAGGCACTGATCTTCACCAGGTCCTGTACAATCCAAACAGTTCCTGTAGCAAGACCTGCATGATTTGGAGTGGCTATCATAATACTCTGCACGGGAACAATGCTGAGGCGGTTCACAGAGGCCCATATCAGTCATCAACAAACCTTCTTGGCAGGTGAGACAATCAATGGAAGATGAACATGTTTGACAGGTTCTGTCACAATCTGAAATGTTACAAATCACAAATATTGCATCAGTTACTCGCTTTCTCCATCCCTGGAACAAAACATCCATTCATTCAGATCAGAAGACACTGGCTGTTTAGCAATTTGGAAATGTGTCTTTCCTTAACAGTTTCTGGAGACTACTTTTCTTTCTTTCTTTTTTAAGTTATGAACTATAACGCAACCATTCATTTCACCACCGCTTCCTTTAATAACAAATGTATTAGGAATGACCTTTAAAACTCTTCAGATCTTAGCACCCACTTCCCTTCACAAAGTCCTCTCCCTACCAAAGTGGGGATGACCTATGAGGAGTTTGAACAAGACCTTTTGCAAGTCCTGGGAAATAAAATGGACATAATTTTTAGCCAGATTGTCTCTTTTGGAGCAGTAAGGTACAGATCAGCATAGTTTCATGGGGGTGTTGGAGCTGTGCAGCAACCGAGAGAGGTGTTTTTGTTTGCCTTAGGTCAGGTGCTGTCCTGCTGTGGGTCAAAGCTGAGTTCAGTGTACAAAGTTGCCTCTCCCACTGAACCATGCCAAAACGGGTCTGGAGATGCCACCACAGCCTCCGTAAAGGTAAGGGGTTCGAATCCGTAAAGGTGTGGGTTGTAATGGATGCAGATGGTAATGGAAAGCCACCGTCGCATCCTCCTCCGTCATTTTGGTGCTCTTTGGGCACCGAAACTGTGTGCACAGCTCTCCACCCAGGGATTATGCAATGGGGGTGGGAGCTGTGTGCACAGAACCAGAAGGCCTACTTTGGCCTACAAAAAGAGTGTGTGGTGGTAGTGGCATGACAAGTGTAAGGGGGGATAGAGGCCACGGGTGGGGAGAATGGGAGACCGCAGGGGGGACAGGAGGCCATTGGGGAATCTGGCCTTGGCCCAATCTTCTGATTCATGGATGAACAGGGCCTATGAATTCGTATGAATAATGAATAGCATGAGTATTCATGCACATCCCTACAATGTGTGTGATCGCAAAAGTGGACAAAAAAGGACTAACGTGGGTGGACACTAGATGAATTTGCCTTCCCTTTCTCCTAGTGCATGGCCATGTACCTTAACACAGAAGGTGATGGTACCATCACATCCCTTGCTCCTTTCCCTGCAGCAGAGGGATAAAGATCTAAAAATGTCTCATAAAGGGTCCCAGGACAGGAACAGAAAGGTGCAACCCAAAATGAGGACAAATTGAAGAAGAATGACAAATTGGGTGTGGTCAGAGTTAGTGTGTTTTGAGTTTGATTTACCGATAAGATGGACTAATTTAGCAAGGTGTGATGAGGCCTGATCCTATGCCACAATTCTTTCATTACTAGTGGTAGATATATTAAGCGCTGAACTTAACCCCGTAATGTCTCATTTAAAGGAAGACTAGAACCATGAATTAATTACATAAGTAACATGCTAAAACATTTTCTGTAGAGGGTTAGGGTAGGGATGTGCATGAATATTCCTAACATTCAAAATTTGGCTGAACTCGGCCATTCAAATGAATGTTTCTGGACATTTTTATGAATAGTTTGGACATTTGTTAAACTGGGGAAATGTATCAGAGATGTATTTGTTCATATCAGATACGTATCTATTCATATCAGATACGTATTTACTATTCATTTTGAATCGAATTCCAAAAAAATTCATGCACATCCCTAGATTAGGGTACTTTGAGTTTGAAGAAGCTCTGAAATAATTTATTGCTTAATGATTTTCTTCCAGCATCCAAGGACTGATCCAAATCATTTTTGACCTGAACTGAGAATGATACCTTCACAAGATTCCGTCTCTTCTTCATAATAAGTACCATCTGGGCATTCTGCGAAACATCTCCCATTGTATAAAGAAAAGGAAATACTGGAACAGGCTGTGCAGTCACTAGCATCCGGCCCATCACATTCGCTGCAGTCTTCATGGCAATGAAAACATTGACTCAAGCTGACAAAGAAGCCAGACGGGCACTCACTCAGACATTTTCCCTCATGAAGGTGAAATGGTGGAACACACGCTTTCAAGAAAGAACAGAATATGTTAGTTGACGCAGAGGAATATTTGTTTCTATAGATTCAATAAAACTCTTCCCTTCCCTTGAACTAAATTTCATTTGTGTTAACAGAGTTGGGAGATAAATTGTTAAGATTTAATGAAAACATTTCCTACAGCTTAGGTTTCCATGAAAATTCAACTCTTCCTGCTACTAGGTTTTTCTTTCATGAAACAATGCTGTGAGTAGGATCAAGCCATGAGAATAAGCACTTTAGTTTATGCGTAATTGGACCAACAGTTATAGAGTGGGTTAGGAAAGGGGAGCATTGATAAGTCTGTTGTTATGGACACACAATTTGTAAGATTTAGGCTGAAAATTAAAGAAGTGATATTCTGGAATAATCATTTATTGGCTACCCAACCATGACACTGTCTTTGTGCCATATAGTGAGGCATACATCCAGGGATATCAATGGTGCGAAATACTGAGGAGGAGGAGGAGGAGGAGGAGGAGGAGGGTTGGCTTTTCTACCCCACTTTTTTCACCCATTTAAGGGGACTCAAAGCAGCTGAGAAAGCTTTTCTATTCTTCTCCCCACAAGAGACACCTTGTGAGGTTGGTGAGGCTGTGAGAACTCAAAAGAGAGCTGTGACTAGCCCAAGGTCACCCACCTGGCTTCATGGGGGAGGGCAGAATCGAACCTGGTTTTCCCAGATAAGAGCCTGGCTCCCTAACCATTAGACCAAACTGGCTCAATCCTGAAGTACCGGATTACCACCTCTGTGCATGTGTGGCCCATCTTTTTTGGCTTTCACACATGTGTGCTGGTTGAATGTAATCGCATTTCCCAGTGGCATCACCCAGACAGGTAGGATGTAGTGCTACTTCATGAAAATCTGCCTTCAGAGTTGGTTTTTCCCAAAATACCAGGTTTTCACCCTGATTTTGCAGGTTTACGTGCGGCAAATCTCAGTGCAGTTAAACCACAAAAGCACTATTTATCCTCCAGCCTTAGATTTACAATGGCAGTGCCATGATGTATATTTTTTAACCTACCTTTGCAAAAGCTCTCATTGATGCATTCCTGACACATCTCTTGGCAAGGCCGACAGACTCCATTGGTGGCAAAGTGACCCTCTGAGCATGCTGCTTTGCATTCCCATTGCTCTAGGAACAAGGGACTTTCACAGGACAAACAGCGGGTGGCATTTCCTGTACATGTACTGCATGATTTGCTGCAAGGTTTGCAAGTCCCATCTTCAGCAAAAAAGCCCCTTAGGAGTAGAAACAAATGAGCAAATTAGTGATAACAGGCTATAGTCACCATTGATTTACATAATTATACTACCCTATACCGCAAGGTCTCAGGGTGGATTGCGGTACAAAAATTAGAAACTAAAACACAAGAAGTTAAGAGCTAAAATAAAACAGATTAAAATAAATAAATACATTTAATTTAATTTAATTTAATTTAAAATTACCAACCCCAGGAGAAAGATAGACTACTCAATTGAGACCTTTGGGTATAGGGCGGGATATAAATATAAATAAATAAATAAATAAATAAATAAATAAATAAATAAATAAATAAATAAATAAATTTAATTAAAGCTTGGGTAAGGAGGTGTGTCTTCACCAGATATCTAAATGTATATATTGAAGACACAGCAGAAGGGAGGCTATTCCGTAAATAAGCTCCACATAAGAATCCATGACAATAGCGAATCTGGGGATCTATTTGCATGTGACTTTATTCTGGAATAGGGATCTGCTATCCACATGCTAGTGCAGGCTATAACAGGCCCTATGGGAGATCCCTGTCCTGAGATATATCCTAGAATATGCCCAAGTGCAAATAGGCTCTAGAAGTTCCCAGACATGGATTACTGTGGCCAAACTGTCCCTACCAAACTTGATTGTAGCTATCTCAAAAAGGATTCAGACCTGATTTTAGAATGGCCATGAACTGCAAAATAATTGATAAACAAGCAAACCCAGATATGATTTAAGTCCAAGATTTAGGCAAAACTACTGTGTAATTATAAATCCCACCAATGTTTCTGGGTTGAACATAAAACCATAGATCCAATATTTTATGCCACACCAAGGGACAAATATATTCCTCAGTGCCATGGATCAGTTATCCAGAGCTGCGGTTTCTGATAATCCACATAAAATGGCAGTTTCCCTAGACCACTGCCAAAAATAAGTCAGGCATATTGGACTGGGAACAAAATCATTGCTAGTTATGTTCTATTATGCCCCCAAAACATGGTTCTGAGCTATGGTTTGAAAATGAATTGTTTTAACACATCTCTAATGTATATTCTAGTGGGAACATATCTGCAGTTTTTAAAACTTTCTTTCTTTCTTTCCTTATTTATTTACATTTTATCCTGCCCTATACCCAAAGGTCTCTGGGCAGGTAACATCTAAAATCAAACATCATTAAAACAATACTATGTATTAAAACGGTAGCATCTGCAAGTGGGAAGGGAAAGTGTACCCCCATTTAACCAAAGGCCAGGGCAAAGAGATGTGTCTTCTCTGTCTTCCTAAATGTGTGCAGTGTAGGAGATAGGCTTACCTCAAGGGGGAGACTACTTCATAGCCTAGGGGCCATCACTGAGAAGGCCCTCTCCCAGGTGCCCACCCCTTTTGCTGCTGAGGGAGATGGGACAACCAGGAGGGCCTCTTCTCCAGATTTTAAGGTACAGGCAGGTTGATATGGGAGAAGGCATTCCTTCCGATATTTGGGGCCCAAGTCATTTAGGGTCTTATAAGTTAAAGTTAACACCTTGAATTGGGCTCAGTAGCGGATTGTGCATATCTCTTACAGAAATTCAGTTGAAGAGAGTGCATTTTTAAGTGCCACCTATGTAAATTAAAGGAAAATAGGAAAATTCCAGCAATAAGAAAGGAAGAGGAAAAATTGGAACTGAGGACCTCAAGTGCTTGCTTTTTGCTGTTCCCTGTTCCCTCCCACACCATTTTCCTTTTGTTTCTTGTCTCTTTAGATTGTAAGCCTGAGGGCAGGGACCCGTCTAAGATTAATACAATATTGTAACCCGCCCTGAGACCTTCAGGTATAGGGCGGGATAGAAATACAAACAAACAAACAAACAAACAAACAAACAAACAAATAAATAAATAAACAAAATTCAAAGTAAAGAGAATAGGAAAATTCCAGCAATAAGAAATGAACAGAAGAATTGGAACTGAGGAGCTCAAGTGCTTGCTTTTTGCTGTTCCCTGTTCCCTCCCACACCATTTTCCTTTTGTTTCTTGTCTCTTTAGATTGTAAGCCTGAGGGCAGGGACCTGTCTAAGATTCATATAATATTGTAACCCGCCCTGAGACCTTTGGGTATAGGGCGGGATAGAAATACAAATTAAATAAATAAATAAATAAATAAATAAATAAATAAATAAATAAATAAATAAATAAATAAATAAATAAATAAATAAATAAATAAATAAATAAATAAATAAACAGTGGTTCCAATGCATATTAGTGATATAATATTTTCCGAACAACACAGTGATCCAAGATGTCATATTATACATGCAGGTTGCAATAGGATAAAAATACACAGGAAGAAGCTGTACGTTTGCCTGAACAAATATAAAGGACAACATACTTGGGGCATTCTTGCAAGCATTTGCCTTTGTACAGATAATAGAGTGGATCGAAATCAGAACGACACTTTAAACAGTGCCCAAGTCTGCATTCTTCACATTCATCTTCACATTTCTCACAGCGCCTTGTCCTCACATTGCCAAAAGTTCCTTTTGGACAAACCTGAACGCAGGACTCATCAAGAAGAAATCGCCCTGAGGATTATGACAAAGACAAGTTGTGTTATTAAGATCTTTATCTCTCAAACAGACCATTCACCTCTAGTCTCTCTGTTTATATATAGCTATTCTGTGTCTTCCCACCTCACCAGACTATGTAAATTCTATTAGCTCAAGCCCTTCTTAGCTGTTTTCTACCTTTTCCACTTGGAACTTGTCCCATGATGTTTACAGGCGGCAACTGTTACTGTGTAAGCCTGGTATTTTGCCAGAGACACAGAAAGCAAGGGGAAGAGGGATTCTAGATTGGATTCCGGATTGGATTGCTATTTTCTGCAGCACTCTGTGTCCTTGTTTGGCCTTGGTCAGTCCTGTGTAATGGACTCAACTTGTTTTCTTTGCTGGGGGCCTATTCTTCTCCGGCCCCACCCCTGGATATGTACTGTGAATGTAAACTAATGTCATAATGCAGTAGAAACAAGTAGAGAGGTACACAAATATTCCAAATATTCGATATCTGTATGAATTTGTACGAATTTGTACATTCATATATAAATAGAATGTCCAGACATTTGTACTTTAGTATTCGTGCAAATTACAAATATTTTGAGTTATTAGTATTAAAAACTTGGACATGCATATGTGTATGGATATGTACGTATAGTGTACATAACTGTACACATCTTTTGTGTATTTGTACACACCCATACAGATATGTATGGGATGTAAACAGGATGTGTATGGATGCGTACGAGATTTGTATCATTGGATACGTATCGAATATTCAAAGAAATAGATGCAAATGTATTCATATCGGTTCGAATGTCCTGACATTTGTTCTTCATTATTCGTATGAATTTGGATTTTTGAATGTTCAATTCGTTATGAATCAAAAGTTGAAAATCGCATTTGTGCACATCCCTAGAAAGAAGGGCCATATCTGCACTTATGTTACTGGCCTGGCTCAGGACCAGGCCATGCAGATATGATTCTAATTCCTGGATTGCTCCTACTATTCCAGAACATCCCACACATTCACTCTGAAGATCATACAACCCTCAGAATCAGGGATGCATACAACATTTTTTCCCCATTCGCTTCACATCAAAGTGAATGTGACAGAAATTCACATTTATATAAATGGAGCTCCTCTGAATGTGCTAGGCCTCAAATTCACTTCAAATATTCTTTGAATATTCATCAATTCTTGCCCTCACCAGTCACACTTCTGAATACACTTTGAATCCACTCTGAATCCTCTCCAAATCAGCTAAGAGTTTGTGAATTCTGCACAAACGTAACGAAGCTTTGAATGAACACATAAAAGCTTTTGCTTTGCTTGCAAATGTCTGATTTAAGTGTAGCCAGTTTTTTATTTGAATGTGACTGTTTGAAGCTTCACAATTCATACAAGTTGGGAAGGTGACAAACATCTTTTGCCCATCCCTATTTGGAGCTAGTCTCCATATTCCCCAGTGGTTAGTAACTAAAGTTCCTAGGCTCAAAGCTTCAGGAGACCCATTTGTGTGGTGTGATTTTGTGTGCCACTGAAATGGTTCCCTGCATGCCACTTGGGCTGGTTTAGCACCTGCTAGACTTCCAGGTCTACAAGTATCCTGGCCCAGAGGTTGTTTTGGTTACCTAGAGTGGGCTTTGCTTCACCCAATGCAGGCAGAGCATGTTAGCAGAGGGCGTGGCCTCCTGTTAAGTTGGTCCACCATGCAGAAAGAAGACTTCTGGCCCACTTCCTGGACCAGCATAAACGTGGAAAGGCTAAAGTATTGGGGGATTTCCCCTGAGAAAGAAAGAGTATTATTTGTATTATTTGTGATTCATACAAATTTGGATGAATGTCTGGATATTTGTATCGAATTGAATATCCAGGTATTCGTACTTTAGTATTCATATGAATATTTTGAGTTATTCATACAAATAATTCAGACTGTTGTATGTGTACAGATACTTATGCATTGCGTATATCTGTACACATCTTGTGTGTATCAGTACACATTTGAACCGATATGTATGGGATGAAAACGGAATGCATTCGGAATAAAAATTGGATTTGTATGGGTTTGTACAGATGTGTACAAGATTTGTATCATTGGGTACATATCAAATATTCATACGAATAGATATGAATTTATTCTTATTGGTTCAAATGTCCAAACATTCATTTTTCTTTACTTGTAGGAATTTGGATTCTTGAATATTCAATTTGTTACAAATCAAACATCGAAAACTGCATTCGTGCACACCTCTAGTCTTTATACACTTTTAATTGTCAGTGAGAACAGCAGTTGTCAAGCCCTAGTTATATCTATGGCTTCCAAAGCTCTCTCGTATCCTGTATCACTTGATGACCTCTTTATAATCATAATTAAAAAGTTATGTTTTATTACCTCGTGTACATGAAGTGCATGTACTGGCAGTATTCTCACAAGTCTGGCATGTAGGATCACACAGTTCCAACCGAGTAGCTGTTGCTGTCAAAAGAGAGATAGGTGGAAATGAATAAGTCATTTGATCCTACGTATCTGTTTGTATGCTAGACATTTTATCACAAATATATATCAACTTTCCTCGAAAAGACCCAATGCTGTACACTTCCGTTTTCCATCATTCTATTCCCACAGAAGGTCTTTTAAGGTTGAGAGGCAGTGATATCCATGGCTGAGTGGGAATTTGACTTCAGGGACTCCTGGATTTTACCTCAACATTCAAAGATGTCTCCAGATGACACCTAAATCTCATACTATTTAGTGATATTCTGGAATAAACCACTTCTGGAATAATCACTAGTGGCCCAGATGGTGTGTGGGATAAGTGAAAGGACTTACCTGGTTTTGACACTTGGCTCCCACAGAGACATAATATGAACATCCAGGGATTGTAAGTGTGCAGCTACCACTTCATACACCTGCACATCTGCCTGTTTAGGTCTGGTTTGACCCTGCAAATGTGCAGTGGCTGTTTCTAAAATAGCTGATCATGGGAGCAAACATTTAGAAAAGATAAAACCCAGCTTGGTAGTTTAGTTTACTGCAATAGCATTATTGTGGGATATAATCCTGATATCCTAGAGGCTATGTCGGACTTGCCTCTCATATGTATGGCAATCCCATCATAGTCCCAGGATAATCTCAGGTTTTACAACTCGTCTGGAGGCAGCCCAAGTCTTCATGAGGGAGGGCAGAATCGAACCCGGTATTCCCAGATAAGAGTCCGGCTCCCTAACCACTGGCCCAAACTGGCTCCTGGAATGACAACTGAATTTTACTTCAGGAGAGAACCCACACAATACATAATTCATTTCTGGGGCAGGGTAGTAGGGGTGGGAGGGAGGGTTCCATTTTTAACTATATTTTAATATTTTATGTTTTATTATTTCTTATTGTAACATGCCCTGGGACCTTTTGGTGGAGGTCAAGATATAAATTTAACAAACAAACAAACAAACAAACAGTTTTTTCTCCTAACCCACATAGAATAAGTTGTGTGTCAAACATGGGCTGACTTGCTCAGTCCCTTCCCCATGATAAACTCTCTCCCCAACATTGTTAAAAACTGGTCCACTCAATCTGTTGATTATTTTGCTTTATTCCTTCATAGAAAAATCAACATCCAAACAAAACAAAACTCCATATGTATAATTTTGAAAACGGAAATAGAGATGTAGCTGCCTAGATCCTCACCGGTGCTGCTGTGTAAAAGCATAGATCTCTAAGAGCATTCCTGTGCAAAAGTAAAATAGGATCCCTTAAAAGCAATGGTAGACACTTGAGCCATGCCACTGCAGGTCTTCTCTTCTCTCCAGAAAAATCCACAAAAGCCTCTGCACATCCACATTTCCTGTCAAGGCCTGAACATGAAGCAAATCATGGCAGGGGACATGCTGCATAAAGTAATCCATGATTGCTGTAAGATTCCCCTTTTAGGTGTGACTATATTGCAGTGGAAACTGTTTCAATCCACCTTAAAACCTATGTGAAGGGAGACCCTACACTACCTCTTGAGCTGGTTTTTTCTTTTCTTTTCTTTTTACACATGAGCATACATCCTTAATGTGGTAGGCTTTATTTATTTATTTATTTATTTATTTATAAATATACATTTTATTCCACCCTTCAACAGAAGGTTGTATGGAGCACCGCAACACTTGCTAAAATCATAATATAAAATATAGATAAATTATAGATAAAATCCATAGGACAATATTGAATAAAAGAACAATTGAAATACAAGATCTCCATTACAATACAACCCTCCCTATGTATACTTTTCTGCATACTTAAATAAACATAAAGCTTGTCTATTTATATATCTATTAATGCACATAGTGGATCTAGATCTCCAGTGACAAGTCATTTCTCAGATTTATGGATGACAGATGTATCAATGGCTATTAGAATGGATGCTTAGGTACATCTTTCAGGCTGGGGGAGGGAAGCAGGACACTTCTAAGGCAATTTGCTAGGATTCGAGAGCAGGAAAAGGTTTGTCTGTAGGCATTTCCGCACTGCAACGCGTTCCAAACGGAACGCGTTCAGGCGGAAAGCTTAAGACAGCTCCGGGCGCTTTCCCCGTTCACACACAGACGCGCCAGAACGCGTGTAAACGCGTTCCGGAGCGTCTGTGTGCGAATGCTCAAAGCGCCGGGAGCTGTCTTAGCCGGCAAATGCCGGCCAGGGGCGCGGAGACAGCCGCGGAGGCAGATCGACAATCAGCTGATTGTCAAACAGCTGATTGTCGAAGCCGCGCCGGCGTCGGAGGCGAGCCCGCAGCTGTTCGGGAGACAGAAGCAGGCGCGAACGCTTCTCCTCCCGAACGCCTGCGGGCGGCTCGTCCGCGTTGGAACGCATGTAGAGCACTTTAAAGTGCTCTACATTTCGAACGCGGAAAAGACAGCTGCGGACACGTCGGAGCGCAAGCCGCGCTCGGGCAATGCGGATGACGTGTCCGCAGCTGTCTTTTTCGCGTTCCGTTCAGCCCCGTGCGAAAACGTCTCTTGTCTCTGCTTGAGATGCCCATGAGCATTTGGTGGGCCACCATGTGCAACAGGACGCTGGACTAGATGGGCTGTGGCCTGATCCAGCAAGGCTTCTATTATGTTTTTATGTTCCAAACAAAATTGTTAAATTCAACATTTGTATGATGCCTGTGACATGCTCAGCTTCAGCTACAAGAAGGTTTTTATTGAATCTCCACAAGAGGGAAGCATTTACTAAGAACTGAAGTACTGTGATGTGGTTGAACTATGAGAAAGACTTTTGCCATTAGCTTTTTAAGCTACATAGTCATAATCCAGAAAAAGCAGAGTGTGCATCTCTGCCCAAGAGAGGGTGTAAAACCTTCCAGCAAATCACTGAATGTAAGCCCTGGGAAAAAGATGGTGTATAGACTTTCCCTTGTGAAAACTGCAAATTTTTATGTGATAGTCTTCTAGCTTGTACCCTTTAATGGAAATAAAATGCATGTACATGATTGGGTTGAATTGAGTTTTTCTGTACCCCTTGAGATTACATGTAATTAATTTTCAAAGTTAATAGTGCGATCCCAATTGTCACACAATGGAGGTTTGAAATATTACAGTGGGATGTTAATTCAGAGTGAGTCCGCATTGACCGGTATACTGGACAAGCGAGTGCACTAGAAGTCCCCCCCCTTTCCACTTTGGAGCCTTTCTTAAACCTCACCATTAAGAGGGCATGAGGTTCTTAGCACACATGCTGGTCCAGGATAATGGCCAATGTGGAATTGCCACCAATGAACATAGAGTAACCATATAATTGATAATTCGAGAGTTAATGAATCCATATTGGATTTCTTGGACAGAGCTGAATTCAATCACAGGTCTTAAAAGTCTATGGATAGATGACAAGTAACACGTATTAAAGTATTAACAAAAACAATGTAATATTTTATACTAATGCATAACTATTTTTCTTATTTAATCAGAACCTTAATATGGAATTAGCTACTATTGCCTTTTTTTCTTCAACTAAAATAATAATTTTACATATATAACTATTCCTGAGCTATATTCTATCGTACAGTATTAGTGACATAACACATCTTTGCTCAAATGATGCTTCCATGCACTCAATTACAACCTCTAGCACCTGTATCCGTTGGTTGGGCAATCTTGGATCATGGGAGCTATAATTTAGTATCACATGGAAGTCTGTAGTAGGGAAGTGCAAAACAACATTCAAATTCAAAAACTTGATCATTTTTTTCAAATTCACAGAAATCTGAACTGAATAAAAAATCTGGCTGTTCAGACATTCAAAAATCGATCAAAGCCAACAAAGGTCTTGCAAAAATGAACACTTTGATCGAATATTCATGTTTTAAATGGGGGGGGGGAGTTAAAACTTCACAGGCCGCATACAGGATAAATACGCATTTTCACAAATTTGTATTTTGGATATGAATCTTCCCCACATTCGTATATCCAGATACGAATTGGATTTTAGAATTTGTGGATCCAGATAATCTGGCTCTGAATCAGATTTTGAAAATCCAGATCTTTGAAATTCGACTTGAATCAGATTTTCAAATATCTGATTCGAATCGGGTTTGAAGGTAAAAATACATTTTTGCACATCCCTGTTGTGCAGTGACATTATGGTGCTTTGAACACACAACAAGAGGGCAGTGTCTGCATGGCATTGTGCTGTCAATGCAGAAGGAAGAGCATTATGGTTGCATGGACACTACACCCTTCCCTTGCCATGCCACTATAACTACCATTATGGGTCTTTTGCGGCAGTTAGATTCCATGAGGGCTTATTATAAGTCCTGTATGCCCTTACCTCCCCTAAATTTGAATCAGGGGAGCCAGAATAACTGAGCCTACTGATCTGGAGTGTGTGAATGTTGTGTGGGTGGAGGGCTATGGCAGTGCAATTGCACTCTGCATCATTGATTGCCATAGCAATGACCTGGAATACATGGGACACCAGTGCAGACAATCCCAGATGGGATCGTTTGCACTTCACCAGGACCCAGATAAGTCTGGGTGATGTTTGGGATGGGCTGTTGGTGGCAATGTGAGTGCCTGAACTTGACTCTGAATGCACACATGGTAAGTAATTCATTGTTGATAACAGCAGGACAAGTAAATTTGATTAGCCAACTATGGATTTTTCTTTGGGCATCTTGCTTCACATTGGTTAAAACATCAAGTTCATTCTAGTCTGAACATTTTCAGTTAAGTTTTTTTTGTGATTATGAGTGTTGTACGGTACACGATTTAACCTGAACCTCATTTGACTTCTAATATTTTCATTAATATAATTTTTCAGAACACATGAATATGCATGCCAGATAGGTATTGTTTTGACTACAAAAGAACTGTTTTACTACTCAAATTTAGCCAAGGTTTTAATTTTTTTGGGTCAGTTTTTTGAGGACCTTCCAGGCTTCACAGACTGCACTAGTGTAGTTTGCTAAGTCCGTGTCCCCAGAACTCAATCTGCTCCCCAGTATATGAATATATGAATATGAATATATGAAAACCTGACCCCAAGGCTGGTCCCATTTAGACATAGGCTGCATTCATATAGAAGAAAAGTTGGCTTTTCTATGCCACTTTTCTCACCCATTTAAGGGGACTCGAAGCAGCTGACAAAACTTTTCTATTTTTCTACCCACAACAGAACATCCTGTGAGGTAGATGGGGCTGTGAGAGCTCAGGAAGAGAGCTGTGACTAGCCCAAGGTCACCCAGCTGGCTTCATGGGGGAAGGCAGAATTGAACGTGGTTATCCCAGATAAGAGTCTGGTTCCCTAACCACTACACCAAACTGGCTCACAAATTGATATGGTTTGCAGGTGGAAAGGTTTACATGTCTGTCCCTCCCCTCATCAACAATCTAGGCTAGAAAAAGTAGGTTAGAATTGGGATAAGAAAACAAGTGCCAGAAGCTACAGTTTCTAAGGTGTGTTTGAGCCACATTTTACTACATGTGGATGCAGTCATACTTTCTTAGACAAAAAAAAAGTGTTTGTCAGAACAGGAACATACAACAAGCAGAAGAGATAGCTTTCATTTCCCCCCTTAATATGTACTGCTTGAGAACAGAATTAATTGCTAATGACTTCTGAAAGGAAAAAGGAAGTGCAAATTAGAGAAAAGCTGTATGTGAGGAAGGAAGAAATATTTGGCTCCATTGATTTTTCTACACTCTGTGCTACACAGTATTAGACTGAGAACAATAAATAAATCAAAATAAATTATGCCTGAAGTGGGTCATTTTCTGTGTAAAGTTGTTTTTCTCCCCAGTGAAATCAACTGAGAATAATTACCAGAGTAACTTTTCTTTTCAAAATCACAGCAGTTACTTGCATTTAAAAATTGTCATCCATTTTAGTCAGTATCCTGGTGCCAACATTTCATCACTGAGGCACTTGTACATAGATCATTTGAAAAATATGGAAACTGGCCAGTGAGCTGTTGGGAAAGAAGTGGAAGCTTTCTCCCTCCTAGACATCTAAAAAGCAAGATTTCTTCTGTTACATTTTCACAACCTATGAGAGTTGCTGAATCACTTAAACTTGACTGTTTGGGCGTGTGATTTCTCATGCAGCTAGGAATACCTGGTATGAATTGAAATGAGACAGTATTTAAGGCTGCATCCAGATGTTGATTAATTATTCCACTATATCTGGATATTCTCACATAAACCATTGATATTCCAAAAGTCCCATGCTTTATTCTGGAATAAGCAAATACAGCGGAATAAGTAACCAATGTCTGGATGCAGCCTAACATAGGTTTGATAGATCCTTAAAACCTGTCCCTTAAAAGTCCTGTGTAGAACCTGTTTATCCTTGTAGTGATCACTCCTCCTTTAGGTGGATTGAGTCTGACATTCTTTTATTCTCCTAACCAAGGATTTTCAGGTCACATATCTTCTGCCAAATTACTTTCCACCATACTTCCAGTTTCTAATCCTTCGTTCAGTTCTATGTTTGCTGGGGTAGCATCTTTTGAAAGCTCATCTGATTTATGTATTAAAGCATCCAGCCCATTCATTTCCTTAAAGCTTAGGGTTGCTAACGATATTTAAAAACAGATTTTGAAAAGTCTTACATCGCTTCCGGACAACTGGGTTTTGGCGAACGTCCAGGGGAAGGGCCTTCCACAACTGTGGAGCAGCCACCGAGAACACCTCTTTATGTGCCCTTTCCGTCTGGGTTTCGTGTACGGATAGTACCAACAAGAGATGGTTCTCGGCTGCCTGTAAGGACTGTGATGGGACATAAGGGAAGAGGCGATCTTTCAGGTCTGCAGAGCCCAAGTCATTTGAGAGGTGCCGCTTCTGTCTCTCTATCAGTAAAACAGGATTCATAATCATTATACATCCTTATGCAAGAGCCTCAGATGAGACAAAAGTATCATATGCTGTCATGGGTTATTAATTAGTACTTAACATCAATGTACTAATCAATGTAGCATTAATATGATTAACATTTTAAATTTATAGAGGTCAATGAGGTTGATTAGTAATCCCACAGCTCAACTCAAATCAGGTAGTTCAGTGGTGTCTAACTATGCATGTTACTTAGGACACAAATTTTTGAAACTGCAACCAGCAGTGGAGCCTGTATGCTATGTCCTTCCAAGTTCTCTTATCTTTTTTTCCTGCATCAATCCCAGTGAGTCTATTAGGTGGCCAAAACATATGCCATGTTAAGATGTCCATTGGCCAAGTTGTCCTGAGGGAGAAGCCACTGTAGGTGTACCTCCACTGTTGGAGGTAGGGCTGTTTATATAGCTTTTGCCCAAATTGGTTTAGGGGCCACTACTGGTAGAAGATTCTGGTCAATTTTATGACTGTTTATAACTGCTAGCCATACCACAGAGGCACATAAAGCCCTACTTGTTCAGATCATGAATCCAAATGTCCACTATGGTCCAAATCAAGAGGACAACCAATTTGGTCTAGTGAGTCAGTTTGGTCTAGTGGTTAGGGAGCCAGATTCTTATCTGGGAATACCGGGTTAGATTCCACCATCCCCCATGAAGCCAGCTAGGTGACCTTGGGCTAGTCACAGCTCTCTTCTGAGCTCTCACAGCCCCACCTATCTCACAGGGTGTTCTGTTGTGGGGAGAAGAATAGAAAGCTTTGCGTGCCCTTAAATGGGTGGGAAAAGCCAACTCTTCTTCTTCTTCTTCTTCTTCTTCTTCTTCTTCTTCTTCTTCTTCTTCTTCTTCTTCTTCTTCTTCTTCTTCTTCTTCTTCTTCTTCTTCTTCTTCTTCTTCTTCTTCTTCTTCTTCACTCATTTTGTCCAGTCCCTCACTTGAAGGAGGCATCAGGGCTTCAACATGGCCCAGGGGAGGAGGATATATAAATGTCACCCCAAAATGACCTTTTCTGTTGCCTGAGAATGGCTTCTGTGGCTTTTCTCAGCACAATCACAGACAAAGTCATGTTGGACTGTAGATAGGGAATGTAATTTCAAGAAAGCACCAATGCCATCGTTAAATGCATGAGATAATACTGTGGAAAAGAAAATCATTCTAGGAGGCATCTTGGCAAGGAAAACACTGTTCATTGTGGGAAGGGTGGCTAATTGTACTAATGCATACATTTTAAGTCCGATCTGTAAAAATATGTGTCTATTCTCAGTGGAAGCCTGTGAACATGTCATACTCTTTATTTTCAGGGGAAAAGGGGTGAAGAAAATGAGCATAACTTGTGTAACTTGCTGAACTTGCTATTTCTTTCTTATACTCTCTGGTATGCTTCTAGTTCCAGGGTCCATCTTGCTTCATTTGTGAAGGACCCATTCCACGCTGATCATGTTCTTGATGGGGCTAATGTAGAATTAAGGGGGACCATGACAAGGTTTGGTTTGGTGATCTTCTTGGTATCCTGCCCATCAGTTTTAAACCCCCCAAATACCGCCAAGATAACATCATTTTGGGACTTGCTAGTTGTCCAAATGTTGACCAGTTTCTAGACCCAATCATGTTGTGGGCTGGTATAAGATCTGGGCTCTTCTTGTATCTAAGGAAAAGGGCAGCAGCTGTACAGTACAGGGATGTTAAGTGCTGCTTCCAAGGCTAGTGCAAACACAATCATGGTATCAATGTATTTGTGTAAATAAAAATCTCTTTCAAAAATTTGGGGAACGATATTTCTATCCCTCACCCTCCCCTTTACAATAGAGAAGTGAAAGAGAGATGGGGTTGGAAGAAAGTTTAGCAACATACCATTCCAGAACTTCCCATTCATTTGCCTGCTTTTGGGATTCACACACTTTCCATGGAATAGCTGCAAAATTCCTTTACAGCTCGTACAGTCATTGTAGTCGAACCCTTTGCATGTTGCACAGGTCTTGTGGCACGGTTCACATTCTTCTGTGACCTCATCACTATAGAAACCAGCTCCACAGTCACTCACACATTCCCCATCTAGAGCAGAAATACAAAGGCTTTACGTTACGGATGCAGCTAAATATCATTGCTTGGAAAACTGGAAACAGAATGTACTTTGTGTATATAGCAAATAACTGGCAATCTATTGTGCAGCAACAGCAGGATTGCTCTGTTAGATATATGAAGTAAACAAGAGAGTAACATGCACTAGGGATGTGCACAGATATTTAAAAATTCAAAAATCCAATTCGAATCCTTTGAATATCAACATTGAATTTGAATTGGATTCTTGAAAATCTGGATTTACACATTCAAACAAATTTTGGATTTTCAGAAATCTGATATGGATTTTTGAATGAACAGATCTGCATATATCACATATGAATATAATGCGCATTTGTGCTTATAATGTGGGATGCATACAGGATGAAAATGGGATGCATACAGGATGAAAATGGGATGCATAAACATTCGAAAACTGGATATGAATGTTGCTGACATTTGTATTTTCGAGCGCAAACTGGATTTTTGAAAGTGCGGATTCGAATAATCCGAATTTGAATCAGATTTTTCAAAAATCCGGATTTTAAAAATTTGAATCGAATATTCATATATTCAATTTGACTCAAATTTGAATGCAAAAAATGCATTCGTGCACACCCCTAACATGTACCCATGCTAAAATATTTCTGCTTTAGAGAATGATGCATGCGTAGGCTTAGAAACACTTACTTGAGACAACCGTAAATACTAGGTCTCACTGGCAGATCTGGAAATAATTTCCACCTAACTCTTTAAGATTGAGCTGCCTTTGCAAACGCTGTAAGACAGCTGGCAAATTTTCCCCAGACACTCTGGTTCCCTGTTGCAGTTTACAGTGTATAAATATAAAGCTGGAAACCATAACGCCACTTCCTTACAACACACACCAACTAATTTGTTTAACTTCTAACCACAGAGGTGGCACAGTGAGCATTAGAGAACTACATTTAGTTCTTCTGTTTTAGACTGCTGCCTGCTCTTCCCCTCCCTGCTTACAGTCTGGCACATAGTCACTAGAATTAAGTACAGATTTTTTTTGGATAATTCCCATAATCCTCAGCCAAAGCAGCCAATAGCTATTTTGACTTAGGGTGCAATCAGTCACACTTAAAGGGTCTGTAACGATGGACTTGCTTTTTTTTCTCTGCGTTTGCTTTCCCAGCTTGAGGACTCAGAAAAATTGCCTCTCCAACATTGGGGATTTCACAGCTTTGAAGGCCTCTTTTTCTTTAATATTGGTTGGACAGGAAACTACTTAAGCAAAGAGGTAGGGTTTCCCACTGAGTGGCCGATCAGTGACTAACGCTTGTAGCCAGGGTAGGTGTTACCTGACTTGGAGATTAATATAGCCTGCAGTGTGGCACAGTGTGGTGGGTCCTCAATTACATGTTCCGATAACTGTTTGAAGGACACATTTTTGTGTGTCTGGGGATGAGATGCATTTTATTAAAAGGACAGCTAAAAAAATCCCTGTCTGATCATGCCATCAGAAACACAGGTTGCTGTCTCAAGACAGGTAACTGTAAAGATTTACCAAGGAAGTGTTTGCTCCCATCCCAAGAATGTGATACATAATTTCTATACGCTATATGTCCTGCCCCCTCATTTTCTTCAAATCTGGGAAACTTGGGGTATTTTTCCACTGTCAAATAGTACCCATTTTTGCACCCATTAAGGACCCATTTGGGTGTGAGCCGGATGACCCCATTTCCACCACGGCACCCATTTGGGACCCGATTGTTTCCACTGCCGTGGGGGAAATCTAGATCAAATGGGTACTTTTGATGGATTTTCTGTAGACCCCATGTTAGACCGTAATCCCTAGGAGCCCGGCGCTTTCTCATTCAGCCCTTTGTCAATACATGAATCACCAGATACTGTAAGTCATTTTGGTGCAAGCATTCATACCTATTGCCGTCATCTGTTAGAAGAAAAGTTCTTATATGGGGGTCAAAAAATGGAGATGTCTGGTAGGGATGTGAATGAAACATTCAAAACATTCAAAATTCGATCGAATTTGACTGAATTCTGACATTCAAATTTGAACTGAATGTCTATACATTCAAATTTAACATACAAATGAATTTTCAAATCTTTCAAATTATTCGTACAAATTATTCGGACATTTGTATATGTAACGATATGTACACTTTACAGATGTATCTCTATGCATCTTATTCGTGTCTGTATTTATTTGTATGGATACGTATGGGACTAAACCGGGATGCATACGGGATAAAAATGGGGTGCTTACGAATGCATACAGATGCATATGGATGCGTATGGACACATTCGAATGTTGTCGACATTCGTATCTTCAAATACAAATTGAATATTTGTACGACTAGATTAGAATGTATTTGATTCAAATTGAAAGTGAATACATTCGAATTTTAAACATTCAAATCGATTTGAATCTTTGGATTTTCGATTCGAATGGAATCAAATCTTTAAAAATTGCATTCCTGCACAGCCCTAGTGCCTGGTAGCACGTGGCAACGAAAAGCGTTACACTGATAATTACATTCTCAGTGAAAGACTCCTTCCAAGAGAAAAAAAAAAAGTACATTCCCTTTCCCCTTCTTCTTAAGAACCTACAGGGTTGGAAAAGAGCAACAGCACTCCCAGCCTAATATTTACTGCCCTGTATGCTCAATCAGAGTGTACCTAGAGACATCCTACCATTCCCTCAGGAGCCAAAGCAATGCGTCTACTTTGGCCTTTGGACAGTCCTTCCATTTTCTTCTCACATTGCTCAAAGCAGCATCTCTGGCAGAGACAAGTGGAGTCAGTATTTCCCCCCCAAAACTGTCTCCTGTAGTATCTGGGGCAGTGACAAGAAAGTTCATGTTGCACTTGACTCTTCTAGCAGTCATATTGTCTGAAGATAGCTATCACAGCCATATCTGGAAGCATAGGTTCAAAGCAGAACTATGGAGCACAGCATTAACCATCCCAAAACTGTGACAAGTGACAACTTGAACATACTTTTATCTTGGAATGGTGATGTACAAATGAATGGGATTCAATGGATTGATGGATGGATGAAGTGGCAGGGTGGGATAAGAGCTGAATGGGATTTTTTTCTTTGATCTCTCTGAACCAGATTTTGTTACATGCCAGTCATGGCTTGCCAACATTAACACTTCTTGGGAATTTATCCAAAGCCACCACTGACAATAGCTATGAAGCTAATACAAAATTTTAGCACAGAGAAATGGCACCACATGTGCTGTTCAGGCTATAGAATAGTCTCCCCTCTGAGGTCTGTCAGGCACCTTTGTTTTATATATTCCAATGTCTGATGAAGGGCCCTCCAGACAAACTTTGCAGCCACTGCCAGTCCGGTGTCCACATGACCATCAGTCAACAGTGGTGGCACAGCGGTAGGAAAAATGTATTATCAGTGGCTTTTAACTTTGCACTCTCCCTCGCCTAGAGGTAGGATACTGCAGTGTTGTAGCTTTCTCTCATCACGTCTGGATAACAGGAAACAGGTACACAGGAAGTTCAAAGCTTAAAGACAACTTTAAGTTGACTTGGGGCACCTCTTTACCCTGGCCTTTGGCTGAGGGAATCATGTGCCCTCTCAATGTAGGCACTAGGGATGTGCACAAATATTTGTAACATTCGTTATTTGTACCAATTTGTACAATTTTGAACATTTGGACACAATTAGAATGTTATGACATTTGTGCATTAACATTTGTACGAATACGAATGTTTCAGAACATTCATATGAATATTTCATACATTCGTTACACTGGGGATACGTATCCGATACATATCCAATACAGTGTTTCTAGTTTATTTATTAATTATTAGTCCACTGACCATATCATAAATACAAAATACAAAATACAGCTGATAAAACTTATTTGTCCTTTAAAACAATTGAGAACCAAGTTATAACATTTAAAACAATTGCAATCCATAAATCTATGTCCCCCCGGTTATAAATGCAGTTCTGATCTTATTGGCCTTAGCTAGAAGAAGAAGAAGAAGAAGAAGAAGAAGAAGAAGAAGAAGAAGAAGAAGAAGAAGAAGAAGAAGAAGAAGAAGAAGAGTTGGCTTTTCTACCCCGCTTTTCTCACCCATTTAAGGGACTCAAAGCAGCTGACAAAGCTTTCTATCCTTCTCCCCACAACAGAACACCCTGTGAGGTAGGTGGGGCTGTGAGAACTCAGAAGAGAGCTGTGACTAGCCCACGGTCACCCAGCTGGCTTTCACGGGGGAGAGCGGAATTGAACCTGGTATTCCCAGATAATAACAATAATTATTATTATTACTTTATTTCTAAAGCGCTGTACATTTACTCAGCGCTGAGATAAGAGTCCAGCTCCCTAACCACTAGACCAAACTGGCTCACTACTCTCATTATGGTTGCTTTATGGGTAACGTATCCAATATGTATTCATTGGTATAGGATACATATTCGATAACAATGCATTTGCATAGGATCTGTATGCAGGATCTGTGTCCGTTTGTATCAAATATTCTTATGAATTTGTATGAATACATTTGTATCGAATAGAATCCTACTACATTCAAAGGGGATCTATTTGAACAAATACAAATTTTCTAACTTTCTATTCATTACGAATTGAATGCCAAAAACCTATTCGTGCACATCTCTAATAGACACTGTTACTGTCTTGGCTAACTTATTTTATCGATCTCAATGCTTATTTTATTGTGTCCCACTCTGAGATATTTGGGCACAGTGTGGGACAGAAATAGAGTGAGTGAGTGAGTGAGTGAGTGAGTGAGTGAGTGAGTGAGTGAGTGAGTGAGTGAGTGAGTGAGTGAGTCAGTGAGTCAGTGAGTCAGTGAGTCAGTTTAATGATTAGTCAGATGACATTATCATAAAAAGTTAAAATAATAGCAATACAGTAAAAAATCCAAATATTAGTACTAATAAAATAGTAAGAAAGTGTCTAGTTAAACTCAAATTAGATCATCCCCCTTTAGACCTTTTAATTGATCTTGTAACAAAGACCAAACTCTGATGAGATAGAAATATAAATAAATGAATAAATTCACAAATCTGAACAGGGTCACTGTGAAAGAACTATCCCTCAAGTGTACATTTTAAATAATATTGGGCCTTCGGGCAGTTCCCACGGCATAGTTGTCGGCACCCTTACCTAGAAGAAAAAAGCCTTCTTTACACCAATAACATTCATATTCGTCACAGCTTCTGCAATTTGGTTGACAATCTATGCAAGAAAGAGACTTTCCATCATCGTAAGTATTCTGTGGACAGCTTCTATAGCATTGCTGATTGTACCTAGAAACAAACGAACAGTGCACTTTTGAAGTCAGGTCAGTACTTATCATTCTTGAATAGTAAGTCAAGGAAAGAATAGGAAGTGTCCATGTAGGTCAAAAGCAGTTACTCTCTAAGGGTTGGCTGCTACATTAGGATTGTAGTTTTAGCTATATTTAGGCAGTTTCAATACATAATTCTATTCCCATAGAGGATTGCAAAGGTTATATGTAGTCTTTCACGGACGGATTCCATCTCATTTGTAGCAGTTTTTGGGCTGTTATGCCACGTTCCTGTAACATGGAACACGGCATAACAGCCCAAAAACTGCTACATAATTCTATCTTCTCCCCATTCAAACACTGCTTATTTTAATTTTACTCAGCACAAACAGGGCATAAAATGTCGTGTAATAATCAAGAAAACTTATAACTTTGACCTTGCCACTTTTCTTCACCCCATTTTGTTTTTCTGAGTTTGATTGCTCAAAGAAATTATCAAAACACTTGTCTAGAACTTGTAGTTTTCCTAATATGGCTCTGGTGCATTCAACTATTTCTTGCCAAGAAATTACTAATTAAAGGGGCCCAATCTGGCAACCTAACCGAGGCCTATAATTTTTAAATAACACAGGGTTGTTTTTGATGATGATGCGTTGATTAAATGGTTGGCTGAGATCTACTCCATTTTTCAAGCCATGGGGAGGGAGGAGAAGATTAAGAACTGCTACTCATTGTCTTCCAAAGAAAGTATCATTAGGTTTTGAGTAGAAAGGGAGGGATGGAGGGAGGGGAGAATATAACAGAGGGCAGGAGGAGCATAATAAACTTACATATAATAATCAGGAATGCACAAAGTACATGTTCGTGGGTCATCTGGAATTAAAAGAAGCAACACATTGAAAACAACATACAGTACTATGCTAACACTTTAACCAAACTGAAATTGGGTAAATGATCAAAGGTTCAGCAACAAAAATATATTTATTTATGAAATTTCTAGCCTGTTCTTCACCTAAACATTCAGGGTAGGTAACAAAAAAGAAAGGTAAAACAAGCACACACACACCCCAATACCCACCTAACTGAAGCAAAACATTTAAAAAATCAAATTATAAAATGTCTAAAATGGAAAGAAGAAGAGTTGGCTTTTTCTATCCCGGTTTTCTAACCCATTCAAGGGGACTCAAAGCGGCTGACAAAGCTTTTCTATTCTTTTCCCTACAACAGACACGCTGTGAGGTGGGTGGGGCTGTGAGAGCTCAGAAGAGAGGTGTGACTAGGTCAGTGATGGTGAACCTTTTGAGCTCGGTGTGTCAAAATTTGCACGAAAATGTAGCTTAACTCGGGTGCTGTGTCACATCTAGAAATATCCATAATTCTGTGATATTTGTAGCTCTAGTAAAAAAGTTATATTTTTGATATATGTATTTTATTAAAAGCAAAAACAAATAATTCTTTACATTAGTGACTTTTGTTGTTAAATCTTCAATTGAATGTTGATATTTCATACACTTCAAGAACAAGCAAGCACGACACGTCCAGGTGCCAGGGTGACCAGGTGTGTCACCCAAAAGGGCTTGGCGTGTCACCTGTGACACGCGTGTCATAGGTTGGCCATCACCGGACTAGGTCAAGGTCACCCAGCTGGCTTCGTGGGGGAGGTTGGAATCAAACTTGGTATTCCCAGATAACAGTCCGGCTCCCTAACCACTAGACCAAACTGGCTCCACATTATGTTTTGCAAGGATCCAATGGAGCCAGTTTCAAAAGTATACACTTAAAATTAACTAGTGCTTTAAAAACATCTTTAAAGGTAGCCTCATAAATGCAGCCATGGGACAATTTATTGTTCCCCAGCTGTGATGTTAACGTAGCCAAGGGGAGGGCAGGAATGTGGGTTTGTCAGCAATAGTTTTTGTTTTTTTGAGTTTTAGGGGGAATATAGTGGAGTTATCATTGGGTTGCCGCAGATACCTCAGCATACAGTAGGTACATCATGATTGCTTTATATTCCCCCCATCTCGATAGGGTCAAATATGGAAGCACAATACTTACAATTCATGGTGCCGACAACAAGGTATTTTCACTGCAGCAAACTGCACCCTACATTGGAAAGCACCTGTGATGGGGATCATACCATTAAAAAAAGTGGTGTGCTCACCAAGGGGTTCCTCTTGCTACCAGGATCCCAGGCATGGCAGATGAAAACATTCCTGTAGGCACTTCCAGGGTAAGTGGAGACAAAGCCAGTGTTAACTTCTGAGGACTCTGGACCCAGATTAAGAGCCCTTGTCCTAGAACACTGTTACCAAAGTCTAGCCCTCCAGCTACTGAATCAAAAATTCAGAACCAGAGTGCACATTGTTTGCTAGAATTTGCTGTGACAGTTCATTTCCTATTCCCTAAACATTATGCCAATTGTATTAGGTATTTCATCACTTAAAGGTCAGGCAGCTGGAGATTTAAGATGATTAAAGAGCAATGAAGTTTGGTAGAAAAAGAACCCTGAGCCACATCACCTTCTCTGATCTAATCAAGATTCTTTTGCTCCCTAGAGTCATCACATAATTTTAACATACCGTGTGCAGCATTCAGTCGGGAGTCTATATTCCCCCAACTAAAGATTTTGAGAGGAACCTGCTGTCATGAAGAAAGTGGTTCTTTAGCATTATCATGGAATCATAGAGTTGGAAGGGACCTCTAGGGCCATCGAGTCTAGCCCCCTGCTCAATGCAGGATTCCCTAAGCCACCCCAGACAGAGGTAGGTCCAGCCTCTACTTGAAGACCTCCAGTGAAGGAGAACTCACTACCTCCTGTAGCAACCTATTCCATTGACTGATCACCTTCACTGTCAGAAAGTTTTTCCTAATATCTAATCTGTGCTGACTCCCTTGAAATTTCATGGTTGCATCATCACAGAAGTGCCCCCTAGTAGTGCGTGCTGGGCTGGAGCCTTGCTTCAGCTCCAGAGCCAAGAGGTGTAGCACATATAAATGTGTACCAGTACCACACCACCTCTGAACTGTCTCTGAGATTAACTGCATTTGAGGGATCTTAAAAAAATATGCATGGGACCGTAGCCTCACGTCTATCATGGCTGGGGATGTGCATGAATATTTGTAACATTTGAAATTTGGCCAAATATGCACATTCAAACTTGAATTAAGTGTTACGATAGTTGTATTCATTCAAATATTAGCGTATGAATATCGTAACACTTAATTCAAGTTTGAATGTGCATATTTGGCCAAATTTCAAATGTTACAAATATTCATGCACATCCCCAGCCATGATAGATGTTGTTTCCAGACATTCATATGAATAGTTTGGACATTTGTTAAACTGGAGAAATGTATCAGATATTTATTTATTTGTATCAGATGCATATCTATTTGTACCATATACATACTTGTTCATATCTGATTTATATTTGTACCAGATACATATTTGTTCATATCAGATACATATCTGATATGAATAGATACGGATAGATACGAACGGATAGATACGTACCTGATATGAACAGATATATATCAGATATATATTTGTTCATATCAGATATGTATCTGTTCATATCAGATACATATCTATTCATATCAGATATGTATTCATTAGTATAAGATACGTATTGAATGTTCGTACAATTTGTATCAAATAGAATTTTACCACATTCAAATGTGATCTACTTGTACGAATCTGAATTTTTCAACATTTTGAATCGAATGTCAAAAATATTCGTGTATATCCCTAATAATGGCTTTGTCTTGAATTGCATTCTTGCATAGTCATTCTTTTTATTCCTTTTCTCTTTGTCTCTCTACTTTTCTCTTTTTTCTTATACATTTTGAATTGTATGTTCCCCATTTGAAAAATCAACTCTCTTTCTCTCCTCATACATAAAGCTCAGAAATTTATATACAGTTAATCAGTGGTTTAATACCCAGGGTTGTTCTGAAAATGTTGCTTACTGTTATGTTTTTGCTGACTTACATGAAGTTAGATGCAAATAATTTATTCTGTGTCTGCAGACAAAAAATCCATTCTTGATTTACAAAGTGAGGACATGATTTTGAAACATAATCACTGTGGGGTTAGATGAACTCTTTGCCTAATCTAAATATATTGCAATTTATATTCCTTTGTACTTATAAAGAAAGATAGCCAAAAATTAAGCTTTGGGAATTCAAGATCACATTGCACTTTCAATGCCGTTGGTTATAAGAACTGCAAAAGTTGCACGTAGAAACCTGAGTTTATATGGAGAGAAGTACTGTCTATTCAGCCGAAAAGATGAAACACTTACTATGTCACCATACAGGAAAGTGATCACCAAAAAAAAGTGCAAAAACATCTCAGTCGTATTTTTTAAAATGGGAAAATATATGATCTACAAGTCAATAAAACTTTTATCTTTTTAAAGATAAAATATTGGCATGGATTTTACAAGATCATAAACACAAGATAAATGTTTCTACCTCTTTAAAGAGTTTTTTTTAAAAACAAGGTTTAAATGTAATGTTGGCTTCATCAAAATGCACGAATCCACAAAACGATAAGAAATTGGAAAAGTTGGACCCAAATGAAAGTATTTAAGTACTGAAAGAAAAACTGAAGAATTTTGGAATAGTGGTGGCATTTAAATGAACAAAAGACAAAATATAGACCAGGAATATGACCCAACAGGAGAAGGAAATGCTAAACAAAACCCAGGTTTGTGTTTTAGAAGATGATTAATTATTTGGGAATCAATTTAACCAATCAAAATTTGCCATTAAAATATAGTCAGTAAAATTGTTATCCAGATATGGAAAGATGGGCAAAATCAAAATTGTCATTATTGGGCAGAATCTCTATAATTAAGATAATGCATTGTCAAGGATCAAGTTCTTATTTCAACTGATACAGATTTTAGTTAACAATATGATGTTCAAACAATGGGGGAGGGGGGGATACAAGTTTTTACAAGGTGCATAAGAAAGGGCTGGGTTTGCCAAATTTGAAATTATAGTATAACGCTTTCTTTCTTTTCCAGATAAGAGAATGGACACAGTTGAAAGACTTATAATTATTGCAGTTGGAGGAACATGAGTTAAGTTATGGATGAGATGGCTACCTACTTTGTAAGAAATTCATTGTTAAGAGTATGGAATAAATATAAAAATAGTATATGAAAATGCCCCTTTGGGTAACTCCACATGAATGGTTGATGTATTCACAAATTAGGAAATGTTTTAAATTAGACCATAAGAATGTAAAATTTGAAAAAGAAAAACAGAAATGGGGAGAATGGGGCAAAAAGGGGAAAACAAAGCACATACAAGTCAAGAAAAACGAAGTATGTGATCTTCTGAATCAATTGTGAAATGAGAATTGGGGCATGAGACTATTTATTTTTTCCTTAAGTCAAGTCTAGATTACCTTGGACAGCTCCAAGACTCCTGTCCTGAGTAACTAGCTGGTAGCCTTTCTCCTGCTTCAGTTTTAGATTTTTAGAACTTTCCCTAAACTTAGGATTGGAGTGCTGGCAGGATCTGCATGACGTTGTTTTTGAAGGACGTCAACTCTAGGTTGACAACATGGGTACCTCCTTGGACACCTCTATGACATTTTCTTGGTAGAGATACAGAAGTGGTTTGCCATTATCTACTTCTGGGGAGAGGCTGTGGATCAAACTGGAGACCCTCTGCTTTCTAGGAAGTTTGATCTACCACTGAGCTATCATGAACAGTTCTACTAAAGCAATGCTCTGTGCAATGCAGCCAGCATGCTCTTCACATGACAATTGCTGGTCCAGCTACTCAAAACATCACAGCTAGGAAACTCTTTTCTCTCTGGCTTTGATGTCTCAGGCCAGAAATGTTCTCACAATCATAGGAAACAGCCTTGGGAGTTGACAATTTTTTGTGTTCCTAAGAACAGGGCCATACTATTTGACCCAAAGAAAATTAAGTATGGTACATCTGCACTTTGGGGGTCATGGAACAACATGGTGTTAGAAAGCACTGTTAGAGTTCCTTTTATCACTCTTCTGATAAAGTGCTCCAACATGTAATTAAGCTACAATTTGTGCACCAAAGGTGCAGGAATGAGTGTTCATCTCATTCTTTGAGCACTCCCACACCATTACAACAAAGACATGCATATTTTATTACTGCATCTGGGGCTGCGTCTAGACACGTTTAGTACTGTGCATTGAATGCAGTCCCAATCAAGCCATCACACATGACGATCGATTGATTATCATGGAGCCACATTATACGATTGGGACTGTGCATTTACCTTGCTGCAGGATCAATGACACTCGCCATGCAGTATGTAGAAAATCCAAGGATTCAATCCATTGTGGGCAGGACAGCGAGAAAAGGAGATGAGATGCTAGCTAGGCAGGAAGTACAGCTTGAAACTTGATTGGCTGCCTCAGCCTGCGTGATGATGCACAGTGCCTCAGCTTGCACAGCTCTGGTAGGAAAACTATGGAACTGCCTTCCCGTCTGGACTATCGGCCTTCCCTGCGCAGTGAGTATACCACGCTTTATAATTTAACTGCAAATTTATTCTGCTAGTTCAGAGGCAGCTTGGGACATACCAAAATATTTAGCACCAGAAAAGAAGTATAATTACATTGGCCAAATAAATAATGTTTCAAAGCAAGGGCTTTTCTGCACTTGGCCTTATTCTGGAATATATCCCAGAACAGGGACCTGCTATCTGCATGCTAGTGTAGAATATGGAAGTCCCCAAGTGAGGTCTTCCATAGTCTGCAAGAGCTTGTGGCCAGCAGACTGATGTCCCAAGATATATTCCAGAATAAGCCCAAATTTGGTCTAGTGGTTAGGGAGCCGGATTCTTATCTGGGAATACCAAGTCTGATTCCACACTCCTCCCCAAAGCCAGGTGGTTAACCTTGGTCTAGTCTTTTTCTGAGCTTTTGCAGCCCTACCTACCTCTGTTGTGGAGAGAAGAAAATAGAAAAGCTTTGTCAGTCGCTTTGAGTCCCCTTAAATGGGTGAGGAAAGTGGGGTAGAAAAGTCAATTCTTCTTCTTCTTCTTCTTCTTCTTCTTCTTCTTCTTCTTCTTCTTCTTCTTCTTCTTCTTCTTCTTCTTCTTCTTCTTCTTCTTCTTCTTCTTCTTCTTCTTCTTCTTCTTCATGAGCAGAAAGGGCCCAGTACTGGCAAAACTGCCCGTCTGCTTTCTCTATCCTCCAAGCCACTAGTATGCTGAGAGACTTTAACCCTCTTAGTGCTTAATTTGCTGTGTGAATACCATAGTACAAAAATATTTCTATTTTTGTTATCCATCCCCCCTTGTTCTTAGATGTTTACTAAATCTGTTCATATCTGAAATCACTGTGTATGAAGGTCCATGTAGCTATACAGCCAATTTCTTTTATTGTTTTCTATCTGGGACAGCTATCCTCATTCAAGATCTCTGTTGAAACTATCACTAAGCAATGGTCATAAATATGCAAAAGACATTTCACAGTGGTATATATATACTGCAGCAAAGCAAAAAACAAAAACATTTTGGATAACAATTTTGTATCCATCTACCCAATTAGGCACCAGAAACCCAGAGACTCTTGATTTATCCCTATTAATCGCCACTCAAGCATGACACATTAAGCAGTTCTGATCTGGCAAATGAAATGACTGTAACCTTAGGAAGCTATATTATGGCCCATCATGGTTCGTTAATTTAATATAGCAACCAGGAAGATAGGAACAGTATATCCTAGCCTTCACATGATGTGGTTTAGGGACGTGAACAAATGTTTTGTTTTGTTTTTGCATTTCAATTCAATTCAAATCAAATGTCAAAACATTTGATTCAATTAAAATGCTTAGAATCTGAATGCAATTAAAATCCGATTTGGATTGAATACATTCAGATCTATTCGTTTGAATGTTAGATTTGAATCTGAAGATACAAATGTCAACAACATTGGTATGCCTGCTAGGACCCCTCAACCCCAAATTAAGTTATTTTGGTTAAAATACAAAGTGTGGCGAACACTGTATGTCCAGACGTTCAAAGGTATCGCCAAAGTGTGTTTTTTAGTAAAGGTAAGTAGTTTAAGGGAGGGGCTAGTCAAGCTCTCCAGGAGGGAGTGTGAAATAGGATCCTGGCAGAGTCTCAACCAATCAGGTTGAAGCTAGCCAGCCAGGCCCATATTTAAGGGGGCCTGAGGGAACAGTTAGTGTTCTCTGCCTGGGGTTAACTGACCAGAGGGGGTTGACGAAGGAGGGCTCTAAGCTGTCCTGAGGGAAGCTGGGGAATAGAGTCCTGAGTCATTAGTGAATATACGGTGTTTAGAAAGTAAAGAATTTAAATGGTTATATGTTACTTATGCTGCTGGCATTAATCTGAATAGGATTGGAGTCCTTGGGCTGAGTGAGGAAGCTGGGGACAGTTCAGTCAGAAGGGTGAATGGACCTGTGATTGACATAGTGAACTTACCTGTTTATTATTAAGAAAGCTGTATACAATAAACTTGTTTTCTTGTTATTTTAAAGAAGCTTCAACTGAGTACTCTGTTTTCAAAGTGAGCCAAGTTAGGCCGGTGTTCTAAACAGATACTGAAACCCACTGCTAGCGAGGCAGAGTGGGGGAAGGAGCTGTCTGCTGCAGCACCAGGAAGGAGGCAACATTATTATCAAACTTAATAGTAGGGAAAGGGAAATGAAAGGCGTGTCTCTTGGAAGGGAATAACAGAGTTTTAATCTAAAAAGTAAAACCAACGCTACCACACTACTAAATATAAAGATATATAAAATCGTTTACCGACTGAGAGGCGGCCTTTACATGTGTCATATGTATCTGTATGCATTTCGTATGCAAATGTGTACAGATCCGTATGAGATGCATAGAGATAAGTATGTGTACATTCATATCTGTACACACATATCTGTACATTCAAATATTTCAAATCATTTGAATGAATGTTTTGGAACATTTGAAATTTGTTCGAATGTTTAAATTTGAATGTGTAGACATTCCATTCGAGTTCACATGTCCACATTCGACTGAATTCAATCGAATTTTGAATATTGAGAACATTTGTGCACATCCCTCGTGTGGTTGCTTCATGTGAGTACTGTATTGCTATTCCTACACAATGTTGTTTCAGAACATTACTAAAAGCATGACTAAGGAAGAAGCTACGGTCTCATTGAGGCAGGGGTTAATACCATCAGAAACATATGAGCATAAAGGGGATATGAGCAGAGCTGGTTCTTCTACAAGACATATTGTTAATCTATCAGATCTTCAAGGACAGGAAATTTCAGAAATGAAGTCTTTATTACTGTGAGACCAAAGGTATGAAATAATAATAATAAAAAACATACCAGGGCTGCAGGATAAACAGCCATGTGCACATTGAATACACTCCTCTGAGTGAGGGTCCTGTACTTCACCTGCAGATTAGGTAATGGAAGAAAAAGAGAAGCAAACATTGGTTTCATGTTATATTTGGAATATTTCAATGGCAGCTAAGCATTGTGGCTTGGGGTTTGGGATGGTTCTTCAATCCTGCTTACGTTTACCATATTTGAACATAAAAAATAGAGTACTTTCAGGTTAAGCTGTTGGATGGGGCATGATCCTGCTTCCCAAACCACCTTCCTGCTGGTCTTTGGTGTAGGAAGTCAACGGCATGCCAGGCTGAGGTGTGTATATGTGGAAATCCCACATCTGTTTGTGTTTGTCAGAGCACTGTGGTGAAATATGGAAATTTTTTGCTGGCTGCTTCCTCCTAGAAGGTGAATCTCATGTCTCAACATATGCCCTGGCCTCTGCTTTCACATCTCACCCTGCTTCTCCATTTGACTCAGCCCTGGTATATTGCTTCCCTGCCTGCCTGCCTGCCTGCCTGCCTCCCTCAGCCCCGCCAGCTGCCTGCTAGCCCTTTTAAGTGTGGACACTTGCAAGAAGTCTAGTACCCACAGGGAGATGTAAGTAAGGTAGGCAGACCGGGGGAAACCAACTGAATCCCAGATAGTTTGGTATATTTTGAAAATTCCCCCCAGGTGGAAATATAGGGTCAAAATACAGGACACTTATGGGAACAGCTGAGTGTTCAGTAACTCCAATCTTATCACATTACCCTTTATCTGCTTTTGAAGTAAGAAATGTTATTACTTTCATTTGAGCAACCTGCATTTATATATCTGTAGTAGTAAACACTGCTTTTTCCCTGGCTATGTACTCTCTGTGCATGTGGACGTACATAGCTCATGTGCAGCAGTAGATAAATGACACATGATGGAAACACAGAACAAGAGAACATCCAGTGAAACTGCATAACTTACAAAGTGAGAAGGAACACATGCCATTGCTGTTAGTAAGTATATTTGCCACTGGAGTTGTAATCCAAAGAAGTAATTGTCAAAAATTCTCACTCTTTACTGACTTTTTAGTGGTAACAAAATACAATGTGATGCAAAACACTCACGAGACCAGAGTTCACTATGCTTATTCATGGGAATTCTGAGGCCTATAAATCTATCAACAGCTGCCCACTATTCCCAGGAACGCCTTGTTCCAGTAAATTAAGGTACATGACCCTTTCTTTCCTGCTGCATCTTTCCTAACCCTAGAAGAAATTCTAGAATGCCAAAGTCCTGATATAATATAGCCCAGTGGTTCTTAATTGGCATAATCAGCCCCTCTGGACTGGCGGTTGAAAGGTTCTTGGCCTGCTGGGATTTTCAGACAGGTTGCAGAATTGTTTTTGTATACAGTTTACACCACCCAGAGAACAAAATCTCAGATCCTAAATTTCTCCTGCAAGCCTTTAGAAAAATATAATAATTGCCAGTTCCACTTTGCAGCAAACAACAGCAACAAAATAGCGCTGTCATCCATTTCTGATGTAGCTGAAGTAGGAATAATGAGCTTCCAAAGGAGCTTCAAGAACAAGTATTTACTATTACAGCAGGAAAGGTTTAAAAAATGAAAACAAAAACTCATGATTCAAAAATGAGAGTAAAACAAAACCAACCACTTTTCTAAAACAAAAACAAAAACGTTTTCTACATTATTCTCAAAACAAGAACCAAAGCAATCACAAAATCTGTTTTTGCCTTCTTCTTCATGGTACACACTTATTTAATTGTCTGTTTCAGTATTCTGGAGATCTAGCTGTTTTCTAGTATTGACTCGAATTTTAAGGAACTGACTGGTGACCACGGCACAGCAGAGTCTTAATGAATGTATTTCTGAGATCTGTGAGCTGCATCTATATCTAGCACAATAAGAACTTAAGAGAAGCCCTGCTGGATCGGGCCACAGCCCATCTAGTCCAGCATCCCATTGCACATGATGGCCTACCAAATGCTCATGAGCATCTCAAGCAGAGACAAGGGCAAACCTTCTCCTGCTCTCGAATCTCAGCAAATGGCCTTAGAAGCGTCCTGCTTCCCCCCCCCACCCTGAAAGATGTACTTAGGCATTCATTCTAGTAGCCATCGATACATCTGTCATCCATAAATTTGTCTAACCCTTCCTTAAAGCCATCTAGGCTGGTAGCTGTTACCACCTTTTCTGGCAACAAATTCTATAAACCGATGACCCTCTGGGTGAAGAAATACTTCCCCCTGTCGGATCAAATATGCTGCTATACAGGAATAAAAGTGCCTGTCCTGGAACACTGTCTTTTTTCCCCTCTGTGTCTCCCACTACTCAAAACCTATGGGCTCAGAACAGATATCCTGATTCTCCAACAGCCATGATTCTACTGTAATTTATTTTATGGTGCTTTTGCTACTAATGTTACTTTTCTGGACTAAACCTTCAGAAAAGAGACTATCCCTTAACCATATGTGACTCTAAATGGGTGACTCTAAACACCCCCAGATAAGAGACCAGCTCCTTAACCACTAGACCCTTTATAATTAAAGGGTGACTGCAGCCGAGCTGTGTTAATTGCCAGTTCCCCATTTGCATTGTCATCCATTTTTGATGCAGTTAAAGCAGGAGTACACTTTTTCCCCACCCCATTTTATTTACCTTTTCTACAGTTGCTTTTCTGGCAGCCATTATCAGCCAGATAGTATTCCTTGAAACATCTCTCGCATGTGGTTTGATCGAGACACACTTCACAGTGCTCAAAGCAGGGCTTACATGTGTAGTCCTCCCTGGAAGCATAGTGGCCTAGAGGACAATCTTCTCTGCATTCTCCTTGGAACAGGAAACGTATGCTGCCTCTCAGATCTGTAAGGCAGAGAACAAGACACAAAAGAACACAAATGTTTGGCAAATTCTTAAAGAAAATAAAAATATCAGAAGATTGCTTAGAGTAGAGCACAATCTCATGCAATGGTGATTCGCACAAAGCCTTAACCATTATCCATAAGCTGGGGGCTACCACTGAGAAGGCCTTTGATAGATCTCCATATGGGTGATGAGACCACCAAGAGAACTTCTCCAATGGATATCAGTACACTGGCAGGTCCTTTAAATATTAATACTTTAAATTGGGCTTGGTAGCAAAAGAGCAATTGGTGCAAATATTTTTAAGATGGTGTGATACTGGGCCTTTTTGCATCACCAAAAAGGTGATGGATGGAGCAGGTGCTCTGAATCTTTGAAAGCCCATCCTGTCCCAAAGTTCCCCAGCCCTTCAGTCACTGCAGCAATGGCCACGCACACCGGGCATTGCTGTGATGACCAGGCAATGTGGCATGTGGCTGTGCTACTCCCACCCAGGCTTTGCACGGAAGCATTGCATAGGGTGCATGCCAGAGTGTGCTGGGATACGGAAGTGCACGAATATTTGTAACATTCATTATTCGAATGAATTCATATATTTTGGACATTCGTACACAAATGAAATGTTATATCATTTGTACATTAACATTTATAAGAATTCGTGCCAGTTTGGTCTAGTGGTTAGGGAGCCAGACTCTTATCTGGGAATATTCAATTCTGCCCTCCCCCATGAAGCCAGCTGGGTGACCTTGGGCTAGTCACAGCTCTCCTCTGAGCTCTCACAGCCCCACCTACCTCAAAGGGTGTCTGTTGTGGGGAGACAAATAGAAAAGCTTTGTCAGCCGCTTTGAGTCCCCTGAAATGGGTGAGAAAAGCGGAGTAGAAAAGCCAACTCCACTTCAGAACATTTGTATGAATAGTTCATATATTTGTTAAACTGGGGATACGTATCAGATATGTATGCAGGATCCATATGTATTTGTATCAAATTCGTACGAATACGTTCAATAGAATGCTACCACATTCAAAGGGGATCTATTTGAACAAATACAAATTTTCTAACATTTGATTTTTTATGAATCAAATGCAAAAAAAACCCCATTCATGCCCATCCCTATGCTGGCAGCATCCTGGAAGCTGTTAGTATAGCTGTGGAGCATTTTAGCCATTGTCCACTATCCGAGCCAGGGGATGGTCCTACATTCTTAGATCCGCTTCTGCAAGGAGACCTCCAGACCTCCTCTTTCACCTAAGCATGAAAAGGCCCAATGTGTCCAGCCAGCCCACCAACATTACTGAAATTCCATCTTCTGCACAATTACGAAAGATGTAGGTTGTGTCTCCACTTACTGATGCAGAATGGCTCCAACTGTCCAAGAGGGGAACCCACTGCCATCCAGTCGATCTTTTTAGTGGCAGCAGGCTCCTTGCAACAACTGTGCCAACTCCTTTTCTGGCAGGATTGCTGATGGAGGCACCTCCTTACTTTGAAATGGAGATGGGGGACACTTCCTTTCTCTGATACCTTCTCTGTCCATGGTGCCTCCACCCAGAAGTGTCCCATACATCAAAGAAGCAACAAGGGAGTGAAAGTGTTTCTGTTATGTGAATGGATGATAGCTGACCGGGTAGCTGCCTGTTTCAAATGAAGCTGGTTGTTGTTGCCTTCATTCTAGGGGCCTGCTTGGAGCATCTGTCATGCTTTGTGTCCTCTCTGACTCCTCAGAGGAAGGCCCCAACCATGCCAGCCCGAATGAGGGAGGTGAACCCAAGGGTTCTGTTCCCCTAGCAGTGAAGGGCACAGACTCAGACCCAAACTTAGACACTGTGTCATGCCCAGAACCGAGTTCTCTTCAGAGACAATGAGAACGGCCATTCCACTCAGCAAACCTCCATGCAAAACAGCTCAGTGGGGGACTGATTCTCCAGGTCCTACTTAAGAAACGCCCAACCCAGCAACCTCTGTCGCAAACAGAGAATCTTCTTGGCAACCCCCAACTCATGTGAACTCTGATTCCTGACTCCTGACTGACTTCCTGACTTATGGTGACTCTCTGGTACCTCGACTCTAAGCCAGTTCGACTCCGCATACTCTATATTCCCAAGAACTCTGGAAACTGACTTGGCTTCTTGCTGTCGCTAGTTGGGCATGCTATTTACTGTTACTGCCTGCTCTGGACACGACAGCTTCATCCATCCATCCCAAAAAAACAGTGTTAGCATTGCTCAACAGCTGGAGGCATGAGAGGCTTGGCCTGAGCAGCCTGTCCTATCCCACTAATGCTGCTGAAAACTGATGGTGGGCAGGACAAAGCGAAGTAAAGCCAGTAGGGAGAAAAGGCTGTGTGTGGAAATTTGGAACCATGATGATGATGATGATGATTCTAAGTTCCACCTTCAGTTACCTTCTCCAGATCATCATCATCATCATCTAGAGAAGGTAAATGAAGGTGACTCTGTCCATGGCAGGGTCAATATAATGAATTGTGTGGATTATAAATGGATTAAATGCCACCTAGGATCTCTCAGGTACTTGCATTCAATTTGATTTTCCTTCACTGAGATGACTGCTGTGGCAATACTGAATATGAAACCACATGTCTATTTTGCAGTCAGTTTATATTGGTTTATTAGGGGTATGCACAAATGCAATTTTCGACATTTGATTCATAACGAATCGAATATTCAAAAACTCGAGTTTGTCCGAATAATGAAAAACGAATGTCCAGACATTCGATTTGATACAAATACATTCGTATCTGAATATTTGAATATTTGATACATGTCCAGTGATACGCATCTCATATGCATCCGTATACATCCCGTTTTCATCCTGTACAGATCCATATGGATACGCATGGGATGTTTATGGGTATATACATGATGCTTACTTACTTGTACAGATACGAATGTCTGAATTATTCATACAAATAGCTTGAAATATTCATATTCATTCAAATTTGGACATTCGAAGGTTTGGACATTTGATTCATATATGAATGTCCAAATTGGTCAAAATAACAAATATTTCAAATATTCGTGCACATCCCTATGGTTTATATCTGCCTCTCTCTGCACTGACATGCTACAGCAGCCGGCCAGGTATGCCCGGCAAACTTACAAAGCAGTGATGAAGCAGTAATTGCACATAGCCCTTTTATCTTTGTTAAACAAGTTACTACTGCAGGAGGTGGTAGAATGAACAAGCCTCCAATTTGATTAACCACTGTTTACAACAGCCAGGCGCAAGGAAGTTCCTTATACCTCAGGAAGTCCTTTGTACTGGTTGGAGACCAGAATGGGCACTAACAAAGTGTTGAGATCACAGCCTTTTGTTCCAAACTGGTCATTCATTAAGAGTATAGAAGACACAATGCTCAAGGAGAGAAGCATTGACGACAAGATACTCCTCATTCATTGTAATGGAGAGATAGCTCTACATGCCCAAAGAGCCATGTACGTGCAGAAGGAACCTGGCTTTTTCGAGGTCCTAGGAACTAATTAACCGAAGGTTAAATGACTAGGTTTCAAGGAGCAGACAGCTAATCAAGATCTGAGGTCACTCCCTTGTATTCACCAGTCTCCTTAGACCCAGAGCTTCCTATTAGCAACAATTGACTCATTTTCTCTCAGGAATGCCTCCTGAAGTAGATTATTTTCTACGAAACACTGAAGTGCTTAATTAAATTAATGTAAGGAAATCTTTGAGAAAAGTATCAGAGGGAAAAGGGAGGGAGAAAAGGGGCCATTTATTTTCCTGAGGAGAAAAGGGGCCATTTATTTTCTATAACATTATGGTTATACCCTGCTTGTTCTATGTGAAGTCTCTTTTTTGCCAAGTGACCTTGTTCAGAGTTCCTGGTCAGCTAGCTGAATCGTGACAATGAGAACTAGCCAGTTTATTTGAGGAGAAGAAGATAACTCCATGTATCAACAAATGGATGGAGTTATGTCTGTCGGCACATGCTTGACAAACACAAAATAAGATACTCTCAAGGCGACAGTGCTGAATGGAGAGAGAAAAATCCAAGGAAATCGCACAATTTGCCTTGCTGTTTTCATTAAAAAAAATTCACTTGAATTCAGTAATGCAACTCAACTTGACCTCTCCTGCCTTAGCTGAGAACAGAGCTTCAGCAAGCCCTTTTGCTGACAGCAGTTTAGTGAGGCACATTTCGCTGGGAGTTTGTGTGAAAGACCCTGAGTGACCTTGCAACCAGTGAGAGTCAGAATATGTTCAGGCATAACAAAAAAGGGCACCTCAGAGAGTTCTGAATTTGTTTTCAAAGCTTAGTGAAACTCAAATCTGGAATTTCTGAGGATTAAAGGTCCCAGAACCTGGATTATCTGTATTTGAATCAAAATAAGTCTCACTGTGGGATTTAGAAATAATCTTCATTATTTGTTAATGGGAACACAAGCTTTTTTTTTGTTTGTTTGTTTGGTGGTGGGGAAGCATGACGTAGGGGCGTTCTCCCCAGTTCCCCCTGATCCAATCATAAGCTGAGATTTCCTCCCCTTTCCCCGCTCTCCTCATTATGTGCTAAGGTTCAGGCTTGGCTGAAAGTGTGAAAGTGAGCAGCTTGCAATGCATTGAGAGATCAGACAATACAACGTAACAAGATATTAGACTATAGCCCTGGGACAGTCTGCTAGACAGGGATCGGGAAGACTTTAAAATGCCTGCCGTTTCATGCTGTGCCAATTCTATGCAGAGCTGGTGCCTGCTTCATCTCTCTGACTGGCAAAGAGGGACTCCTGCCAGTGATTGTGATCCTGCTTCCCCCTCCTTTCTTCTACCCGCCCCTCTTGCCTCCCTCGCTTCTTTCACAATTTTGCGGAGAGGGACTCTTCTGCCAGTGATTGAGACTTTGGGAGGTTCTGTCCTGCTGCCCCCTTCCTCCCTCCCTCCCTCCCTCCCTTTCTTCCTTCCACCCCTGCCTTTTGCCTCCCTCTCTGCTTCCCCATGGTGATCTGAATCAGGCTTATATAGGGGATGGGGCTTGGATCCCTGACCAGGGTATGATGGAAAAGAGAGGGGGGAGGGGGTTTCTCCCCTGCAAGTCCGCATAATAAGCTGCCACTGGGATTGCAAATATACAGAGCTCACCATGGATTAAAAGCCGGAGTAAATTGTGCTGTGGGAACAAGCCCTAAGTGCCCCTTTTTGAATTGGCCCTTATTCCGGATTATATCCCAGAACAGGGGGCTGCCATCTTACTGCTGGTGCAGATTGTGGAAGTCCCTGGGCTCTGCACAAGTGTGTGGCCTTCATGTTCTCAAAGCTTTTCTAATCCATCTTTTCTAGCACATAATGTTTAGAAGAGGGGGAGAGGCAGACTAATGCATGAACACTCCCATCTTGAAGCCTTCTGCTTTTGTTGTTTTGTCTGATCACAGCCTTAAATCAGTCTAGCCTTCCTCACAGGGTTGTTGTGGGAATAAAATGGAGCATAGAAGAGCCTTGATTTGGGCTCTTCGAAGAGAAAGTGGGATAGAAATGCCATAAATAAATGTATTATATCCCCTTCCCTTAGCTTTTGCTGCAAACTTAGAAGCCTGTAGCAAGAAAAATGCATTTTTTCACTCTTTGCTTTCCATTGGTTGTTATCAGGGTATAACAACCTGACAACATGAAAATGAGGGTAATTCTTCACTGGCCTGTATATTTAACCATCAAGCATACCAGGGACCTCATTTTCACACCCTGGTGTGGTCTAAGGGAAGCTCCTAATATGCTTGTTGGGCTGTGATCAGACACAGAAGAAAAAAACACCTCTGAGGTGGCTTAGAATTGGCTTCACGGTGGGATTGTTGGAAGCATAATGGCTACACACTGCCTCTCTGACACACCTCTGAGTTGCCTCTTTTGTTATGTCTGAATAGAAGAAGAAGAGTTGGCTTTTCTACCCCACCTTTCTCACCCATTGAAGGTGACTCAAAGTAGCTGACAAGCTTTTCTATTCTTCTCCCCACTACAGAACACCCTGTGAGGTAGATGGGGCTGTGAGAGCTCCGAAGAGAGCTGTGACTAGCCCAAGGTCACCCAGCTGACTTCATGGAGGAAGAAGAAGAGTTGGCTTTTCTACCTTGCTTTTCTCACCCATTTATGGGGACCCAAAGCAGCTGACAAAGCTTTCCATTCTTCTCCCCATAGCAGACACCCTGTAAGAGCTCAGAAGAGAGCTGTGACTAGCCCAAGGTCACCCAGCTGGCTTCATGGGGGAGGGCAGAATCAAACCCGGTATTCCCAGATAAGAGTCTGGCTCCCTAACCACTAGACCAAACTGGCTCGCAGAGCTTTGGTCTGGTATTCCAACCAGTACAGTGTGTGTTACCCTTTGGACCAACTGGTTAATTAATGCTCAGTGTGTATCCAGTGCAGACATCTGAAATTTGATACTGGAATACTTTGACCCAATAGAAGAATGGAACCAACAAAACACGACCTGTGCAAAAAATAAAGTGACAAAATGATAAAAGGCAAACAAATACTTATTGTTGCTATAAAGGCTTTTGGACAATAGTTTGGGGTTTGAGGTCAAATTGAGAGAAGAGAGAGAAACATCGAAAGAGAGGCTCATTCCTACCTTTTCCACAAGAAGTACATTTATCAGGCTCACTTCCACGGCATCCTGTGCAGGTCTGATGACACAAAAGACACTGAGATTGGAACTCAAATGTCCCTTGGGGACACTGAGGAACACAGCTTCCGTCATGTAAAAATCTATTACAAGATAAAACAGGGGTGTATAGCGTTAGCCCCAAGTAACAGAAGAATACTATCTGCTTGGAGAACAAGCTCAGAAAAGACCCGAGCGTTCCTTCCATATTCAGCTTTATTCCTTATTTTCTGTGTACTTTGCTCTCCTTTCTACGTGGAATGTATTTATGGCATTTGGCAAGATAGAGAGGACTTGGGACAGCTCTGCGTTTGAATTTCAACTTTCTCTCGACAAGCCAGGCCCAGATTTGTGCAAAGCGTTAACTGATTACCTTGCATTTGTGTCTCCGTAACGCAGCTCCTGAAGGATTCTAACCTCCTCCAAAGTGTAAAATCAATATTTTTTATAGAACATACAGAACAAAATAACAACAACAAAAAGAAAAGCCCACAGAAGTTATGCTTTTGCTGTGACACTGTTAAATTCTTACTAGGCTGTTGCTCTGTCGTTGAGTGTTACTTCAAGAAATTCCAGTACCTACTTATAAAATTTCAGATAAGTAGCAGATACTGTTCTTGAAAGCCTTCCGTCCCCCCAGCATGGGGAGAATTAATAATAAACCAGCTTCTGCAAAGACCAGGTTGAGTTGCTAATCAGATGCAGATTAGTACACCACACAGAAGGAGAATCTGATTTAGTTCTAATACCATCCCACAAAGTTAAGGGCAAACCCATTTACAATTCAGATTTTCAAAAATCTGAATTTTCAAATCTGGACCAAATTCGGATTTTCAAAAATCAGATACGGATTTTCGAATAATCCGACTAAATTCGCCAACGTATATCACATCTGAATATACGGTCTGTTTGCACTTATAATACGGGATGCAAGCAACATGCAAACACGATAAAAACGGGACAGTGAAAAGAGGAGAAAAAGAGCATATTCCAGGAAACTTTTCATGTCTACTGTGTATACGCAAGGTCAGTATTGAAGACCACATTGATGGTGCAGTGATAGAACTGCTATGTCTGAAGCTTTCAATGGGCTGAACTGTGTTTCGGTCTATTGCAGAACCATAACAAACCAAAGTCCAGTGCCAAAATATACCTCTTCAATCACTCTGTGACTGCCTTTCTTGCTGCACCATTGGTTCCAGTTAGCTGGCCAGTGCTGTTTTTACAAACAAATTGTTCTCCTATTCTGAATTTGACTCCTGAAACTATTGCTGTTCCAATTTGTCTCATATTGAAACCCATTTTCAAATATTTGAATATCAGAATTCGCACGAATAGAGAAAAACGAATATATTGAAATTCAAACTGCTTCAAATACATTGGTAACTATTCGTATGAATATTCGATACGTATTTGATTATACGAATCTCGTATGCATCCATACGCATCCCGTTTTTATCCTGTATGCATCCTGTTTTCATCCCATACATATCTGCACGGATGCGTACGGATACAAATAATTCAAAACATTCGTATTCATTTGAATACCAAAAAAAATGAATTCCTGGACATTTTATTCGAGTTTGAATGTCCGAATTTGGCCAAATTCAATCGAATAACAAATATCTCAAATACTCTTGCACATCCCTATAGAGAAGGCTTAGGGGCCTGAGGATCACTCACTGTCTCTCTGAGATGCCTCTGAGGCTCCTCTTCTGTTAGGTCTGAATACAGCCCAGGTAGTGATTGTGGACGTGGAACCTTTTGTCCTTGTCCAGATTGTGTTTTTTTGTTTTGTTTTTGTTAGATACACAAATTGAATACAATGAAATATAATCATCCACATTTCAATGTTATTTTGTATCCCAACATTTTAGATTTTCCAGCCTCCCTTCTTCCCCTACAGGTCCAATTCTCCAATTATGTCTTCTATTTCTTCAGGGAAATCTCTCATTATCCCCTCTGTGCTCTCTTGACCCTCCATGGTCTCTGTATTATTTAATAACCAAGTCCCCCAGATTTGCCTTTTTTTCACCTTATTTCCCTCCATTCTTATTCTCTCATTACTGATTCTTTTAGGGTTCTTAGGCCAACTCTTTTCCTGAGACAGATCAGAAATGAATGACATAGTACAAATTTATCCAGTTGCCTGGTTTGGTTATTGGATCTGCTCTAAAAGTTGCTAGTTTGTTTTCTCCTTGCAGTAGTTGTGAAGCTATTTAGAGGAAATGGTTCCCTTTATCTGAAATAGCAGCTGGCGAGGCCTTCTCAGACCCTCATAATTCTGCCGTGCATTTTAATCAAAGAGTGGGAATGGGCCTGGCCTGCTCCTGGGTATGGAATTCATGCTATTTGCTGGACTAAAATCTGCTCTTGAAATGCAGCACAGGGCAGAATTGGCCCTGCCTCTTCCAGGTCAAAAGATGGTGGTAGCAGGAGGGTCTCACAGCTTGTTCCTGAATTTGAAAATGGCTGACTTTTGGCAACCATTTTCTGAACTTGCCAAAATGTCTGGCTGTGCAACTTTGACACTGGAGGTTCATTCTTTGGCTTTGAAGTTAGGCTGGGAGAGGATGATGTGACACCCACCATTTTGTTACTATATTTAATGTGTATTGAAAACATTGTATTTTAAACATTACTGTAATTGTTCTGTTCTTGCTGTGTTCCTTGAATTGCAACATAGGTATCAGAGCAGCAGGTAAGAAGTGGATAAGGCACCTCTAGTTAGCATAAGGTAAGGGAGGGGGCAGCAGCTGCCGACAAACAGCCAATCAGGCTTCAGCCCACACAGGGCCAAGGATATAAAAGGTACCACCCACCCAAGTTTGGGGGTTCTATGCTTGGGTTTCCTGGGAGGAAGGATGTGTGTGAGAGACTGCCCTGTGCCTGAGGAAAACACATGGGTAGTTCCAGGGTTCCTGAGCTTAGGGTGACAGCCTAAGGGAATCCTTACAGCAGCCTGTAGAGGGTATAGGTTGCTGGGTAGACTGATTGTCTCTGAGTGGACTTTGTTATTTATTTATTTATTTGCCTGTTTCTTCACAAGTTGTAAGCAACAAACCATTTTTCTTACTTATTTCAAATAACCATCTGCCTGCAGAATTCATTTGGGTCTAATAGGCCTTGGGCTTAGGGAAAGGAGAAGCTGTGATGGACTCTTTAGCATGGCGGCTATGGAAGCAATGGCCAATGCTTTTAATGGTTATAAAACTAATTTATTTGTGAATACTTACTAGCCAGAGGAAGTGTGGGGGAATGAAGTCCTGCCCTAGCTGAAGAAAACACCACAGATTGGTTTATGAGTGGATGGTTGCCTATCCCTCTCCTGGACTAGAGAAACACTTTGACCATTCCAGTCCAGGAGGAGACCCCACAGCATGTGCTATACCACATATCTGGGGGCTTTTTTGCATTGAACTTCCATGGGATACACTAGCTCCACAAAAATTAAGTTCAGGGGTGGTGTTCAATGTTTGCACAATGAGCACTGGACCTGTCATAAACTTTGCCCAAACCAACTTGGGAAGTTCCAAAGCATGTATGGTCCTGTCCTGGACCATCCACATCGCTGTAGCAACAGCCATGTATGCTGGACCATTGTTATGTCAATCAGTGATGCAATGCACAACTGCATGGCCACGGTTGTGCCATGCAACCCTTATGCAACATTTGCATACAACATTAATGCAAATGCTATGTCTGGGAATTTACCGGGAGAGTCCTAGGGCAAATTCACACTTACCTGATGAGTGAACCCTGGGAGTACTCCAGTACACTACATCTTCAGTTTGCAAAGCTGCTACTGTACTAGAAATGGCTCTGTGTTTGCCAGAGCATCCCATAGCTAGGATAAGGGTGGAGCACATTTCCATGCTCCACAACCTATCTAGCTGCCAGCTGCGTAATTCCCACAAGTTCCATTTCCACGTCTTCCGGGTGGATAAAGTGAAAAGGAGTGTATGACCAGGTAGCACAGGTGCAGTCGCACTTTGCTTTGTCCTATTGCCGAAGCAGCGGCACTGCACAGGTGTGTTCACACTATTGCTTCGGCAATGCAATCGTCTTGCAGGCAACCAAACTATATTACAATTTTGTCTCCCTGGGACATTTTCTAGGGCAGGCAAAGTGCAAAAAGGCCTGTAGATGCTTCCAGTAAAGCTGTGGAGCAGTTCTTACAGCTAGCAGTAATCAGGGTGGCTCTCAGCCTCTCTGGGACAGAGGCAGCACTGCAGTGTAGGAATGTGCATAGATATTCAAAAATCCATTTCGAATTTGACAAATATTGACATTTGAATTCGACTTGGATTTTCAAAAATCTGAATTTTTTAATCCGGACCAAATTCCAATTTTCAAAAATCCAATATGGATTTTTGAATAATTTGACTAAATTTGCCAACATATATCACATCCAAACATCAGATCTATTTGCATTTATAATATGGGATGCAAACGGGATGCAAATGAAATGCAAATGTGATAAAAATGGGATGTGAATGGATTCGAAAATCATATAGGAATGTTCCTGACATTCGTATAATCGTGTTTGATTCGGATGTTCAAAACTACAGATCCGGACAGTCCAGATTCAAATCGGATTTTCAAAAATCCTTATTTAAAAATTTTGATTCAAAGCGAATATTCAAATATGGCACCTCCATCTGCACAGAATGGAGCTACTCTAATCAGAAGTGGAGACACGAGCTTGAGTAGATCTAGATGCAAAAAGAGGAAGGATCAGCCCACTAAGGCTAAATATCCACCCACATCACTAGGTTAACTGAGCACAGGTAGTGAATAATTTCAGGAACTATAATTGTTATTGCAGCAGTAACCACTAGGGGCAGGCAGGGCCATTAGGTGGTTCTGCATTTTCACTTGAATTTATTTGAATTTTTGAATTTAAACATTCAAACGAATTTCAAATTTTCAAATCTATTCATTGAAATTATTCAGACATTTGTATTTGCATGTATGCACCTTTCCTACATCCGTATGCATTTGTATGGATCTGTACGGGATGAAAACAGCATATGGGATAATTATGGGATGCATATGAACATGTACAGATGTGCACGGGATGTGTAACAATGTGTACGCGCACATACGAATGTTGTCAGAATTTGTAAGTGCAAATTTGAATTGAATTTGCTTAATTTGAATCAAATTTGGGTAAATTCAAATTTTAAAGATTCACATCGAATTGAACTTTTGGATATTCAATTTGACTCAAATCCTGAAAATTCCATTCATGCACACCCCTAATTGATGCCATCAAACATGTTTCAGGGTGCCTCCCTCCATATTCCTTTTTGTACCCCGAGAAAGGTGTTGGGCACTACAGAGGATAGAAGATGCCTTCCAAAACTGGAATGTGACGGCTCAGGCAGCACATGGAGATTTCTTTAAAGGACTCCTCTCTTATTAAAATCAGGAAAAGACAATAGACTACAGGGGTGCTTCTGCACTGTCCTCCGAAATCCGGACCTATTTAGATCCGGATTTCAGAAATCCGTGGTAAGTAGATCTGTAACCAGTAGATACGGAGCTACTACCACCCCTTCCATCCACACACGGATGGATTTAAATCTGGATTTGAGGTGGGTGCAGTGTGGAAACACAGCACGCACCTCAATCTGGATCTCCAGAGGCCCTTCCCAAGCCCGCCATGATTATCTCCTCTAGAGCCAAGCGTGGCGAGCCGGGGATCTCCTATCTCAGGGCTCCCCCTCGCCCCAGAAGCCGCAGATCCAAAGGAGCCAATCATGGCGCACTGGGGGAGGGCCCAGTTAGGGATACTTTTGCAGTGTGGACACATCCGAAACAGATGTGTCTTAACTGCAGAAGTACCCATTAAGTACCCATTAAGACTACCTTCAATGTAGTCTTCCGGGAAACCGGTTTAAGGGCCACTTAACACACATTAGAGACACATCACGTGCGAGCCAGTGAGGATGCATATGTGTCTCTAATGTGTGTTGTGGTGTGGACGGGGTTTTAGAAATCTGTCCTTAATGGGTACTTAATGTGTGTTAAGGGTCCAGTGCGGAAGCACACCAGGTTTCCATCTTCTGAAGATGATTCAGACAGCATGACCAGAAATACTGTGCAGAGTGCCTTAAAGACAAATGATTCTGAGGGGGGAGGGGGCTGCAGGTGAATTGCAAAATGCTGATAATATATTTCTGGGAATTCCTAAGAATACTTTAGAAGTCTGCCAACAAAACCTAAATCTACTTAAGTGGGGCTGATCTTGATTCTGAATTCTTCAGAGCTCTTATTGAGCTGCATGCAGATATAATATAAGGGAAGGTGGATTTAAAGAAGGGAAGTATCCTGATATCAGATGGTGTGGATTTCTCATGAAAGTTTTTGTTTTTTAACACAGAAATTTTCAGTTTGAAAAGACCCACGGGACTGCTTCCAAGTCTGTAGAAATAAAAGAGAATTTCAAGGTAAGAGCTCCTCGCTGCTGGATGTCAGGTCCTATTAAACTGTCACTCATTATACTCCTTGCCTCACACTATTTAAAGACCATAAAGAAACAGTGGACCCGAGAGAATTTTCACTGCTGGCTCCTCCTTATTTCTCATTAGATTTTCTACAGCTTTAAAAAACAACAGATGTGCATCAGATATACTTAGGAAATAAGGAGAAAAGAAATCTTGCTGGAGGAGGAGAAACATTCATAGGTAGTTATATTTAAAATATTTGAAATAGCCCTTGGGCATATGGCTATGGTCCAGAGCCATGTGTGGGGACCCTACAGGGAATATTGGAAGCTAAGAAGGGAAGAATAAATGAATGAACCGAGAGAAGGGAAGAGTACAGTGAAGGTCTATGGTATGGGCTGCCTTGGGGGTAGCAAGAAGAGCAGAGAGATATCATTTTCACACTTAGATGAAAGGGGAAGTCTGGGGGTGCACCCTGGTCCAACATAAACTAGTCCAGTGTTGAAACAACCTCTGAGATGTGGAAGGAAACAAGAACAGGTAGATTTTTGGTGGTTAGACTGTAAAAGGTTCTAACATGGAGAAAAAAAATCCTGTGAGACCAACCTAAGGCTGCATGCAGACACTGGCTTATTCCACTATATTCTGGATAGCTGAAATACCCGTGCTTTATTCCTGAATATACAATATTTGATCTTAAATGTTCTTACCTGCCCTGAGACCTTTAGGGATGGGATGGGATGGGATGGGATGGGATGGGATGGGATGGGGATAGATAGATAGATAGATGATAGATAGATAGATAGATAGATAGATAGATAGATGATAGATAGATAGATGGATGGATAGATAGATAGATAGATAGATGGATGGATGGATGGATGGATGGATGGATGGATGGATGGATGGATGGATGGATGGATGGAAGATAGATGGAAGATAGATAGATGGATAGATAGATAGATGGATAGATAGATAGATAGATAGATAGATAGATAGATAGATAGATAGATAGATAGATAGATAGATAGATAGATAGATAGATAGATAGATAGATAGATAGATGCTATCCATCACTCACCCACCAACTTATTTTATGTATAGATAGATGGATAGATAGACAGACAGACAGACAGACGGACAGACAGACGGACAGGTAGATAGGTAGATGGTAGATGACAGATAGATAGATAGATAGATAGATAGATAGATAGATAGATAGATAGATAGATAGATAGATAGATAGATAGATAGATAGATAGATAGATAGATAGATAGATAGATAGATAGATAGATAGATAGATAGATAGATAGATAGATGCTATCCATCACTCACCCACCAACTTATTTTATGTATATCATTCTACTCTGTAAGTGCAACAGACAGCAGTGAACCCTAATAGGCTGCAGTTTTAAAATGAGTAATATTAAAGTTAATAATTAACATGCATGCTAATGAGGAACAATCACTCACCTGGTGGAAGCACAGCCCGTGCAGTCACTTGGACTTGGTCCCATGCACTTGGAGCAGGAAGCATCGCAGAACTGACAGTGCCCTAGAGGACCGACATATTCCCCTGGCAAACAAGAGCTAGTTTATTCAACAATCTCCTTTCCGGGCTTCAGAAGCAATTTTTTTTTTTTTTGGTAAAATAAAGTGTTGTACTGTCAAATGAAGGGAACATTTGTCAGAGGTTGAAAGCAAGGATCAAGCATGCAGCCAGGCTGTCCTTGTCCTCAGCTTTCTAATGGAAGGTTGTTTTAACTGAGTGCCAGCACTTGATGCCTTTGAAGAGGAATGAATGACTTTCTGAGCACCTGCCATCATGTTCTATGGTCCTTCAGCCTACATGATCGGTGCCCATTGAACTGAACATACAATCCTTGAAGCACCATGAAAGTCTGCTGCTTGAAGAATACAAGTGATAAAGAAATCATTATAATAAAAGGGAATTCCACTGTTAATATATTGTAATGACTCTGAACGGTGAGGGCTTATCAAACAGATTCTATACTGCAATAATGCCCATGATGACTTACCAAGAAGAATTTCTGCCATACCATATGAATAATTCCTAGAAATGGCTGGCAAAGAGTAGGGGGGATTCTTTAGTTCAGTTGAGGCATTATTTCAAAGGATTGAAGGTTAACACTATTGGATTATTATGTGTTATGCTTAATAAATGTGAATGTACTTTGGTGTATAAGACAGGGGGCTGCCTCTTGCCAAAGTCTGCTGGAATACATGAAATTAAGATAACATGTTGAAGGCCCCAGGAACAAAGGTCTGGAATCTTATTCTGGACAAAATCCATCTTGGAGAAACACAAAGCTCATTTTGAAATGCAACCTGGATTTTTTTCCCATGACCCCTCCGCCAAGGAAGTAACTTGCAATGAAGCTATCAAGGAGAACCAGTAATGGGTAACTGTCCTGCCCACACAAACCGAATGAAACCTCAGGTCTGAAGTGGTGCATTCTAACCAAAATGTACAAAGATATCAAATGCGTCATTGCAAAACATTGGATAAAAGCATTATTTATTTGACAGTTTCCAGGTGTTAAAAACAGGAATGTGAACATCAGGAATGTTGGTCAACCTTGATTTCATCTAAAATGAGCAAATGTTCCCATTCTTGGTCGGCTTCGTTTAGGCGTTTTGCTCTCCCACAGACTGATGAAAGAGTCATTATCACAGTCCAGAGGAGTTTCAGGCAGCTGGCAGGTAAACATATGCCTTTGCCCATAAGAGGCTAGTCTCTGCTCATGGGATAAAGGTTTTCCACAAAACACACCGATCGTGTGGGCTCCATTCTGAACCCCTTTGGGAAAGCTTTGCCCTCACATTTTGCCCCATCCTTGGAATGTTCTGCTGTGAGATTATACCAAGCAGAGCTTATTTCCCCAAACCACTATAAACCAGTGTACCTCTTTATGGGTGTTTTTCCACTGTCACTAGAAGTACCCATTAAGTACCCATTAATGGGTACAAAAATGCCATTACATACCCTGCCTGGTATAATCTCACAGCAGAACTGTTGTTTGAATGGTTGTTACCTGCCCAGAGACCTTTGGGTACGGGGTGGGATAGAAATGTAAATAATCAATCAAGCTATTCCTGTACAGAAAAACCTTGAGTATATGTTGAGGACTCTTAATTGCTAAATCCAAAAATATTCATTTTTATATAATAAACCTTTCTTTGCTACTAATAGAGAGCAGTGATGATCAAAGAGTCCATCTGCAGGAGCTTCTTTTGAACTTTGAAACTGCTCCCAGACATAAGGTGAACCCCTTAATCCTCCAAGCTTTGCATTGAGGTCACCAGACATCCCTTCTCAAAGCAACCCCAGTTGCAACGCTCCAAAAACGCATTGGGCTGGGAAATCCAGCAGTGATGACAGGTTTTGCTTATCATTGGATCTGGTGAGGTGCATACAAGACTGCCTTGTTGTGGCAAGAGGTAATCACTGGATCTTTTTTATATCCTGAATTACCTCTAGTATTCTGGAGATAGCCTGGGTCTTTCTTCACTTAGAAGAAGAGTTGGCTTTTCTACCCTGGGACTCAAAGCAGCTGACAAAGCTTTCTATTCTTCTCCCCACAACAGAACAACCTGTGAGATGAGTGGGGCTGTGAGAGCTGTGACTAGCCCAAGGTCACCCAGCTGGCTTCATGGAGGAAGACGGAATCAAACCTGGTATTCCTAGGTAAGAGTCTGGCTCCTTAACCACTAGACCAAACTGGCTTACTTACTCAGATAATCCATATTAGCTAGATCCAGATTACCTTGATCCAGATTGGCCACAGGCAGAGGCGACTGCACTGAGTCAGTTTTAGAACAGCATATGGATACTAAAGAGTGCTAGCAGGAATGTTGAATACATTTATCTGCTCTACCATGGATCTACATCTGTTCTGCTCTCATGCAGATGATGTGTTCCTAGCAGTTCCTTGATCTGGACTGCTGTGCAATCAACGGCCCTTTCTGCATTGGCCCACTGAAAACTGGATTAAGTAAATCTGTTTTTATGAAATGTGTCTCTAGCAAGATCCGTCTCAAACAGATACAGATCTAATAAGGCCCCATGCTTCTGCACTCGCTTGGGAAGGACAGATTGCGAGGAGCACATTATGCCTTCGCAGTGCGGATGCAGCGGCACAAATTTTCAGATGGCCACCCCAGGAGCTGCGTGATTGGAGCATTCAGCCGTCAGTCACCACTCCTTTCCTGCCATGCACGGACCAATCAGTGGCATGTCTGAAATCCAGTGCTGGCCTGGCACCGAAACCTGCTTTTTGTGCATGGAATCGCTACATTCAGACTTGCTGTCCCTCTGCCGCCGTAGCTGGGAGCCTGCCCGATGTGAAGCCTGTGGGAGAGGGACTTCATGGCTGGACTGTGCTTCTGCTGCCTCTTTCAACGTGGCTTCCTGCCGCCGCCTCACTCAACATGGCAACTTCCTGTCCTACCCACATGTGTTCTCTCTCCTGTCCATGTGTGGAAGCATCCTCCGTTGATGTGGATTTAGAGCACAAGGAGGGATTAAGTACCCATTAAGACTACCTCCAATCAGGTCTTCCGGGAAACCGGTTTAAGGGCCTCTTAGCACACATTAGAGATGGATTGCGTGCAAGCCAGTGCAGAAGCGGACTCCCCTATGAGTCTCTAATGGGTGCTGCAGTGCAGATGGGAATTTCGCAAGTGTTTTAAATGTGTGCTTAATGTGTGGTTAATGGGTATTAAGTGGCCAGTGCAGAAAGGCCCAACATATTCTTAACAGCGACTTGATCCCTATTAACACGAAAGTACTGAAAGGGTCTGAGTTTGTATCTCCACAGAGGAAAAAAAATGGAAAGCAATTCAGACTTGAACAATTATTTCACCTTAATTTGGATTCATAAGCATACTGCACACACATAAGCATAAGCATAGGTTCCAGATTATGCTTACGAAAATACTCCTGTGAATCACGCATCAACTTATGATCTGATAGTCATGAAATACCTAACAGAATGGAGGAGGGAGTTAACAGATCTGGGGTTGGATAAAAACGATTGGTTTATATAGGGGAAAACACCATTAAGGATACCAAAGAATATCAAACGAGTTTCAGTAGCTCACTGGAGAATAAAATCGTTCATAGGGTGTTTTTCCACTGTCACTAAAAGTACCCATTAAGTACCCATTAATGGGCACTTAATGGGTACTTCTAGTGACAGTGGAAAAACACCCATATTATAAAACTCTCTGAAAATGAGATATGTATAGGTGTAGTTTTGATTTGTATCCAAAAAAGATGAAAATAAGTTCTGAAAGTACTTTGACTTGTTCTCCAGAAGTAAGTGCCACAGATAAGCTAAAACCTCTGAGAGACAGAGAAATGACACATCTCTGGAGGAATTCTCTACATAGTGTTGGCTTCAAATACATCTGGAATTCTCTCTAACAAATGAACTGTTTTGCACCAAGGGAGTTGCAAGCAAATGCTGATTTCCCGGAATCATTAGCACATTTGTGTTTGGCAGAGAGTGCAAAACTGAGACTTTCCACCTTGCTTTTTGTCTGCAAGCAATGTTTATTCAACTTTTCTCCTGTATGTATTGTGCACACTGTATGAAAAATGTTAATGATTGACAGAGAAGTGAAAATACTCTATTTATATCAGATGTAAGAGAGAAGACCTGTGACAGAATACGGAGCATCTTTCTCTTCCAGGACTAGAATATTACTGCATCTTCACTTATTGCAATAGGTGGCTCCATTTCTTTGTTTATGGGGGTGCAGCTGATGCACTATGGGAAAAGTCACCCCTTGCATTTCCATTCTGGAGTGAAGAGGCATCATTTTTAGTGGTGCCTCTATGAAGGGTATAAGATCATAACCTGCATATGAAATCCTCTAATGGTGATCACTCCAGTAAAGGGAGTGCCAGACCCAATGGCAACCATGCAGGACATCTTTGAAGGTGAGCGGATATGAGGTCTTAATCTCACAATACTTCCCTAATTACCAAAATTAAGCCAATATGTCAAAATGTCCCTGGTTGAATCTTTGTTTATTAATCAGAACATAAAGTCAAGGATTTTGATTATAAAATTAGGATGTTGGAGATTATTGGAAATGCTTCTTGTCATTGGGTTTGGTCTGAGGACAACCCTAAAAAATGGGATAAGGATGGAAGGAGTAAGGCCCATGCTGCTTCCTGTGATTTGCTGTGTGCAAAAGGAGCTCAGTAAGGTTGGAGATGGGGTCTTCTCCTAGGCCACACACCTCACCTTCAGCTTCAATGTAACTCAGGTGACAAATGCAAACTTCAATCCACAGGGAAAAAAATCAGCATGTTAAAGAAGTAGAAAGTCTTTTGAAAAGTCTTAAAGGTCACATGATGACACCTTATATTAGAACTTTTAATTGTATACCATAGCTTAATCTGTGCCCTGTTTTTAATACCTTGTTTTAATTATTCAATTTTAATATGTTTACCTGTGTCTTGTTTTTAATATGTTTTTAATTGTTATTGATTTGTTGTTACCCACCCAGAGACCTTCGGGTATGGGGCGGGATAGAAATGGAAATAAATAAATAAATAATAAATTATGCCTCAGTCCAATATCTTGGTGGCTGATGTGCTCCATGCTAGTGTGCATCATCATCTCTTCATTTATGGTGGTTGCAGTAGCTATCTGAAAGGACTTGGGTTTGAGAAGGAGGAGGAGGAGGAGGAGGAGGAGGAGGAGGAGGAGGAGGAGGAGGAGAAGAAGAAGAAGAAGAAGAAGAAGAAGAAGAAGAAATGTGCTTTTCTACCCCTCTTTTCTCACCCATTTAAGGGGACTCAAAGCAGCTAACAAAGCTTTCTATTCCTCTCCCCACAACAGAACACCCTGTGACGTAGGTGGGGCTGGGAGAGATCAGAAGAGAGCTGTGACTAGCCCAAGGTCAACCACCTGGCTTTGTGGGGGAGTACGGAATCAAACACGGTCTTCCCAGATAAGAGTCCAGCTCCCTAACCACTAGACTAAACTGTCTCACAGATTAGGGCTGAAGATTAGCTCAAGCCTTGTCCCCATCAAGTTTTCACTGGCTGCTGCTTCCCCATATGTATGCCGGTTGAGATTTACCAATTGGGACAAAGGAGTAAGATTTAGGGATGAGCACAGATACGTTTTTTGACATTCGATTTGTAACAAATCAGATGTTAGAAAATCCATATTCATACGAATAGATCCCCTCCGAATGTAGTAGAATTCTATTTGATACAAATGTATTTGTACACATTTGTATAAACAAACATGTACCGGATATGTATCTGATACATATCCAACATGAATCCAAACAAATCTGATACATATCCTGTAACAAGTCTGCTCTGAAAGTGTCAAATTCGACCTGAATCCACTTTTAATCCACTCTTGATCCATGTTGAAAGCAAGCTGGATCCACTGCAGATGTGACTGGAGCCGCCGCTTTCCCATCTCCCCAGCTTAATGAATGTCCAAACTAATTGTACGAATGTCCGGACACATTCATATTCATATGAATGTCAGTGTACCAATAACATTCAATTTGTGTTCAAATTTGTACGAGTAACGAATGTCATGAATATTTGTGCACATCCCTAGTAAATTCCCCTTTCTTACCTGCCTGCTGCTTTGCTCTTTGAATAGGTAACTAAGAATGCATCTAAATGTGGAGCCTCCAGTGGAAACAGGCTCCTTTAATCCAGATTTTCTGGCAGAAGACCCCATTGTAGACCCCATTAATGGGGTCTACAGAAAATCTGGATTAAAGGCCAAAATGTACCCATTAGATCTGGATTTCCCCCATGGCAGTGGAAACAATCGGGTCCCAAATGCCTTGGTGGAAATGGGATCATCCAGCTCACACCCAAATGGGTCCTAAATGGGTGCAAAAATGGGTACGTTTCGACAGTAGAAAAACACCCAAGGTATTTTAGAGTGCCTCCAAAAAGGGGCAGATGTCTGCAGAGATACTTTATAACAGAAGTAAGTGTGAAAAGAGAAAAAAAAGAGTGTCCTAGTTATTAATGGGACTGAATACTACTACATGCCTTTATTGCTCCAAAAAGCCTCAAACTGCTCAGAAAGATAACAAGTTCTGTCCCCCTGGCAAACACTGCGTCAGTATGCTGTGAGATATGCAATTCCATTTGTGTCTGCAGCGCAGCTTTTAAATTCTACCGACTGGAGACAGGACTCGGAACCCCAGGAGAACTCTTCAGATATACGTTTACAGAAATGTGGTTCAGAGTAGTATTTTTCTGTCCTATCCCTGCCTCAGTGTTGAGCTTCCCTAGTGCCGCTTTCTTTACCTTTCGTTAGGCTAAGTCTGAAGGCAAAAGGGGACAAACTTGCAGCAAGTTCTCCTTCGATACGGTGAAATGACTCGTAGAGCAAATATGCTTAGCTGGTTTACCTGCACATGGGGTAAGGCATCATAGAAGGCGGGGACCGCCGATAGGGTGGAACAAAATTAATAGTAATAATAATTCGCTGATACATCACGCAGTCAGAAGTGCCCAACTAGTGATATGATATGAAATCCAGCATAGTGATCTTGTTTGCTGTGTGTAACTGCTATTTTTACATAATAATAATAATAATAATAATAATAATAATAATAATAATAATAATGGCAAAACTACTTTGGGACTTCAGGCTTCGACTGACAGAAAACTGGAGCATAACACCCCTGACATTACAATTGTTGAGAAAGAGAAGGTGTGGATCATCGACGTTGCTATACCAGGCGACAGCAGAATTGAGGAGAAAGAGTTGGAGAAGCTCACCAGATATGAAGACCTGAGAATTGAACTTCAGCGACTCTGGCAAAAACCAGTGCAAGTGGTCCCAGTCATACTCGGCACACTGGGCGCGGTGCCAAAAGATCCCAGCGGGCACCTAAAAACCATTGGCATTGACAAAATATCCATCTGCCAACTACAAAAAGCCACTTTACTGGGGTCTGCTCACATAATTCGCCGATACATCACGCAGTCCTAGGTGCTTGGGAAGTGCCCGACTAGTGATATAATACGAAATCCAGCATAGTCATCTCGTTTGCTGTGTGTAACTGCTGCTTTTACATAATATTACTACTAATTAATAATAATAATAATAATAATAATAATAATAATAATAATAATAATAATAATAATAATAATAATAATAATAATAATAATAATAATAATAATAATAATAATGAGGAGGAGGGGGAGGGGGAGGGGGAGGAGGGGAGGAGAAGGAAGGAAGGAAGGAAGGAAGGAAGGAAGGAAGGAAGGAAGGAAGGAAGGAAGGAAGGAAGGAAGGAAGGAAGGAAGGAAACTGCACAAATAAAATTCAGTCACATTTAGAAACCTGAACTGAGTAAGGAACTTGCTGGTGTTCCCTGGTGCATGTTAGTGTGGAATAAGAGAGGCTCCACCCATCACATTCCATCTGTACAGGACAGAACATGAACCATATCAGGAGGCTCCAGCTCTGGAACACTCTACACCTTGATATCAAGGTCTAATGGTATAGTAGCAGAGATCATCTGGATCATGGAAGTGTGCAGAAGGTGCATACCTCCATGTTCCACATTACCAAGGGACCCATTTCAGCAGCACAGCAATGGATACCACCAAAATGGCCTCCATGACAGCTGGCTCTGGATGCTCATTCTGGAGCTCGTGTGAGGCTAGACAGGAACAGCTGTTGCTGTGCTTATGGTGCTATTCCAGGGCAATCCATCCCAGAGAATGGGAAGGATGGTGTGTTCTAGATCAGCTGGACAAGGTCAGCTAAGGCAAGTGTAGAAAGGTTCTAAATGAGTTGACTGCCATACAGCTGAAGAACAGGCCAACAGGCCAGATTACGAGATTGCCCTACAGCTGTCTTTGCCACTCTGAAATAAACTAGCCAAAATACAGTTGGCCAACAAAGGACATTAATGACCAACCTTTGGTGCTCAAAGTGCTCAAAGAGTTTACAAATTAAAACAGCCATGTATTAGGGCTTATTTTGCACTTAGGCATCTGCACAGTGTGGAGCTGCTTCTGTTCTGGAGTGGCTCTGAATGTGTGTGGCCATCCCACATGGCTGATAGCCGTGGAGCAATAAAAAACTCCTCCAGAGCTATACTAGGAGCATTTATGGTGCTTCTAGCGCAGTTCTGCACACAGCCTTTGTGCTTACTTCCATCTGAAGGCTGCATGAGGGTGGGGCGGGGCAGCTGGGACTGCAGCTGTACAGGTGTGTACTGTGTTGCCCCATTGCTGTAGCAATGGCCATCTGTGTATGGTCATTGCTACAGTAAGGTGGTAACCGCCAGACAGGTAAGTTTAAGGTAGGGTGTGGCTGGCATTTACAATGCAAACACCAGCTTCCATCCCTCACTTTGCATAAGTACATTATTTTCTCCTACTAAGGTATCCAAACATTTGGAAAATAAGTACACAATTGACCATCCCTAAGAAGTTCTGCATTAACTATTTATTATTTTGTTCTAAATCTCTGATTCTTCTTTTTTTAATTCTTTCCCTGTCAAGATCAATTTCAGTAGCTTCAAAGAGTAAATCCCAATCAAATATATCCCGGATCCATCCAATAGCTAGGAAGGGATAATTTTTTCTCAGGTCATCAAGCTTAACACCCTGTTGTTGCCAGTGAATCTAACATTTAGCCAGTGTACAATTTTGTTCCTCCCAAAAATATGCTTTGAGGGCACAGTACTACAACTTCTCAAAAAAGTAAGTGTGGAGAAATACTGAGCATACAAAAAATGAGGATATTACATTACTCAGAGATATCACGGATAGAGAAAGAAATATTGGTAAACATGTTATTTTAATTTATTTGTCTTAAGACAGCAGAAGGAAAATCCCATTGTTACAATTTTAAAACAGACCTATACATCATCCTTGAATTCTCACGAGTGAAGCAAATTTACTACTGAGAACTATAAAGATCTTTCAGTTGTCAGAGTGAGTTTGTGTTGTTCTCAGATCAAAAGACTGGGCTACCTTTAAAAAGAAGAATTATAGGGATTTCAAAAGCCTACACAGCGAGTGAAAATGACCTGGTTCTGGACTTTATCTAAAAAGTGGTCAATGTTTTTCTGAGAGCATTTTGGGGGAGAAGTAAGTACTTTTAGGTGCATGTTTCCTCATGAATCCTTTAAATAATGTGTGTGTGTTTATGGTTATTGTTTGACTTCTCTTGTGCTTTACCCATGGAGTATCTATCTCCTTGAGCCAGTTTGGTCTAGTGGTTAGGGAGCCGGACTCTTATTTGGGAATACTGGGTTTGATTCCGCCCTCCCCCATGAAGCCAGCTGGGTGACCTTGGGCTAATCACAGGTCTCTTCTGAACTCTCACAGCCCCACCTACCTCACAGGGTGTCTGTTGTGGGGAGAAGAATAGAAAAGCTTTGTCAGCCGCTTTGAGTCCCCTTAAATTGGTGAGAAAAACTGGGTCGAAAAGCCAGCTCTTCTTCTTAGTATTCAGTCCCAGCCAATCAGGGATTACATAATCAGTATGTTCATTACTCACATGAAAAAGGAGAAGAAAAAAGTCAAGTGAGAAGACATGTTAGAAATGTATGCAGATTATACAAGAGATGAAGGGAGCGGACAAAGAGAAGTTAATCTCCACCTCATAATATACAACTGTCAAGGACTTCCCAATGATAGGTGATAGAAGTTTCATCAGGGAAATTAAGGGGTGATATTTGGACATACATAATTTGCCATGTGATGGGGTTATGGCTATTAACCTAGGTGGCTTTAATAGGGGTGGTTAGGCTACCAATCATGATGACTGTGTACTCATGAGAGTTTGAGAGGTAGAAGTACTGTATATATTCTTTGGAAAATGTGGAAGAGTGCCCTTATGTCTGCAGGCTTTCTGGGTAGAAAGAAGATGTTGAAATGAATGCCCACAGGATGGATAAAGCTGAGGTTTTCTTATCTTCTTCCAACCTTCCTGTACTTCACGATGCCTTTTCACAGCTAATCTGATCAGCTACGTCCTATCAGGAATAGCTGTCAGGTTGTTTGGTCTCTTGGGTCTCAGTTATGGAAGAACTTTAAAAGTGGTGGCACCTTCCACTGCTTTTCCTGCGCATATTCAGCCGATCCTGTCCTCCTTTTCCAGCCTTTTAACCTCAACATATTGCTCATATTTTAACAAACAGTAAAAGCTCCCTGTGTAATCAAGTATCCAATATGGCTATTTGGCATATAAAAATGGGCTGGGATGAAGGGAATGGAGGTGACAGCACAACTCCACAAAGAATGTTTGCACCTAGCTATTTTAATATGTTATTGCTGTAAAAGTTTGCAACTGTTGTGAGAAAACCTTGATAAATGAAAGCATACTATTGAAGGCCTAATTTTTCTGCGAGCGGTTTCCTTTCACCACAGAAATAGTCTTTCGAAACATGCATTACTCAGAATATCTTCCCAAACCATAGTTTAACATTGATGTGATCTATGTTTATAGACACACAAATGATCATACAGGGAGATACAAAACATAACTTTGACATCTTTTCCAATATAAACCCCATATATTTCAGGAAATGCTAAATTTTCTCCAAACCTAGACCTGGTCTTTACACTTCTGATCCAAAGGATAAATGAAACACCTAGAATACTACCGGGTTCTATAAAAGAATAAATATGCAACAATTCAGTGCACAAGGCTTCTACAGAGCAATAAAAGCTGACAGCTAAACAATGTAAAGCATTTTTTTCCCGTGAAACGTTCTCTGGGTGTTACTTTAGACTTTGATCTTATGATTTCCCTTGGCCTCAGAATCTGTCAATAGAATATTAGCCGGGTATTAAATCACACTGTATCCATCGCTATTGCTCTTTTTGTAATTTGTGCTCTTCTGTGTAAGCTTTTTACTGTTTCTTAAACCACTGTCAGACTTGCTGAATTTGGAATTGTGGAAGATAATGGCTACACTTCAAGAAACAGTTCAAATAACTGATGGAGATTTAGTTATGACATCATGTTCTCTGTGAGGATAAGTAAACCTGCATTGCATTTGCCCATAAAAGTCTAAGCCCATTAGTCTCCTTTGGACACCCTTAGGGCAATGTTGTACTATCCAATATACCAGACCAGAAAGCTTACTAGGAGCCTCAGGGCCTGTTCACACTTACCTAACTGGTTTGGTAAAGACCCAGTGTGGCGGTAGCCATCCTGACTTCAAGCACTAGTAAAGCCCTGTACCAGGCCAGCAACACTTGGAATTGCGGATGGCCAGGGCAGCACAGGCCAGATCACGATGGCAACATCCACAACAGCATTTGGCACGTACTCAGATGTGGAAATGCTTGCTTCTGCCCTAGGGTTGGGGCAGCGTGAGTTGTTCACTTTTGAAGACGAAGGACTTCTGCAAAGCTGAAGAAGTCCAGGAAGAGGGCCTTTGCTAGCACATCACCTTTGCAAAGCAGACACTGAGGTTACTCTCACCAGAGCTGTGTGTTTATACAGCAATACTGAGAACACCTCAGGGTGCCAGGCATGTTCATCCAGTCTGATGAAGGATGCCACTGAGGGCATTTGCAGGCCCTTTAGAATGCTCTATGGGGCTGGGCACCTCCATAGGTTGCGGGGTCTCCCTTCTTATCTTACAAGACAGCAGACACTGAGCATGCATTCTCTTCCATTGCTATTTGGTTCTTTTTATGGGTGATTAAAGGTTTGTGACTCAGGGCATGATAAGCGTTTACTTAATGATGCTGTCTTTTTGTATTTGAATATCTTTATTTTTGTATGTTGTTCATTATCCTATCATGCAGGACCACTGCAAGCATTTGGATCAAGTAGTGTAAACTGGTTCATTGGCTACAATAACATTCTATTTCGCCATGTCTCGCTTGTCGGCCTCGAATTTCCAGTGGCATCTCTTCGCTCAATGAATGTCTTCAAGCGGTAATGAGCTGGATGAGGAAAAACAGATTGAAACTGAATCCAGACAAGACGGAGATGCTCACGGTAGCGGCCCCGAAACCAAGAATTGGGTTGCAACTTCTAGTCCTGGATGGAGTCACGCTCTCCTCCAGTGACCGTGTTCGCAGTCTGGGGGTACTCCTTGACTCGTCACTCCTGATGATAAATCAGGTAAATGCGATGGTCAGGAGCGCCTGCTATCAGCTTCGGCTGATACGCCAACTGCACCATTTCCAGGAAGTAAAGGACCTCGAAACTGTTGTGCACGCACTGGTAACCTCACGCCTGGACTTCTGTAACGCGCTCTACTTGGGACTACCCCTGTACTTGGTTCGGAAGCTTCAGCTGGTACAAAATATGGCAGCCAGGCTTGTTTCCGTTACATCTAGGAGGGACCACATTACTCCGGTTCTTAGGTCCTTACACTGGCTGCCTATTAGCTTCCAGTCCCGGTACAAGGTGTTGGTTATTACCTTTAAAGCCCTAAATGGCTTGGGTCCAAGCTATCTCAGGGACCGCCTCTTCCCGTACAATCCTCCCCGCGCTCCCCGCTCCTCTGGGAGGAACTTACTGCAGCCTTTAAAATCCAGGCTTGCGGCGACCTCCCAGAGGGCGTTCTCTGCTGCCGCCCCCAAACTCTGGAACGACCTGCCGGATGAGATCCGTCAGTTGACATTACTAGACAGCTTTAAAAAAGCTGTCAAGACGGTTCTCTTCCAGCAGGCCTTTCCAGATTAATTTTCTCCAGTTCAACCATCCCGGCTCGGGCTCCCTGACCCCCTAATTCCCCTTGTGGCCCCATCATAAGTGTTGGTTGAGGAGCTCCGGAGGGACACTTGGGCTGTTAGTTCGTTTAATTATGTTTTATATTTTTGATACTGTATTTTAATTTGTCATATTGTTTAATAATTTTTAAGGGGGGGAGGGACTATAATGTTTTATTCTTATATGATGTTTTTATATTTATTGTTGTTAACCACCCGGATTGGTTCGCCACAGGGCGGTATAATAATAATAATAATAATAATAATAATAATAATAATAATAATAATAATAATAATAATAATAATAATAATAATAATAATAATAATAATAATAATAATAATAATAATAATAGTTGTTGTTGTTGTTGTTGTTGTTGTTGTTGTTACCTCGCTGCTTATCTCACCAAACATCAGGATCTGTCCTGAGTTCTCCAATGTTAATAAATGAATTCCTTGAAATAATGAACTGAGTTCACTGGTGTCAATAAATGAACTCCTTGGTATTCAGAGGAGATGTGAATAGGGATATGTATGAATATTCATTTGTCTGAATTCGGGCATTCGTACATTAACATCCGTATGAATATGAAGATGATGTATAGATGGTATTTAACACCACATAAGTTGGGAAAAATGTATCAAAATATGTCTACGAGGTGTTGGGAATGTAAAAAAGTAGAGGGCACTTTTTATATGTGGTGGACATGTGAAAAAGCATGAAAGTACTGGGCGACAATAGGTAACTTGATGAGACAAATTTTAAAAAATAATATTATGTTTAAACCAGAATTTGTTTTTGTTGGGAATAGCAGATGATAATTGAAATAGTAGAAAGACTTTGATATTATATATGGTCACTGCAGCCAGATTGTTATATGCACAGAAATGGAAGGAGGAGGAATTACCAACAGAGGAGGAATGGCTAATTAAACTGATTGAGATGGCTGAAATGGACAAATTGACAAATCTGTTAAAGGACAGAACAGTGAATAAGCTTCTGGAAGACTGGAGCCCCCTTACTGAATTTCTACAGGACTTGGAGGTGGTGACCGAAGGTTTCGGCTAACATATATGGAAAAGAACAAAAGGCATATACGAGGAGCACAGACTTGATTTGATTAGAAGAAGAGGAGTTGGAAGAATGGAGGAAGTCATGTATAAAACTGTTAAAATAGTGTAATAATGGGATGTGGAGAATATTCTTGTTGTAATGATGTGCCTGTCACATCTGCAACAGATCCAGATTGCATTTGACATGGACTGAGAGCAGATTAAAAGTGGATTCAGGTGGGATTTGATGCTTTCAGAGTGTGGATACGTTATGGGATACATATCAGACATGTATTTGTTTGCATCAGATATGAATCAGATATTCGTATCAATCGCATGAATCCATTCATAACCGAATAGAATACTACCACATTTGAAGGTGATCTATTCAAGTGAATATTGATTTTTTTAACTTAACATTCAATTTATTACAAGTTGAATGCCAAAAAACTTATTTGTGTGCATCGTTGTCGGGACGTACACGAATGGAGTGTGGTTTTTTTGGCATTTGATTATTAGAAAATCCATATTCGTTCAAATAAATCCCCTTCAAATGTGTTAGGATTCTATTCAATATAAATGTATGTGTCCGAATTCATATGAATATCCAATACGTATCCAATATGAATGAATATATATCTGATATGCATCCAACATGAACACATATGTATCCGATACGTGTCCCGCAACATAAAGCATCAAATCTGACCTGAATCCACTTTTAATCCGCTCTTGATCCATGTCGAATGCACTCTGGACCTGTGGCAGATAGGACTTCCACAGCCGCTTTCCCATCTTTACAGTTTAACAAATGCCTGAACTATTCATATAAATGTTAATGTAGGGATGTCCTAATGTTTGATTTGTGTCTGAATGTCCGAATTTGAATTCAGATGAATAACTAATGTTACGAATATTCCTGTACATTCCTAGATCATTGTGATTAAGATTTGCTAAAAGAAGATAGATAGATAGATAGATAGATAGATAGATAGATAGATAGATAGACAGACAGACAGACAGACAGACAGACAGACAGACAGACGGACAGATGGACAGACGGACGGACAGGTAGGTAGGTAGATGGTAGATGACAGATAGATAGATAGATAGATAGATAGATAGACAGACGGACGGACGGACGGACGGACGGACGGACGGACGGACGGACGGACGGACGGACAGGTAGGTAGGTAGGTAGGTAGGTAGGTAGGTAGGTAGGTAGGTAGGTAGGTAGGTAGATAGATAGATAGATAGATAGATAGATAGATAGATAGATAGATAGATAGATAGATAGATAGATAGATAGAAATAACAAGAAAATTCAGAATCATCCAGGCATCCGAATCTACCATTGGAAATATTTGCACCTTCATTTCCGTCCTATGAAAGTGAAGTTATAGAATGGATCAGGCACCTGCACTTTAGGGTGCTGGATCCATTAGAAACCTCCCTGGGACTTCAGTACATGCTGGGCAAATGTGATCTCTATACTTTTTAGTGCTCCACAGCTTTCCACCCCAGCAACAGTCTGGCATGTGTGAGATGCTTCATGTGGTACCATCCCCTGGCAGGCCTGCTGGGCCAAATGCAATAAGGCCCCTTGGTTCACAAGGTGAAAGTGGAGGAAGGCAGAAGGTCATGAAACTATTTTAACTGGACTGTTAGCAAGGAGAAATCATAGCTATCTTTCCGCAAGCTCATCAAAAGACAATGCTCAAGGCAGAGGGACAATCAGGGGACAGATGAGTGACAGAAAAACTGCAACGGAACTCACCTGTTCCTTACCTGTATGGCTGTTACCACTTCCTCCTCCTCCACGTGCTGGGTGACATTGCAGTTGTGCAGATGTCATGATGTGCAGCCCAATGTGCCTATGCATTATGATATTTGTGCAAATGCAAGGCCACCCCCACCTATGGGCACAGAGGAAATGGTAGCATCCACAACAGAAGTAAGGTACAGGTGAGTTCCCTTGCAAGTTTCCACACCGCTTACTTATAACACCTTAATAACACCTCCACGCCAAGGAGAGCCTGGGATTGCTTGGCATTTTACCTAGCAGTCTCACTCCTCTGACCAGTTTTGAATGTCTGTTCACACAAGCCTAACTCCTTTTTGATACAGTTATTGCCTAGTACCTTCATTTTGCTTAAACTTCCATACCAGCAAATGCTTGCATCCTAAGTCCTATGCTGAAATCCCACAATCTTCATTACATTTGCATAGTAGTGGAAAAGACTGATTAAAGCTTTTGGTCTCTGGTGAAGTCGATGTATCTATGTGAGGATCAGATCGCGAGTACGCGGCCCTGGGCGGGGTGAGGTGGGAGGGGCAGCTGCAGCTTCCCTCTTGCTCGAGAAGGTGACATCGTGCCTTCTTGGGCAAAGGCAACCTGGGGAAGCCAGCTGCCAGCCTTCGCCAGGTCGGCTCGGAGCCAATGGCGAAGGCCGGTGGGCAGGGCCAGCTGTCAAACAGGGAGAACATGCAGTCTCCCTCTTTGACAGCTGGGCATGCACCGGCAATCCGGCTCTTTCCCCTGCCCCTGCGAAAGTGTTTGCTTCCGAAATGGTTTCAGGAGAAAAGCCAGATGTAAGACCTAATTTTTCAAATCTTACATCTGGGTGGGATTTCGGCAGCAAAACTGGTTTAAGAAACTGGTTTTGCGCGCCGACGTGAGGACGTGGTGTCCTCAAAGGGACCCTAATTCTGTCCCCTTTGCGGAAGCCATGTCTTAATCCCTACTCAAACAGGCTCTAAATCCATTTTTAGAGCCTGTGTGGAAAGGCCCTAAGAGAGAAAGACCAGGAGGCGTGTGTTAGAGAACTAATGGGAGTCAGATGTGTAGCTGTAAGGGAAGGATACAAACAAAATGTGTATATTTAAGGAGGCAGTTATATACAACTTTCATCTTTACCTTTCTGCTGTGGTTAAATTGCACCAAAATGTGAGATCCTATGTTCAATGTGCAGTATTTTCCTTCCAATGCACATTTTCTCTAGTGTGCTTTTTTCTGCATGGTAAGTGTGATGGTTTAGCTTATTAAGGCAATAGAAAAGTAAGAATGCAGCCTTCGAGACAGGTAAGAAGTGGGCCTGGCTCCCCTGCAGAGGTAAGGGGAGGGGTGAGCTCCCAGGAGCATAGCCAATGAGAAGCGATGGTCACAGGAGAGCCAAGTATAAAAGGTTGTGACAGGGAACAGATGTTGTTCTAGTTCTTGTTTTCTGAATTGGGGTTCACGTGTGTGAATGTTCAACACCCAGCGAGGGAAGAAAACAAGGGTAGATCCAAGTTCTTAAGCTTGTAGTAGAGAGACAAAGAGAATCCTGAGTGGAAGGTTACGGCGAGGCAGAGGAAGGTGTAGGGCTAAGAAGTGAAAAGTGTTATTGTTTCCTCAGTAGTGTAAATAAAAAAAAAGTTTGTGTTTCATTAGAAAAGTCTCCGTCTGAAGTACTTTTAACAAGCAGCAGTAGGGAGCTCAAAGGAAAAGGGTTTCTGTTGCTTTAAGGCAGTGAAAATACAATTCAAAGCAGCGCCACAAGCGGCTGAAAGAACAAATTCACGGCTCGTTATCAAAACAATTGAAAGTGATGAACACCAAAGCTTGGGGTTGGATCGGAGGCACGGGGAAGTGCCTCAGGGCTTTTTAGGGAAACAACTAATATTAGAGGTGTAGGTGACGAGGTGTGAAAGATCGAACACCAGCGAAGGTGGGAGTCGCAGTAAGCATGCTATTTCTTACAACGTAAGTTTTGTTTTTGTCTCTCTTTGCCCATATTTCAGATTTATAGGCATTCTAGGGAGGATGAAAGAATGTTCCCTGCCTTTTTCTTTCTTGATGAGGTGACATTTAGGGAAGGATTGAGTTATCACATTTGGGCTTTTGTTTGTTTGTTTAGTTTGCACTTTTGAAGAAGAAGAGTTGGCTTTTCTCACCAATTTAAGGTGACTCAAAATGGCTAACAAACCTTTCTGTTCTTCTCCCCTTAACAGACACCCTATGCGGTCGGTGGGGCTTCAAGAGCTCAGAAAAAGAGCTGTGACTAGCCCAAGGTCACCCAAATGCCTTCACGAAGGAGTGAGGAATCAAACCCAGTGACTATGAGATATGAAACTGGCTCATAAAACTCTTGGGCATAAGTTAGTGTACGTTTGCTTCAGCATTCCTGACTAAACTTGATAATCTTGCTATCAATACTGATTTTAGCATGGCAAACCTAACTATAGCAATGTAAATAGGTAACATGCAATTGAGTGAGTCTGGAAATAGGTACAGGAATATTTTTTTGTCAGAAACAAATTTGCACAGAACCACTGTTACACAGGAGCAAAGAATAGGAAGGAAGCTGCCAGAGACTGACAGGTAGTGTGTCTGGTAGGAGTTTTGGATGAAGCATTGTAGACGACAGAGCAAACCCCTTGTGCATAATCAGTGTACTTTCCTTGATATTTTATGAAAACAAATATACTAGATGTGCATTATCTGCTTTTTGGGCTGTTGTCTCTTGATGCAAAATTCAAGCACACTTGCTTCTAAAGCAGAAGGTAAGGCTTGTATATAGCTAGATTTCTAAAATGTATTCTATGAAATATTTTACATACAACGACAAACTAGCAACAACTGAAAAAAAAATCCAAGTTGTACTGTATAGAATTCACATAGAAGGACACTCAATCCATATTCACAAATACTGGCTGGTTACTTACGCAGATACATCAGTGCATCATCCTGGACAAGCTTAGGAAAATGGCTTATCATAGCTTCTTCTAGGGGGGATGCTAAAAACCAGAAACCATGATATGGGCAGTTGCTTAACCCTTCTACTATAGTTACCTCCTCAGATTCAACAGGGATGTGCATGAAGAAAAAAAAAGCTTGTTCATTTCACCGTTAGCAAAATCCATTTTGTTGTCAAATTGTTAAATTTAAAAAAAAGTTATTCACATTCATTTTTTGTACCTTTTTGCAAAGAAAAATACCTTTAATCTATTGAAAAAAGGCATTTGCAATACCCAAAACACAGCAAAATATTATTGTTTGATCAGATTCTTCATTTTTGCAAATGAGAGACTAGTTCATGAGAGACTGAGCCAGTTTGGTCTAGTGGTTAGGGAGCCAGACTCTTATCTGGGAATACTGTGTTTGATTCCACTCTCCTCCATGAAGCCAGCTGGGTGACCTTGGGCTAGTCATAGCTCTCTTCTGAGCTCTCACAGCCCCACCCACCTCACAGGGTGTTTTGTTGTGGGGAGAAGAACAGAAGGTTTGTCAGTCACTTTGGGTCTCCTTAAATGGGTGAGAAAAGTGGGGTAGAAAAGCCAACTCTTCTTCATTTTGACTATAGTTTTGGATATGCAAAAAAATAGAATAAAACAAAATAATGTTTTTTATGTGAATTTTTGTGTGAATGTGAAATGTTGAATCAAATTTGAGAACACAAATCAAATTTTGCACATCCCCGGAATCTAAGTGAACTTTCAGAGAATTTGGTTATGTGCCAAATTGTTGTTTGATGGAAGAGAAAGAAAAGACATAATGGAGGTGGATAGAAGATTATTTGTCTTCAAAGCATAGAATGATATAGGTGGCTTATAAATGTGCTGTACTAGACCAAAGGAAGAGGTTAATGTGTAGGTTAATTTAATTTAAAAAATGGAATAACATTGATTTTGGCCAATATCAATTACAACAGTACTACCCTATTTTACAAATAACAACTGGACATTTTACACATGTACAGCATTCTTCAGTAAAAATGTACCTGTTTTTAACAATGTGTCAGCATTTTAAAAAATTAAATTCTTTTCCATAGATGTGTTAGAAGCATTTGTAAGTATCCAAATAAATTCTTTACAATTCAATACATTATATAACAATTAGGAATATATATATATATATTTCTTTATATAATATATATATCATTAACTTAAAACTTTGAAAGCATTATTTTCTAGTTAATAATGTTATGTAAGGGAAATGAGGCAGACCAGATAGTACTAGCTGCTAAATCAGCACCAAGAGTTGCAATAGTTTTAAGAATTTTTATCCATTTGCTAAGCATCCAGAAAACTACATCTTTGGAGGCTGCCTTGGGTTTTCTAGAAGACAGCCACCAACTCTAGAACAGCATACACAAATCATATTTAAGCGCTTTCTGCACTGGGCCTTTTTCCAGATTATATCTTGGAATGGAGTCCTGACTTCCACATGATGGTGCAGAAGATGCCAGGCACCTATTCCAACATATAATCCAGAATAAGGTCCAATTGCAGAAAGGGATCAATTCTCCTGAAATAAGCCTGGCCAATTAGTTCCGATTGATTTAGTCCACAATGATGCAAATTACCCTTAACTAGATCAGGAACATCAGGCTTGATAGAGGCGTAGAAAACAGTATGTCACATGACAAATAAGCAACATACCTTGGTTTGGTAGCTAACACTTCCCATGGGCCAGCCCTCATTTGCCTGGGTCCCAAAGAGGTTGCTTTCTTATGTTCTCTTGCATTTTGGAAGCTGTGCCAGCGGGCACCGATGGGAACCAATTGTAGATGCAGATTAATGTTTCCTCGACCTTTTAAAACCCCAGCATGTGTAGAGCAGCCCATGAAAAGGTTCCCAAATGAAGGGGAATTGCCTTTTTTTTTTTTTTTTTTTTTTGCTGGGTTGCTATATTGTTGTGCATCAGTGTGACTTCGGTTTACCAGAAATAATTTGCCTGATTTACTTCAGTGGGATTTAAGGATGACTTAGGTTGCTTCAGCTCAACATTTTGCATACTAGAAAATGAGGAATCTCACCTTCCTCATTTTTAACTTTCAAGCAAAAAATATTGTTAGCTTTCCGAGTCAGAGAAATTACATATCGCGAGGTTTATTATAGTTCTGCTCGGGCATTTTCTTTCCCATCTAGTTACCTTCTGTATGAGTTACGGTCAATCTTTGCGTACCTTTTCTTTGCTTCCTACGGCTCATTCTTAAGATACAGTGCTCTGAAATATGGTACCTGAGAACTGCTGTTCAGTGCCTTCTCAAAGGTACTTGGGTCAAATGGCTTTTCCGTCTTGTATGAATCAGCTTACATTCAAAAAGAGTTCTATTCTCTCTTTGACCCTTATAATAATAAAACACTCTGACTAGTGACAGTACACTTTTTCCCTAACTAGACCGTTCATCTTCAGAACATGTTAAATAAATCAATGGACCATTCGATACTGATTGTGCACGTTATTAATGCTAAAGGTGTACTCACACTATTGCCTTCTTGAAATATTCCAATACTGTTTCCAGAATACAGTATGACTATAAGATTTTTTTCCAGGGAGGAGTTTTTTTCTATTTATTAAACAATAGCAAATAATAATAATAATAATAATAATAATAAGTAACATCAGGCTTATTATTGCACAGATATCAAAATAATGATGGAACCCTGATGATGTATAAACATTAAGAAAATTTAGTTTAGTGTTGTATATTAATTCCAGTTATAGATATGAATCAAATGTTTGTTAACGCCCATCAGTCTGGATTTTTCCAAGTTTCCATTTCTACCACTGCCACAGTCCAGAGAATGTAATTTTTGCTGAAAACTGATGGCTATTCATAGCACATTATATCTTTATTCACAGAATGGCATGTTCAATTGAATGCATACAGAATAATCTGGGGGGAGACATATTCAACCATGTAAAATAGTTTCTCCGCATAAAATAATGCAGAATTAGTGCTATTTTTCTTGGCAAGGTGTATGAGGAATTTATATAAATGCATGATCACTCAATGAACACAACATGGCTTCTGGTATCGGATGCTGGTAACTTGAATTACGGCACCCATGTTTTCATATTCATTTTTAAAGCACATTCTGTGAGTATTGTTTTACTATAATAGGTGCATTCCAGTTTCAAGTATGAAAACTACACTTTTAAAAAAAGACACAGAGGGCTCTACATTCTTCTGAATATATTCATAGCCGGAAGAAAAAATCTGAAAAATTAAGAATTTTGCACAGTCGAAAATGTAATTAACAATAACTGTGACAAAACGTCTGTTTCCAAAGTACCCTCTGGAGTTAGACGGGTGGAAATTTTGATGTTTAAAATGGAAGTGAATGGAAAACACAGTCATACAACAATAGATGCTTCTAGAATCTCTGAGGGACTCCGTACCTAATGGCCACTCTGCATATATAAGCACAAAAAAGACTAATGCAAGTAAGTATTTTGTTTTGTTTTAATCCTTGTAAACTTGTCCTGTATTCTTGAAACACTCTACACATTTTGAAGGGGGAAAACGAGCAGGAAAAAGGAAAAGAGGTTGTTTGTTTGTTTGTTTTTAAAATGGAGGATTATAATTAAATTGACAGGAAATCAAATAACTTTAATTTTGGCATCAACTGCTTTGGTCACACCATACTGACACTGATCCCGGGTGCTTTGTTTTAAACACCCAGATACGAAAGGTAGGCTTGTTGTCGTTTTCTACTTTTAGTTCCAACACAGTTCACCGTTTCCCCGAAAGGGATTAGAGAAACAGAGAATAAAGGTGGTTTGCTTGGTTTCATTTTTAATAGTATGGATTAATCTATAAGTCTACAGGAGCGAAAGAACAAGTTCAGCCAATTCAGCCTTTTTGTGTACATGTTCTGCAGCAAAGCTGCTGAAGTACTTTCCGTTGACAAAGATTATTCTTTTTCACTAGCATACAGAAACCGCCTTCGGCCCATGATTCTTCCGTCGCTTTCAGAGGTCACAAACAGTGGAAAGGAGGTGAAGTTTTGAACATCATGGTGTCAAGGGAAGGAAGATTTAATTGGTCAGACAGGCAAAATTCATGGAAGAGACCATTGGGGAGCAGGAAGCAGATAGGAAATTGTGTTTCCATCAGAAGGAATTTCAGTCACAACAGCATTTGTTTCCAGGAATAAATATTGTGTTCCAGCAAGGAAGGATTTGTATCCATTTATGAAAGGAGAAAGAGAGAGAAAAACAAAAAAACGATCAGAAAGAGAAATATTAGAAAACAGTAAAATATACAGTAAAAGATATATATTGAGTAACACAAATAAAAAGAATGCTTAGGTAGCTGTTTCAGAAGAGCATAAACATAACCTCAAATCATGGGTGCTTTTCCACTGTCACTAAAAGTACCCATTAAGTACCCATTAATGGGTACGTAATGACATTTCTGTACCCATTAATGGGTACTTAATGGGTACTTCTAGTGACAGTGGAAAAACACCCCATATGTAATTCTATTCTTATTTCAGAAAGAAGTACTTATGACAGTGATGTAACCAATGGCAATATACTAGCATTAAAAGGATTGTATGGAACAGTTGTTTATTCATCACCACAAAAGCCAGTCAGAAAAGGCCACAGTTTGCATTGAATTTGCACATATATTTTTTTTAAAAATCCATGCTGTTCAAACGGAAAAGCAGCTCAACAGAGCAGAGAAGAGAAGACCGCACCCAGGTGAATGCTTGCTGTCTGGGTACTAAATGCTGATAGGCAAAATCAAGGCCCGCGTTCTCTTTTTTATCTTGGACTGGGCACTTACAGAGCATTTGCATGTTCCAACTTTAGAGACACACTCAAAATGAGCTTAAATCCGTTCTTTTGACAATTTGCCCTTAGCGATTACAGAAAGGAAGAAAGAAGAAAGTGTGAAAAGGGAAGACTGCTGGGTAAAGTGTGAAGTGAAGTAGTTTTAAGAGGGTCAGAAGTGTGCACAGTGAGAATGGAAGCTGAAATATTCAGTTGGAAGACAATTGTAACAGGATACAAATCGTGTTCTGGTATGAAGAAGTGTCTGGGAAGAGTAGTAGAACATCTGAGCAAGAATGAAAGCAGTATACTAAAAAGCTATCAATAGGCACTCATCAGTCCTATAATACAGACAAAAGGAGCTGGAAGAATGATTTCTTGCAAGACACAAGGAAAGAGAGTAGCAGCTGAGATTGAGCCATAAGGAAGAAGCATGGATATTCACATTCCACTGGGGCGGGGGGGGGGATCCATTCTTCTCCAAGCAATGAAACACAGTCAAGTGGCCCGCAAATCACATTGTCAACATCCACTGTTCTCTGATGCCTATCCCCAAAAATCGGGAGAGTTTTGGAGGGCAAGATAGTTGTGTTTCTCTTGCTGAATTAAGGAAAACCTCAGACAGCATTTGGCAAACAACTTTACAGTCCGTATGGAGTCTCCTCCCATCAATCAAAACTGAGAAATAAGGTCTGGAAAAAAAATAACAAACTCTCCAACAATTTTATTCCACTATGCAGCTTGCTTCAGTGTAAAACTGATCAAAATAAACTTTGTTTCCTCCTTGATGGCTTTTGCTGGCACAAACCTAATCCCTCACTTCATGAAAAATACACGGACGTAATCCCCTCAGTTCATGAAAAATACACCAAACTGAAAGAAGTCACTGATCCATGTCAACTGTACTTGATTTTTATGCAAACAATGTGGGAAAATATATATATATACACGGTACACATAATTTTGGTGAGTATTTCTAAGAGAAGGGACAGGTGGCAACGAGCTTGGAAGAAGGTGTATTTGGAAAATTATAAATGTTCCTGTAGGCCACAAAAGACTAGCTATTCCAGGACTGCAGGAAATGAAGCCTTGTTTCAGGAAGTAACTGGTCAATCCATTTAAAAAATGATAGCTTTCCTCATGGGGTGGAGGAGAGGTGATCTGTGGAAAAGGTGTGCCTTCACAAACGGCCCTTGTGGAAGTGGAAATCCTTGCTTTTATAAAAAAAAAAACTGATAAGACGAGGCATTTTAGGGAGGCTTTGTATATGGAACATCAACGTGTCCAGGAGGAATCACAAGATTCTTGGGAGGTGTTGGTGGCCCCTTCCACACGAAGAGAACAAACATGGTGGAAAATCCTAAATGTAACAGTGGAAAGCTCCACAATGATCACTTCCATAATTTTAACAGGAGGGGGGAGATGGGTGATTTATTTTCAGTCCCCGTCCACACTATGTGGTCTCTTCCAGTCCATGTTGCATGGTCTACTTAGGGGAAGCCATGATGGAGCAGGCAAGAAATAGCCTATTCCAAGTGTTGTCTGCATTTGCATACCCCAATGTGGCCCAACTCTGGCTGTAGGTTTTGAAGTTGGCGTAGAATCTTTGAAAGCCGGGAACTTTCATTTCCAAACTTTAGTGCTTCCAGGAGAGCGTGCTTTACTGCACACTGACTTCTGGTGGTATTTCTGGTGGCTCTGCAAATGTGTCTTCACAGTGAGGTTGTAACTGTGCACATCACTCAACAACATGCTCATATTCCTCCTAGATCCATTCTAATGTGGATGCTCCTTCACTGAGCTGGATCAAGGAGCGCCAGTATGAATTTAGACCAAGCTTATAAGGGCTCCCACTTCTGAACACTTAGCACACTTCTGAACAGGATCTGCTCTACACTCTGATGCAGACAATGGGTACCAAGCAACTCCTTGATCCAGACCACTATGCAGACAACGTGTTCTTAGCACTTCCTTAATCCAGATTAACATGTAAGTGCAGAAAGAGCTTAGGAGAGGGCTGGGCATCCAGAACAGATGTGGAAGGATGGGCCTTGAATTGGAATATATTTTAATCCAAGGCCAGTGCAGAAAGGGTCTCAGAATCCAACCCACTTTTATTCCTTTGGCACCTCCTTCCCAAATGGAGAAAACTCTGTCAACACTGGAATTTTGAACGAAAAGGAAAAGCCCTTTCTCAGGAAATTCAAAGCCCACAATGTACATAATATGAAAGTATTTCTGTAACTGACTCTGTTGATAGAAACTACTGAAGTTATACATATGAGCAAACAAATGAGAATAAAAACTAAAGTTTGTGCCTGTACTGTTTTTGCTTGAGAATAAAAAAGAACTGATGCTCTTATGTTTAACAGCTTCTTTGTATTATGTAATGCTAACACAGTGGTTCTCAACCTTTGTAATGCCGTGACCCTTTAATACAGTTCCTCGTGTTGTGGTGACCCTCAACCTAACTCTAACCCCCAGCCATACAATTATTTTTGTCGCTACTTCATAACGACCCCTGTGAAAGAGAAGATCGGCCCGCAAAGGGGTCGTGACCCACAGGTTGAGAACCACTGAGAAAGACAGAAATAGTACTGATTTTGGGATGGGGGAAAAAAAACTTACCATCTTTACAGACTAGACCAACAACACAGAGACCAGTATCTAAGATATAGCCATTTGGACAACTTGTACAGTTTTTCTCTCCTGGACCACTACATCCAAAGCAGCTGACATCACACCTTAGTTTTAAAAAAAATACCAAGGTTATGGTTTATGGTGAACAAGAGTATCATACCATTTTGAGCATATGGTACTTGATTTCTTCATGTTGCTATGTGCTGCATATAAATTGCCAAATAATATTTAGGATAGGTAAATAAATATAATGCAAAATGATTTCAGAACAAACTATTTGGGGGTGAAAAGTGGATCTTATGTGGCAAAAAAATTACAGTAAATAACTGGAAACTTCTAAAATGTAGATATACAGAAAACAAAACAGATAGGAAATGACAAGCAGTTTAACGAGGTGAAATATCATCAAGGTACTTTAAAAGTTCAAGACATTTCAGGGGAGACGTGTAAAAAGGTATAATGACTATAGGTAGTATTCTTCTTATTTTGGCCCTGTTCACACGTAACTGCATAGAACGATATAACCATACCATTCTACCAGTTAAGTTTGGGGATAGAGGGTCAATTTCACACTGTGAACGCTGGTATATCTTCCAACTTTACCACCAGCACTCATGGTAGGCATGGTCCATTCCTGACCACTCAAATCTCGATGGCAATGGCCGTGGCAACTTCTGCCATGCACCTAACCATTGCTATGGCAATTGCGATATGGTGTGCATCTGTGCAGCCACAGCCCTACCATCACGCCATGGACATATGCAACATTCACATCAAAAGAAAGTGAAAATGCTGCATCCAGGAATTCACTGGGAGGTCACCAACAGATCCTGGTGAACACCTACACTTTGGGATGCTGGATCCATTCCTTATCCACTCAGCACTACCTTAAGTACTGTGTAGGTCAGATAGCTGTGATTGCCAGGTCTTGGTAATGAGCATATGCCAGCACATTGCTACCGTGACTGGGCATTATGGCAGTGACCACAGCTGTGCTGTCCAGTCCCAGGCACCGTTCGTCCAGAAAAGGCATGAACAGAGTGTGCTGTGCTATGCTAGTCTGGCATCTAGTCTAGCTGTAGAGCCCATTTTTGTGCTCTGCAGCTATAAAGGCAGGAGGCAGCCTTGTACGTGTGGGACCATTTCTAGGACAGAAGCGTTTGGTGTGGTATGTATGCCCCATCTGAAGGAACACCTTCTCCCATAGTGTCCTGCCCGTGACTTAAGATCTAGTAGTGAGGCCCTCTTGGTTGTCCCACCACCTTTTATAGTGAGTCGGGTGGGCACCCATGAAAGGGCCTTTTCAGTAATGGCCCCAGGTTATGGAATAGTCTCCTCCTTGAGGTGCCTCATGCCCCTTCCCTGTATATATTCAGGAAGGTGGTGAAGATGCACCTCTTTGTCCTGGCCTTTGGCTAAAGTGATTATACTCCCCCCCCCCCGCACTGTAGATACTTTTATTTTAAGATTTGGGATATTATTATTTATTTATTTTTAAACGTGATGAATCGTTTTAAGTGTTTTTATGTATTTTATTGTATTAATATATATTGATTTGTAAATTGCTGTTTTAAAGGTTGTCACTTGTCCTGAGACCTTCGGGTATAGGGTGGGATAAAACTATAAATAATAAATAAAATAAATAAATACCCAACTTCCCCTGTAATCAAGGTGCAAAAAGGCCCATGCATATAATACAGAAGCAATCTCTGCTAACTTCAGATTAAGGGTGTTTTTCCACCGCAGCCCTTAGATCCGGATCTAAGAAGATCTGGATCTAAGGAATGGGTACATTCCTTAATCCGGATCTAGTCAGATCCGGATTAAGGGAAGCACCCAATGTGTTTCCATAGGAGGTGTAGCACCCATTAGCAATGGGTGCTAACCCCCATGCCATGGAAACACCTTTGCACCCATGTGGGTAATATGGATCGACCCCCAAGGGGTCAGTCTGTCATCCTAGTTGTGTCTGGGAACGGGGGGAGGTGATCTTTGAAGTCCCAGGTTCGGAGTGATTTTGGAGTGATTTCAAAATCATTTCGAAATGACTTCAAAGTCCCTCCAAAGAAATCGCCAAGGACTTTCGGAGAGGCTCCGGAGCTGTCAGCGTGGTCCCTGTGCTATTAGTGCAGACCACTCGGACTCCCCTCCAAAGTCCCTCTGAAGAGATCGGCAGGGACTTCGAAGCTGCTCCAGAGTCTCTTCAGAGTGCCTCCGAAGTCTGTGCTGATCTCTTTGGAGAGACCGGGAGTGAGACTCCGAAATCTCTGCCGATCGCTTCAGAAGGAAATATCTCCGAAATCACTCCAAAGCTGGGACTCTGGGGCTCCCCCCCCCATGCGTGCATTCCCTCCCCCTAGCCTCCTCTAGACCCCATTGCCTGTTTCCTGTGGAAACAGGCTCCCTTTAATCCAGATTTTCTGGCAGAAGACCCAATTGCAGAAAATCCAGATTAAAGGGCAGAAAGTACCCATTTGATCCAGATTTCCCCCATGGCAGTGGAAACAATCGGGTCCCAAGTGGGTGCCATGGTAGAAATGGGGTCATCCGGCTCACACCCAAATGGGTCCTTAATGGGTGCAAAAATGGGTACTTTTTGACAGGGAAAAACACCCTTTATCTCGCAAAAGGAGAAACTTCATATACCAAACTTTAGAATCACACTTGTCAAGAGCCACATTTTTATGAGTTGAATTGCATTTGTTTTAAAAAGGCTGTACTTACCTTTTGCAAGATTTGTGTCCATTTTCTAGAGAGTGATCTAAGTAATACCCATTGTTGCAAGCGAGCACACATCGTCCATTCTCCATAAGGTATTCTTCTGTGCAATTTATACAAGAATCTGCTCCTGGACCTCAAAAGCCAACAGATCACACAAGGTAACATGCTGATGTGTTCTTAACAGAGTATGAGCAACAGACATGCAAGATACATCAAAACCAAAAGTACAACAATTAGATGTACAGTGTTTTCAGCAAACCATTTCAAGAAAGCTGAGGAACTATTTGGGCTAACTTGGTCAGAAAAGATGCAGAAGGGCTTCATCCAGACATCAGTTACTTATTCCGTTATATTTGTATATTCCAGAATAAAGCATGGCTATATTGAAATATCTAAATGCAGCTGCTTTGACAACCACGAATGCCTATTTTCTGTTGATTTTCTCAAGGATTTTTATTTTTTTAAGATGGCCTGTGTGGGTTTGATGATACGAGACCCCATCCTGCCCTGTGAGACACACCACTTAGAAATGGGGATCCAAGAGTACCATTATTGTTCTCTATGGCTGAAGTGGCCTTACCCCCCCCCCCCCCCGCAAAAAAAAAAACCTATCCCAGCCTGATTTGGCCTCACAAATATCTGACCTTGCACAATGTTATTTTAACCAATGAAAGAGTGTCAGGAATACCTGCACAAGAAGTGCAAGAATGATGGCATGGTTCACAATCCCTGCCATTATAATATTTTCCTTCTTCACAGCGAACAATACATCTGGATCCTTGCAAACTGTACAAAAACAAAGAGATAAATATGAAATATTGCACTCATCGGTTGACTGAAAATGAAGTTTGCAGAAGATGACGGAGAACGTCTCTTTCCCCAAAACAACTCTGGATATCTGAAATTCAAATTTAAGCATTATGCTATGTCAAACACAAAAACGTTCAATCTACGTTTACAGGTAACAGGGCATTAAAATTTGCATGGAATAGATCTCCAACCAGTGGTCTAAATTTGAAGGATCACAGGACTGAGATTTTTCCTCCTCAATATTTTCTTCGGCACACTGTCAAAAACAGTTTGTGATAAAACGCCGAGACATGATGGTCATAACTTCTGCTCTATTGTTGTTACAAGTTGTTGCGTTGAAGCATTCTGCCTAGCATCTGATATAGCTTCGTTAAAAGTACAGGTATTTCTTTAATTGGTGCATCTATTTGTTCTTACTTTCCTGCTGCCACACTTATCGAAACACATTAATGAAACACAGCATGTATCTTAATTGATACAAAAAGGTGGTTGTTTAGGAAAAATACTATATGAATGTTACTTTGTGTACTCTCATCTATCAAGAAAGATGGGAACAAGAAGATGTCAATAAAATCTGGAGATATTTTTGTATCGGAAGAAATTCATATCAGACCCTTTGTCTGAATGGCATTCTTATTCAAGATTCATTTGTTACTTTTACCATTTATCATTTAAGAATTCTTTGGATTTACTGATATTATATTTTGTAAGCTTCTTTGAGAAATTTTGTAAATCAAAATGTAGCATAGGATTGTTTTTTAAAAAGAGCTCAAAAATGGATCTGACCATGTCATTGTCGTATTTGCTTTGCGACATGCACACTTTTGTTAGCAATAGTTTGGTTTGACTGAGAACCACCCTCATTCAGCTGTTTTGGATAGGAACTGAATCGGGAAGAAAAAGCTTGTCATTTTTTTTAACTCTCTAAGCTCAGTTCAATGCTTCAGCAATCCTTAAGATGCATCATGTCTTCCTGATTGGTCTGTTTGAGAGGGTTGATATCTAGTCATTTCAAAACTGTTATTTTGTTAAGGGCCATTATGTTGGGCCATTTCTGTACTGAAATGTAGATCCAGACCAAAGGGCTTCTGGTCTAGACCCTTGGCCTCCTCATCTGCATGTTAATGTGGATCCAGGAGCCCCAACCACCCCAATTTAGCTCCATCGGTTTAAGGTTGAGCCACATCTGGTTTAAGAGTAAGATCCGGATCACAGAGCCATGCAGATGGTATGCTTCTGAAATCCAGGTACAACCAGAAGCTGTTATTCAATGGGTGCCATAATGTGCTGTTGAAAAGCAGCCCCACTATGGCTAGGAGTGAAAGTTCGGAGCCTTGGGTCTTTGAGGGGGAGACATTTTTCAGTAGAACACTATTGATTGCTGCTGAAGAGCTTCCCTCCAGATTGTCTTCTAGCCTTCAGGGCCATTGAGGGCTGCCATTCATGGTGGACAGCCAAAAAATACTTGCCGAAACGCCACGGCTAGGAATTCTCAGTCCTAGCCATTGTGGGGATGGGAGTGCAGCTGTGAATGTTGTGGGAGCTTCACAGCCTCGGGGAGATGGTGCAGATGGTGTGACCATGCCTCCCCATGATCCGGATCTACTGATACGGATCTCAACCAGTTAAGTGCAGAAACGGTCTTGCTGTTGGCAGATTGGTTTGGGGAAAATGAGAAAAGACACAAAGGTCATTTGTCTGCCAGGATGAGAGTGAGCAGCCTTTGAACCAGGGTTGAGTATTGACTTTTTGAAAGATCTTTTAAAAGTTAAGCATGGTCTCCTTGCCTTACTTTAGAGTAGGGATGTGCAAAAATATTGGAAAAATTCAAAATTCGATCAAATTCAAAATTTGAATTCAGACATTCAAATTCAAATAGAATGTCCATAGATTTGTTTTTTAACATTCAAATGAATTCAAATGTTTTGAATCGTTTGTATGAATTATTCAAACATACGTATGTGTACAGACATGTAAGCCTTACGTCATCTTATTTGTATCTTATGATGTACATCAAAATGAAAAAAGAGGGGTTCTGTTTCACTTTCATTTTAAAGTGTTTAAATTTATTATGTAAGATACTACACAAACCAATAACCCACCACTCTATTAGATTTAGGTAGGCTATAAAGGTTAAAAAAATGTATGTAAACTTGTTCCAGGTTCAAGGCTATTGTACATACTTTCTTGCCACCACATCCCACACAATCTAACATTTCCTTACCTTAGGCCATGCCTGCATTCTGTACATGTATGAAATTCAGTGCACGTTTTACAGTTTTCACTGCACTTACGGCATACAACCTTATCTGGAATGGAAAAGAAACCGAGTATTAAAAATCCAGCTCATATGCATGCAATATAGAAACCATATTATTGTTTTTAATTCAGTATTGTAAGGGTAAGTTTGAAGGCTGATATGGAATGAAATATCCAGCAATGCTAAATTATTGGCATTAGATGAATGCAGGGAACGGCTTTGCTCCCTCACTAACCACTTGTTGATTTGTCTCTAAAGCAGTCCTGCAAGATGGAAGCAACACGGAACTCACTGAACAAAAGTGCGGGAAAGTGTTTCCTGCCTGTCTAGATGGAACTAAGAGCCTTTTTGCACTTACCTTAGATCTGGAATCCCGTGCAGTGAAGTTTTTCTTCAGGGCCTCTTCTGTCTATACGGCCATGGTCACACGTGAGTTTTAGGTCAACGTGAGTAGGCACCCTGGCCGTGTCACTCACATTAATTTTATCTAAGCTATATGTAATGACCCAGAGGAGAGGTAAGTAGGTTTGGGAGGAAAGGTAAAACAAGGTAGCAAAGAGAGAAGCCATAAAGGGGTGGGGCTTACAAAACCTGAGTAGGAGGGGGATGAGCAAGCCCAGAGACTTGACCAATGAGGGACCTAGAACAGCAGAAGTGAGAGTATAAAGGAAGACTGCAAGGGAAGAATGGGGTTCGTTATCCAATCAACACGGATCTCTGGGAAGCCTTTGAAGAAAAAAATGGCAGGGATCCTAAAAGAAATCAATAGTGCTGAAGGAAGGGTTTGAATACTGAAGTACAGTGGTACCTCGACATACAAGTGCCCTGACATACAAGTGTTTTGAGATACAAGCCGCCGAGCGAGTGATATTTTGCTTTGAGATGAGAGCAAGATTTGAGATACGAGTACGTAAATACAGTACAGTACATAACAAAAACAACTGAGGTGGTGTTTTGGGAGCTGGAATGGCTTAATGGGAAAATTGCTTTGCGATATGAGCGATTTGACATAAGAGCAAGGTTACGGAACGAATTAAACTCGTATGTCAAGGTACCACTGTACAGAGTACCCGAGCTGATACATGTTGCCTGTTTTAAATTGTAACAATAAAAGCAGTTCCTGAGTTCAAGTGAAGCTGAGACCTGCTGAGTCTGTCAGAGGTCTCGCCATTAGGGTTACGAGCCTGGAAATGTTACAGTTGCTGGAGGGGCAGAGATCACAGCCCGTTTAGTGCTGAAGGCAGCAGCTGGGGAAGCGTTTGTTTTCTTTTTACCCAAGCTGAGGGAAACTGAAATCAACAAAACTAAGCGGTGGAAAGGCAAGTGGTGCTGAGAGCAAGTGATCTCTGGCTCCCATGTGAGGAGATGTTACACCATAATCCAAGCCAGCCTACACCTGTGAGACCGTCCTAAAATGTAGTCCTGTTTTTACAGGACTGACACAGACTCAGACTGCCCTGAAATTCCAGGCTGTCTTCCGCTTCCTCACGTGTGAGTGGGGGGGATGGCCTAAAGGAGGCAGAACTGTGCTGTGGTGGGTGGCGCCCAGTATTTCCTTTTGGCCAATCGGCATGTACGGAGATCATGAGGCACCCCACCTCCTCAGATTATGTATATGATTCCTCTCTCTAGCATTTTTTACACAAATTTATTTTTATTATTAAAAAAAATTAATTACAAGGAGAAGAAAAGCACATAAAAAAGGAAAGGGGCATGAAGGTGAGAGAGTAGGCTTTAAAAAGAATGGCAAGCACACACCCTCGCCTCCCCTGAGTGACATGAACAGCATCCGATAGGAAATAGGCCGACCCATTTCAGACTCATCTGACCAGGGCCTATGTTAGCGGACACTAGAGAGGCCTGCACCAGATGGAGTGAAATCCAGATCTGGATTATCTGTGGATCTGTTTAAAGAGGTCTACCAGCATACAAAAAGGCCAGTCTGGAACACCAAAGGCATTCAGAAGGCACACCTTAATTTTCCAAACTCCTGCTTTTGCCCTTGTTTTAATGTCTCTTAAATGAGATTTTTTAAAAAAAAAATGGAAAAGGGCATATAAATATCTGAAATAATAAATACTACCAGAAGGACAACAGTCATGTGTGTGTATATATGCCCTATATATTATAGGCTTTGTAGTAGGAATTGCTCCCTTTCCTATTGATGCGCAGTAACAATTTTGAATCTTGTTCAGTACACAGTGTGAACAGTGTTTTTATGGCTGTGCAAGTGACAAGGGCAAGATCTTCTCAGGCGATGTCAAAAGTGATATGATTCTCATACTGTTATAGTGAATGGATGGTTAAGGTTGGCACACAAATTCTGTTTAGCTCAAATAAAGATTCAGTTGTGTTACGGGTGTGTACAAATGGCGTTTCTTTGCATTCAATTTGAATCAAACTGAATGTAAGAAAATTCATATTTGTTTGAATAGATCCCTTTCAAATGTGGTAGGATTCTATCCGATACAAATGTATTTGTACAAATTTGTACGAATATTCTGTATGCATCTGATACGTATTCAATACACATCCAATACGTATTCCATAACATATCTAAAGGGTCAAGTCCGCCCTGAATCCACTTTGAATCCACTCTCAATCTATGTCGAATGCACTCTGGATCTCTTGCAGACGTGACAGAAGAGGAAGAGTTGGCTCTTCGACCCTGCTTTTCTCACCAACTTAAGAGGACTCAAGGCGGCTGACAAAACTTTTCTTCTTCCCATGACAGGCACCCTGTGAGGTAGGTGGGGCTGTGAGAGCCCAGAAGAGAGCTGTGACTAGCCCAAGGTCAGCCAGCTGGCTTCATGGGGGAGGGTGGAATTGAACCCGGTATTCCCAGATAAGAGTCCGACTCCCTAACCACTAGACCAAACTGGCTCACAGAGACTCTATGTTTGTTTTGTAGGCTACAGAGTGCTTTCAGAACTCTAACATTAACTTTCCAAATATTTAATAATGATTTATAAAATATATATACTTACTATTGTCCAGGTAAAATCCATCTGGGCAAGCGCTAACACAACTCCTAGTTTCTTCATTGATATAATAACCCGGTTTACAAGTATTGCACTGATCACTGTGACCTCCAAAGCATGTTTCACAGTTGGCTGAACATTTTTTGCAACGTTTCTTGTCTGCACTGTAGTGACCAGGTGGACAGTTGGGAACACAGATTCTTCATTGTAAAGAATAATGAATTTTTTTAAAAAATGAATGAGTAAACAGAAGCAGATGTATCTATCAAATAACAACTACAACCACAGAAAGTACAAACATAGTCCCAGAATTATCCTCCACAGTCTTATTCTAGACTAACCCTCATCTAAAGAGGAAAAAGAAGTAGGAATTTGCACAAAAATTTTTTGCATTCAAATTCGAGTCAAATTGAATGTCAAAACATTCTATTCAATTCAAATGTTTAGAATCCAAATGCAACAAAATCCAGTTCAAATTGAATACATTTGAAACTATTTGTTCAAATGTTAGATTCGAATCCTGAGATACAAATCTTGACAACATTCATATTTGAAGATACGAATGTCAACAACATTTGTTTGTGTTATACGTATCTGTACGTATTTTGTACGCATCCCGTTTTATCCCGTATGCATCCCATTTTCATCCCATATTATAAGCACAAATGTGTACAGTTATGGATGAGATTCTTATGATCTTTTTCATACCGATACGTATGATCTGTTTTGCATCATTTAAATAAATGTTTTGGCACATTCAAAATTCATTCAGATCTTTAAATTCAAATGTGAAGACATTCTATTTGATTGAATTTGATTGAATTTTGAATGTTTCGAACATTTGTGCACATCCTTAAAAAGAAGCCCTTCCCTTGTATTGATTTCTTCTAATCTGCCTTTAGCACCCACCATTTTGGGGACTGTGAATCTCTGGACCATGGGATTTGCTCTACATGTAAAGAATATAACTATTTTTATTTATTTATTTGAATTTTTATCCCACCCTATACCCAAGGTCCCTGGGCAGGTTACAACATTAAGAAACATTGAACATATAAAATGAACATTAAAACCCTAACAATGCCTGAATGTGGGGAAGAAAGCCATTTCCTTGTTTAACCAAAGGCTAGGGCAAAGAGGTACATCTTCAACCCTCTCTTGAATGTATTAAGTGAAGATACCTTAGACACCTCAGGAGGGGGACTATTCTACAATCTGGGAACCACCACTGAAAAGGCCCTATCCTGGATGCCCACCCCTTTTGCTACTGAGGATGGTGGTACAACCAGGAGGGCTTCCCCTGCAGATCTTAGGGTATGGGCAGGTCAACTGATATAGAAGAAGGTGTTATTTAAGAATGTATATTCTGCCTTTCACCAAAGAGCTCAAGGCAGGTCTCAATTATAAAAAGGTGTAATATATATAAAGTATTCCTAAAGCATATTAAAAATGTAATCTCCCCCCTCCCACTTCTCCGCTCCCTGGCAGAACAACTTACACAATTAGTAAACCTAAAAACATATAGCTTTCTTTTATACACTAGGAATATGCATATACTGAAATTGTGTTTTGGTTCATAATGAACCTGAACTTTAAGCCACATGAACAATTTTCATTGCACGGTACAACAGCCAAGCTGATTTTATGAACCAGCCTGTAATTCAATGAACAGCTTGCATCTGAGTCCTCTCCTGCCTTCTACTACCGTGTTTGCTGCCTCCCTGGATTGCTTCTGGATATTCCCCATTCTATCTACTTCCTCTTCTCCAACATGTGTCTTGTCACTTCCAATTGCATGCCTTGCCATTCCTCGTTGAACCTCCATCTCCCATCACCTCCATGGGCTCTTGCCCCCTTCTCTTGGTCCCATTCCATCCCACTATCACTAGCTGCATGGTCCTGAAAAGATTGCAACTAGCATGTTGTTATCTAGAGGCCTTTCTGCACTAAACAAGTGATTGGAATTAGTGGGCCAGGAGTTATACAGCAGGAATGGCTCCAAAGGACTGGGATAAACCTTCAGCACTTGGGTGACTGTCTCAGTTCAGCTCTGTAGAGTCTGTGATCATCAGAGCCCAATTCCAAGTTCTTTGAGTGCTAGGAACCAACAATCCTAGCTCCAGTTCCCCCAGGAGCATTTTGGCAGCAGCACAATTTTGTGTGCTATTAAAAGGCATCCCTCTATTAAGACTGAAAAAGGGAGGCCAGCACTTTTCTGCACACCTCATTAGGCCAGTCTTGCCACCCCTAGAAAGCTGGTAGGCCAGAAAAAGAAGTCCACCAATGTCCCAGTATAGGCAGCCATTTTACCTGCCTGGATCAGGACATGATCCATCATCTTGTAAAGCATGATCAATGTACTGACTGAAATTAAACGGTTTAGACAATAGAAAGAAAAGAGTTATCTTCTTACCGGGTATTGTTTTTAGATTTGTAGTAGTAGTGCAGGCAATCATTGCAGTGATCAGGCCCTGGTCCACCACATCCTACTTTACTGCATTCTGAATTGCATGGACCTTTTGACAAAAATGGTGGAGAGGGGAAAATCACAATTTGACTTGAACCATGGGTGTGTTCCCGTGCAAGATTAAATTTGAATCCAGTCCATTTTGGGGATAGTCTGATCCCACTTAAATTTTTATTCCTGGACTTTACGAGGACTATATCACTAAAATTCACAGAAAAAAATCCTTGGAAAAACAGGTCTTGGTCCCGTTTTGACAGCTAGACCTCTCTCCCCCCCCCCCTTTGGTAATGGTACCAGACTATTCGGGGAGATCTGCCCTTTGGGCTGTCCTCCCCCCCCCCAAATCCTTCTGGCCAATGCCTGCTGCCAGATTAAAAAAAAAGGGTTGGATCTTTGAACATAGATTTCCCCTTTTTGTGAATGCAACTGTAATGACGAGAGATACATTACATTGTAACAGCTAACAATCGCAGAGGGAATCTTTCTTTAGCCCGACTTGGTCCTGACTGTTGGCTGCCTGGTAAAACCCATCATCTGCAAATTCCCTCAGGGAGCACAGAGAGGGAGGAAATAAAGAAATAATAACTTTTGGAGAGGGGAAGAAGTCAAGCAGGAAGAGTTCCACTTACGCTGCTGCTGCACAAAAAGGTGGCAAAACCTGTCCCTGTCAAAGGACAAGGGGTGGAGATAAAAAGATCCTGTTTCACCATGCTGGGGATTTGAGAATGCACACTTGGTTCTTTTTTTTTTCCAATCCATTTTTTTTATTTTCATTAATACATTTCCATACATAATTGTATACCAATACAATAATTTTGATAAATTTCCATGTGACTTCCTCCGTTCTCCGGATTCTTCTTCTTCTAGTCCATTATATTGTGCTCCATACATCTACTTGTTGCTTTTTCTCCTAGAGGCCAATGCCTTCCATCGGAATACCCACCCCCTGAAGAAATTGTATAAACGGTCCCCAATCCTCTAAAAACTTATTCACTGTTTTATCTGCCATATCCATCAATTTAATTATCCATTCTTCTTCTGTAGGCAGTTCCTCTTGCTTCCATTTTTGTGCATATAGCAATCTGGCAGCTGTTACCATATACAAAATCAAAGTCTTTACTTTGCTTAAACTGTCATCAACAATACTCAATAGAAATAATTCTGGTTTAAACTCAAAATTAATATTCAAAATTTGTCTCATCCAGCGCCATATTATTTTCCAATATTTTTTTGCTTTCTCACATGTCCACCACATATGATAAAAAGTACCATCTACCTTTTTACATTTCCAGCATTTTGTTGATTTCCAAGCTTATATGGCGTTAGATACCATCTGTACATCATCTTGTAGATATTCTCCTTCAATGTTGCACAAGCAGTAAATTTAATATCCTTAACCCAGAGTTTTTCCCATTGATCCATTTGGATATTATACCCAAAATTCCTTGCCCACAAAATCATACAGTCTTTAACCTGGTCATGTTCCATTTCTATTCGTAATAGTACTTTATACATCTTGCCAATGGTACCTCTTTCTGCCTTATAGAATGCACACTTGGTTCTGAATCCAGATTGAAATAGTCCAATCTGGATTAAAATAGTCAAGTGGGAACATGGTCCATATGTTAATGACTTTACTTAAGAGCAGGTTAAAAGGGCACATTCATGGGCACATTCAGTATACACAGCTTAATATTACCTGCATAGTCATCAGCCCCATAATCTTCTGTAGGATCTTCTATTGGGCTTAAACGTACTCGGTCAGGCTTTGGGAAATCATTTCTTGGGGAGTAAGGTTGAATGGATGTCCCGTAGAGCACTAAGGACCATTCTTTCAATTTACCTAGGTGAGACATATTGAAAATGGGAGACACAACAGCTTTATATCAGAGATAATTATACTAAAATATACATACTAGCGTATGGTCAGGTCTCCCTTCCTAAATAAGGCAGGCTACTATTGAGCTTTGTTTTGATACCTGCTAAGAGCATATTTGCATATCCAAACACCTTCTGGGTGCTTACAAGATCATTTAGCCCACTGCTGATTAGTGCTTTAATTGTTGTTCTATCAGAGAGGCTATGTCCCAATTTCCCACAAAGACAACAGGATGTTGACTAATGCTTATGTAATCCACTATATCCTCTATGTCAAGTTTCATGTTTGCAGAAAATTATCTCTACTCCTCTGATTCCCACACAGTGCTTCGTTCTACCTATTTTGCTCTCCACTGTACCAGCCACTATTTATCACCATCGACTGTGCTGTTTTTTTTCTTTGGTGGTTTTATTGTTTTAAACTGCCCTGTAGTTCTCAGCGAAAGGAGGCATAACAATGCTTTAAACACATCAGTGATAACATGATGTTGATGTTCACCTGGATGGCAATTATTGTAAACTCTCTAGGAAAGTTCTGCACAATCTATAGGTGTCATGTTTATTAGCAGGCACAAACTTGCCTAGCAAAGAGTAATGATATGAAAACTCCATAAACTAGAAATTGCAGATAGTAGAAGATAAATAATTTCTGCATAATGATATCTATCAAGAGTCCAGGCCAGAACTAGTGAAAGCTGCAGCTCTGGGCCCTCTCTGCACTGAAGCTTTTTCCAGTTTGGTCTAGCGGTTAGGGAGCCAGACTCTTATCTGGGAATACCAGGTTCGATTCCACCCTCTCCCATGAAGCCAGCTGGGTGACCTTGGGCTAGTCACAGCTCCCTTCTGAGCTCTCACAGCCCCACCTACCTCACAGGGTGTCTGTTGTGGGGAGAAGCATAGAGAGCTTTGCTAGCTGCTTTGAGTCCCCTTAAATGGGTGAGAAAAGCAGGGTAGAGAAGCCAACTCTTCTCCTCCTCCTCCTCCTCCTCCTCCTCCTCCTCCTCCTCCTCCTCCTCCTCCTCCTCCTCCTCCTCCTCCTCCTCCATCCCAGAACAGGGACCTGCCATCCACATGCTAGTGCAGACTACAGCAAGCCCTGGGCGGGATCTGTCACAAGTCTGCACTAGCATACAGATTACAAGCTCCTATTCCAGGATATAATCTGGTGTAAGGATTTCAACCTCGTTTTCCTAGGGTAAGGTCTAGGAGAACATCAGAACTTCTGATTGGACACAGTAAGGGCTGTAGTATAAGCTCCACTGACTGATAATCCGTATCTAAAGATTGGCAATCATACTGGTCATGGACCCAAGTAATAACAGTAACAGAAATCAGCAGAGGGTTCTGTTGTTTCTTCTAGGCCTTTCAACATCATTTATAAAGGTGACCATTATATTACAGCAGTGATGGAGAACCTGTTGAGCTTGGTGTGTCAAAATTTGAAAAAAAAAATCTAGCTTAACTCGGGTGCTGCGTCACATCTCAAAATATCCATAATTTTGTGATATTTGTAGCTCTAGTAAAAAAAAAATATTTTTGATATATGTATTTATTGAAAGCAAAAACAAATAATTCGTTACATTGGTGATTTTTTTTGTTGCTGAATTTCATTCGCTAAATCTTCAATTGAAGGTTGGTATTTCATACACTTCAAGCTCAAGCAAGCACTACAAACTTCATCTGTCAGATGGGTTCTTTATTGAATATTATTTAACGCTGAGAATAAGGTGTCACAAAAGTACTTAGAGGGAAAAATTGTGAGTAATGCCATTGCTGTCGCATACAGGTCTTCAGTCCTCTAGCTCGCATACTGTGCGTGACCCGGAAGCGTGATGACGTGACTTCATTGTGCCTCCTTTGCCGGACACAGACTGTGCTCCTGGTATCTTGTAGGCCGCAAGCCAGAAGTGGTCTGTGGCCTACAAGATACCAAATGGCAACAACATGCCCAGGCGCTGGAGTGACACTGCATGTCACCCAAAAGGGCTTAGCGTGTCACCTGTGACACACGTGTCATAGGTTCACCATCACTGTATTACAGAATAGTTTGAGATACTATCTTTTAGCAATAATATACAAATGAACAGTAGCTACACTTGCTTATTTTCTTACAAAACTTAGAAAACCAACCATGAAAAATTCAATTACATCCCACCCACACAGCCAAAGGAAGGAAGGAAGGAAGGAAGGAAGGAAGGAAGGAAGGAAGGAAGGAAGGAAGGAAGGAAGGAAGGAAGGAAGGAAGGAAGGAAGGAAGGAAGGACATGTAGGTTATATTACCTTAATGTATTTATTATCTTGAGGGACAAAATTCAACAATACAAATTTCATTATATTCCCCCAAGTTCCAAAGTAATTTATTGACCTTAGATATTTATAAATATTCTAAAATTACCTTGATGAAACAGAATTACAGAAACTTAATTATGACCATTATTTTTCCATGGGATTTATACCTGGAGTTTTGACATTTCTTAGCTGTGATGGGGTATCATATATCTCCAAAATCCAGTCACCGGCTGCTTTCTCACCCCAACAATGAGTGGTCATGAACTCCCAGCCTTTGAATCCTTCCATTGAATGGTCAAACAACCTTTGGAAGAAATTAGATACAATAAAAATTAACAGATATTAAAAAATAAGGATGTAAGTGAATAATATATATTTTTGTGCACATGCCTTTAATTATGTGAGTTTTTTAAAAAAGAGAAACTTGCCCAAAACTACAGATCCAATTCCATCAGTTTAACTGATTAAGCTAAAATGTGCACTGCCACATACAGTATGAAATCCTGCCAGCCTTTTGGCTCCTATTTGCTCGAGAGAGGGATGTAGAGTAATGCACAAAGAACACTAGGAGAAATGCCATAAAAGGGGGAAGAAGGCTACTGCCAAACTGTTCTACACATATGCTTGTGCTCACTGATACTCTTACATTTCATTCTATGAGTAGATTTTTCCAAAACACATAAAATGTACATATTTGAAATTACTGCATGTGGAACCTAGCAGTTGAAAAAAAGGAGTTCCTTCTGTTTGAATGTAAGAGTTTGTTACCCTGTGTTTTATACCTCTCTGAGTTAGCAGACAGAGATGCAAATAGTCCGATTTGGATAATGGGGCAATGTTCAAAAGTAACAGTTCTAAGCACATATAAAGACTGGTATGTTCTCTTCATACCAATTGGGTTTTAGATAAATCATTCCTTGACTAGTTACAACATCGGAAGAAATAATTTAAGACAAGAAAAAATCAGGGTTTTTTGCATTAACTATGAATGAAGTATGTCATCTACTGGAAGCAGCTGCTACAGTTTGTAAACTTAGTTTTTGATTGCATAATCTGGTGATTAATTTCATTTTATCCTTCCAAATCAACAAATAACGTTCAAAAAAATAAATACTGATGCCCACTGTGTTATCTACCTAAAATTAAATATAACTTCTTCCTATATGTCTCTCTTGAATTAGGTAATACACCTGGACATTAAAAAGAGAATTTACCATTTCAATCCTTGTTTGCCAGACCTTTGTGCACCTCTTGCACACAAAGGCCCTTTCTGCACTAGCATCTCTGATCCAGACCATGGGTCTCCTGATCTGCATGTTATTCTGGATCAAGGAGGCCATGCCTCCATTAGGCCAGCTCCATCTACACAAGATGAACCCAGATCTGGTCCAAGAGGCTGTTGGTCTGGATCTATTGTAGGCGTGAAACATCAGCTCTATAAACCAGCATATTTTGGATCATGGAGCGATCAAGACTGCATGCCTCCATGATCCAGAAATGCCAGGAGCTGCAGAATCCCATGTGTACATTTTGGCATTAGCTAATTAAGAATCAACTAATTTGCTTCCAGAACACCAACACTAATTTCAATATTGAATATGAATGCATTTATCAAGTAAATGTGTAACAATGCAACTCTTTCTATTAACTTTTCCTGCTTATACTTTCTCATGCTGCTGCATTTTAGTCGTCCACAATATTTAACTACCTAGAGTAAAACAACCCTTGTTTTCATTCCTTTGTGCCTTCCAAGAATGATGCTAACACATTGTAATAAGACTTGTTTCTATCAATTATATCAAGAGAAGCACTCAACGTCTTTTGGAGGTCCACCAACATCAGGCTCAGACACAGATGGGGAGGTAACTCTCTGCAGAATTAGGAATGGGGTCACTCCTTTTTAGAAGTGCATTTTCTTAGGAAAAACAGAATGGAAATACAGCTGCTGAACACAAGGCTGTGAATAAAAAGGTAATAAAAAGGCCCAAGGTAAAAACAAACAAATGAAAAACATGCTAGTAAATTTGATAAAGCTTAGCAGTATTTGTCACTTACTGACTCAGCTGGTAAAGCCCATCACTGTGGTTGTTGGGTACCACTGGTTCACTGCAAAGGCACCTTCATGGACACCTCTGTGCAGTTTGGTCTAGTGGTTAGGGAGCCAGACTCTTATCTGGGAATACTGGGTTCGATTCTGCCCTCCCCCATGAAGCCAGCTGGGTGACCTTGGGCTAGTCACAACTCTCTTCTGAGTTCTCACAGCCCCACCTACCTCATACGATGTTCTGTTGTGGGGAGAATAATAGAAAAGCTTTGTCAGCCGCTTTGAGTCCCCTTAAATGGGTGAGAAAAGTGGGGTAGAAGAGCCAACTTTTCTTCTTCATAGGGATACAAAAGTGGTTTGCTACTGCCTACTTCTAGGGAAAGGCTGGGAAATAAACTGGCAATGCCCTGCTCTCTAGGCAGCTTGCTTTACCACTAAACTACACAGGGTCTTTCTGCACTGGGCCTTATTCTGGGTTATACCCCAGGAGAGGGACCTGCAATCCACATGATAGTATAGTTTATGGTAGGCCCTGGGTAGACCCTGCCACCAGCATGCCTGTAGCAGGACCCTATTCTCGGAAATAATAGTGCAGAAAGGCCCTTAGTTTCCATCAATTTCCATGGAAAATTATGCCTAACTGGTGTCTTCATCATTTCCAGTAATCTGTCTCTGCAATGACTAACTTGTTTTCAGGAAGCTGCTTAGATACAGGGCACACAAATATCTATGTTGAAACTTCTGGGAAGATCAGTTCAGACATCTGGAATGTGGTGCTCAAATGACACACATCTTAACCTCTTATCAGTCTAACCAAAGCTTCCAGGATATGAGAGACTGGATGAGAGCTAACAAACTACAAGATAAAACTTTTTGACCTGTACTTCCCAGTTTGGTGAAGTAGGGTGTTGTTGTTTTTCCCCTGAACTTACAGCTTTCATTTATGTTGCTGTTTCAGAGATTTGTGTTATAAATTATTTCTTATTTTGATTACTGAAATTTGCTGTGTTTGCGACAGCTCTTAAAAATGGAAAAGAATACAGACACTCAAATGTTTCTAAAATTGCTTTTATGGATCATGCCACACTTCCCCTTTTATACCAGATCTGCTTATAACAGTTTGAAGCCCAGATACTATAGGACCTCTGACCACATGCAAATGTTATATACAAGGTCTTTTCTGTGGTGGTCCTTCATTTCTGGACTTTTTATTCCAGCATAGTCCGGGATGTCACCAACTCATTAAGTTTCAAAGAAGAAAATAGAGGTATAATTTTTACTCAGGCTTCTAGCCGGGGAGAAGTGTGCTAGAACATATTCTATTCTGATGTTGTTTTATGAGGAGATTCTAAGAATATTCAAGAGAGTTGAGCATTAGTCATGATAGGTGATACCTACTACAGACCTCTTAAATGCTAGTTCTATTCACAACGCTATAGTTTTGCTCCAAACTGAGAATAAGATCCTTTCTGCATGGCCATTTTGTTCCTTGCTCAGAATGTTCCATATTTAAAGCATTTTGCACACATTTAAGGATTGTGTTGTGTATACAAATAAACAATTCTAAGTTCTACTCTTTGTTCTCTGAACCTAATATTCACTAAGCACATCTAGTTGTAACAGGTTCAACACAGGGGAAGTGGAGTTACTCTATCATCCTTACAGAGAAACTAGTCCACGTGAAGTCTGTCATCAGGAAACCAGACAGAATATTCAACTGTAGCAAGTAGACAGAGCAAGAAGACAGCCTCTCATCTTTCTGAGAAGCTAGCTCAACCTCTCCTTTCCAGGTCACAATCCATGTAGCAACAGTGGGGAACGTCTTTTTTGAAGGCCTGGGTTATTATGTATGAGGTTCCCCATGAACTAAACTTGTTTCTTAAGCTCTTTAATATTAATATGATGCCACTGAATGTGGCCATCAAGAAGATGTGGAGTGCGATGCCATTAATATGCAGCTTACGGTTTATGAAGCTCTCTAAAACATAAAATGAAACCCAGATCTTAACCACTGCCTATAGACACCAAGGAGATGGATTTAGACCAATAAACTGAGACTGAATCCCAACAAGATGGAAGTAATGCATGTAATAGTGTCCTAAATCCAGTAAGTCAAGAGATATTCAGTGCTTAATGGATTCATACCTCTCTGGGAATTCTGCTGGACTTATTCCTGTCACTTGAGGGGGCAGTGGTGGCCAGGAGTACAAAATTCCACCTCCAGTTCATTCACTAACTTCAATTCTTCCTGAATGGAGACAACTTAGCACAATAAATCATGTTCTAACAACCTCCACGTAAGACTATTGTTCTGTGCTTTGCCTAGGGCTGTCCTTCTACAAAGTTTCTAGATAGTCTAGAAACTCAAACATGTAGAATGCAGCACTAGACTACTGATCAGTATGTCTGCCCAACCTCAAGATGCTGAGGGATTAATGTACAAAGCTTTGAATGTCCCGAGACCCTAAATCTGATGAAATGTTAAGATTAGGAGAAGAGGTCCTTCTTGTAGTCCTACCACACTCATATATTCAAGATGTAGTAGCTGATAAGGGAGTGGATTTTGTTTGAAATTTTACCCTGGTCTTTGGCTCCTGAAGTCCCTGCTTCTTCTTCATATTAGCCCTTTCTGCACTCACCTCAGTCAGTCTGTCTTAACTAGATCCATATTAGCTAGATCCGCATTAACTAGTTCTGAATCAACCACAGCCAGAGGCACCTGGACTGAGTGGGCTTTAGGACAGTAAATGTGTGCTAAGGAGTCCCAGTACTGATGTAGACCACATTTCTGATGTAGATCAACTCTGCTCCCATGCCAACAATAATGATCTTAGCAGCTCCTGGATTAACAAATAAGTGAAGAAAGGGCCATTATCCCATTAGGGATTTTTCATCTCTCTAAAGTTAGCTTTACTGTTACATTTTTCAAATTGTTGCTGACCTATTAACTTTTTTAAAAAATAATTTGTTCATTAACCTGAGACCTTCAGTGGGATATAGATTAAAATATTAAACAAATATTTTTATTAAAATACTGAGTTAATGCTTTATCTCTAGATGCAAAATTAATGCTCCTGCTAATAATCCAAGACTAGCTAATCAATCAATTACTTTTCCTGCTGATCTGTACGTTTGGCACACAGACTGTTTGGTCTGATGATTTTAATGCAGCTGAATTTGATTTAATGCACGGTAAAACCTATGTGCAGCTACCCTCTACATTTTTATCCTTTATTAGCTCAGATGGAAAACATCTCTAATTAGACGTTAGAGGAAAATATATTGCAGGGTTGCCACAGACATGCTATTACTGGTCAACACTTCAAAATATATACTGTTTTAATATATACTGTTACTGTTTTAATATATGTCTGATTTTAAATATTGTTACTCACTCTAAGACTGGGTATAGGGCGGGATAGAAATATGAATAATAAATAAAAGAAGATTACTTATCTCCTAATAAGAGCATAAAAGTATGTATCTTTCTTAAAAGGCACTAGCTTTTTTGTGTGTCAGTTTTTTCTAATTCTGAAATATTGTTTTAATTGTATTGCCTTTTAAAAAATCTATTTTATCAAGATAGATGACAAATATGCAGGAAAATAAATGTTTGCAGATACATTTTAAGATCGCTTGCTGAGAGGACTAATTGTAATTTGCTATAGACAGGAGACCAGGAACCATTTACTGCTGTGTTCTTATTGGATAACATGAATCCTGCAATTCTCCGTCATGCTGGTACTAGTTCACAACTACATTATTTTCTCCTGGCAATTGACACTACACATTTGAGTCTGGAGAAATAGCACATAGCAACAAGTCGATTTGAAACTGTATTCCTTTATCATTTATGTTTTCTTGAGTGTGCTTGTATCTCAATCCCTTTTAAGGAAAAAGGCTGTATAATAGCCAGGTGAACCATGCTTTCATGGCAACTGTGATTTTTAATAATGCCTTCCTAGGGATGTGCACAAATGTTCAAAGACATTCAAAATTCAACCAAATTTGTCCAAATTCCAACATTTGAATTCAAATTGAATGTACTTTGAATTATTCGGACATTCATATGTGTACGGGTACATTCACAATGCGTGCTTGCCGGTATGCATCTTTCCCGCATCTGTATGCGTTTGTACAGATCCATACGGGACAAAAATGGGCTGCATACGGGATAACTACAGCATGCATACGGATGTGTATGGACATGTACGGATGCCTGCGGGATGAGTAATGATGCATACAGGCACACACAAATGTTGTTGACATTCATAAGTGAAAATTAGAATTGAAAATTTGAACGGATAGATTCGAATTTGCTTAATTCGAATCAAATTTGGGTAAATTCAAATTTTAAAGATTTGAATTGAATCAAACTTTTGCATATTTGATTTGAATTGAATCAAATCCCAAAAATTGCATTTGTCCATACCCCTGCTCCTTCCTTCTCGAGGTTTTATTTCTTTCAGAGAAAGTTGGACACTGCATAATCAACCATCATCATTATTGGCACATTCCTAAGCTTGAGACTAGGGGTATCATCAGATGGGACTTTTAAAACGTCCCCTTGAGAAAAAAGAATCCTTTCCCCAGATACAAAAAAAGTGCCATGCAAATAACTGTCTGAATATGTGGCTGGAAACCTACCTTACTTTTGACACACTGCACCTTACCTCTAACTTAGGCCACACTGCAGCCTACATTCAATCTAGGACACACCTAACCTTACTATTGGAACATGCAGGGGAAAAAATGTCTATCATTTCAGACTCAAATTCAACCACGAGGTGTCTTTTTAAGCATGTCTGATCACAATGATCAAAACAATGGTACTTGATCTTGCAGTTTCTCCTTTTGTTTTTGAGGATATTAGAATTGTGAACAGTTTCCTGTGATTATGATGTATAGTAGAAGTCATAGTTTTTAGTTTGCATTAGAAGAAGCTCATTAATAGGAAGATCAACTTGACAATGGGATCTATTATCTATGGTTGGTGTCACAAGTGGCATCCATTGATGGTACTTAACACAAACAGGGAATTGAAGTACATGACCTACAAGGCCTCTTCCAAACCTTTGTTTTTTGGTTCTTTTGAAAGTTTTTTTCCTACCATTTCTGAATTGGTCTGCATTCACACATTCTCTAATCTCCCTTCTCTAGTATACATTCTCTAAGTTCCCCCCTCCAGCTTAGAAAGTTCATAATATGGGGGAGTGACGGACTTGCATGTGAATGGACCCATCTGCGACCCATCTCTAAGCTGCCTCAGAGGTGCTTTTCTCTCTTGTTCTTTTAGGTATGTGAATGAAGCTTTGAGGGAGTGAGCCTTCTCCTCTCATTCTCCTTTCTTAAAAGAATATCTAACACAATCAGGTTGCTAATTTCCAGGAAAATTCTAGAAAATATTGACATTTATGGGCAAAAAAGCCATATAAAAGGACCCCTTCCACCCCCATATGACAACATAATCGACCAAATGCACCAATTCTTCCTGCTTAGCTTTGGATGGAGTGCATGAGAAGACCAGACCATAATCAGAAAAACTAGTATTTTGCTCTACGATTGAGAAAAATCCTCCAGCAACTGCAACTAAAATATGGTGAGTGTCTCCTTGGTGCTGGATTAGGCTTCCATGTAAGGTTCTTCTGGCTTCAGGCAACCTTGGAAAGCAGCTTGCCAGCTGCACTACTGTCCCTGAGCCTGCCATTTTGAAGTCATCAGGCCTGTGTTTGGGAAGCCTCCCTGGCCTCCATTTATTTGTTTTATTCTATTTTTATTTATATTTATATCCCGCCCCATACCCAAGGGTCTCTGGGCGGCTCACAGCATTTAAAAACAAACATATCAAAATTGTATCAATCCTAAAACCAGTACAAAATTTAAAAATCCAGCATTAAAAAATGCAAAAACAGTTTTAAAAAAGCAGTGTTTGCAATGGGGGAAGCGTAGGGAGCATTTAACCAAAGGCCTGAGTGAAGAGGTACGTCTTCACCGCCTTCCTAAACATAAACAGAGAAGGGGCCTGACGCACCTTGAGGGGGAGACCATTCCACAGCCTGGGGGCCACTACCGAGAAGGCCCTCTCCCGGGTGCCTACCCGCCTAGCTGCTGAAGGCGGTGAGATAACCGAGAGGGCCTTCCCTCCAGATCTTAAGACGCGGCCAGGTCGATATGGGAGAAGGCACTCCATGTTCAAGTGAAGAAGACCTTGCAAAGAAATGGCGCTCATTTTGCTTCAAGCTGTATTTCATGCACTGAATTATATGAACCTGGATGGGAACTGAATTCCTTCCATGCACCCTAAACCCCCTTTGGTGTTGAGTGCTATGGAGACAGGCAGTCTTCAGTGCCCCTACACGGCTGTTTGCACACATGTGAAGACACAGCCATGAAAAACACCTGGATAATCTGATACTTGGAATGCTTGTAGTTATTTATTTTTTTCCATTTAACAATATGGTCAAACTCACTGGTAGGTTTTTGGTTGTTGTTTTTCCCCATATTATTTCATTATCAGCACAAGATTATTGTTCAAAGGCAGGAGAAAGAAAGGATTTGATTGTTGGAATTTCTTATTGGTAAAGTAATCATTTTATAATTATTAAAACAATGAAGTACGTCCTATCTGACAAGAAAACTTGAAGTAGAATACAACAGATCCCCATGCACTCTCCAAATCAGATACTGGCCAAACCAAGATCTTCTTAACCTTCAGCTAATTTGCTGCATGATACACCTTCAGTCCATACTGAGGTGTATGCCTTTTTTGCTTTTAGAAAAAACTGAATTACCAAAAGGTATATGGTGTAATTGAGGACAGTGCAAGACATTTCCCTACCTTAGGTGAAAGACAAGATGTCCACTCCAGGATTTCTGTACTGAGATCAGTGGAACTAGCAAATGAATCTTATTTCCAGGATGGAGACAGACTAATTTCTTATGTTGTACCAGAATCCAAGAAATTAGTTATAAGGAAGGCCAGAGTCATCAGAAGGGAGAACCAGAGGACGGCTGCCAGTGTTGCCCATAAGGGGAGGGGTCACAGGTTGGGGAGGTGAGGGGTCACAGGTTGGGGAGGTGAGGGGTCACAGGTTGGGGAGGGGCCACAGGTTGGCACAGTGAAGAAAGGGCTGACAGAATTTTTTTTTCAAAGATGGCCTTGTATCAAAATCTGCCGGGGAGCCCATCATTCTTAATGGTGGCCTTGACAGTTACATTGCTTCTCAATATCTAGCTTGCGGGCCATTCACTTCACTCTCCCTATTAGCAAACACATGATTAAGCAGGCCTTTATATTTTCTGCTGGGCAACCTGTAGAGCTCAGGGATGTGCACAAATGATTTTTTAACATTTGATTTGAGAAACATAGAATGTTCAAAAATCCATATTCGTACAAACAGATCACATTTGAGTGTTGTACAAGTCTGTTTGATAAAATCTATTCATGTATTTGTACAAACATTCAATATGTATTGGATATTAATGAAATTGCATCCGATACATATCTGACACAAACAAATACATATCTGATAAGAATGAATATGTATCTATACGAATAAATACATATCCTATATGTATCTTTTACTAATGAATACGTAACTGATACGAATGAATACATATCCAATACGTATCCGCTACATATCCGTAACATATCCGTGCTCTGAAAACGTCAAATCCAACCTGAATCCACTTTTAATACACTGTCGATCCATGGTGAATGCAATCTGGATCCACTGTGGCTGTGACTGGTGTTCCGTTTTTCCACAGCCCCAATTTAACGAATGTCTGAATTATTCATATGAATGTTCGGAAACATTAATATTAATTTGAATGGTAGCATTTGAATATCGTAACGTTTGATTCACGTTCAAATGTCCAAATTCAGCTGGATTCAATTGAGTTTCTAATACTGTGAATATTTGTGCACATTCCTAATATAGCCTTCTCCATCTAACTGGTACTAATACACTCCAAAAATTGGCCTTTATCATATTTCTCATGTTTGACAGTCAGTATCATGAGAAAAGAGGCCATATCTGGCTACGTCCCATCCCCTCTCAAAAAGATTCTGCTTGAATATCATCCATATTCCTGTGACAACTGCGCAAATATTTGCTATATGCTTACTAAAGTAAACAAAACTTTGTCTCTTCTTGTCATGTTATTGCTAGAAGATTGAATATTTAATTCTGCACTAAAAAATGAACTTATTTACTAAAATAACAAACCGAAGAAGCCTTGTGCCATACTCTAAACTGTTTGCACTAACTGGAGAAAATGGCTTCAATAAAATCAACTTTCCAAAAACCTGTCTTTGAAAGCTATTTACTTTCACTCCCTCTGTAATCTCCAATACTTCTGTTCCTCAAGGATTGTCAACTTCTGTTTTAGTTACCACAGAGGGCAGTGAATTGTTCTAGCATCTTCAGTGCCAGATATTTGCTTTGTTACTTTTCCATTCTCCCCTAATATGAATTTCTTCAGCTCTCTTTACCATAATTCCATGTGTTCTGGGCATGTGGCTATTTTACCTGTTAGCCAATAACTGAGATCTGGTTCCAGAAGGAGAAGTCAAATAAATTGCCAGGTCACCTCTCCGAGGATGTGTGATAGTGATGCGCACAACGACATGCTCCAGGTAGATTACGTGATGATTGGCGTTATCTGCACAGCCTGTGGCTTTGTATATTGAACGAACACCATTATCTGGTCCATTACGGATACTGTCTGGCCGTATTGTCCTGTTTCAAAGATACAAACACACTCATGACTTCCAGGCAATAAACAGTTAAGCTTCATACTTACAAGCTTTGCTTTGTGATTGTTGGGCATTGTATGTTAAAATAACTGAAACTAATTTGTTTAAATAAATGTTGGAGTTTGTTTGGGGGAAACACTGTTATTTATTTGTTATTTATTATTTGTTTTTTTGTTTATATTTCTATCCCTACCTTATACCCGAAGGCCTCAGGGTGGGTAGCAACATTTAAAATCAAGTATATTAAAATAATAAGAATATATAATAAAACAACAGTGTCTGCCAGTGGGGAGGGAGAGTATGTCCCCATTTAACTGAAGGCCAGATCAAAGAGTTATGTCTTCACTGCCTTCCTGAACATATACAGCGAAGGAGCCTGATGCACCTCAAAGGGGAGACTATTCCATAGCCTGGGGGCCATCACTGAGAAGGCCCTCTCCCGGGTGCCCACCCATTTTGCTGCTGAGGGTGGTGGGACAACCAGGAGGGCCTCCTCTCCAGATCTTAAGGCATGGGCAGGTTGATATGGAAGAAGACGTTCCCTTAGATATTTGGGGCCCAAGTTATTTAAGGCCTTATAAGTCAAAGTTAACACCTTGAATTGGGCTCGGTAGTGAATCAGCAGCCAATGCAATTCTTAAGACCAACATGATGTGCATCTGGCTAGCTGTCTCAGTCAGCAACCTAGCTGCTGCATTCTGCACTAGCTGCAGCTTCTTTCCTTTTAAAAGTCATTATTTGTAGAAGAATGGAGTTGGGTGCTGAGTATCTTTGTATTTGTGGAGCCTGGTAGTCTTCTGTTTTATGAAGAGACTGCACAGTCATGATGGGGGTGCCACATCCCATGATCGATCGATCATAGTGGTGACGCATTATCCCATTGCTAATGCGCACTTACCTTAATGCTGGCAAGAGAACACTCAAAGCACAGTATGATGAAAATATGAATCTTCCCACCACTCCAGTGAAAAGGGACAATGACAACAGGAAGGGCAGCTCAAATCCGATTGGCTGCCTCATCCCATGTGACAGTGTGCTCCAATGCAGCTCTCACAGCTTCTGACGAGGAAGCTACGGAGGCCACTTTGAGTCAGGATGGCGGGTCGTAGCTTTGCAGCACATAAGCTGCTGGGTTTTTTTAAGTCTGGAGGGGGCCGTGGATGACCCTGCATGGGGTGCCTCCTCCCTACGCTCCACAACCAGTCTTCCAACCTTGCAGTATTTAAAAGTAGCATGAGAGGACTTGCTTGCACAGCTTTATTATTTATGTTTTAGAAGTAGTTTGTTGTTAACGCGTAGACATCTGATGAGATAACACAATTAGACCACAAGTAGGGATGTGCACGAATGTTCGAAATATTCGTTATCCGTACGGATTTGGATGGATTTGGACATTCTTACATGAATTGAGTGTCCAGACATTTGTACTTTAGTATTCTTAAAAATACAAATATTTTGAGTTATTTGTACAAGTAACTTGGACATTCATATGTGCACATATCCATATGCATCTTGTGCATATCCATACGCATCCGTATGGATGAAAATGGGATGCATTCGGGATGAAAACAGGATGTGTATAGATAAGTACAAGATCCGTATCATTGGATACTTATTAAATATTTGTATGAATCAATACAAATGTATTCATGCTGGTTCGAATGTCCAGACATTAGGTTTTCTTTATTTTATTAGTTGCTCCTACCCAGTGCTAGAATACAGGCTTCTGATGGATGCAGTTACATGATTCTACATCACATACTCCAAATATTTATAGACAGAACTATATTCATACATATGTGCCACTAGCCATATATGTACTGGCTATGGATAAACAGAGGATCAGGCCACAGCCCATCTAGTCCAGCATCCTGTCTCACACAGTGGCCAACCAATTGCTTATGGGGAAGTCAAGCAGAACACAAGGGCAACACGTTAACCTACTAGAAAAACCCTGCTATTTTACACTCACGGGCATGAACAGAACAGATAGATGCACTGAGTTTTGGTATACTTGGTTTTAAACAGAGAAAGTGTGGCAACAGTCCCTCCCTAAAACCCCTAGAAAATTTGATGTTTCAGTTAAAAGAATGTTGCCTGTTTGTAGTGCTTCCTTGATTTTTTCCCTAGAGAAGGAGAATGAAGTTATTTTCGGGTATGCTAGATATAGAAACAACGGTGCTTGTTTGAGTGATGATGCCACATCTCAAGGGACAATGCTATTAAAATGTGAAGTATATAATAGAGATGTGTGTAACTGGTTCAAATTTGAACTGGTTTGAACCAAACCAGATGGTTCAACTGCTTTGTATTTGGACTGAACCCTCAGGTTCAGGGGATTGGTTCAAACACAAACCAAACCAAGGGGGTTCAACTGAACTGGTTTGAACCAACAAGTTTGATTAAATCTGGCTTGAGTTTGTTAGGGTTTTGCACTTTTAAAGGACATTTTAAAATCACATTTGTATTTGTAGAGCCTAGGTTGAACTTGTTGAAGGTTTGAATCAAACCAGTTTGAATCAGTCTGAATTTGAACCAAACTGCATGTGGTTCAAACAAAACCACCATTTTCAAATTCATGCACATCTCTTCATAATTCAAAATATTTAGTAAACACCTTCCCCCCTTCAAATAAAAATTTATAACTCTCAGCAGATTCAAGAGCTTTGTGGCAACAGATGATGTAGAGGAAATTAGTAGGAAGCCAAACAAATATAACCAATAATGTAAAGCCTGAACAAATATATCAACAAAGTCTTCTACAAATATTACTTGATTTGCTGATCTGTGTTCTCAACACACACATGCTGTGGAGGAACTGTCGTCCACTTTTCTGCTTCCATCACCATGGCCTCAGCATCCATCAGCCCAAATCCGTATAAGTGGCTAACTATAAAAGATAAACAGAATGGTTACAATAGCAAAATAGTAATATGTTATATCACAGTACTCAGTACTATGGCCTTTTCACACCTTTATGAGGTGCTATGGCCAATGAAGTTCTCAAATGGATCAGGGGTCCACACCTTGCAACATCCAATCCATTGCAAATGGAGCCAGCACTTTTCCAAGCACCAGCTAAGTGTGACTGCCTGCATGATCATGCCGCCATGGCAGCAGACATGTCCAGCACCATTGCCATGGTGATTGGGTCACATGGCTTGAAACCCTGGCTGTGCCACTCTGCTCCAGGTTCTGTTTGTCTAGAAGAGATGTGAATGGAGCTGTACCATTTTTGTGCTCTACAGCTATACACCTGGGGGACAATCCAGCATGCACTGAGCCACTTCAAGGATAGAAGGAACTCTGCATAGAGCACATGCTCCATGTGGGAGAATACACAGGGTGTCCCACCAGGCCAGGTGCAAAAAGGCCCATAGTTACTGCCATCTCCTGTATCACTGTAATTGCAGACATGGTTGGCAAATACATTGTCATTTATTGTTGAATTAATTTGACATACTAGATATGGGTTTCATCCACACATACTGTATATGGTTGGAGACTATATCAAACCAATATCAAATACAATAAAGGAGGCGAAATTAGAATACCTACTCAAAAGAAGAAAAAGCACTGCCAAGTCCAAGAGGAGACCAGTGTGACTTAAAAGTGCAGTCTGGGATGTTTTCAAAAGCAATAAAAGGTCATTTAGAAAATGGAGGGTTTGTCTTAATAAGAAGAATAGGAAGGAACATAAACTTTGGCAGAACAAAGACCAGGTGGTATTCAGGAATGCCAAGAAGGACTTTAAGAAGCACATTGCTAAAAACATAAAAAGAAATAACAGTTTCTTTAAGTAAACTAGAAGCAGGAATCCAACTACCTGTAGGAATGCAGATGACAAGAGACCAATCAATTGGCTATTAGTTCCAGAAAAGTGATGGAAGCCATCATTAAGAAAAATATTAGCACACACATAGAGGAGCAAGCATTCATGAAAGAAAACCAGCATGGCTTCAGCAAAGATAACTTACAGAACCAGCTTGTTAGAATTCTTTGAAAATGTTAACAAGCATGTGGATAAAAGAGATCCACTTATCTATTTGGACATTCATAAGTCTTTTGACAAAGTCTTTCACCAAAGGCTCCAGAATAAACTCATCAGTCATGGAATAAGAGTACAAGTCCTGCCCCGGAATGGTAACGGGCCAAAGGGCTAGAAACAGAAAGTAATAATAAATCAACAATCCTCAGTAAAAGGTTGGGTCCCCCAAAGCTGAGTATTGGGACCTGTGTTTTTAAACTTATTCATAAATGATTTAGAAGTAAGGGTAATTAATGAAATAAATTTCTGATGATACCATACTTTATCATTCAGTGTACTAAAAATTGTGAAGAGTTCTAGAGGGCTCTCTTGAAGTTGGATGAGTGGGCAACCACATGGCAAGTGTGCTTCAATATTAGCGACTGCAAAGTCATGCATATTGGGGCAAGGAGCCCCAACTACAGACCAAGAAAGGGATCTTGGGATGCTGGTGAACTAGTCAATGAAAGTTGTGCCCCAATACACAGTTGCAGTGAAAAAAAAAATTCAATGCTAGGAATCATTGGGAAAGGAATAGAAAATAGGTTGGTAAGTATCAATGTGCCTCTGTATGAATCTATGTGAATGTGGAACAGCTTTCAATCTGCTAAACAGGTTTTATGATGTTCCACAGTCCCTGTGCATTATAGAACAATACCCCAAACTAAAAAAAAACACCCAAAAACCTATTTACACGGTTATTTGCTATGAAGTATTCCTTTCCTCCATGCTTTCCTAGGTGTTTGGGTGAGATCTTGTGAGAGTTTAACAACACTAGAGAACCAGCAGACTTACTAGAGAAAGAGGATCTGAGCATGTGGACAGAAGCCTCCCTGCTGCACTGGAGTACTGAAGACTGTGGGGGCAATCTGCTGTCCCTGTGGAACAACTTTACTGCGAAGTAAAGGTAAGCTCTACATTTTCAACTTAGGGTGTGTCCAGACGTACAGATACTGCGCAGTATGGTGTGCAGTCAGGGTGTGGGCATCACAACTGACGCCTGGTGGTGCACAGCAGTGCCGCAGTATGCCATTGCTAGTTTGAATTTACCTATTGCAGAACGATGAGCACTTGCTCCACAGTTTCAGGTAAATTCGAATGCTCCCACCAGTCCGGACAGGATGGTGAGAACAGTGAATGAGAGTTGAGCCTGCAGCTCCCACTGGCTGCCCCACCCCACGGGATGTGCACCATGGAAGTATCGCTTTCTCTGAAAAAGCTGCAGGAAGGCTGCTTGAATTCAGATGGTGCTTCATGGCTTCTGGATACTACCTTACTGTCAGGAGCACCCTTAATAATTGTATTCTTAAATAGCACACCAGTCCTCTATATTAATGTCCCAGCAATCTTTACCAAACTAACACACCATGGCACAAATGAACACCAATGACACTGAACATATGAATACACTGATTTATGGCCCTGCCTCCTGTGATATGAATATAATCTCATCATTAAACCTATATGCTGGGGCTTTTGACTTCTAGTAATTGACTTCCAAATGTTGAGACTGATACAGCTATTCAGGGGTGAGTAAATCACATCTCACCCAAGTGTATTTTGTGAACAAGGTTCTGAAATCTTCAAACCACAGCTTTATAACTGCTTTTGCAGAGACCGTTCCCTTAAAAACCTTCTAAATCTAATCCATTAGGAGGGTTTTTTTTTATATAGCACTAGCCTTTTAAGGTAGGGAAGGAAATATATGCTGTTCCTGAGAGAGAGAGATTATTGCAAGGTTGTAATGCCTATGTTGATTTTTCATTTTTGGCTACACTCCTAATATTACAGTGGTCCCAAAGTTTCTTTTAGTGATGAGGAATGAGTAGATGTACCCTGCTGTTAAAAAAAAAGAAAGAAAAAGAAAGTATACATAAGAACTTTCACTTATCCAAATCAAAACAATTTAACAGTCAGTAGTGCTATTAAAGACTTCTATGTGGAAACATTCAAGACAGATGATATTTTACAGCCTGCACCGCTCTGCACTTCAAAGCCCCCAATCAAATGGGTTTGGCCAGCAGCTAGAGGTAGTGAAGATGTCAGATGACCCCAGGAGCGTCCCCAAAAATGAAGCAGAAGACTGGATTGTTCCAGGGAAGGATCAGCAATATTTATTTAATTTACCTGCAGGGACGCAGTTGTGATTCTTCACAAAAGTACTGTGTGCCCTCCGTTACAGTCATCAGTGCTTTATACAGATATCCTAATAGGAGAGCCTCCCCTCCTTCATCAGATAAAAACACTCAAATTAATATTATTCTCAATGCACAACAGCTGAGAGGAGGCTAAGAGGGACAGGGCTAGACCAAACTGTAGCTTCTGCCCTGCCCCAGTCTCCTATCCTTTAAAACCCAAGTTTCAAAAGATAAGGAATTTCTGATGTAAGCAAACAGGCGTTTTAGCTCAAAGTCAGAGTATCTAGCAAGTAGATTATTCTCTAGCCCGTTAGCAAACTTTATTAACGATCAGCAAATATACCGCCTTTATGTTTTCACTCTGATATTAAATTTCTAATTCATGCAAGCAGGGTAATACAGAAGCAAATTGCATCATTAAATTTCTCTATTTTATCTAATTGTCTTCATAACCACACCCTGCTGCTGACTAGTTTTTTAAGTGTCAATTCTCTCCTCCTCCTTTGCCTGGCCATCTGTGTCCCTAACAAAAGATGGGGAACACAGCCAGATGTTAACTAGGAGGGAAGAGAATTCGGCCTTTTTAGCCCGCTAATGCCAAGCATCTTGATGTATTCATTCAAGCAGAAGATTTACATTTAGATACAGAACCTACAGAAAGCAAACACATGCAATTAATTTTTATATTGTTTCCCTTTGACCTCCACAGCACTGAGACAGGCCCGTCATCTGCACAGACTAAATAACAGCAATTTGAAAGAAAAAAAAATACACACCTGATAAAAGTGCATCTTAAGAAAAAAGTTGTTTATACACGATGCCATTAAAACTTTGACTATTTATTTGTATGCACAGTGCACTGGGATGGCTGGTCATACTCTAGCTTGATAATAACGAATCCGTAAGATTCCAGAAGTACAAAATATGACTTAAGCATCATTATATTGCATCACGTATTCCTCCTAGGCAGCATGATAGAGCTACAATTATCTTCCTTCCTTAGTGAAAAAGGGAACATCTTTTCCTATCTTGTAGATTGTGCTAAGAAACATAAAACAATTCCATTCAGCACAAACAGGTGTTTTTTTCCTCTCTTTCATTCAGCTCAGTGAATACTTCAGTGGATTGCACATTCATGCCAGTGGTGTGTTAGAAAGATAACTTGTGATTCATAAAGGAAGGACTGAAATATATTACGGCAGACATATATGCTGTTTACTTCTCAAAAGGCATTCAGTTGAGCAGAAATTAATTTTGGTAATTTTAGATCACCATCCCTGCCATTCAGAAGTGTGTATTTCACAGTTTAGTAAAATCGGAAGCAGTCATTTAGACCAATTTCCTGCAGCATACTAGAATCTATAACAATACTTTCTTTCCCCTCCAGCAGATGCTGTTCAGTCACCACCTGAATACATTAAATGAAAAAGCGTACACTATTTCTATAGGCAATCCCAGTTCTAACTGTGGAATCACAGCAGACCCCTGGGAATGTTGCACTGCATATGGTCTACTGGGAGGACATGCCTCCCAACCAGGGCTCTTTCTGCACTTGGCCTTATTCTGGAATACATCTCAGGATAGCGGTCTGCTGGCCACAACCTAATACAGACTAGGTCAGGCGTCACTTGGGGCATTCCATAGACTGCACTAGCATCCTGATAGCAGGTCCCTATTCGGAGATATATTCAAGACAACAACGACAACGAATTGGCTTTCCTACCCTGCTTTTCTCACCCATTTAAAGGGACTCAAAGCGGCTGACAAAGCTTTCTATTCTTCTCCCCACAACAGAACACCCTGTGAGGTGGGTGGGGCTGTGGGAGCTCAGAAGAGAGCTGTGACTAGCCCAAGGTCACCCAACTGGCTTCGTGGGGGAGGGTGGAATTGAACCTGGAATTCCCAGATAAGTGTCCGGCTCCTTAACCACTAGACCAAACTAGCTCACAAGTGCAGAAAGGGCCCATAAGTCTGCATCCACATCAGACATGGTGTGGAGTGGTCTAGAGCACTAAAATGGTGTCATAGTCCTCTCCAGCCATGGACAGCTTGTAAGAAGTCCATGTAGTGTTCGAGCTGGTATACCCAACCAGCTCCTTGTGTTCATGCCACTTCTAGAACCTGGACCAAAAAAGTTTCATCTGGTAACTTTGGAGGCTGGGAACTTAGGTACAGTAAATGTGCACCTAAATATTTTTTTCACGGATAGTTAAAACTTCTTCCTCCCAGTCTCTGGACTAGCCTTCACTGGTATGCTAATACTTCCTGATGCTGAGGACAACCAGCAATTCAGATCAGAGGTCTCCTAGTCTGGATTATGCTCTATCTTCTGCAGATGGAGTGTACCACCAGTGAGCTTCCCACATTCCACACTACAGTACAGAAAGGAGGTCCTTAGTGCCCATACTGGTATGAAACCCCAGCACTGCTTTAATCCTCCTCTTCCCCCAGCAACATAGATATAGCACATCTAGATTTTCTTGTAATACACTTTTGAATCCAGTCACTTCTCTTGCTGTTTCTCCAGAATTTATGCATATTTCACTTACACAGAGCTTCACTTTAGCCATTCCTATGTCCAATCATTTTAATGTATGACAGCTATTATACACTGAATGAACACACTCAAATGCAAGAGCAACTTAATTTCTAATAACAAATGTGCAGTGCTATCAATTAATCAAGGAAAACCGGCTGAATCAGATGGAATAAAGCTTGGAGATAGAAATTTAATTAAAAGTTTTGATAAAGAAGAAAACTAAAACTAGCTGGAGATTTTACAATCACCTAAAACGAATGAAAAAGATAAATGTTAAATATGTAAATCTGTAAACCCAGGTGAAATGCTGGTTCCAGGAGTACCCAAATGTTGCAAACCTTAGGGACCTTAGGAAGCTAAACCCCATATAAAAGATGTCCTGAATCCCAAAGTCACAAGGCGTACCAACAATCCCTCTTGTCTGGATTCAACATAGCCAGGTCCTTCACATCCAGTCTATGATCAATGCCAACACCGAGTATGTACTTAGACTACAGGACTTGGGTTGGATGAAAAGGAAAGGCAGAGTTGGGAGTCATCAGCACATGAGGGATGTGCACGGATATTCGAAAATTAAAAAATCCGATTCAAATTTGATGAATATTGACATTTGAATTTGAATTAGATTTTCAAAAATCTGAATTTCTGAATTCAGCTCAAATCTGGATTTTTGAAAGATCTGAATGAATTCGACATTGTATGTTGCATCCAAATATCGGGTGTATTTGCTGTAATGCCCTGTTCAGCCTCCTCGGAGGAGGAAGTTCTGCCTGCAATGCTACCACAGACTGAGAAGCAACCACAGCATGGCACTGCAGGCATTGAGGGGTTAAGGCCAGTTTCAGATGAGCATGCAGACAGCTCTGATGAATAAACTACAAGCAGTGAGCCTCATGATAGGCCCTCACCTCACCTGCTGAGACAACAGAAGCAGCTGAAGCGCAGATCAGAACGATTAGCTCAGCTGAACCATGGGTGGGGTAATAACTCCTCTACTTAGTGAGCAAACACACCTTGCCTCAGTGTTGCAGACAACTTCATGCAACTCCGTGCCTGTGCTCTGACTTTGGACTCCTTGTGACTTGCTGACCTTTGGACTGGCTGACCCTTGCTGACTTTCTGGACCCTGGATTGGAACTAACCTCGAGTATGCCTGAGCCCTCTGGAAGGAGAAAGCTCTGCGAGTGTTTGCCTGTTTGCCTTGCCTGCCTGAGACATGACATTTGTGCATATAATGTGGGATGCAAACGGAATGCAAACACAAAGAAAAAGATGTGAACAGATTCAAAAATCGGATACAAATGTTCCTGACATTTGTATCATTCGATTTGAATTGGATTTTCAAAATTACGGATCCGGATAATCCAGATCCAAATCGGATTTTCAAAAATATGGATTTTTGAATTTTGATTCACCTGATTATTTGAATATTCAATTCAAATTGAATTTGAATGCAAAAAATGCATTCTTGCACATGCCTACAGCACATTGATGACCCTTCATTTGGAACTTTATAATTTTTGCTAGCAGCTTCAAATACAGTGTTAAACACATAACTGGAAGTAATGGGAGAGAGAAAGGATCCTGTCGTAGGATAACCAAAGAAAAACAGTTCTGAAAAATTCCATAAAAATACCACTGGCAAAGTTAATGAACACGGGGAGATGACAAGGGATCTCTTTAAAAAGCCCCAAATCAGTGCCAAACACATCAGCTGTAAACACATTTTCATCAAGTGAGGATTATGGAGCTAACATATGATTAGGTAATAATAATAATAATAATAATAATAATAATAATAATAATAATAATAATAATAATAATAATAATAATAATAATAATAATAATAATAGTATTTAATGGGTGGAGAATTAATATTTTAATAGTTTTCATGCACCTATTTGTGCCTAATTTCATTATCAGTTGAAATCCTTAATTTGCTACTGGTCAACAACCATCTTCAAATACCTGCTTTTCCATTAATAATAATAATAATTACATGCATACATATTTGCATTATAGTATTGTAATGCTTATAAACCTAGAAGGCTTGTTGGTAGGATCATGCAATAATGTAGAACACCTTTAATTTTTCCCCTCCCCCCCTTACTTCATATTTTCTGATATGAAGACAGATCAATTACCAAAATAAGTTTTCCTGCATATATTATATACCGTAGTTCTAACATGGCTGTCTTCCATGATTTGTTGTAATTTTTTTTGTCTAAAGTTAAATGAGAAAAAGAAATGAAAAGTAGAATTTGCAACTGGTAAGTCACAACCCCCAAATATCTGTTTTTCCATTAATAAGTAAATGTAACTCTATAAGAGGCTGAGTTTTTTTTAGTATGTAAAGTGTGAGTTTGTATTAAGATAACTAGGTCTTGAAGTAGCTGGATATTACTATCTTGTGAAGTACTATTCATAATTCTAATCGAAATTAATAATTACACATTTTCCCGTCTTTTCGACTATCCTTTTAATAGAGCTGCCAGAATCAGAAAGAGTCAAATTAATTTTTCTGCTATAAAGTTTGCTTGTACATATATCATAATATATTGCTTATCTGCTACCTGAATTCTGTACTGTAGTCTAATAGTTTATCAAGAAGAAAGGAGAAGCGTGTAGTTAAGCTTACCTGAAGATTTAAAAAAGAAATTTACAGGAAAAAAGTAGGATTGATTAAGTGATATACAAATCTTTGTTTTTCAATTGGTCAACGATAATATCAAAATGAGTATGATAAATGACTTCAGCATGAATTCTATTACAAACACATTCAGCTACATGGTGCATGTTGTATAATATAAAACACTCCAGAATCCAGAATTCTAAGACCACTTCAGTTTCAAAGGTGCAGCTACCTACAGATCTTAATTTATGAAAATTAAGTGTAGCAACTGGTAAAAGTGTACTTTTATCAAATGTCACTTCGCTGAGTGAAGTGGGGAATTAGTCACTAGTATGCAAGCAGAACAATGCAAGTGGCAGTATGAGGATTCACACGTTCCTCAATGGCAGAATCTGGACCAGAGGAGTGAATATAAATGTATATATGCAAACACCAGAAGTCTTTGAGCTAAAATAGGGGAGCTAGAAAGCTTAGTGATGGATAATAGGATTGATATTCTTGGTATAACTGAAACCTGGTGGACCAGTGAAAATCAATGGGATATAGTCATCCCAGGTTACAGACTGTACAGGAAAGACAGGGAAGGGAGGCATGGAGTTGGTGTAGCCTTGTATATTAAGGAAGAGATAGAATCTTATGAACTGGAATGTCCAGGTGAGTCTGACTCTTCCACAGAAGCAGTGTGGGTAAAAATACCAAGCCAAAAAGGAGGCCTAACAATAGGGACATGCTATTGTCCTCCCAACCAAACACCCGAAGGAGATCAACAATTGGAAAAGGAGGTAAAGGATGTATCCCATAAAGACAGGGCTGTTATAATGGGGGACTTCAATTATCCTCACATAGACTGGGTGAACTCCTGTTCAGCACAGGAGAGAGAGAGAAGAATGCTAGACCTGCTAAATGACTGTTCCATGGAGCAAATGGCCATGGAACCAATCAGGGGACTTGACCCTAACATAATGTTCAGGACCTGGTAAAGGACGTTACTGTAGCTGATCCAGTTGGGAACAGTGACCACAATGCAATAACCTTCAGCTTAAATACAGGGAGTAAGTTCATAATAAAGTCTAACACAGAGACCTTAAACTTTCATAAAGGAAATTTCTCCAAAATGAGGAAACTAGCAAAAAGGAAAATGAAAGGGAAAGTCAGATCTCTGGTACATACAGAGACACTTTTGGGATGGATCTAGAGAAAATTTGTTATTGAACATACTGCTAAGAAGACTTAGAGAGAGATGCTGAATTACAAAGCCATAATTCATATTTTTGTTTGAAAACAAACTTGTTTCAAAAATCACAGATGTTAAGGATGGACAACTTTTTTTTATTTGAATAGCACTGGACATGGCATTTGAAGAAGAGCTGGCTTTTCTATGTCTCTTTTCTCACCCATTTAAGGGGACTCAAAGCAGCTGACAAACCTTCCTCTCTCTACAACAGACACTCTGTGAGGTGGGTGGGGCTGTGAGAGCTCAGCAGAGAGTTGTGACTAGCCCAAGGTCACCCAGCTGGCTTCATGGGGGAGGGTGCAATCAAACCCGGTATTCCAAGATAAGAGTCCAGGTCCCTAACCACTAGACCAAACTGACTCACTAGTTTTAGACATTCTGATCTAGTTTCTATTCTTATTGCTGATATGTTACCATCACAACAATGAGAGGTATTGTGAGAATGATGTTTGTGGAATATAAAAATAATTAAAATAATCAGAAATTATTTTCTGCTGTGAATATAGAAGTCATTTTGATGAAAACGATTAAAAATAAATAGCATTAATGTACTGTATTTTGCACCATACAAAATCGATGAGCACGAACAATGCACCTATGATTTTCCAAGAAATATTTAAGGATGGATTTAGGAGAAATTATTTGGAAATAAGTGGATCCTGTGCAGCAAAAACGCAGTAAATATTTTTCATTTAAAAAAATCCATTATATCCTTCTGAATGACCCTTTAAATTCTCTACTTTAACAATATAAGCTTCATTTTTTTTTTACTCTGGGGCTTCCTTCTACAGTAATATCACCAACTTCATTAATACTACAAATGTCTTTTACAGGCTGAATGCAAGCAGACAGCATTAGACATTCCATAACAGTAATGCACAAGAGTGATAGATATTACTCGATAAACCCAAGAAATGCAGAAAAATGCAACATTTTGTTCATTTTTGACGAGAGTGACCCTCAATTCATGATTATAAAAAATATTCAATGTGAATTGGAGTGAATTATTTAGTGTGATTTAGTGAGAATATAATATTCACAGTACAACTATGCTCCGTAAAAGCACAAGTGGAGAAAAAAACAGGTAATTCTCCACCATGTGCAGTCATCAAAGGCTATAAAAAGCTATGGCTTGGCTTGGTAACTGAAAGGTGATAGAGCAGGTGGATGCATGACTCTAATGGAAGATCCTTCAATTTATGGAAAGACATTTCTTGTCGTTGGTTGCCATGTTTGTTTTTAAGGGCATGAAGGGGAATCCCATTCTCAAACGCAGGAAATGCTCCACATAGCCATTTTCTATGTCCAATGACCTCCACTGGTCATCAGTATTACAGCTGCAAAACTTTTGTGTCCTAGCTGCAAAGTTGGCACAGATTATGGTAACTGGTGGCATGCAAAGAGCATGCCACCATTTTCTGGAGAATGCTACTTGCACAGTGCTCTTCTTAACATGCAAGAGCTCCTCCTTAGCTTTAACAGAGATCGTAGACTACAAACAAGTCTCTCTTCAGGCCTAAATTACAATCAGAATGGATGCAGATAACCAGTTTCATTCATATGTGTCATCTTCATCCACACTTTCCAGAGGAATATTAAGTACAAATCAAGCATATCAATAACTTATCACAGACCAATGCAACATTACGTTATGAAGTAATACTGTATTTGAAATCTACTGTGTATTTAATATAGGGATGTGCATGAATCGAATGTTCAAAAATCCATATTCATACAAATAGAATGCATTCAAATGTGTTAAAATTCCATTTGATATGAATCTATTCGTATGTATCTGTACGAACATTTGATATGTAACTGCTACGAACAAATACATATCTGATATGAATAGATACGTAGCTGCATATGAACAGAAAACAAATGTCTGAACTATTTGCACAAATGTCTGGAAACATTTGTGTTCATTCAAATGTTAGCATACAAATATTGCAACATTCGATTCGAGTTCAAATGTCCGAATTCGGCCAAATTTCAAATGTGACAAATATTTGTGCACATTCCTAATTTAATAATCATGATTTACTAAAGAGTTGTATTGAATGCCAGTAACTCTGACCCAAACCTACATGATTCAAGCAAATAAAAGAACTCTGAACACTGAATCCATTTCACCTTCCATTGTTATAGGGAGCAACAGATAGCGTTTCTAACTCCATCTGGATTCTGGCTTGAAATCAACAGGAGCAAAGAGATCAAAGGCAGGTAGTGGGCATGCAGGACGTTGAAGCAATCCACTGCAAAGGCCCGCTGACCCAATTTCCCTGGCTAGTTTTTATCAACTCTTTTTGTAGTAAAAAAAGAAAAAAAGAAAAGAAAGAACAAGAAGCTCTCCTAAGGTTTTGTTTTTTCCCTCCACTGATTTCCCAATTCTAAAGAAACAGGTCTTCATTCTCTCCCCAGCTGCTTTTCACGTCTCCTTTTTTTTATGGAAGAAAGAAGAACTCCACAAACGTGTGTTTTGATCTCTTTTATACAAGACACAGTATATTTTGTGGAATTTATTCTTGGGAAAGTTTGTGCAGGACTGCAACTTTAACCAGATTTGCAGGCCCAATTCCCTAGTTTCTCACATACACCTTGTTACGGACATGTCATGAAAGAAATATGTTTTGGCTATCAAGAGAATGATGGTACATTTCTACAAGAGATCCAGTCTGAACGGAGTAATCCTTTCTATGAAAAACAGGCCTTTAATTGTTATTCTTGGCTGCAGCTGAGGACACTAGTGAAATATTACACTAAATATTGCCACGTGCAATTGTAAAATAGTGTTCCGTTCTTGCCAGCAGCGTACAAGTCTCTTTTCTCTAGCATCAAGCTCAAAGTTGGATGTTGTTATTGTTATTTAATCTAAATCATTTGCTTTTCTTTCATCCAAAACTAACAAGAGGTTTAAAGAGAGCTACAGTTTTATTGGAACCATTTGCTCAACTTACACTGCCAAAATAATTTAGTTAAAGCTATTTTTTATTTAGGTAAAAGTTGATTCCTCAGTTCAACATGGATGGAGATTTTCCCCTCCCTGCCATTCCAATTTCAACATAAAGTCTACAGAACACTCTTGCCAGCTTGTGTTATAATTCTTGTATCTTTTTCTTTATCTGCAACATTAAACAGGATAAAAGAAATTGAAGAAGGACAGAGGGAATTGCCCTAAAACTTCAGAAGTCTACATGCACAGCATGGACCCCCAGTAGAATGAATAAAAGAAAGGAAAACTGGGACGCTGGATTCATGTATGAAAATTTAACACATTTATATCCATTTCTGACAAACGACAGCTGATGTAAAATGCAACACAACTACTGCTATGACAGAATCATATGAGAAGTGTGGATGCTAGACACTACAGTATACATCATGTTCATATATGACTGCATCCAGACATCATAATTTGTTCCACTGGATTTAGATATTCCAGAATAAAGTATGGATATTCTGGAATATTCATGCTTTATTCCAGAGCATATAGTGGGAATAAGTAAGTGATGGTAAGCAAGTATGCTGTGTGCACAAGGGCTAAATTTATACTACATTAATCTGGAGATTAAGATTACAAATAATTTATTTGGTTTTCCCCCTGTCCTGCTTCACACACTCACAGATCTGGATACTCTTTTATTTAAGTAAAGCTGAGACTATCCTCCTACCCAAGAAGATAAGCGAATGTCTAGCTATTATGGTATTCCTTATGCTTGGATCTAAGAACTGATCCAAAGCCCTTTAAGCTTTGTTTTTCTTAATTTATACAGTATGTCCAAATTTCTTTGAACTGTATATATATATACGTCTTATTTTTTAGATATAGTTGATGATTATTATGTCAATGCTGATTTTATATACAGATATTCCTAATTATCTGTGATTGCAATGTCAATGCGTTTTTTTCTACCTGCAAGTACAATGGTGATTCCCAGCCTGGGGTATACATGCTCCCAGAAGTGCGTGCATGCATGCAGGTAGGTAGGTAGGAAGGCAGGCTTACAGTTACAACATATATAAGCTTGAAATAACAGCAAGCGTTATGAAAGAAACAATTCATGGAAACTGACTGCCAAGTGAAAAAAGCTGGCGTATCACTGAACTACAGGTTTGCAAATGGGTGTGGTATCCGCAGTCTGTGTAACTCAAGAATTTGTGAAAGTTCCCACTGGTGACCTGCAGTTTCCTCCACTCCTGCTTCCTTAAAGAATTGGAACTACCAGCTTTAATCAGTTCACAGCAGATCAGATCTGAAGTCTAGTAATTTTGAGTGGCAACACTGCTTACATTGGTCAATTTTGAGTTCTCGCACTGCTGATTTTGGCAGTTCTGAGAGAGGCTGAGACACAGAGAAGTCAGTTGCATCTATCTGGCAGTAATTTCTACAACTTTAGGAAACATCAGGAGCAAGACATATTGTTTCCCATTCCCACTCCCACACTGGAGTTTTTAGACACAACTCTGTCTAGTCCCCACTTTCATATAGATACAGTGATTTAATATTCACACATTTGACATTCACAAGGTTTTTTTAATATCAGAGAAAGACCCATGTTAGTCTGATACAAAAAGTGCAGCGAGGTCATTAGTAGCACTTGGAGAATAACAAGAGAAAGGTTTTTAAAGAACCTAACACTTTCAAATAATATTTTCTAATTTTTCTGGGTCAGAAAAACATATGCGTCCAGGAAAGGATGGGGCTTCAGTTCTTTTTAGGCTGCTTCCACACTTGCCAGTAGACCAGACCAGGAAGAGGTCTACAGGCCTCCTTCTGCTCACTGGTGCCTGCCCCTCCCATTATGTTATGGTTCACAAAGTACAGAGGACAGACTGGACTAGAGCTCGAACAGACACAGCAAAAACGAAAGCATCTCTGAGGTGGCTTCTGGGAGCCTGTTGAAATAGAGTTGTTCACACACCAGTCTGCCCCTTCCTGCTCTCCTAAACATTATCTGCTGGAGAAGGTAGATTAGAGAATGCTTGGAAACACAAGGGAAACACTCATTCTCTTTGAGACACCCTTTTTGTTACATCTTAACATAGCTTAGGATGCTCCAAATGGCAGTCTGAACCAGCCTACCAGTAGGCCTCCTTCTCAAAGTCTCCTGGCAAACTGGGAGGGTGGCATACCTCACCATGCATGTGTGTGGATGACATGCCTTCAAGGTCTGGTATACCATGGGGACCCATTTTGGCAGTGCAACAAGGTATGCCATTGAAATGGGATCTCTGGAAGCCCTGAAGACCAGGAACTTTCACTCCCGGATTTTGGAGGCTTCTGGGCTGGCTCTGAAACTGGAGTGAGCTTTGGAGCCATTGCAGAAGTTCATGTGGAACAGGCCATCCTAGTGTGGGTGGTTTCTTCTGCACTAGGAGCATTCTATCCCTGCTTGGAATGGATTGCTCTTTCTGGCTCATGGTGGTTCACCCTATTCTGGAATAGCTAAGGTAAGTGTGAATATGCCCTTAGTTTCTTCATCAACTAACCCACTTTTCCATCTGCTATAGTAAGAAGATCTTCATCCAGAGCAACTAAAAGATGGATGTGACACTCACCCCACAGCTAGAGCAGCTTGTAACAGTTGCCATTTTAAAAGAATTATTTATTTATTTATTTACATTTCTATCCTGCCCCATACCCAAGGGTCTCTGGGCAGGTAACAGCCTTAAAACAACAGATTAAAAACAGAATATACATTAAAAGATTTAAAAAATTCAACAAATCTAAAACAATACACAACATGTTTAAAATGATAATGTCTGTACTAGGGGGTAAATATAATCAGCTGAGCCAAAGGTCAGGGCAAAGAGGTGCGTCTTCAACACCTTCCTAAATATATATAAGGAAGCGGCATGATGCACCTTGAGAGGGAGGCTGTTCCATAGTCTGGGGGCCATGACAGAAAAGGCTCTCTCCCAGGTGCCACCAGCCTCACTATTGAAGGTGGTGGGACCAGTAAGGGGAAACCATGTATTTTTCATGAAGTGAGGGATTAGGTTTCCTCTTACTGGTTACTAGGTATATTTTCACTAGAAGCTCCAGCTCCTCCTTCATCACAGGGGTCTTCTAGCTGTGCTTCGTCATCTGTCCCTTCAAGATCTCTTCCTTTTTGCTTCACTGTTGAAGGTGGTGGGACAACCAGGAGGACCTCACCTGTCGCTTTCCGGATAAGCAACCTGAATCCTTGGCTCTGGGAAACCTGGGGGAGGTAGTTTCTGACTACCTCGATCGTGGCTGCAGTCCTGAGACCACAGCGATACGTGGTTACAACCCAAATGGGCTGCAACGATCGTGGTACCAGTAGACTGGTACGATCACCGGGTGTTACGAAAGTAAATCCCTTATTAGCCACCGGCAGGCTATAAGGGATCACCATGTGCTCTTATGGTGATTTAAAGACAGAGAGCACAGGAGAAAGAAGTTAGGTGGGAGACAAGATGGGCTGGAAAAGAGAAAGTTTATTTCTGTGCCCAGCTTTTTATATCCCCCACCAGAAGGCGGGGAAGGAAGTGACCTCAAGAGAAAATCCAAGTAGGTGATAGGTGGAGTCCATCAGCTGGGCAGGTCAGAAGTCCTTCTGAGGTCATATCCTGTGGCAGGCAGGAAGAGAACAGGCTGTACTCTGCGTGCAGCATGTGGCCATCCTCCATTAAGCCTTCAGGCTACGTCCAGCACCCTGCTGTGATGGGTGTGTACTGCAAACTAGGAGAGCAGGAAGATTCTTTTTACTCTGAGGCTTGAGAAGCTGGTGGGGAAAACCTGGGCAAATTTGCAATTGCTACATACCATCTTTCTGTTTTATATAAAATTTGAAAATGTTTACATATGACAATAAATTGTATGGCATATTAACATAATTACAGTAGTGACACATCAAAACAATGACCATAGCAACAAATGAAGACAATGAACGTAACAAGGAACAAAAATTGCACTCAATATGCGCGCCTCACACACATGTACACACACACAATACATTTGGTGGCCACCAATGAAAGGAAACTTATAAATGTCTATAATAGCTATATATCTTAACTACCTACAAGCCGGCTTGAACTAATTCTAACTACCTAAAATTTAAAACTGTACAAATAAGTTAGACAAAACCATCTCTATATGGTTGTGTGAATGTCATGTGTAGAAGGACAAAGGAGAGAGTAGAAGGTTCCTGGATGCTGTGGGAGATATGACAGACAAGGTTAATATGTAACAGCATAATAAACTATCAAAATTTAACTAGGAGAAATCTGGTAGCCAAAAGATCAGAGAGTTCTATAGATTGAACTTCCATCAGAGACTTAGATGGAGTTTTGAGCAAGGTAAGGTTTGCACCATGGTCAGTCAGGAGAGAGAGAGAGGATAGAAAGTGAAAGGACTTCGAGGCCAAGTGTTTCTTCCAGGGCTGGATGTGGCCCTTCCGGCTAAGACAGCAAATAGTGCCTTTAGAGAGGCTAGTAGGTAAAGTTCAAAGGTTTTCTTACCACCAAGATGGAAGTAGCTAGAAACTAAAGGATAGGAGACATACATCAAGAATAATAGCCTGTTCAGAAATAGAGAGAAGCTTGAGTTGAGTTGAGTAATTTCCGGGCATGTGCCTTTTGAGGTTCCCCAAAGGTGTCACTGTCAGCTGTTCAGCCAGGTTACAGACTCAAGGTTACCATAGGTAAGTTTAGAATTGGTGAGATTAGTCAAAAGATAGAAAAGGATAGAAAAAAGAGATTAAATTTTGAGTGAGGAGCATGTTGGTTGGTTCTTCTCCAAGGATGCAGGCAAGAGGTGCTCGTAGATTCTCTAGTGAGCTGGTCTGCCACTGCCTATCCAAAATGTCTCTCAGTGAGGGAATTTTGAAATAGGAGTGTTTTGACACTGGATACGATGTTTCTCTTTATCCCTCCTTCTTGATTAATAGATTTAAATGTTTTTCAAAAATGTTCTTTCGGCTAAGATGAACTTGCGTCTGCAGAATGGGCAGGAATTCCAGGAGCTGACTCAGTGTCCCATTATTGCAGAAGTCCAAAAGTTTTTTAAATCGACTAGGCTGGGCTGTAGTCTATCTTGCTTCTCTGTGTTCTCCCTGGATGGCGAAGCTTAGCAGAGGCAGAGGATGGCTGGCACCGTGTTTCGCAGTGGTCCTCTCTGTATCATTGATCATGGGAGTAGTCAGAGGTATGGAGAAAGGAATGCTTTCTGCTCTGGGCAGGAAGTTGTGCCCATCTGTCAGAGCTGGCATGGCTGTGCATCTCCAGAGTTAGCTCTTTGAGGAAAAAGATGTATAGGAGCACAGTGTGGATAGGATCACATGTTGTTTCACGTTACACTAGGGCAATGGAAAATTGCTTACATGGTACCTTGGTGCTCTGCTGGAGGAATACACGATTTGCGATGGAGTAGGCTGGCACATCCTTCTGGGGTCTGCCTTCTGGTTTCCTTTGTTGAAAGGCCTTGGCAGGTTGCTGTAGCTTCCAAGGCGTGCAGCAAGGAATCCTTGTCTTAATGCATGAATTGGAGCGCTGGTATTGTTGTGGTTCTCGTCCTTTCGACCAGGATCTTGGAGCCAGGCTGCTGGTTGATTACCGTTGTTGCTGGGATGATGTCAATCATGGAACATAGCAGGATGTCTTCAGGGTACCTCCATTTGAAGGGCCGGAAAGGCTGGTAGCTGAAATGCTTGGTATCTCTAGGTAGAATGGCTGTTTAAGGGAATTTTTCTGTCTGCAGGCTGGAGAGATGTAGTAAGAAATGCAGTCCTTTGAATGCACAATCATTAGCTGGTAAGAGCTGGGAAGGAGACTCAGAGAAGGTAGATCACCGCTTGTAGATTTAGCTTAAATCTGTGACTCAGTAAACAAAAGGATTTGTGAGTTCGCTCCTCCTCTTAGCATCTAAATTAAGCCTTAATCAAAGATAAAAATTTGGCAAGAAAAAAAAACTGTTTTAAAAAGCAAAAGGGACATATCTAAATTGGAAAAAGAAAAGGTGCATTCTAAAGACTTGCCAGTAGAGGTCCCAAAAAGGGAAATGTTCTCTTGAGCATGTGCAGAGTTCCATTAGAAAAATAAGAAAAATGCATTTCCTGAAGTGTGCGGGTATGAAGAGAGTTCAAAGCCATTGTCCCTTTTGCTACTGCAAGGCAATTAAACTGAGAATGAAAATAACAATTTAAAAATCTTGACAAACAATATAAAACAAAACAAAAAACAAGGCTTGCTTTTTTAGGTCTCCTCTTTCTTGCTGCAGAGAGGGTAACCAACAATATAGAAATGCAAATGTGCTGATGGGTGCAACCAGACCAGAAAAACAGGTTTTTTTATCTCAAGAGGGGGCTAGATCAGCATTGTTACAAAGACAAAAAGAATAATTAAGAACAATCAATATGCTCTGTGGCAAAAATCTTAAAATTTAGAAAAAAAAGATAGTTCTTTTCTGCGGCCCTGGAGGAGGTTGGGCCTGGTGGGGGGAAGGTGATCCTGCAAAATGCTAGCCCGCAAAGGGCATAAATCTGGTTGCAAGCAGCAGGTTCTTAGCTGGGAATTTCAAGCTGGGATACAAGAGGGATCAATGGTGGAAGCATAGCAAGTCACTTACAAGTTGTTTCTCAGTCCAGCGCAGGATATTCCGCGGTGCACGCCTGTCCAGGTGTTTTGGAACTGCAAACTACAGCAGTTCTGAGTAGCTTCTTCCAGGGCTAGTGAATAGCTGATAGAAAGTTCAAAGGGTTGATTCTCTACTGTCTGGCGACGCTGTGGTTGGCAAATGCTAATGAGGCTTGGTTGCAGCTTAAAATTGTCTCAAGTAGAAAAACATGGTTATTCTCTGTGATGCAAGAAGGTTAGGCCAGGAAGTGGGTAGAATAGAGTTATAGCAAAAACAAAAGAGGCAGGATTTTTAATATGATAAAAACAATTCTGATCTGAGAGAAACTCGGATGGGGACGGTTTGAGGAAAAAAATTGCTGCGCTCAAAAAGCTGGGAAGCAGCAGTAAGGATGAATCCAAAAATGCATGCAGAAATTAAAAATCAAAAATACTATTTCTTTCGCCCATTGAAATGGTTTCTTGCAATGCGGGCCTGCGGTGTAATGCTCTTCAGAGAGAGCGTGAAGTTTAAACTGCTTTTTCCGGACCCTGGGAGATTTGGGCACAGGGTGTGTGGAATCATTGCATTGATAGCAGTCTTTCTTGTTGGCAAAAGGTCTGAGAGATAAAATTTTACCCTTGGGAGCTTGATTTCCCGGCCTTACAACAGATTGGGAAGAGAGGGGCCCCATTTTTCCAGGACTGATTGAGGATGGCGCTGGATCTAGTTCTTGCTGCAAGGCAGGAGAGGCTTCCACTGATTCCAAGCCTAGGTCACTCAGGTGGTTACAGGCAGCTGTAGAATCTGGAATTATACCTTCATCTGGAGCAGCCATGTAGCAGTTGGGGGACATAGTGTCCATAAGGTCTCCTAGAGAGTCATCAGAGACTGGGTTGCATGCAGGAGATAGAAGAGGAGACTGAGACTCTGATAAATTGCTGCTAGAGAGCGCTGGAGAGATAGGTGTATGCAGGGCATCAGGAAGAGAGTGGCCAATTTTCTCTCTTTGCTTAGCATGTGCTTCTAATCTTAAGGCAATTCCGCACAGTTGCAAGGCTGACATTATTTCCAATTTTTTGGAAGGATGTGTCCGGAATCGGTGTTCTAAAACTTCCCATGTGGCGAGGTCTAAGTTTTTCTGAGGCATTTCTGGCCATCGTTTTGCAATAGCCTTGGCTAGCTTAATCTGGACAGATAAGGGTATATTCATTTCATGTCTTAGCAACAGCGAGTTTATATTTTGCTGAAGACAGGCAGTTTTACTTTTCTGGTTTCCCATTTGCGATGGAACGATGAGAAGAAAAGATATAGAAAGACTGATTTATACTGCACCGTTTCTCAGGGAATTTCCGCGTCGTTCCTTCCACGGGATGCAGCTGCCACACCACCTCTCCGCTGGCTCAGATGTGGACTTTCTCACTGGTATTTCCGCCCCTTCGATCCTCAAGATGCTGTTTGTTGGTTCGAAGCCCCGAGTTGGGCGCCAGTTGTCGCTTTCCGGATAAGCAACCTGAATCCTTGGCTCTGGGAAACCTGGGGGAGGTAGTTTCTGACTACCTCGATCGTGGCTGCAGTCCTGAGACCACAGCGATACGTGGTTACAACCCAAATGGGCTGCAACGATCGTGGTACCAGTAGACTGGTACGATCACCGGGTGTTACGAAAGTAAATCCCTTATTAGCCACCGGCAGGCTATAAGGGATCACCATGTGCTCTTATGGTGATTTAAAGACAGAGAGCACAGGAGAAAGAAGTTAGGTGGGAGACAAGATGGGCTGGAAAAGAGAAAGTTTATTTCTGTGCCAAGCTTTTTATATCCCCCACCAGAAGGCGGGGAAGGAAGTGACCTCAAGAGAAAATCCAAGTAGGTGATAGGTGGAGTCCATCAGCTGGGCAGGTCAGAAGTCCTTCTGATGTCATATCCTGTAGCAGGCAGGAAGAGAACAGGCTGTACTCTGCGTGCAGCATGTGGCCATCCTCCATTAAGCCTTCAGGCTACGTCCAGCACCCTGCTGTGATGGGTGTGTACTGCAAACTAGGAGAGCAGGAAGATTCTTTTTACTCTGAGGCTTGAGAAGCTGGTGGGGAAAACCTGGGCAAATTTGCAATTGCTACACTCACCGCTAGATCTTAAGGCATGGGCAGGCCAATATGGAAGAAGGCTCTCAGCATGATGTCTTTGTTTCATTGGTAGCATGAAATGTAGCAGTAGCCTGGCCGCTAAACAGTTCCCTGCTGCGAGGTTCATCACTTTCCCTTTAAAATCCCTTAACAAGGTGTGAAGTGGTTCTCAACTTCGCCAATAGCGGCACCAAACTTCCTTCCCACTCTCACTTCTCTTAAAGGTGCTACAGCCTTAACCGGCATTTGAGTAAAAATGCTCTTTGACTCGAACCTCTTTGAAATCAAACAAGAACAAGTTTATTGTTTACCAGTGCAACTCTGGATGAAGCATCAGTCTCAACAATAAATAAGATCAAACATTTCAGTCTGCCTCTCCAACCTTTCCCCTTAAGAGATCTGCCTGCCTAATTCCCTAGTGCAGCGATCCCTAGATCTATGCTAGATCTACCTTCTCAGGATGTTGTAAGCTTTTATGAAAACTGCCCACCCGCACAAGACTCCCTCCTAGTGAGCTGAGTAAACCCCAACCCTGCTTACCTGCAACTATTGCCAAAGCACTTCCAATCTGTTTGATGGTACAGACTGTTACCGGTTACCCAAACGTTTAAAACTTGTTTTTAACGCAATTTTACTTTAATGTACATTGAAACAACGTATGGTAGGTACCACAATGGAAATAACAGAAGAGCAGCAATGAATTGTCGTCACTTCTCTACATTTAATGGAGCACAAGGAACTTGGGAAGTCAAAGAGGCACATAATTTTTAGAAGACTGACTTAATGGTTTTGTTTGTTTGCCTTATTAACAAAAAGAGAGAGAAACTCTAAGGATTCAGACAGCCAAGACTTTTTTTTTCTTTGCAGAAGGTCTGCAATGAATGATGAATGAGAAAAAGGTATACTCACCCTTGTATCCAGCAGCATTAGTTTTCCAGTCATTAGCAATCAAGTGTCCTGCCCGTGATGTCTTTACAATGATATGCTGTACATCCCTCCATGTCAGTAATGGGCTAAAGAAAAAGCAGTGAAATTGCATCAAGAACAAACAAGAAGGATAAGGTGGGTATAGAGAAGTACGAGAAGATGAGAAAAGACATCAAAAACCGAAAGTGTATTTCTTTCATCATTTTCTTAGCAGAAAGTTATTTTAATGAGCATGAAATTATTTCTAGCTATGGAAGAACATCCCATTATGACAAGTACCTGTGATGTTTTAAACAATGTATGAGTGTGATGTAGTTGTCTGGTAGAGGCAGATGAGAGAAGAGCAGCATGCAGCAAAGGACTACTCTGGTGTGTCATCTTGGGGTCTTTCTGCACTTACTGTCACAGGGCAGGACACCCTGTTCCAAAACAAGCAACCCCTCCCACACTGTGACAAGGTGGTGCTGGAATGGGTCAAGTTTCTAGCTCCAGCCCTAGCCACGGCTCCTAGAATGCCCTCAAAGGCAGCTCTGAGGCTTTGCAGTTTCTGGCCTGATTATTTGGGGCCAGATTCACTTCTGGCAGTATTCCTTGGAGTGCTGCTTGACGGGCTGTAGAGCTGGATGTCAAAGGTCTTCAGCTATAACAGGCTAGGGCACCATTTTGGGTGCCTTAGCATAGTCCATGCCCCATCCAATGCAGATGAAGCACGACAGGCAGCTGCCATAGTCTGCTTTCATGTACAGATGGCAGATCCCTTTTCTGGGATATATCTCAGAACAATCCCAAACATGGAAGGGTTTTTTTTATCTAATTTATCAGAGTGAAACTTCTGTAGTGGAAAGTAGGACTTGTACAGAGTTTTTAACCACGCTGAAAGTTTCACCTTTCTAATTATGAAGGATTATTAATGTACTTTAGGCACTATTGTAAGAGCTGCCAATCCAGACCCGTAGATCCACCAAGGAAACTCAGTGAAACTGGATGGGTTGTAAGAAACCACACTCACGAAGTATAACTACAAAGTTTTACAGTTTGTAAATAGTCACTGCCAACCAGAGACCTTCTGGGTGTCCTGAATATGATACTCTTGTAATATTCATGTGCCCATGAAAATATCTTGCAAACATAAAACATTCAGGCCCATTCCTGAGTAGACTGAGTGACAAAAGCGGCAGGCAAGAATTCTGCGGTGCAGTATATGCTCAATAGCAAGACAAACATGTCTGCCACTGCCAACAAATTTATTTTTTCCCCTCTCCCATAAATGTACAATATGCCTTTACTGAACTCAAAATACAGCCCAGGAATAAATGGTGAGTTTCTTTTTCTTGTCCAAATATAAAAATATAAAATATAAATGATCAGTTATTCAGTTGTTAATCTGATAGTTCATTCACTCATTCATTTATACCAGAATTGTGGAGAATTGCAACATTGTTATCAGGTGTGAAGTGGGTGGATTGCTACAGTGTAACAGCTGCTGTAAGGGGTGGATTTTTACAGTGAAATCACTATCTTTGGAAGCAAGCTCTGAATCCCAAAGCGATAAATGGCTCTGGTGGATTTTGGAGGCAGGGGAGATGAACAGAGAACTTGTAAATATGGCTATTTTTCTTTTGGACTTGTTGGGGGGTTTCTCCCCGGAACCCTATCAAACAGAGAGGGGGCAGGGAGGAAAAGATGTGGACAAACAAAACATGCTTCCTTGGGGATGGTAGGTGCGTTTAAAATGTGTGTTTTACCAAACCTCACAGGGACGCTTATTCCGGAATTGAACAGCACTTTTAAAGTCTGCTGGAATAGAGGGACAGTAGAGGAAAACTAGAGAGGCAAATAAGTTGCTTGGGGACGCAGCCTTAGGCAATTTCTTTCTGAAGATACTTGATACTCTTCTATATTATTTTCATTTATTTTTATTATTTGCATTTCTATCCCGCCCTATACCCGAAGGTCTCAGGGTGGGTAACATTTAAAATCAGACATATGTTAAAACAATATACTTTAAAACAACAACAGTGTCTGTAAAATGGGAAGAAACGGTATATTCCCATTTAACCAAAGGCCAGGGCAAAGAGGTGTGTCTTTACTGCCCTCCTAGCCATATTCAATGAAGGGGCCTGACACACCTCAAGAGGGAGACTATGCCATAGCCTGGAGCCATCACTGAGAAGGCCCTTTCCCGAGTGCCCACCCCTTTTGCTACTGAGGAAGTGGGACAACCAGGAGGGCCTCACCTCCAGATCTTAACGCCCGGGCAGGTCAACATGGGAGAAGGCGTTCCTTAAGATATTTGGGGCCCAAGTCATTTAGGCCCTTATAAGACAAAGTTAACACCTTGAATTGGGCATGGTAGCAAATCGGCAGCCAAAGCAACTCTTTTAAGGCCGGTGTGACCTGTGTACGGCCAGCTGTCCAAGTCAGGAGCCTAGCAGCTGCATTCTGCACCAGCTGCAGCTTCCAAACCATCTTCAAGGGCAGTCCTATGTAGAGCGCATGATCTCTGATCTCTCTCTTTCATATCAATAAAATTCTATATCATGCAGTTATTTCCCAGTGTTTATTATCTTTCTACTCTTTTGCAATTAACATTCTAAATAATGCAACAAACATAATCCATATGTTAGAATAACCTTCTCTTGCATAGTATTTTAATGTGGACATCAACCTGCCTCAAAAAACTCTTACACATACAAATTATTACACATTTTGCCCCATATAGCTCTCCTGTCTAACTTCCAAAGTGGACTTTACCTTATGATTGCTCCTGAAATGAATGGTGGATCTATTAATCAAATGTGTGTGTGTGAGAGAGAGTGACTGATGTTCAGCAGGCTCTCAATGTATGGCAGACTGGAAGCCAGTTCAGATGGATGGAAGTGGTGCTCTGCATCACACTACCTTTCTATCATGGTTCTGCTCCACACGCTTTACATGCACAGTGCTGCTCAAAATACCTTTACATTTCAGACTTCAAGAAGGGAGCAAAACCACTCATAAGAATGAGTAAATCATTAGTCAACTCCCCCTCCCCTTGACCAAAAATATCAAGGAATGCAGCAATCACAGCTGCTTATTGTAACTTCTTATTCTGTCCATGTGTCGATAAATTTGGACACACCAGGGCTGGACTGCAGATCAGATCCTGTGGCCAGGGCTAGAAGCTGGTTGGAATGTTTACTTCCATCTGCTTGAACTGTATTCCAGCACGTGATGGGGCAGAATGCAATTAGGGCTGCTGAAAGCAAGGCTTCCAGTTGGCACATCAACTTGCCTTGCCTGAAAACCGACCCAGGAGACACTAAGCAAACATAATACAAGCAACTTCATAAGCAATTTAAAATATAATAGCTATTGCTAAAACTAAAACTAAAGCAGGAATATCTGCAGTTAAGACATGCATGTGTGTTTCATCTTACAGGCTGAAACTTAGTTGTACAATTCCTTTCATGGAGCTTATGGAAGACTAGAAAATAGTCTTCTGTCTTAAGTGTTGTGTAGTGACAGCCTTTCATTATTCACATCAGTCTTCTAGAGTCACTGCATTAGCAGCTTTCCTATTGTTCTGTCATGGCAAAAAGTATACCAGACCTACAGTATTCAGACCTACAGACTACTACCCATTATTACTCATACATGTGGGCACAAATGATACGGCAAAAAAGCACTTTGAAAACATCTACAGAGACTTTGAAGACCTTGGCAGAAAAGTAAAGGAACTGGGAGCACAAGTAGTCTTTTCATCTATCCTTCCGGTGGATGGTCACGATAAAAGTAGAAGGGATAGGATTCTTGAGGTGAACAAGTGGCTACGTCAGTGGTGCCGGCAGCAAGGATTTGGATTTCTGAACCATGGAGAAAACTACCTATACGACGGACTCCTTGCAAGAGATGGGTTGCACCTTACAGGGACAGGAAAGAATGTATTCGGGAAGCGCCTTGCTTCGGTTATTAGGAGAGCTTTAAACTAAAACAAAAGGGGAAGGGTAACAAAAAGTCAAGCAAAAATACTCAGTCAATCAAACCAGGCGATATTCTTACTCCCAGAAATAGTACCAATGAACAAACGCATAAATTTTGTAAGGAAAACAGAGGAGGCAAGCTCGCAATAGATAGCAATTACAAACTAAAATGCCTCTACACCAATGCCCAAAGCATGAGAAATAAAAAAGGGGAGCTGGAGATCCTGACCCAGGTAGATAAATATGATGTCATAGGTATTACGGAAACCTGGTGGGATAACACACATGAATGGAACACAAACATTGAAGGCTACAACTTGTTTCTGCAAAACAGACTTAACAAAAGAGGAGGGGGTGTTGCGCTGTATGTTAAAAAAGAAATTGTCTCCTCAGAGGTTCAAGTTTCAGACAGTGGAAGCTCAGTAGAATCGGTATGGGTAAGAATTCAAGGAGAGAGCAACAGAAAGGATACCATTGTAGGAGTCTATTACAGGCCCCCTGGACAAACAGAAGATATGGATGACCTCTTCCTAGACCAGATGGCTAAACTTTCACGAAAGCATGACATAGTGATTATGGGAGACTTTAACTACCCAGACATTTGTTGGGAATCTCGCTCAGGAAAAAGTCACAAGTCTAATAAGTTCTTATCCTCTCTCGCTGACAATTTCATGTACCAAAAGGTGGTGGAGGAAACAAGAGGATTGGCTATCCTTGATCTAATTCTTACCAACAGAGAGGAAATGGTGGAGGATATCAGAGTTTCTGGGGCATTAGGAGGCAGCGATCATGTTATCCTTGAATTCTGGATAATAAGGGAAGGAAAGCATGAGAGGACTCAGACTTCAAAGTTGGACTTCAGAAGGGCGGATTTTGATGGACTCCGGAGGAGGTTAGGAGGGATCAAATGGTTAAATGTACTAAAGGATAGAAATGTCCAAGAAGGATGGGATATTTTGAGAAATGCAATATTAGAAGTGCAATCATTAACAATTCCTCAAAGAAGGAAGAATGGAAAACATCTAAAGAGACCAGGGTGGATAAACCTAGAACTTAAAAACTTGATAAAAAAGAAAAAAGAAATGTTTAAGAAATGGAAGGAGGGATACATATCTAAGGAGGAATATAATGAAATCAGTACAATCTGCAGGGCAAGTATCAGAAAAGCTAAAGCTAAAAATGAACTGAGGCTTGCAAGAGAGACTAAAAACAATAATAAAAAAGGTTTTTGGGGATATGTCAACAGCAAAAGAAAAGTCAAAGAGGTTTTGGGAAGTCTGCAGGGAGAGAATGGAGAAGTGATCGAAAGTGATCTTGAGAAGGCAGAAATTCTGAACTCCTATTTTGCATCTGTTTTTTCCAAGAGGGATAATGTACATGCAACAGTCCTTCACTGTACTGATGAAGGACTAGGAGAATCAAGACACAAAATCAACACTGAGAGAGTAAGGGAACACTTAGCTAACTTAAACGAATTTAAGTCCCCGGGTCCAGATGGATTACATCCTAGGGTACTGAAGGAATTAGCAGAGGTAATTGCTGAACCACTTGCTGTAATCTTTGAGAAGTCATGGAGAACAGGAGAAGTCCCAGACGATTGGAGAAGGGCAAACGTTGTTCCTATCTTCAAAAAAGGGAAGAAGGTAGACCCAGGGAACTACAGGCCTGTTAGCCTGACTTCAATACCAGGAAAGATTCTCGAACAAATTATTAAACAACACATATGTCAGCATTTGGATAGGAATTCAATAATTAACAGTAGTCAACATGGGTTTGTATCAAACAAGTCGTGTCAGACTAACTTGATTTCATTTTATGACAAAATCACTGAATGGGTTGATCAAGGAAATGCAGTAGACATAGTATTTCTTGATTTCAGCAAAGCATTTGACAAAGTATCTCATGCGATCCTCATTGAAAAATTGATCAAATATGGGTTTGACAAGGCAACTATAAGGTGGGTTCAAAACTGGCTTAGTAATCGTACTCAAAGAGTGGCTTTAAATGGCTGCACATCCAAATGGAAGGAAGTGTCAAGTGGAGTACCACAAGGTTCTGTCCTGGGCCCAGTTTTGTTTAATGTTTTTATAAACGATCTGGACGAGGGAGTTGAAGGGAAACTGATCAAATTTGCTGATGACACAAAGCTAGGGGGGATTGCAAACACCAGAGAAGAGAGAGAGAGGATTCAAAAAGATTTAGAGAAACTCGAACAATGGGCTGCAACTAATAAAATGGTATATAACAAAGAAAAATGCAAGGTTCTGCACCTGGGCAAGAAAAATGAAAAAAGCACATATACAATGGGAGGAATTCGGCTGAGCAGCAGCACATGTGAAAAAGACTTGGGTGTCCTGGTAGATCATCAACTGAACATGAGTCAACAGTGCGAGGCAGCTGCAAAAAAGGCAAACGCAATCCTGGGGTGTATTAGGAGAAGCATAGAGTCCAGATCACGTGAAGTTATTATCCCCCTCTACTCTACCTTGGTCAGACCTCATCTGGAGTACTGTGTCCAGTTCTGGTCACCCCAGTTTAAAAAAGACGCTGACAAGCTGGAACAGGTTCAAAGGAGAGCTACCAAGATGGTGAACGGTCTGCAAACCATGTCCTATGAGGAACGGCTTAAAGAACTAGGAATGTTTAGTCTAACAAAAAGAAGACTGAGAGGAGACATGATAGCTGTCTACAAATACCTCAAGGGTTGTCACAAGGCAGAGGGATCAGCCCTGTTCTCACTCTCTCAAGGAAGGACTAGAAACAATGGGGTGAAACTGCAGGGGAAAAGATTTAGTTTAGATGTTAGGAAAAAATTTCTAACAGTAAGAGTGATCAACCAGTGGAACAGGCTGCCACGGGAGGTGGTTGGTTCCCCTTCGATGGAGGTCTTCAAGCAGAGACTGGACAGCCATCTGTCTGAGATGGTTTAGGAGATCCTGCCTTGAGCAGGGGGTTGGACTCGATGACCCAGGAGGTCCCCTCCAACTCTACCATTCTATGATTCTATGATTCTATGATTCTATACCTGAGTGGGTGGATTCACTTGCTGTTAAGGACTGTCATCACTAGAGGACACTGAAGCTTTTTCTAAATCATCACATAACATAATGGCCATGTTTTTAATTGCTGCTCCTAATACCCACACAAAAGTTTCTTCCATGTTAAATAGCACGCACGCATACTTTCCCCCCCATATTAATTAACTAGAATTGCTGGAGTAGCAGCCTTACTTAATTCAAGATATTAAATACACTGACTTTTGTGTTTGTGCTGGACCTGAACTGCATCTAATCCAGAAGGTAGGCTGTTTTGGGACTGATATTTTAAAAGCACCTTCTGGGGATTACAAACTGAATCGATTTGAGGTCCCTGTGTGCAAAAATACATTTCTTCTTCTTTTTCTTCTTCTGTTCTTGTATAGCTTTAGCAGGTGACTAGTCATTCAAATGCTCTGGGAATCACAAAAACAGAACTGAATTTTACTGGCAGTCCTAGCAAGACTCATAGAAAGGAATAAATTAAAAAAATCCATTCCCCACACAACCACAGTGACTGCTTCCCAGAAATCTAACAGAAGTCAAGTAAATACTCCTAAGCTGTACTCGGATGCTCAGCAAATGAGGCCACCTGGAAGAGACAGGAAAATGCAGGAACTTGTTTGGATCCTACAATTGTCTCTCACTGTCCCTGCCAGACAGCAGGGCAACATCGAGGGGTAAACATCCTGTTTGGATGCATCCTGTTTGGATGCTTAAACCTATGATGGTGAGGCAGCTACTTCCAAGTATTTCAGTGGTCCAGAACAGTTGGAAGTGTGGGAATGCTGACCCCAATTCTTGTGTGGTGGCCATTTTGGGGCCTCTTTTGGCACTGTGCTCATGGGCAGGGCTATTTTCTTCAAGGACCAGTCAAAAGCAAGCGTTCAGACAAGGTAGGTCATATTGCTGTTCTGGGAAAATCTGGCTGGGGAGTTGATTTTCCTGGAAGAGTGATACCGTGCAGGTTCAGCCCTATATCCTGGCACTAAGTTGTGATTGCCACAGATATGTGTGGAAATGCCAGCACACCACCAGGAATAATCCCATATTTTAGGTACTGTCTGGACAAAGCCTAGACCTTTATAGGGAGGAAGTGTGGGAGACGTGTTTGCTATATGAGAGTGTGGTGACTCAGCACAGCCCCTCCCTCCTTGTCCTCTGCAAAGCAATGCAGAAATCAAGCAAGCTGCTGAGCACCCAGGTCCCTACCAGTCCTGCCGGGGCTGTGTGCCAATCAGTCTCCCCCCACCCCTGGTGTCCTGCCTTATATGTCTGGGAATCAGACTCCTATAAAGCAGCAAGCTGACTCAGTTGTAAAACAATCACTATTAGTTTATTATTACAAAAGGAAAAATAAAGAAGCAAGTTTGTAAATATTCTTCTGAAGATATAGAAACTAATAATCTGTCCTGTTCCCTTAGAAAGCCCTACAGTGAGCCAATAGTCCCTGTTAAGTTCCACCGTAAGCTCAATCAGTTCTTAGTCCTTGCCTCTTAGGCTTTACTCTGACTTGAAGTAATATAAATTCCCAAAATAATAAAAATAGCTTTGCAGCAATCCCAGTATTCCATTCTATTCCACTTTGACTCTGAGTGGAGAGACCCACACTCACACATGCATGCTCTCCTTGCACAGCCCAATCTCCCTCTTCACAAGAGGAGAGACCTCCTGCCTTACTCTCCTCTCACCCCCGAGAGACCTGAACAGCCTCCCATAGCTTCCTCATCGGAAGCTGCAAGAGGTTGTGTTGGTGCGTGCGTCTGTGGGATGGGACAGCCAATGAGAGCTGAGCTGCCCTCCCAGCTCTTGTTGGCTGTTCTCGCCATCCTGTCTGGATTGGTGAGAAGATTCGAAGTTTCTTAACAGTGTGCAGGGAGTGCTGATAAGGCAGCATTAAGTAAATGCACAGTAGTGTTGGTATAATGTGTTGCCACTATCCAGTGATCATTGTGTGTGACGCCTCCAACGCAGCTGTGCATTCCGCTGCACAGTATTAACAAGTCTAAATGCACCCTTAGAATCATGCTATCTAAAGGAATATCGAGTCCTATACAATAAGGCCTGAATCCTACGGTCAAATCTGAGCCCCCTTTTTTCTACTTTCCTTTAGCTGAGTTTAGGAAGGTAGCAATCAGAGAGAAATTTCTGCATGGCACATGCTACCCTACATCCTACAGGTCCAATCTGGGGGCAAATTGAGGGTTGGCTGGCAGCATGTGCCAAGAGTTGTGTGATCATGGACCACCAACACAAGCCAACTCTGAAGGCTGGAAATGAAAGTTCTCAGCCTCTGGAGTTCCCAGCCAGGGCATTTTTTGGCTAGGTGCCCAGAAGAAATACTCTTCCAGGGTTACTTCTGGGAGCTTAGTGAAATGGCAACAGGCTCCTTGTACCCAGTAGTGTGAGCCAGCCACTCACTGCTGTTCCCACATGAACGGTTGGCTTGATCTACTGTCAGGGAATGCCTGGGAGTGCTCTCCCTCCAGTCCAAAGTGGTCTTCTATTGAAGCATGCTGCAGTGCCATTTTGTTGCCGGGGCCTGCTCCAACATGGCATCCCACACAGTGCAGCATTCCACCAGAAGGCATGGCTTTCTGGTGGACCAGTTCTCAATGTGGATGATGCATCTGTAGGGGTCTGCTAGCCCCATTGTAGAGCCCTAGGAGGAGCCTATTTGCTGCCACAATTTGGTATTCTTTCTGAAAAGTCCCTCCCCCACTAAACAAGAACAGGTAGGCATGCAGCAGCCTTCCACTTAACTGTTCTGTACCGGAAGCTCCTTCACCCTTAACTGTTCTGTACCGGAAGCTCCTTCACCAGTAGACCTGGCATCCTGAGCTAGATTGGGTCCAACATGTAGAAGAGAGAGGCCAAGGAAGAGGGCTAGGCCTTGCGCTATCCCATTGTACTGGTAAGTGTGGAAAAGGCCCTTGATATCCCTGAATATCTAAAGATTTATACAAAGAGCCCAAACCCACAAAGTGTTATTGATTTAGAACAGCGGTTCCCAACTTTTGGGTCGAGACCCCTTTGGGGGTTGAACTACCCTTTCAGAGGGGTCACGATGAGTCTCCCGCCTTCCCGCCCCATCCTCATCCGAGCCGCCCCACCCCCGTGGTGGGAGTCTCCACAACATGAGGAACTGCATTAAGGGGTCACGGCATTAGGAAGGTTGAGAACTGCTGATTTAGAATAATGCATATGTAATGCTTTGCATACATATATGCCATGGCCGGATTCAAAATTCGAAATGGTTTGTAGAATTAGCTGTGCTAGTTAAAATCAGTGCTGTTTCAGGTTTTCTGTTACTTTCTCTATCTCTTCCTCTCTGCACATATTTATTTCTGTGCATATAGATCGACTATGAGGGAAAACTGATAACGTGGCCCCAAAAGACAGCAGAGAAGTAGGTTGACCTTCTTCTATGACACTTTCCTGCTTAAGAGGTTTGATAGCTTTCAGTTTGGTGATGTGACCTTCTGGGACTATGCAACCTAATCGTTTCTGTTTGAAGATCTCTAAACATTAACAGACTCACTTATTCAAATGGGCTTCTCTCTAAGCTGTACATATTTGTCATTAACAAGCTGTAATGATCCATATCTACCTTGCCAATTCTTAAAGTAAATTAATATGGATGGGCATGTGGTGTTCAAGCCAAGAAACAGAAATGGTTCTACTAGCGACTCCCACTCCTTTCCTAAATGTAAAATATTTATAGCTCATGTATCAGGATAGAATCTAAAAATATAGGCAATTTCTGCACATACCTTCCATGGATTACTCCAGCTGGTCTGTGTCTACTGGAGAGGTCATCAGCTGAAGCAATTTCACATAGCATGCAAGAAAGCATTTGGACAGTTGTTCTGTAACAGTTCTTGCATTGGATCTGAAGTTGTGCATGAATATACGCTACATTCAAAATCCGACTGAGTTTTGCATTTGCATTTGAATCGAATGTTGGCTACATTTGAAGATTGACGTTCAAATGTGAAGTTTTGTTATATTCATGAATGTAGGGAGGCAGGAAAATGGTTGCCCAGACACTTCTGCAGAGAATCTAGAGCAGATTCAAAGTAGATTCCAAGCAGATTCAGAGTGGATTTGATGCATTCAGACTAGATTCGTAGGGGATTCATAGGCACTCACTTATTATTATTATTATTATTATTATTATTATTATTATTATTATTATTATTATTATTATTATTATTATTATTATTATTATTATTATTATTATTATTATTAATGTACTAATCATTTATTAAAGATGTCTTAGTGGTTCATACTATTTTTACTACATCTATTCATCTCTTCTAATATTTTGTCTGTATTTTCCATTAGGGATCATGTTCCTACAGACACTTAACAGGGTGATGCATTATGGGAAGGCAGGTGCTTTGTGCCAAAACGAAATAAATAAATTTTAAAAAGTGGGAGGAATGGATGGTGGATGGACATCTCTCCCAACTGAAGAATACTGCTAATTGCATACAGTGCTGCAAAGGTTAAGGAAAAGTTCAACAATACAGCTGTTTTTGAACACGCATGGGGTTAGTGTGCAAAAGTTATGCAGATCTCTTGTTTTTAGTCTTTTGGATTGCTCGTTGATGAGAAATGCATGTCTTTGTAAAAACTCTGTAATACATGCCCACCCACATCTCTCCATCCTACTCACTAAACAAAGGTATTTAATGTTCTTTCTTCTATCTGCAATTCTAATAGAACTATGGTGGTTCAGGCTGGTCTAGATGTTATCTCCACAAAAGCAAGATCAAAATATTTTACCTGGCTATTTTGGCATTATGGAACAGGTAGCCTCTTTGAAGAACAGGTTAGCATGGTGAGTGGAACATAAAAGTATATGTTTGCACACATTATTTTGCAGCATCTAATGCAGCCCTGTCACTTGGAACACTTTTCTGACCTGATCTGAATCTGTCTTAAACCGAGATGCCCATAATGGAACATAGGATTCAAAGAGCAGAATTAAGGCTTGCTATGATTTTGGGACTCAACTGGCAATAATGCAACTCAGAACTGCACTTGCTAGCTCATAGGGACTACCTGGGGAAAAAAAAACAAAAAAGCTATCAGGATACTTAGTAACTAATCTTTACAGAAAGTCATTGACTGGTTAAAAGGCCCAACAAAATATCCTTCCTACCCCCTAATGAATATCTTTCCTGCCTGTCAGAGCTAACAGAGGCGATCAGGTTTCAATGGCTGGCAACAGTAATGAGGAATACAATTACCACATGAGAGTTTGTGGATAAGTTTGGCTGGAAATGGGCTTGGTCATGCACAATATATGGCCACCTTAGGGCAATTTCAGCACTTAAAACTGAATTCTGTGATAAGAACAATATCTACAATTAATGATGCAGTCACCTCTTCTATAACACCATAGCTTGTTTATTGTTTGTTTAGATTTACATCTCATCCTAGATGCTGATGTCTCAGGGCAGGTTACAATGATTAAGCTGTATAAAAACAGCCTTAAAATACATAAAATAACAGTGCAGTACACACTGGAGAAGGACTGGTGCCAAAGGTCAGCGGAAAGTGTTGCATTTTTATCAATTTCCTGAAGATGCACTTTAGAAAGATGTTCCACAGCCTGGGGATTCTCACGTCACAAGTCCCTATTCCTTTAGCTTCCGATGGTGGTGGGAAGAGAGAAACTTCTTTAGGTATTTGGGGTCCAGAATGTATAAGGCTTTATGAGTCATTCAGGTGATATGCTTCCTGTCAGCCATGCCCACCAAGAACCATGCTACAGTGTTCTGCACTAGTTAAGTATATAATTACCACATATGGATAACTGAGTGGTATGGAACCTAGAACCCATATTCTAAAAGAATATCATTAAGTGAAGGGTGCTGGAGAGTATGCTGGAGAGCTGCATTCTGCCAGTGACTTGATAGTATTATGGAAAACAGGCCAAGCCTAGCAGATAAAGTCAATTGTGCTGGAGTCAAGAGGCCATCCTGTGTCAGATGGTGATTCTGGAGAGATCCGACACGGTTACTGGTGTTGCATTTACCAATGTTTCAGTGGCACAGTGAAGGGAAGACCCGGTCTACTATTGTATACCAATGCCACCAAAACATCTTACTGAAAGTTTCCAGAAGTACTTTAAACAAGGACCTGTTCACACTGACCTGTAAGCACTCTACACTGCCTTCCCCAATCTGGACCATCTTGGAGCATTCATGAGCAGCTGTGATCACTGTGAGCTGTGGAGAAGTCAGAACCTTTCCACAACTTCACGAAGAGCACTTGGTGAGCTCCCGGTCAATCCTGAACACATAGGGTGCTTCTGCACAGGGGCTAATAAATCCGGATCTACTGCACCCGGATTTAGTAAAACCGGATCCCAGAGGAGCCAGTTTTACTAAATCCGGATTCCTGGTAGATCTGGATTTATGAGGTAGATCTGCATCTAATAGATGTGGATCTACCCCCATCCCGATCCCTCCACACACGCGGCGTGAGGGCGGAATAAATTCAGATTGGAGGTGGGTGCTGTGCGGACGCACAGCACCCGCCTCCCATCCGTGCTCCGGGGCCCTCCCCCGGCCCACCATGCTTGGCTCCTCGGAGCCAAGCATGCCGAGCCAGGGGACCTTGCTGCCACAGCTCACCCTCGCCCCAGAAGCGGCGGATCGCAGCTTCTGGAGCCAGGGGGAGCTTCCCTAAAGCCCACCCTGGGGGGAGCATGGTGAATCCCCTCCTTACCTGTTCAGCGTCACCCCTATTCTGAGATGAGGCACCCAGGATGCAGCGCGCCTGCATCCTGCGCATCTCCTGAGTGGCTGCCCTTGCCCTCAGGAGCTGTTCTGCACAGGCGCGCTGCCCTGACTTGCACGCCAGCCAATCAGGGGGTGCGCAGGACACAGGCATGCTGCATCCTGGGCGCCTGCTTTCAGTTTCGGGGTGACGCCGATGAGGTAAGGAGGGGATTCGCCGCGCTCCCCTCAGGGTGGGCTAGGGTGGGCTTTAGGGAGGCTCACCCTGGCTCCAGAAGGCAAGCCAAGGGCGAGGGCAAGCCGAAAGGTAGGAGTCCCCCGGCTAGCCATGCTTGGCTCCAACGAGCCAAGCATGGTGAGCCAGGGGAGGGCCCTCCCTAGGCGTACTTGCACCGTGCAGACGCATCCTAAATGGATGTGTTTTCACGGCGCAACACCCATCAAGCACACTTCAAATGTGGTGTGCAGTTAGCACCCATTTAACACAATTTAAGTACAGATAGGTGCGGACGCACCTACCGGAAGTGTGCTAAATAGACCCCACAAATGTGGACGCGCCGCCGAAAACCGCTTTGAAAGCGGTGTTACTGTGCGGACACACCTCACCGGAAGTGTGCCAAACAGCAACACGTGTGCAGAATGGCCATGCCAGAAGTGTGCTTAATGGGTGTTAAAGGGCCTGTGCGGAAACACCCATACTGTTCACACTCTCTTCAGGGTGCAAACACTGCAAAGGAGCAGGCAGCATGGCTGAAGCTGTGAAATCATGCACCGCAGTGCAATCACCATGACAGCACCCTGGTGCATCATCCTGGTGCATGCTGGATGTTGCTGTAGTCATTGCCATGGTGATCTGTATAGACTGGGCGTGACCAGCACTTGAAGTGTGGATACATCCCACTCTGCCTGATCTTAACTTCAAGGGGATGTATTGTTATACTATCCATGAACTTAAGAGTGAACAGTTCCAAGTCACTTTTTAACAACCAACCATGTCAGAACAAAATGATGCTGTAAAAACGATTACACCAAGCAGTTACCGCTTGATGACCATCTAAAAACAAACTGTGCTAGCACAAAATCATATTTTACAAGGGTTTACTTTAATTTCAATTGGCACTGAATTTTAAACACAATTTTCTAGTACTATTCTACATGTGTTCTTATTAAAGACTGAATAAGACTTCAGTCAGAAGTTGCCAGGGTGAATATTGTACAAGAAGCCTGCACAACTCTGTGTTAATGCCATAGGTGGAAAGTCATAGATGGTGAACAGTTCAACGAAGGTGTCAATCCAGTGCACAGCAGCAGCGAAAAGCAATTCAATGCTGGGAATAATTAGGAAGGGAATAGAAAATAAGTCAGCAAGTATCATTTTGCCTCTTTATAAATCTATGGTGAGGCTACATTTGGAATATTGTGTACAATTTCTGGTCACCACACCTCAAAAAGGATATTGTGGAAGTGGGAAAGGTGCAGAAAAAGGCAACCAGAATGATTCAGGGGCTGGAACACCTCCCTTATGAAACCAGGCTGCAACATCTAGGCCTCTTCAGTCTGATTTAAGTATATAAAATTATGTCTGGTATAGAAAAGGTGGACAGAGAAAATGTATTTTCTCTATCACACAACACTAGAACCAGGGGGCTAATGTGAAACTGATGGGTAGGAGAGTTGGATCTGAGAAGGGGAAGTATTTCTTCACCCAGAGGGTGATCAGTTTAGGGAATTTGCTGCCGGAAGAAGTGGTGACAGCTACCAGTCTAGATGGCTTTAAGGAAGAGTTAGACGAATTTATGGACGACAGATGTATCAATGGCTACCAGAATGAATGCCTAGTTACATCCTTCAGGCTGGGGGGGGGGAGCAGGATGCTTCTAAGGCCATTTGCTGACATTCAAGAGCAGGAAAAGGTTTGTCCTTGTCTCTGCTTGAGATGCCCATGAACATTTGGTGGGCCATTGTGTGCGACGGGACACTGGACTAGATGGGCTGTGGCCTGATCCAGCAGGGCTTCTCTTAGGTTCTTATATCACACCAGTTTTGAAGTCTCGGGGGGAGGGGAGTTGAGAGTGACATCGGTCACTCCAGGCTCCAAGGCTAGGGACCTTAAAAAATGTTTGCAAATAATGTTTGAATTTTGCTTGTACAGTTAACATATGTGTTTAACATAGTTCACTGTGTATTATCCAGTCACTGCCAAAGCCACCAGCATTTAATAATGAAGCAGTTTCATGCATGTTTGGGCCTCTGTGTACATCTAGAACTTCAGGGAACTATGACAGCCATCTTTGCAATACCACAGGAGGCATAAATAAAATGTATTTTGTCAAAGGGGAGACCCAAAGGCTTCCTCCACTGGGCCTTATTTTGGATTATGCCTTGGAATAGGGACCCACCACCCACAGGTTAATGCAAACTACAGCAGACCCTGGGCACAAGGATGACAGGCCCCTAGTCCAAGATTGTGTGTGTGTGGCATGTGGTGTGTGTGTGTGTGTGTGCGCGTGTAAGTGTAAGTGTAAAAAATCCAGCAGCAACAGAGATAAACACAAAGAAAATAAAAATTCAAATAACTCCAAAAAGAAAACTTCACCTTTTAGTCTCTTCTTCAGCAAAATGTCACCATCACCTAGTGTAGCTATAAACGTCAACAAATGCCCAGGGCTGGTTTTTCTTTTCTTTGTGTTTATCTTTGCTGCTGCTGCTCCAGTGCTCCAGGAAGAGTCACCAGGAGTGGGTTTTCCTGAAAACAGCTTGGAAATTCTGAATTCTCTGACGGCTCTTTGGAGCCAGCATTTGAGCCTGGTACAGTATAGGCCTTCTGGATGAAGATGGACCTCTTCTGCTGCAGCAGCAAACCATCTCTGTATGAGACAGATGGCTTCTTCTGGGACAGTGTGGGGGGAGGCATAGAAACAGCATACGTGTGAAGCTCAAAGCAAATATTCCAGTACAATCCTGACTTCTACTTGTTGTTCAGGTTATTTCACGTGTTACTTTTTTGGACACAGACTTATGTGCGTTGAGACGGAGAATGTAAATTTAAAGCTGTTAAATAAATATGTTACAAAACATGTCAAAACTACATCATTTTTCTTTGTGAATCAGTAACCAGTCTCATTAATCTTAATTGTTTTAGCTATTGGTCTCTCAAGAGATCACTGTTGACATCTTATTAAGCCCTTTGAAGGCAGAAAAAACGTATTAACAACTTGAAGCAATATTAAGAGGTAAGTTGCCACATTTGTAAGACTACATGATCTTCATATAGAAAACTCCCAAATGGCTCATCATCATTTATTTACAGTTTCTGGACTGGGCAGGACAGAACACATTTGCCATAGAACAGAACCAGGAAATACTTAAACCCTGGAACTGCTAAGTGGTTTAAAAAGGCAAATTTTTCTCTTCTGTATCCACATGGAATTATCAACGCACTTCTGTATTTCCCACAAGGGTTCATAAAGAAAGTAAATATGAAGAGTTTATAACTAGCACCCTCTCATTTTATAAATAAAGTCTGGAGCACAGTGTAAAGAGAAAACGTGCACAAAAAGAATCAACAACCAACCCCAGCAGTTGACTCAGACATTTACTTATTCACTCTGCATAATGTAGGAACCAGTCAGTATCAAAACCAAAGTTCTAACACAAATGTGTGTGTAGGCTCACACCCATTGTATGGACTTTTCCACATTGGCTGGTGCAGCACAAGGCTAGATGCCTTCTAGCTCTCTTGTTCTGCCCGTTGCTAGGCCTAGCTCAGAATACTAGTAGACCTGTTTTGACTGGTCCTTCGGAACAGAACAGGGCGGTTTGTAAAATAGTGCACACCTCCCTGTTCTAGTTTAGCCGGGGTGGGGCATTTCAGTGGCGTGCCAAACTGAACTGCCAAAATAGGTTCCCCTGGGGTTCTTAGGCCAGGAATTTTCATTCTGAGCCCAAGCACCGGGCTTCAAAGTTCATGAAAACTTTGGAGCAAGGTGGGCATGATGGGCTGTCCCAGAACTGGCCCACAACCGGCCGTCCAAGCGCAGGCAGCCTTTTCCAGGATAGCTGGACTTCTCCAGCAGGGTAGTAAATACGGGTGTGCTATTTTGCATCTTATTTATCAGTCCAGAGGTTTATTTTTAAAAAATGTGTTTTTAAAATTTTTATTAGTTTTTTATGGGTATTTAATGGGTACTTTTAGTGACAGTGGAAAAACACCCTAGGACTATTCGGGCGCATATTAGCAATCCTTTGATTGGATAGTCAGAAGATTATTTAACTCCATATGTGGTTCATTTAAAAAAAATTAAACCCATTTTAAGTTTTATCTTATTTTGGAACACCCGTGGTGAAATCAATAGCCTATTACAGTTTACCTTCAAAATGATCACTTTTAGTTTTGTATTGCAGAGTACAAAATTTTGGTATGTATCTTTTGTATCAGAGTGATTCACCCAAATTTTGTTAGAAATATAGTAACTATTTGAAAATAAAATCCTCTCTCAAGATTATCAACAGCAGAAAATCATTTATGACAACAAATAGTATGCAATAATATGAAATCTTTAAAGTTTGTTTTAGGCATTATTGTTCCTGTTGTAGTTAATGTTCTGTTTGTGCGTAAATCATCACAACAGCCACACCACTTGCTGGATCACTAACAATTTACTTGGGCAAGGTATTTTTCCTGTGGTTTTGGAGGTGGAATTAAATGAGGATTCAGTCTGTATGGGACAGATAATGACTTTTGGTTAACATGACCCCCTTCCTGGCCTTGGCACATTTGCATCGCTAGGATTCTTGCTAGCCAATGTAGATGGAGGACCTATCCAACTAGATTTGGCTAGTTGAATTCTCCTTGGAGGCTAGAAGGATTCTATCAACTGTAAAGATTCTAAAAGACTCTAAATGCCTTCTCCCATACCGACTTACCCATGCTTTGAGGTCTAGAGGTGAGGCCCTCCAGTGAGGTGGGTGGGCTCTTGGGAAAGGGCCTTTTCGGTAGTGGCCCCAAGGTTATGGAATAGTCTCCCACCCCTTGAGATGCGTCATGGCCCTTCTCTGTATACATTCAGGAAGGTAGTGAAGACGCACCCCTTTGCCCTGACCTTTGACTAATGGGACTATATTTTCCCTTCCCTGCAGATAGTAATATTTTAATTTTAGTATACAGTTTTAAATTTGTTGGATTTCTTAAGAGTTTTTTTTCAATATTGTTTTTAATTTATATTGCTTGTAATCTGTTGTTTTAAAACTTGTTACCCACCCTGAGACCTAAGGGTATAGGGTGGGATATAAATATAAATAATAAATAAATAAATATAATGAACAATTAGACTAGGATATTATATATCCCAATATTCAGTGTGGGTTTTGAATATGCATGCTTCATTCAAAAGGAAGAACACAGTTCTGTACTCATGACTAAAAGTAGATTGAGCACTTCTGAGTTGATTTATAAACAAACTGTTGTGTGCCCTATTCTTTTTTTATTCCTTTTCTGATCATGAAGATGATGCTATGGTGGTGTGGGACCCATTATAGCTCCATTATCCCTTTTTGGCCATGATTAGACCTTCACTTGAAACCTTCTTCAGGTCTGACACCTTTTCATTTCTATCCATTTTATTTGTCGACTTTCCATTCAGGAAAGCCCAAATGGAGGATAGAAAGTCCACAGATAAAACAGACAGAAATGCAAAGGTGTGAGCAGTCAGATCTAAAGATGGACTGAAGAAGGTTTCAAGTGAAGGTCTGATTACAGTCTTTGTTATAGTAGAATGCAGTAAGGGTAGTGTGAACACCTATTGGCCTTCAAAATTTCACAACTTAACTCAATGACAACAAGATAAATGTAATTGTAGCAAAATTGGGGATCTGTTTGGAAAAGCTACTTCAAATGTCATAAAAAAGAACAGCAGTCTATAGATTGTACAACATTCTGGGTGGCAAAATAACAGTTGCTTTTCCCTGAAACACCAATGTCCATCAGAAAGTTCCAGTTCCAGAATCAAATCATTCGTGCTTTACTCCAAAGTAAGCCATGATGTATCCCTGGAGAATGTAATATTTAGGGAAGTGCACATTTTAAATTATTTTTTGCATTTGATTCGTATTGAATCAAATGCAAGAAAATTCATATTCGTTCTAATAGATCCCTTCGGATGTGGTAGGATTCATATTTAATATGAATGTTCAATCCCATACGAATCCCGTACAAATGCATACGAACAGCATTCCTATATACGAATGCATACCAATGGTGTACGGATCCTATAAATGAATTCTGTATTGTGAATGTTATTTCCCTAGTGTAATAGGAGACCTCCTGGATCAGCCCATTTCTCATATAGTCCAGCATTCTGTCTCACACAATGGTCCACCAACCGATTCTGGGCTTTTCAAGCAGAAGACAAAGATAAAACCGTCCCTTGATCTTGCCTTTAATAGCCTTTAAAGATATCCTGCCTGTCTCTCCAACCTGGACGTAAATACATCATTGCAGCCTGAATCAATTAATAAGATGTGGGAATATAGAAAAGTGATATTCTACATTGGATACTGTCCAAGGATAGCATATTTGTATGTAATTCGTTTATCTATTTCTTTATATTCTCAGAATAAAATGAAGGCCAATTTCACACAGGTTGTTATACCAAGTGTACTAGGCACCTCAGTTCTGCCTGGGACCTCTTTTGGACCAACCAGCACATGGCCATGAGACTTCTAGTATATCCTCAGGTCTGGTATATTGACTAGTGCAGAACTGGCAAGGCCATTTGCAGGGAGTCAGGATCAAGTGACAGTTTTATCTTTGTCTTCTGCTTGAAAAGCCCAGAATCAGTTGGCGGACCATTGTGTGAGACAGAATTAAAACTGTTATAATTGTCAGTGCAGCAGCTGGAATAAAGTCAACTAGAATCCATACAAGGAACGCAAGCAGAATGAATGAGTCCTATGCCTATCTGTTTTGATACATAAATTTATTCCACTGTAAGTCTTTAGAGGATGACTGCCTTAGATGTCAACCAAATGCATACTGACCTAGTGATAAAGGACTTGTTCATACTTAACTTTGTGAATGGTACAACAATACCATTCCACTGAAGTTAAGGTGGGGCAAACCGGGATGCCGCCACACTCCAAAGTTCTGGGGAAATCTCAAAACTGACCACCAGCACTTGAAGTGCAGATGGTCAGTCCCAGCCCAGCTGGATAAGTATGGCAATGGACTTAACAATGTCTCGTGCATGCTGGGCTATTGCCATAATGATCGCAACATGCAAGATGTTTACACAGAAAAAGGGTGAAAACTTACTGTTTCAAGGAGCTCGTCAGGAGCTCCATACTGGTGAAGCTATGAAGCAGTAACTGCTCCAGAGCTTCATAGAATCAGATATGCTCTGGAACACTTCTGAATGCTCTGAGATGGAACGGTGTGGGCAAACTGAACTAGAGTAAGTGTGAACACTGAACGCAGATAAGTTGCTTCTGAATAAGCATGCATCAAAGTGTATTACAAGTGGCTTCCAAGAATTATAATTTTTATTTTTTTTCTTTAGCTCCTATTGTTATGAACTTCAAGCCATGTTGCGCTGGAGGTTCAATTAATTTGTAATTAGGTGACTAAACAAAAATCCAACTAAAGAAATACTATAATCCAATAGATTTGGTTTTCGTCTACAGTTTCCATAAAACTCCACCCCAAAAGGTCATAAACAGAATGAAGCACAGCTGCCTGGCTGTTCCACAAAATATCCATCACTTAGAGGCTAACCAAATGCCTTCTAGTATTTTCTGTAGCTTAAGATAATTCCAAACCAAGTGATTCATCCAAAATTCACGTTCTAATTTAATGAATACTGAGAACATAATTTACAGCTGATGGAGCAACAAATTCTTCCTGTTCTATGGAGAATTAACACATTTGTGTACCTTCCAGATTTTTTTTTTTTAAGATTTCAAATAAAGTTGTCTTTTAGCCATAGTCCATGGACAGGACAGATAAGAAACTGGGCTCATGTTTTTATCGGTGTCTTCAGGTATAATTCTTCGTAATTTATAACAATGTTCTATCCAAATTTATGATCATCTCACAAAGTTTTCCCCCAACTCTTTCCCAATGAACTTAGTACTTATTTTAGTACCCATTTTTAAGTGTTTCAAAAGAAAGGATTTGATGAGTCTGCATTAGCTTGCAGGTCACAGGTCCCTAGTTTAGGATATAATGCAAAATAAGTTCCAATGAAGAACGGGTCTTGCCGCATTACAGAACCTGGAGACACCCCCTCCCACCCAAATGATCTGATCTTTCATGAAATACTTGAAATTAGTATGCAGAAAAGATTTGCTGGGGTTAAAGTCACCTGAAGTTGATACCTCCTTCTGCTTCTCCAGGGCTCCTTTATTTGTGGCAGGAAAAGGAAGTGACAGCAATGGCAGAAGCAGAGATATCAGCTCTTTGACAGCATGCCCTTCCCTTCAAAGAAGGAAACCAAGAATGATTTGGCAATGTATGTCTGTTTGGACTAGTTTTTTTTTCCACTTACCTCCCTTAATCTGGATCTAAGATGATCTGGATCTAAGAAATGGATCTTTCAACTAATCTGGATTTAGATCCAGATCTAAGGAAGTACTCGATGCATCTCCATGGGAGTGTAGCACCCAATAGCAATGGGTGTTATGCAAGCTCGCAGTGGGAACGCCAGAGCACCCATGTGGAACATCCATCTGTACCCAGTGGGAGACATCCATCACGCCATGTTTAGGGGTGGTGGTGGTGCATCTAATCTGGATTTGGTGCCTGATCATCGGAGTGCAGACCTCTTTAATGGGATCCACAGGAAATCCGGATTATAGGTCCTGAAGGACCCATTTAATCCGGATTTCCCTAGTACAGGTGTGAACAAATCAGGTTCTAATGGGGGCTGCAGTGGAAACAGGGTCTTCCTGCTCCGAGCCTAATGAGTCCTTAATGGGACCCTAATGGGTACTTAATGGGTACTTAGTGCTAGTGGAAAAAAACCTAGGAGAAAGGCAAGTGTTCTCTTTTGTTGAGTTATTGGTCCTCTTCTTCTGGGTCATAGAAAGGTGGTTTGATTGCAGCAAAAATCAACTTCATCTACACTTACACCCCAAAATTGGAACACTTATTTTTTACAAATGCCATAATCTCCCTTTCCTCAGGGCAGCATTGATAACAGATGTTAATATAATAACAACCATATTCCTGCTTATGCTTCTATGTCTTTCTTTTCTTCAGTGCTGACCTATAAGATCTAAAAATCATATTTGACATTAGCTACAGCACTGATGTAGCTCCATCGATATTATAAATCTCCATCATAAATACATGTATAGTTACATTATTATTGCAATCTATTAAATTGCCAGATATAAAACATACTTCCTGCTAAAACTGGGAAAGCTGTAGAGAGTATGACGAGTTCTATATCTAAATGTCATCAGAAAAGTTATAAGAATTTTGCACAGGTATATGTGTTCCAATGAGAATGTCCCTTCTAGGAGCTTGCTGGATTCATTATACTTTAACAATTCATGGTCTGGATCCATGGAAATATTTTTACTAATTTATATTTCAGAGTAACAACATTTACAATCAGTTCAAATAAGCACCAATAAAACCTTAAAATCATATTACACTATTGCGCCTCCAGAGCTTGCAAGTCAATTAATATACTAGTCTAATGAAATACAAGATTTGCATTTAGCTTTCTTCTTCCTTTTTAAATATAGCACTGTACAGCAGTAAGAAATAGTTGTTCGTTGGTCATAAAACTTATTATTGTAGGTGAAAAAGAATGCCTACAAATAGAGATGTGCAAATTTGGTTCGTGTTCAATCATTCCAAATCAAACTGAACCATTCAACCCAATTTGAACTGAACCAAACTGTGTTCAAAAGGGGCTCATTCAAATTGACCTAATCTGCCCTTTAAATGTGGCTTTTAAAAGTGTATTTTAATTTGTATTTTCTACATTTGAACAGTTTGCGGTCTATCTGAAGTTCAGTCTACAACTAGTTGAACCTGTTTGACTTGGTTCTTGAGCAAACTGAACTCAACAAGATTTGGTTCAGTTCAAATTGAACCTGCCACACTAGAGTTCATGGACATCTCTATTATTAAATCCAGAACAATATCTACTTCTTCTCCCTTGACTACAGTAAAGCCTTTGACTGTCTGCATTAAAGCAAGTTGTGCCAAGCTCTTAAAGAGATGGGAAGACCAGTCTACATTACCTGTCTCCTGAGGAACCTGTGAGTGGGCCAGGAGGCAACAGAATGAAACATTGAGGAGAGTGAAATTGAACCCGGTATTCCCAAGTAAGAGTCCAGCTCCCTAACCACTAGACCAAACTGACATTCAATCTGAAGATGAATGAGGATAGTGCAAGATCTTGAAGCTCAACATTACGAAAAAGTAATATCACGGTATCCAGTCCAACCCTTACTGGTAAATGAAGGGGGTGGGGGGAAATGGAAGCAGTGCCAGATTTTATTTTCTTAGGCTCAAAAATCACTGCAGTCAAATGAAAATAAAGCTTGCTCCTTGTAAGGAAAACTATGGCAAATCCAGATAGCATATTAAAAAGCAAAGATATCACTCTGCCAACAAAGGTCTGCACAGTCAAAACTGTAGTTTTCTTAGTAGTAATGTATGGCTAGGGGAGTTAGACCATAAGGAAGGCTGAGTACCAGCCAAAGAATCAACACTTTTGAACTGCAGAGCTGGAGAATACTTTGAGACTCCCTTGGACTTCACAATGATTAAATCTGACAATAATAAAGGAAATCAATCTTGACTGATATTTGGGAGGACAAATGCTGAAGCTGAAGATCAAATACATTGGTCACCTAATGAGAAGTCAGGACTTGGTGGAAAATATCTTGATGCTAGGAAAGACCGAAGGAAAAAGGAGAAGGGGACAGCAGCAGAGATGAGATGGATATATAGTGTCATAGAAGCAACAAACATGAGTTATTTGAATTCATACGAATAATGAGTGTTCTGAATATTTGTGCACATTCCTATGGCCAGCAGAATGACCTTCCCATGAAATTCTATACACTGTACTGGTTTAAGAAAATATGAATCCTTCTAAGGAATTATGGTTTTGCAATTTTTGTTGTTCTAGGTCAGTGGTTCTCAACCTTCCTTATGTCGCAACCCTCATGTTGTGGTGACCCCCAACCTAACCCTAACCCTAACCCCCCAACCATAAAACTATTTTCATTACTACTTCATAACGACCCCTATGAAAGAGGAGATCGACCCCCAAAGGAGTCGTGACCCCACAGGTTGAGAACCACTGTTCTAGGTTCTATTTTATGTCTTTGGTCCAGTAGCTGATTTATTCAGCATTATAATTATGATTTCTAAAATATACTTTAAAAAAAAAACAACCTCTAAAATGTTTTCTCCTTCTCTAGGCCAACTTTTATATCATTTCTACAATTGTCTTGATATTTTTAAAATTATCTTCTCAGTCATCTACTTAATTCACCAGTGACTGTAATCTTTCTTATTAGTATATTTCTTATGTCTTACAGAAAGTAGTCTTTTGTTTCATCACTGTTCAAAATGCAGTGAGTTTGGCAAAAGTATAACAATTCTAGAGTTTATATTTGATGTCAGTAATAGTATTTAACTGCATTAAGAAACTCAAGGCAATGTACAACAAAAACTAGGAAAAACAATTGAAAAATATAAAGATTATATTTTTGGGGTACAGCTTGGGTCTTCTTTAGTTAGATACGCACTTATGTGCTTGAGAAAAATGTTAGGGCTGCATCCAGGCGTCAGTTACTTATTCCACCATATTTGGATATTCTGGAATAAAGGATGGATATTCTGAAGTATCCACATTTTGTGGAATACATAACTGATGACTTGATGGAGCCTGTTCTGGTGCCAAGTTAAAGTCCTGGAACTAAAAACAAAAAGGAGAGCCACTGCGAATGTGAGGGGACCCAGAGAAGGATCTTAGTTGATTTTAGGGTCTAGGAGAGATGCTTATATGATACTTACTGCTGGAACTGCTAGGCATAGTTTCAGTGTTATCTTAAACTGCCTCGCTCCTTTTTACAGTTTCAAAACCACTGCCCACTAGCTCAGGACATTGTCTGATAATGCTGGCATGGAACATTCTTCCATGATCTACCAGATCTATCAAGAACTGACACTCAGCTCCTCCATCTGATAGTGCTGATAGCTGGTGATTATTAACATTTTTTTCCTCTAATGACCAGGAAACTGCTGCACTTTAGGACATATGTGTTGTAGCAGTAAAGTTCATTGTAGATACAGATAAAAAAAAAAAGGCTTTAGGTTATATATGGAATAGAGACTGTAGGAAAAAGACAACTGTGAAATATAGAAAGACGTTTAGAGTGTTTCTGCACATAGTTCATAAAAAAGTATGATGAAGTCACCTATTTGCATGTTTTTCATAGCACAATGCCAAATTAGGAAATTTTTTTGACTTTTTTAAAAATTGCATTTAATATTTATTCTCTACCTTACATTAGAAAGTCTAAAGGGAGGTTTTAAGTTCATAAAGCCTAAAAACATTTTATCCTTACGTCTCCCTATATAAGTTAATTTTATTGCTCTATGGTTTATTCGTTAATGGTTTTATTCTGGCTATTTTATTATAGTTGTGACTGTAATATCTGCTATTTTATTATTGCTGGTCTGTGTCTGTAATAAATTCATTCATGAAGTATATTTCTGGATTTATAACAAATGGATGTCTAGAACAGTCTTTTTTAAAAAGGATAACTTAGGTTAGTTTTTGTTCCCATTCAAGCTCCATTTTGAAATTAGTGACATCTGTTAGCATTCACAGGCTCTGGCTTGTAGACAAGAAGAAAAAGTACTGTTTTCGTCGACTAAGGTAAATAGCTTGTCTTGTTCCTGCTTCTCCTATATCATTTTTTTTCCCTTACAAAATACAGCTGTAACTTGGATCATAACGTATTATCTAAATACTTCCAAAGTTCATGACCCATTATCTATACAAACTTAAATCATGCTACATGGATTCCGATTTAGATAAATCTTGAAACAATTTTCTTCCCCAAATAGAAAGCCCTTCTTGACCCTTTAGCACTGTAGAGCCTGTTTGCACTTATGGTAAGAAAATGGCTCTGGGTGCTCTGAAGGAAGTCTGTCCACACTCTGCAACCCCCTTGTTCTTCTCGAGTGTCTGGGAGTTCCTTCCAGCTGCCCCAGCCTTCCTTCTCTTCCAGGTGCGGACACTGCAAGGGTGTGTGATGGCATGGCTGTGCAAGTCATGGCTCATGGGCCAATTGCCATGGCAACATCTCATCATGCTCTAGAGGCTGTTGCCAAAGTGGTCCAGCCAGACTGAGTCAAGCCATCAGTACTTCCAAGTGCATGTGTTCTTGCTGGGAACTGCACATACTTCCCTCTGCGCCATTAGGATGGTATTATTATACCATCCCACTAAGTTAAGTGTGAACAGGCCTTTATATACAAAAGTAACGCTGTCTCATTGGCAATTAAGGCCCTAAAAAGCTAAACTTTGGCTACTGAACTTTGATTTATTTTTCACAAAGATCATTAAAAAAAACAGAAAGGAAAAATAAACACTTGAAGAAGTATAGTAAGATACCAATTATTTTACAATCTTAACAATGCTTAATCAGAACTGGATTCCAACGTTCCACATGGTGGTTAATCCCAGGAAACCGTTCTGAACTTTGGTCCCTGGGGAAGTCCGGGTATGCCCAAGTCCAGGTATGCCCAACACAGGGCATATACTCTTTGTGGATATAGAATAGAAGTTGGATCAGCATGTGCCAGACTGTTCATCACATGTACAGGTGTAGCAAACAAAAAAGTGCTCTACACTTATACTAGTGGACAGGCCGGGAAAGCCCGGCATGGCTCTGTTCACACCTCTTTTGGGTGGATGGAGCTTAGAACTGGACATTGCAGGCTATGTACATCCATTAATGCCATTGCTGAAGCGTTGTGATTGCTTTTAGGATAGAGATAATTGCCACAATTCACATCTTGCAGGTGCTTAGCGATGATACCATTACGCAGGAGATTATACAGGATTATACCATTATGCAGGAGATTATAACTGAACCTTCAAGGCAATCTGGCTGTTTTTTGTTTTAAATATTATCCCACCAGAGCCTTCAGTGCCTTTGGAAGGAATTGTACCAAAAGATACTCTCTCTTTCCTAAATGTACCTGCTAGGAAATGCAAAGAGCACAGGTGAAGATAATATACAATGCTCTGCTATAAACAAGACGAATACTCCTTTAAAACATCTTTGTTGACAGAAAAACCAGTAGCGATCAAGTCCTGCTTAAATATATAAAGATTAATTTGTCTTTGAACAGCTCCCATCATTCTCGGTTGCTTTTATGTATCAAGGGCCTCTAAACCAATTCTTTGCTTGCCAAGATCTGAGTCCTGTTTCTGCATCTTGCTATCTGTTGTCAGTCACCATTCATTTTAATCTGTTTTCTGCAGACTCTGCCCAGAGGCCCGTGTATTATATTATATTATACTACCAACAGGGTAGTTCTAAGAATTAAGGTATCGTAAAAAACACTGCAAGGAACACATTAGTGATATCAAGAAAGTCTTAAGTACAGCTAGAATTTATGATGTGGTATATTAAATGTCCTAATTCTTAAAACTACTCTGTAGGTAGTATAACTCACGCACTCCTGAGCAAACCCTGTAGAAAACTGATCAAAACTGATTGTGACCCTGACCCTGATGCTGGGAAAGACTGAAGGCAAAAGATGAAGGGGAAGGCAGAGGATGAGATGGATATAGACTATCGTGGAATCAAGAAACATGAAGTTGGAAGAGCTCTGGGAGATAGCAGAGGACAGAAGGGCCTGGCGTGCTGTGATCTATGGGGCCACGAAGAGTCGAACATGACTAAATACCTAAACAAGAATATTTACCATACTATTTTAATCAGGTCTATGTGTAGTTTGATGTTACAAATAAAGTATCATGTGTCCTTTCTGCACTGGGGCTTATTCTGGGTTATATCTTAGAACAAGGGTCCTGCCATCTGCATATAGTCATCACAGATAAAAGCAATTTGTTCATGTTTTCTATTTTTTTTCTTTTGCTAGAGTAGGAATAGTGTAAGAAGGGGTGTTTCCACACCAGCTGCAGAAATTGGTTTAACCCCCCCCCCCAAAGACAAGATTAAAAACACTTACCTTGAGTAGCTACTGCACTGCAGAACAGATTGGAGACACTTTGTGGAGGACGCTTTCTCATTTCGGCACGCAAGATCCATCTTAAAAATAGGTCTTGCTGCTGAAATCCAGATTAAAATGAAGACCTGAAAAGTCAGGTCTTCAATCCGTCTCTTCGCCTGGATGTGTGCAAAAGCATCTTGCTTCTGCACATGGCCAGGCGAAGGGATGGATGTCCCTCCAGCCACCATGTTGGGAGGGGTGGAAGCAGGACTGGCTGCTTCTGGAACCCCTCCCCCGCACGCCGGGTGCCGCCAGAAACAGACGGTCACTGGCAGCTCACTGCTCCAGTCCTGAGGCTCTGGGGGTGGGTCCACACAGCATTCACTCCAACACCCAAGAACACTACTCCTGCTTAATCTGGGGGGGGGGGGAGAATAAAGCAATTCAAAACTGGGCTGTTTTGCTTTGAATTTGAAACAAATCGTTGTTTTCAATCACATTTTGATGTGGAAACATTTCGCGCATCCACAGAGCGACATATCTGGACAAATGAGGTTGGAATCAGGTGACTTATTATTGTTTTGATTTCTATACTTCATAATAGACCTCAGTGAAAAGATTGGATACAAACAAAACAGTTGATAGTTGCTTATGTGTTTTCCTATCATTTCAGAATGACCAGTCGATTATTTTGTGCACATCACACAAATTTATACTAATAAACCAAGCCAAATGTAATACAGAAACAGGAAATAAAGAAATATAATGAAGATTACAGCAATGATAAAAATGCTTGGTAGAGATTTGGTTCATGTTCAATAATTTGATCAAATAGTTCATGTTTAAAGCTGTTAAACCAACACATGGTTGATCAAATATCTGGAAATTCTACTGAACCAAACCAGTGTCTCACTTGTGAACTTGAATGACTTGATTGAGCAATTCATGCTCACAGGGCTTTTTGTGTTTTTGCTTTAAAACAAGTTCAGAATCAAACATGAACAATTGCTGATCGATTAAATGGTTCTCTTTCTCTAATGCCTGGTAAAGATTAATTAGCTTCATCCAGAAAATAATAATAATAAAAGACTGTAAGCGCAATCTAGCTTTATGGAAAGATATATACCTACATATAGGATATTAGTTTTATTTCAAATATCTTCAGGCAAAACTATTTTATCTATTGCTATGCTAATTAATTAAACAAGAAAAAAAACAATGTTTGGGATCCCAGAATGTACAGAATCATAAATTTTTCATTAGGAATAATAACTGATATCTTACTTTGCTTCCAGTGCTAGTGCTATGATTCCTGCAGCCATAGGTGCAGATGCTGAGGTTCCTGTGTGGCTGTCTGTACACCGTTGCCTCAAGTCTGTAGTGATCTGGGAAGGAAGGAAGGAAGGAAGGAAGGAAGGAAGGAAGGAAGGAAGGAAGGAAGGAAGGGAGGGAGGGAGGGAGGGAGGGAGGGAGGGAGGGAGGAAGGGAGGGAGGAAGGAAGGAAGGGAGGGAGGGAGGGAGGGAGGGAGGGAGGAAGGAAGGGAGGGAGGGAGGGAGGGAGGGAGGGAGGGAGGGAGGGAGGAAGGAAGGGAGGAAGGAAGGAAGGAAGGGAGGGAGGGAGGGAGGGAGGGAGGAAGGAAGGAAGGGAGGGAGGGAGGGAGGGAGGGAGGAAGGAAGGAAGGGAGGGAGGGAGGGAGGGAGGGAGGGAGGGAGGAAGGAAGGAAGGGAGGAAGGAAGGAAGGGAGGGAGGGAGGGAGGGAGGGAGGGAGGAAGGAAGGAAGGGAGGAAGGAAGGAAGGAAGGAAGGGAGGGAGGGAGGGAGGGAGGGAGGGAGGAGAGCATGTAATTGATAATATTATTGTATGTAAAATACATCTATAATAGAGGTCAATATTGGAGAAATAGCCGTGTTAGTCTAATTCGAAAAGTCCAGTAAGGTGGTTAGTAGCACTTGGAGACTAACAGGAGAAGGGTTGGTAGCATGAGCTTTCATAGACACATCTACTTCTTCAGATGCTAAAGGGCCCATTGGGTCCCCTAGCATCTGAAGAAGTAGATGTGCCCATTGGGCCTCCTAGCATCTGAAGAAGTAGATGTGCCCATTGGGCCTCCTAGCATTTGAAGAAGTAGACGTGCCCATTGGGCCCCCTAGCATCTGAAGAAGTAGACGTGTCTACAAAAAGCTCATGCCACCAACCCTTCTCCAGTTAGTCTCCAAGTGCTACTAACTACCTCGCTGGACTTCTATAACAGAGGGGAAAGAACACATTTTTTAAAAAGATAAACTTTGGTCTGAACTTTTCAAAGCATTCTATAAAAGGATTTGCCTCTCAGAACAACAATAAAATTTCAAGTGGCAGGTGAAATCCAACACCATTAAAGTAATGAAGAGTTTCATTACAAGTTCACCCAGATGAGTTGAGATAATTTCCCATATTTTATGACAATACTGCATGCAAAATTAAACTCTATTCTGCTGTCGATAGTGTAACAAGACTTACCATGTACATCTGGACAATAGGACCTAGATGAGAACCCATTCTGAGTTATTATTTCAGGCTTCATTTATTGTGGTCTATGAACTATGTGAATAAGTGAATATTACTGAGGCTAAATGTTCCTTTTCTTACCCTCAATCACCATCAGGTCTGGCAAAAAGAAAAAATCTAACTTGTATTAAGCCAGAATCCCTCTATATATCAGAAGTAGGAAATGCTGGCTTACTTTTAAAAAATTTATTAGAAACATTTATCTGCCATAGTTCTTTGAAAAAAATATAGGTTGGTATGCAAGGAGACATCAAAACACTTAAAATAATAACACATGAAAAACCAATACTGTACTAATAATGACCTTCAACAGCAGTAAAAGCAAAATATTGTTCCTAGAAACTTGGTAATAAAAGATCCAAATGCTTTGTTGGAAAAAATGATTTTTAACAGACACCAAAGCAATGCCTTACTGAAGGGAGGTCATTGTTCCCAAAATCAGTTAACAAATTAGGAAAATAAGCCAAGGAGCACATGGAGGAAGAATTAGGGGAGGAACAAGAGAAAAGTTTTCAGCTCCCTGATGCGCCTTCTACGTTTCATAATTTACGTTTTATGAAACCAAAAATGATCATCTGAAACATGCATTGTAAACTAGTAACAAACGTGTTCTAAAGTATATGAAATCTGTTTATTCTGCTGCATAAAACAAATAGATACTACAATGATAAAGTAATAAATGGCCCTTAAAAGTGATTTTTTTTTTCTAGGAAGATGCAATAAAATAAAATATCAAGTACAAAATACCTAGAACTAGAGTTTAAATGTTGATTGAAAAGGTGTTAGAAACGTGGGATTAACAGATAGTTTTATCCCTCTCCTGTGGAAAATGGATGCACCTGCCTTTCACTTTACAGTGGTTTAAGTTTGAATAGATCAAACAATAGAGTATATCATAAATATTTTATTATTTGCTCTATACAATAGTTTTTTAAAAAATTTTAAACATATAATCTATAGTATTTACATAGCCATTTCCTATGTATGTATGTAGTAGAAGAAGACTTTTCTACCCTGCTTTTCTTAAAGGGACTCAAAGTGGCTGACAAAGCTTTCTATTCTCCCCACAACAGACACCCTGTGAGGTGAGTGGGGCTGTGAGAGGTCAAAAGAGAGCTGTAACTAGCCCGAGGTCACCCAGCTGGTTTTGTGGAAGAGTGCAGAATGAAAACCTGTTGATTCCCAGATAAGAGCCCGGCTCCTTAATTACTTGACCAAACTGGTTCTTAGGCTGCATCCACACATTGTTTACTTATTCCACTATATTTGGATAATCCAGAATATCCACACTTTATTCTGGAATATCCAAATATAGCAGAATAAATAACCACAGTTTATTACTGGACTATGTCCTTGTCTTAAATCCTTGTTCTGTGCAAGAACTGGGTTTTGCTTGGCCCTGAAATGGTTTTGTTTGGTTAAGGTTATCAAACAGAATATCTTGCCTTCTGTGCCTTTGAGAATCTCTAACTACTCCTTTTAACCAGACACCAGTCAGCTGTCCATCTCTGCTCTAAGCCCTTCAATCCTTCAAGAGTCATTGGAGGTATAGCTCTCTTTGTGCCCAAGTAGCTTCTCATACTGTTGAGCACAGTTGACCTGTGAGACTTCCATGCCGAGCATGGTAAGGCGCACATCACGTGGGATGGGCCAGCCAATGGGAGCTGAGCTGCAGGCTCAGTTCTCATTCACTGTTCTCACCGTCCTGTCTAGACTGGCGGGAAACTTTGAATTTACCTGATACTGCAAAGCGAGTTTTCATCGTTCTGCACGAGCATAAAGCACTGCTGCTACAAAGTATTGGGAGTCAGGTGTGATGCCCACAGAGTGACTGAGCATTGGAATATGCAGTAATCTGTGGTTCCAACACTATCTCTTTGGACAAGTACCAAAAGAAATGATGGGAGATTTTTACTTGCTTCCCTAGCAACTCACTTGTAGGGTTTCCCAGTGGTCAATTCCCATGTTATTCAATATATAGATATAAAGTTGTAGGAATTCGACTGCCTAGAGGGGCAGTTCAGGTGGTTGACCAGTACCTGAGAGGAGTGATGGGCTGTATATAGTCCAATAAATTGAAACTGAATCCAGATCAAATGGAAGTACGTTCTGTTCAAATTCCATCTTAGGAAAGTGAAAAGACATCATTTACTTGACAGGGTCCTATTTCCCTGGAAAGAACAGGTTTGGAGTTTAAGAAATCCTCCTGGACTCACATTTGTCATCTGAATTTAAGGGTGCAGCAATGGCCAGGGCGATGAATTTGTTATCTTAAAGTATCTATCTCTGAGTATGGAAGCACTCAGTTGAAACTGGTCTGCCAACTGAGTCCATATCTTGAACGGTCAGATATGGCTACTGTGATTCACGCAATGGTTACATCCCGGCTGGATTACTGTAACTCTCTGTATGTGGGATTACAAGCAAAAAGTGTCCAGACTCTCAGGCTGGTTCAAAGGTCAGCAGCTAGGCTGATAACTAGAGCTGGTTACAGAGACCATACTACCCCATTGTGGAAAGATCGCCCTTGGCTACCAATCCCAGCTAGGGCTCAATTTAAATGGGCTGTTTTGACTTATACGTAAAGTCCTAAATGATTTAGGACCACAATACTTGAAAGACCAACTCACCTGCTATGATCCTGCCAGGGCTCTGAGATCCACTAACGAGGTCCTTTTCACTGTCCCTCCAACTCATTTTGTTCTGACTGGTGAAAACTAGGAATAGGGCCTTTTAGGTGGCTGCACCTAAGCTCTGGAATTTGCTCCCCAGGGAAGTTAGGCTGGTCCCATCTTTGGCATCCTTTCGTAAACACTTAAAAACTTTTTTTTTTAATGCAGGAGGCTTTTCAATCTTATTCTTAATTCGACAGGTTGGCCTCCTTAAATTTTAAATGAAGTTATCCAGTACCCTGATAGCTTGTTGTATACATTTTTATATGTGTTATATAACTTGTTTTATATGTTTTAGATTCTATATTTGGATTTTATATAACAGTATGGTTGTTTGGATGTTATATATTGTATTCGATTGTTAATTTTTTGTATGCCACTTTGAGTCCCTTTGGGGAAAACATAAGATATAAATAAAATAACAAGTAACAAATGAATTACTCTGTGCATTAAAGCCCTTTCCGGTCAGGGATCATTGCCCACAGTGACAGATGCTCTTGTAACCTCTAGGTTAGACAACTGCAATGTGTGTTACATAAAGCTTCCCTTGAAGATGATCGGGAAGTTGGAATTGGTGCAAAATGGAACAGCTTGACTGAATCCATATAATTCTGGTCCTTAAATATCTGCACCAGTTACTGCTTTACGTCTGGGCCCAATTTGATGTTTAAGCCCCAATAGCTCCCAAACCTGAAGGAACATCTCTTCCAATGGATCCTTGCACATCTATTAAGATAATCTTGTAAGGCCCTCCTGGTGAACGCATTCTTGATAATGTCCATGGGGCAATAGTCATGGCCCCCAGGCCAGGAACAACCTCCTTTTAGAGATATGCCAGGCACAGTCACTCAATACTTTTCAGTACCTGTTGAACCCTCATCTATTCACCCAGGCATCTGGAGATTAATTATACTTTCTGCTGCCACTGTAAGATTTCTTGTCCTCCTCCCAATTACAGTTCTCTCTTTTTACTACATATTTTACTACAGATTTCAGTATTTTATCCTACTTTTAACCACTGTTCTTAGCTTTATGTTGACTGTAGCTTTTGTAAGCCCAGGTGAGGGACAATCTTAAAATGACAACGAATGAGCAACTTTCATAAGTAGGGATGTACAGAAACATTCATAATATTTGGTATTCGGATGGATTTGGACAATTATATACAAATCTAATGTTGCAACATTCGTACATTGACGTTCATATTCATACAAATGTTTTGGAACATTTGTGAACCTGGGGAGGTGGGCAAGTGGCTGTGCCAGTCACAGCTACAACGGATCCAGAGTGCATTCAACATGGATTGAGAATGGATGCAAAGTGGATTCAGGGCAGATTTGATATTTTCAGAACAAATATGTTACGGGATACATATGGGATACGTGTGGGATATGTTATCGGATACATATGGGTACGTATGGATAAGTATGGGATACATATCAGATACGTAACGGATATGTATGGGATACATATGCGTTCATATTGGATATTTGTACGAATTCGCATGAATACATTTGTATTGGATAGAATCCTACCACATTTGAAGGGGATGTATATGAATGAATGTGAATTTTCTTACATTCGATATGATACAAACTGAATGCAAAAACCCCATTTGTACACATAGCTGTTCATAAGAGCTTGGTACACCCAGCCCTATTTCTACAAGTAGGCTCTCACTCCAATTAAGTCTTGTGGCTGCCAGGCACTTGCCCCTTTGTTTTACATTTGTGCTACTCCACTACTGCCCAGTTCCTGTGTCCAATGCTCCTTTGCAAATTTACGATTGCTCCTGCACCCAATCCTGCTTGTTCTTGTCCTCCCCTACTCCTACATATGTGTTGCTGGGCCATTGCCCCTGTGCTGTGCTTTCTTGACCCTAGTAACTTCCTTGACCAGATTAGTTAACCATGCAGGCCTCTTCTTGGGCCAGGCCTTTGAAGTCCCCCCCCCCCCCGCCTTAATTTTAGGAATCCATTCTATATGAGCTTCTGTTATTGTGGTTTTAAACAACACCCAAGCTTACTGGAGAGAGTTTACCATCTTCACCTTCCCTTTGAGGTTTACCCCCCCCCCCCAGTTATCTCAATTTTGAAAAGTTCCTTTTCTTAAACAACAACAACAAACAAACAAAAGTAACTGTGTTGGATTACTTTGTAGGTTTTCGCTCCTATAAATGTTGAATTTATACAACATACCTTCTCCCATACCATCCTGCCCATGCCTTAAGATCTGAAAAAGAAGCCCTCCTAGTTGTTCTTCCATCTTCGGCAGTGAGGTTGGTGGGCACCCGGGAGAGAGCATTTTCAGTGGTGCCCCCTAGACTGTGGAACGGTCTCCCCTCCGGGGTGCGCCATGCCCCTTCCTTGTTATCATTTAGGAAGATTGTAAAGGCATATCTTTTTACCTTAGCCTTTGGCCAAGATTGATTCATTCTTCCTTCGATTACAGTTATTAACTACAGTAATTATTAATACACCATTGAATGCACGGCTTAAATTAGAGCTTTTAACTATGTACCTTGTTTTAACCTGCATCTTGTTTTTAATGTTTTTAATCGTTTCTTGTTTTTTTTTAAATATGTTTTTAAAATGTTGGTTATTTGTTGTCACCTGCCCAGAGACCTTTGGGTATGGGGTGGGGTAGAAATGGAAATGAATGAATGAATGAATGAATGAATTCTTTGCATTATGATCACAATTCCCAATTCGTTCAACTACGTTCATGTCATGATTCAAGGGGAAGGTAGATAGAGTTAAGGAGTTTATGTTGTAATAGGTTAGTGGTAGAGACTAGCTGAAGGGGGCTTGGCCTCTGGAATCCCAGGAAGTAGGGGTTAGCTAACCCGGGGGCCAGCCAATCAGGGAGCGTTGACTGAGGAGCGGGCGTTTTGAAAAGCTTGTGCAGTTAGATATAACTGTTCTTGATCTTATGTCTCAATGGGGAGGGAATAGGATAAGGATCGGGTCCGAAGTTTGCCTGTGAAGAAAGATAGGAGGGGATCCTGAATAGTTCTGTTGACTCAAATGCTCAAAGTTCTGAGACTGTTAAGTTAACCAAGTTGTGACAATAAAGCGAAGTTTGTACTTTGCTCCTGTTGAAGAGTGTATAGAAAGAACGACACGGAAGCAAAACTAAGTGAGAGTAAAAAAGCTGAAAGTCCTTTACTAAGGATATTCAATAGCTCATATCCCTTCTGCAGAGACTACATTGTTATAGTTACATCCGAATAGATCATTGGCTAGAAACATGTAGATGCCAGTTGAGTGTATGTGTGGCATCCTCGTCCTTGTGTCTTCAAGAGAAAGACTAAACAGGTGAGCGTGACTTGTGATACCATTCTCTGCTGAGGTATGGCGTCCAAACAGAGGGGGTGAACTTATGCATGTCTGACCTATAGCAGGACTAACTTGTGTACAGAACGCCATCCAAATGGGGGGGGGCACTCCTACAGGCGTGGGTGCGTCTGTGCATGTGATGTGTAGGGGGGAGGATTTTTGGCTCAGGGGTGAGACTGCTGGGTCAATTTAAAAAGTCAGAGCCCAGTATTAAAAGGGACTGAGGCGCCTGACAAGGTGTGAGGCTAGCCCCAGCCGTGACACCACAGTTTATTTATCTCACTGAGTCCCAAGCACTGCTTAAGAGTAAGCCTACTACTGTCAGGCAGGGCTAGCTGCCTGCCATAATACCTGTATGTAAGATCTCCACCATCTATGGAATTCTGTATATATGTATATATTATTATTACAATAGATAATGGCTGCCTGTTTTTTTGCCCCAGCAGGGAACTGACAGTTGACCCCCCCCCATCTCTGTTGAGGTCAAATGATACATTTGCATTTGAAGGTTTTGGTGCCAAGTTTAAATTGGTTTTGAAAGATAGTCATTGTTCATTGGTTAAGGGCCAAACCCTGCCCAACTATGCAACATATAAATATGCTGGGTTTTCTGTTCCAAGTTGGTCCCAACAAGAAATGTCCTAATGCTGAGCTGAAATAAATCACTGTTCATCTTTTTCAAGAAAGAGTCTCATGGTCATTCTTTGCCAGCCTGACAACTTCAGTCTCACTCCTTTTTGGTTCCTCAACTAACTGCTCCAGTACACAGTCATTTATGATATCTACTGTAAGAATCTGGCCTCCCTGTCACAGTTTGAGTGACTGTTTGCCCAGTCGATGTGGGTAATTTAAGTCCCCCGTTATTATAAGCTATTATGTATCAGGTATAAACATAAGCATATGTAATGATCTTTAACAAAACATAGCTTTAGAGAACAATGTCCAAAGCTGCTGAAACAATTGTAATGCCAATTGAAAAGAGAAATGTAACTCCCTGTAGAAATGTTAACAGGGAGCCAAGAAAGTAACGTGCCATATGAGTTATGGCTGTGCTTCTGGAAGCCAGAATAATAGGACGCATGGGAGAGAATAATGTAAAAAGCAAATTCCTATTTTCTCAAGAATCTGTAAGAATAAAACTAAAACTCAATGCCAAGCCTAATTCTTTTTTATTTATTTATTTAAGTCCATGCCAGATTCAATATAATGAAAGCACTGCTTCTGACTGCTTCATAAGGCTTTAGCTTTAACTCATCGGTTTCAAAACACTGCCACATCTAGTATTCCTAATTAAAAGTCAGTTCAGACTTTGGTCACCTTGGGATAAATCCATAAACTTTGTGGTAACATTGAAAGTAAAGTCAGCAGTTTTAGTAGGAATAAATAGTGAGGTGTGCTAATAAGGAAATAAGGAAACAGCTACTGATGAAACTAATTACTGCTTTCACTACCCTTGAAGATACTGTGCAAAAGCTTCTTACACACTATATTTTATGCCATGAAAAATCCATATTATTTTCCCAAAATAGTTTTCCCTAAAAATCACTTAATTCTGTTTTTTTAAAAAATATCTTTCCTAAATATTTCTTGGATAATGTATTTTTATTTTCTTTCCCCATGAAATAATAGTGGTGGTGATATTGCTGTAGTGCTATTGTATGACCAACCCAAAACAGTAGTTCTATAGAAAAATGAAAGAATTTTCACTCCGGGGCAGTTTTTGCCCTTTGGCTTCCCATCCAGTTGATGGGAAAAGTGAATGATAGACTAACAAATACTAGTATTCACTCTTGGCAACACTAGTATATGTTATACTAAGCCCCACATGTCAAGAGACTTACCTGTGTCTGGGCACATGTCCAATCACCAGCAAGGCATCACCATCTTGATTTCACACCCCAGTATGACCATCCGTGCAGTGTGTCCATGGTGACGATGACACTCTGCACATGCTTGGCACCTCAGATGAGCTTGCATGGCACTTCAGATGACCCGTCACATCAGAAATAGATTTTTTCCCCACTAGCACTAAGTACCCATTAAGTACGCATTAGGGACCCATTAGGCTCAGAGCAGGAAGACCCCATTTCCACTGCAGACCCCATTACAGCCACATTTGTTTCCACCAGTTCTAGGGAAATCCAGATTGAATGGGTCCTTCAGGACCTACAATCTGGATTTCCTGTAGACCCATTAAAGGGGTCCACAATGGGGTCTTCACGCATCAAATCCAGATTATATTGGATTGGACAATGAGGTCTAGAGGGCCCTCCGAGGTGTGTGTGTGTCCAGGCGGGGTGGGGGGAGGGGGTCATCAATTCAGTGGAATATTTTGTAGTCATAGATATTTGCATCAAACTGAAAATTGAGTTTTCTCATATCCAAAACTTTGGTCAAAATAAACTAGTCAAGAAGACACTTTTAATGGAAAAAACGATTGTCCTTTGCAAAAAAGTACAAAAACAAATATGGTTTTTCTATTAGGTGATTCAACAATGAAATAAACAAACAGAATTTTGTTTCAATGAACCTGCAATCTTTTTTAATGTGCATCCCTACCGCAGAACCATCTTGGCTTGGTTTCATTACACTGAGAATCAATGAAACTTGAACAAAATTGTGAACATGTACATATGATAGTTGAGTAACCTTGAGTTGATTAACTCCATAAAATGTATTGTTCAGATACAGTGTCAAATATATACTCCGTTGCTCACAAACACAGATGAGACAATTCCAAAGTAAATGCATATAAACTATGATGCATACAATGCATGTATTTTTAAAAATACCTTTAGCAAGAATAATATAAATATGTTTCATGTATAAAAGTACTTTACAGAATGCACAGTAAGATGGTAGCAACTTCTAAACAAGAACAGCAGTGAATCTGTAGGGAAGAGTCAAGGCAAAACAACTTTTAAAAAAATCCATCCTGTATCAATACATTTAAAAGAAAGGACAAGAATTATCAGCAGTTATCCTATAATGGGCCAGCTCAGCACTTCATGGCCAGTATCTTATGGATCCAATCCATGTTACATGGTATACTATTTACCTGGATTTTGCTATCAAGGGGGAGGGTGGCTATCAGAATGGCCCAGCACTAGGGAAGTGCAAGCATATTTAAAACATTCGAAATTCGATCAAATTCATTTTAATTCGGGCATTTGAATGGAAATTGAATGGCTGTCCATTCATTTTTTAAAATTCAAACAAATTTAAATGTTTCAAGTCATTCGCATGAATTATTTTGACATTCATATGTGTATGGATACATACTCATTACATACTTATTTGTAACTGTACGGATGTGCACAGATACATACGGGAAGAAAACGGGATGCATACAGGATGAAAATGGGATGCATACAAATGCGTGCGGACACATAAGAAAGTTGTTGACATTTATATCATCAAATATGAATCAAATATTCGTACAAATAAATACGGATGTATTTGAATCAGTTCCAATTTTAATACATGCATTTTTTCTCTATTCGTACAAATTCAGACATTCGAAAACTTGATTCAAATTGAATTGAATGTCAAAAATTGCATTTGTGCACACCCCTACCCAGCGCACTTTGGGATGGAGCTTCCACACACCATGGTGCCGCTTCTGCCCCAGAATAGCCCAGAGCCACAGCTTGACCAAGAGCATCTAGGGTGCTCTTAGTCAAACCCATCTCCAATGTCTGCATTACTTTCTATGTGAACATTGCATGGGAGTGGCACATTGTGGCTGTGGTTGGGCAGTCATGTGCCATACTGCCAACTGCCATTGCAACAGGCCGACACATTTGGTTGTTGCTACAGCAATCCAGATACTCCTGGGTGGGACTATCCATACTTTAACAGGATCCAGGTAAATCGGGGTTAAGTTTGGGATGGGGTGATGCTCACAATGTGAATGCCGTTTACCATCCCTATAATGAACTTTGTGGGACAGTATCCCATGGAAGTTAGGTGTGAAAAGGTCCTGAGAATCCATTAGTAGGTGAACTTGTAGCGAGTCCATTGTCATGGAAGGGCCTTTTTCTGATGAAGTTGGACTAACAGCATCAGTTCCTCACTGCAATTTGGTGGGCCACCGTGTGCAACGGGACGCTGGACTAGATGGGCCTTGGCCTGATCTAGCAGGGCTTCACATATGTTCTTATGCAAAGGTGAAGAACTCATTGGGACAATCCATCCTCAGGAGACTTAGGAAATTGAATGGTGGTTTTCAGGTGACATGCTTGGTAATCTTTTTGAGGCTCTGATAACACTTTGAACCAGGAAGTGAGTACAGTTATTGACATAATTGTTCCAGTCTAGGTATGGCTGTTCGTGCAGTATAAGCGGATCTTACTGAAGGAAAGGAGAAATAGAAAAAGGAAACTGGACTCACACCCTGAGTTACTGGATGTGGTGCCATTTTGCCCCAACAGGCATGTTGCAGTGTAAGACAAGGGTGAAGGAAAGGAGTGTTTCATCCCTTTTATAGCTCCAAATTATGCTCTGATGAACTTCAGATCAATATGCCAGTCACAGGAATCTCATGATTAATTTTGCTATCCTATCATTATCAGTTGTCAATATGTCTAAGGAAACAAGTCAAACAAGATATAAATGTCCTTTTAGAAAAGTAAGAATAAAAGTAGACTGGAATGGAGGATTACCTCAGAATTTGTCTTTAAATTTAATCATATGAAAACAGCACAATTTCCAGCTGAGATAGCCAAAATTCCAGATTACTAGAAGAAATAGTAGACAGTATTTTGATTTTAACTCCTTATTAGCAGTGAGAAACTGAAAAGGAGAAAATGTCGGACAACTTTGTGTGAGTCATGAAAAACACACTGAAAGAGCGAGAGAAAGTTCAGAGATTTATTGTTGTTCTGAGTCCTTATTTGTGGAAATTAGGCATGTGTACAAATGCAATCTTCAGGATTCGATTTGATTCGAATTGAATATCTGAAAATTTAATCCAATTTGAATTTGTAAAATTCAAATTCAGCCAAACTCGATTCGAATTAAGCAAATTCAAATCTATTCATTTGAAATTTTGGTTCAAATTTGCACTTACCAATGTCAACACCATTTGTATGTGCCCATACGCATCATTACTCATCCGTACACGTCCGTATGCTTCCCACATGCAACCCGTTGTCGTCGATCCGTAAAAATGTGTACAGATGCAGCAAAGATTCATACATGCAAGTCAACATCATGTACTGACCCATACACATATGAATGTCTGAATAAAATTCAGATGAATAGATTCAAAAATTCAAAATTTGTTCGAATGTTTAAATTTGAATTTATGGACATTCGATTCGAATTTGAATATCAAAATTCAGACAAATTCAATCAAATTTCAAATGTCTTCGAATATTCATGCACATCTCTAGTGCAGATCAATTTTTTTGAACTTCACAAGGTGGTTGAAATGCTTATTACTCCAACTCTTATGCTCTCAAAAGAAGTCTTTAAGTACCCTGAAATGAGTTTATTCACAAAGATAAATGCTTATTGATATACTGAACATATATTTTCATTTTCTTACAAGATATAAAGTATGTTGCGTTAATAGGAAAAAGACCACTTACTATTTTCCTGTCATAGGATTCTCCACTGCTGTATGTTGTTGCCAGTGTAGATGCGCATTCTTCTAGGTACCAAGGTTTCCGCCCACTTTCAGCAGTGCTGCTGATGGAGATGGTGTAGATGCTATTTGTGTAGCCATCGCAGGAACAATGATCCTTACTTCTTCCACCATTTCCAGATGCCCAAACATAAATGGAACCCAAGTTGTTTCGTCCCTATTTGAAATAATTCAGGAAAAAATAGTTAATGATCCATGATCCAATCAGTATATAGTTTGCTTATCTCTTCTCCTCACCAATTTTAGAGAAAAACAACATTAAAAAAACAAGTTAAATGGCTGCATGCATTTTCCCCAAAAGGAACAATGTAGGGGGATTATTTGATGTGCTTCCATTTTGTTTAAAGTGCTTAATATTGTCTGGAGCATGGCCCATCTACACTTACATTTTGATCAGCCGTCTTTCAGGGGGAAAGAGCCCATGAGCAAAACAACAAGTTTTTCTTTTTCAGCACTTAACGCAGAAAAACCACCTTGGGGTTAGATAACATGGAAAGTAACTCATTAGTCACTTTGCTGATATGTTTTATCTATCTGAAGGTGGACTGAAGCTAGATCAAAACTGGGGTTAAATTATGCTTAACTTTTGTTAGACAAAATGGAATCTAAGACATTTTTGCATTTGTGGCAGTTAGAGTGGACGCAGCTGGAACAGTTCCACCGTTCTGTAAAAAGGCCGTCTACTTTTGGATGGCCTATTTTAGGACAGGCCCTGTACTGTGCAGAACCTGAAGCCCACTACCACTGGCACCCCTACCATCCTGCCACCACACACCTACTACCGCATGCCACCTCGTGTCCCTAGGTCCTTGCACCATTGACTGATGTCCCTGCCTCTGCTCTACACCACCCTTACCCTAACCCTGTCACTCTGAAGCTCACACTAGCTCTGGAACCTGCTGTGAGTAGGGATGTGGATGAATATTCATAGGCATTCGAAATTCGATTGAATGTGCCGAATTTCAACATTCGAATTCGGATAGAATGTCCCAAAATCTGAATTTAAACATCTGAATCAAATTTTGAAATTTTGGTTCTATTCATTCAAACTATCTGGACATTCGCATGTGTATGGGTTAGTACATGATGCGTACTTGAAGGTCTGTACCTTTCCTGCATCCGTATGCATTTGTACGGATCCGTACAGGATGAAAACGGTTTGCGCATGTGTACGGATGTGTACAGATGTGTATGGATGTTGGGAAGATGCGTACTGGCATTTATGCATATTGTTGACATTTGTAAGTGCAAATTTGAATAAAAAATTCAAACAAATAGATTCGAATTTGCTTAAATTCTAATTTAAATAATTTGAATCAAATAGAATTTTCTAGTTTTTGAATTGACTCAAACAGAATGTCAAAAACACATTCTTGCACATCCCAGCTGTGAGTTAATGTTCCTGGACTTGGAGCCCTGGGGGTCTCATATTGGTGGTACAATTTTGTGCACCAAAATCAATCCATTTGCTAAACTAGAGCTATGCACCCTTTGCACACTTCCCTAGGCCACTCATACACATGAGAGGACAGCAGATAATCTGTTTAATTAGCTTCACTGCTGTCCTGGGTTAGGCAGCCATTTGGGGGCTCCTCGAATGCCCTATGCCTTGTCCAATGTGGACACAGCACGCTAGTAGGGAATGGGGCCTCTCTAGACCACACCAGAGTGCAAGAGATGCACAGAAAAAAGTTTGCTACCACACTTTACCATTCTAACTGCAAGTTTGGAAATGGCCTAATCAGTGAAGTTAAAAGGAAACACAACCCTCAAAGAACTGAGGGCTAAATCAAATGTAAGGACATGTTTTTTAAAAAATTTAATAAGCTACTCAGTTATTTTGGAATATGTTTAATGTGCATATCTTAGAACACGATCTTTCATTTCAAATCATTTTCAGGTTGATGAATATGATTCTGCTCCTTTGTGAAATTGCTTATGAAATGCACACACTTCAAACAGTTCAAAAAAACTGATTTAACTCTTAAAAGTTAAGTTCTTCCTGACAGGTTGATCTTAAGTTTTTCCTATGACAAATGCTTAAAATGAACAGGATTTACTAGGATTCCTAATTTTTAAAATATTCAGGCAAATAGTGGATAAAAGCTAGACTTTTTTTGTGATTGCTAGGTATTTTCTCACTGAAAGAGATCAAGATTTTTATCTCCATCTCTCATTTGTTCTGATCAAAGAAAACTTAGAATAGAAGAACCATATGTTTCAGTACCTATATTCCACATCACATCACCCAAGAATAATCTGTTTTCCATTTTCCACTTGATTTCTCAGTACTCCTCCCTCCTTTTAAAAGACTTAATCCAGTGCCCTTTCAATTGACCTGAACAATATCCAGATTAGGGCTATTATTTTCACTTTACTTAATTGCCTTTTCTCATCTGCGTCTCACATAGCCACCAGCCTGCAAAGAATGGCTAAGGGTTGTCTGAAATAACCATTCTAGGTTCAAGTTGCCCTTTGACTTTTGTAAGGGCAACTTTCTGCCAAAATGATGCAATTTAAAAAACTCCCAGAAAAGGGAGAAGCAGTCACACAGCTGGTTCTAACCTCCCTCTGCACTTATAAGCATGGAATTCACCTGTTCGGCAGCAGCAACCTCAAAAGTTGCTTTTTTTCTATAACAAGGGAGGGAATTCTTTTATATGCATACTGAACAGTCTTTGTAGAATTATTGTGGATTTTTGGGTGTGTGTGTGTGTGTGTGTGTGTTAAGAAACCTGTGGATAATTGTGGTACAACAGACATCAACTTAGATTTCCAAAAGGTTTCATTTAAGCTTAACTGTAATAGAATAAAAAGAGGGGTCTCCTGAACATCCAGATCTTCAAGGTCTCTTGAAGATCCGGACGTTCGAGCTCAGTCCGGAAGCACCCAAGAGGTCCTATTGTGGATAAGGAATAAACTGAGGAATAGGAAACAGAAGTAGATATAGGGTGTTTTCCCACTAGCACCAAGTACCCATTAAGTACCCATTTGGGACACATTAAGGACCCATTACGTTCAGAGCAGGAAGACCCCATTTCCACTACAGACCCCATTAGAGCCACCTAACAAACAGCCTCAAAAAGGCACAAAAATAAAATACTGAATTCAGGCTAAAATGTACTAATATCATAAAATGTAAAAATACAAACACAATGAATGTAAAGAGCTTCCCAAACTATTAAGAAAATATGGTTCTTTGTGATTAAATATTGATTTTTTTTCAAAGGGACAGGTTAGTAAAAATGGTTCTTTTTTTCCCCTATAAAATTACCTTCTGTCTGCTCCCTTTCTTCTTGGCTCTCTAAAGCCCAATATATGCATAATAATGCAGAAGGTAACTTTGGAGAAAACTACCACCCTGTCTTCTTTCTGCAGAAGTTTCTCCTGGAACAGAAGCCTCTCAGATTATGAGAGAATCTATTCATATACCAAAATGCACCTTAGCCCCTGCTCAGTAACTATGCCCTGGGGTCTGCTATAGTGTGCACCATCATGTAGATGGATATAATCCAGAATAAAGGCCAGTCAGAAAGGACCAATAATGCTGGAATAAGAGCCATTATAAGAAACCCTTACCCATTTCCACAGAAACTTATTACTTGGAACTGTATACATTCCTGTACAAAGCAGGGCTTGAGGCAGGCTCAGAGAGTGTCAGAGCAAAGGGAGAATCTAGACCAGATAACACAACAACAGTGTCCCATAGATTCAGCCATACAGCAATTGGTGGTGAGGGGTGGGTGGGGGGCTATGACTATGTTAATATAGGGCCTAAAATCCAGGATTATCCTAGCACTTTGTTGGGAATGCAAAACGTGTCTGTGGCAATCCCAACGTAGCCCAGGATATTGGGGTGCAATCCCACAATAATGCTACTGCAATAAAAAAAATTCCCAAACCAAGGTTTCCCAATATTGCACCATGCATGTGCGTGTGTGCAAAACAATTGCACACCTCTGAATATCTTGCACACTGCACCTTCACATGAAGAAGTGTCCAGACAGGTAAGTATCCATGCTTGTCCTGTGATTTTGCTGTGCCATCTGGCAGGGCAGCAAGAAACAAATGTGGAATCCAAGCAAGATCCTGCATTTTCCTCTTGCCATCTGGAGGTAGGCAAATACTGAAAGCTTTGCTTTTTTTCTTTGTATACATCAATTGGATGGATAGACATTAATGTGTGGTTCAGAAGATGAAAGTGAGGCTTTCTATCAGAAGTCCCCATGTCCCTCACCATCCTGACATCTTGATCTACTATTCCAGCTCTCTTGCTTTCCAAATCAGAGGCATTAAATGATCTTGAAAGCACATGTGATAGTACAGATTCAGCTTATCTGTATATCCCTCTTCAAGGCCATGGTCTGTATTCTTCAAAGACCAAGGTGTGAAGTTGTATGATAACATTGCTGGATTGGGACCTTTGTTTCAACTGTTCCTAAAGCAAAATCATTTTCTTTTCAAACATCTTTTTCAAATCTGGATCTTCCACGCAGTTTGGATGAATACTGTGGAAAAGCCACATACATTTGTGGAATTGTTTTTAACACATTATTGTCTGCCACACTGTCCTCTATGGAAAAATAATTTATTTTAATCTATCTAAAGAAATAATACTTTTTTACTCTCCAAAAATTGTATTTATTGTCATCAGAAACATACCGGTAAATTCAAAACAACGTTAAAGAGATTAATGGAAAGCAAATTAAAAAAAAAAAAGTTTGGCTTCCATTCTGCCTCCTATCCGTGTGGTTAATTTCCTTTCCCTGGATTACAAATTTATTAGTACAAAATTGCCTGCTGTTGCCTACAGCCTTCCTGCTCTAATCTCTTCAGGTCACTGCTTCTGTCTTCCTGTGTATTTTCTACTATTTAAGATTTTGTTTTATTTCTCCAAGCCAATTTGATCACTGTTGAGTTGATGAAAGTAACTCATGAAAAAAAAAACACCAACAACATAAAAAGCTCATGAGAGTTTCATTAAGCATTCAGCATGCTGCTTGTTACAATGCTGACTTAGAAAAAGGCTTATTTGTTTTCTTGGAGACTTGGGCTGCGTTCAGACATAATAAAAGTGGCACATCAGAGGTGCCTCAGAGAGACAGTGTGTGGCCCTCATGTTCCCAAGGCTTCCCTATTCCACCTTTTTGGCCATGCAGTGTTCAGGAGAGGACGAGGGGAGACTGATGTATGAACAATCTCACCTAAGAGTGTTCTTTGAGCCACCTGAGATAATTTTTTGGGGTTTTTTTTTTTTGCTGCGTTTGATCACACCCTTAATGAAATGAAATAATTAAGTTTTACATTACAATGTTTTCTTCCCTCAATGCCATTAAAGGTACCTGGGCTCAGTACAGTATATGTGGCCTGTGCTCTTCACTAAATATGGAAAAGAGGATGCAAACATGCGAAGAATGTATATTTTATGCTAATTTGTATCAACATTTGCACGTGGGGTGAAAGGTCTAAAAATTAACAAGGAACCCCACCCATTCAACCTATTGACATGGTGTTGGAAATATTTTTTCTCATCTTCATACTTCACATTAGAAACCAGTTAAGTTGAATTTCTTCTGTTGCAGCCAGGAATGTATAAAATAACATAATCTCAGCTCCTTTACAGTTGTCCCTTGTATAATACAACAGCTGATTCACACAAATGAATATTTGCTCATCTCTAGGACCATACACTAGTCAAAATCAGCACTGCCCCATGAAATGGAACTGGTAGAGCAGTGGGGTAAAGCATCCATTGGAACCTTATCTTAGCTTTCCCCAAACATTTTATGTTAAAGTGGAGTGAATTCAAGTAAGGCTCCAATCGAAACCTTAAGCTCACCCTCTGTACTTGCAAATTCCATTTGGTGAGTTGCTTCTGCCCTGATATCCAAAGGTTTTTCTGTAGTAACTTTATTTGCTTGCTGATTTTTTACAGAAATATTAATTTTTCACAGTTTTGGTTTCAATGACACTGCAGGAACATGCCTGAATAAGATCCCTCTTTACTTTTTCAGGAATTCATTTTCCAGACTGAAACATAATTTTTATGCATAATACTGACACAAGCATACAGAAGTATCATACAGGAGGTTATGTAGTTACTTAGACTGTGTTATTCTTTAGAATGACAGCCAAAACACCTTCAAGCCCAAAGACCTATAATTAGTATTTAACAATGCAAATATATCAAAACAAAAGAGTGCTGTTGGCTGGAACTAGAAATTAGAACCTGTGGAATGCAAGACACCTACAATACTAAATAAAATAAAGTCAGCAGCAGCAGAAAATAAAATGTGTCCTGAATTCTCATTCTTCCTAATTACTCAAGTGATTCATGTTATCTGATAGTATTTGAGCTTCTTTCCTCAAGACACAAAACTTTCTAAACATTTCTAATATTTTAGTACTGTTTAAAATTTGTTGGATTTTTAATGTGTATCTATCTTGTTTTTAATCTGTTGGTTAATCTGTTGTTACCCACCCAGATACCTTTGGGTATGGGGCAGGATAGAAATGTAAACAAACAAATACGGTAAATAAATTTAAAGAGCAAAACATTGGATTGCAAAATAGTTTTGGTTGGAAAATAAATTACTCTTACAATTAGCGGGATATGATTTGAGATACAGTTGGCATGGCTGCTTATGCTATAACAAGGTTACAGCTAACTCGGTTTTTAAAAATGATTATGCTTTTTTAAAAGTTTGGGCTATGTACAAAAACAGTCTGTATCAATGGGACTCTCCACATGAAGGGCTATTTAAAGCATTTGGGGGAGATGAAGCTTGGATTAAATATGAAGAATTATTAATTAGAAATGATGTAAATAACAAATTCATTTAAAAACAAGAGATCAACTACACTGAGAACGTACAATGATTTATGTATGCACAATTCATGGATGTATTCAGAGAGCGTAAAACAAGATTAAACTCAGAAATGGAAAAGCAGAAACTTTTAAAAGGTGACAGGAATTTTTGGTATGATATATAAATTGTTTTTACAGATAATTTAGCATGAGAAAAAGTTAAAGAATGTATGATAACATGGGCTAAAAATTTTGCATACAATATTCTTGTAGACTAGTGGGGAAAACTGATGAAAAATAAGACTGTGGAAAGTTCTTCAGAGGCTGAAAACCCATTATTGATTTTTCACAAGAGCCAGAAAATTAACTTATAAACTGTTGGGTTTGAAGATTAATAGAATAAAGAAGACTTTCACAAAAATAATGAATGAATAAAAAGAAGAAACACCAGAGAAGATTTAGAAGAAGTTTGGAAGTCAACAAATTATAACAGCATTTGGTTAACTGTGAATGTTTTTCCACTGAGCTCCTTTAATACGGATCAAAGAAGATCCAGATCTAAGGAATGGGATTAAGGGAAGTACCCAATGTGTTTCCACAGGTGGTCTAGCATCCAATAGCAATGGGTGCTAGTTTGCTCGCAGTGGAAATGCCGGAGCACCCATGTGGTGAATCCAGATCTACCTACATGGGGTCCGCCTGTCATCCCAGGTGTTTTGGGGGACAGGGGGTTCAATCTCTGAAGTTGCCTTTGGAGATTAGCAAAGGCTCAGCAGAGAAAACCCTTGCCTCCAGGCATGGAAAGAGGTGCATATTAATGAGGCTGACTCATCAGTGCTCACAGGAGAAATGCAAGCAAGGAGCTAATTAATATGCACCTCTCTCATAAGGGGTTTGTCTTCGGAGCCTGTGCCAACTTCAGAGGGACTTCAGAGCTGCCTTCGGAGGAACTCCAAAGTCTTGACTTTGGGGCACCCCCCCCCCATAGGTGCCTCCAACCCTGAGCCTCCTCTAGACCCTATTGCTGGATGTTAGTGGCAACAGGCTCCCTTCAATCCAGATTTTAAGGCTGACGACCCCATTGTAGACCCCTTTAATGGGGTCTACACGAAATCCGGATTATGGTTCCTGAAGGACCCATAATGATCTGGATTTACCTAGCTGTGGTAGAAACAAATGTATCCCTAATGGGGTCTGTGGTGGAAATGGGGTCATCTGGGTCTCAGCCAAATGGGTCCTTAAAGGGCGCTTCAATGGATACTTAGTGACAGTGGAAAAACATCCCATGTCTACAGGAAATCTGGATTATAGGTCCTGAAGAACTCATATGATCTGGATTTCCCTACCTCTGGTGGAAACAAATGTGGCTCTAATGGGGTCTGTAGTGGAAATCGGGTCATCCTACTCTGATCCTAACAGGTCCTTAATGGGTCCTTCAATGGGTACTTAGTGCTAGTGGAAAAGCACCCTATGTAAGAGTTTCCTTTGGGGAACCCAGAGAAGAATGTTAGAATATAATAGGAGCCCTGCTGGGTTGGGCCACATGCTATCTAATCCAGCATTCTATCTTACCCAGTGGCCCACCAATTGCTTCTGGGCATCTTAAGCAGGAGACAAAGGCAAAACCTTCATCAGTTCTTGAATCCTTGCAAATGGAGTTTAGATGCATCCTGCCTGCTTCTCCAGCCTGGAAGCAGCAGCTAGGAATCCATTCTAGTAGCCATTGCTTCACTTGTCATCCATGAATTTCTCTAACCCTTTCTTAAAGCTTAATATTTTATGTAGACTTTATAAAAATTATCAAAACTATCACAAAAGTGGGAAAAAATAAAAAAGTATAGAGTGAAACAGCATTATGTTATTTCCACATATGAAGTCTGCTCAAAACACGTTTTACTGGCTGGAAAGAACTGCCATCAACATCTTATTTAATCCTGTATATTTAATTTTTGTACAATTTGGGGAAATGCCACTCTCCTTTCAGAGATAAGAGGCATTTTCACACTACAGCCAAATGGCTATAGCGCAGTAAGGCTGGGCCACGTGGGGACGCTTTCCCCATTCACACCTAGGCAGGTAAGGAATGCATGGGCACACATTCCTACCTGCCTACATGCAAAAGGGGGATCTGTCCCTGCATGGCCTAGCCCAAAAAGGCTAGTATGGGGGCAGGACACCTCTCCCAGACCTGCCCCCATTGGGTCGGATTCTCTCCAGTCGAATTCCTGTCCGGTCCCTTTCCTGGGTTTCCGTGGGTTCTAGGGTCCCCAGGGCCCGCAGTAACATCCCTCTGGGCACCCTCCTGGGCATGGGCATGTGACTGGCCTGCCCGACTGGGGCAGCCGGAGGCAGGGCACAGAGTTATTAGGGAAGAAGCATATGATGCACTCCCTCTGGAACAGCTGTGGCCCAGCTGGGGATGGCCATGAACCCCCTGGGCCGGGTGTAGAGCACGATTTTGTGCTCTATACCCGGAACGCATGTGGGTGCCCGGGGATGGAGTGAATGCTCCATCCCAGAGCGTCCTACACACATTCCATTTTCCCTCGTGCGAACAGGCTTCTGTTTGCTGTGAAGTAGCTTAGCAGGTTCACTACATAAGTCTTGTAGTGATAAAACTGACCTAATCTATTCAAATGAATCTACAAATAATGCACTCCAGAGTTTCAGTTAAATATATTTGTTTAAGGTATTTGAGTGATCCAGAAAAGAAAATCTGCATTTACAAGAAAATCAAATATAAAAGAAATGAGCTAAAACTTTGCATATCCGGAAACATAAAATGGAACAAAGCCCATTCCAGTAAAGTATACAGGCAAGAAAACACAAACTGGACAGCAGTTTTATAGTTGAAGGGTTAACCCTTTGAAAAGATCGTGAGAGCAAAATGGATTAGAAAATCTCAGGTACTTATTTGGAGTGTTGATAACTTCCCCAAAAATAGAGCATAGGACTCAAAGGCACTAACCAGATAACATTCCTTGAGATGCATCTTGTGCCTACCTGACATAAGTTTGTTGAGTTATAGGGCCTTTCTGCATTTGCTGCCGGAAAACGGATCTATACAATTGACACCAGCCCTGCTGGTCCCAGAATCAGGTCAGTGGCAACAAGGTAAGGCGGCGGGCACAAGCGCGGGACCCTCGGCAGGGTGGGGATGGGGGTAGGACTCGGCTTCCCCTGGCCAGAGAAGGGCCAATCGCCCCTTCTCTTGCCAGGGGGAAGCCAGGGAAGCCGGCCGCCGGACTCGTCCACTTGTCAGAGAGGCAGAGCATGTGCTCTGCCTCTGTGACAGCTGGGCATGCACCAGCAATCTTTTTCCCTGCTGATGTGGAAGCGTTCGCTTCCGAACCAGTTTAAGGGGAAAACCCAGATGTAAGACCTGATCTGGGTTGGATTTCGGTGGCAAAACCGGTTTAAGCAACCGGTTTTGTGTGCCGATGTGCAGACGTGCCGTCCTCAAAGGGACCCTAATTCCGATCCCTGTGCGGATGCCACGTCCTAATCCTTCCTGCATCTGGCTCTAAATGCATTTTTAGAGCCTGTGCAGAAAGGCCCACAGAAGCTAAGTAAATGACCTACTTTTAGCAGATTTTTTGGTAACTAGAAATTAGGGGTGTGCACAAATATTCAAAGGTATTAGAAATTCAATCGAATCTGCCTGAATTGCAGAATTTGAATTCAAGTGAAATGCCCATAAATTCCAATTTGAACAAATTTCAAATTTCGGACCTATTTGTTTGAATTATCTGGACATTCGCATGTGTAAGGGTTCGTACACGTTGCTTACTTGCAGATACGCATCTTTCTCGCATCTGTATGCATTTGCATGGATCTGTATGGTATGAAAACGAGTTGCATACAGGATAGCTACAGGATGCATACAGATGTGTACGGGATGCATAACGATGCATACGGGCACATACGAATGTTGTTGACTTTCGTAAGTGCAAATTCAATTTCTTGTTGCCTTTTGTAAGTGCAAAATTCAAATGAATAGATTCAAATTAACTTGATTAGAATCAAAGTTGCTTGAATTCAGATTGTAAAGATTTGAATCAAGTATAATTTTGGGGTATTCAATTTGAAAACTGGCAGCTAGCTTTCATGGCCTCAACATGGAGGAAGCAAAAACATCTTCTTGAGATGTCAGGCTATAAGAGGCCACCTCATGGGCCCAAAGTACAGAAAATTGTGTCTGTTCTTGGTTTATAATATGCATTCTCTTCTAAGTGTCCTGATAGGATCTGCAGGAGAAGATCTGAGAGGGAATAACAGCAGGAGTTCTACTGTGACCCCAAGAACTTGGATTAACACCAGCTTATCAGGAAAGTTTACTCTTTCTGTTACTTCCCTAAACTCACGTTTGAATACACAGCTGCTCAATGAGAGACAAACACACTAGGAGGAAATAGTTAGGCCCTTAGATGCTGGTCTCTTTTCTCCTCCAGGTCATTACCTTCAGCTGAATGCTGAGAGCCACTATAGCGGACATAAAGCAATCAAGAACAAAATGCTCCTCTGGGGAAACATTCAGAAAAGGAGCATAAAGGAAGGTTTTCAATTTTAACAGAAAGGAATAGAGATGTGATCTTCCAGCAGCAATGGTAGCATACATATTTCCATTTCAGATGGGCATATCCATGCACCTTCCTGAAGAAAAATGGAGTGTAGAGAAGAGTAGAATAGAGACACAGGAAATTCAGTTCTTCAAGTCTAGATGAAATTATTAAGTTTCATGCTCCCCAAAGCCAATGAAAGTAAAAGTTCATGTCCAATATATTACCTGAAAATCCCAGTGGTGATAATGTGAACAGACAATGGCTTATGTCCTGAAAAGCCATGAATGCTGCATAGTATTTTAGGCAAAAATTGGCCAGAAACTTGATATGAGTTACTTCTATATGGCAAGAGGAAATTGTGTGACCTTGTTTAGATCCTGCAATTGCCTCTTGCTGCCCCTGCCAAAAAGCAGGGCAAACTCCTAGGGGAAGCCTGGTCTATTACTCAGGATACTTCTAATGGTGAAATACCTTTAATGAGTCTGTCCCCAAACTTGCATTGCATAGCAGGTATTTTCATCTAGGTTTCACCACTACACTTACACAGTGGGTATTTTCTTTAATAAAAAGTACCAGATTTGGAATTCTTTTCCCCAACATAGCGATATCCTGGGATTTTGGTTGGGTCCGGATATTGGTTACTTATTCTGCTATATTTAGATATCACAGGATAAAGCGGGGATATTCCAGAATATCCTTTATTTATTTCAGAAAATCCCAATATAGTGGGAAAAATACCCTTTGCCTCTTTAGTCTAGGACTATATTGGGTTTGCCATGAGTAGATGTGGCAATTCCAATACATTGCTGGGGTATTACAGAATAAGAAGGTGAAGGAGAAGGAGAAGGAGAAGGAGAAGGAGAAGGAGAAGGAGAAGGAGAAGAAGAAGAAGAAGAAGAAGAAGAAGAAGAAGAAGAAGAAGAAGAAGAAGAAGAAGAAGAAGAAGAAGAAGAAGAAGAAGAAGAAGAAGAAGAAGAAGAAGAGTTGGCTTTTCTACCCCGCTTTTCTCACCCATTTCAGGGGATGCAAAGCAGCTGACAAAGCTTTTCTATTCTCCCCAAACAGAACACGCTGGGAGGTAGGTGGGGCTGTGAGAGCTCAGAAGAGAGCTGTGACTAACCCAAGGTCACCCAGCTGGTTTCATGCGGGAGGGGGAATAGAACCCGGTATTCCCAGATAAGAGTCCGCCTCCCTAACCACTAGAGTACTAGACAGGGTTTGAGAGGCTGTCTGGATACAGATGCATTTACTATGACAATCTTGTAATCCCCAAGATTACAAGATATATATTTTGAGTAATATAGTCAGCCTGTAGTAGAAGTTTCCCATAGCTTGCAACATAGAGGGGCACTCTTGTTGTAACTAATGCCTGGTTAGTTCACAAATGTCAAACTACTAGGAAATATAAGTGTGACAGGAGAAGTGGAACCAGCATTGGTTATTGGCATCTTGCGTATGATTGCTCAGTTTACTGCAATCACTACCCCACACCTTCCTTGTTTCTATTTTGACATTCACAGGTGATTATGAAAGCCACCTTGAATTCCATGGAAGAAAGGTGGGATTATAGCAGTAAATTCCAGCTGAAACTAATCTTGGATATTCCTAGAGACAGATCAATCTCCATTGCTCAGTATCAGTAAAGCATCTCTCAGTATGTGTGAAGGAAAAGCTGGCTGACGTTTAAGGTCATATGTACCTCCATTGGGATGGCTGTGATATCAGCAAGAGAGCGACAAGTGGGAGGAAAGAGCGAGGGAAGGAGAGAAATGAAGCAAAGGATTTCAAGCTGTTCATTCAGTTTCCTTTGTGAGGGTCAGACTGAGCTGTATGGCTCATGGAAACTGAGATGGACTCGGCCACCACAGGAACAAAAAAGACATTCAACAGTACGGAGCAATCACTTTTGCAGTGAACACAGTAAGGAAAACGGTTTGATTAATTTGTGAAACTCTCCTACTCAGGAGTCCTATTGTGCTCAGGATCGCTTGTTCTTAGAAAAGTGTAGGAAGATCTACACTGTAAGTCAACAACTGAGGCCCTTGGCTCAAGAACTCAAGAGTCTAGACCTGCATAGTTATTTCAATTAGAGAAATTTGCAATGAGGCATCATAGCAAACCATACAAGCTCAAACACTTGAAGAACACTTGCACAGCAGTCTCAGACAAACTGAAGGAATGGGATGGCAGCAAGAACAAACTGACAATCAATCCTCCCCTCTATATTCTGCTCATTGCCCACTTCTTTCCAGTGTCCTAGTAACTGCTACATTTCCAAAATTTTAAAATAAAAATGGTTTTGAGTTGCTAGGTTGAGGTCTACTAGCACACTGAGTGTCCATGTGACTAAAATGTGGGCATCTAAGGCTACATCTATAATTTGGTTACTTATTCCACTATATTTGTATATTCTAGGATAAAGCAATTTCCAGATATAGTGGAATAAATAACCGAAGTCTGGATGCAGACTAACAGCATGTCTACAATTCCTTCCTTCCTTCCTTCCTTCCTTCCTTCCTTCCTTCCTTCCTTCCTTCCTTCCTTCCTTCCTTCCTTCCTTCCTTCCTTCCTTCCTGTATAATGTCAATTACACAATTAATCATATTTCTACATATGCATATTTCTACATAAGGCATGAAAATGGGATGCATACATGATGCATACAAGATTCATATCATTGGATACATATCAAATGCTCATATTAATAGATACAAATGTATTCATATCGGTTCAAAAGTCCAGACATTAATTTTTCTTTATTTGTATGAATTCAGATTTTTGAATATTCAATTCATTATGAATAGAATGTCGAAAATAGCATCTGTGCACACCCCTTCTTACAGGCAATAAACTAGCCTCATACCTGGCTACTAGCTGGATAGGTCCAGGAAGACAGCTGCGGCAGGTGGGCAATGTGAACACACCTGATCAGCAAGTGGACCAGAGGCCACTAAAAGATTAATGTGAACAGGTCCCAGGATGTTAGAATTCTGCAACTATGCAGCTAGTAGAATAAACAGAGTAATAAACACCTAAGCAGAAGAAACTGAAGCTGAGAGGATGTGATTACAGAAATTCACAACACATCAATAGTATAAAATCCTTCAACATGTTTCCCAGATAGCACCCTGAATATATGGATTGTGCAAGAGCAGTATTCCTTTAATCCTCCTAAAAATGACAGATTTCCTACACTTTCTCCAGCAACAAACAAGCCTATATTCTTATCATAAATTGACTTGTTATAACTTCCCAGCTTCCTGGTACTTAGGATCAGACATACTAGTCTAGTGGCTAGGAAGCCAGACACTTATCTGGGAGTACCAGGTTTGATTCCACCCTCCCCCGTGAAGCCAGCTGAGTGACCTTGGGCTAGTCACAGCTCTCTTCTAAGCTCTCACAGCCCCATCTACCTCACAGGGTGTTCTGTTGTGGGGAGAAGAATAGAAAAGCTTTGTCAGCCACTTTGAGTCCCCTTAAATGGGTGAGAAAAGCGGGGTAGAAAACCAACTCTTCTTCTTCTTCTTCTTCTTCTTCTTCTACTACTACTACTACTACTACTACTACTACTACTACTACTACTACTACTACTACTACTACTACTACTACTACTAGAATTTAGAAAGAGCACCATCCAACTTTGTTAATGTTTTTAGAATGCTTTTTAAGATCTTATATCGGCTTTCTGAATCATACAAAATTCTTCCTACACCTTCTGAAGATTGACAGTTGTTTTGTAATGGTAAAAAAAGCCTTGTGTTCCTATCAACACTTAGAACACCCTGCCATGACAAGGTTGGTGGAGCGAGAGAGAAGAAAAGGGGCCATGGTGATGAGAGGGGAGGCCCCAAGCAGAGTTCTCACAAGCAGTTCAGCTGGGCAACATCTGATCATTAATGTCCATCAAACCTTCTGGCTTTCATACAAGTCACTGAAAGAATGGCGTAGTGAGAACAAGGAGAAGGCCACTGTGCCGACCCAGGCAAAAAGCCAAAGTTTCAGAGCTTGTCTTTCTCTTTTCTATTACGTTAAGGATTGCTGGCAATGCCAAGATCATATAGCACTTCCTCAATAACTTACTTAGCTGACTATTTTTAAAACTCCAGCAGTTTAGGTGTCTCAATTTTTTAAGGTGTTATAAGGAGGATGTCTGGGCTTTGGTCAAAATATGGCTAATTGAGACCTGAAATACAAGAATACTATACTAACAGTTTCCATAGTAAACTAATATCAGGAGGAAGGTACTTTATCACAAGGCTGGACACAGAAGTGGTCAAAGAGGGTCTGTTGCCATACAAATATAAATAAATTAAATAAATATAAAAACATCCCATAAACTTCCCCCATGTTGCATGTTTTGCAGCATTGGACTTCTGTGTGAAATTTTCTGAATGCAGAGAATTTTTTGCAAGCCACAGCTGTGAGAAGAATGGTGGTATGAAGTGTACGCAGAGTAGGGTGTGCATGAATATTCGTAAAATTCAATGTTCATATGAATTTGGACGAATTCGGATATCAGCACATGAATGGAATGTTACGACATTTGTACACTGACATTTGTACTGATACAGATGTTTCAGAACATCTGTTTAAGCTTCGGAACATTCGTGAAATGGGGACTTGGGAAAGTAGCTGCGCCAGTCACATCTGCAAAGGATCCAGAATTAATTCGACATGGTTTAAGAGCGGATTCAAAGTGGATTCAGGGCGGATTTGACCATTTCAAAGCGGATATGTTATGGGGATACGTATCGGATATGTATGTATTCCTACTGGATATTCATATGAATTCATACAAATACATTTGTATCAAATAGAATCGTACTACATTCAAAGGGAATCTATTCAAACGAATATGGATTTTCTTACAATTTTGCATAGAAATTGAATGCAAACCCCCCCCCCCCCAATTCATGTGCATCCCTAATGCAGAGCAATAAGCAGTTTACATGCAGTTCACACCAGTTTTTGTAGCTGGGAATATTTGTTTTGTTTTCCTTACAAACTGTGTTTGGGGCTGTTGCAAACCAAAATGTCATGTAGCAATATCTAAGCAAGGTTTTTTGCCTAAAATCATGCCTGTCCTGCTACACTCTGTGCCTAGATCTGTGGGATGGTCCTTACCGAGACTGAAAATCAGGGTGCAGGGTGGTACGGAATACAGGATCTTAAAGAAAGAATGGCTGGAACACTGAACTGAAGCATTCCAAACTGCACACTTTTGCAGGCCCTTTGGTTATGCCCAGAAATGAATGGATCTAAGGACGATTCTACACGGACCAAAAGAACAGATCAGCAAGCCTACAAGGAGTTCCCTTTCCATACACTAGTGTGATTTAAAGGAGGCCCTGCCTGAGGTCTTCCGTAGTCTGCCTCAGTGTGCAGAATGGAAGCTCCTAGTACACTTGCTGGTCCAGTAAACAGGCCAGCACAGAATCACTTAAAGCCTACATCTCAGCACAGCTAAACAAAGCAAAACAAATTGGGTCAAAAGCATCTTCGAGGTGCTAATTTCCATGTCCTAGTGCAGTGGTTCTCAACCTGTGGGTCTCAAACCCTCTGGGGGTTGAGCTGCTCTTTCACAGGAGTTGTTATGAAGTAGTAACAAAAATAAATTTATGGTTGGGGGTGAGGGTTAGGCTGGGGGTCGCCACACCATTAGGAACTGTATTAAAGGGTCGCAGCATTAAGAAGGTTGAGAACCACTGCCCTAGTGCCTTAATCCGCAATAAAGGCTGGAAAATGCACTTCCAAAATGCATTCTCTGGCTGTGACTTTAGTAAGCAGGGAAAGCCTCTCCTGCTGTCAGAACTAGGGTGGAGAATTCTCTGTTCCAAAAATGATGATAAGGGTGGGGTTCAAGTACATAAACACTACCAGCACACCAAGCAGTAGCAGCCATGGTGGCAGCAGGGCCACCACCATAAGGAAAGTTGTATCTGAAGAGCTTTCGGAGCTCTTTAGATAGTTCTGGAATACAAGCACCATAATGGTGTTTGCTGCAGAAAGGCAGGGAAAAAGTATGATGTCTGTGCAGACGCTATGGTCTTCCTCCATGTGAGTTCCACAATGAAGGTGCAGCACTATACCTACATCACAAGTACAGTATGCAATTCCAAATCAAAATATTCATTTTTTAAAATCTCATTCTATTGCAATTAATGTGACATATAAAATGGAGCACAATATACAATATATTCCACCAGTAACATCCAAAGTCAAAAGAGTGACCATCACAGTACAGAATCCAGGAATAGTTTCTTTTCTTGATTCACTCGGTTTTTAAGGAGTTCTAATCACTGATTTTTGTTTGTCTGTTTTATCCACATTTTTAATGCCTTCTGTAAACCTCTTCAGGATTCTTTCTGATGAAAAGTGGCATATAAATATGATAAACAAACAAAAAACTAGGAGAGGCAGAAAACCACTAGGCCAGTGACCACACTCTTCTTCATATCAAGTGAATCCATATGAAGTATAAAACACAGTGAAGGCCCAAAATGGCCACCTTATCTGGACTACCAGTAGACATTTTAATGAGTTTTACTGGCACACGCTTCCATTGTCTAGTATACCATGGATGACCAATTTCAGTGCTGAATCAAGGCACATCAACAAACTGAATTGCTGGAGGCTCTGAGGATGGGGACTCTCACTTCTGGCTCTCAAAACTTTCAACAGCTATCTCCAAAACTGGGCTGAGGTTCAGAGCAGAGGACAGGGGCTGGCCCAGAAGAGGTCATCTGATGCAGATGTCTTTGTTCTGGGACACAGACATATCCATTTACATCTGAGGCAGATTCCTTGTACTGTATCTAAGTGGGACATCAGCAATGCCCTGAATTATTGAAGTTGTAGTTATAAGAAGGGATGTGCATGAATTTTTTTTTTGCATTCTATTCAAATCGAATACCCAAAAATTCAATTCAATCTGAATCTGTTAAATTCAAATTTGACAAGATCAGAGTTATTTTTACCGAATTCAAATCTATTCGTTCAAAATTTTTATTTGAATATGTACATATGAATGTCAACAACATTGGTATGTGCCCATACGCTTCTTCCACACCTGTACACACCTGTACATGTCTGTATACATTCTGTATTTATCCCATATGCAACCCGTTTTTTCTCGTATGGATCCGTACAAATGCATACGGATGTGGGAAAGATATGGATCTTCAAGTACTGTATTTTCTGGCGTATAAGACTACTTTTTAACCCAGGAATATCTTCTCAAAAGTTGGGGGTCGTCTTATACGCCGGGTGTTGTTTCTTATACGGCGAGTATATCCCAGACTCTATATTTTAACTGGAAAGTTGGGGGTTGTCTTATACGCCCAGTCGTCTTATACGCCGGAAAATACGGTACATATCATGTACGAATCCATACACATATGGATGTCCGGATAATTCAAACAAATAGATCCAAAAACCAAAATTCAATTCAAATGTATACATTTGAATTTTTGGACATTCTATTGGAGTTTGAATGTCAAAATTCAGCACATTCGATCAAAATTCAAATTCCTACAAATATTTGTGCACATCCCTACTTATAACTACAACTGCACTGGGCCTTATTCTGGACTATATTCCAGGCAGGGTCTGCTGTAGTTTCTACCAATATGCGCATGGCAGGTTCCTATTCTGAGATATAATCTAAAATAAAGCCTATTGTTGTTTTAACAAGCAAGCACTACACTTTCATTTTTAATTAAATGCTGATTTTATGGAAATAGCAAGTCAGATGTAACTTTTGGTATATAAGTTGCCAATGGTAGCCCAGAGAAGTATTGAGGCAGTGTGGGGATTTTCCAGCTAAATTTTGTCCTGCCCTCTTGTCCCAGGAGGGCAAATGCGACCTTTGGATTGTGTTGTCGTCTCATAGTTGTAAACCAAATGCCTCTAAAACATTTGAACTTTATTTTCTAGAATCCCAAGATGCCTGACTGTAGTCAGAGGCATAAGAATTCTGGAATGCTGGGGCTAAAATCTAATTGTAACACATTTGGACTTATGTCTGAAAAACCAGGTTCTTCCCAGTTTGGTCTAGTGGTTAGGGAGCTGGCCTCTTATCTGAGAATACCGGGTTTGATTCCACCCTCCCCTATGAAGCCAGCCGGGTGACCTTGGCCTAGTCACAGCTCTCTTCTGAGCTCTCACAACCCCACCTACCTCACAGGGTGTTCTGTTGTGGGGGGAAGGAATAGAAAGCTTTGTCAGCCGCTTTGAGTCCCCTTAAATGGGTTAGAAAAGCGGGGTAGAAAAGCCAACTCTTCTTCTTCTTCATGGGTCTGGAAATCCAAAAATCACTCTTAGAATTATAGCTCCTATGCTCCTTCATCGAAAAGGCTAATGGGAGTTGTAATCCAGACAATGAACTCCTCCAACCCCTTTCTCCATCTCTATGACTAGCCAAGTCCGGGAACCATAAATGAAACTGCAACCATCTAATTGTCATGGACTTTTTTAAAAAATATCAGCAATATATTTTAAGATATAACTGTTTTCACAAGTATAAATAGAGTTTGTGCACAAACATACCATTCTGACACCATCCTCAAAAGCTTTGCGTGTTAAAGATGCAGGTCCATCCACTGTCTTTCCATCATCATCAGGACCCCAGCTAGCACTGTAGATGTGTATGTGCTGAGGATTGAGGCCAAGTGATTTCGCTTCCACCATGTCTGTAACGTCACCATCTAGCATCCGTACCCCTTGAAAAGAACAACAACAAACGGTATGACAATGAAAACATTTAGGCACATCGGTGAACAAATATCTGATGTTTTTACTGACTCAAGTGCAATCGTTTTGGTTGGAAAGTTTATGAAATCCCAGGGACGACACCTACACGGAAGAGACAAGTTGTTGCTACTTATATTATCAGGATGGCACCCAGAAAAGGCTCCCTTAAGCAATATTTTACTGCAGCTTTCTTTTGTCACTTCAGGATTGGCCAAGCAAACAAACAATTCCTTCCGCAAAAGCCCACTGCTAAAACCTGTTATAGTTTTAAGATGATTTTGCAGGGATTCCGTAGATGCGGACAATGCTATTCACTAAATATGATTAAATGATGAGTGTTATTTTATCTCATTAGCAATCCTCCGGAGAATTTTAATATCCCTCTTGAGGTCAAAGTGAGCATTTTTATAGTCCACATTTATGGCCTATAATTATGTCAATCATTCCTAAGGTTCGTTGATTTATCTTTGACTTACAGTTTCCACCTTCTGCAACAAAACAAAACATCTTAGTCTGTTGGATCAGTTTAACTAGTCCGTGCTAGCCTGTCACCGTCCAAGGAAGTAGGTCCTGTCTCCATTGTGAAGGCTGGAATACCACTGCCCAATATGGATGCATCTTCACTGTTCTGCTCCAGGCAAAATGGGCTTCTGCCATAAGCACTACCTTTCCCAACCAGTGGTCCATGTCCTCATCACTCCAACATTGCATCCAGTGTACAAGGATGGGCTGAACTACTTCTACATTGGTGTTTCAAAGATGATCTTCAGTACTGTGTGAACTATGAATAGAGTGATCTGCATTGGTAGACACATTGTGTACCTCCCTTAATCCAGATCTACTATGGATATTTTTTCCACTGGCAGTAAGTACCCATTTTAGCACCCATTAAGGACCTATTTGGCTGAGAGCCGGATGACCCCATTTCCAACACAGCACCCATTAGGGACACATTTGTTTCCACTGCAGCTTGGGAAATCCAGATCATATGGGTACTTCAGGGCCTTTAATCTGGATTTTGTGTAGACCCCATTAATATTGTTAGATCTGGATTAAAGGAGCGCGGTGGAAAAATACCCTAGATCCAGATTAGTTGAAGGACCCATTCCTTAGATCTGGATCATCTTAGATCTGGATAAAGGGAGATCAGTGGAAAAAACACCTTTGAGTGCTATAAAAGCCCCTTACTGAGCTAGCAGCACCCGAAGTACAGATGGCCAGGCTAGGACAAGCAGGATCACCTTGACAATGTCTGTGGCAACATCTGGCATATGCTCAGACATTGCTATGGTGATGTGGATACTGAATGCAACTGCATAGCCACAATCACACTGCTACACCCACTCACCACACTGCACCTGGAAAAGGGTGTGGATGCAGCATTCAGAGCAAAGTTAGTCACTCCTGGTAAATGTGTCAGCTGCTGAGACGTTTTCGCACGGGGCTGAACGGTGCGCGTGGGAGACAGCTGCGGACACGGCATACGCATTGCCCGAGCGGGGCTTGCGCTCCGACGTGTCCGCAGCTGTCTTTCTCGCGTTCGAAATGTAGAGCACTTTAAAGTGCTCTACATGCATTCGAACGCGGACGAGCCGCCCGCAGGCGTTCGGGAGGAGAAGCATTCGCGCCTGCTTCTCCCTCCCTAACAGCTGCGGGCTTGCCTCCGACGCCGGCGCGGCTTCGACAATCAGCTGTTTGACAATCAGCTGATTGCCAATCTGCCTCCGCGGCTGTCTCCGCGCCCCTGGCCGGCCTTTGCCGGCTAAGACAGCTCACGATGCTTTGAGCATTCACACACAGACGCGCCGGAACGCGTTTACACGCGCTCCTGCGCTCCTGTGTGTGAAAGGTGAAAGCGTCGTGAGCTGTCTTAATCTTCCCGTCCTACTCCCGTTCCAAATGGAACGGGAGTAATGCGAAAACGTCTCTGTTTAATGGCCCACCACTGGATGGCTCTGGGGGAATCTGTGGCAACTTCTGCTGAATTGCCATGGCTCCCTGGTACAGGTGGACCTATCTAACGAGGATCACTAAAATTAAGTGTGAGCAGGCACCTTGTTTCATATTTTTAGCCAGCTCTTTATCGGTAAGAGGACTTGTCCTTTTAATCCATGATTGTAAGGTTCTTGAGAATACATTAGTGAGGAAATTTATCAGAAGCTTTTTTGAAAATATAAGCAAAAAGCATCTACTGAATTGTATCATCCATTGGTACACTCAAAAAAATTCTAGAAGATTAGTTAGACAGGACTTCCCTTTTCAGAAGCCATATTGGCTATCTTTGAGCAAAGCCAGTTTGGTGATCTTATCTTTAATAACAGTTTCCACTATCTTTCCTGAACAGATGTTAAGCTGACAGGTCTATAATTCCCTCTGGAATTACATTAGCTATTTTCCAGTCTTCAACTATGGAAGCTGAATCTAGTGACAAGTTGTATCTTTTTGTTAGGACTTCTGCCATCTCTTTAAGAACCCTTGAGTGGATACCATTAGAACCTGGAGATTTCTTGCTGTTTAATGTGTGAATAAGTCCTACTACCATTTCTTTTCTTGTCACTGCTATTTCCCTCCCTTTGTTAATCAACTTTCCGAAGGACAGGAGTTCAAGAGCAGAAATTTATTTTATTTATTTATTAATTATTTATATTTATATCCCGCCCCATACCCTAGGGTCTCTGGGCGGCTTACAACATTTAAAATACACACATATCAAGACTGTATAAAACAATGCTAAAAACAATGCAAAACTTTTTTTTAAAAAAAACAGCATAATAATAATATTGGGAAAAAAACAGTTTAAAAACAGTAGAGTGTGCAATGGGGGGAAGCGGAGGGGGCATTTAGCCAAAGGCCTGGGTGAAAAGGTACGTCTTCACTGCCTTCCTGAATACAGACAGAGAAGGGGCCTGACGTACCTCCAAGGGGAGACCATTCCACAATCTAGGGGCCACTACCGACAAGGCCCTCTCCCGGGTGCCCACCCGCCTAGCTGCTGAAGGCGGGGGGATAACCAGAAGGGCCTCCCCTCCAGATCTTAGAACGCTTCTCTTCCATTAAGCTTGATGCAAATAACTCATTCAGCTTCTCTGCAATCTTTTTTCCTCCTCTCTGAAAGTGGGTTTGAACCACTCTCACCTGCATTTCATTCTGCTTTGTCCTTGCACAAGTTGGGGGTGCTTATGTCAGAGGGCACTAGAACAGCATCAGTGACTGTTCCCTTCAGACAGAGGTTTCTACTAGGGATGTGGATTTTTTTATTTTTGCATTTGAATTCGAATCAAATTAAATATCCAAATATTCAATTCGATCTGAATGTTTAGAATCCGAATGCAACAAAATCGACAACATTCGTATGTGTTATACGTATCTGTACGCATTTCATACGCATCCTGATTTATCCCGTATGCATCCCGTTCATATTTGAATGTTTTGAATTATTCAAATGAATGTTTTGGAACATTTGAAATTTGTTTGAATGTTTAAATTCAAATGTGAAGACATTCTATTCAAATTTGAATGTCCACATTCAATTGAATTTGATCGAATTTTGAATGTTTAGAATATTCATGCACAGCCCTAGTTTCTATTTCTATTGCATCTTCTTCCATCTTCTCTTCTACGTCTTATCACTATTAGGGTCTCCACCTGGTTGCCCGGTGCTCAAGAAACATGGTAGCAGGAGCAGATTGCTTGAGCTGGATCCAGATGGGGGCTTTAGCAGTGCTGTAGCCTCACCATTGCTCCCATTTCCTCATGCAGCAATATACCAAACGCAGGGCCAGCAAGTTCTCCTGATCCAAGAAAGGATCTCAGGAGGAAAACAACAAACTATATCTCTATGAGTGTTTCAGGCAGGTATAAAGTTTTCAGAATCAATGTGAGCATCTGAGTGCATGCTTTCTGTGTGTCTAGACTGCTCTGACAGCTCAGAATCTCCATCCATGGTGCAGTTCTATTCTTGAGAAGAGTGAGAGGATCTACCTGGCTTCCCTTCCATAATTTCAAATGAAAACAGGGAAAAGAAAGCCAACATTTCACTTCCTGCCAGCTGTCTTCCCTCCTCTGGTGTCTCAAAGCAGTCACTATCTCTAAGTGCCTACATGGGCAACAGAAACGGAGAAAACATAGTCACATTTCTGAGACCAGGCAGGAAAAGTCTCAGATGCAAGAGTCCTAATCCTCATAAAAGGTTCTTTTTCCTCATTAAAGCTTAGTACTGCAGCTGTTAGCAAACTTGCCCACTTAGCAGAGTAAGCATACATCAGATTACAGTATTAGGTTATTATTTAACCTACCTCCAATTCTGGCATTAAATGCAATTCCTACTACACAGTGTGAATTGTTTGCAGTAGCAGCCACTTCTCCAGCACAACGGGTTCCATGCCTGTGGATGAAAGATATATTTTAAAATAAGTAATGTTAACAGCTACAAAACAAATACTGTCATTATTTAATCACCCTTGTCTTGTTCACTGTCAAAAAGGATTATCAGATACTCCCAAGAGAAGTGTGTACTCTGAGATACATACGCAGCCTCATGTCTTTCAAACTCTATCCTTGCCCAGCACATTTAGGGCCTGCTCATACTTTCCTCAGTGGAGTAGCAGTAGCAGTAGTAGTAGAAGAGAGGAAATAGGTGTGGCTCATTGATGTGATAGTACAGTCAATGAGAAACATGAGAAAATAGCCAAATATGAAGACCTAAGGATTGAAGTGCAGAGACCGTGGCATAAGCCAACAGTTGTGGTACCAGGGGTGATCAGCACACTGGGTACCATCCCAAAAGACTCTGGGTGGTTCTTGAAACAAATCAATGTTGACAAAATCACCATCAGTCAATTATAAAAAGCCACACTACTAAGATCTGCATGCATTATACACTGATACATCATGATGTCCTAAGATCTTGGAAAGAATTTCATGTGTGATGAAGACCAACTCCAACTAGCTGTGCTATACTGGTGTTTTGTATGTTGTATAATGATAATACCATTACTGAGGTGAAGATCAGATCTGGAGAGAACCATTCACACTTCACGTGCTGGTGCACTCCCCAGCTGGACCACCAGAGCTTGAAATGCAGATGGCCTTACCCTGGTAGGCTGGATTGCCATGCCAAAGGGTGCAGCAACATCTAGCTTGTAATCAGGCATTGCTATGGTGATTGGCCAGTGACTGCACAGTCACAGCTGCCCCAGCAATTCACACTTTGCATCTGGAAGAGAGTGCAAATGCTATTGAGAAGGAGCTCACTAGCTGCTCCCATTTAAACTGTGGATAAGATTTTACTCATCCCCAGAAAGTGAAGATTGGGGAAGCTGGAGTGAGCTCTGGGATGCTCAGGAATGGCAACAGCAATAGCGTTATGTTGAGTGGACAGAACTATCCAGGAGGGGCTGGAACAGGTCCTGTAAGGTAAGAACAAACCCTTTCTCATAATTTTAACTTTCCAATGAAGTTGTTTTCTACTCCCATAATTATAAGTATAATTTTATTTTTGATTGATTAAAGTAGATGTTTAATCAAATGCAGTGGAAAAGAAAAAGAGTTGGCTCTTCTATCCTGTTTTTCTCACCCTCTTCAGGGGGACGCAAAGCTTTCTATCCTTCTCCCCTCCATGGGCACCCTGGAGACAGAGGGAGCTGTGAGAGCTCATAAAGAGAGCTGTGACTAGCCCCAAACGTCATGGAGAATGCGGACTCGAACCCGGTGACTGTGAGATATGGGGTTGGCACTCTAATCACAAGACCAACTGGCTCACAGTAAGAACACAAGATGTTACAAAAATAAAATTAATGCCAAGGAGTAAAGGTATCTTAAAAACCTTTGTGACAACTGACCTGAAAAGAAAAGGATACACCAGGCAGAACATTTTAAAAAAAATTTCTTGAAAACTCTACTGTCTGTTCTCATTAACCCATAGATACCTAAAGATAGACATTATTCTATGCATGTATCTTTGGTCTGGAGTTTTAATAAATCACACCTAGATCTTCACATATTTGATTCTTGATAAGCGTCATCACAAATATTTACTTCCTTTTCATGAATTGTATGTATGTATGTATGTATGTATGTATGTATGTATGTATGTATGTATGTATGTATGTATGTATGTATGTATGTATGTATGTATGTATGTATGTATGTATGTATGTTGCAGACTTTTCTAATACAATCTGGTAGGTATTTTGTTTTCCTCTGCGCTTGGCTCAAGCTAGAAAGAGAGGAATACACTCAAGTAATGTTGAATAAACAAACAAAAAATTGGAAAAGATGGCTTTGAAAAAGCATCGGTAGTATAGAGTGATTTAACACTTGGCCATGTCTGCATGGGCCTGGTATACCAGTCCAGAGTGGCCCGTAGTTCAGATGGTCCACACTTTGGACTGCAGTTCATAAGGCCCCACCCTCTATTTGTATTCCATGTGCCATGTGTCACTCTTCCAAGAGACCTGTTAAAAGTAGTGAACTACAAGTGAACTACTGTTGGTGTACCAGCCCATGAAAAGCATGCAAACAACATGCCTTTGTAGCCTGATATACCAGCAAGGAACTGTAAACATGAGCCTGGTCCTTGATCCTGGCAGTCAGGGTTGGGATGGACTGAGCTGTTCAAAATGTGATCAGCCCTTGCAGAAGACTATCAGTAGCCTACACTGTGCATAAATGGCCCTAGTCTCATCACAGCTTAGTAAATTATGTTTAGCAACACATCTGTATAAACATGACTTGTTACTCTTATGACAAGTTTTAGTTTAACATTTCTTTTTCGAAATGTATTGCACATCATCATTTTCTTTTGCATAAATTAAATAAGACTGAGCACTTCCCATATTTATTATTATTATTGACATAAAACAACAGTAACACACAGCAAACAAGATATTTATGCTAGTTTTGGCTATTGTTATCACCAGTGGGGCCCTTCCCAAGCACCTAGGATTGAGTGATGTATCGGCAAATGATGCACTTGCAAATCAGAATACAGCCAAACATAGTCCTTTTGTGCATTTACCATTCTTAATTTGAAACAGTGGATCTAGATTAGCTTAATCTGGATCAACAGCAGCAGGAACCATCTGCATTAAACAGGCTGGATGGCAGCAAGTCCTTTCCAAGGATTTACAGGTAGTAGATACGTAAATACTGTTCTGAGTGCCTTTGACAGCAATACAAAGGCAATTCATTGCTGTTCTCATCAGCAATACAAATGTTGTTTAGGAGGTGCTTTGATGACAGCTTTGTGGTCATGTCTAAACTGCACCTGTCTCTTCATTCCATGCCCACCAACTTCCAACTTCCAATCTGTGTCTCTTTCTTAATCCATATCAGATGACACGTGGTATGGATTTATCGGGTCCACCACTATGGACCATCTTGTCTGAGAGGAGTAGAGAAGAGGCAGCAGGCTGGACTCTGCCATCTTACTCCCAGCAGTGCCCCTCCCTCCTCCAACTGCCATCACAAGGCTATGGACCATCTTGCCTGAGAGGAGTGGAAAAGAGGCAGCAGGCTGGGCTCTGCCATCTTGCTCCCAGCAGTGCCCCTCCCTCCTCCAATTGCCATCATCACAAGGCTGAGAACCATCTTGCCTGAGAGGAGTGGAGAAGAGGCAGCAGGCTGGGCTCTGCCATCTTGCTCCCAGCAGTGCCCCTCGCTCCTCCAACTGCTCCCATCACTAGATGGCAAAGAGACTATGGCAGCCGATCCACCAGTTGTGGAAATGTCTCGTCTTGAGGCCGAGCAAGGTGGGGCTGAGTAGATGCCAGCTGACCTTCTCTACCATCTTCTGGTTTGCCATCAATGAAGAGAAAATTCAAAGTAAAGAGAATAAGAAAATTCCAGCAATAAGAAATGAACAGAAGAATTGGATCTGAAGACCTCAAATGCTTGCTTTTTGCTGTTCCCTGTTCCCTCCCACACCATTTTCCTTTTGTTTCTTGTCTCTTTAGATTGTAAGCCTGAGGGCAGGGACCTGTCTAAGATTAATATAATATTGTAACCCACCCTGAGACCCTCGGGTATAGGGCGGGATAGAAATATAAATAAATAAATAAATAAATAAATAAATAAATAAATAAATAAATAAATAAATAAATAAATAAATAAATAAATAATCCAAGGGTGTTTTTCCACTGTCACTAGAAGTACCCATTAATGGGTACAAAAATGCCATGTAGTACCCATTAATAGGTACTTAATGGGTACTTTTAGTGACAGTGGAAAAACACCCCAAATTACTACACCCTTAATGTGGACCTGATCCTGATTACCACTAGTCTCATACATACAGATGATGTGACTACGAGGCACAAGTGAGTGCAGAAAGGGCCATAGAAGAACAATGCCAAAGGAACAGACCATCTTCAGAAAAGGTAGAGAGGCATATCACAAGAAGAATAAGGGAAATAAAATAAGAACAGCAGTGAAACTCTATCTTTGTTTCATTTACTGCCTTTTGATTGCCTAAATCATGCCAGAATATGGAACAAATTAAAGTTAATGGGTATTCTAGAGATGTGATAATTATCTGGAGCAGTCTTTACAAGGAGGAAGGAAGGGCAGAACGTGGAGAAGGGCACACATTGCCTTTGTACAGCAAATGAACTGCCAGAATGAAGGAGATGACAGCTGGAATTCAAATTGGAGATCAAAACATAAATAACTTGAGATATGCAGATTACAAACTCTTGTTACCCAAAAAAATGAAGACTGATCTCTTAGAGCAGTGACATTGTAAAGGGCAAAATCTGGACTGATATTAAATGTCACCTTTAGTGAAAGACACAAGCATTTCACTGACAATTAAGATCAGAATTATAAAAGAATTCTTCCCCATTGTAATAAAAATCTATGAAAGCTGTATACTGGTCAAGAATGAGAGAAAGAAAGATGTTTTTGAAAATTATCTATTTATCTATCTCTATCTATCTATCTTTCTATCTTTCTCTCTATCATCTCTCTATCATCTTTTACATTCTTATTTGTCCTAGACCAAGACAAATAAGATGCCTTTGAAGGTGAATCTGCTTGCTCAGAAACAAACCATAAGTCAGACAGCAGTCGGAGAGTCAGAAGCTCAAGGCCAGACAAACAGGAGGTGACCCAGACACTGATATAGTTTTAATATGCTATGGTTTTAATGTGTTCATTTTATATGTTCTACCTCACCCTGAGACTTTTGGGTATAGGGCAGGATAAAAATTCAAATGAATGAATGAACATCACAGAACCCAGCTCACCAGACATGCAACCTGATACAGCCAAGAAAACTTGTGAGAGACCTTCCTTGGCAGAACAACAAAGGGAGAAATCAGTACTGCAAAGATCAGAAAGACTGCTCAGGAAACACCAAGCAATTAAGCTCTGCCCCACTGGCCATCTGAGTTCCAATTCAGAGGCATAAAAACAGTAACAGTTCCGTAGACAAACTATTGCTGGCAATTGTTCTTCTCAGGCATCTGCAACCTTCTGTTCCTGGGTTTTTTTTCACTGTCACTAGAAGTACCCATTAAGTACCCATTAATGGGTACAAAAATGCCATTACATACCCATTTATGGGAACTTAATGGGTACTTTTAGTGACAGTGGAAAAACACCCCATGTCTCTGTTTCCAGTTTGCTGATCTGCATACCGACTCCTTACTTTGTCTTTAGATATTCCTGAACCTGCACTAGTAAGATGATTTGGATTTTGACTTTGGACTGTTTGACCCTCACTTTGTTCCTCCTTGCTCTGTCTTCTCTTTGACCCTATCTGAGTTCATGCCTCCTCCGGCTGCTAACTTTGGACTGTTTGGCCCTCTCGTTTATCCTGGCCTGGCTTTTGACCTTGCTTTGTTTATTGTTGTTGTTGCAATAAAGACTGGATATGAGGCCAAGTTCTGGCCCCTTGCCTGCCTGAGACAGGGCTGATACTAAACACACACACACACACACACACAAACACACACACACACACACACGATTTCTCCCTGATAATTCTCAGGGAGAAGGACAAAAATAATTCAAAGCAGCTCTTTGGTATTGTTCTTAGAGGTAGAACTGAAACCATGACAATGTAGTACTTCTAAATCCCAGCTCCCAGATAACACGGTCCATAGTACTATTGGTGCCCCCACTCCTGTCATTTTCACGTCCATGAGTTCTCATTGCTTAACGGGCTGTATTGCGTTGTGTTAGTGCACGTTTTTCAGTCCGATCTACCATTATTATTTATTTAGATATGCACACGCTTCTTTCCAATAAAGTTTTGTTTAGTTGTTCTTTTATGAAGTTTGAATGCATTCTACTTTATTACAGCCAATCTCTGCCCCTCTGTAAAGGCTCTGTAGATATGTAATGTGACTCTTAAGCAAGATACCACATGTACAACGGAAATGCAGATTATGTTGTATCACTGTGAATCATGCACACAAATTCCAAGACAAGTTCTTTAATCGTTTATTAATCAGTTCTCAAACAGAGCCCAAAATGATGTAATAAAACCTAATTAAAATCTGGTAAAGAGATAATTTTAGAAAACCATCTGGCACATGTAAGAAGTAATAAAAATAAAAGCAATAGGTCAATATTAAAAACAGACATCAAAATTATTATATCTGTCAGTTGTATCCCCAAAGGCCCAAGAGAAGATATAAGAAGATATAAAATTTGTCTATGAATTTTAGAGATAGCTTCTCTGGTAAATAAGACTTTTAAAAATGCACATCAAAGCCTGGAAGGGCACTGGAAGGAAGCGCCATTTTTGTCATTTGATTTGCAACAAATCGAAGGTGAGGAAATTCGAATAGATCTTCAAATGTGGTAGGATTCTATCTGATACAAACGTATTTGTACGAATATCTGATACAAATGCAAACGGATCCTGGATACAGATCCTATATGAACGCGTACATACTGGACACGCATCCTATACCAACGCATGCGTATCGGATACATGTCAGATTCGTATTCTGTAGGAATGCATATGTATCAATACGTATCCAATACATATCCCCAGTTTAACTAATATATGGACTATTTGTACGAATGTTCTGAAACATTCATATTCGTATGAACGTTAATGTACGAATATCGTAACATTCTATTCGTGCACATCCCTACAGTTTTCAGCTTTCATTGCCAGGAGGTGAGAGGAAGTCTCTAGTGTGGTTGCAAAAGATGTTATGAACCAATATCTGCAAGTACCACTCTAGCCAATTTATACTTAGAAAGGAGGATTTGATAGATAGAGAGTAAACTCCAAGCGTGGCAAGAGAGCTCTTAAGAACAAGACTGCAGAACAAGATGGACTAACTGGTGTTTCTATAGTGGTTTTCTTTCTGAGCCCTCTATAAAAACACACTGTGGCATCATCTCAGGATATTTTGAGAGAGAGGGAGGGAGAAAAAGAAAGAAAGAAAGAAAGAAAGAAAGAAAGAAAGAAAGAAAGAAAGAAAGAAAGAAAGAAAGAAAGAAAGAAAGAAAGAAAGAAAGAAAGAAAGAAAGAAAGAAAGAAAGAACATAGCAATTGGAAGCTACTGGTATTCGGCTTTGTCCCTGAATTATTCTAAGGAGATGAGAGTTCAGCCACAACTCAAAAAAACCAAAGTACTCCATAGAACGGCAAAAGCGATGCAATTCTAAATGTTTTTAAAAGGCCAAGAAGGTTAAAAAATGCACTCCCATTAGACTAATAAATTGCAGAACTATAATCATTTTGTCAGTGACATGATAAAGCTTATATTAAGCCACAACAGAGAAAGGCTGCTTCCAGACAGTGAGAGGAAAATGAGAGATCTTGTTTGCATCTTGCAACTTCCTCTTGCTGTCCCTCCTGGACAGCAGAGCAACATTGCAGGTCAAGCAGTGGCACATACCCATCAACACACTTCCCCACATGATGGTGAGGCAGCTACTTTCAGGTATTTTGATGACACAAAATTACAGGAAGTGTGTGCATGGCAATCCCCACTCAAGCTATGCTGGGATTACCACATGTATCTGTAGCAACACCAGTATAGCCTCACGATAAAGGGGTAATATTCTACTACATCCTATTTCAGGAAATCTCAACACTCAGTGTGGATTTTCCTAGAGCAGTTATATAACTTACACATCTGGAAGCTTGGTTCACTGGTCCCCTTTGGGAGAAAATGGCCCCATACATACATGGGGCTGAAGCTGGCTGCCAGGCAGGTGTAGGACCAGCACATGCTTCTGGATATTTTTGTGCACTTCACCATCATATGACCAAGCATGGAGACAGGTAAGTACCTGCACTTGCTTTGTGACACTGCACCACTGCCTGGGGGGGGGGGGGACAGTGAGATGCAAACAAGCTCTCACATTTTTTTTCTCTTATAACCTGGAGGCAGCCCAAAGGGCCCATGGGTCCTGAAGGGCCCATTCAATCTGGATTTCCCTAGCTGTGGTGGAAACAAATGTGGCTCTAATGGGGTCTGCAGTGGAAATGGGGTCTTCCTGCTCTGAGCCTAATGGGTCTCAAATGGGTACTTAGTGCTAGTGGAAAACCCTCCTATATCAGTATACTAGGAAAATCCACACTGAGAGTTGCATTTTCACAAAATAGGTTATAGCTGAATTTTACCCCTACATTGCTGGCTATGTTCCCAAAGGTATGTGTGGCGATCCCAACACAGCCGTAACCTAACCGTACATTTTACTTACTGACCAAACACAGCCAAAATCTTCCTGAGGCACATTGTTTAGAATTTTCCTGGGCTCTGCAGAAGTAGTGGGTTAAGTAGTAATGGTAGCTGGACGCATGCTGTGGAGGTGTCGGTTGTACCGAAGTGCACAAATGGAGTTTTTTAACATACGATTAGTAATGGATTGAATGTTAGAAAATCCGTATTCATTTGAATAGATCCCCTTCAAATCTGGTAGGATTCTATTCGGTACGATGTATTCATACAAGTTTGTACAAATATCCTGGGTTTGTCTGGACCACGCTCTCCACCATCCCAGCTATAACATCAGCTAAGGGAGGCAAGAACTGCTGCTGCCTCCTGGGCTTTGGGGCCACACCCAGCATCCAGCTATAACACCAGGCTGAGGGGAGGGAAGAGGAGAACTGCCAGACTCCTGTACCTGGACATTTGCCCTTGCCCCTCCCATGTAGTTGAATTTTACACTGCCGGCTAGGGTTTTCTTTTTAGAATTGATGTTTTAACTGTCAACTGTTTAATATTGTTTTATCTGGAGTGTATATATTGTTTGCTTTCTGCTTAAGAGGAGAACCAGCCTTAGTAGTCGGCTGTCTCATCTGTTTTATAAGGTTTTTTTGGTTTTTATTATTATATAATTTTTTTTATAATATGCAATGTATTCTGATTTATGTAAACTATCTTGTCTCTGATTTAAGTTACTGACTATATTTATCTGTCATATTTCTTTGATGTTATGATTATTGTTATCTTTGTTTTTTCCATTTGTTGTGAACCGCCTTGGGCAAAAATTTATTTTTGGAAAGGTGGTATATAAATAAAAATGGAAATATCCGATAAAAATGAATATGTATCCAATACAGAGAGATATGTATCTGATACGAATGCATTTGTATCTGATACATATCCGTAACATATCCACGTTCTGAAAGCGTCAAATCTGACCTGAATCCACTTTTAATCTGCTCTTGATTTATGTTGAATGTAATCTGAATCCACTGCAGATGTGACTGGCGCAGCCGCTTTCCCACCTCCCCAGTTTAAGTCCAAACTATTCGCAGGAATGTCCAAAACATTCGTATCTGGAAAAATGTTAAGGTATGAATGTCATAACATTTGATTCATGAATGCATGTCTGAATTTGGATGAATCTGGATGAATAATGTATGTGCAACAATATCCCTGTGCATCCCAAGTTAGTTGTAATGCTAAATTGAGGACTTGGACTTTGTCACAGTAATTCATGCTGTAGTTATGTACAAGCACTGTTGTGACCCTCTGACTTATAGTAGACTGAAAACATCCCAATCTGGCTTTGTTTGCTATTGGTGGTCCTCTTTCATGAGGGATTTATTAAAACTGAGGAACGTATCTGAGAAAGGTACATCTGATTACTGCTGATTGATTACTTTTGCTGCATCATTATTTACAAGTTACAGTTTCTTGCTAAGGGCTTAGAATTACATTCTAAAATTGCTGCTGTTCAAGCTGTCTTCCATGAGTTTAATTGATGCAGTTTATAAATAGTTTTAATTTTTTTTTTAAAAAAGTGTATCGATTTATCAAGTCAACTGTGTTTTGGCAGACATTTTTATATCAACAAAAGCAGTCTTACATAATACCTTGGAGCCACCCTCAAATGTATAGGTTTGTTTTTAATTCTTGTTTCATGTCTTGTACTTTGGAAGAGAATTTGCATAGAAAAGAATGCTGGCAAAAGAGAGCCACAAATATTCATGTTATTAGCTGTCTGCCCCAAGGACGTCAGCAATGTTTGCGCAGCTGTCTTGAAAGAAATTCAAGGGATTATATGTTATTTTCTTCAGCTTTCTCTGTTCATCTACTGCATCCACCTGCTGTCTTGGATGATAGCTTCCTTAAAACCAATAATGGCAGATGCAACATTACAGAAAACAATATAATTTACAGCTGATGGAAAGAAACACCATGATGATGATACTTAACAAAGAAGATTACGTAGTATTAAAAGAACCAAAAGAGAGATATTTACCCTGCATAGAAGGATCATAGTTTGGATATTATTTATGAGGATCATAACATGTGTCATAAAAAAGGTGTTGATGCTACTGTTATTTATGGTATTCATATACTGCCTTTGTTTCAAATATTTTGTGACAATAAACTTTAAGTACCTACCACTTCACAGGGCTCCTCCTATCCACTTTATTCTACAATAATCCTGGGAGGAATGTCAGGCTGAGATACAGTGAGTTAGTCAAGCTCATTCACCATGTGGGCATTGAAACTCAGGGAATCCAAGATCTTTTTTACTTTTTCTGCCATACTATATTGGTTTTGAGCATGTCCTATAAATGTGTTCACAGGCTTTCAAAAAACAGATTATGGGTGTTTTTCCACTGGCAGTAAGTACCCATTTTAGCACCCACTAAGGACCCATTTGGCTGAGAGCTGGATGACCCCATTTCCACTACAAACCCCATTAGTAATTCCGAAGTTGCCTTTGGAGATTAGCAAAGGCTCCGAAGGGGTTTTTCTGCAGATCATGTGCTAATCTCCAAAGGTAACTTTGGAATTATTCCAGAATGACTTCGGAGGGACTTCGGAGCCTTTGCTAATCTCCAAAGGCAACTTTGGAGATTGCACCCCCTGTCCCCCAAAACACTTGTGGATAGATCTGGATTTGCAAATCGGTGATCCAGTGTTTCCACAGCAGGCAGGCTAGCACCCATTGTTATTGGGTGCTAGACCACCCATGGAAACACATTGGGTACTTCCCTTAACCTGGATCTACTAGATCCAGATTAAGGGAAGTACCCATTCCTTAGATCCAGATCTTCTTAGATCCGGATTAAAGGAGCACAGTGGAAAACACCCTATGTTGTACATACTTGTCCAAAGTAAGATTTTTCAGAGACTCTCCACCTCATGAGCTAAAAAAAAAAAAAATAGGTTGAGAGGGTCTATCTCTGGAAAGGACTTCTACCAAAGAACAGAACAAAAAGCTTTGTCAGGGAGCGGGGATGTGGCAGAGGGGTGGGCTGACCTCAATCCGGTTTCCAATGAGGAGAGAGGGGGTGGAGAGGAGGTGGCACAGCTCCCCCGTGCCAGGGTTTGGTGTGGTTTGCATGGGGACCCCTCCATCCACGCCCAACTCGTACCTGGCCCGCGTTGCTTACAATGATATGGGGACACCCAAGATTCAATCTCGATCCTGCGAGTCCACACAAGCCCAAATACTCCTAAATGGCTTGCATGGGCACGTAGCCTCAACATGACTAAGTTCAGGTCAAATCCAGGTCATAATATATAAAACAAGTAATTTTGATTTTTTTTTTTATGATGAAGAAATGAACTCTGGAAAGAAAACTTAATTTAAGGACGTTCTCCTTACATGGTACTGATTCACCATTATGGTTTTATGCAAGTCCAATTAGCTTCACTGGGACTTATATTGAAGAACTTCACAGATTTTGCCCACTCACAGGAATTGTTGTAGTGAATATCTTCTGAGCAATCAACTTGGTAGAAAAAAAACAGCTTGAATAATCTTTTCTTTTTTTTAAAAAAAACCTAGTCTAAAAAGAAATGTGTAATGAACAGCTGTTTATTGTTTCCTCAAAAGCAGAAACCAAAATAAGGATTTTTTAGATTAATTGCTTTCTGGAAACAGTTCATTTCAATGCAGATATTTCACACATTTTAATTTTTCTAAGCTTAGCACTCCTTTACTGAAAACCACTTCAAGACATAATAGGATTTAAAGGCTCAGCCAAAACAATAGAAATAAGGGCAAGTCAACTTCTCTTTCTAGACATGAAAGATGGATGGATGGATGGATGGATGGATGGATGGATGGATGGATGGATGGATGGATGGATGGATGGATGGATGGATGGATGGATGGATGGATGGATGGATGGATGGATGGATGGATGGATGGATGGATGGATGGATGGATGGATGGATGGATGGATGGATGGATAGATAGATAGATAGATAGATAGATAGATAGATAGATAGATAGATAGATAGATAGATAGATAGATAGATAGATAGATAGATAGATAGATAGATAGATAGATAGAAAGAAAGAAAGAAAGAAAGAAAGAAAGAAAGAAAGAAAATTCAGAATCATCCAGGCAATTCTCACTGTCCTGTCTGGACTGGCAGGAAGCTTCTAATTTACTTGACACTGCAAAACAAGTGTTCTCCAACCAGCATTAAGTAAATTTGCAGTAGCGTCACTATGGTGTGACGGCACTACAAAATATTGGCCGTCATGTGTGATGGCTCAATCTTGGCTGTACATTCCAGTCAAGAGGTCTGGATGACCCTAAGCAGATCCCTAAAGCATCCAAACTCTCTTCCTTCGGCTTCTACTTCTTTGTATGTGGAATTCTAAAGTGATCAATACTATCATTGAAGACGGTAGCCTAACATTGAACTTCAGGATCCCTAAAACCCTTATTCTTGAACTGGTACTGTTTCTTCATTTTTGGCTGAAGATGGCAATTTTGTCACTGGCCAAAAAGTAAGAATGCAAGCAGACACAACTGTGTGACACTAACTAGTCAAAACAGACTTTGCAGTGCTGCAATACTTCCTCTTGTCTCCTCAAATACCTTCCCCTGCTGTTTTTCCCAGAAAACTGAAGCAAGTGTACGGTTGCATCCACAAAATGTTCCTGTCTATCTGCACTAGTATTTTGTCACTTTATCAGCACTGCTTAAGGAACGAGCCAGTTAATAATACTGCAATGTGCAAATATCTCCCAGGTAAAGTGCTGAGCATTAAGGTAAAATTTGGTAAGAACAAGTCAGAACAAGCAGGAAGAGGTAATCAAAATGATCTTGTTTCTCTATAGTGTGATCCAGTCAAACCCTATAAAGCATTCCAGTAGACCTCGCCATTGAGGTCTATCAGTAGAGGGGGACAGACATGCTAATAGGTGGCAAGGTCTCCCTTATCCCATGGCTAGTATGTAGAGAGACTCTTTTCTAGCATGGGAGATCATTACATGCAGAAGAGGTCTCATTCAATGTTAAAAATCAGCCTGCAATCAAACAGCCACGCTTGCAAACCATCAAAACAGTCAGAGATACCCATAAATTGTGTTCTTTCTATCATAAAAATTAAGAATATTATACATCTTAATTTACCTCAGTTTCAGAATTTCCATTTGGGGACACTGCTATTCAGGATATTCTACTAGCGAATTATATTAGTTCTGTTTAATTAATAGTGTCATAGAAAGAGTTGGCTTTCCTACCCTGTTTTTCTCAAAGCAGCTGACAAACCTTCTGTTCTTCTCTCCACAAAAGAACACCCTGTGAGATAGGTGAGGCTCTGAGAGCTCAGAAGAGAGCTGTGACTAGCCCAAGGTCACCCAGCTGGCTTCATGGAGGAGGGCGGAATCAAACCCAGGATTCCCTGACGAAGAGTCTGGCTCCCTAACCCCTAGACCAAACTGGCTAGTACTATTCAATATCAGTGTATAAGTATGAAGTTTTTTTTTAAAAAAAAGTAGCAAAATCTCTATTCTTGGGCCTAAATTATAGTGTAACAAATGTTCCCTTGTAGTATTAGACATCTGGAAATGAAGAATTTGTTTTCCTTTTAATTTAAGGTGTAGGGGTGTGTATAAGAAAGCTAGTTTTAATTGTCACTATGATGACTTTACTTTAGCGCATGTGAACAGGTAAGTATTTAAACCAGTTATCAGTTGTTCTCATCCTTTTCAGCTGGTGGGCACCCGGAAGAGGGCCTTCTCAGTAATGGCCCCCAGGCTATGGAACAGTCTCCCCCTGGAGGTGTGTCAGGGTCCTTCTCTGATTAGGTTCAGGAAGGTGGTGAAGACGCACATCTTCGCTGAGGCCTTTGGCTAAATGCTGGTTATGTTTGCCCCCCCCCCACTGCAAATGCTACTATTTTAACCGATAGTGTGTGCTTTCTAATGTGTTCATTTTAATTTTTAATATTGTTTCTTTTGATATGCTGATTTTAAAAGTTGTTACCCACCCCGAAACCTTCGGGTATAGGGCGGGATATAAATATAAATATTAATTAATTAATTAAGAGTATCCCTGTTCCCTCCCTCACCATTTTCCTTTTGTATCTTGTCTCTTTATATTGTAAGCCTGAGGGCAGGGACCTGTCTAAGATTTTTATAATATTGTAACCCGCCCTGAGACCTCTGGGAATAGAGTGGGATAGAAATGTAAGTAAGTTAAGTAAGTAAGTAAGTAAGTAAGTAAGTAAGTAAGTAAGTAAGTAGTGCTATTAGTTTGGTGTTATGTATTCCTGTGAAATTATCCCTTCCTTGTAATTTCCCTGTACGTTTACATTTTTGGTTTGTGCTGGCTAGTCTTGTTCATCAGTCCACACACACCATAATCATTTGCAATGAGTATCCAAGATCAGCTGAAAAGAATGTGAAGAAGAGTTCATTGAGCCCTGCTGTTAAAATGCCTCATATGAAATGTATTCTGCTCTGCATGGTGTAGTATTCTTCACTTTCCTGGGAATAATTGCCTTCCCCCCACACACACACACATATCCCGTATTGGGTCAGACTATGGATAACTCTAACCCTCAAGTTAGCAAAGGTTAGCCATTCTTGCTTAAAAGCCACCTTGTTTTTCACATGTGTGTTTGCTTTGCTCTGTGCAAGAAGGTGTGTTCAAGCGACTGGCCACAGGTTGTAACGTCTTTGAAGACATGCCATTCCACAGCTGTTAGACGTTAAGAAGAGCTCTCTTTTTTTGTTATTTACTGTCAAAAAGGGAGCCCTAACCAGAAAAGGAGCATTTTCCCTTTCCGCCTTCAACATTACTGGCTTGGAGGCAAATAGGGGCAGAAGTTAAATGCAGTTCCTTGTATCTCTTTATCAGAATTATACACTTGGTGGTGGGGGGTTTTGCACTTTTTTTTGCACAATTATACACTTGTGGTGTTGATCACACTGAACACAATGAATTGTGTATGTGAGCGGATATGATGCAGTGACAGAAATATAAGAAAAGAAGTGCTCTCTGCCTTTTCTCAAGCTTCAGAGGGCTAATGCATGTCATGGTATTTCAATTAACTATGAGTGCTTGAAGGTCCTGTTTTATGACATTTTTGGAGTGCATTGGTTCTTTGTTGTTCGGAAGCTTCCTTAGAATGATCTTGTGGTTCTCAGTGAAAGACTATATTAATGAGGTTAATGTATCCATATTTCACTTTATTTATTGGGCATACAAATGCATACGAAGCTGTTGAAACTGAGTTTGAGTGCATTTATTTACTGTACTTAGCAGGACTAATGCAGAACCAGAAGGTGTTTGTAACAGGGATGTACACAAAGATTCAAAAATCCGACATTTGAACTCGAATCAGATTTTTGAATATTTCAAATGTGCAGATGCACGAAAATAATGTGTATTATATTTAATACAGGATGAAAATGGGTTGCACATGGATTAAACACGTGATAAATACATATTTGCACAAATTTGTATTTTCGAATATGGATCAAAAATATGATTCTTGACAATCGCATATCCAAATATGGATTGGATATGCAAATGTGTGGATCCGGATAATCCGTATCAGAATCGTATCTTAAAAAATCTGGATCTTTGAAATCCGATTCAAATTGAATTTTTGCATATCTGATTCAAATCAGTTTGAATGCAAAAAATGGATTCATGCACACTCCTAGTCTGTAAGTGTCTACACCCTGAGAAGTCCCGTCTTTCCCAGTATGTTTTATCAGCACAGATCTACCAGCATACTAACGAGGCATGAAGACCATGGAGGATCCATTTTGGTGACCCAACAGCGTTACAGAACTTATTTATGATAAACTGAGACCTTACAGTACTCATCTTACAAATCTTTTTGAGGTAAACATCTGCAGCTCATTTTAAATGTAACCTGGTGTAGTAATGATTTCATATAGACAAGATGAAATGGACAAAATAGTGACAGCAGAGTGGTGGTGATTCCACGATACATCCTACAGGATTTGTATGCTTCTCAGCCCTTTCTTCAAAGAGTTGGCAGATCCTTAAACTGGCAAAAACAACAACAACACCTATTCTGAGGCCCGCAGAGAGACAGATTCTTCTTTTAGTGTTTGTCTCTTGTTATTCAGTCTGTAACACTGGATGTAATATTAAAGGCAAAACCTTTGACCTAGTTTTATATGCTGGAACTCTAGCATATCTTGGTATGTCCTGCTGGACAATAACAGAGGCATTCAGCTAAAGGAAGAAACCAGATAACAGTCTATTACTATCAAAAGAGAATTTGAAATGTTAATATTAGAGGAAACAAGAACAAAGACAACTTGCAGAAATGCTTGTGGTCAGATACTCTAACAAAGATCTAATGTTGATGTATTAGTATCTTCAAAGAGTAGCGTCTTGTCTATAGAATTTTCACTAAGATGTTACATTCCTTTCTCTAAAGGCATCATACTGTAGCAACAGTACAATATTTTATCTATTTCAAAAGATTCCAACTTACCTGTCTTTGAAGGTACAAAATCTAGAAACACTCAAACATTGTTAAATAGAATGAAAGAAATGGAAGTTGGGGACACTGGTCTTTCTTTCCATTTTGATGTACTTTGATTATGTAATTATTTTTAGCAGAAGACACTACTCATCACTGGTGGCAACATTCGAATTTAAAGAATTGCCAGAAGTTATTAGTTTCCCCTTTTTAACCAATTGTACTAAAGAAATAAACAAGATTGCAAATCTATTTTTACATTGCATATATCATATATGAGGGGGCATATACTGCATTAGCCTTCTCCAATTATGCCATTAAGATAGCAATCTTTAAGGACTACTCTATTAAAAAACAATTGCTTCAAACCATTTTCTTGTAATTTAACTGAATTAAAAGATTTTTATACAGGTTTCGAAATTCCTAGATCTAAAAATGAAGCGAAAGATTTTTTAGGAAATTCCCCCATGCACAGTTCAAAGTAATATCTATTCGCTCTTAAATATATTTCCAAAGGTCAAGCTATATGTCTATATCAAACACTGTTAAAATTGATGATAGTGACACTGATGGATTGAAATTGTAAAGAAAATGGATTTAGTTTTAACATACATGTTTGAAAAATGATCTGGAATTATGCAAGCACATTACATTCAGAGTAAACTCCTAATAATAGAAAAATTCTATTAAAAGTACTATATAGATGGTACCATACTGTAGATTTGTTATGGGTGCAATAGCATCGGCTATAATAAATATATGTGATTGTCATATAAATATGTACAGCATTTTTAGTCATTAATACAAAAAGAAATGCTAAATATATTTCAGGAAAATATTGTTCTATCACCTGTATAATGTCTTCTCCATAATATTAACAACCTTTCCATATCTATTTTTAGTAAACAGTTAAATTCATTACTTATTAATTGCTGAAAAAAAGATTAATATTGTACACATGGGAATATAAAAGTATTTTTCTACTTGTAAATTGTACAATTATATTTGGAAATTAATAGTTAATGAAGTTATTCCACATCAAGCACAGCAATAATTTTATTTTCAGAAATATGGAAACTCATTATTACCGCAATTCAGATTTTGGACCAGGTATTTATTCCTTCAGTTTCATTTGCAAGATTAGTAGATAAATGGATGCTTATGTACACCATCCCACTTTTATTCTTGTTTGTTGTTCTTTGATGTTAATTTTCAAAGTCACATTCACTTTTATATTATTTGATAAAATGTATTTACTAGATTATGAATTTACTCAATGAATGAGCAATGAATTTACCCAATAAAGATGTTACTACTACTACTACTACTACTACTACTACTACTACTACTACTACTACTACTACTACTACTACTACTACTACTACTACTAATAATAATAATAATAATAATAATAATAATAATAATAATAATAATAATAATGGATTCTGTTCTTTGAACATATCCATTTCGAAATCCCCCAGAAATGTATGTAACTTGCAACGCCCAAGTCTATTTGAACCATTTGAGTGAACCACCTTTAGGTCTTTCATCCATATAAAATTCCCTACTTCATTCCCAACTTGCTTTTTCTGCCAGTCCTGATGTATATCATTATTTTTCCCTCACTAAGCTCTCCTCATAGCTTTAGGCTACGTTCACATACTTTTTTTAAAAAAAAAAAATCCTTCCAAGTTGGCTTTGAGACTGTCTAGAGGTCAGACTGTTCAAATGTCAGGTTGTCCTTCTACCTCAAATGAACATTCTAGGCTTGAGAAAATGGATTAGAGGTGGAATGAGGCAATAAGGACTGTATACTTCTCTAAGTGCTCTGGAGATATTGCCCTGCTATTTGTGAATGCAACCTACTGCAGCATAAGGTGTAAGGTATGGTCTGCGTTGGGAGGGTGGTGATGTCAAACCAATCCTAGCAGCAATGATCTTACATCTAACTATGCCCTTTCTGCATTAGGCCTTATTCTGGATAATATCTCATTCAACTCTGGCAGTGATTGGCCCAGGGCCTATTTTGCATCCAGTGCACAAAGGTGAAGAAAGTATAACCATTTCCATAGTGAAATTCTGATAATAAATCCTTGGAGGAGGTGCTTAGATCCTTATTCCAGGCTGGATGTGGAAGCTATGATGACTAGAGTAGAAAGAGCTCTGGTTGTAGGCCTCTCCAATCAGTTCAGTCAGCAAATCTGGACAGAGGCTGATTGAGATAGCACTAGTCCAACGCAAACTAATCATACTAGGGAGCTGTTTGTTTAAGTGTGGAAAGGGCCTTAGACCTTCGGTGGTTTTCCACCGCACTCCTTTAACTCCAGATCTAAGAAGATTTGGATCTAAGAAATGGGTCCTTCAACTAATCAGGATCTAGTAGATCCAGATTAAGGGAGGTACCAGATGCACCCCAAAGGCGGTGCAGCACACAATAGCAATGGGTGCTAGCCTGCCCACAGTGGAACCGCTGGAGCACCCATGTGGTGAATTTGGATCAACTCATGTTGGGTCTGCCCATCACCCCAGGTTTTTTGGGGGGACAGGGGGCGTAATCTCCATAGATGCTTTGAAGATTTTCCAGAATGGCTCCGGAGAATCTCCAGAGCTTTTCATAAGCTCTGGAGATTCCCCGGAGTGATCTCCCACAAACCTTGAAGATTCTCCAGACCCTTTGACAAAGGTCCATAGGATTGCCATTGCTTTCCCGTGGGGTCCTCTTCAGAGCCTGTGCTATTCTTCAGAGCCGGCTTTGGTGCCAGCTTCAGAGCCAGCTTCAGAGATTGTGCACAGGCTTCGGAGCTTTGGGTTTCAGGGTACCCCCGCATGGGTGCAACCACCTCCTGGAACCCCTCCAGACCCCATTGCCTGATCACGGTGGAAACACGCTCCGTATAATCCAGATTTGATTTCTGAAGACCCCATTGTACACCCCTTTAATGGGGTCTATAGGGAATCCAGACTATAGGTCCTGAAGGACCCATTTAATCCAGATTTACCTAGAACTGTTGGAAATAAATGTGGCTCTAATGGGGTCTGCAGTGGAAATGGGGATCTTCCTGCTCTGAGCCTAATCGGTCCTTAATGGGTACTTAGTGCTAGTGGAAACCCCCCCCCCCCAGTAAGCTCTATCAATTTGGCTGGTCTCCTCCCACCTCTTTGCCTTGAGGAATTCAATTTTTCATTGTTCTATCAATGTTACTAAATTCACATGGTGCAGTGACATGTCCCAGACATACCTTCTATTAATCCATCTGTTCTTTTGTTTTTGTTGTGCCTGCCAGAAACTTCTATATTTCAAAGACAGCATTTCTTTTCAGGGACAAGAGTTTTTCCAGGACCACTTTTTTTTTTTTTTTTTTTTGCTTAAGAAGAATGACAAAAGTAACATTCACTTGCTCCTCAGAGGGCATGACTATAACATCCATGAAATTAAATGAGATTTGGAGCAATGAATATCTAGTGTTGTGTGGAACTCATGATCAACTTTTGGAATGTTCTTTTGACATACAGTTGGGATAAAAGGATTTTGCCTATTTTATCACAACTGGGACAGAATGTTTTCATGTGTCAGAACACAACATAATTATATCATTTCTGGTCTGGTCTGTTCCAGGCAAACTACCCTATGAAGAGCTGGATTGCCATTGACTTAATCCAAGGGCCATCCACATTGCAAATTGCCCCCATCCTTGCCCAACTTCAGAGGTGAAGAATGAAATCTGCTGCCTCCAAAGTTATCAGTGGGAGTTGTTTTTGCTGGGCAAGCTTTAGCAGTGCACTTCTAGCACAAATTCTGGGTCACTGATGATATATTGGACCAAGGCTTGTGTACTGTCTGTACATACATAAGAATATAAGAGGAGCCCTGCTGGATCAGTCCATAGCCCATCTAGTCCACAGTGGCCCACCAATTGCCCATGGGCATCTCAAGCAGTGACAAGGGAAAACCTTCTCCTGCTCTCAAATCCCAGCAAATGGCCTTAGAAGCATCCTGCTTGTCCCCCCAGCCAGAAAGATGTACTTAGGCATCTGTTCGAGTAGCCATTGATACATCTGTCATCCATCCATAAATTTGTCTAACCCTTCCTTAAAGCCATCCAGGCTGGTTGCTGTTACCACCTCTTCTGGCAGCAAATTCCATAGACCGATACAATACCAGCTAGAATTCTTAGTGTCCAGTTTACATATGGTCCATTCTTAGAGTGGGCTGTAGAGCCATTTTTTTTTTTTTTTTTGGAGGCACTATAGATCACTCCAATTGCCTCATCTGATATGATCACTCCAATTGCCTCATCTGATATGGACCAACAGGTCTACTTGGAGGTGTGGTCCCCCAATAGACTGACCTGATGTATGGATGACACATTCCAGGTCTTCCCCTGGGCTGTACAGAAAACGTATCCTTTCTACTATACTGAGAATGTTTCTGTTCATATGCAGCCAGCAGAATGTCACCTTCCCTTCTATTGTGAAGTCTTTGTGCCCTGAAGAAGACTGTGTCTCTCTGTAAATGGTAGTTGGAGAAAGTTAGCAACCACTTTCCCTGATGTTATTTCCATAATGACGTAGTTTCAGGCACAGAATCATTGTGTTATGCAAGTAGGAAATTTAGGAAAAATGATAGCACCTTGAAAAAGCTAATCCTCAGCCAACAGCCCATGCTGATATTAGCCAATGCTTTATATGAGCAACACTAAGGCAAAGATGTGAATCTGTCTTGTGCACAAGATAATGCCAGAGCCATAGATCTTTAAGCATTCCTACTTTCATTTCCCCTGTATCTCCTACATGACAAAAAACCTACTAAGCCCTGTTATTTTGGGAAGGGGCCAAACCTCTATAGATGCTTAGTTATAAATATTACAATAGCTTCCATCCAGGCAATGAGACCGTGCATACATCTAGAGCCACCCGGAGACCCTCAGGTATGGGGCAGAATATAAATATAAATAAATGAAATAAAATGTAGCCTCAGAGAAATGGCAGTCAGTATGGCGAGGACCAAAAGGATCAAGAGTAGATTATATATATTGTTTAAATACGTCATTCACATGACACTAACATGCCTGACAGAACAGAAAGCGACATCAATAGAAATCCCCCAAGACTAGCAAAGTGATAAAACAGGCAGGTGACAAATTACTTCATTTTTTAAAAGTTCCACAACTGACACACCAAACAGATTAGCTGGGTGGCAGTGGCGTACTTTGGAAAGATATCATTAATGTTAGTTGAGCCTACTAAGGAAAAATTGATCAGAATATATGAGCTTCTCAACACAGAATGCCCCATAGTGTCCTCTTAAAATCCAGTGGAACCCCCCCCCCCCGGCAACACACACACACACACACACACACACACACACACACACACCATCTAGATTCACAGGACTTGTATGAACGTATCGGACTCGAATCGATTTTTGTTGCATTGGTATTTTAGACATTCAAATCAAATTGAATGTTTTGACATTTGAATCGGCTCAAATTTGAATGCAAAAAATAAAATAAAATTGTGCCCACCCCTACTCAACGCTGGAGCTAGGTATTAAGATAAAATAAGATGCCTGACATAGCAAGAGTGATTTCATCCACAGCTGACTCTTGTCTTTAATGAAATGTGAAAGTCTAGTTTGGGCCTGTGCCTATGAGGATTCCATGGTTCCGTGCCAATTTTTCAAATCCAACTAAATATCTGGCAGGACTCCTGCATACCATAGTAGTTGAAGAAACCATCACCGCTTCTTACAAATTACCACAGGGCTCAAGTGATTAATGTTTGCAAGTTCCTCACTTCAATCATTATCTTCATTTGGAAAATATTAGCTTGTACAACACATAACTGGAAAGTGCCATTTGGTTAATCTATTGCATCCCTACAAATTATAATGTAATATAATGCAATAAAATTCTCATAACTGTATCCTTAGTTGATAATTGCTTGCAGTCTGACTTAATACTGGCAAAATATCCAAAGTAAATTGAAAGTGACTAACCTGCTGAGATATCTTTCACATGAATCAAATTCCAAAAACTGCATTCATGCACCCCTACTCCTCACCAAGGAGGAAACTGGGAATTAATGGTAGAATAATGTTCTTCAATCTTTATGTCCTCTTCCTCTGCTAAGAAAACCCTGGGTTGAATCTTATCCAATGTTCAAAGACTTCTATCAATGCTAATCTATCAAGAGAAAGACCTGCACCAGATGCCTGGTGGATTAAGTATGAAAAGGATCTTGCCTGATTTCCGCTAACTGCAACAAACCACATAAATGAAGTTTAAAAGTAACTTTTCTTTAAAAAAAATATCACCAAGTGTTTAAAAAGCATATCAGCCATCAATTAATTGTGTATGTCTACATCAAAACCAGTTATTCAGACCAACTTTTAAAAATTCTGGGAAGAAAGCAGAAAAGGAACCATTGTATAAAATAAAGATAATTGTTTGAGGTATGTATTCCTTTGTTTCCAGTTGCTTGTGACCTACAAACTTCTAGCGTTGCAAGCTAAATGCAGCCTTCATTTACCTCTCTTTTAGTATCAGTAAGGAAAAAGAAAACAAAGACATTCAGTGAACTTATTAGATGTAAATTTTATGGGACAGAATTTGTGCAGGGGAGGATGCAGCAACCAAATGGCTCAAAACTGCACCTAAAACTGGGTTTCAAAGCAATCTCAACATTCTGAAGCTACACTTCAAAATATCGGGAGTTTCAATGCCTTTGAAGAATTAAGCAATTAAATCCTTCCAGATTAAGCATGTATAAGAAAAACATGAAAGACGTGGATTTGATACTAATACTTTTTTTTGTAAACAAATGTACAGTGCTTGAATTATATTACCATCCATACAGTTAGATGTTTGGGCATTTAAATATTCCATAGATCACTGGCCTTACTTGTTTTCATTGCTGGCATCATAGCGAGGCATGGGATCAATATCATTGCCATTGACATCAAAACTGGCATCTGGGTCCTGCAGCCAACAGGGTAGGGAAATTGGGAAAAAAAATGGAAAAAGAATGAACTCCAGATTCTCATTAATTAGCTGTTGACTCATCTGGCTCATACATTCCTCAGCAGGTTTCTACAGGAAAGTAATTAGGTTAACTAACATTCCTGTGGTTCTGTGCTGGATGCCTGCTTTTAGAAAAAGAAGTATATATTCAAAAGTTACAAGACGTTGCATTAAAAGATAACCTATAATTCATGAAATTATTGTTCTCATTTACACATAGCAGTGCTTTGTGCAGCTTTAAGTATTTACTTCATTTTTTTTATATTCAAAATATCTTTTGCACAATAATAGTTTGTTTCCACACTAGATTACGCTCTTCTTGTTAAATGGCAGGCCTACTTAAAAGATTCTGGGAGAACATTGCTTGCCTTAAGGAAATATTTCCATATGCTGATAAAGAATTCAAACATATAACTTGAAAAATAACTGCCTTTGGGGGGGGGGGGGATGACATTTTCATTAACAGGAACTAGTAAATTACATGCTTTCCTTCTCTTCCCCTGTCCCCAAAATCTTCAGGGAGCATCTCTAGGCTTTAATGTGTGGGAAAGGTTTTTATTTTTCTCTTCACCCAAGCAGTAAACATAAAAGAAATACCTTTTCTGTTCTTATGAGTTGTATTAACTGACGTGATTAAATGAGATCACATACTTTTGGGATGTGCATGAATATTTGTAAAATTTGTTATTTGGATGAATTTGGACATTCATACATGGTTCGAATGTTATGATATTCATACACTGACATTCGTATCAATACAAATGTTTCTGGACGTTTGTACAAATAGTTTGGACATTCGTTAAACTGAGGTGGGAAAGCGGCTGCACTCCAATGGATCAAGAGTGCATTTGACATGGATTGAGAGCGTATTAAAAGTGGATTCATGTCCAATTTGATGCTTTCAAAGCAGATTTGCTACAGGATATGTATCTCAGATATGTGTCAGATGCATATCCAATATGTGTTTGTTTGTATTGGATATTTGTACAAATTCATACGAATACATTCGTATCAAATAGAATTTTACCACATCAAAAGGGTCTATTTGTACGAATTTTCTAACTTTTGATTTGTTACAAACTGAATGTCGAAAAACACATTCATGCACATCCCTGCATACTTTTTTTCTGAAAAAATATATTTAAAACTCTATCTACTTGATCAATATAATAATCCATAACCATTCATATATGTATGAGTGCAATCCAAAAGTTAGCAACAGCAGCAACACTTAAGAAACACTTAATTCTTTTTGTTCCCAACCCATTTCACCTGGAGAAAATAGACAGCACGGCTGAGAGGGAAAAGAAAAGCACCACTGGCCTCTGTTAAAACCAGACTAGGAATAGGGGATTGACCACCCAGGTGATTCCTAGGAAATGTTTAACACCTGTATTCCTTTCACTTTTTTTCACAAAGAGATGATTCTCGCCTTCGCTTTTTAAAATGTTCTTTATAACATCCAGAAGTGAAGATATGAAGCTGAGCAGGAAGAGAAGGTGCATCTTAGGAAAGAGAAGAAGAGGAAGAAGAAGAAGAAGAAGAAGAGTTGGCTTTTCTAGCCCACTTTTCTCACCCATTGAATGGGACTCAAAGCGGCTGACATAGCTTTTCTATTCTTCTCCCCACAACAGAACAGCCTGCGAGGTAGGTGGGGCTGTGGGAGCCCTGAACTGAGCTGTGACTAGCCCAAGGTCACCCAACTGTCTACTTGGGGGAGGGTGGAATCGAACCCAGTACTCCCAGATAAGAGGGAATCCTCCCTAACCACTAGACCAAACTGGCTCAAAAATAGGATACAAACATGGTGCTATAGACAGTGTCTGGCTAGGACAAGAAGCAATCACAGCAAAGATTGGTTCTCCATACATCAAAGTTAATTTGGCTTTTGAGGAGCTTCTAGGTTCTAGGGACGTGTACAAAATATTAGAAATATTCATTATTCATAGGAATTTGGACGAATTCAGAAATTCATATACGAATCAAATGTCTGGACTCCCAGATTTCTGAATTTGAATGAATACAAATATTTTGAGTTATTCATACAAATAATTTGGACATCCGTATCTGTACAGGTATGTACGCATCACATATGTACCCATACACATCTTGTATGCATCCATACAAATCCATAAGGGACAGAAATGGCATGCATATGGGATACATATGGGTATGTACTAGGTGCACATGTACCCGTACAGATATGAATGTCCGAATTATTCACATATGAATACATATGAATGTATTCGTATCAAATGGAATGTCCGGACACCCACTTTTTCATTATTTGGTTACATTCAAATTTTTGAATATTTGATTTGTTATGAACTGAATTCAAAAACTGCATTCGTGCCCGCCCCTCCTAGGTTCACTTGAAGAAATTCTTCAAAAAACTTATACATCTTGTTTGAAACAGATAACTATGCAATGGAAAAAAACAAAATAGGGTGGTAACAATTTATAATCTTGACAACTTTGCCCTCATTTCATGAGAAAAGCTTGCACCAGTGTATTTATTTATTATTTACATCCATAGCCCAACTTACACCCTGAGCTGTCAAGGAAAATGATAACAATTAAAATATCCAAGCTCAAACCACTTTACTTTCAGTCTGTACAGCTAAGCTGTATGGTTATATTGGTAGGATGGTAAATGGGCATCAGAAGAATTAGAAAATCCCAACTTGTTTGATTTCAAAGTTGTAGTCAAGATATCATTAGATATCTTGCCTGTTATGACCCTATTGTCTCCTTGTGACACATTACTACTATCATCAAACCCTACCTAGTTTTAAATTCTTATCTCCAAATTTAACCTACATAACGGTTCAGCTTTCAAAAGTACATCAAGTTTTACTATTGTGTATTTTGTAAGTGTAAGAGGTTGGCAGTAAGCGAACAGAAGAAAACAGGAGGGGTGGCGTTTTAAACTGCATTAGTCTGCAGAAATTTATTAGTGGCCATATAATTAATTATACTCAGAAATATATATTGGAGGAAGGCAGCTGTTTTCTTGCTGGCACGTGAAAAAATGCCCACAAATTCTGTTGCATTTTCTATGGATTGAATCATCTTAACCACACAGATGTACGGTTAGACCAGCACATATGCCCTCTATTTAAAAGTCTAGATGATCAATGTAACCATATAACAAAAAGCCAGGCAGACCAATAGCAAATGTACTGGTACACATGAGTTTGTGCATTGTAAGTCTATGTTTGGTTTAGAAACCAAGCCAGTTTTTCCAAAATTAGGTCACCTTTCAATGACATGGAAAATAAACCTGAATAATTTAGATTTATTGAGTTTTGTTTCTACAATGGACACTATTTACATGGATGTATGTCCTGGAATTGTCAAGGGCCCTTTCTGTACTCCTTGGGTGTTTTTCCACTGCAGCCCTTAGATCTGGATCTAAGAAGATCCGGATCTAAGGAATGGGTACATTCCTTAATCTGGATCTAGTAGATCTGGATTAAGGGAAGCACCCAATGTGTTTCCACGGGAGGTGTAGCACCCATTATCAAAGGGGGCTAACACCCCTGCTGTGGAAACAGCTTTGCGCCCATGTGGGGAATCTGGATCGACCCACAAGGGGTCTGTCCATTACCCCAGGTATTTTGAGGGGCAGGGGGGTGCAGTCTTCGAATTCACTTCTGAGTCACTTTGGAGTTCACTCCGAAGATCAGCACAGACTTCAGAGGCACTCTGGAGCTATTTTGCACAGACTTCAAAATGACTTTGAAGTGACTTTGAAGAGACTTCGGAGCCTAGGTTTAGGGGGGGCTCAATGGGTGCATCCCCTCCCCCTAGCCTCTTTTGGACCCCATTGCCTGTTTCCAGTGGAAACAGGCTCCCTTTAATCCGGATTTTCTGGCAGAAGACCCCATTGTAGACCCCATTAACAGGGTCTACAGAAAATCTGGATTAAAGGCCAAAATGTACCCATTAGATCCGGATTTCCCCCACGGCAGTGGAAACAATCGGGTCCCAAATGGGTGCCGTGGTGGAAATGGGATCATCCGGCTCACAACCAAATGGGTCCTAAATGGGTGCAAAAATGGGTACTTTTTGGCAGTGGAAAAACACCCCTTCTCCCTTTTCCCCTGGAACAAGCAACTCTTCCCACAGTGGGATGGGTGACTGCTGGAGCAGGATAGGCCAATTCCACTCCAGGCTTGTCTGCTGCTTCTGAAGGGCCCTCTCTAGGTTAGGATACAGGCACTGGGCCTATTGGGAACCTCCATGAATAGATCCGCAGCAGGAGTGACATATAGTACTGTTGTGGTGCCATATCTACATAGACTGCATGGTGCGAGGACTGGGGTGTGCACAGGTGGGGGTGTGTGGCATTTGATTCATAATGAAAAATTGTATTCATTCGAATAGATCCCCTCCAAATGTGGTAGGATTCTATTTGATATGACTGTATTCATAGGAATTTGTATGAATATCTGCTCTGAACACATAGGTATCTGATATGTATGCGATACGAATGAATACATATACAATACAACTGAATACATATCGGATACGTATCGGATATGTACCCAACGCAAATGCATACATGTCTGACATGTATCCAATAATACGCCATAACATTGCAAATGTCCAAACTATTCATATGAATGATCCAAAACATTCATATTGTACGAATGTTAATGTACAAATGTCATAACAAATGTCTGATTTCATCTGAATTTGTCCAAATAATGAATGTTACAAATATTTGTGCACATCCCTAATAAGAATAGATGCCCTTAATCCAGGATTTATCCTAATATAAAGGTAAGTATGGAAAGAGTCAAAGGAATGGTTTTCCTAGTATGTGGGTTTAGAACGACAGCCTATAAAACCCTCATCAGTATGGAAAAAATATATGCATTCTTTTGGATTGAAGTGTTGTCTTCTATACTTGTTCTTCATACTTTCAGCCAAACCATACCTAGCCTGTATCCTCACAATGGAGGATAATGATGGTTTCTGGGCCACAGCACTTGTTCTGACCCTGAAGGAGGAAGCTCAGTGTCCACACACTCTTGGACTTGCAAGCTCTGAAGCCAGGGAATGATAGGTTACAACATGGCCCAATTTCAGGAAACATAGGAAATGGCCCTCTATGCTGGCCATTTTCTGTGAGTCGCAAAACAGGTCTGGTTGGAGTACAGGGCACATAGCTTGCTTGTGGTGCCACTATCTTCACAGGATGGAATGAGCACCTGAAGGTGGTGAGTCCCTCAGAGACATTCTTCCTGGCCTTCATTTGCTGGCCCCCTTTGGGGTGAAGTACACTGCACTCCTTGGTTCCTCAACAGGTGTGCTTTTTGCTGGTATGGATGCAGTCTTAAATTTGGCTGGATTACTGTAGGGATTGTTCCACTGCACAATCAAATTTTTAGAACTGGAGCTAAAAAAGTTAGCTATATTTTCACTCGGCAGGGGCGCAAAGTTATGCGCTCATAGTGATATAGGATTACAATCTCCCCTTATAAATTATTTACTAAATATGCCTTGCACATACATAACAGAGTCTATTAAGAGAAACCTCAACATGGGATCGAGGTTAAATACTCATGCATTTCCTGGACCTTCAGTAGAATCAGAACTGAAGATATTCCAAAGAAATCAAAGAGAAGTCTTGTGAACTTTCAGCCTGAATACAGTTCCCCAACTGTATTCTTTGCCAATGTTTTACAATTTTTCCAAAAAGTGGTCATCATCTTCTGGAATTTGTGTTCAGGTACCATATCAAGGTTGAAAAGACAGGCAAGATATCTCTAAATCCATTTGCAGGAAGTCAAGAGCAGGTGAACATTTTGTCTTTGTCTTCTTGAGAATGCTCATAAGCAAATGGTGGACCACTGCATGTGCAGGATACTGGACTAGATGGGCTGTGGTTCAACCTAGCAGGGCTGCTCTTATGTTCTTATCTGAAGATCACCACTGAAGATATACAATTGCAAATATATATTTTAATTGCTTAGTTGCTCTGTTATAGTAAAATGCAATGTAATGATTTTAGGACTGTATAAAATGCTCTTAATAAACAAATGTGTATAATTAAAGGAAAATCAGCTTGTTGTACAGCTACCTGTGAAGTTTTCAGCTTTAGGATCTCAGCCTATATTTGTCTCTAATTCAGGGGTCCCCAACTACCAGTCCACAGACCAGGACCAAGCGTGCCGCTGCCATGGACCACTACTAATCACTGACAGTGTGCTCTGTCAGTGTCACATTCACATTATAAATGTCATAATTAAATGATAAGTATGCACTAAACTCCAACCCCCTCCATAACCCTGCCCCCATATGATCAAAGCCCCAGCCCTGCGCCATCCCCACCCCGCCCTGCCCTGCCAGGCCATGGAAAAATGGTCTTCCTTCAAGGCAGTCTCTAGTGCAAAAAAGGTTGGGGACCACTGCTCTAATTACAGTCAAGTTGACAAATCGAGGGGAGAAATGCCCATGGAATTATAGATTAAAGCATTATCTATGCAACAAAAGAGATATCTTTCAAATGAATGAAAATATACTTTACATTATTTCATACTGTCACCCTTAACATTTCCTTCTTTTTTATATATATTTCTTGTAGTTCGATCCTTTTGGACTTAGGACCAAAACACTAATTACTTTAGCATTACTCATTAGGCAAAATATTGGTAACAACTCAGAAGAAGAAAGCAATAAAGCACTGCAGAAACTCACATAATTTTGCATCAAGTCTGGGTGATTTCTCTCAATGCCATCATCCAGTATGGTGATTACAATATTCTTTCCAGTGTAGCCCCTCTTCCACGCACCTACAATATTCATATCTGACTGGCAGAGATTCGTGTTATCACTGCAGTGCTATACAAGGAAAACAGAACAAAAAACAAGCAGAAAACAGTGTATACTAGTTGAATATATTAACTTTTCTATTAGCAAAACCAATTCAATTATCAACAAATGAGTATCGATTTAAACAGAAAAGACATAAAATCGGTGTCCTAATTAACAAGCAGCAAGATAATTTAGAGAAGATGCTGAATGAAAGGAAAATGGAGCTCTTTGTATCTTTTGAGACACTGTATCAAGAAATAATTATTTGAACACTTGATTATCCTTATGGGTCTTAAGAAATTACACAGATAATAAAAATAGTTTTCTTTTGACTATTCCAAACACTTAGGCAAATGGCGAGAAAATGAACTTGAATGTTTCAGCACAACCAATTATATGTAGACAAAATTAGACAATGTGGTTGCACAGAAAAAATGCAGAATCATTATAAGACAATCGTACTGTATGGGGCATAAGCTTGGGACAGAGTTATGTACTGTACTGTATTATCTCTGAAATAGCTGTCTGGAAGCTTATCCAAATTCCTTTATACCTACAAAAAAGGGTTCTTGGCATGTTTAGCAGAGCATCAGCGGGAGATGAACTAGCAGCTGAGAACCTGTAACCAAAACAACTTTTCTAAAATACTTGCAGCTTTGGGTGCTTTTGAACTGTAGCTCACCATAATCTGTGTGTGCATTATACCAACCTATTTCGACACCACTCTCCATTCAATGGAAAACAGATCTACTCTCTGTCTCATAATATTATTTAGTACCAAAGAGGGTGGTTTATAAAGAAATCGTCCCTTTGGCACTATTTGACCATTCCCCCTTCTCTTCTCCACAAAGAAAGTGAAGCGTTTTAATGAGTATCCTATTCAGACACACAGTGGTGGATGCAATTGCTCCAGCTCCCCTGGACTGAGTGAGAATGAGCAGAAAAGCCAAAAGAATTCTTAGAATTTGTATCATAGCAACAAACACTAGCCACAAGAGTTCTTGTAGTTCCCTTTTCCCTGTTTTCCTTTAGTTAAAAAAAAATCCACGTTATATGCCAACACTTTGGAATCCATATTGGTGGCAGGTAGATAACAAAAAGCCATGTGATTTGGTTCTAAATGATGTCCATTCCTTCATGAAATGAATATACAACAATTTTGCCTTAAGTAGTTACTGAGGCTTTGGTAGCCCAGCTCACTTTTTGCCTTAAGAAACCTCAGTGCAAAATGCAAAGAAGAAAGTGCACAAATATTAATTACATTCCTAAATTCATATGAATTTGTATGAATTTGGACATTCATACATGAATCAAATGTTACAACGTTTGTACATTAACATTCGTATGAATATGAATGTTTTGGAACATTCCTACAAATAGTTCATACATTTGTTAAACTGGGGATACATATTGGATACGTATCAATATGTATGCTTTCTTATCGGATACATATCCAATATGTACGTGTTCGTATAGGATCCGTATGCAAGGTCCATATCCATTCGTATTGGATATTCATATGAATTCGTATAAATGCATCCGTATCGAATAGAATCCTACCTCATTCAAAGGGGATCTATTTTAACAAATACAAATTTTCTAACATTCAATTTGTTACGAACTGAATGCCCAAAAACCCATTTGTGCACATCCCTACTTCTGATAACTAAGCAAAGAAGACTTGGCTATTGTGTGAGGGATTATGGAAGACCTATTTATAGAATAAGGTTTTAAATTGTATTTTGGCCTTCGTGCCAAGGTATTTTGGTCTATCAAAAACATATTTTTCCTTTATTCTGTGTCACTATGGTCTCAAAATTTATTCACTGTCTAACTTGCTGGTGATACTTAAATTTATGCAGTTGCAAGCTGCAGAAGAAACAAGCAGCAGCTTTTGCTATATATGCACTGAAACAGATTCAGTGCTCAGGTAGCATCAGTACATGACATCTTCTAGCCCATGGAGATCGATGGTCAGTGGACTTCTAGTTTAACGGGGGGGGGGACACACAATATCTGAAACCCTGGGCAGAGATTAAACATGATCTTTTGAAATGGTCTAATTTACTGCTGTCTCTGATGGGAAGGATTTCAGTGATAAAAATGAACCTGCTTCTAAGGATGATGTTTTTGTTTCAATCTTTACCTATAATAAATAATGTAAAGGAATTTAAGAACTGGGAAAAAGACATTTCAAAATTTATATCGCAAGGAAAGAAACCTAGAATAAGATTCAAGTTAATGCAAGATTCTAAAGAAAGAAAGTATTTGGGGTACTGAACCATAAGTTGTATCATGCATCAAGTTGCATGATATGGGGTGTTTTTCCACTGTCACTAAAAGTGCCCATTAAGTATCCATTAATGGGTACGAAATAGCATTTTTGTACCCATTAATGGGTACTTAATGGGTACTTCTAGTGACAGTGGAAAAACACCCATGAATTGCCAAGTGGTTTTGGTTGAAATACCAAAGACAATTACAATTGGAGGGAGAAGAGTTAAGTTATGGATGGCACGGATATCTGTGGTATGGAAAATTGAGAGTCAATGCAGACTTTAAAAACCATTATTTGACAAATGCCTTATATAAATCCTGGATGAATTACAAGAATAAGGGCTGTAGAAAAATGCCATTGTGGGTTTCACCACATGCAGGGTTGTTAAAGGAATTTGGTGATGGAAGAGTTTGGCTGAAATATGAAGATATGTTGTATAAAAGAGAGGGTGTAATGAATATGATATTAAAACAAGAAAACAATTAAATCAGGAAGGAAAAAATATACAATGTCTTTTCTATGTGCAATTAATGGATATATATAGAAAAAATAAAGAGAATGTAAATTTTGAATGGGAAAAACAGGAAGATTAAACAAGACTGAAAAGGGTATGATTGGTATGATGTATAAAATATTGCTTCAAATTGAAATGGAACATGAACAGGTTAAAGAATGCATGATCACATGGGCAAATTCTTTTTTGGATATAATATCCAAATGGACCAATAGGAAAAATTGTGGACAAAAGATATGAAATTTACCTCTTGTATGTTATTGAAAGAAAATATGATGATGTATAGATGGTATTTAACACCTCATAAACTGCGGAAGGCTTATCAAAATATGTCTACCAAATGCTGGAAATGGTAAAAAATTGAGGGTACGTTTTATCATATGTGGTGGACATGTGAAAAGGCAAAGAAATTTTGGGTATTAATATATAATCTGATGAAAAGAATTTTGAAAATAAATATTAGGTTTAATCCAGAATTGTTTTTATTGGGAATTGTAGATAATACTATGGATAGTTTGAATCCATTAATTTTATATATGGTGACAGCAGGTAGACTATTATATGCACAGAAGTGGAAGGAAGAAGAGATAGCAACAGGAGAGGAATGCCTAATCAAGATGATGGACTTGGCAGAAATGGATAAACTGACAAATCTACTAAAAGATAGAACAACGGATAAGTTTGTGAGAGACTGGTCCCCGTTCATTAACTATCTTGCAGAGCTAGATTTAATGACTGATGGGTTTAAGTGAAGACCAAGAGTAAACAAGAAACGATGGAGAGATAAAGATGCAGAATAAATAAACAATGGACATATAATACAGAAGTCAGAAGAGCGAAGGAGGTTAAAGAGAATCTTTAAGTAATGTAATAATTGGACAGGAGAAAAGATCATAAGAATTTCTTTTAGATTACGATGGTTGGAGCAGTTTCCGGGTAAAACAGTAATGCTAAAAATACTTGAAAAACTAAAAAACTATAAAGAGGGAAAAACTAAAATAACACAAAAAACTGTCATAAAAGTCCCAATCTTTATAAGTCCCAATCTTTACACGTGTTTCACCTACTCACTGTAGGCTTCCTCAGAAGAAACAAGAATATTTTTTTGTGTTATTTTAGTTTCCCCCTCTTTACAGTATTGTAGTTTTTTTCAAGTATTTTTAGCATGACGGTTTACCCGGAAACTGCTCCAACCATCGTACTGTACCCAGTCAGGAAAGCCTTAATTTGCTTCTACTTCTGAACAGTTATGTGTGGCATTTCGAATGTAGTCCTGGGGAGAATCATGGGTTTTAGCCCACATCAGGAAGCAGCCTGAATTTAAGTCACACACTATTTTTTTAAAGTGTTATGAAAGGAATGTCACATTTTATGAACTGTTAAGAACCATATTATAGAAAATTTATAGAAAGGACACCTAGGAATAAAACAGCAGATTTGATTTGTACTATTTCCGTACTATACAGACTTCAACTATCACTAAATCAGATTAAAAATTATATAGAATTATAGGGCATGAATGCTATACATTCTGCTCTGAATTCAATGACACTTATTTATCGGTTTTTCTCACTCCTAAACAAAGTTATTATGTATGGTTAAAGAAGCTCATGGTTCATTTGTAAAAGGAACAATATGATAGCTGTTTTGACAGAGAAGCACACAGAAGAAGACAAAATACCATTAATTCTCCTTTCATCCTCTATTGGATCAATTCACTGGAGCAGATACACTACAATATACGTAATTAGTATCTTCCATGAATCAATTTTCTCCATTTGGACCACAAAGTAAGTCTTACTTTCCCTTCCTTTTCTTGGAAATCATTACTAAGATAATTAATACTCAAAAAGTTTCTTTTTAAATGTAATACACTTCATACACAATTCCAGTGCAGGCTGGCCGGAGAAAGGAAACCAAGTATTTGCCCATTCTATTTCTTAATCCCAAAACTAACAAAAAGGCAGCATCAACCAATGACCAAACCACAATGACCAAACCTTTCAACCTTTATTTTAAAACAGATGACAAGTCTTTTGGGTCTTCTTCCTCCAAAATATTTATGTTCTGTGCTCTATTCTTGACTGCATTATTCTATTGACACTGAGAAAATAGCCCATAGGCAGCTCACTGAGGGAAATGACTCAGAAGTTCTGCTTCTTGGCTCAGACAAGCCATGTACCTTGGGCTGTAGAAAAGGGTGTGAGATTATAAACCCACTTTCCTTGAGAGGGTTTGGAAGTCTGCCAGAAGACAGATTCCTTCTCCTTTAGTGATGTCAGCAGGTTGTCCTAGCCTGAACTTTTCATTTCTTAAACATGAACAAAATCATTACTGCTACTAGCACACTTTTGTTATACACATCATACAGAAGAAGAAGAATGCACTTATTTGATTTTTTTTTTTTGGGGGGGATAGAGTGAATTAGTAGCTGAGCATAGTACTTGCAACATTGATCCAAACACTCCAAATTGTGTTCTAACACAACATCATCACCTACCCTAACAGGTAGCAGCACTCCAGGACCTCAAACAACTAAGACCTTTTCGCACAAGGGGTTTTTGAATGCGTGGAGAACACCCATGGATGCAGCAGCCAAATCCATTCTGGACCGCCCCAAGCATCCCAACGTGCTCTCCACGTGTTCCATTTTCAGAGCAGGAAAAACTGCTCTGAAAGCATCTCCACGCGTAGAGCCAGGGGGACCCACACCTAACAGCCCCCAACCCAACCCAGGTCACATGTGCGTGTTCGTGGCCTTACCTGCAGGCTGCCAGGTTGGTTCTGCCTTCAGGAGGCCCGGCGCACTGTGCACATGCTCATGGGGCAGCCCCTCATTGGCCAGCCACCCTCCTGGCTTCACCAGGCCATCTGGGCAGGCGTGGGTCTTGGTTCCTGGAAAAATCAGGAGCCAAGGGAAAGGAGCCCCCTGGGCTGCCCACCACTGGCTCCAGAGAAGCCAGAGCAGCCAGGGGGAGGGTCTTCGGCCCGAATGGGCTAAGAACAGTTCCCCATCCGCACATAGGCAGGTAAATGATGTGTTTGGAATGTGTCTTTTACCTGCCAGTGCAGATGGAGAACTGCTCTCAATGCGTTTGGGCTGAAGCGTTCTGAGGCATCTTCGCTGTAATGCGAAAATGACTCAATTTTCCAATGCTATCAAGAAATAGGAGAAAATAAATCTACAACATTTAGCATGCAAAATAATTTGCTACAGTTCTATGTTCATCCCTCCTTGTTATTCTGTGAAGTCAATAGAAGGAAAACAAAGCTAGACAATTTAGTACCATTCTGAAAAGACAAAGGGGAAATATATATTTCCCAGACAGGGGAAATATAGCATAATATTGAGGGTTATGGTGGGAATTTCATTTATTTTTCATTTTTCATTTCCATTTTATTTGTATACCAACTTTGCAAAAGAAAATTTGCCCAAGGTGGTTTACAACAAACAGAACACATACAATGCAAAATAATAATCAAAACATAATAAAAATATATTATAAAAATTGCACATCATATAAAAGACTGCAAAATAATCCTAACACACACACAAATTGAGGCATCTGAGGCCAGGTGGAGTCCAGAGCAGCTGACAAACAGCCCCAATCCCACAAAGATTCATCTCCTCTAAGATGTCCAGGCCCAGCCAGGCTGTAGAGTCACCCAGAGGGCAGAGTGGCCTAGGTTGCCACCACTAGACCACCCCCAGGAGAGATGGCAAGGTTCTCTTCAGGCAGGGATTCTAGCCACTGAGAGCCATAAACAGCTGTCCTTTGTGGTTTCTGGTGTAGTTAACACCATGTAGAATCCAGATGAGCTGACAAAAGGCTTCAGTCTCAGGTAAGCCGCTCAGGTACGAGAGTCTGGGTCAAGGCGACGGGGCCCCTTGGAGGCCGAAGGCTGGCCGGATCCTGGCTGCCCATCCCTGGGTCAATTTCAACCCAATGGCAACAGCCGAGGGTGGAGACTCTGGCCTGCATGTCCACCTTTTTCAGCTAGGGGTGTTTTTCCACTGTCAAAAAGTACCTATTTTTGCACCCATTTAGGACCCATTTGGTTGTGAGCCGGATGATCCCATTTCCACCACGGCACACATTTGGGACCCCATTGTTTCCACTGCCGTGGGGGAAATGCAGATCTAATGGGTACATTTTGGCCTTTAATCCAGATTTTCTGTAGACCCTGTTAATGGGGTCTACAATGGGGTCTTCTGCCAGAAAATCCGGATTAAAAGGAGTCTGTTTCCACTGGAAACAGGCAATGGGGTCCAAAAGAGGCTAGGGGGAGGGGATGCACCCATTGAGCCCCCCCCTAAACCTAGGCTCTGAAGTCACTTCAAAGTCACTTCAAAGTCACTTCAAAGTCACTTCAAAGTCATTTTGAAGTCTGTGCAAAATAGCTCCAGAGTGCCTCTGAAGTCTGTGCTGATCTTCGGAGTGAACTTCGAAGTGACTCCAAAGTGACTCCGAAGTGACTTTGAAGTAACTCCAAAGTTGAAAAACACCCTAGGCCAGGTGAGGATGGAAGGCTGTAGTGCCTCTCCAGCCTGGCTGGGCACAAACATCTTCCTACACATCCCTTACCTGCCTAGGTGTGAATGGGGAATCTGTCCCCGTGTGGCCTACCCTTCCTGCACTATAGCCTTTCAGCTGTAGTGCGAAAAGGCCACAGGTAGAGTCCAGAGCAGCTGACAAAAGGCCCCAGTCCCACAAAGAATAATCTCCTCCAAGATTTTTCTGCCCAGCCATGTGGAGCATCAATATGTCATGCTTAGACTCTGCCAGTCCCATGCTGTCTTGCCAACAAGCAATTATTCTGGATGGACTTTCCTATGGAATACTGCTTGTCATCTTGGTATTTGGACTGTGTTTGGAGCTGGACAGAGGGCAGTACAATCCAAAGAACTGAGAGCAGCTTTCAGTTTCCCTTGGCAATTTAGAATTATTGCATATGAAGAAATGCAAGCATCAGTGAGGAAAAATCAGCATAGCTTTGACAAAGGTAATTCATGCCTTACTAAGTTGGTAAAATTATTTGGCTATTTTCCTACTCCCCCACACTATTGTGGATCAGACTGGGATACTCTGTACCGAAACAGGCAATCTTGTTCCTGTTGTGGAACAAGGTCATCCATGGAGAAATCTATGAAGTTGATGGGCACGAAAGTTAGGACTGTGAAGGGGAAGTATTTTTTCACCCAGAGGGTCATCATTCCATGCAAGTTACTACCAGAAGAAATAGTGACAGCAACCAGTCCTCTGGATAGCTTTAAGAAAGGGTTAGACAAATGCATGGGGGACAGGTGTATCAGTCACTACTAGGAGTGATGCTTTCAGATTGAAGAGACAGGCAGGATGCCTTTCAAGGCCATTTGCAGGCTTTGCTTTTGTCTTCTGAGAATGCCCAAAAGTAATTGGTGGCTCACTATATGACACATGATCATCAGCTGTGGCCTGATCCAACAGAGGTTGGCCTATATTTTCTTATTTTCTCCCTCCCATGGTCCTTTGCCCTACCCTTGCTAGATTAGATTCCCACAGTCCTCCTTCCAGTACTGCAGAGAGCATAAGATAAGAGGACTGAATGAATTTGGATGAGAGAAATAATGACTTGTGTGTCCCCTCCCACTGTTCTGGAGAAAGCCAATCTACAAGACATAAAACATGGAAAGTAACAGTAATTGAAACCTGTCAAAGCTTCCATTTACAGGTTTCACTAAGGGACTAGAAATAATTGTCAATTCATAGTGATCAAAATTGAGCATATTTTGTCAGACTTTTAGACAGTACATCTGAATGAAAAACCATACAGCAATTTGCCCTGGAATGTCAAATAACAAAAGGAGTCAACAAAACAGAACTCTCTAACAGTGACTGGAATTGTCTGTATGTAATCAACCAGATATTTTAAATTATCTTTTAAAACTATGAAATGTTGTTAGTTTGACTGATACTTCACTGTTAATTAGATGTGCCTAGTTGAAAAGACATTACTATTTGCCTCTATTGGGGGTTTGGTGGGATTTACGGTCAATATGCAGGGAAATGGTTGACTTTTCTGTAGTCCATTTTATATGTAAACTAGTTTGAGCACTCTTCTCAGGAGCAAGACAGCTGTTAGAGTTCCCTATAAAACCCATATAGACTGATTTCCACTTTAAAAAAAAGGAAATTATAATAAATCACTCGCAACTCTGTTCTAAAACATGTGACAGTATCTGTAAAACAGTTCACAGTTTTCATTCACAATTTATCTACTTCCATCAGTTTTTTAAATGTATGCATAGTTCTATTTTCAAAATAGTAATTTTTGAAAGTTACCTAGCATCTCCTACAAAAGCCAGACCTGAAAAATATACTAAGGAACCACCTGTAGGTTTACAAGGAAGAACATGCTGTATTTTCTGGCGTATAAGACTACTTTTTAACCCAGGAAAATCTTCCCAAAAGTCAGGAGTCGTCTTATACGCCGGGGTCGTCTTAGTATACGGCGAGTATATCCCAAACTCTGTATTTTATCTGGAAAGTTGGGGGTCGTCTTATATACCTAGTCGTCTTATACGCCGGAAAATACGGTACACAAACCAGAAAAATGAACTGATCTACATCTGAAGAACAGACGACCTAGGCAGGGAACCCACGGAAGTGCCTGGAAGTGCCATGCATGGAAGCACCATGATAAGATTCCTATGGTTGCACCCAGACAGGATGAAAACTTTGCAGGTACTGTGGAGCAGCTATCAAAGTGACATACAAGTTTTACAATGCTCTGCAGTCCCTACAAAATACAACCCAAAGCTCTGAAGGAACAGAAAAATAAATCCAAATATACTGAAACAAGAACAATTTTATTTGTAGAATTCACTAGTTTTGACTCTTAGTGGCAGTAATCAGACATCCTTATTAAAGCAGCAGGTGTATGTATTTGTGACCCCTGGGGCCACATGAGCATGTATACCACCCATCCTCGCTTCATAACAGAGCCACAAGAAGGCACAAAGCCACAAGTGCTTTCGTAGTGGCCCCTTGCTATACTGGATTGAGCATCTGTCCTGAGCAGGTAGCAGCAATGAAGCACGCACACACACACATGTGCATGCCTAGCAGCAGCGACAACAAAGTCACCCGAAGAGCTTAGTCGGGGAGTCAGTGAGTCAAATGTAGTCAAAGCAAGCCAGAGGGATCAGGTTACCAGGAACCTGTCAAAAGCCAATCCAAGGATCAGGAGTCTAGAGATAAACATAAGCTGGGGGTTGCCAGGAAAGACATTTGTTTGCAACAGGGGCTGCTAGGCTCAGGATCTTTATGAAGGGCTAGGGCTGTCCCTGTTTTGCATGAAGGTAGGTGGATTGTTGCAGGTGTGCTTTCTCTTGCTGGAGTGAACATGGGTCTGAGTACAAGCCATCCAGGGAGGAGCTGGTTCCAGGGTGGGCCCCTGTGGTGTTGGTCCCTCATCTGGGCTTGCAGAGGCAGGGCACGAGGCATAACACCATCCATGTGATGTTCTGCATCCCCACAATGTCAGAGGGATCAGCAATATTTGTGGCTGCATGGCATACTGCGACGATTTAATTGAAATGGATCAGTGTGATGGAGTCCTGCAGGGGCCAGTCAGTTTTGCAGTCGGTCACTATTGCTTTCACTAGCCTGTTTTGGGGGCACTAGTACTTAATTTTTCTGCAGATGTACTTTCTGTACATTTCTGTACAATTTTTCAGTACTTTCCTTATATAGTACAAGCTAATGCAGTATACATTTATATTTTATTTGGGTGTTTATATTAATAATCCACCTTTACTAAACAGTTCCCAGGACAAATATAAGCAAAAATTAATGCATTTCTTAAAATTAAGAAAACGAAGAGATGGGATAACAAAAACAATTAAGGGAACGCAAAGATTTAGACACAGAAGATGGCTATTTCATTGTGTGGAGGCCACTACTGACTGGGGCTCCTAATGTAGCACCATTCATTCGATCGATCGATCGATCGATCGATCGATCGATCGATCAATCAATCAATCAATCAATCAATCAATCAATCAATCAATCAATCAATCAATCAATCAATCAATCAATCTAAAGAAGTTCCATACATCACAAATTCCTATACTATTTGGTAAGCATAGTTATCCCCTGTATGGTGTTATGGATTGGCTCCTATAAGCCATTATGTAGCATGTAAGTAATAACACCCTATGGAAAACCAACCAGCGAAACCCAAACTACCAGTGCAATTAAATGGCACACAGAAAGGAAATCCACTCAATCAATGTACCCAGTAACAGTGCAGAAGGAAAACCAAGGCCCTTGCTGCATAGATCCCTAATCCATATTAAGGGCTCACATGCTAAGGATCTAGATACACATGTTAATGCAGATCTAGGTAGGCATACCTCCTGCTGGTCCACGCCATTTGCTTTAGATAGAGCCTGATGCTGAACAGGTAGACCTTATTCAGTATCACCAGTAGACATGATTAATTGTACCTATCAGCATATCAGTAGAACCTGATCCAGAACATGGAAAACATGCAGTCCTTTGTTCCTGGCCCTTGGAGGTGTGGGAGCACATCCATGAAAACCATAGGAGATTCAAGGCCATGGTGTGGGCTGGGCTGGGCTCCATGCTCTCATGGAGATGGTGCTGATTTCACCCATTCCTCCCTGTGGCATTTACGCCAAGGCTAAGCAGCAGAGTAGTGGCTTGGCTGGCTTCTGGAGCTCTGTGACTGACAGGAGGGGTGGAGCACCAGCAGAAGTCATGCCAGCCTGCTGACAGTGGACCAATCGCAGCTGCCGAATCACAGACTATTTAAGCAGGCAGATGAGGCAGCTTGCGGTCTCACTCTTGTTTCTCATCAGGGTTTAGAGGGGGATCAGGGAGCGCTGCTCCAAGCATGTGTGCATGGGCCTCTTTGCTCGGTGACAGAGGGGAGAAGAGCCCATGTAGGGAAAGAAAGAACTGCTACCAGACTCAGTGCACTTAAGCTGAGACTCTCCTCTTGGAGCAAAGAGGGAAAGGCCCAAGGAAAGGGGCTGTGGACTATTTGGCTTTTATACTGAGCCTTAAAGGGACTGTTTGCTTACAGTGAAGCATTTGAGAAAAGGAGGAAAGTTTATCAAATCAACATTTTTCTTTTCAAGTAACCAAAACACTTTAAAGCTGAACTTCAAGCTTGCTTCTTTATTTTATTTTACTGTAACAATAAACTTCAAGTGTTTTGCTTTACACGAAAGTCAGTCTGCTGCTTTAAGGGAGGCTTTATGTTAGGCATATAAAGCAGGACACCAGTGAGGGTACTTTTAGGATAAAGCCCTAAAGGAACTGGGAGCAGACTGGGGCGCTTAGGAGCTTGCTTCCAACTTGTGTTACTCTGCAGAGGATGGGAAAGGGAGGGGTAGGCTGAGTTGCCATACTCCCCATGTTTGGAATTAGTGGACCTGGCTATTCCAGACCCACTAATTTCAAATGCAATTCAGCAAATAAGTCAATGATTTTATGGAGCTTTCTCCACATTACCAATGTAAGGCTGCATCCGGATGTTGGTTAACTATTCTATTTGGACTTTCTGGAATAACATATGAATATTCCAGAATGTCCATGCTTTATTTCAGAATATCAAAATATAGTAGAATGAGTAAGTGATGTCTGAATCAAACCTAAGCCATTGGTGCTTCAGACCTCAAATAGTTTTATTCAGAATTCCCAGAATTATATTAAACAAAGTTAATTTTCCCCAACCAAAAAACAAAACTGAATATAGAATCTGACAGTTGTATAGAGGAAAAAAATGACTGTTATCTGGTCATCATCAGTTTGAATGGCTAAACCCCAAATAAATAATGGTCAAATGAAATGTAATGCATCTCACAGTAGGGTAATGTGCTTTTTAAAAATATTTTTTTGGGAGGAAGGAAATACTTTTTTAAAAAAAATTACCAAAATGTGAAAGGAAGATGCAATATTTGAGATAATGGCAAATTTCAGACTAAAATTCTGTTTATTTTATGCAAAGCTTGGGAAACAGGCTTTCCTCACGTCATGTTCCTTTTGTTTAAAGCAGGGTGCACGTATGCAAATTAAATTTGTCACAGAAGACAATACAGCCACATTGTGCATACAAACCCTTCATCAGAAACTGTCTTATATAATTGTTACTTCAATAGATAAAACACACATATATTGCCCAGGACACAAAAACTAAGCAAACACACACAAGGGGTAGGAAAGCAAAGTCTGAAAGAGTTCTATTTTGTCCAGAAAGGGTATTTAACCAGGGATCTATCCCTAGCATTGTGCTGGGATTGCCACATGTGCCTGTGGCAATGGTAACACATAGAGGACATTGGGTGAAATCCCACAATATTGCAAGAAAAATGCTCAACCCAACAACAATTGGACTTTTCTTGTCTGGATGCTTGCTCCTGGGATACACCATCTTGAAAATGGTGCCAAACTGGGTTGAAAATTGTCCTGTGTGGACACGCACTTCCAGGTTTTTGGTGCCATCAATATATCTTGATGCTCTGTGCTATTGTGGGAATGAACATCCATAGAAGTGTCCACATTTTCCCCACAATTTTCTCCTGCCATCTGGGAGAAACTCCATAACAATTCTGATTTGTCAAGCTAGACAGAGAATGATAATTATATACTGTATTCTTTTCATTAATTTTTAAGTCTATCGCTAATGCTGTACAAAATGATAACATTACTAGACCAGAAAAAAGAAACATTCAGTAGGTTGGATTGAAATAATTAACACCATTGTGTATTTTTTCTTTAAAGAGCACTTTATATTTATTGCGAATTTTGGAGTGGCTAAGAGACATTATGCAACAGGACAATAGTTTAAATGGTCATGTACAGCATTCCATTAACCTTCTTTCAATGGCTGTAGTTATATTGAGTGCATAATAAACTGTTAACACTTCAAAACGCTTAAAATATGCAGAGGCATGAACCCAAACATGGGTACATGGTTATCTGGAGCTAAGCGCCAGCAAGTTCAGCACAATGCAGCTATGGAATGAAATCATTTTGCAGAAGGGCGAGATTTTTAGAATTATATTCAGCCACAAGGGAATACGAAGGAGGAATTCAGCAACCAAGGGACAGATCCCAGAGTCGTTTGAGATAAACAGCAGCCTAAACACTTTCTTAACTCCTAGCCAATATTTTCCATTTAAAAGCAATTTGCACTGACAGATGAATTCACAGATATATTGCGTAGTTCATGTGATGAGAAGCTAAACATCCATTGACCTTACCACTCTCCCCTTGCAAAATTTTATCCTGCTTGTGACATTTTATATCTAGCAGGATCAGAATCCAGTCAACATAACCTCTGGCACCTTTCTCTGGAGCACTGGTTCCAATCTCTTTTTCTATACTGATGAAATATTTTTAAAGATGCACCTATTTTTATTGCTTAGATGTGTGAAAAAATAAAAATATTAACCAAAGAACCAATGAAAAGTTCGGTACTGGGAGAATAAGAACTTTACATGCTTACTGAACATAAAGAGAGGAAACGACTGCATTAATCCTATTTTCCCAGAGTTAGGTGGCTTAATTTGCAAAGTACGTAGATTAGTCATTATGGAAATAAAAGACTATGCGCTATGAGGGCAGCTCCAGCCATAAGCTAAATCAAATGTACTGTAGTGACTCGGCCAACCCCCCCCCTTCCCCATCCTCCACAGAGTAACACGAGTTGGAAACAAGCTGCCAACTGCCACAGTCAACAGCCAGTTCCCCTAGGGCTTTATCCTAAAGTTCCCTCACTGGCATCCTGCTTTATATGCCTAACGTAAAGGCTACCTTAAAGCAGCAAACTGACTCTGTGTAAAGCAAACCACTTGAAGTTTATTGTTACAAAAAATGTAAGTAAAGGAGCAAGTTTTAAAGTGTTTAGGTTCCTCAAAAGAAAACATTGCTTAGTTAAGTTTCCTCCCCTCAGTCAATTGCGCCCACATAAGCAACAGTCCCTATCAGGCTCTGTTTGAAAGCCTCATAGTCCCCAGCCCTTCTTCTCAGGCCTTTCCCTCCCAGCTCCAAGAGGAGACTTCAATAATAAACACACTCAGAGTCTGTAGCAGTTCTCAGGCCCCTGCGAGATCTCTCCTTCCCTCTGGAACCAAGAGAAGAGGCCTATGCCGCTCCTTGGAGTAACGATCCGTGATCCCCCTCTAATCCCAAAGAGACGCGAGTGAGTGAAAGACCCTGAACTGCTTTGTCTGCCACTTTTATAGTCCATGATCCAGCAGCTCTCATTGGTCCATTTTTGGCAGGCTGGTGTGGCTTCTGATGGAGCTCCGCCCCTCCTGTCAATCACAGAGCGCTGAAAGCCCACCAAACCGCTGCTCCACTGTCTAGCCTTGGCACAAACGCCACATGTACTATTGCTGAAAAACCCATGATTAGCTCTGGGTTTTCCAGCAATAGTATTTATTGCTTTTTTGGGGGAGGGGAGAGTGGAGCCATAGTGGATTTGCCTCCACCTGATGGGGTCTTACTTTGCAGAGCTCATCTGAATCATGCTCTTTAAGACATCCCCTTTCTTATTCACTGTACTTGTTTTTACATTATCTCCTCCATACAATACCTCTTTTACCAACACTTTCCATTATCTTATCTTTTCTTAATATTTTAAAACAATAAGCATCAAAGTAAAGCATGGAAGCCTTGAACATCTGATTCCAAATGATAAAAACCTAGGTCCTTACTGCACTGGGTCTTATTCCAGATTATATTGCAGAATAGGCCCCTTCTGTCTGCTGCTTGTATGCTAGCGCTGGCTACACCTCTGTGCCCATGCTGGGAAGGAGGCCCTGTGAGTCAAGATATCGGTGATGCCAACATCATTAGATTATATAAAAACAACAGATAGTGGACTGATTGCAACAACTATGGGGAATTTCCTTCTTAAATTCTATTAGGAAATCATTTGCTCAAGTGGTTCCCAGCAGGTTGCAGTTACTTGCTGAGCATCTGAGCAACTACAAGAGAAGTGCCCTGAGAGGGACAATCACTTTACATCACTTTTATTGACTTGGCAAAGGCCTTCATTACGACGGGTAGAAAACTGGCTTCCTGCCTATCCAGGCTTCTCACAATCATTACATATTTTTGTGAACATATGCAAACCACAGCCTAGCTTGGCAAAACATCCTCTCAGCCACTCTTGACTAATAGCAAAAAAAAAGCACGTATATGTTTTTGTCCTCACCCCTCTCATTGCCTTTACAACCTCTGAGGATCCCATATATCGGCACACAAGAAGTGATAGCAATGTTTTTAATTTTGCATGCCTGAGAACTGAGATCAAAGTCCAGTGTGTGCTGATCCAGTGTTTGCACATGATGATGGCGATGCCCTGAACGTACGCTCTGTGAGTTCTCCAGAAACTTATCAATGGTTTTGTACATGCAGATAGTGTGCTTGGTTTAACCATAAATCTGAAGAATGTTTTTATCTTAATGAGTCCAGAGTCAGGGTGTTTACGATACTTCTGTAAGCCAGTTTGGTCTAGTAGTTAAGGAGCCAGACTCTTATCTGGGAATACCAGGTTTGATTCCACACTCCTCAACAAAGCTAGCTGGGTGACCTTGGGCTAGTCACAGCTCTCTTCTGAGCTCTCACAGATCCACCTACCCAAAGGGTGTTTTGTTGTGGGGAGAAGAATAGAAAGCTTTGTCAGCCAGTTTGAGTCCCCTTAAATGGGTGAGAAAAGTGAAGTAGAAAAGTCAACTCCTACTCCTCCTCTTCTAGAATATGTATCAATAATCAGACTATCAATAATCAGAGTAGAGCAGGGGTTTCTTACCATGCTTGTGTGCTTAGCACAAACTAATATGGCAGTAAGCCATGGGCTTTATGTTTCCCCAAGGAACACCACTGGAATGCATTCAGTCTTTGCAATCTTCAAAGAATCTTAAATATCTCTTGGATAGATCAAGTTTCAAATAAAACTGTTCTGACAAAAGCTAATATTCCAAGTATGTTTGCTCTGCTGTCTTAGGAACACTTTTGCTGGCTTAGTCGTGCTGGCTAAATGAAAGATGGTCACATTCTATAAGATGTACCTTATGGAGAACTTGCCGCCAGTTTCAGACCAGAGGCCTTTTCGCACAGGCCTTTCCGGTACGCGTGGAAGATAGCTCCGGACGAGGCATTCGCATTGCCCGAGCGGGGCTTGCGCCGCCTCGTGTCCGGAGCTGTCTTCCACGCGTTCCAGATGCAGACCACTTTAAAGTGCTCTGCATCCGTTCCAACGCGTACAAGCCGCCCCGGCGCGTTCCGGGAGAGAAGCGTTCGCACGCTTCTCTCCCTGACAGCCGTCGGCACGCCCCCAGGGCCCGACTTGCCGGGCCGGTGATCGCGCCAGCGTGGCGAAGCCGGTAGACGGGACCCACCGAATTGGGGTTCCCCTTTCCCATCTGCCTGGGTCAGTGACCCTGGCAGATGGGACAGGGGAACCCCGATTCGGTGCGTCCCGTCTGTCGCCTCCGACGGCCGCCGGGACGTGGCTCCTTCCCGGGTCCGGCAGCCCCAATGGGGCTGCCGAAGCCGACGAGCCACCAGCATCGGCGTCCTGTCGCCCCTTTCTGGAGTGGCAGGAGGTCGATGTTGGGCTGGCTGGGGGCGAGGAACGCCTTGGTCGACCGGAGCGCATCGCTCCGGTCCCCCAAGGGTCCCTCCCGCCCCCATCGCGTGAACTGCTTGTCCAATAGGGGGCCTAGGTGGGCTGCATCCTGCGCAATCCCACAATGCCACCCTCAGTCGGACGCTGGACGGCCACGAGGTAGGTGATCCGTCGCGCGCGCGTCCTCCCAGGGCCCTGGGGGAGGGGGGTAAACATCTTCGCTCTGTGGGTGCCTCGATGTAGGCACCCACAGAGTGAAAATGGGCCCGATCCGGGGCGGAGGGTGGTTGGGGGTGGGGGTTTTGGGGACTGGGGGGGGGGCGGGGGACTCATCTGCGGGCTGGAGGCGCCTAGATCCAGGCGCCCGCAGCCCGTAGATGGGCGAGATCGGGGCGCGGGGCGAGCCCTTGGAGATCAGAGCCAGGGGCTCTGATCTTCAAAGGGGTCCTGCCCCATAGGGGCCTTGCCCCGGGCCCCATGATGGGTGCCCGGGTGCCCGGGCATCTTCGTGCCAGGTCCCGCGGGCCCGATCCAGGCCCGTAGAGCTGGCACGAAGCGCGGGGCGGGTGGCTTGACAACGCTGCCCGCCCCTTGGGTGCTCTCACCCAATGGGCGGCAGCGCTGCCGGCCGAATCCCCGCCCCTGGCCGGCCTTTGCCGGGCCAAGACAGTTCCGGGCGCTTTTACTGTTCACACACAGGTGCGCCGGAACGTGTTCCGGCGCGCCTGTGTGTGAATGGTAAAAGCGCCCGGAAGTGTCTTAAGCTTCCCGCCTGCACGCGTTCCACACGGAACGCGTTGCAGTGCGAAAATCCCTCTGCTATAAAACCCATAGTTAACTTCAAGGGAGATGTATTAAAGTCTGCTAGAACTGATGCCAAAGTACTGCCTCCAGGCTGAATAAACAGGCACGGTGTTGAGTGTAGGAAAAGGTACTGTCTTCATCTTCTGCTTGAGATTGTCCAGGAACAATTGGCAGGCCACTGTATGAAACAGGAAGCTGGACTACATGGGCTATAGCATGTTCCTCAACCAGAGGGTCTATGAAATTTACTACTAGAAGAGGAGATGACAACAATCAGCCTAAATAGCTTTAAGAAAGGGTTAGACAAATTCATGAAGATTAATTGTATTGATGGCTGCTAGAATGGATGGATAGATGCCACCTCCAGACTGGAGAGCCAGGCAGATTGCCTCTAAAAGACATTTGCAGGGAATTAAGAATGCCCAGAAACAATTGCTCGGCCACTGTGTGAGAAAGGATGCTGGACTGGATAGGCTGTGGCCTGGTCCAACAGAGATCCTCTTATGTTCTTAAGGATACCTGCAAGTGTGAGATTAAAATATGTGACATGGACCTAAACAACTGGGAGTCAGTACCAAACTATCTGGGTAGAAGAAAAGAAGAACAAAGAGTAGAACTGTGGTGTAGAGGAAGAGTTAAGTGCAAAAGTGATGGACAGAAATAACAGTTCAAAGAATAACTACCTTAATATCCATATTTACAAAGTACAGTAAGATCTTCCTCTCCAAGGGCATATTAGCACTTGGCTTTATTCTGGAATACTTCCTGGAATAAGAGCCTGCTGTCCACATGCTAGTGCAGGTTATGGAAGGCTCTAGGGGAGGCCTAACAGAGTCTGCATTAGCATGTGGACCACAGACCCTTATCCTGAGATATACTCCAGATAAAGGTGCAAACTGGACCCAGGATCAGACAGCAAGTACTGCAAATCTTGAAAAAGAGTTCTCATATAGTATTCCATTGCCTCTCAGGCCAGAAACTACCACCACCACCACCACCACCACCATCACCATCATCAACAACAGAAACCCATACACTTTCATGAATCTTTAACCTACAACTGAGATAGCAAATGCACAATTATAAGTGTGCAATTGAGTTTTAAAGGTGTCTTAAAGAAAGGCACTGATGCAGTTTGGGTAAACTTTCATATGTGAGACCCATGAGCCTGAATCCAAACACATTACTGAATTTTATTCAAAGGAAGAGTAATTAGTGTTTTTGCCTTTATGCCTTTAGGTATGAGGAACTCGCCAGGAGAGATATTTTGTCTTTCCGTCTTCTTTATTATTAATTTCAACAAGAAAACAGAACAACAATCAGTAACTTTTTCCAACAACAACAACAACAACATAATCTGTCATCTTGTCAGTGCTTCTGAAGATGATTTATGCAAAAAAAATCACACCTCTCCCAAACACTTCCTTCCCATGCAAGCTTGCCTGTTCTGGGGAAGCCAAATCAGTTCAAATAACAAAGTTATATGTTCTGATTTTTTAAAAGATATGATGAAAATTAGGCATCCAATGATGCTGAGCCAATGCCCCCTCTTCCCCAAAAAACCTTTTCTCAAAAGCGTTGCAAGTTTCACCCCAACAAACCCACTATCTATATCATCTTTGGGTGCATCCCCATTATAAGCTTAATCCAATTTCCCTAAACCGAAATAATAGAACCGGATGCAAACGTGAATTTGCCTGTTCCCATTACTTTCAGCTTAATCGCGTTCGATCCGGATTCTGAGGATCTTAACGTGGCGTACATGACTCAAGGGGGGACTCAAGTGACTACTTTTTAAAAGCCGCTTTTCGGGGCTGCCCTGCCCTCTTTCTCCTGGCATGAATGTGCCACCCATAAGGGACCCCTTCAGGGAGCCTAGCTGGGTGGCTGCCATTTGCCTGGATGGAGGAAAAATGGCACCGGACAGCCAGCTATTCTTTTTCCTCCTCTCCCCATTTCCCAGGGCACACAGCAGCAGCAGCAACTCAAGCCCCCTTCACAGCCACAGCCTTTAAAACAGAACCTCCAGCTGCTTTCCCTTCTTTTCCCTTTCTAAAGGTCAGAACTTTCAGAATTGTGCAAATTTGCAACATTGTTATAAGGTGTGGAGTGGCTAGATCGCTACAGTGTAGCTTTAAGGAGTGGATTTTTATAGTGGCTGTTTTGAGGGGTGGATTTTTTCAATGAAATCACTATCTTTGGAAGCAAGCTATTAGGGGAGGGAAACCCTAAACACGGATTCTCATCCCTTAACACGGAACGGTCCGCACAGTAAAAAATGTAAAACGTTTCAAGAGCACGAACCAGAGTGAGACCTGTTGAAATGAGGATTAACATTTACAACGCTTTGGGGCGATTTAACACGCGGAAAGCATGTTAAGCCAAACTTATGTGGGGTCTGCGAGGATTGAAAACGGTTTGAAACTGAAAAAAGGTTGTAATGGGGATGCAGCCTTTATCTATATCTCTGGGCACCTCCAGATGTAAATTACAAATGCAAAGGTTACCTTTACTGTGAAGTAAAGGAGCTCCATGGGGAGAACAGATCATCACCACGTTTAAAATCCTCCAAAGCAGCAGGGAGGACTTCCAACCATGTGTTCAGCCCCTCCCTCTCTAGAGACCTGGGGCTTCCCAGGGGAGGATGATCTTTTGCAAGATCTCACAAGATCTCACCCAAGTACCCAGGAAAATGCAGAAGGAAGTTAAGCTCCTCAGCTGAATCTCATGGAAGTAAAGGTTTTTTGTTTTGTTTTTTTACTTCAGAGCATTGGATTTTAGTTTGTGGGGAGTGCCGGGCATCATGAAAACCCATCTAGCAGATTGACAGATGCTCTGCAGTCCCCGGGAGAGGGAGAGGAAGAGGAGTTGGCTTTTCTACCCCACTTTTCTCACCCATTTAAGAGGACTCAAAGTGGCCGACAAACCTTCTGCTCTTCTCCCCACAACAGGTACCTGTGAGGTGGGTGGGGTTGTGAGAGCTCATAGGAGAGCTGTGACTAGCCCAGGGTCACCCAGTTGGCTTCATGGGGGAAGGTGGAATCAAACTCAATATTCCCAGATAAGAGTCCACCTCCCTAATCACTAGACCACACTGGCTCACTGTGAGGTATTACTCCTGTCTGGACTCAGTCCCTATCTCTATCTGTGTATGACTGCCTCCAGACATTCCTTGTTTATTTCAGTTTTTCATGCTGGAGTGAAGTGCCTCCAGAATTATCATGTGTTGTGCAGGGCAACAGTTTGAGGAAAGCAGAGGTACTTCCAGTGTGGACTCTATCTCCCATGATAGCACGAAGTGTACATCTCAGTATTTTGATCGTGAAAAATACCCAGAGGTATGCAATCACCATCACGTGTATGTGGCTGCCATTCCCAAGATAGCACACCATACAAGCAAGTGTCCAGACAAGGTAAGTGCTTTTGCTTTTTAGGGTTGAGAATTGATTCTCCCACAATGCTATTGTGGGATATCACTCCAATATCCTGGGGCGATGTTGGGATACCCAAAGACACATGTAGCAGGCTCCATCTATCTGAACTGGTATCCAAATCTATCTATATTTGGAAGGGGATGAAAGAGGAAGAAGAAGTATTGTTTCCTGAAGCTGTTCACAGAGTGAGATGCAATATGGACTATGGTGAGGAGGCAAGGTCCTACATCAGTCTCCCTTGAGCATCATTAATTTAATGGGAAGCCTTCATCTAAGCCATTTCTGCACTGAGCCTTATTGTGGCTATACCCCAGAATACGAACTTCCTATGTGCCTCCTGGTGCAGACTATGGTAGACCTTGCCTGGGACACACCACATTCTGCACTAGCAAGTGGATAACAGTTATCTATTCTGGGATATAATCCAAAATAAGGCCCAGTTATCCCCTTGAGCAATGCAAAATGCAATATGCATCAGCAAATCAAAGCAAGGTTTCCAGTCAGAGCATTGCCCTATCCCTAGGCTACTGCTAGCTGGAACTTATTCATGTATTTATACAGCTCAAGTAGTAACTTGGGCTTAAGAGGGGGGAAAATGGAACCGGAAAGATTACTAGATATTTACCAGGTGCTTTCCTGTTTGGACTGCTCTAGACAGGGAAAGGTCACTGAACAAATGGGAAATCTAATGTGGACAGCTTGTTATCAATGCATCTACCTACCTAGAATCTCTCAGAAAAAAAAAATAGGTGATGCTTCAACATCACTACTTTGGAGAGGGATGCAGCAGAACATAATTTAGGGTGTAACCAGAGAATATATACTAGAGATACAGATGCCTTAAACTAGAGGCCTTAAACTCTGCTTAAGTGGGGAAATCATATAACCAAAAGGATGGGAAAGTCATTTTATTGAGTCCTGTTCCAAAAAAAAAATACCAAACAGAGTTTGCCTGTCACTCCTCTCTTGGTAGTATTGCATGTAAGCTCTGTAATGAATAAAGGACAATATGTATAATGATTTCACAAACATTTCAGTGCCAAAGTATGTCTAGCTTGGATTCTTCCCTGTCTTTATCCTCCAACAAAAGGGGGAGAAATGCACCTAAATTTGCACATCTCAACTTATAACCACTGTAATGAGCATTATAGGCTTAACTCTTTTTGCCGGTCACTCCACACCACCAATATACACTGAATCACCAGTCCATCAAAACTAGTTCTTCAAAATTCTGGCTCAAAGGTTTATAACACTAACAGTGTAATCCTACCTTAACCAGCAGTGGCAGCACTTATGAACTTTGTAACTGCTATCTTTTCCACACGCTCTTTGGGAAAGGGGTCTCCACTGCCAGAGAAATAAACAAATAAAAATTATTTGCACCTGCTTTTCAGCATGTGCAATCTTGCTGGTTAGAACTTCCAGCCTGATACGCCTTTGGGCAGGACAGACTGGGCACACTGGGTAAGCTGCCATCTCCCCAATCTGGCACATTCAAAGACTGAAGGCCAATAGATTAGTGCTTGATTATTTGTCACAAACAAATGTGAAATCTGTACCAATGTTTTAATTGCATCGTTGCAAATTTTGTTCTGAAATTTTGCATGCAGATAATGGGAGCTGCAATAGCTGGAAGGTTGGTGATTTTTCATGTTTCATGTGTAATGCCTGCTTAAGGTTCCTATATGAAATCTAAGATATTTTGCATTGCACTACGGCTTTATTTTTATCAGAGTTTTTTTGTTTCCGTATCTTACAAAATTAGTTCAGGGCAGCCTTCATCAACCTAGCGTTTTCCAGATGTCTTGGGCTAAGATCCTACATTCATCCAAATTAATGGAATTCAATCCAAGCATATGTCTTTGAAAATAGTATCTGAGGCTGTGATCAAACACAGCACAAAAATAAAATAAAATAAATATCTCTGAGGCACTTCTGGGGCATCGTAGAGAAGGCTTCAATGTGGGATTGTTCACTCACCAGCCTGTCTCTCCCCCTCTCATGAGCATTCTGTGCTAAAAAAAAAAGGTCTTCCTGAGATGCCCCCTTTGTCATGTCTGAGCACAGCTTGAGATACTATCAAAACGTGTTCAAAGCATAAAGCAGGTTGTTTTTACCACCCATGATCCTCTAAGAATCATCACAGTTCTATCTGATTATTTTACAAAGAGGGTGAAAACCAAGAACATAAATTCATTTGAAAAAGTATATTAGTGGAGGTGTATGTGTTTTTTAATTGATTGCACTAAAGAACAACACAAGGCAAAGATATTTCCCATGAATAAGTTATTCATTAATCAAGATCCAAAGAGATACACGGTGATAATCTACTTCCTTAAATCACAGCAGTGTTGTAATCTCTAACTCAAACAGTATCCTGCCTTATGTAACAGATAAGAGATCTGACTGCTAACTTTTCTTTTTGCAGTTTACTTAAGAAAATTTGCTGACAGAGCAATCCAGTGCACAGTGGCTTAACATCCACAGCTCAAGTATGTCAAACTAAGAGACGTTTTCGCATTACTCCCGTTCCATTTGGAACGGGAGTAGGACGGGAAGATTAAGACAGCTCACGACGCTTTCACCTTTCACACACAGACGCGCCGGAACGCGTGTAAATGCGTTCCGGCGCGTCTGTGTGCGAGTGCTCAAAGCATCGTGAGCTGTCTTAGCCGGCAAAGGCCGGCCAGGGGCGCGGAGACAGCCGCGGAGGCAGATCGGCAATCAGCTGATTGTCAAACAGCTGATTGTCGAAGCCGCGCCGGCGTCGGAGGCGAGCCCGCAGCTGTTAGGGAGACAGAAGCAGGCGCGAATGCTTCTCCTCCCGAACGCCTGCGGGCGGCTCGTCCGCGTTCGAACGCATGTAGAGCACTTTAAAGTGCTCTACATTTCGAACGCGAGAAAGACAGCTGCGGACACGTCGGAGCGCAAGCCCCGCTCGGGCAATGCGTATGCCGTGTCCGCAGCTGTCTCCCACGCGTACCGTTCAGCCCCGTGCGAAAACGTCTAAGATCTCAGCTTTATTTTAAAAGAGTTTGCTAATGGACACTTGTTGAAACAGCATGTCGTCTCTTCGCATTGGATCATGGATGCCTCCATGGAGGGCCTGAAATTGCACCCTGCAAACAAGGCACCTCTGATGGGGATTGTGCTGGTAAAAGGGGCAGCGGAATTACCATAAAGGGCCTGATGCTACAACCAGTTAAGGTTTGGGAACAACAGGTGCCTTCTCTGGAGGACATGGGCACTTTTGGAGATGTGGCATGTCTCAATTTTCAGTATTTTTCCCCAATCTTATTAGAATTTATTATTTTTATATATATATAATGGTCCTGGAGATGAAACATAACAGTACAATTCTAGGCCTATCAGAAGAAGAGTTGGATTTTTCTACCCCACTTTTCTCACCAACTCAAAGTGGCTGACAAAGCTTCTGTTCTTCTCCCCACAACAGACACCCTGTGAGGTAGGTGGGGCTGTGAGAGCTCAGAAAGAGAGCTGTGACCAGCCCAAGGTCACCCAGTATTCCCAGATAAGAGTCCAGCTCCCTAACCACTAGACCAAACTGGCTTAGAAGCAAATCCATGAATGTTATTTTCTTAATGTTTAAATTCATAGCTTACTAATAACCGAAATGGCCCACAGTAATTAACAGATAAGAGCAATAGAAAAACCACCAATTAGTAATAATAATAGAATATTAAGAAGCTATTTTGCTAAAACCTTGGTCCCAATATTAGAATTTGGAAAACCAAAGACTGGACAATGTAAATGACTTTAAGGGTGCTTCCGCATTTGCCATCGGGAAACGGATTTAACAAAATCCATTTCCCGGCGATCCGGCCTCCCAAGGATCCGTCCCAAATAGAGACGGATCCTCGGAGGCCCCGTGTGTCTGCACATGCATGGGGGGGGTGTGTGGATCTGCAGGGCTGGATCACCTGGGTGCTGTGTGGAAGCCGCAGCAGCCATAGCCAAAGGCAGCTGGCTCCTGTACCGCCAACGCTGCTCCCATGCTGCAGAGGCCACCCCCAGGGACTGGAGTGGTGAGGTGCCAGTCACCGCATGTTTCCAGCCGTGTCCCGCGTACAGGGGAGGGGCTTCCGAAGCAGGTAGTCCTGCTTCTGCCCTTCCCAACATGGCGGGTGGAGGGAATCCTTCCCTTCACCTGGCTATGTGAGGAAACGTCCTGTTTCTGAACACATCCAGGCAAAGAGACGGATGTGAGACCTGATTTTTCAAGTCTTACGGTTAATCTGGATTTTGGTGGCAAAACTGGTTTTAAAAACCAGTCTTGCATGCTGAAACGCAGAAGCGGTCTCTGCAAAGAGTCACAGAAGAGGACTCCAATGCAGAAGCCACTTAAGGTAAGTGTTCTTAATCTGGCTTGGGGGGTGGGTGGGGTTAAAACGGTTTCCTCAGCTAGTGCGGAAACACCCTAATTTTCATTATTAGGACAGGCAGGGAATCAAACAAGTGCATTTTTCTTAACCTTTCTACAAAAGTTCTTAGCATTACCTGAATGGACTTCATAGACATCTGATGTCAAATAAAGTAACTAATCCAGCAACTGTATCATTTGATGTATCTATCATCTAGATATCTATATGGCTTTTTCAAGTATAAAAGATGAGGCCACTATCTCTGATCCTAACATTGCTACACATATTACAAAAAAAACTGGCCCAATTTGCTTCAAAATACTTTCCATAGTCACAAAAAGATTTCTGAATTCACTTATAAGCATCCTTTAGATTGGCCAATAACCTCTATTTCAAACATGTTTTCTTATTAATGAAGCCTGAAAAGGGAACTGAATACTTGTAAGTATTATAGTGGACGGGAGAGATCTCATGTGGGTGAAAATATCAATGAACTCGACAAACTGTAAATAGGCAGTAGAAACACATTACTTCCTTCATACTAATCTACCATACCTTTGATAGAAAAAGAATGTGGGGACAGTCTCAAGAGCAAAGTGTTACCTTGAAACATAATTATGCCCTCAGATAGAAAAATACAATATAAGGAAATTTCTGAGATACCATGTCAATATATAAAATTAAATGACATTTTGACCCAACTTGCTGATATTGTGGAACAAATCTAGTGGTAGAAGAAGAAGAAGAAGAGTTGGCCTTTCTACCCTGCTTTTCTGACCCATTAAAGGGGGCTCAAAGCGGCTGACAAAGTTTTCTATTCTTCTCCCCACAACAGAACACCTTGTGAGGTCAGTGGGGCTGTGAGAAGAGAGCTGTGACTAGCCCAAGGTCACCCAGCTGGCTTCATGAGGGAGGGCGGAATCTAATCTGGTATTCCCAGATAAGAGTCCAGCTCCCTAACCACTAGACCACACTGTTTTAGACCAGAAGAAAATTACCAGGATATCATCAGTCCTGTTTAGAATCTGGCTCTTCTCCAAAAGCCAAGAACATATCTCTTTCTAATTATCTATGTTTTTCAAGGAGCACACATTATATTAGGTTAAAAAAAATCCATCCAAAAATAAAAGTATATATATATATATATATATATATATAGTATCACCATACTGTGACCCATGCTTCTATTCAAGAGATTGCAGCATTAATTGAATGTAGCACATATTTTCCTCTGCTTATATAGGATTTATTTTCCTTTTACTGTTATAAAATCTAATGAATGGAGATGAAAAACAGTTTTGTTTAATAAACTTTATTACTTAACAATAACAAACACATTGTACATCTTTATAGTTGCTATGTGAGGTTTTGCAAGACAGACCAAATTATTAGTGCACACCAACTTACCATGTACCACATACTTGGCCATTTGGGATCATTGAAAAACATGGATTGGATGCCACCAGCTTTATAATCTCTCTTCCTCCTGATTTTCACAACCTGCTGTTCTATCCATTCCACCTGTTAATACAGAAAACATCTGGTAAATATCACAACATTGTCCTCCCCCCCCCTAAAAATCAAATAAAGCTTGAAAATGTTCACTACAAAAAGAAATGTCTTATCCCATATTGACCCCACTGTGTTTCAAGACCTGCAGGGAAAGGTATCTCACACACTCATACTGAGTTTGTGGTGGCGGAATGTAAATCTCATGCTCTTGGCCTCAAGGCCAAATGCTGAAAACAGACTGTGTTATTGTAACTCTGTTATTGCAATTCTCTATTTCAGCTAATCAGATGCAGCCTTGTTGTGGGAACTTCTGAAATTAGGGTCAGCATGACTTCAGGAGCAATCCTGCAATGTGGTTGGACATGACAAGCCACCTGACAGAGTGTAATAGGATTCATATTTCCATATTCACACACACATATTCACTTCTGTCTTTTCTCCTTCGTCTACAAACATATCTTTTGCTCCTGTGTCTCATGACATCTGTCTTTCATGCATTTAATCAACCAGTATTTTACCATGTACTTTGTTTATATATATTTGCTGTAGTGGTGTGCACAATTTTTTTGGGGATTCAAAATACACAAAAATTCTATTTGAATCTGTTCAACTGAACCAAATTTGATTCAAATTAAGCAAATTCAAATCTATTTGTTTGAATTTTTCATCTGAATTTGCTCTTATGAATGTTGATAACATTCGTAGATGCTTCTATGCATCTTTTCCGGGTCTGTACACATCCATACACATCTGTACACGTCCATATGCATCCCGTAGTTATCCCATATGCAGCCCATTTTCATCCCTTACGGATCCGTTTTCATCCCGTATGGATCCGTGCAAATGCGTATGGATCCAGGAAAGGTGCGGATCTTCAAGTATGCATCATTACAAACCCATACACATCCGAATGTCTGAATAATTAGATACAAATAGATCCAAAATTCAAAATTGGGATCAAAACTTTAAATTCGAATTTAAGGACAGTCGATCCAAATTTGAATATCAAAATTTGGTCATTGGATTGAATTTCAAATGTATTTGAATATTTGGGCACACCCCTACTATACTGTAACCTGCCAATAAACTGCCAACTCGATTCCTGGTCTTGGAAGCACCCCGCTATTCAGTCTACCTTGCTTACAGCCGGATGCTCTATCTCAGACTGAAACTCTGCAACATCCCAGTTGTACAATCACCTTCAATACTTAAGGGATCCTGGATGAGGCCATCTTGGCCATAGCCTCCACTGTATGGAATAAATTATCTATTAAGGTTTGCCAAACACCTTCAATATGTGCATTCAGAAGATAAGTGAAGATACATATATTTATCCTGCCATTCAGCTGAATAAATAGCTATCTCTCCCAGTATTCAGACACTGTAATTATCTGTAGTGTGTTAATTTTATTTTTATGTTTATAATGGTTCTCACCTGCTCTGAAAACTTTGGGTATAAGACAGGATAAACATACAAATAAAATAAAATGAAGGCAATCCTAAGGAGCTTATTATGATTATTTTCTTTAAACTGGTGAAAAAGTACGTGAAAAAGTTCTTCTGCCGAAGGGACCATTTCCAGATGCCTCCCCACCATGGCTATGAAATCACAATCTCATTTTTAAAAATCACACTTTTACAAATGTATTTAATCAGAGCTGCAATATGAACTGAGTGGGACCTGTTCTGAGCTTAACTGAGCCCAGATTTCAAACTTAGTTTGACAAAACACAAACAGACAAAATAACATTTTTTTCACTCAACAAAGCAAATCAGAGCAGATCCTCAATCAGCCAAAGAGCAAAGAGGCATTAAGGCAATTGATTGGATATGTATTACCAATTAACGATTAAGTCAAAATATTAAAGAACAAAACAGAGATTATAGAGAAATTGAAAAAGATTTGGACAATCTGACATTGATAGAACTGAATGAAAAAGAATTTTAAGATTTAGATCAATTTTGGAGAATACTGGAAAAGATAAAATGTCAGTTATGTTTCCCCCACTACAAACACTACTGTTTTATTTGATATTGTTTTGTTTTTAATATGCTGAATTTCAAATTTTGTGGTGGTTTTTATTGTTTCAATATATATCATTTTGTTTGATATGTTGGATTTTAAAGGTTGTTACCCGCCCGGACTCATTCAAGTATAGGACGGGATAAAATAATAAATAAAATGAATAAATAAATATTAGAAAAAGGATTATTATTGTCTTTAGCCGATTTTTTTTGGGGGGGGGAGATGAAGAAGGTATGGAGGCAGAGATAGACAAGACATAGGACTAATACACATTTTGCAAGATGAAGGAAGCTACCAAGAGATGTACTTGTCCATATTTTTACAAAACAGACAAAAGATTAAGTCTTATAACTACTTTTGAATACTATACTGAAAATAGATAATGCAGATATTATGACCTTTAAAGTAATCCATATTAGGATATTGCACAAGAGGAAGGAAGGAAGGTTTCTTACAGAAAAACTCAAGCAAAGAAAAATACCATTTCGAAGGACTAGGGATGTGCATGAATATTTTTTTTAATTTGAATTCGAGGCAAACTGAATATGCAAACATTCAATTCAAATGTTTAGAATTCAAATGCAACAAAATCATATTTGAACTGAATACATTCAAATCTATTCATTCAGATGTTAGGTTCATATCTGAAGATACACATGTCGACAACATTCATATGTGTTATGTGTATCTGTACACATTTCGTACGCATCCCATTTTATCCCGTATGCATCCTGTTTTTGTCCCGTACTATCAACTCAAATGTGTACAGATATGTATGAGATTCGTACAGATACGTATCTGTGCATTTGAACATTTCAAATCATTCAAACAAATGTTTTGGAACATTCAAAATTCATTTGAATGTTTAAATTTGAATGTGTAGACATTCGAATTAGAGTAGAATTAGAATGTCTACATTTGATCGGATTCAGTTGAATTTCAAATGTTTAGAACATTCGTGCATGTCCCTAGCAAGGACATATTGAAGGATATACTGAAAGGGGTGACCCGTATCTCTATCAATAATTGATAAGATATAGACATGTAAAATTCTAGTTGCTGATGATTGCAAGGTAGGAATATTGCCTTCTCAGACCATAATCCATTGACTGTCTTTTTAAAAAGAAAAAAAACACTGCCTTCAGAAGGATACGGAATGAAGCACTGTTAGAGAAAGATGTAGTGTTGGATGACTGTAAAAAGAAATTAGAAGACTTTTTTGAGAATAATTTGAATAAAAGTGTATATGTTAGGATAGTTTGGGATGTGCGTAGTTTCCATTAAGAGGATATTTCATCCAATATAAGTTTGAACTTAAAAAGAAAGGACAAGAGAAAATGCAACGGATGTTGAAAGAGATAAAAAGAAAGGAAGAAGACCTGAATAAAAAAGAAAGTTATTTTAAGGATACAAGACGGGATTGCTATAGTAACCTATAATGTGAATATATAGAAGGTGTTTCATCAATATTATTCTAATTTATATAAATGACATGAAGCTTCTTTGGATAAAGACTTATCTAAACAAGACTTATCAAAGTCACAGATCAGCAAAGGATGCTTTTGAATGGACCTACTGTATAACTCAATGGGAATTCTATTATGCTATTAAGAAGATTAAAAGAGGAAATGTACCTGGACCAGATGGGCCATCAGCTTTCTGTTACAAATATTTTGAAGATGAATTATTACCTTTACAAGAACAATGGATAATATACTACTGATTGAAAATATTCTAGATAGGTGGAAAGAGGCTAATATAGCCTTAATATTAGCAAGGAACTATTTATTTATTTAAAATGAAGAGAAACCTTTCGATAATTTAAACTTTCTGCTTAAAATTCTTGAGAATATGAATCTTGGAGATAATTTTATTAAATGGATAAGACTGATTTATACATTTCAGAAAGAACAAAATAATGGTAAATTGAGAATTGACAAAGTTGTGTGAGATTCAAAAAGGGAGATTCAAAAAGACAAAGATGCCTATTTTCTCGGCTTTTATTTATTTTGTACTAGCAAATGGAAAAGGTGAAAAAGGTAGAAAAAAGGATAAAAGATAAAATTCGCAGTACAAACACGAACTGTATGTTGTTTCAAAATAATTATGTCAAAGTTTGGGTGGAAATCAGGAAGGATATGCTAAGATGGGAATAAACTGTCATGGTTGGGAAAGATTTCTGTTATAAAAATGAAATGTCTTACCCAGAATGAAGCAGAATTCAGAGTGGATTTACTGTGTTATTGATATTCCAGTAAATTAACTATCATAGTGCAATATCCTGTTAGTTCATAATTGCAACTCCATCTGGATTACAGCATGAGAAATGAGAGTTCGGTGTGAATACTTCATGCAGTACTACTGGTTATCCATGTAGCATCACAGGAAGACTAGGTCATGTAGAAAGAAAATCTTGCAGCTGTAAAGTTACTCCATTGCTTGAGCAAATGCTAAAACATGGAGCATGGATGACACACAAATCATTTTTTAAATACATTCGTATGAAGCTTCATATGGCATTTGTATGGGATTTATATGGGATTTGTATGGGATTGAACAGTTGCATTGAATTCAAATCCTACTACATTCGAAGGGGATCTATTCGAATATAAAATTTCTTGCATTTGATTCAGTACAAATCAAACACAGAAAATAACATTCCCAGTATCTAAGTAAAGAGATCCTTTCCTTTATATTCCATCCCTGCATGGCTGAACTCCTCACATATCCTGTGACTAATTCAGAGTCCTTTTATATGTTCAATACTTCAATTGCTATTTTATGAATTTGTGTGTATGTGTAGACAGATGGATAGATAGGTAGATTAGAGAGAGAAAAGAAACATAAAATTGCTACTTTTACATTGAACAGATGACTTTCTTCCATAAGAACACATTGAATTTAAGACAATTTTAAACTGTCCTCATCATGAGCCAGTTTGGTCTAGTGCAGTGATGGCCAACCTATGACAGGTTACATGCCAAACCCTTTTGGGTGACACACATGGTCACCCTGGCACCTGGGCGTGTAGTGCTTGCTTGTTCTTGAAGTGTATGAAATACCAACTTTCAACTGAAGATTTCGCAAATGAAATTCAGCAACAAAAGTCACTGATGTAAGGAATTATTTGTTTTTGCTTTTAATAAAATACATATATCAAAAATATAACTTTTTTTACTAGAGCTACAAATATCACAAAATTATGGATATTTCTAGATGTGACATAGCACCCAAGTTAAGCTAGGTTTTCTTGTGAATTTTGACACACCGAGCTCAAAAGGTTCGCCATCACTGGTCTAGTGGTTAGGGAGCCGGACTCTTATCTGGGAATATTGGGTTTGATTCCACAATCCTCCATGAAGCCAGCTGGGTGACCTTGGGCTAGTCACAACTCTCTTCTGAGCTCTCACAGCCCCACCTACCTCACATGATGTCTGTTGTGGGGATAAGAATGTACTGTAAAGCTTTGTCAGCCACTTTGAATCCCCTTAAATGGGTGAGAAAAATGGGATAAAAAAGCCAACTTCTTCTTCTACAGTTTGCTTCTTCATTTCCTGTCTAGGACTCTTGTGGACATCCAAATGCAGATATGTCCCAACTGCTAATGCACATCACAAACACCTGCTATTTACTGCACTCCAAACTACAGTATTTGGGTGAAATAGCTACCAGAATTGAAAAGAGGGACACTACTTCACCAAAGAAAGCTGCCAAGTGTGTTGGAAAGAATTTTAAAAGGTCATATAATACAGCATAAATGTGTTTCTAAACAAACAACAAAAAAGATTCTGCCTTTTCTGGTTTGGAGCAGTGACTCCTCTGGAGCGAATTACTATCCAGCATTTCTGGCAGTACTTTAAAATTCATGAACAATAACGTTACACAGAGTACCTGGAAACACAGGAATATGCTTACATTTATCAAAACAGTAGACCCATCTAGGTCAGTATTGTCCATGTTACTGGCAGCAGCTTCCTATAATTTTAGGGAGCTGTTACTTGTAGCCAGATATGGAGCTGCTAGCAACTATTTTGGACAAGTTATCGTCTAAGTTGCCTTAACTAAAGACAAGAAATAAAAGTGACCTAGGCAGCTGATGTGATTTCTCTTTTCTCTCCTCTCTCCCTTCTTATTGTTCTATGTTCTATAGATAATTCATTTCAAAGCTTTGTTACATCATCCACTTTTGATACTGCAGCTTCTGACTTAGAAAGGCACTGTACTTTCTCTTTCCCTGCTAAAGGTCCAAGAGCAGCTTTCACACCAGTCTGCCTCTTTCCCTTCTCCTGAACATTCTGTGCTAGAAAAAAATGATCAGAGAAGGCTTTGGAACAGGAGGGTCACACACTGTCCCTTGGAGACATTTCTGGGGCACCTCTGAGGGGCCCTTCTTGTTACGTCTGAACACAGCTTCGGTCATCCCCTTTGCAGGGTTTCCTGAATCTCCACTTTGCTCACTAATACTTTGCTGCTTTAGGGGAAGCTTGAGGCCATTTTAGGCTTTTTACCCACTGGCTCTGGGTATGATCCAGGAAGGGGTCTAAGGGCCCTGGTTTCCACATGGTATTGTGGAACAGAGCAGGCCCCCAACCATCATGCAACAGTTGGAGCTATCCAAGAGTATGGGGGGGGGGAGGAGGAAAGGGAAAAAAAAGAAAGGGAGCAGGTATTTGATTGGTTCACAGAAGTCCCTACCAAGGTGCTACCAAATGCACCTTCCTAGAAATGCAGGTAAGCTGGGGTTTATTGCATGAATCTTCTCCAACAAGACAAATGCAATCTCACATTGCCTCCTGCCCATTTGCCAGTTTCAAGCACCACAGCTTTAAAGAAAATTTTCAGAATGACATTCTTCATGTACGTGATCAATACGACCAGGACCGCTTATAAAAGCTCAGCCAGTGTTCTGGCCCCTAAGCAGCAGTTGCGCTGGTGTTCTGCAGATGTGCTAGCTAAACATTGCATTGGCTGCACACAGCAGTCCTCACAGGAGTGAGGGCCTTTTCAGCAACCTCCATATGGCAACCATCAGACTTGAATGAGCCCTCTGAGATTTATTTTATTTGGCTTGTGGTTATTCAGTGTATATACTGCTCAATAGCTCTGCCCTCAGAGCAGTTTACAACAAATAACAATCGTAAAATCAATACAGATCTAAAAGTCTAACCCACTCTCTCCCTACCACTATTTTCTTTATCTGCCATTCTAATGAACAGTTTTGGAGACCTCAAGGCTTTCACTGTATTTTGTGACTCTGGGGACTCACTTAATAAAATATTCCCCTACTGTGGATTTGAATCTTTTAACAAGTCAATAGGTAATAATCTTTTACACCTTATATTCCAAGTACTACACTCAGCAAGCTGAATTACCACAGAGTAGGGGTGTGCACGAATGCAATTTTCAACAACCAACTGAAATCTAATATTCGAATGTCTGAATTCATACAAAAAGAGAAAAAAACCAAAGGTATTAAAATTTGAACCAATCTGAATATATTCGTATCCTTACGAATATTCAATATAAATTTGATTATATGAATTTTGACATTTGTATGCATCCGTACGCATCCGTACACATCCCATTTTTATCCTGTATGCATCCTGTTTTCAGGATGCGTACAGATGCGAATAAGATGCGTACAGATACATATGTAATTTGTACGTATTTGTTCACGTACAAATGTTCGAATGATTCAAATGAATTATTTGAAATACTCATATTCGTTCAAATATTTAAAAATGAATGCCTGTACATTTGATTAGGATTTGAATATCCAAATTCGGCCAAATTCAACTGAATAATGAATATTTTGAATATTCATCCCTAAACTGAGCTAAACTGGATAAGGCCATTTCTGCACTTACTTTGTATTAATGCAGATCAGTGGGTCCAGAATAACCAGGCCACTGATCCCAATTACGTGGAGGCATGGACCAGATCAGCACCTTCTACACTGCCAGCACCGATCCAGCCCGTGTCTCCTCATGACTGCAAAGCTCATGCAAGCTTCATAGCTACCCCCACTCCACATCTAGGTTAGGAACGACAATTCCTAGCCTTGGTTCCAGGCTGTCTGTGTGCTTTTCAGCCACAAACTATGTCATACTGCTGAAAAGCATCTCCCAGTAGTTCCAGAATATGGCATCCCATCTGCATACCTCCCATGATCCAGTACAAGGTTCTTGGTCCACTTGCAGCCCCATTTAAACAAATCTACAACAGATCCAGATTAGCAGTCTCTTTATTTCAGATCTGGCTCCATCTAGTGCAACCCAAACAATCAAAATAAGATAGATCAACTCAACACAGGCAACACAAAAGATCTATCAAGAAGAGAAACTAAGGTCCTTCTAATATGAAATAACCAATAAATGCCCTGATTCCAAAAGAGGAATATAAAACCTTATTATAAAGAATAGTTGTAAATTTACTAATAGAAATAGTATATCTTATAAAAGCTGGTAACAATATACAAAATAAATAACAATATACAAAAGAAAAAATGAGGGGGGATGGTGTATAAAAACCAAGAAAGGAGATAGCACATGTCCAGCAATGAAAGAGCACCAATCTGAGACTCCTCAGAAAAGATAAACAAGGAGTTGAGTCCAAGATATTTACATATAGCAAAAAGAGGGGATCTTAAGCCAGACACATTTCGACTGATAGTCTTCTTCAGTTCCAGAATGATTAAGGGTCTGGAACACCTCCCTTACGAAACCAGGCTGCAACGTCTAGGCCTCTTCAGTCTGGAGAGACGGCGTTTGAGAGGGGACCTGATTGAAGTATATAAAATTATGCACGGCATAGAAAAGGTGGATAGAGAAAATTTCTTTTCTCTATCGCACAACACTAGAACCAGGGGGCACTCTATGAAGCTGATGGGTAGGAGCGTAAGGTCTGACAGGGGGAAGTATTTCTTCACACAGAGGGTCATCGGCCTATGGAATGTGCTGCCAGAAGAGGTGGTGACAGCTACCAGTCTGGATGGCTTTAAGGTAGGGTTAGACAAATTTATGGATGACAGATGTATCAATGGCTACTAGAACGAATGCCTAGGTGCATCTTTCAGGCTGAGGGGGGGGGGGAGGAAATGGGGCGCTTCTAGGGCCATCTGCTGGGACTCGAGAGCAGGAGAAGGTTTGTCCTTGTCTCTGCTTGAGATGCCCATGAGCATTTGGTGGGCCACTGTGTGCGACAGGATGCTGGACTAGATGGGCTGTGGCCTGATCCAGCAAGGCTTCTCTTATGTTCTTATGTTCTTATGTTCTTATAGTTGCTCATCCGATCATCCCAAATGAAGATAACTCCTTTCAAATATGCCAAAAGGGGGGGGGGGTTCTAACACATACACCATATGTAAAACTTTTATAAAAGGCAAATAAGACACTTCTTTCACTCTAAAACAATGTAATACTATCTCTCTTGGTGTATGTGTTAAGATCCCCTCTTTTTACTATACGTAAATATCTGGACGTAACTCCTTGTTTATCTTTTCTGAGGAGTCTCAGATTGGTGCTCTTTCATTGCTGGACATTTGCTATCTCCTTTCTTGGTTTTTATACACCATCCCCCCTCATTTTTTCTTTTGTATATTGTTATTTATTTTGTATATTGTTGCCAGCATTTATAAGATATACTAATTTTATTAGTAAATTTACAACTATTCTTTATAATAAGATTTTATATTCCTTTTTTGGAATCAGGGCATTTATTGGTTATTTCATATTAGAAGGACCTTAGTTTCTCTTCTTGATAGATCTTTTGTGTTGCCTCCATCTAGTGCAGACAGAGCCAGACCAGCGGAGGTGGAGCCTCCTTCATCTGCATTAACATGTGGATCAGGAGGCTAGTGATCTGGACGAAGAGGCTCCTTAAACTGGATCACCAGTCAGTGCAGGAAGGGCCTAAGTTGCATGAGTATGAAGATCCTGATAGACCAGGCATATGGTTTGGCAGGTCAGGTAAAGCCAGTCCAGGCAAAGCATAGCCGGAACCAGCAGTCATTCAATGATGGAGGAGAAGTCTGGGATTCTAGGCTACAGCTAGGGAAAGTGAAAGAAGGTTTGGTATCAGACAATACCATAGCAATGGCCAGGAAAAGCTGGATCTCACTTGCCATGCTTTGCCTCAGACCAGTAGGTCAGGTGCCAGGAGATTCCACAATGACTGCAGTGATCAACAGAGAGCCCAACAGCACCTCTTACAAGCCTGCTACCTCAGGAGACCCAGAAGACTGGTTCCATCATGATGGTCTTGCCTTGTACTGGCAGCATCAACTTTGGACGTAATGGGACAACAGGAAGCTAGAGAGCAAAGCCAAGAAAACAGAGACCATAATACAGACCAAGAAAAAGAAAGCAAGGCTTCAGAAGAAGTCTTTCAGTAAGAAGCAAGCAAGAAAGAGGGGACAGCAAATAGACTAAGAGGGCTGAGGGGGCAATGGACAACCCTGAGAAGAGGGGAAAGACTGGGACCTCAAACAGTTAAGCAGGGAACACAACTATGGCTTCAATGTGAAGGAAGCCAGTGAGAAGGAATGCATCAGAGATGCTAAGCAATGCTTTCATACATGTATCTGAAAGGTCTATCAACCCACCAAGATTTCATCTCAGCTACGACTCCTATGTGGTGCTAAGCAATAGGAAGTATCAGTATCAGCTCTACAGACCTAATATTTAGTCACAAAACTGGCAATTATAATATTGGACTGCCTCATAGGACTCATAATTATTGCTGAGATAACAGTGGTAAAAAAATTTGAACACTTAGGGTGGTTCTGCACTGGGTGGTTAAACCGGTTGAACCACCCAGTTAAGACCCATTTTAGACCCATCCCTACTTACCTTCCGCACTGTAGACCTCTTTTGGCATCTTCCAGATGGCCGCTTCCACATTTTGGTGGGCGAGATCCGTTTCTAAAACGGGTCTTGCCACCGAAAACCAGTTTAAATTGAAGACCTCAAAAATTAGGTTTTCCATCCATTCCTTCACCTGGATCCGTGTAGAAGCAGGATGCTTCTGCACATGGCCAGGTGAAGGGATGGATGTCCCGATGGCCGCCATTTTGGGAGGGGTGGAAGCAGGATGGCCTGCCTGCCTTGGAAGCCCCTCCCTCACACATCGCATGCCGCCGGAAACACTCGGTGACTGGCAGCTGCCTCCTCCAGTCCTGCGGCTCTGGGGGTGGCATTGGTGGTGCAGAAATCCGGTGGACTTTTTGAATGGGTGCTGTGCCTTCCACGCAGCACCCAGGTGATCCAGCCGCCTGATCCGGCCTCCCCATGCATGTGCACATGCGGGGAGGCCTCCTTGGATCTGTCCCTATTTGGGATGGATCCTCCAGAGGACTGCTCACCAAAAAACGGATCTTCTTAGATCCATTTTTCGGCAGCAAATGCAGAAGCACCCTACAAATACTTGTTTAGGCTGATGCTAAAATAATGGGACATGCTTGAACCTAGGCCAGCATTGTTCAAAGTTTAGATTTCATCAGGATTGTATTGCATTTGTTGCTAGTCAATGGAATAACCAGCTTTCCTCTAACTTAAAAACTGAAATCTGTCTTCAAGACAAGTACTACCAACACTGCAACTTGTTGGAACATGATATCTACCTGTTTTCTGAAGCTTATGTTGCTGAGATAGTTTGATAACAGGCTAAGGAGCACAAGTGGGTATAATTACTTTTTCCGTAACGTGCTGCACTTCAGCATGCCTAACCAATCTCAAAAGTGGTAGTCCACCTATGCAACAAGTCTTAAATAAACAGAAAAGGAAATAGAACACCCTTTCTTGAATGCATGCCACATCCTAACCTAAGACGTTTTCGCACGGGGCTGTTCGGAACGCGTGGGAGACAGCTGCGGACACGGCATCCGCATTGCCCGAGCGCGGCTTGCGCCGCCTCGTGTCCGCAGCTGTCTTTCTCGCGTTCGAAATGTAGAGCACTTTAAAGTGCTCTACATGCGTTCGAACGCGGACGAGCCGCCCCGGCGCGTTCCGGGAGAGAAGCGTTTGCACGCTTCTCTCCCTGACAGCCGTCGGCACGCCCCCAGGGGCCGACTTGCCGGGCCGGCGATTGCGCCGGCGCGGCGAAGCCGGTAGACGGGACCCACCGAATCGGGGTTCCCCTTTCCCGTCTGCCAGGGTCAGTGACCCTGGCAGATGGCACAGGGGAACCCCGATTCGGTGCGTCCCGTCTGTCGCCTCCGACAGCCGCCGGGACGTGGCTCCTTCCCGGGTCCGGCAGCCCCAATGGCGCTGCCGGACCCGGGAAGGAGCCACCAGCATCGGCGTCCTGTCGCCCCTTTCTGGGGTGGCAGGAGGTCGATGTTGGGCTCGCTGGGGGCGAGGAACGCCTTGGGCGGCCGGAGCACATCGCTCCGGTCCCCCAAGGGTCCCCCCCGCCCCCATCGGGCCCATCTACGGGCTGCAGGCGCCTGGATCTAGGCGCCTGCAGCCCGCAGATGAGTCCCACCCCCCCCCAGTCCCCAAACCCCCCACCCCCAACCACCCTCCGGCCCGGATCGGGCCCATCTACGCTCTCTAGGTGCCCACAGCGGGGCACCCAGAGAGCGAAGATGTTTCCCCCCCTCCCCCAGGGCCCTGGGAGGACGCGCGCGCGAGGAACCACTTACCTCGTTGCCGTCCAGCGTCGAACTGAGGGTGGCATTGTGGGAGAGCGCAAGACGCAGCCCACCTAGCCCCCCTATTGGACAAGCAGTTCATGTGAACTGATCCGGGCCGGAGGGTGGTTGGGGGTGGGGGTTTTGGGGACTGGGGGGGGGGGTGGGACTCATCTGCGGGCTGCAGGCGCCTAGATCCAGGCGCCTGCAGCCCGTAGATGGGCCCGATGGGGGCCGGAGGGTGGGGGTTTTGGGGACTGGGGGGGGTGGGACTCATCTGCGGGCTGCAGGCGCCTAGATCCAGGCGCCTGCAGCCCGTAGATGGGCCCGATGGGGGCGCGGGGCGAGCCCTTGGAGATCAGAGCCAGGGGCTCTGATCTTCAAAGGGGTCCGGACCCATAGGGGCCTTGCCCCGGGCCCCATGATGGGTGCCCGGGTGCCCGGGCATCTTCGTGCCAGCCCGTAGAGCTGGCACGAAGCACGGGGCGGGTGGCTTGACAGCGCTGCCCGCCCCTTGGGTGCTCTCACCCAATGGGCGGGCAGCGCTGCGGCCGAATCCCCGCCCCTGGCCGGCCTTTGCCGGCCAAGACAGTTCCGGGCGCTTTTACCTTTCACACACAGATGCGCCGGAACGCATTCCGGCGCGTCTGTGTGTGAAAGGTGAAAGCGCCCGGAAGTGTCTTAAGCTGCCCGTCTGCACGCGTTCCGTTTGGAACGCGTTGCAGTGCGGAAATCCCTCTATTTGCCACACTAATTGAGAAGTGAATAATGTAAAGTTACAGACAAATGTCATTCTTGTTTAGCAATATACAGTGATATTTGGCCCCTTTCTACATTCACCTGTATTCCAGGATAAATCTCAGAATAATGCCCTGCTATCTGCATGCTAGTGTGGACTACAGCAGCCAAGCTTTGTGCTGTATAAATCAGTGTACTTTTTTTAAAGAGGTCCACAACTGAACCAGCACCCCTATTCTAGACAGTATGACCCCATACTGTAGATGAGAATATGCTGTGCAACCCTCTTTTGCAAAGTTCCAGGAAGCACCACTGGAAATGGCACCAAAAGTGGCACCATTGAAAAGAGCACTCCTGGGAACTACAAAAGGCTCTTTGGAGGCAGCCAAGAGACCTGGACCATGATATGCTATCTGAGTGCAGACAGTGTGTGGAGAGGGCTACTGGTAGCTCACTAGAGTTGCAACTACTGTTCCACGCTATGCGGGCAAAGATAGTCTACATAGTGCAGGAAGGCCCCATCAGACTAATGAAACTTCATGAAGAGATTAGAAGAAAAGGAGAGGGAAAATTGTCTGATATGCTATTAAAACAACTACATTTATAATTAAGAACATAGAAGTGGAATTTTTTTGAAGCATCTGCCGACAACTAAGGACATTCTGAGGGTTGGTGTGGGTTATGGAAAGTTCCAACCTTCTGTCATGCCCTGTCCTGTCAGCCCAACCTCCTCCTCTGAGGATGAAGGAGGACGCCAGTCACCCAGCAAACTGAGCAGCAAGCTAAGCACAGCAGCTCAGACACTGGGGGCCAGAGACCAGATTTGGGGGCGCAGCCAGGAAGCTCTGAGGAGAAGAGCTCAGATGCTGAGCCTCAGCCACACCCTTCCCCCAGTCTGATCAGGCAAGAGAAGCAGCAGGTGAGATCTCGGCACCTCACACACCTGATCCAAAAAGGGTGTGGGGCTGAATCACCTACTTAAGTTCTGCCCTCACTGGCCTCAGTGTTGCAAACAACAACTGTCCACCCATGCAACCTGTGTCTGTGTATTGCCTATGAATGCCTTGACTTTGTTATTTGACCTTGCTGAACTTCTGGATTCCTCTGACCTTGGACTGTTCGATGTTGCCGTCTCTTGAGCCCCTACGGATTGCCACGAGTGAGCATGTGCATTTGCATTCCTGACCCAGCCTGCCTGAGACATGACACTCTTTTAGAATGCTTCATCTGCACGGAACAAAATGGCACCCTAATCTGTTCTACTGGTAGACCTCAACAATGAGGTCTACTGGAAAACTAGTGTGTCCATGGCAATTCTTTTTTGGTGATGCTTTAGGAAGTGGTTCACTGCTGAAAAGAACCCACCCAGAAATTCCAAAGGCGAGGATCAAAACATTCCTGGCTTTTGGAGGCTAGATGCCAGTTTTGAGGGATGAACCCAGGCTTCCAAGTGGATGGTTAGGGCTGGGACAATACAGGCAATTCAAAATGCAGACAACCCTATTCAACAGAAATGTCCCAATATACTCAAGAAGAAAGTGATGTAAAAGGCAAATGAGGTATATATTAATAATGTGTAAGATCCCTGTTTTCTGGTAAATAAATAATTTTTTTATCTGCATTCTTAAGAATTTTATTGATTAATTTTCCAGATTTTCTAATTTTTAACTGCACTGGAAACATAATAATGGAGTGAAAATGTCCTAACCTAACATCCCATTCCCCAAAAACATAAACAACTGTTCGTCTTATTGTCCTCTTTCCTAAATACAATGACTCTCAAACTGTGGTCCTCCCAATGTTCCTGAAGAACATCTCTCTCTAGATTTTGTCACAGAATGCTGGGAGTGGAAAGCTGGAACCTCATGTTCAGGGACATCTGGATGACCACAGTTTGGTCCTGGTTTAATGAAATGGTCGAGTAAAATAAAATCAATCTAGGATTTGTTCTTGTAGAAAGGAAGACAAAACATTAATCACATCACATTCTTTAACAGTGCCAAAGTATGCATATCTCAAACAAAACTGAAACAGCATTCTGCTAGCATGCTAAGAACCAGTGAGTTAGCACACCTGCTTCAGAAACAAGACATAACTGAGATGTTCTTGGAGTTGGCAGATTTGAAAATAACCAAATATCATTAGTCATAATAAAAGTGTTGTTTGGGCTAGCCTTTCAGTGACCAAACACACCCTCATTATAATGACATCAGTTTGGCTAATAAACGTATTTCCATGAAAGCATGACCCTTTGTACACAGGGGACAATCTTTATTCTGAATAAAGGAATAAAAAAAGAAATCATCAGGGAATTTTAAATGTTACCCAAACTCAGTTTGTAGCCACATTTATTTCTGTACTCTTTTGTTTTTTTCCTCTACATCATCGATTCCCAAACTGGGGTACATGTGACTCCAGGAGTACATACCAGGAAATTTAGGGGTTTGTCAGGATAAAGTAATGTTGGAAAAACAACTATATCAACCACAATCATTTTGCTAATGCGAAGGGGTGCAGTTTATGGAAATAGGTTGCCAAGGGGTACACAAGTGAATTCTAGATTCAAAGGCAATCACTAGATGTACATAAGGTAACAGATCTTCACTGTCCTGCCCCGAAAACTGTAGGTTTGTTGACTGACTGGACATATACACAACATGAAGCCCACCACCACCACCACATTCAGGTTGGGGGAATCGGGCCAAGGCCAAATTTGCCCATATTCGATTCGGGTCGGATCTAATGTGGGAAAATGGCTTTACACAGATTCCAAATACTGGTTGTTGCATTACTCTAGCCATGGTTACACCTTGCCATTTTAATTCCTCTCAAGAAGGCAGCCAGATCCAAGCCATTTTTAGCCTGGAGGGGCTTGGTCACACCTTCCTGCTACTGTAACTAGTAAGTGGGTGGAGGAAACGCTCTGCTTGACGGGCAGGCATTTCAGGAGGGTAAAGGGGGATGAGGTGACTGCTGGGGGTGAGAGGAAGGAGATTGTGAAGAATCCCAGTCCCAGAAGGCCCAAGCTGCTTTGGTGCTGAGAGGGAAAAAGGGACCAGACCCACTTTGGGTCTTTCACATTCTACTGGACGAGACCAGGAGCTGATTTCACCAAGGTTGTCCTTTATGCACAGAGCTGCCAATGCTCTGACCCTCCCTCCCCTTGGTGCCATCTTGAACCCTTTCTGTAACCTTGGCCTTAGTTTGGGGAGGGAGACAATCCCCACGCACCCCACCTCACCCCGCAATTCACCCTCCTACTCCTCTCTTCTTGCTTGTCTCCTGCACTGAGTCCCTTCTGTAAGCCATGGAGCTTAAAGAAAGCATAGGAAGGACTGTCATGACAAGGGGAAGGAACAAGAATTGGAGCAGAGGCTTGCCAAGATATCATTTTCTGGGCAGGGATTTTAATCCTGGAAAGGGATTAAAAGCTTAATGCCATGTTGGCCCGAATGAACCCGACTAGAGGGAGGAAAATCCACACACACACACAAAAAAAAAACAGTTTAGCATTTAAAATTGTAACCAAATGGGCTGGAATTCAGGCTGAAGAAGGATTAAAATAAAGGTGTAACCACAGCCTTTGGGCCTCTTTTAATTAGCCAAGCACAACCTATGGATTGCCAGGCATGCACATTAACCCATAAATTCTCCTGGACATATTCTCAGAACAGACTACCATGTCAATAAAGCAATATTGTCTTCATTCTATTTGAAACTAAAGCAGAAGCTTTGCAAATGTCATCTCTTGTAACCTTAGGAGCCATCCAGGTAAATATCTCCTCGTATAAAGTTTCAAATTAAAAATGCAGGAGTTTGCATCCAGGATGATTGGCAAGCTGGATCATCTTACCTGTGGTTCCATTGAAATGAAGCTGTGGGTGCCTCTACTCGAAAGAGTTGATCTTTTAATTGTTTTACTATGGTAAAAGTGGTAATAATCCTTCAATGCTCCAATCTGTAGAAAGGAAAAAGGAAGAGGGAGAAGAAAGGGGGGGAGAGATTTAATCTATGAAAAGCAGTTTGTCTGTTTTTTTCATTTTTGTAAGATTTATAAATTATGCAGTTTCATGCCGTACTGAAATGTTACTTGAACCTTAGTGCTTATCTATCCAAAGGACGACATAGGATATGCAATGGATAGATTCTCTTCATGGACAAATGACCATAGCCAAAGATTATAACTGAGCTGCTGCTTCTGCCTCTATCTACCTTTTTAATATTTAGTTTATTTGCAACATTTATGATACTGTGAGGATCTATATGCAAACTGTCTTCACAGTCACCTAATAACAATACGGTTATTTTTTTAAAAAAGAACATCCAACTCTTGTTTAGAAAAGCTACTGCAAAAGTACTTATGTTCTGGCTGGCTGGCTACTTTAACATTTTTATACTGTCTTTCACCTACGTCCAAGAATAGTGTACAACAGAGCACACTCTTCAAAAAGGTAAAAGTAGAATACTTCTTAAAAAGTTTTTAAAAAGTATTCTTCTTAAAGTTTTTAAAAAGAGAGAAGAGAAAGTAATAGTAACCAACCAACGCCTGTGTGAACATACAGGTTTTCAACAGGCACTGAAAAGTACCTAAGGGTGTTTCCACACATGCTGCCAAGAAACTGATTAAAGTAAATCCATTTCTCAGTGATCTGTCCTCCTGAGAATCCGTCGCAAATAGGGGCGGATCCTTGGAGGCCCTGCGTGTCCCCACATGCACAGGGAAGATGGATTTGGCTGGCCAGATCCCCTGGGTGCTGTGTGGAGGCCGCAGCGCCCATTCCAAAGGGGATCTGGCCCCTGCATCACCGATGCTGCCTCCACCACCCCCAAAACCGTGGGACTGGAGCACGGAGCTGCCAGTAACTGCGTATTTCTAGCAGCGCACAGCGCGTGAGGGAGGGCGGAAGGAGGCAAACCGGCATGCTTCCGCACTCCCCAAGATGGCAACCACAGGGACATCCATCCCTTCACCTGTCCATGTGCGGAAGCGTCCTGCTTCCACATGGATCAAGGCGAAAGGATGGATTGAAGACATAATTTTTTAGGTCTTTGTTTAGAACTGGTTTTTGGCAGTGAGACCCAATTTAGAGATGGATCTTGCACGCCGCTGTGTGGAAGCGACCACCTCTAAGAGTCCCTAATCTGGTCTGCAATGTGGAAGGTAAGTGCCTAAGGGTCTTAAATTTGTCTTAAATGTCTCTTTAAACCGGTTTCCGCAGTCATTGTGGAAACACTCTAAATTACTATGCCTAGCATAATGCTAAAGAGGGATTGTTCCAAAGCCTGACGACCACCAAAAAAAGAAAAAGAAAAGAAAAAAGAAAAAAAAAAGCCATCCCTCTATCTACAACTGCATGAACATCAACTAGAAGCAGCATTACTAAAGGACCTCACTGAATGATCTTAGCTGATGGCCAGGACTATATGGGATGAGACCATCCTTCAAGTATTTCGGTCTAGAAATGTGCAGGAACTGAAATGAGTAGTTCAATTTGGTTCAAATGTCATTTAATTCTGTTCAGTCTAGAACAGTGATGGCGAACCTTTTGAGCTTGGTGTGTCAAAATTCGCAAGAAAACCTAGCTTAACTCGGGTGCTGTGTCACATCTAGAAATATCCATAATTTTGTGAATTTTGTAGCTCTAGTAATATTTTATTAAAAGCAAAAACAAATAATTCTTTACATTAGTGACTTTTGTTGCTGAATTTCGTTTGCTAATATTCAGTTGAAAGTTGGTATTTCGTACACTTCAACAACAAGCAAGCACTACACGCCCAAGTGCCAGGGTGACCATGTGTGTCACCCAAAAGGGCTTGGTGTGTCACCTGTGACACGTGTGTCATAGGTTGGCCATCACCGGTCTAGAACCACATTGGAGAAACTCAACTGGCTCTAGATAGGCCCTTTGCCTTCACTTTGCATTTTTTCACCTTCCCTTTTCTGTCTTTTGCACAAACCTTCATCATCTTCACAAGTCCACACTGCTTCCCGCAGAACTTGCCAAATTTCTGGTTTGTGTAATTGTGCAAAAACTTGCCTTTAAAATAAAAAGAAATGGTGGAGGTGAAATGCATTGGAGAATGAACCAGATGGGGGATTTTGAATTATTCTAATAGATTCAGCTCAATCTGGTTTGACAAAACACTCTGGTTCAGTTTGAACCATACTGAATATGGTCCCCTCCGCTTTGAATAGGATGGGTCCCAAGTCATTTGGGGCTTTAAAGGTCAAAGTTAACTCTTTGAACTGAGCCACTGGGTTGAACTGAGTATCTGGGTTGAGGCACCTTCCAGCAATCTAGCGAGTGGTTTTAGTGCCAGTTCCAGCTTGTAGACCATGGGAGTATCCAGTCTTACAGATACTGTGCATTCCGTTACTGCATAGCAGCAGCACGTTATGCTGCTGCTACTTCAAAGTTACCTACTGCAGAATGATGAGCACTCACTCCACAAGTATCAGGTAAATGCAAATGTTCCCGCCAGTCTGGACAAGACAGCAAGAACAGCGAATGGGAGCTGAGCCTGCAGCTCAGCTCTCATTGGTTGCCCCACCCCATGTGATGGGCACCTCACCACATGTGCCACGTAAGTATCACAGCTTCCACTGAGAAAGCTGAAGGGAGGTTGCTAAAGCCCAGATGCTGCATCATGGATTCACAGCAGGTAAGCTGCGCTTTTTTCTCTAATAGCGGATTTTATTCCGCTAATCTGGGTGCAACCCTTCTTCAGGGAAGATCTCCCCCAAAGTACATTATAGTCTAATTTGGTGGAGGTTCACTGTGGCAGGTGACCCCTATCCAGGAAGGCTACAACTGCTTAAGCAACTTGAAGTAGAAATAGGTTATCTTGGCTACTGCTGTCACCTGACTTTTAAGTGGCAAAATGTGGAACCAGGAGATTCTGTGCTTGTTCTTCCCAGAACAGTTAAACCTTGTCAGGGAGAGGCTACATTTTTACTTTCTGAAATCTACACTATCTCTGCCTTGTCAAGACTGAACTTCAAACTATTGGACTGCATCCAGCCCATCACTGCTTCTAAGCACTGGCCCAGAATCGGAACTGCCTACCTGAGTCATATGAAACAGAGATGCAGAGCTAGATGTCATCAGAGTACTGAAGGGACCTCACACCACATCTTCTAATGATCATTCTTAGCTGCTTCATACAGATATGAAACAGCATGTGTGACACAACTGATCCTTTGGGGCAGACTATTTCCCATGGAGACAATTTTAAAAACCTTGTAGCTATACTTGAGAACCTCACCCTCAATCCCGTGAAAGACTTCAGATATAAGAAGGGTAGAAGGACTTGCCAACACATCCCTTGTAGAGATATGCACAAATATTCTAAACATTCAAAATTCGGTCGAATTTGATCAAATGTGGACATTCAAACTCTAACGCAGAGATTCCCAAACTTTTTTTTCTCGTAGACCACTTTCAAAATTTTACTGATTTTGGTGGACCCCCTGCTGCTACATTTCTACCATATTCCCAAAACTTGTCAAAACTTGTTTAGATTAGATCTAATGATGGAAATTTGTGTTGTGGCTGAGTTCCAACCCTAAATTCAGAGTTGTAAAAATATGCAAGTTTTTACCAGTAACAGTCACTGACCTTCTTAAAATATTATCTGCCTACATTGATAGGTAAAGCCAAGCCAGCATTTTTGTTCTTTACTATTGAAGCCAGATAAATTTTTGTGGACCCCCACTTACAACTTGTGAACCCCCATTTTTTTCCACGCCAATGTAGACCCCCACTGAGTCTCCTGTGGACCCCTGGGGGTCCACCTGGACCACTTTGGGAATCACTGTTCTAATGGAATGTCTACACATATGAATTTAAATATTTGAACAACTTTTTGAATGTCCTGAAACATTCATTCAAATGATTTGAAACATTCATATGTACAGATACATATGTACAGATACGAATGTACAGATACGTACCTGTATGCATCTCATATGTATCTGTATGTTTTTGTGTACGAAATGTGTACAGATAGTATGACACATATAGATGTTGTCGACATTTGTATCTTCAAATACAAATGTTGTCAACATTTGTTATCTTCAGATTCAAATCTAACATTGAAACGAATAGATTCAAATGTATTCAACCCAAATCAGATTCTGTTGCATTCACATTCTAAACATTAGAATCAAATAGAATGTTTTGACATTTGATTTGAATTGAATTTGAATGCAACCCCCCCCCCCCAAATTTGGGCATATCCCTAATTGCCTCTTGAGGATGCATTTTTGCATGAGGACAAATACTCACATAATGCTTTTTCTTCCCTGTTTACTGAAGTTTTACAAAGTTCTGTTCTATAGGCTTTAACTCAAAAGCACGTAGGCAAAGCAGATTTCCCACAGCTCTGCTTTTCACATACTGTAGTTATTAAACCAAATTTTCAGTATAATTTAATCTGCTACTATTTGCCCTTCTTTAATTAGTGCAGATCAAAGAAGTTTTGTATTTTAATGAGAAACATTTAATCCACCCAAACAATTAGAGGTTCTGTAACACTGGAGTCAAAAATCATATTATTTTCCAAATCTATTACTTTCTGTATATAAGGAAACAAAATATATATTCTTAAAGAGTAACAGAATGCAGAGTTCACATAATTATGTCTGCAGGGTATTTAGGACATTAATTGCCTTTTCCTGACTTGAGTAACTGCTTAGAAAATAGGTTGTCTATACATGGAAGAGGCAAAATGTGGGTTTTGTACCAGCAGTTCACCACAGGTTTATTCATGGAACTGCCATTGGAACTTTTCATAAAGCTATAAGGTTCACATTTTGCTAGCGATGCAGAAAGACTAAACAGGCAACTCCAGAACTTAGAATACAGTAATTATTTCTGTATTCCTTTTTCCATCTTGACTGAGACTGCACCCACACATAGTTAGGGGAGGGGGAAATGGCTCTAAAACTACTTAGAGATTGTAGCCTCCACTTGCTAGTGCCTTAATTCCTATTAAAGCCCCAAAAAGGCACTTTCAGAATAAATTTGCTAGCCTTTAATATGGATTAGAGGTGGGGTAAAAACACTGGCATCTGCATGCTGCAATATTCATACTTTAGAGCTTTCTTTAAGAAAAGAAATGTGCATGGCTGCAGCTTGAGGATGTATTCACATTTACCTCCAATATTCTGGACTGGGGTGGAACACCCTGGCTTGGAATACGCAACCCATTCCATGCTGAGACTGGGTGTTGCTGCAAAAGACAGAGTCATTTGTATTGGAACAGCCTGGCTTGTTCCAGACCCAGCCAATAGCTCCAAAGATAATTCAGAGTCAGCACTGGAGCCTTCAAATGCCATGAAGAAAAGCTTCTGAGCTTCAGTGTTCTTGAGCAGCCATTTTGGCAATGCTCCTTTTTGTATGTCCAAAATGGGGGCCTCATGTTCCAGATCAGCCACACTCTTATGCAAATAGGCCTTCTCATCAAGGTCTATTAGAAGAGAAGGGTAGAGTGCCATTTTTAAGACCTATCCCACTCTAACACTTCATCCATGTGGACAAAGCATTCTCCTATCTCTTCTCCTATTTCTTCACCCAGAGGGTCATTGGTTTATGAAATTTGCTGCCAGAAGAGGTGGTAACAGCTAACAGTCTAGATGGTTTTAAGGTAGGGTTAGACAAATTTATGGACAACAGATGTATCAAGGGCTACTAGAATGAATGCCTACGTACATCTTTCAGGCTGGGTCAGAAAGCAGAATGCTTCTAAGGCTATTTGCTGAGATTCGAGAGCAGGAGAACGTTTGCCCTTGTCTCTGCTTGAGCTGCCCATGAGCATTTGGTGGGCCACTGTGTGCAACGGGACACTGGAGTAGATGGGCTGTGGCCTGATGCAGCAGGGCTTCTCTTATGTTCTTATGTTCTTGTGTGTGGAAGGGACCCTTTTCTAGCACAGGATAAAGTCTCATGTAGAAAAGGCCATAATATGAAACAAAAACGGCTAGCAGGAGATTCAATGTATATTAGCACACACACAAAGCAAATGCAGAACTAAACTGCTAAGTGGAAATGTGTGAAAACACTTAGAGAACAGTGAGAATTATAGTCAAAAAGACTTTCACAATAGCCAAGCCCTACATGGCAAAATCTACAGAGTAGAGATGTGCACAAATATTCGTACTATTCGTTATTCATATGAATTTGCACAAATTCAGACATTCGTAAATGGATCAAATGTTCAGACGTTTATACATTAACATTTGAACAAACACAAGTGTTTTGGGCATTCGGACAAATAGTTTGGATACACACTCATACGCATTGAGCATTCAAACAAATATGTGCAAATACATTCATACCGGATCAAATTTCTAGACATTCAAAATTGCGCATTCGTACGAATATGAATGTTCGAATATGCGATTTGTTACAAATCGAATGCTGAAAATCGTATTTGCGCACTTCCCCACTACAGAGAAATCAGTTTGGCTCATGGTGGGGCAAGTGCTGGTCTCACTGACTGGGCCTCTCCCTTCTCACCCACAGAGCCCTCAGACAATGGCAGCAGGAGAGTCAACCTGGGTAACATCTCCCTAGGAGGGAGACTGGGTGGTTTAGCTCAGATATGTTGAATTTTATCACTGTAATCTAGTTCAACTGCCTGCTCAACTTCATTCATTTTAAACATTTTGTACATATTGATGACTTTAATAAAGTCAAACAAAAACAATACTATGAGAACAGCTGAGAGCACGAACACAGGTGAAGACAAAGAAAAACCTTCCGTGAATTCTAGCAAGGTGTAAAAAGGCCAGCATAAAGCCTCAATATATAAATATGCTTTCAGCTGGTGCCAAACTTTCAAGTGCCCATGACCGCCTTATTCCCATGGGGCTTAATACCACCCCGTTTTGCCAGTGAACTTCCCCGAGAATTCAGCATACAACATAAAGAGACTGCAATTCAGACTTTGGTACAGCTCTCTGCTCGCTGGGTGCCTATCCTTGGAGAGGTAATTCTCCTTCAGCTTCAGTTTATAAAATGGGGATAATTGGCCTCTCTGGATATTTTGTAAGGATTACTGCAATAAAGATTCTGAAGTATTTTGCACTCTCAAAGTGTCTTGGCAGCAGCTATGTCAATCCCTTTCTGTGCTATTTATAGGCTTCCCTCAATTACGTGAATCCCATGTATTTAGCCTTTCATGAGCCTCCCGCCTTGTTTCACTCCTTTGTTCTTCCTCATTCACGGCACAGGAGGTCATCCCTCCCTCTGACACGACAACAATTATTTCCTCCTCATTTGGTTGGTTCCAGTCTTTTTCTTTGGATGACCTTTGTTCTTAAAATCCTCTGTGAAATCCAGCCCATTAGTTGTGCAATGGACTGATACTGCAGGAGAACGGAGTATGTACCTTCCACAACAGAGGGGGCACCCATGGTCCAGTTAGCAAAATATCTACTGTGCATGTGGAAGAGGCAAAATGTGGTTCTAACAAGTCCCCAGAAGAAGAGAATGGCAAACTACTCCTGTAACTTTTGCAAGAAAACTGCCTCCATGTGTTCACGTAGCCCCCCACCCCCCAGGAGTTAACCTCAACACATGGGCATCCGTACCATACTGTAAACAACTTGGTGGATAAGCAAAATATAGATAGGATATAAGATATACAGACTTTCTTCACTTACCTTTAATCAGTATTACAAACCCATGAAGTCTTCATTTGGGGCTGCACTGTCTGTACATTAGTGGAGACTGAAGAGGCCCCACCCACTAGGGATGTGCACAGATGGGTTTTTTGGCATTTGATTCATAACAAATCAAATGTTAAAAAAAATTGCATTCATTCGAATAGATCCTCTTTAGATGTGGTAGGATTCTATCCTGGATATATGCATCCTATATGAATGCATACATACCCTAGATAAGTATCCTGGATACATATCCTATACAAATGCATACATATCCTGGATATACATCCTGGATACATATCCTATATGAATGCAGACATATCCTGGATACGTATCCTATACAAACGCATATGTATCCCCAGTTAAAGACTGTCCAAAATATCCGTACAAATGTTCCAAAACATTTGTATTTGTACCAATATTAATGTATGAATGTTGTGACATTTGATTTGTGTACGAATGTACAAATGTGTATGAATAACAAATGCTTACAAATATCCGTACATATCCCTACCACCCGCTGCTATTTCACTCCATCTGCCTGAAATGGAGCCAAATCCAGATCAGGAGGCTCCTGATCTGCAATACCAAAAGACCTGATGAAACAGGTTAACCAGCATACCAGAAAATGCAATCCAGAACACAGAGACGTGCAGAAAGCAAGCCTCCATTTTTTGAACCACTGGGGGACTCACTTCAGTGGTACAATAAAGCGTGCCACTGAAATTGGCCTTCCTGGGGCTCTGAGGCTAGGAAGTTTTATTTTAGCTTTCAGAGACCTTGGAGACTGCCCCCAAAATGTCTGTGAGCTTCTCGGGCAGTAGAGTGGCTAAGTTAGAACAATGTTGACATGTAGAAAATGCTGTACCAAACCAAGCCTTGCCATGACCAAGACCTAAGGGCCTCATGTGGTCCTAATCACAGAAAGGTAAGTGCAGAAAGGCTGACTTTTGGAAAAATCAGGAAACTGGATGGATGGATGGATGGATGGATGGATGGATGGATGGATGGATGGATGGATGGATGGATGGATTTAAACAGAATATATCTACAAGAATCCATAAAATAGCAGTCAAAAAGACTGAGAGAAGAATAAAGAAAAACTATAAAATCTCTAAGGTAAGTCTATTCTAAAGCCTAGAACACCACAGAGAAATTGCTCTTTTTAGTTGTCTTTGCATGAACCTCACAGAGAGATGGAATTAAGAGAAGCCCAGAGGATCTTAGCTAGGTAGGTTGGAAGCAAGTCATTTAGGGCTTCAAATATCAGAGTTAAAAAATTAGCACCATGAACTGGGCTCAGAAGTAAAACAGCACCCAGAGAAGAAGAAGAAGAAGAAGAAGAAGAAGAAGAAGAAGAAGAAGAAGAAGAAGAAGAAGAAGAAGAAGAAGAAGAAGAATTGGCTTTTTGACCCCACTTTTCTCACTCATTTAAGGGGACTCAAAGTAGCTGACAAATCTTCTGTTCTTCTCCCCACAGCAGACACACTGTGAGGTAGGTGGGTATGTGAAAGCTGGCTTCATGGGGGACAGCAGAATCGAATACGGTATTCCCAGGTAAGAGTTCAGCTCCTTAACCACTAGACCAAACTGAATCACAGAAGAGCACAGAATCCAGGTTGAGTCCCAAATCCCTGTTAGCAGTATAGCTGCAGTGTTTTGTAAAGCTTCAATTCTGAATGATATTCAAGGGCAGCCTCATGTGGGATGCATTGTAATAACCAAGACTAGAGGTTAGAAGAGCGTAGATCAGTGTACCCAGATGATATTTGTTCAGGAATGATTTAACTGCCTGAGTAACCTAAGATAGAAATGAAAGCTCCTAGCCACTGGTGCTACCTGAAATTCAAGTGACAGATTTGGATTCAGAATATCTAAATTTGATACATGTTCTCCCCCAGGTAAGTACAGAAGTGGATAACTGTTGAGAAGATCTTATTTTTTCACTTTTTAACTCAAAAATCCAGGATACACAGTAGCTACAGAATATCTCATTAGGATTCAGCTTCAAACTATTGGACTGCTTCCATCTGCTCATTGCCTCCAGATACTGTCCAGGACCTGAATCACCCCACCTGACACAGATGGAATAACATATAGATCACCATAATGAAGATATTAAACTCCAAAGCCCCCACCCAGCAGTTTCATATAGACAGTTGCTCATAAAATCTAACTTAGAGACCATGAGCTTGCATGAATGAAACTCCCCCAAACTGAGAAAATTGAAAGGGAAAGTTAAAAGAGTCCAGGTCACTGCAAAATGTATGAAAATTGCATTTGCAATAATGGAGGTACAGCTGGAATGCATACTTGAAAGGAAAAAGGCCACAGCCAATTCCAAGAGTGTTTCTGCACTTTGCTTCCCAACTGTGGGATGGGAAAAGTGCATCCCCACTGGTGAGCACTAGCATTTGCACTTGTGAATGGCAGTGCATGCCAAAATACCCCCAACACGGCTGCAGACCTACCTAGGTCTGGATGCAGGTCCAGGCGCTATCATCTTCTGTGTGAAGCTTGGCGCAACTGTGTGTGCACCATCACCATGAGACTTTTGACATGACATGTTTGGGGTCATCTGAGGTGCCAGCATGTTTGTGGAGCACCTCAGATGACCCCCAGAACAGGCAGAGGTACAAATGGTTGCTCCTCTGGCTGGAATAGGTAAGGGCACCACCACTAATAGATGCTGGGGTAGCATCTAGGATGGCAGGAGACATTTCTGATGGGGAAATGCCTCCTGCAAAGTGCAAATGGTGTCTCTCAGAAGCTACCCTGGCATCTACTAGCAGACCAAGTGCAAACTGGCCTCAAGACAGCACCAGTGAGCCAATTTCATCTAGTGGTTAGGGAACCATACTCCTATCTGGGAATACCGCATTTGATCCCACCCTTCCCCAGAAAGCCAGCTGGGTGACCTTGGGCTAGTCACAGCTCTCTTCTGAGCTCTCACAACCCCACCCACCTCACGGTGTCTGGTGTGGGGAGAAGAACAGAAAGCTTTTTCAGCCACTTTGAGTCCCCTTAAATGGGTGAGAAAAGTGGGATAGAAAAACCAACTCTTCTTCTTCTTCTTCAGTGTAGCTTAAAGAGTGCAGAACAGGGACATAAGATGGCAACGGACAGAAAGGGGAAATTACCAAGAATATGGAGATTGCAGAGAGGCTGTATGAATTCTTTTCCTCTGCTTTCATAGAGCAAGATGGACAGCACATGTCTGTAACTATTTTTTTTCAGAGAGAGAATCAGAAAAATCAAATTGGATAGTGGTAGCCAAAGATGAGGTCTTCACATGTCTGGATAAACTAAATGCATCTCTGGGAGCAGATGGCATTCATCAGAGAATTCTTAGAGAACTCAGATGTGAAATTGTTGATCTTCTAGCAAAAATATATAATCTTTCTCTAAGATCAGGCTCTGTGTCTGAGGACTGGAAGATAGCAAGTGAAACACCAATCTTCAAAAAGGAATCCAAGGGTGACCCAGGAAATTACAGACCAGTCAGCTTAACTTCAGTTCCAGGTAAGGTGATGGAAACCATCATTAAAGATAAAATCAGCACACACATGGAGGAGTAAGTGTTGCTGAAATAAAATCAGCATGGCTTCTGCAAGAGTAAATTACTTACTAACTTGCTAGAATTTGGGGGAACTGGCAATAACCATCTAACTTTCAGAAAGCTTTTGACCGAGTTCCTCATCAAAGGCTCTTGAATATACTAATCAGTCATGGAATAACAGGGTAGTTTCTATCCTGGATTGGTACCTGGTTAAAGAACAGGAAACAGAGCAGTAATAGCTGGGCAAGTCTTCAAATGGGGGAAAGTAAAAACTGGAGTCTCTCAAGACTCAGTATTGGGACTTGTGCTTTTTTAATTTATTCAAAAATTGTCTAGAAGGAGGAGTAAACGGTGAAATGACAAACTTTGCCAACAGTATCAAATTATTCAGGTTAGCGGAAACTGAAAAAGATTGCAAATAATTCCAAAGGGACCTTTTTGATGCTGGTTGAGTGGGCAACCAAGTAGTAAATACACTCAAAGTTAGGAAATACAACTTGACACACATTAAAACAAGCAAAACAATGATACCATAATTTGATGGCATCTCAGATTTCTGCAATGAACTGGAGGGTTCTATTGGATAGTGCAATTATGGTGCCTTTTTGCATATGCCTTTGGTGATCACTGATGAGAGTACTGTGTTAGGAATATTGACTGTTATGTATATTTGTGTACATTCCTATATCCTATTTTTTTCTTAGCCAACACTGAGACATACAGCATCATTTTGCAAGCTGTAAGCAATATTAAAAGAGGAACGCTATATTTTGCTCAAGCAATCATTAGCTATTCCCCAGTTTTTGGAATCATTAGCTCCCATTTCCTTTCCCTATCTTTTGAAGAAAACTATTGTCAAGAGGAAAGGTGAATCTCCACTTAAAGGTTTACCTTTAATTTTCTCAAACTATGCTTTGATTTGTTGGGAATGCAGTTTGGGTAGTTCAAAGGGAGACTCTTAGCTGAGCCTTGCCCCTCCCTCAAGACCCTGGCAACTCCAATTTGCTGGACATCACTGAAGGCAAGTCATGGATTTCCTGGAAAGAACAATCTTGGCACAGTTTATCTTCCCTGCAGATATCAGATTAATCAAAGTCTCCCTATTAGGACTACTTCCTGCTTCTTCAAGATTCAGTAATCCTAAATCTTGATTAAGTAATCAGTAGTAGATTCCAGTTACAGCAGTGTTTTTGTTCTATTTCCCATACATTTTAAGCCATGTGCTTCCACACAGAGCAATTGTTTTCATTCTCTTTTGACTTCTGAGTCAATGTGACCACTTTGGATATATAGTATCCCTGATCCTTCCTTTCCCTTGATTCTGTTATTTTTGAACTAGTTGTTTCCTTTGATTGCGGCAATCATTTCACAAAGGTTGCAATCACACACAGTGTCCTCTGACGCCCTTTGGAATGCGGAAGCAGATAGTTTCCATCTACTGTCACTTAAGCAGAGATGCTGGTGCTTGGCGTGGTTAGGCCCCTTAGGCACTTTGTACATCCCATTCACTGGCACAGAGCATGGAGCTCACTTCCTGGCCCAAATCAAATCTTGGGACCAGGGAGGAAGAGATTATGGGTGCTTCCGCACAGGGGCAAAAAATCCGGATCTACTGCGTCCGGATTTAGCAAAACCAGATTCCAGAGGACCCAGTTTTGCTAAATCCGGATCACCGGTAGATCCAGATTTACAGGGTAGATCTGCATCTAAGAGATGCGGATCTACCACGCCCCCGGTCCCTCCGCACACGCAGCATGAGGGCGGAATAGATCCGGATTGGAGGTGGGTGCTGTGCTCCGGGGCCCTCCCCCGGCCCGCCACGATTGGCTCCTCAGACTAGAAGGCGCACCTGCATCCTCGGTCCCTCCTCTCACAATCAAGGCAACGCTGAACAGGAAAGGAGGGGATTCCGCCGGCTCCCCCCTGGGTGGGCTAGGGTGGGCTTTAGGGAAGCTCGCCCTGGCTCCATAAGCAGCGATCCACCGCTTCTGGGGTGAGGGCGAGCTGAAAGGTAGGAGTCCCCCGGCTCGCCATGCTTGGCTCCAAGGAACCAATCATGGCGGGCCGGGGGAGGGCCCCCGGTAGGCATGCTTGCTTTGTGCGGACGCATCCTAAATGGATGCGTTTTAACAACACAAGCCCAATTAAGCACACATAATATGTGGTGTGCAAGTAACACACATTTAGCACACATTAGTGACAGATAGGCGCAGACGCACCTAACCGGATGTGTGCTAAATGGACCCGCAAATGCGGACGCGCTGCCAAGAAAGTGTTACTAATGCGTGTTGCTGTGTGGACACACCTCGTAGGATGTGTCCAAAACAGCAACGTGTGTGCGGATTCGCCGCGCCAGATGTGTGCTTAATGGGTGTTAAAAGGCCAGTGCGGAAGCACCCTATGACTATACTGGCAGCCCTCTGCCATAATAGCTGCTAGTCCCAGCCTAACTTTGCATGGCAGGGAGATAAGTACATAAGAGGAGCCCTGCTGGATCAGGCTACAGCCCATCTAGTTCAGCATCATGTCTCACACAGTCGCCCACCAATTGCCCATGGGCAATTTATATGCAGAAGGATAAATTGTATCCTAAAGCTCTGCTGGGGACCCAAAAAAGTTCTCAGGGTGCCTCAATGGCATTGCACACAAGAAGCACAGAGTGTGATGTTTCTGGGCACCTTCACCAGAAGACTTATCTTGTGGGTGGTAGAGAAGAAGCAAACGGAAGCCACTGATAAAAAAAAAATACCTGGTTTCAAAAGGGAATATGATAAAATAAGGTATTATGTTAAGGAGTAAACCAGAAAATGGAGCTGGGAGAAAGAAGGAATAGTGGCAATGCTGGAGTAACACTAAAGGGTAGGACTCTCTCTCATTGCTTCTTTTTCTTTATTCTTCAATGGCAAAGAAACATGTATGTAGGGCAAAAAATAAAAGAAGAAGAAGAAGCAGAGGGAGAGAGATCTAAGTTGGACCTTGGAATATATTCTGATCCAAGCCCTAGTGTTCCATGGGTGTTTTTCCACTGTCACTAGAAGTACCCATTAAGTACCCATTAATGGGTACAAAAATGCCATTACATACCCATTAATGGGTACTTTTAGTGACAGTGGAAAAACACCCCATATCTACCCCAGAATATAGGAAACCCTCTCTCCTCTTAGCATGTGTCATTAGATGGGGCAAAGTGATGGATTGGGATGCGGTGCCAAGTAGGAATGTGCACAAATGTTTATTTGTTTATTTGTTTATTTGTATTTGATTTGTATCAAATTGAATACAAGACAATTCATATTCATTTGAATAGATTCCCTTCGAATGTGGAAGGATTCGTAATTGATATGAATGTTCAATCCCATACAAATCCCATATGAAGCTTCATACGAATGTATCAAAACATTTGATTCGAATTTGAATATCAGTCATCAAATGTGTCAACATTTGATTCGAACTCAAATATCCAAATTCGTACGAATTCATACGAATTTCGAATGCCACCGATATTTGTGCATAGCCCTAGTGCCAAAACTTTAAAGATGTTCACAAGTAGACCAGAAGTGGTATTCCAAACTACAAAAGGGTACGTAGACAACAACCTTTTGTAGGCCAGAACACCAGGTAGCAATGCTGGAAGTTACACCAGAAGACAGCACACTGTCAAAACGGCCCCTCTCAGTAACAGTGAAGGCTCTTCAAGGTTGGGTGCAACCATCAGAGTCAATGGACATGGTAGAATGGGACAGGATGGGCCATCCAAAAGTCAGATGCTACCATCCTGCTGCAGCTGTTACCAGCCTTTTCCCCAGGAATATGAAGTTTTAGTGCTGTGACACTAAAGGAGGGGATTTGTTAAGGCACAGAAACCTCCAGAACTGGCAAACCTGTACTTAATCCCCCATTCATTCATAAGAGCTGCTGTGGCCATCCTTTTTCACCTGATTTGACTCTGGACATGTGCTATTAGTCCTGAAAGTCTGAGCTCTAATGGGGCCAGCCTGCTAGTATATCGCTTGGCTTGCGCTTCTACTGGTTTTTGATATTGACAGGCAGTTGATTACTGGCAGATCAGACAGTCTGCCATTTCTGTGTCTATTTGAAAGTATTTACTTGCATTTTAATAAAAGTTTATTCTTGTTTTTTTGAACAGTATTGACTCAGAGAGTGTTTTCCTTTGGCTGCTCTTTAATTTTACGCTACACTGGGTCAATTTATTATTTCTAAAGCCTTTGCCTTAAGATCCTGTACTGAGAGCCTGTGGCTGGATAGAGCTATTTTCCCACTAAAACCAGTTAGTCCCAGACCACTGCTCATAACACAGCAGCAACCAGTCCCACTGTGTGATGGGATGCATATTCCACTCCAGAGTGTTCATCCTGCCCTGGAATAAGGAAGGTAAGTGCAGAAGTGGCCATGCATTTGACATGGATTGAAACTGGATTCAAAGTGGATTCAGGCCAGATTTGATGCTTTGAGAGCAGATATGTTAAGAGATATGTATCGGATATGTATCAGATGCATACGCATTCCTTTCAGATATTCGTATGAATATATTTGTATCGTATAGAATCCTACTACATTCGAAGGGGATCTATTCGAATGAATACAAATTTTCTTACATTCAATTTGATAAAAATCAAATGCAAAACAAAAGAACATTCAGGCACATCCCTAGACAGAACTGACAGTGAGTCCAACCAGTCCTGCCTTAGCATTGTTTGCTGGAAGATTGGTTGTAGGAAAAGGAAGTAAAGAGAGGCAGGTACAGAGCTCTTTCTAGGATGCCTTTGGAAAAAGGTGGCTTATAACAGATGCAGCTCGCCACATTTATTGACTACAAATGCTACCAGCAAATAGCCACTTAGCCCCTCCCACCTGCATTAATATGCTAGCTCCCTATAATCTCAAGGAGGGAATGCATGAGAAATAGGTTTAGATTTGGCCACTATTATTGAAAAAATAAACTTACAAACTCTATATGTGCAACAACTTGCAAAAATACAGATGAATTTGTATGTAGATGGTGTTCTGCCTCACATAGGTTAAAGCCTTATCCACTCAAGTGTGGGAAATGTATACCACTTTTAGCATTGAATGTTCAATGAAATAAGGCATTGCCAGAATTAGGATTACTGTGTGTTTTCATTGGGATGAGAAGTCAAAGCATAAAGAATTAACAGTACTTCCTGTTAGCCCAGTGGTTCTAACCTGTGGGTCACGACCCCTTTGGGGGTCGATCTACTCTTTCACAGGGGTTGTCTAAGACCATTGGAAAATACTCTGTTTTAATTATGTTCAATGTGTAACAATGAAAATACATCCTGCATATCAGATATTTACATTACGATTCATAGCAAAATTACAGTTATGAAGTAGCAACGAAAATAATTTTATGGTTGGGGGTTAGGGTTTGGGTTAGGTTGGGGGTCACCACAACATGAGGAACTGTATTAAAGGGTCACGACATTAGGAAGGTTGAGAACCACTGTGTTAGTCCCTACTAAATGATGATTAGGGATGTGCATGAATATTTGTATTATTTGTGATTTGTATGAATTCATAAAAATTCAGGCATTCAGATTCACTACATTTGTGAATGTGGGAGGTGAGAAAGTGCCTGCCCCAGGCATATCTGCAATGGATCCAGAGTGGATTCAAGCCAGATTGAGAGCAGATTCAAAGAGGACTGAGAGCAGATTCAAAGTGGATTCAGGGTGGATTTGACACATTCTGAGTGGATACATATGGGATATGTATGGGATTCATATCTAACATTTGTATCGAATTCATATGGAGCATTCATATCGAACTGAATTCTACCACATTCAAATAGGATCTATTCGAACGAATACTAATGATCTTGCATTCAGTTCAATACTAATTTTTTTTGCATTTGACATTTTTCCTCCATCCATGGAAGCGGCAGCCACCCAGCCACCCAGTTAGGCTCGGTGAAGGGGTCCCTTATGGGTGGCGCGTCCATGCCAGGAGGAAGAGGGCAGGGCAGCCCCAAAAAGCGGCTTTTATAAAGTAGCCACTTGAATCCCCCCTTGAGTCACGTATGCCACGTATGACCCTCAGAATCCAGATTGAACGCGATTAAGTTAAAAGTAATGGGAACAGGCAAATTCACATTTGCATCCATGGTCTATTATTTCGGTTTAGGGAAAGCGAAACAAGCTTGCTGTGGGAATTCGCCCCAGGTGTGAACACAGCTGGTACAACCTCAGTTCAAACTAATGAATAGGCCATCCTGTCTTAGACTTGTGTGACCAGGGCCTGTGTTTCTTACCACCCTAGTACAAGTTCTTTGCAGTTGTCTCAGTTTGAATTCTTTTATGCTGAACATGGATGACAAATGCTTGAAAATGATATCCCATGTTTCTTTTTTAATACTTCTTAAAGGTTAGGAAAGAAAATAGCATAAGCATCATAGGAATTGCATCTATGAAGATGTTCTGTCTTTCTGTGTATATGGGCTTATTCTGTTTCATACTACTTGTATGGTCTCTCCTATTGGAAATGAATAAATATAATTATTTCCAGCAACAAATAATGAACATGTGGTGAAGGGTAGGATTTCTTCAAGGCCTACAGTGAAGTTTTGTGTTTGAAATACTATCTGTTTGAATCAAAGCATTTGGTTTGAAATAAGGACATGCTACTAAGTAAGCTTCTAAGTATAAATTTCAGGTCCTCCATAGATATTCTTTCCGTTCCACTTTGAAGATGCTGAATCTACAGATACAGTTAAAACATCAAATGCAATGTCACGGAGAAAATGACACTCCTTCAAAGGGTGGATTAATATTTGCCAAAGAGCAATGTGGCATAACTGTCATGTCTAGAATTTACATGCATCAGAAATGATTCCAGCCCCTTCCCTGTACATTCCCAAACAACAAAAAGAAATCTGTTAACATATAAAGCATACTGAGCAACTATTGCACAGGGCGTAGTGAGAGAGAGAGAGAGATTGCTTGCCTTCAATTTTATGTAATAAAATAATGCATGCTTCACTTCTCGAATTCAAATATTAAAAAAAAAGTTTTCAACTATTCTTTGTGTCATTTAATGATGACTACAGAAAATGGTTTCTCTTTGCTGAGAGTTAATAAAATGGCAAAGAAAGCAGTTTGGGAAGGTCTAATTTGATATGAAAAGCCATGTCTTGTCCAAAAAAAATGTATTTTCTAAATTGTGTGCCAGTTCTAGTAATCTCTCCCCAACCCCCCCGCCCATCATTTGAGCGCAGACTTTGAATTCTGACTTGCATATCCCTGTTTTTTTTGGCTCCAGCCTCTAAAGATTTCCTATAAAAGAAAGCAGGAAATGAATGGTGATATGTTGGTCAACAGCTTCTCCTCACAGTCTGTCTGTCTTGAACCTGCTGATTTATTTTCATTTGCCTTCTGTTGCTTGGTCTCTTGCTCATTTCTTGCAAATTTAAACACATTTCTTCTAATCAGTCAGTCTCTAACTTTAAAAGCTTTCACGCTCGCCTATTTTGTGTCTTAAGAACATGAGAACATAAGGTTGGGTTTCCATTGTACAGAAAAGCTGCTAAAATGGGACTCAGAGAGGTCTCAGGGCAATGAGTCTCTATTACAGTAAATGAAGGCCATTTCTCCACTTCCGGGTAGAAGATGCCTGAACAGGGAAGGCACCATGAAAAAAAATGTACCCTGAAAATTCATCTTCAATTCACAATTGAAGCAAATGTCCGAATATTGGTTAATCTTTAGAATTGTTCATTTGAACATTTGAACATTCAAACATTCGCGTTTGTAATCAAATGCTGCAAAAGTGTGAACACCTGATTAAATATGCTCATATTTGCATGGTCCAATTTGTTCAAATGGTCAGACATCTGAATGTCCGCACTTTCAATTCGATGCAAAAAATTTGCAAATTTGAACATTCGATCTAATTTTCACACGTGGCTTTGTTTGTGCACATCCCTAATGTGCCCTCCTCATCTCTATTTTGGGTCAAGGAGATGTCATTTTCTGCAGTACCTTCATTTAAAGCATGGAAAAGCTCCCTGCACAGAAGGCACCTCCATCAAAGATAGGGCTAGCAAAAGACACCAGCACAACTGGCAAGATGCACCTGCTGGTACCAAAAATGGACTGAGCAGCAGTGAGTGCCTTCTTGGGAAAATAAGGGTGCCCCAGAGATGTGAGTGGAGACACCATCAGAGATTAGTTGTCCTGAGGTACTGTTTAAGGTCCCTTTGCTAAGCAATGGAGACACCGCCTAAGACAGTGGTTCTCAACCTTCCTAATGCCACGACCCTTTAATACAGTTCCTCATGTTGTGGTGACCCCCAACCGAACCCAACTCTAACCCAAACCCCCAATCATAAAATTATTTTCATTGCTACTTCATAACTGTAATTTTGCTACTGTTATGAATCGTAATGTGCAGGATGTACGTCTGATATGCAAGATGTATTTTCATTGTTACAAATTGAACATAATTAAAGCATAGTATTCACATCAACCACAGCTGAATATAAAAGTGTCATTTTTATCTTCAGTACTGCTGCTTTCTACACAGTAGTTGCTCTCTACTGTATTTGTATGGGGTATATATGATGGGGTTAGCGTGATGATGTCATCACGCCAGGTACTCGTATGTGGGCATATCTGCATGTGGGCAGACCCGCCTGGAGATGGATAGAGGAGCGGTGTCTTGGTTCCTATGTGTTTTCTGATGGCCTTAGACAATCCCTGTGCAAGAGCAGATTGACCCCCAAAGGGGTCGCGACCCACAGGTTGAGAACCACCGGCCTAAGATATGACCCAATGGAATGGATCCATAGCCTACCTAGTCGAGCACTCTATTCTCACAGTGGCCTACCAGGAAGCCACAAGGAAGCCCACCAGAGTCAGACCATGCTCCAGAAAAATCACATGTGGCTGGGACACCTCCTGTTGCCCTGGTTCTATCCTGGCCAGTCATGCTCTCTGCTGTTAAGTGTCTGTCATACTATACAGGTATGCACAGCAATCCAGGTTTATTGATGAAGGAGGAGAAGGAGCAGTTGGCTTTTGTACCATACTGTGTCCACCCACTTAAGGGACTCAAAGTGACTGACAAACATTCTGTTCTTCTTCCCGCAACAGACACCCTGTGAAGTAGCTGAGATTGTGAAAGCTCAGAAAGAGAGCTGTGACTAGCCCAAGGCCACCCAGCTAGCTTTGTATAGGAGTGCAGAACTGAATTGGGGAACCTCTAACCACAAGGACAAACTGACTCACATGTCTAAGCTGTTAATGTATAAGACTCTAGAACAGTGATGGCCAACCTATGCCACACGTGTCACAGGTGACACGCCAAGCCCTTTTGGGTGACACACAGGGTCACCCTTGCACCTGGGCCTGTAGGGCTTGCTTGTTCTTGAAATGTACGAAATACCAACTTTCAACTGAAAATTGAGCAAATGTAAAGAATTATTTGTTTTTGCTTTTAATAAAATACATATATCAAAAATATAACATTTTACTAGAGCTACAAATATCACAAAATGATGGATATTTCTAGATGTGACACAGCACCCGAGTTAAACTCGGTTTTCTTGTGAATTTTGACACACCGAGCTCAAAAGGTTCACCATCACTGCTCTAGAAAATGGTCTGAGAGGCAGTTATGACATTTTAAAAGAGGTTCCACAGTGGATTGGAAACATGATTCAGCTGCCTTAACTGCAGTCAGAATGCACTCCTGAACATTAGCAAGAGAGGTCAAGGAAGGGCCACAGAGTGAAGCACAGACTGCCATGTAAAGACAGGCAACATCAATGCAAGATGTAGTGATTTTGCTCTCACACCAAGTTTGATATGGAGCTTTTCATGCCCTACATGATGCTCAAGCACATATCTCCCTTATGTGTACAAGTACTGTGCAAGATAGTTTATCTATGCAAGACTGATGCATAGTTCAATAATTAAAACTCTATGTGTTCCTATTCCAGAGGAGGAAATCTTTACCCTGTAAGTGCTGGCAGGACTTGGCTATCTCCTGACCACAGGGAGGAGAGAGGTGTTTTGCTCTGCATTACCTTCTGGCCAGTCATGGGCAGAAAAACCTGATACCCATTGGGCTCTGAAGCATTCTCAGCACACAGGGAGAAATACTGCCAGGTTTACTAGGGAGAGACCACAAACTTGCTCTTTTACTCCTATCTTCCTCTGTTGGTGCCCCTGTAACTAGCTGCTGATGCTTATACCTATGGCTTCTGACCCACGATCATGGATCCTGTCATATAGTTTGCAAAGAAGAAACAGCTATTTCTATACCCTCTATATTTAAACATTATTCTCATGTTTTATCTTTACTAATAACTTATGTATATTGCACACTCAAACTATAATGTATTCCCTGACTGTAAACCACCTGAACACTATTTTGACCTGGAAAGGTGGTATCCAAATAAATGAAATGAAATGTTTAAAGTGTTCTGAACATTATTACTAAATAACACAAATCATTGTTCTATATTTATGTCCTTTGCAACAACAGTTCACTGAAGCATTCTGTATTTTCATCTATTTCTAAACAGCAAGAGATCGTGAGTGATGTAAATTACACATTTCTCTTCATGCTGATTATTAGCTTATTGACAAAACATCCTACAAGCTTTATCTATTCTGGTCTAATTTAGTATAAAAAATAAAATAACTAAAATCAATGCAGCTAAGCAGATGGAAGCTAAGAACAGATGCAGAAGAATGCATGCATTTGAAATATACATTAGTCTTCAGTCATATATATCTCCAGTTATTTTAACCTGAGCATGAAATAAACCTCTCTCTCTCCCCCTCTCTCTCTGTGTATGCATATAGTTTTCTAGATAATTGATGCAGGTACTTACAACATGTGGTTTCCACAGAATACTTAACAATGCAATCAATAAACTTTTTACCATCATTACAATTCCAAAACCAGAAATGACTGGTCAGAATATCTGCAATGTTTTTTATTTTACTGACTCCATCATCAAAGCTGATGGAGTAATTTCCCATTACCAACTCCAGTACAATTTAATGAAAAGTAATAGACACCCGGGTATGATTAGGAAATAGTTTTGTTCACTAAGTGATGTGTTGATATTAAACATCTATCATGCAAGCTCATGCATTTTATCAACTGCAAGCCAATGAACCCTTAACAGCCTCTCTTAGAACTTGTACTGAAGTCTCTTATTTGTAAATCAGCCTTTAAAAAGCTCGCAAAACAGCAAATGCATCTTTGTATCTAAATACACCAGAGTATACTGTATCTATACAGCCATAGATCATATTAAATCAATGAAAAGACCACTCCTTAAAGTCTTTCTTGGAACCTGAGGTGTGTTGACAATACTCTCTTTTTAGGCAAGGTATCAGAGAGGGTTGTGGTTGTGAAGCTGCAGGTGCTTTTCAAGAAACTAATTATTTAGACCCATTTCAATTTGGGTTCAGACAAGTTTGCAGACACAATCAACCTTAGTTGCCCTTATGGATGGTATTTTACAGGAAAGAGAGAGAAGGAGCAGTTTCGTCAATTCTCTTTGATCTCTCAGTGGCCACAGTATTCTTCTGAATAGTCTTCAGGAGATGGAAGTGGTTCTGCTCCTACCTGCAAGAGAAATCCTATAAAGTTGCATTTGTTGACTGCAGTTCTGCGTCTTCAGAACTAATATGTGGTATGCTATTTAGCATCTATGTGACACCACTCAGGGCAATCACTGGGAGCTGTGAGACTGGATGTTATTAGTACCCAGATGATACTCAGTTCTATTTCTTCATCACATCTCCATCAGGAAAACCTGAGAATGCATTGATGAACTGAATGAGGGTCAACAAACTGAAGTTGAATCACAAAAATGGAAACTCTGTGGGTACCAAGTATCAAGGCTCAGGAACTGTGATCTTTCCCTGTTCTAGATGAGATTGCACTACCTTGGAAGGAGTCATCCCTGTCCATGGAGTTTCAGGTGTCCTCTGTACTCAGAAAAGTCTACTACCAGCTTTGGATGGTATACCATTGGTGCCCTTTCTTAGACAAAGACAGCCTGGCTACTTTGTTGTCCACACCCTGGTAGCGTCATGCTTTGATTTAGTATAATGTGTCACATGTAAGGTTAACTTTGTATCTGCCCCAGAAGTTGCAGCTAGTGCAACATGATGCAGCCAGGTTGTTGCGTAAGTGCCTGTTTGGGCACATAACAGTCTTGTCCTTAAGCATGTGTCTTGGCAGAGTACCTCCCTCATTACGAGCCCGGAGAGACCCTGAAGGGCATTCCACAAAATGCAGAATGCCAGCTCATGATGGCCTTCAGCTGGGACTTGTCTGTGGTAGCACCTACCTTATAGGACTTCCTCCTCTCTGCTGTTCATGAGGCAATTATAATCACAGCTTTTAAGGCACTTGTTAAAGAGATATATTTCACCTGGGCATTTCCTGTGTGAATGACTGTTGTTTCCCTAACCCACCTATCCAACTTTAAAGGGTCTTTAACTGTTGAATTTCTAAAGAGTTTTTTTCTTGCTTTTAATCTCTTCTTTAAACTGATTCGAGATTTTCTATTAAAAATGGTAAATAAATGCCTGAAATAAATAATAATGAATAATAAATTTGGTATAACTGCTGGATTAGAATACATTCTACAGGCCAGTTCTGTTCAACCTGAAATGGCAAAATAAGAACAGTTGTCCTGCCCTTTACACTACTTCTTAGTTGAGTTCACAGCCTCAGCTAGGCAGTCAGAAAACTGTTGCATCCCTGAGTTTCCCTATATATAGTTTATAAGCAGACAAATCAGATGGCAACCTCAAGGCATCCTGGGAGCTTCCTTTTGTCATGGAAGTCATATTCCCACCGGCCTTTGTATGGCAAGGCAAGTGTCTGCAAGTTGGAAAGATTGAGTTCTGTACATTGTTCTGTGAGAATCCGATGAATTAGATTGCTTTATGAACTGTATATCTTAATCAGAAGACATGCTAGTCTAGAGGTGTGCTATTACATTGGTTAGCTGGCAGATATGTGACAGTTCCCTTGATGTAATGAACCAAGAGAGTCCAATTTCTCATTTAGGACCATATCACTCCAGTGTGAGTCTCCACAAAGGCTGCAGCAGCAGGAGGCTCCAGTCCTACCACAGAGGTAGAAGGTACACCAACTGCATGGCCAACACGTCACAGCTTTCAAAATTTCAAAACTGCAGAACAAAAGTTCCACAACTGCAAGGTTACCATATAGTGCAGTTTAGTGCAAGACTGAAAGTGGCCTCAGAAGTCAGATATTTTTGGTCCAACACTAAATCAACTCATGGGGAAATCAGCCTCCAACACAGCTGTCAATCTTGGTGGTAGTAGAGAAGGTGAATGATGGGGCAATCCATTCTCAGAGTTCTTCCTTATGTGCTAAACACAAGATGTATCCAAGAATAGATGCTGTGGCCTTGGAAGTAGCCTACAGCCCTAGTGCGGGTTGACACATCTGCTCACTAGTCCCAGAAGCAATCTAGTGATACTCCTTTTCAATAGGACGTCAATCCTCTAACCTTATTTTACATTTAAGTCAATAACTCCCAATGCATGGGTTGTACACATAGGGTTTTTTAGAAACTAAACTCTGGTATACAAGAAAAATCAATGATAAAGTTAATAAGACAAAAAACCCTATTTTAAAATTTTATTCATATACATTTTTTTATATATGTTTAGCACCCGATAATCCTTTGAGGCTATAGTCCTAAATACATTTTACAGTCAGCAAATTTCACTGGATACAAAGAGAGTTCCTTTAACACACCCTAAAATGAATTATGCATTTTTTAAGTATGACACTGATACCAGAAAAGTAATTTGCAAAAGCAAAGAAATTTTGTGAAGCAGGAATAACATACAGATAAAATCAAATTACTAGTGTCAAGGACTTTCAGTAATATCGATTTCACAAAATGTTATCCTCCTAGGCCAGTCTGTTTCAATTCAATCCCAGCCCAGATGCTGTAGACAATTCTCCTGGGCCATAAGGACTGGGCTTTGAAAATAGCCACAGTGCCAAAATTATTCAGGAGATCTGGTTGGGAAAGACTACCTTAATTTACTGTTTTATTTATATATTTCTGCTCTACTCTACCATGTCATTTAAACAACAGTAATAGAAACAAAGGGCCTTTCCACACAGGCTCTAAAAATAGATTTAGGGAATGGAATAAGGGTCCCTTTGAGGACGCCATGTCCTCAAGTCGGCGCGCAAAACTGGTTTCTTAAACCGGTTTTGCTGCCTAAATCCTACCCAGATGTAAGACCTGAAAAATTAGGCCTTACATCTGGCTTTTCCCCTGAAACCATTTCGGAAGCAAACGCTTCTGCAGTGGCAGGGGAAAGAGCCGGATTGCCGGCGCATGCCCAGCTGTCAAAGAGGGCAGGGAGAGCATGCGCTCTCCCTCTTTGACAGCTGGCCATGCCCACCAGCCTTCGCCATTGGCTCCTTTGGAACCGGCATGGTGAGGCCAGCAGCCAGGTTCCCCGGGTTCCCCTTCACCCGAAAAGGCGCGATGACAACTTCTTGAGCAAGAGGTAAGCCGCAGCCTCCACCCCTACCCCACTGGGGGTTGTGCGCTTGCGATACGGTCGCAGCGTGGTGGCTTCTGGCAGTGGGAGGACCGACGTCCACTATGCATGTGTGCGCCACGGCCGCCATTGGCCAGCCACCCTCACGCTGCCTGGACACTAAACTCTCACTGGGCATTTCTGCACCTTCCCTTTCCTAGAAAAACCTCCCAGGGAAGTCAAGATGGGGGACAGAGCCAGTGTCCAAACTTTGTTTTTATGCCAGAACTTTACCTAAGCACTGGCAAGGTGCAAATCACCTCCATTATGGAGGCAATCACAGAGCTGTGGCAACGGCGTTGCACTATCCCTGCTAGAGCTGATCCTACCCAGGCTCTGTCTGAACCTCCTCCATAGGGAAGAAGTGCAATGGGGAACTCCTGAACATACGGAGTTGCATCTGGTTAGGACACGGCTCCACACAATGCAGATGGACTTTACAAGAGTGGTTTGGTCCATCAAAAGTCAAAGTGCCAGTCACCTCCTCACACCTTGTGCATCCCATCCTTAAAGCCAACATGAGCCTAACTATCTTGAGGTCTCGTGGAAACTGTGATAACCCTATTTATACCTCCTGGAGAACTTAACAGAAATTTGAGACTCAGCTTTCAGTTTGCATCTTTTGGGGCGTCTTCACTGGAAGTTCAGTTCTGATACCCACTGGTTAGCAAAGACTTGCGTCCAAGAGTTCTGAAGTCTGAAAGAAGTTAACACAAGTATGATGCACCTTTTCTACAATGCAAAGGAGAAGCATGGATATCATTGACCAAAGGAACTCATTCTGTTTCAGATTTTCTCTAAGCTGTCAGTAGTCAGTGAAACGGGGGGGGGGGGAATCTTCTCTGAGTATTCTGAGTTCAATAGGATGGTCTTACCCTACCCAAACAGGAACACCTAGCCTCAAAGTTCTTTTCCCACTTCTTCCCCTTCTCTCTCTCCTGACTGTGGCCATGGAACAAACCTTACCTTGCTAGAAACTCCATCTCTGATGGAAGCTCAGTCTATGGAACTCTCTGACTTTTTGGTTACCAGATTTCTCCTGGTTAAAAGTTTGGTATATTATTGTGCTGTCCGTCATATCTCCCACAGCATCCAGGAACCTCCGCCCCTCTCTCCTCTATTCCTCAAGCTATGACACTCACGCAACCATATGGAGATGGTTTTGTCTACATTTATTGTGTAGTTTTGATTTTAGGTAGTTAGATTTAGTTTAGGTAGTTTAAGCCCGGGAAAATTAAACTCTGCTCTCTTTTCCAGCTCATCCTGTCTCCTGCCTGACTTCTTTCCCCTGTGCTCTCCATCTTTAACTCGCCATAGGAGCACATGGTGATCTCTTATTGCATGTTGGTGGTGAATAAGGAATTTACTTTTGTAACACTTGGTGGATCGTACCAGTAACCACTGGTACCAAGTATCGTTACAGCCCTCGGGTTGTAACCAAGAATCACTGTGGTTTTCAGAACTGCAAACCTGCAACCAGGTTTCCCAGAGCCAAAATTTCAAGTTGCAGAGCGCGACTGCAACACGGTGAGAAAAGCAGGGTAGAAAAACCAACTCTTCTTCTTCTTCCTGTTTTTCTCTTTTAAACCTCCATCTTGGAAATAATCTGACTTTAGAGGAAACATATGTCCTGAATGCTGATTATCAACTCCTCTGCCTGATTACTGCAAGATCACAGAGAGCATTAAGGCTGTAGCCCTTGTCTGTTATCAGAAAACTTTTAGCATAAAAGCACCGATGTATTTCTGGCACAAGGCTGTATTTACAGGAAATGGGGGAAGCCACAGGACTTATGATGACACATCATTATACAGTAATTTTAATGGCTGCATTAAATTCTTTGCATGTTTCGCAAACCTCCATTATGACGCTAGCACAACATTTCTGTGAACTTAAGTAAGTACATTTTAGATGTCAAGGCTAAAATTAAATTCTCCAAGAGGTTGCAGCTTTAAGATATACATTTTCTAAAGATATAAAAACAGAACTTCCATGGTGGTATGTGGATCCTTGTTTGACAGTGTAGTTGTGACTGATATTTATAATGTTCCAGTGGTTATTAAAAGCCAGAGAAGATGCCAAGCGAGTGATGCATTTAAAATTTATCTTCATATCACGCATACAGGAATGCCGAAAATTGAGACAAATCAGTTGCTTCCTAGCCCTCCCAGCAAAAAAGGGCCAGAGAAGTGTGGAGAAGTTATTTTATTCTTGTTTGAAGAAGATAATGTCTGTAAACAAAGGGCTCAGTGTTAGGGTCTCCAGTCAGAGCTGTATAGACCTGTCTGAAACACTCTGGGGATGTCAAATCAATCAATATGCACAATATTAACACTTGCACCTGGTGGAGCATTTCTATTGGAAGCATTCCAATTAGAGCGGTCCTAACTGGAGAGGTCCACCTGTCTTTGAACAAGGCTTACCTGCGTTTGGGTGGGTACACCACTCTGTGCCACTTCAAAACTCACCTGGGCTCCACAGCATGCAATGAGGGCTCTGACTGGCCAGCAGCAAATGTTTCTGGCCTCAGAGCCCTGGGAGAAGCACACTATGGTATGCTCCTGAAAAGGGTCTCCATGCTATACTGGTCCACAGAGGTGTGGGGCATTCAACATGCCTCCCAGGGCCAGTCTAACAGCCCATGGACCACTGGAAAACTTGCTAAAGCAGGCCTATCAGTATGCTGATATAAATGGTCACTTGGCCACCTGGTCTAGGGTATGTTGCTTCCAGTGTGGATGCAGTGGCCTATGAAGGGCTGGGGCTTCTCTGGTCCACACCAGAGTACAGAAGAGAGAGGCCCAAAAGAGGACTAGGCCTTGCACTAAGTGCAGAAAAGCCCCAACTGTCTGGCAGAGTACATAGACCTATTCACATTTATGTTTCTGGAGCAATTCTGGATATTTCAGAGGAGGTCCATTATATGCTGCACTGCTGCCACCATTCTAGAACATCTGGGAGCTCTCTCCTTCTGCTTGCGGTATTCACACACTTCACGTAGAGAGGGTGGAGCAGCTGCAACTGAGCAATTATATCCCACAGGCTGATTATCAGGGCAATGTCCTGTCATGCACCAGATGTTGTCATGGCTATTGCCATGATGATCCAGCTGGGGTGGGTCATCCACACTTCAAATGCTGGTGGTCCAGTTGGGGAGCACACCAGCACTTGGTGTAGATGCCTCCTACTGCTCCTGAATTTCACCTCAGTTAAGTGCAATCTGCATAAATGACAACCTATCTTGGCAAAGTTCTTTCAGCAAAAGGAAGTAATGGGTTCTTTCTTCCTGAAACCCATATAACTACTCATTTTAAGGACAGAATTTTATACTAGAAATGCAAGAAATTTAAACGGCATTTCTTATATTTAAACTCTGCCATTTTTCTACAGTAAAATTCAACACATGATTTACAACAGGTCCTCCAACAATGCACTGGCCTTCTATGCTAAACCAGAGAAAGGTGGTGGCCTCATCCTTATATAACATAGCTTGAAACTACAATAGATTTTATTGTCTTTATCCTGTCTGCTTGATTTACAGAGATCACTGCACCTAGAGTGTTTTTCCAGTTCTGTGAGTCCTTCATACATCTCTCTGCATTTTTTCAGATGGACTTTTATTAGATTTCATGAAGTCAAAAGAGAAACTGTACAGAAAATCCACTTTAACACTTCAAAATTACAACATCAATTTAATTGGGCATACTTTGTTCTCAGGTTTTTTTAAGCATGAGAGCATAAGAGAAGTCCTGCTGGATCAGGCCACAGCCCATCTAGTCCAGCATCCCATCGCACACAGTGGCCCACCAAATGCTCATGGGCATCTTAAGCAGAGACAAGGACAAACCTTTGCCTGCCCTTGAATCCCAGCAAATGGCCTTAGAAGCATCCTGCTTTCCCACCCAGCCCGAAAGATGTACCTAGGCATTCATTCTAGAAGCCATTGATACATCTGTCATCCATAAATTTGTCTAAACCTGCCTTAAAGCCATCTTGACTGGTAGCTGTCATCACCTCTTCCGGCAGCAAATTCCATAAACCGATGAAGTGAAGAAATACTTCCCCTTCTTGGATCTGACTCTCCTATCCATCAGCTTCAAAGAGTGCCTCCCTGGTTCTAGTGTTCTAGCTCCACTGGCATATCTGGGTCTACACTGACAATGGCTTTCTAGGGTTATGGTCAAGATCTTCTCTCTGACTTACCTGAAAATACCAAAGACAGAATATGTGCCCATTTGGAAATGTGTGATATACCACATTGCTATGTACTGGCAGCTTCTGCATAGTCCATGAGGACCATCATAGTCATTGAGGAATACTGGGTCTGAACATGAGAACCATTCACAGCCTAAGAAGTTATGTGGGAACTGCCAACCATGGTCCCCACCACCTAGTCCAAAACACTTGACTTGCCCCACACAATGAGCTGTGTGTTCCATAACACATAACGCAGAATCTGCCTATTGAATCTTTACAAATCTTGGCACAGTGATGTTCAATAAACTATAGAGGACCATTTAGTGGTGGATACGGTAGAAGAGCAAGCAAGCATCCATCCATCCATGCAGACAGAAATGCCTGCCCATTAATTTTCCTAAGAGAATTGGATGGAGCATTATAGATTCACAGTGCCAATACTTCATATGAAATTAGAATACAACATAATTATATATCATTCTAATGTATAATTATACATTATTTCAATTATATATTCTAATATATAATGAGAACGTATCCTTTCCTTTGTGGTATTCTAGAAAATTAAGGATTTAGTCCTCTACTCATTATGTGCTGAATTCTGTTGGTAAGAAAATGTGGATGGGAGAAATATTCTGACCATACTTAGCGACAACCTTTTTGTGACTCTTCACTTGCATTTTCAAAGGCCATTTCCACACTCGTGTGCAGGGAGTAGTCCAGCTGGAAAAGTCCACCTGGCCAAGAAAAGGTTGCCTGCGCTTGGTCAGTTTGTGAACTTCAAAGCTGCTGTGAACTTCACTGATTACGTTGAGAACACTGATGATCAGGAACTAAAGCTCTCTTAACTATTCTATTAGCTGGAATCAGGGTCCTAGAAGGACAATTGGGAGAAAAACAGATATAGTACAGGAGAATTGCAGAATCATAGAGTTGGAAGGGACCTCTAGGGTCATCGAGTCCAATCCCCTGCTCAATGCAGGATTTCCTAAACCATCCCAAACAGATATAGGTCCAGCCTCTGCTTGAAGAACTCCTACCTTGGGCAAGTGAGAATAGAGACAATCTCTCTGCACTGTGACAGCCCTTCAGATACTTGAAGACTGCTATCATGTCTCCTCTCAGTCTTTTCTTCTGTAGGCTTTGGGCCTTTCTCTTTGGGCTTTTCCACACTTATCCTTAGAATGGGCTGTACATCCTGTGGCCTGAACCTGGGCCTCTCTCTTCAACACTAAAGTTCCTGAAATCAGATCCCTTTGGGGACGTATTTCAGCAACACAATTTGGTGCACCACCAAAATGGGTCTCACTGCTACATGAGCCCAAGGAGGCATGCACTCTTCTATACTCCCCCCTGGGCCAGTCCAGTGGTCCGAGTACTACTAGAATCCTGAACTAGACAGCCTGGCTATGCTGCAGTCAACATGGATGCAGCAACCTACCATGTTCATTGGCTCTTTAGTCTGTGTGAAAGAGAGGTTGCACTAGCCCATTCTAAGAGTAAGTTCAGAAAGGACCAAAGTCTTGACTCCTGTCTATTATTTGACTCCTGTATACTATATCCCTTTTTCCCGCAGTCACCTTGTCTTATCTTTCCAGGACCCTGATTTCAGCCAATAAAATAGAAAAGTGAACTTTGGTCAAAATGTTATTTAGCCGGTCAGGTTTGACTATGTGACGACTTCATAGAGACAATACAGGCTGGAAAATACTGCTCTTGTCTTACTCAGAATAAGGGGAAGCATGCCTCTTGATAAATGCTGGGGGAAAGACATAGGGAAGATAGCTTTCAAGAAGCTTGTTTGCAATATATTACATAACTTGAAATAGATGGCTATTATCATAAATCACAATATTTTAACTGTATTTTACTGGTCTGTGGATCAACTATCAACTTCTTTCTACTTCTCCACTCCATATTAAGTTACCATCAAGACTAGAATTAAATTCTTTTCAAGATTTTCCTGAAAAATCATCCCAATCATTCATCTATAAAATGCTGTCATTCACTCTACTTCTCGGGCCTTTTTGACTTTAAAATCTACATCTTTAAACTTCAGTTGACAATAGTGTTATACATCTGTACTTATTCTCAGATATATTTCTATATTCCAAATTGCAAAGCAAAAGGGCAGACGCGTTTCGACTATAGTCTTCCTCAGTGACCTATCGGTATTCAAAATAAAATAATATATATATATAAAGTATATACACAGCTCACACAAGGTGACTCTGTTCGATTTAGAAATAACTATAGTCGAAACGCGTCTGGCCTTTTGCATTGCAGTTTGGAATATTTTTTTATTTAGATTGCATTCAGTATTTGTATACTTTTCAGTGGGGTACTGTTACCCTTTTAGTAATTATATTGGCTTCTCTGCTTTAGAATTCAGTTATTTCTTTATGACATTTTTTTTTTAAAAAAAAAGGCAGAACCCTTTTTTGTCTGGTTTTGGGGCTTGATCACTCAGTCTGCCGCAGGATCAGTCCAGCCCAGTACTAAATACCATTTGCATGCAGAAATGGCCTAGAAGTCTTGGAATGAGAAATGTGCCTAAATGCAAATTTGTTGTGCAATTTCATAACAAAAATCCTATTTTTTGCACTCACACACACAACAAAAAAAAACTTTTGGAAAAACAGAATTAACATACAACTATGATATTTGTATCTATTATACACTTGTGTGCAATTGTATCTATTTTATATCTGCACTAGATAGTTTATTGCTATAAGCAAAAATCAAATGACACAAGAGACAATGTAAGACATAGCCTCAAGTACAGATAAAACTTTACAAAAATAATTTTACAGAGTCACTGAGAAACAAGGTAAATGTTAGGGTAATACTAAAGTTCAAACAAATAGCCTTGAGATGTAACTCTTTTAAGCTTTAAGTTACGGCCATTTGGTGACTAACATAATAGAACGCATATACCACCCCCCAAAAAAATCAAGCATTCTGCTTCTCAACTCGTCATGTGTGATTAATTGCTTTGTCATTTTTCCTTTTATTCCTTGATAAAAGGAGCATGGTAAAAGACACTGTGTTTCATACCTTCTACTTACAGCAATCAGTGGAGGGGCCGACTGGGAGCACAGCAGCAGGGCTGAACTATGATTCACTATCTAGCCTCTCCAATGTATTCAATATGCCAATAACTAGGGGTATGCACAAATGCAATTTTCGGATTCAATTCGAATCTGTTAAATTAGAATTTAACCAAATTCGATTCAAATTAAGGAAATTCAAATCTATTTGTTGGAGTTTTTCATTTGAATTTGCGCTCACAAATTTCTACAATATTTGTAGATGCCCGTACGCATCTTCCCCAGGTCCGTACACGTCCGTATGCATCCTTACAAGTCCATATGCATCCCATAATTATCCCGTATGCAACCTGTTTTCATCCTGTACGGATCAAAACTTTAAATTCAAATTTGAGGACATTCGATTCGAATTCAAATGTCAAAATTCGGTCAATTTGATCGAATTTCGAATGCATTAGAATATTTCTGCACATCCCTACCAATAACTTCTGCCTTGCAACTGTTTCTGTCCCCAGGGTAGAAATTCCTCCCTTAATGATAGGTAATAAGATAAAGGCACAAGAGATTATTCTGTATGGACATACACACACACACACATCACTGTGTTTTTGTTCTCCAGCAGCATACTGTGGCAGGAAGAAAAGAGATCTGCACTCATGTTCCATCTAGCTACTGTCTCCCTGGATCAACAGCTCTGCTACCTGAACCACATCAAGCTATTTTGGACTGACTGAACCACTGATCGGAGGAGACAGCAGCTTTGCACAGCGTGAAGGGAATGTCATGCCAAGTCTTCACCATTGCTCTCCAGCACAGCACACATCCAGAAAGGGAGGGACTAGTTTGGTTCAGGGAGCTCCATCACAGATGCCTCAGATGAATAAGGACATACAGTATCTAGAAGGAGACTTTCTCTTACAAATTTGCTGCCCAACCTCTGAGAAGATGGAGCGACTAGGCGACAATCCTGATAAAAAACAATAAATACAGTCCCACCTGCGCAAAGAAAACAAGCAAACTTTTGCAAGGCTGTTTCTGCACTAGGCCTTGTTCTCAATTATATCCCAGAATAGGGGCCTGTCATCTGCATGCTGATACAGCTTACAGCAGACCCTGGGTGGGACTTGCCATAGTCTGCACCAGCATGTAGATGACAAGTCCCTATTCCAAGATATAATTCAGAATAAGGCCAAGGGCAGAAAGTCTGAAGATAGAATGCAGCAGTCTCTTGTTAACTGTTATTACCATGCTGGTCCACATCATAAAATTAATATTTTTTTAAAAGCAAAGCTTTATTTATCTATCTTTGTATCTACTACAGTATATTATGTGGTGTCGAATTATGCAAACTTGCAGATTAAATAGCAGCCTTCATAAAACAGAATTAGAAGTAAGTATGTAGAAAATATAGTAGCAGATGCCTTTTGCTCCTACAAGTAACACTTTCACACTTATCTATGTGTCTGAAAAGAAACAAACAAAAAAAGCCAAATAACTTCTATGTATCAGTCACAGCATGTTTCGTTCTTAAAACTCACCCAGTAGCAACTACACGGATAAAACTGCACACTACTTCTCTTATTAAGTCATGTAGGAAAGTGATTATGAGCAAGAACATCTTGTTACCTGCAGCGAAGAATTACTGACAACATGGATTACTGCTCTTCTGTCCCTTTACGCCTTGTCCTTAAAATCAATCTGTTAAAAGATATCTCTGGAAGCATTTGCAAAGAAAATAAATAAGCAGAAGCTGCAGCAGTCTTTGCAAATAAGCCTTCAGCAGGAGTGTCAACTTGTTCTGATAACATACGATCCCATTCACCCTATCAGCTAAGAAACTCAACGGGGAGTGTAGGCCAGGTCTAGCTTATTTCCCCAATGTAACTTTAAAATCCTATTTTATCTGCTGTCCCAGAAGAGGAAGGGGAGAGACCATTGGGGTTTATTATCCTCAACACAACGCTAGGTTGGGTGGGAGAGATTTAAATCCTGCCTCCTTTCCCATTCATGCCATGGATCAGCTGGAGAACGGGAGCACTCTAATGGTCCCCAATGCAACCCTGGGTTAGACAGATAAATGATACAAGATGCTTAGATAATAGGATTGTTCACAATATCACAGAATATTAAAAAATAGGAGAACTTTAAAATATGGCTGTTTTAATGGTCACCTCATGGATAAATGCTTCCCTTCCTTCAGATTTGTTCAGGGGGTTCCTACTGACCCAGACAATGAGCCAAAATATAAATACAGTCTTATAAAATAAACAGTCCCTAAATTATATTTTAAATAGTCTATCACTAATTCTGTAGGTATGAAGAATTTTTGCACAAAGGTAGGCTGTAATGCAAGAGCTACCTGTTCATGAAATACACAATTACGGCATTCCTTTGACTTTTAGGGTAATCAGATATAAGAAAATGATAACTATCTGCTGCACGGTGATACAGTTCTTTGGAAGATGGTAGAGAACCAGAGATATGCTAAATTGGTTCACATCTGAACTGGTTAAAATCGAACAGGGATGTTCAAAACATTCACCCCTGAACCAAGCATCCCACCTGTTTGAAAACAATATTAAATTTAAACCAAACACAGGGGTATTCTAACGAACCTAGCAGAAACACCCTATTCCAGTGGTTCTCAACCTGTGGGTCACAAGCCCTTTGGGAGTCAAACTACCCTTTCAGAGGGGTCGCGATGAGTCTCCCACTGCCCCCCTCCCTTCCCAGCTGCCCCATCCCCATGGTTGGGGTTCTCCACAACATGAGGAACTGCATTAAGGGGTCGTGGCATTAGGAAGGTTGAGAACCGCAGGCCTATTCGATCCTGAGGCCAATTTGTGCTTGGCCTCTTGGTTTGCAATTAGGTAACATCTGGGCAGGTGGCACCTGCTGTTGCAGGAGGCATTTATAGCCTACAAATGATCCCTGCCTGCCCAGGTTTTAACTAATTCCAAACTAGCTGTGGTGCATGAAACTGTGCCCCACAAGCAACCTAACCCTCCCCAATCCAGACTCAAAGCTTACCTGGTATACCCAGGCAGTGAGTATTCACACCTTTTCTGGTGTGAGGGGTCATCTGAGGTACAGTGTAAGGACCCCTGATGTGACTGCACATGCTCAGAGTGTCATTGTTACCATAGCAATAATGACAGCGCACGCAGTCACGCAGGGCACCACAGTCAAAATGGTGGTGCCTGTGGAGGCTTGGACATGTGCCCGGACAGAGGTAAGTGTTCAGGCACATGGGGCTAAGCTATCATGCACTAATGTTCCCTAGTGTGAATGCTAATACACATTAGCCTCTTATGCACTGGGTGTTTGACTTGAACCAAACACTCTATTGTTCTAAGGAAAAAGGTTCAAAATCAAACCCAACCAGCCCTTTTGTGCTCTTCTCTACGGGAAATATATTACAAAAACGGTGTACTTCAACAAGGATACACATATTAGAGTCTTGCACTGTAGAAGGCTAGCATGACATCCAGCACAAAGGCTGCTTAATCTGATGGTGTCCACCTAGCTTCTTCTTTTGAATGCTAGCAAATATAGGCCTTTGGGATCTAACTGGGATTATTTTGCTTCCATCACTGGCAGGCTGGGGGGGGGGGGCATATCCATTCCAGGAATGTGGCTTTCTCCATTTAGGCTGGATATAGCTTGGTTCAGTACTAGCAACAGGCAAGAATGCTTTGCTGAGTCCCATTCTGACATCTTTTGGAGAACATGTGTCTGAATTTTGAGACCTAAATGTCATCACTTTGTGGCAGTATAGCAGAAGAATATTTGACCTGTTTCATTCACTTGGGGCTTACTATCACAGGGAAGGCAAATATCCATCCATCCATCCATCCATCCATCCATCCATCCATCCATCCATCCTCTAATAAATTTATAGGTGTTTTTCCACTGTCACTAGAAGTACCCATTAAGTACCCATTAATGAGTACAAAAATGCCATTTCATACCCATTAATGGGTACTTAATGGGTACTTTTAGTGACAGTGGAAAAAAACCCTATATCCCACTCTTCACCAAATAGTCCCAGGGTGGGTTACAATAAGAATAAAACATATCAAATAATAAAACATAATTACAAATATCACCCCTCCCTCCCTTCCCACCCACCCACCCACCCACACCCTCCCTCCCTCCAAGGACAGCACCCTGAGGAAGCTATTTAAATGGCAAAAGCCTGGTTAAAATGATACATTTTCACCAGGCGCCAAAAAGTATACAATGTAGACGCCTGGAAAACCTCAAGAGGGAGAGTGTTCCAAAGTTTAGGGGCCACCACAGAGAAGGCCCCTTTCCCCTTTACCAAATTGCAGAGGAAAGCTCTTCAAATTTATCTATGGGATGCAGTCAACGGGAAGGTAATGCAACGTGCCAGTAGCTCTGAGCAAAGAGTCTGCCCAGGACTGCGCAATGAACTGTGTACTTTTTGGCTGTGTCTGCACTGGACTGGAATGCTTCATTCATGGTACAAAATGGGCTCTGGGAGGCCATGTGCACCACATGAGGTGTTAGAGCAGACTATGGCAAGAAAATGACACCATAACCCAAGCGGCATACCAGCTGGTATATCATACCACAACCTATTAGGAGACAGCACATAGTCTGTGCTCCAGTATACCACATCTAACACCATTTTGTTGGGGATCTGAAAGCAAAGCCAGAACTGTCCTGTTTCAGGGCACATAGCCAAAACAGTCCTAATTAGCAACGCCAGAAACTGGGAATGTTGGGGGATGGGATGGGATGGACCACCTGCAGTCCAGATAGTGCTTGGTGTAACGCAGAGGCAGCCCATATATATTATTATGCTGGGATTTTTAAACCTTGTACTGGTTTTAATATTGTTTGATACAGTTTTAATATGTTTGTTATTTAAATGTTGTGAGCCACCCAGAGACCCTTGGGTATGGGGCAGGATATCAATCAATCAATCAATAAAGCCCCCCAAGTGTGGTGTCTAGTAAACACCATGAACCAAAGGAAAGGCCTGGTACATCTTTGGCACACAATGCTAAGCAGTAACTATGCACACAGACCAGGGGCCTTTCTGCACATGCCGGGAGCTCCCAGATGGAGCAGTTGCGCTTGAAGGAGCCGTTTCCTAGTCAGAAACAACTCCTTCCATCCAGAAGCTTCGCCATGGTGACGCCACGTGGCGCAGTTGACCCTGCATCAGGCATGCACTTACCTTTACCTGGGCTGTAAAGGGTCCAGGCAGAGCCATTCACAACTCCTGTGGTGCAGGGTAGTCCAGGGCAACCTCTTCCGCATCACCGGATTCTCCACACAAGCGCACAAGCAGTCATGCATGCCACAGTTGCCCTGGTGATGGCACCACACACACACACACACACACACACACACACACACCAGTGCCAGCACCAGGGCATCAAGATGGCAGTGCCCAGACACCATACACACCTGAGGTAAGTATCTGGACACGTGGGGGGGGGGCAAGGGTTTGCATGGCCTAAACATTCATCAGTGTGAATGCTTAGTCCATGCATGATCAAGTTCACCCTATGCATCTCATGGACAGGAAGCAAAGTGCAAATGTCCCACACATCTGGCACAGACCAGGAAGCCATGTGCATGTGGTTGTACAGTCCCTACACTTGTTTTTTTTTAATTATTATTTTCCAAATGTACATATACAAATACAAACATTCAAAACAATACAGAATACAAACAAAATATGACAATCAATACTAAAACAAAAACAAAACCGAAAACCCCTTACTCTTACTACGTGTATCAAGTCTCATTTACCTCAGACTTATAAGAAACCTATTTATTATTTCCTTCAATTTGTTATTTACTTCCGGTTTGGCAATATAGCTATATAAGTCTTTCCAACTGTCTTCAACTAAGATATTAACATTCCCTCCCAACATTCTCGTTCTTCTTTGTCTGATCATATCACATTTAAACTGGTCAGATATGTAATAGTTGATAGTGCTGCCATAAACAATTGATCTAACATATGCCTCTTACTTTCATGTATGCTTTGGCCTTTAAGTCCCTACAGTTGCTCACAATATCTACATTACTATCAAATTAACGTGATCCCAGTTCATCCCAGGTTAGGTATCTGCCTCTCTATTCTCAGAAATGTGGAACTACAGATGTTATGGCAATGAGCCCATTTAAAATCAAGGAGAGAAAAAGCTTACATGTTAGTACTTTTGCTTTTGTGCTCTGTGTCCCAAATAAATCAACTACAGCTGTGAGACTGAGAAACAATACTAGGCTGTACGTAACTTAAATAGCAGAAACCAACTTCAGTGATGCAAATAGTTTTACAGAATCCACGGTCTAACATCCTATCTCTAGGACAGAAGGAAGAAGTTCTTTGTTGTAATCAGTGAACAATTTCATGACACAATCAGTAACTGCCCCAGCGTTATTATCCCTTCATCTGAGAAGCCATACAGGTACATGAAAAATACAATAATTCAGCCACAATATCAAATATTACTCAATGGTCAAATGAGTATAAAATCCTAGCTAGGCTTATTTTTAAGTTTGCTGCAGCATGCTCCACATCTTACTGAGCTAAGTACCATGAAATCTATAATGTGGCAGCAGGTAGACTATGTTAGAAATAAGAGATTTCCACGTGTCTAGAATGACGGAGAACAGCAGAATATTTTCCTAGTCTGAATGGATATCCGGCAGGTGTTCCACACTCCTGAGGTGCTGCTTTTGGACCTAGCTAGCTTCAGGTGTCTGTGGAACATCTGCGGATTCCAGGTGTTTCATAATCCAACAAGCAGTGTATCATCTCAGATCAGTGCAAATCTATTTTAATCCATTTGAATGGAAGCCAAGCTTGACATGTTCCAAATACACCTGCATTAAATAATACCAGCGCTATTTCCCTCCCCCTCACCCAAAGGAATGTACTCTCATGCACAGCTTTTCTCAAAAGTTCTTGGAGAAAGGCCCCAGAATATTTCTCCTACAGCTCTGTGCTTTTAATCCTCCACCTTCTCCTGAAGCATGACTTCGACACACTCTGGGTTTTATCACTATCTCCATCTTGTGAGCTAGTTTAGTCTAGTGGTTAGGGAGCCGGACTCTTATCTGGGAATACTGGGTTCGATTCCACCCTCCCCCATGAAGCCAGCTGGGTGACCTGAGCTAGTCACAGCTCTCTTCTGAGCTCTCACAGCCCCACCTACCTCACAGGGTGTTCTGTTGTGCGGAGAAGAACAGAAAAGCTTTGTCAGCCACTTTGAGTTCCCTTAATGCGTGAGAAAAGTGGGGTACATAAGAACATAAGAGAAGCCCTGCTGGATCAGGTCACAGCCCATCTAGTCCAGCATCCTGTCACACACAGTGGCCCACCAAATACTCATGGGCATCTCAAGCAGAGACAAGGACGAACCTTTGCCTGCTCTCAAATCCCAGCAAATGGCCTAAGAAGCACCCTGCTCCCCCCGCCCCCGCCTGAAGGATGCACTGGGTAGAAAAGCCAACTGTTCTTCTTTTTCAAAGCCCCTCTTCTTTCTAGCCTGCTGGTGGCAAGCGACAAATTAAACCCTGTTGTGTCAATTGGCATTTAAAACTCTAGTTATTACCAGTGGGCCTCCAGGAAATTCTTATTCTTTCCAGCGGACATTCTAGTCATTTGTTTAGGTATATCATGTCAGCAGGCTCCAGCGTTCAGCCCGAGATAGCCTGTGTTAGCTAGGAAAGAGTTCTCTGCAACTTTCTCTCTTCTTCTCTTTGACCCTTGGTTCAGATAAGTCAAGCTGCTTTTAAAAGAGAGAGAGAGATTTGGGATTCTAACATGTTTGACGATTCAACACTAGACACGAACGCCCTTTGCCCTACTCCCAGAAAACTGCACTGGTAGCAAGGTCTTTTCATTTTTCCCTAGAGGAAAGAGGCACGCTTTCTTTACCATCATTCCCCCCCGCCTCCTGCACACAGTGCAGAGGGCGGCACTTTGCAGGAAAAAGTTCCAGGGATTCTCCCCCAGTAGATCCCCCACCGACACCAATACACGCTGCTGCCGCCTCTCCTTCTCCGCTACGCTGGCAGGAGCCCAGGCAAAATCTTGGCCCCTGCGAGAAGAGGGACAGACACCATATGCTTGTTGAAAAATTGATTTCCTTTTGCCAAGCTCAAAGTTCGCAGCACAAAGAGCAAGGGATAGTTCAGGACATGGGGAAGCGCTTGCTCGCAAACTCAAAGCAGACTACTTACAAACTAATTAACAGCCTTTTCCTCCCCATGGCCGCTAATCTCCCCCACCCCCACCCCCACCCATCCACCACCCACCCCAGCTCCATCAGCAAGGACGCAATTCCAAAGGGAGCAGGGTGCAAACCTGGAGAGAAACAAAGCAAACAGATGCATGGCTTTCCTGCTTTCTAAGCCAAAGGAGGGAGCCCCAGCAGTTCTGGATAGGCGGGGGGGGGGGGAGGGAGGGAGGGAGGGGAAGGATTCCAAAGGCAGCCAGGAAATCCACCTGGTGGGAAGCTCAAGGGCCCAGCAACCTGGATCCCTCCGTGCCCTGGTGTGCGTTTCCCACTCTCTACAAGACGATGATCTTTGGCGACCAAAAAGGGGACATAAACAAAACCTCTGCCGAATGACTTCTCCTTCTATCCCCCTACCTATTAACTCGCTCTTACACACACACACACACACACACACACACACACACAATTGCCACCATGGATGTCTTCCACTCTTGGAAACCAGCGCAAGAATCCTGACTGTTCTTTACTTCCTACGCAACCTTAAGGCAAAGATCCCAGGAAGCCAGGGGTGTTTTTCCACTTAGCACCAAAGGGCCCATTAAGGGTTCTTAATGGGTCCTTAATGGATACTCTAGTGCTAGTGGAAAAAACCCTAGCACTAGAGTACCCATTAAGGGCCCATTAAGAACCCTTAATGGGTCCTTAAAGGGTACTCCAGTTCTAAGTGGAAAAACACCCCAGGTGTGCACAAAAGTCACTCCGCAAGAAAGGAGAAGGAAAGCGCACGGGGAGGATTGCCAGGGCACCAGAGTTCCCAGAACCTCCCCGCCTGCCTGGGGCCCGGGGACAGGTTCACGCGGGACGGGAGCCACATTTGGGGCGCACTGGTGTCCCGTCCCCCCACCCCCCAGAAGGTGGTGAGGAAGGAAACGTGGTCCCCACGCAACAACCACACGCTGCTCTTCTCCACCGCTTCCACAGAGGAAGTTTGGAGGCTGCTCTTCGCTTAACTGGCCACCCCACGCGAGCCCTCTCCACGGCCAGACTCCTGGCCTTCCCCCCCCCTCTGATGCCAACAGCGTCACCTTTCCATCTTCATCTTCATCGTCACCGCGCCGACTCGGCCCCCCACCCCCAGCTCGCACCCACAACAGGCTCCCAAAGGCACAGACACAGCACAGGTTCCCAGCCGTGGTCGGTCACACACACACACACACACACACACACACACACACACACACACACACACACACACACACACAAGGCCGAATCAGGCTCCAATCCGCCTTCGGAGCGGGAAGACACATCCGCAACGCGATCGGTCGTTTTCCGTCCGTATCCCAAAGGTGAATTTCCCCCGAGTTATTGACCGGTCGCTGTGCGGATGCGTTCTCCCGCTCTGAAAGCGGACCGAAGCCGGGTTAAACCCGAAGTTGTGACCACAGAGGAGCGCGATCCCTTCTCCGGGACCGCCTAGCGCGCGCGCGCGTGTCAAGAGAGCCGGAGTTGCGGGTGGGGTGGGGGCAGGAGAGACCTGGCCAGACCTCGACTTGCTCTCTGCGCCCCCCCCCCACCACCACCCTGGTGGCGCACGCTCCCTGCTCGGGCACCCTCCACGACTGCCGGCTGCAGGAGACAAGGGGGGGGGCGAGGGGGCTCGCTCGCCTCCCCCCTCCCCTCCCCTTCGGAAACCGAGTCGGTAGCGCGAGCTACAACCCCGGCGCGTCCAGACGCGAGCCCGTCGCGGTCGGATGGCTAGATGGATGGCTAGATGGACGGGTTACCTGTCCTATATTGATGTAGCCGTACTTGCTCGCTATCCTGTCGGCTTCCCGGACGCCGCCGCTCATCCTCACCGCCCAGTGGTTGGTGTAGAGGCGCGTCCTGCAGGCGGGCAGCAGGAAGCCCAGCCAGAGGACGAGCAGGCACAGCAGGTCGCCGCCGCAGCTCCGCCAGCCCATCTTCCCTCGGCTCCCGGTCGGGGCGCACCGCAAGTCCGCGCGGACGGAGAGCCCTCCGGGCCCAGAGCTCCTCTCTTCCTCTTCCTCCTGGAAGAAACTTCTCCTCCTCCTCCTCCTCCTCCTCCTCCACTCCCGCGCGCCGCTCACCTCCGGGCACGTCGCTCGCTCCCCGCGGGGCTTCCCCAAAGTTACCTCCAGCGGGGAGCCCAGGCGAGCTGCTCGCGAGAGGAGCGCATTGGCGGCTCCCCCGCGGGGTGGGTGGGGGGGGGGAGGGCGGCCGAGCCTGTGTGTGGAGGGAGGGGGGGGCGAGGCTCCCTTCCCTCAGGCGCCCGCGGGCAAGTTGGGCAGCTTCTCCTCGGCTCTTTCACACTTCCCTCCGCTTCGTCCTTCCCCCCCGCGCCATGAGAGTCCGGAGAGAGGCGGAGTGAGGAAGGCGGCGGGGGGTCGGCGGCGGCGGCGGGGGGGTCCCTCGTCGGCTCCGCTTCCTCTGCCCGCTTTCTTCTACGCCCCCGTCGCCCGCTCGCCCGCCCGACCTGCTCTCCAGCCCTCCTCGCTGGTCCGAGCGCGGCGGCGGCGGCGGGCGGCGCGTGAGCCTTGGCAGCAGCCGTCGAGCGCCTCGCTTCAGCGCCTCCCTTTCTTCCCCGTGCCTGCCCCCTCCGCCCCCTCCCTCCCCCCCTCCCCCCTCCCAGCGGGCAGAGCGTGAGTGGAAACGGCAGCGGCGGCGTCGCCGTCGCGAAGCCCTCGCCGTACAGCACAGACTCGCAACCGCTCACCCCCCCCCCCGCTCCGTCCGTCCGTCCGTCCGTCCGATGCCAGCGGGCGCTCTCCCTCGGGCTCACCCCCCCCTACCCCGGGCTCGGAGGACGCGCGCGCGCGGTCCTAGCGCTTCCCGACTCGCGCACTGCCTGGAGTTTGCGAACCCTTCGACGGCGGAACCTTTGCGTGAAAACACCGACGGGCCGGGCTGTGTTTTCCCAGGACGACAACACGCAAGGACGCGTAGAAGCGGGTGTGGCTCAGTGTTGTTTGGGGGTTTGGTTTGGTTTTTAGACGTAAGCAGCTGGTGCTGGACCTTAGGGGTAAGGACCTTGTTGAAAGGGGGCTTTGGATTCCTCTCAGTTGATGGGAACCGCGTAGCAACACAATCACAGCGGTACACACGGGGCGGAAAGGACAGAAAGATCTTCCTGGGGTGTTTCTCCACTTAGCACTAGAGGACCCATGAAGGACCCATGAAGGTTTTCCCACTAGCACTAATAGGTACTATTGAGGGCCCATTAAGGATCCTTAATGGGTCCTTTAGTGCTAAGCAGAAAACACCCCTGGTCAACCTAGGAAAAGATCTCTCCTTCCAGATGCGGGCATGGGTACACAATGCCGTCTTCAGACCGGTGATTTGCTCAGAAAGGACTCTGTGGAATCTGGCTGTTTTAGATGATGAAGAAGATTTGGCTTTTCTACCCTGCTTTTCTCACCCATTTAAAGGGACTCAAAAAGGCTGACAAAGCTTTTCTATTCTTCTCCCCACAACAGAACACCCTGTGATGTAGGTGGGGCTGTGAGAGCTCAGAAGAGTGCTGTGGCTAGCCCAAGATCACCCAGCTGGCTTCGTGGAGGAAGAAGAGTTGGCTTTTCTACCCCGTTTTTCTCACCCATTTAGGAGGCTGTTAAATCTTCTGTTCTTCTCCCTGTTAGGAGGGTGGGGCTGTGAGAGCTCAGAAGAGAGCTGTGACTAGCCCAAGGTCACCCAGCTGGCTTTGTGGGGGAGTGAAGAATCGAACCCGACTCCCTAACCACTAGGCCAAACTGGTTCCCAAAGATCCTCCCAAAGTATCTTCAGTTCCCTTCCGGATTATCGGATAAAAATTCCGAGTTATATAAAAATTCGTATCTTACCTGGCTGCAAAGTCGCAACGCACTGTCCCCACTCGGAACGGAGGTCCGCAGCTTCCCACTCAGCAGCTGCGAGACTTCTGTGATGGGCGCGTCACATGGGATTAGGCAGCCAATGAGAGGCGAACTGCAGTGTTAATCGTTCCAAACAGGTAAATCCGCAGTCACGGCAGCATAATGTGGCACCACTACCAAGTACCAGGCATCAGGTGTGATGCCCACACACTGACTGCGCATCAGAATGTGCAGTATCCCCTAGTGTGAACACACCCTAACTCAAGGGTGGATGTTTAGATCATTCTGAAAAAAAAAACAGCTCTTTTCTGATGCATTCTCTCATTCTGAAAGTGGACTGAAGCTGAACTAAAACTTAGGTGTGAATGCAGCCCAATAGGTATAAAACTAGCTGCATCTAGCAGGAATTTAAGATTTAATCTTGGAATGTCAGCAGATAAGGCCATGAATGAGCTAGAGATTTAATCCGTTGATTACAATGAAAGGCTGGAGTTCTGTAATTTGGAAATGGGGAAAGTCATCATCTATGCAGGAATACCAGAAGAATTCTATCTATCTATCTATCTATCTATCTATCTATCTATCTATCTATCTATCTATCTATCTATCTATCTATCTATCTATCTATCTATCTATCTATCTATCTATTTATTTATTTTACAAACTATTGTACTGTATTAGAAAGGGAATGGTTGTAGCTCAGTGGTGAGCAAACTGCGTGGAAAGCAGAGGGCTGTTGGTTGAATCCCCAACCTTTTCCCTGGGAGTAGGAAATGGCAAACCACTTCTGTATTTCTGCCAAGAAAACTGCATGGAGAAGAAGAAGAAGAATTGGCTTTTCTACCCCACTTTTCTCACCCATTTAAGGGGACTCAAAGCGGCTGACAAAGCTTTTCTATTCTTCTCCCAGAACAGAGCACCCTGTGAGGAAGGTGGGGCTGTGAGAGCTCAGAAGAGAGCTGTGACTAGCCCAAGGTCACCCAGATGGCTTCATGGGGAAGGGTGGAATCGAACCCGGTATTCCCAGATAAGAGTCTGGCTCCCAACCACTAGACCAAACTGGCTCACTGGAGGTGCCCATGCAGTCACCTGCAATTCAGTAGTACCCAGCAACAACTCTATTATTAAGTTTGGCTCAGGTGGTATAAGCTAAGTGGCAAGCTCAAGTGGGACTTTGACCCTGTGCTTCCCAATACACTCCCCCTACACACACACCAACTCCCCCATTTCACCACCACAAATATACCCAAGGTATTCTGGAAGAATCGCTGGTTTATCAACAGGGTGGAACTGGGGCGTTATCCTGGCCACCTCCCTCCCCTCCTCGCCTACGTACCATATTACATTACTTCAGACAGCTGGTAGCAGCAGCAGCAGCAGAGTAGGGATGTGCACGAATATTCAAAAATTCAAATATTCTATTCGAATCCAATGAATTTTGACATTCAAACTCAAATCAGATTTTCAAAAATCCAAATTTGACATTCAAACCTGAATATGGATTTTTGAATGATCTGAATGTGTAGATTTGCATCTGTCATATACGAATCTGCCCCAAAATTATTCATATCTTGCGCTTAAAATACGGGATTAAAACAGGATGCGTACAGGATAGTACGATTTTTCCGTCATGCGCACAGATACGTATAACAGATACGAATGTCGTCGACATCCGTATCTTTTAATATAAATCTAATGTTCGAACGTATGTATTTGAATGTTACAGATTCGAATAAGATTTTAGGACATTCAAATCTTAAATATCCGAATCGAATTTGATTTTATGACATTTGAATCTACTCGGATTCAAATGTCAAAAATACATTAGTGCACATTCCTACGCCAGAGGAGCAGCTGTTTCATGATGGGTGCATGCAACAGTGGCAGCCACAGGCTTGGGGGGGGACTACAAGCCACTTAGGCAACCTACCTGCCCTGTTTGCCCCTCCCTCGCCACTGCCACAGAAGTGGTCTGTAAGGCACCGTCGCCTTGTTACCTCGAGTGGCCACTTTGTTCACCTGCCTCTTCCCAGTGCCATTAACTTTTCCTCCCTCCTCACACCAGAAGGGAAAATGAGATTATGTCATATTTTCTTTTCTAACTTGTGATCTTTCCATTAGGTCAGTGGTCCTCAACCTGGGGGTCGAACTACCCTTTCAGAGGGGTCGCGACAAGTCTCTCACTGCCCTTCCCTCCCATCTCCCAGCTCCCGTGGTTGGGGGTCTCCACAACATGAGGAACTCCATTAAGGGGTCATGGTATTAGGAAGGTTGAGAACCGCTGCATTAGGTCCAATCTCTGGAACTCGTGGCTCACCCAGGACCTGATCCAAGTCTGTTTTAATAGACGTGCTTGCCTCCTCATCACAGCATCCTACATTCCAATGTAAGTTGGGATAATTGCCTTCCTGCACAATGGGGAAGAAACTGTGTGTTGTTTACCTCTAATGAACAGAAGAGGAGTCCTGCTGGACTGGGCCACAGCCCATCTAGTACAGCATCCTTTCCCACACAGTATGGAAGTGCACAAGATATTCAAAAATCCGAGTATCCGATTCAAAAATGTGAATCCGTATTTGAATCAGATTTTCCAAAATCCTGATTTTTTGAATAAAGATTTGAATAAAGATTTTCGAATGATTCGTCTGGATTTGTCTCCATATATCACATACAAACATCAGGTCTGTTTGCGTTTATAATGCAGGATGCAAACAAAATGCAAACATGAAAAAAAAAGGGATGTGAACGGATTTGGAAATCGGATATGGATGTTCCCAAGATTCATATCATTCGATTTGAATCCGATTTTTGAAAATACGGATCCCGATAATCCAGATTCGGATCCGAGTTTTGAAAACACAGGTTTTTGCATTTTGATTCAAATCGACTATTTGGATATTCGATTCAAATTTATTTTGAATGCAAAAAATGGCCCATCAGTTTCTTATGGGCATCTCAAGCAGAAGACAAGGGCGAACCTTTCTGCCTCTCTTAAATCCCAGCATCTTGCATGCATGTCTATGGGGGGAAGAAATAGCTGATTGGAGCCCACACCAACCAGCCACTCAGAGCCTGATAATACTCTGACCGCATCCCCATTACAAGCTTATTTCGGTTTCAAACCGTTTTCAATCCTCGCAGACCCCACGTCAGTTTGGTTTAACACACTTTACGCCTGTTAAATCGCCCCAAAGCATTGTAAATGTTAACCCTCATTTCAAGAGGGCTCACTCCGGTTCGTGCGCTTGAAACGTTTTATATTTTTTACTGTGGGAACCGTTCCGTGTTAAGGGATGAGAATAGCTTGCTTCCAAAGACAGTGATTTCAGTGTAAAAATCCAAACTTCACAGCAGCCGCTACACTGTAGCAATCCAGGTACTTCACACCTAATAACAATGTTGCAATTTTGCACAATTCTAGCTCTTTGGAGTTCTGAGCTTTAAAGGGGAAAGAAACAGGCAGATTCTGGAAGATATGTGAATGTTTAAAGCCCCCTTGCTTGAGTTGCCGCTGCTGCTGTGTGCCCTGGGCAATGGGGAGAATCGCTGGCTGCCCGCTGCCAGTTTTCCTCCATCCAGGCAAGCGGCAGCCACCCAGCCACCCAGCCAGGCTCAGTGAAGGGGTCCATTATGGGTGGCGCGTTCACGCCAGGAGGAAGAGGGCAGGGCAGCCCCGAAAAGCGGCTTTTAAAAAGTAGCCACTTGAGTCCCCCTTGAGTCACATACGCCACGTAGGATCCTCAGAATCCAGATCGAACTCGATTAAGCTGAAAGTAATTGGAACAGGCAAATTCGTGTTTGCATCTGTTTCTGTTACTTCGGTTTAGGGAAACTGGATTAAGCTTGTAATGGGGATGCGGCCTCTGTCTTTTTACTTCATACCTATTTCCCTTTAGAGTTCCTTAATGTGGATGTGTGATCCACTTTGTTCTCTTGGGTCTGTCGCCAAGCAGGTTTGTGCAAAGTTTACTATGCCTCACCTACCATTAGTATTCTACCTATTCTGATTTCCAGAACCACTTCTAATTGGCTGCCCTTTGCCCTCCCAAAACACAATGAGAATCAGTCACTATTCAACCTTTTTATGCTTGGGTACCACTGAATCATGACCAACTCCTAGGCACGTTCACGGACACCACTATGTAGTTTTCTTGGCAGAGCCACAGAAGTGATTTACCATTGCCTCCTCCCAATGAGAGGTTGGGGATTGAACCAGCAACCCTCTGCTTTCCCTCCAGTTTACTCTACCACTGAGCTACAGCCACTCCCTATTATTGGACTCACATGCTTCAAATTAACCCTACCATGGGGAGCAGTCTCTGAAGCATTGCAAACTCATGTTCCTGAGATTTTCAGTATTAAACTCTCACACTAGACCCATCGAGCCTGCATTTACGCTACAGAAATCCTCTGATTTTGCAGAATTATTCTCCTACTACCAAAGACTCCTTTGGTGGGACAAGGCGGTTGTAGTTCAACTGCAGCCTTTCCTAGGAGAACCCCATCCTCTGTATCTATTACAAACTGCAGGAGATCTAAGTGCATGCAAGCTGTTGAAGACACAGATGGAACGAATGGTAACTGCTACTGACTCATCACTCAGCCATACTGTGTCTAGCACTTACAGTCACTGCCAATTGAACCAAATCTGCCTTTGTCATTTCTAATACACTCTTAAGTTGCAACAAGAAAGCCAAATGAGGATTGGGGCAGGGGCACCTATACGATATAGGCAGTTCCAGTGAAGACGTGCCCAGAGAAGTACTGGTATTTCTGTCACTGGATATGTTCAAGCAGAACCTTGGCAGCCATCTATTGAGATACTTTACTTTCAATGCCTCCACAAAGCCAGCTGGGTGACCTTGGGCTACTCACAGCTCTTTTCTGTGCTCTCGCAGCCCCACCCACCTCACAGGGTGTTTTGTTGTGGGCAGAAGAATAGAAATCTTTGTCATTCACTTTGAGGGTGTTTTTCCACTGTCACTAGAAGTACCCATTAAGTACCCATTAATGGGTACTTAATAGGTACTTCTAGTGACAGTGGAAAAACATCCTGAGTGCCCTTAAATGGGTGAGAAAAGTGGGATAGAAAAGCCAACTTTCCTTCTTCTTCTTCCTCAATTCCACAAACTGATGAATAAATTAGATTATTGCAATACAAGTTAGAAAGAAACTGACTACACTAAAAGAAAAGTAAGATCCATGAAGTATAATAATATAGAACAAAATATCCCAGTTAGCCAGTCTTATGGATTCTGTATGGGGAATGCCTTGTGAATAGTTACATCTTCACGAGATGGTAACACACTTGCACTGAAGATGTTGCTATATTTAATCATTCGGATCATGCCGCAACATAAGAGCCACCTCTATAAGATATACCTCTGCAAAACGTAACGTTTGAGGTGTTTTTCCATTGTCAGAAAGTACCCATTTTTGCACCCATTAAGGACCCATTTGGGTGTGAGCCGGGTGATCCCATTTCCACCACGGCACCCATTTGGGACCTGATTGTTTTGACTGCCGCTGGGGAAATCCAGACCAAATGGGTACTTTCTGGTCTTTAATCCAGATTTTCTGTAGACCCCATCAATGGGGTCTACAGTGGGGTCTTCAGGCAGAAAATCCGGATTAAAGGGAGCCTGTTTCCATGCTTGTGTGGCAATGGGGTCTAGAGGAGGCTAGGGGGAGGGGGCACCCATGGGGGGGAGCCCCAAAACCTAAGCTTTGAAGTCATTTCGAAGTCACTTCGAAGTCTGTGCAAAATAGCTCCGGATCATCTTTGAAGTCTGTGCTGATCTTCAGAGTGAACTTGAAGTGACTCCAAAGTCACTCCAAAGTCACTTTGAAGTCACTTTGAAGTTCACTCCGAAGATCAGCACAGACTTCAATGGAGCTGTTTTGCACAGACTTCGAAGTGACTTCAAAATGACTTCAAAGCCACTTCAGAGATTGCACCCGCTGTCCCCCCAAACATCTGGGGTGACAAGCAGACCCCTCACGGGTAGATCTGGATTTCCAAATGGGTGCTCCAGTGTTTCCATGGCAGGGAGGCTAGCACCCATTGCTATTGGTTGCTAGACCACCCATGGAAACACATTGGGAACTTCACTTAATCTGGATCTACTAGATCCAGATTAAGGAATGTACCCACTTCTTAGATCCGGACCTTCTTAGATCTGGATTAAAGGAGCGTGGTGGAAAAACACCCATGGAGAAGGATAAGTTCTGCCTTCATTTCTCAGAAAGCCTGGCAATCAGTCAGTGCCGACAACGTGGCAATGCCTGCACAAGATGTAAGGAATCAGTCCCAACTGTCAATGCGACTGCACATGTGCAGACGATGCACTCCCTGCTCACCACCCAGTGAGTTGTCACACTGCTGAACGCTTGCGGTAAGTCTGGGGTAAAGGTTGGTACCAGTGTGGAGCAAAATTTCATGCTCCACAACTAATCAGCAACTAGTACACCTCTAGTGAGGGTGGGCATGCTTCTAGGCTGTAGCAGCCTCGTGGGGATGTGTTTGCTCTCCTCCAGAGCTGTACTACTTGCTTACCAGAGGCCTAAGTGCGAATTGGCCTCTGTTTGAGTGGGAAAAGGAGTCCTTCCAAAACCATTGTAGATCCTGCATTTTATAAAAGTGCAATAATTCAAAAATGTGGATTTGAGACATGGGGTGTTTTCCCACTGAACACTAGAGTACCCATTAAGGGTCCTTAATGGGTCCTCTAGTGCTAGTGGGGGGAAAAACCCAAGTCACACCTTCACTTGAAACCTTTGTCAGTCCATCTTCTGATCATTTTCATTTCTACTCATTTTTATTTATGGACTTTCTGCCCTCCATTTGTACGGTCCAGAAGGGAAAGTCCACAAATAAAATGGATAGAAATGAAAATGATCAGAAAATGGACTGATGAAGGTTTCAAGTGAACGTGTGACCACAGCATCAGATGTCCCATCCATAGGACTTTTACTTGGACCTTCCCTTATATTCTCCCTGTGCATCTGATCAGGAAGCTATTTTACCGGGTGATTATGGGTGTTTTTCCACTGTCACTAGAAGTACCCATTAAGTACCCATTAATGGGTACTTAATGGGTACTTTTAATGACAATGGAAAAACACCCTATATCACCATCCTTGCGCCTGAGCTGAGTCCCCCCCTCTTCTGTATGGAAGTGAAGTTAACGATGATTAATTGGCAGCTGCTGTAACAATTAGAGGTGTAGTTAGAATGGAATGGGGCCCTGGGAAAGAAAACAAGTTGGGCACTTCATGCCACGCAGCAAGCAGACTGATCAAAAACATGTTTGTAATACAGTACAACAATAAACAAACCAACACCACTACAGCCAAACCATTCACAGGGGTCCTTCTCTCTTAAGTGCACTTCCATGCAGGAGAGAGAAGGACTAGGGGAACACAGTGAGCTAGTTTGTCTAGTGGTTAGGGAGCTGGACTCTTATCCAGGTTTGATTCTGCAGTCCTCCATGAAGCCAGCTGGGTGACCTTGGACTAGTCACAGCTCTCTTCTGAGCTCTCACAGCCCCACCTACCTCACAAGGCATCTGTTGTGGGGAGAAGAACAGAAAGCTTTGTCAGCTGTTTTGTGACCCCTTAAGGGAGAAATGGAAGATTTGTCAGCGGCTTTGAGTCCCCATAAATGTGTGAGAAAAGTGGGGTAGAAAAGCCAGCTCTTTCTTCCTCTTCTTCTTCTTCTTCTTCTTCTTCTTCTTCTTCTTCTTTTTCTTCTTCTTCTTCTTCTTCTTCTTCTTCTTCTTCTTCTTCTTCTTCTTCTTCTCCTCCTCCTCCCCCTCCTTGGTTTTACTTCATGGTAGTAAGTTAGTTACTCTCCTTCTACTTACCTAAAACTTACCTAAATCTTACGCTGGTTTTATTATTGTGTGATACAATTTTAGTGTGCTTGTTCTTAAATGTTGTAAGCCGCCCAGAGACCCTCGGGTATGGGGTGGGATATAAATATAAATAAATAAATAAAACATTGAAAATATAGGTGTGGCCACTAAAATGACATTTAATGTACAACTGAAGCAGAGGAACATTATGAAAAGTTGCTGTCAGGATGTATATAAACCCTTGAATTGTCTTTGCCTGGCACATAAGCTGATGTTCTATGGGTTCTTCTGGCTTCACAGAATGGTTTGTTTTGTTTCGTTTTTTGGTTTCTCTGCTAGGCATGCATAGCTGATTATTTTTTTCAGGTTTTGTAGAAATAATTTCCATTGTTGTGAACCTCTTGTAATCCTGCACAGTCAGTATTATCCTAGTTTCACAAATGATTTCACCCTCAGATAACAAAGCTCTCCTGATGAATTTATCTCAGATTTAATCATATATGCCAGAATAGTGTGCAGAAAGTTTAGGAGAAGGTTCATGTTGCTTCCCCCGAGCACGTTTGCATGTTTCGCACTTTGCCAAGGAAAAGCAGCAGAAATTTATAGTGTGCATAACTGCAGGCGGGACAGGATTGAGGGGAGACGAGCAGGTAAGGGGGCTGGCAGCGACAGCCAGGAAAATGTAGGCAAGGTGGCAGTGCCATGCTAATCCATGGGGGTTGCCAAGGAAGAGAAATGCCCCGCAAATCAGTCTGGAACTGTCTTGTTACTTGCATTTCACCAGTTCACCTTGCTCAACTGCAAACCAAAGCTCTGAAACATGCAAAATGCCCACATCACCTCCATTTTTTAATCTCCTCCTCTTTTAATAAAAGTCTGTGTGGGAATGCTAGTGCCTTTTAACATGTTTATTAATATAAGTTGTTAGCGTTGACACCCCTTGTAATAAAAGAACCCAAGGCAACTGCTTTACCGGCTCACGCTTTAAATCGATCCAGCTTTCCTAAGCATGACAGTATTCTCTTGCAGGCTCAATTTCCATTTTTTTTTTCACACTTGGAGAAAAGGGGAAACCTGGTCACGTCCCAGCATGGGACATACGCATTGCACAGAGTCACTTCCATCCCAGGAACGGCTCTCTGAGTGCTGGCCTGTCCCCAAGTGGGCAGCTGTGGATCATTAAAAAAATGCTCAGCGACAATACTAGCAGCATCTGTTGCATGGCTAGTAAGGCTCTTGCATTCTGAGCGAAGGGTGAACGGGGTGGGTGGCAAAGCTGCAGTTGTGTGCCACATTACCCAGTTGCCATGGTCATTGCTGCACCAAGGCAGTCCCCGTTAGTTTACTGGTGATCCTGACACTGAAGCGACGGGTACGTTTGGGATACATCAGGCATTGCAAAGGTCAGATGCCTGACCCACCCCACATCTTATTTATTTATTTGTTTGTTTCCATTTTTATCCCTCCCTATACCCAAGGATCTCAGGGTGGATTACAACATATAAAATGAAAACCAATAACACATTGAACATATTAAAACCACGGGAGCGTCTGAAAGTGGGGAGGAAAAGGCTGTTCCTTTACTGAGCCAAGGCCAGGGTAACGAAGTGTGTCTTCACAGCTCATCTAAACAGGGAGTGAAGGTGTCTGACAAACCTCTATATGGGAGCCATCGCTGAAAAGGCCCTATCCTGTGCGCCCAACCCTTTTGCTGCTGTGAGTGGTGGTACAACCGGGGGGCCTCCCCTCCAGATCTTAGGGCACAGGCAGGTCGACGGAGAAAGGTGTTCCTTTAGATATTTGTGGCCCAAGTTATTTGGGGTCTTATAAGTTAAAGTTAACACCTTGAATTGGGCTCAGTAGGGAATTTGCAGCCAGTGCGACTCTTTTAAAACTGGCACGATGTGCGTCCAGCCAGCGGTTCCTGGCAGCAGTCTAGCAGCTGCATTCTGCACCAACCGCAGTTTCTGAGCCATTTCCAGGAGCCCCATGTGGAGCGCATTACAGTAGTCCAGTCTGGAAGTTACCAGAGCATGGATAATTGTGGCCAAATTATCCCTGTCCAGAAGTGGCCTTAGCTGTTGAACCAGCCATAGTTGGGAATAGGCAAGGTGAAAATTCACCCAGTTTGGTCTAGTGGTTAGGGAGCTGGACTTTTATCTGGGAATACCAGGTTCAATTCCACCCTCCCTCATGAAGCCAGCTGGGTGACCTCGGGCTAGTCACAACTCTCCTCTGAGCTCTCACAGCCCCACCTACCTCACAGGGTGTTCTGTTGTGGGGAGAAGAACAGAAGGTTTGTCAGCCACTTTGAGTCCCCTTAAATGTGTGAGAAAAGCGGGGTAGAAAAGCCAACACTACTTCTTCTTCAATTCCTCTGGCCTCCTGCCAAAGGTAGCTGACTTAGACTGAGCTAAGTCTCATCCTTGGTAGTTTACCTCAGTTGCAGTTGTAAGCCCTGCCTCCTTGTACCACATAGGTAGCAGAGCCCCAAACACCACGGTACACAAACAGAGCTTCTGAAAAATAAACAAGCAACCCTTAAAGCACAGCCAATCTGTCCTGCCTCTTCCCAACCCCCATGTCAGATGCCCTTGTTTCTGTTTGTTCACCTGTTTGCTCACCCTTCTGCTCACTTTCGGTCAGCAACCAGGTGCCTGGACTCTTTCCAGAGCGTTCTGGCCTAGCATGAGCTCGGTTATTCATTCATTTAATGAAACACAATATGGGAAGTATACTGTTTTTCTAATAACGTACTTAGTTTTAACAGCGCTATTAGCTATCAGTTGACCACATGAACTTTTATGGTCCCTGAAAGGATTTCAAGCAGATAATGGCTCCAATGCTCTTATGTCATAAATGCCAAGCCTTCTGCTGGCTTGATTGGGTGTTTGAACGTCACTTGCATAACCTTTCACGGTGCTAATAGCAAAATCCCCACACCCACTGGGGCCCTAGTATAACACTACACTCATCTAGCAATTACACCCCCTTTATTAACTTCATTACTCATTATCCACTGAGCCCTTTTTCAAAATAATTTTTGTCATGAAGTAATTTACTATTATGGCATAGTCCTTTGCATTGAAATAAAGCAAATTGCATGGTTATTTTCTAAAAATGTGCTCTTTTTCTGAACACTTTTTAGCATGCTCACGACTACCAGTCTGTAAGGAAAACATTCATTTTTCGAAATCATTTTGCTAATAATTATTCAAATTTTAAAAGAATCTGGACTCAAGTCTCTCAAATTCCACTTCCTACACCTTTAATCATCTATTCTTAAAAGAACGTCACTGTCTGCCAGTTGGTAATTGGCAATTCTAAGATGTAAGCAACAACGCCCTGAACACCTTGAGATCAGCCAATTGCATAAGGTTTTGCAGAGTTAAGGTGATTAAAAAGTACATAAGAAATAGGAATCCAACAGGAAAAGCAGGAGGACCATTAAATGACAAGGTGGGCAGAAAGGAATAATTAAAGAGGGCATGGAGACTGCAGACAAGTGAAATGAATTATTTGCCCCTTTTTTCACTGAGAAAGACAGAGGACATATGCCTGAAGCTGAGGAAGAAAGCAAAAGCAATTATATTGGATAGAGATAACCAAGGAAGAGGTCCTCATGTATCTTAATAAACTAAATGCTAACAAATCACTGAGATCAGATGGCAATCATCCAAGAGTTCTTAAAGAACAAAACATGAAATTCCTGATCTTCCAGCAATACATATATATAATCTGTTCCTAGGATCAGGCTTTGTGTCTGAAGTCAGGAGGGCAGCAAACGTAACACCAATCTTCAAAATGGTTCCGGGAGTGATTCAGGAAATTACAGACAAGTTAGCATAACATCAGTTCCAAGTAAAGTGATAGAAACCATAATTAAGGATAAAATTACTATGCACAGAGGAAAAAATATTGCTGAAGGAAAATCAGCATGTCTGACAGAAAGGTGAATCATACCCCTCTAACTTGTCAGAATCCTTTGGGAGTGTCAACAAGTGTTTGGGTAAAGGCGATCCAGTTGGCACCTTCAGAAGGTTTTTGACAAAGTCACTCTCCAAGTGTTCTTGAATAAAATAAGAATATAAGTTGGCAACCACCATCATTCCTCTTTATAAATCTATGGTAAAGCCACATTTGGAACACTGTGCCAAATATTCGTAACAGTCATTGTTCAGCTAAATTTATCCAAATTTGGGCACCTGTACAGGTATCTAATGTGAGGTCAGAACCTTTGGGGAGGTGGGGGGAGTGCTGATCTACACTAGTTTCTACCAGATATTGATCCATTGTTCCAGATCACAAAAGGGAAGTACAGAAAGGTAAGTACAGAAAGGAAAGAAGATAGTGCAAAGCCCACACAACATCATGAAGAGTAAAATCAGAATCACTAAAGCAATGATAGCAAAATCAGAATCATTAAAGCAACAATGTCTCCTGGATGCCGAGACAGAGAAAGAAGATAGATATTTTCAAATTGCAGTTCTGGAGATAGTTATTAAAACACATGGGATTAAGGATGTGCAAAACATTTTGAGTCAAACTGCTCCTAATACTTCTTTTGCTCATTCTAAACTTGGAACAAAGCAGAAAAGAAAAAGTTGTCCCAAAGGGGAAATGAGTGGAATGGCATTTTTTGGTTTTTTTAAATCTGTTTGTGTCCTTTCTGGCATCAGTTAAACTGATGTAGGAAAATGAGAAAAATTCTTGCTGATCCTCTATTTGCTGGGGGTGGGGGGGAGCAGTGATGGAAATTTTTCCCTTCCTTGTTTTTCTACCAAAAAAATCATTAGTGGGTTTTTGTGGTTTAATTGGTTAATAGAAATATTCCTTCCTACCACCTTTGGGTTCAAAATGTGTCCTCTTCTGTTGTTCTATATAAGCAGGGCACATTAAAAAAAAAATCTGTTCCATTGGAACAACTTGTTCCTCTGATAAAACAGAAAGAGAGCATTCTCGGTTTTTGAGTGAACATTTTGAGTTTGGAACAGAACTCAAAAAGTGTTCCATGAACATCCCTCCCAAGGACAAATCTATCAGTCCTGGGTCAAATAAACCTGATTGCTTCTTTAAAGCAATTACCATCAAAACATAAACTTGCTCACTGTAGGCATGTGATGCAAGCAAAATGAGGGGCTAGAAAAAAGCTTGCGCAGCAAGGATAAGGGAAGCAGCAGCACATGACTACAGCAGATAAAATGAATGCACGAGATCAAAGCAACAACAGGAATGTCCTTGAAAGAGATACAGGATATTACTAGAAACAGATTAAAATGGCAAGCGTTTCTTCATATAGTCACTGGGAGCTGAACACACCTCACAAGACAAGCAACTTTTAGGGATGTGCAGGAATATTCGAAAATTCAAAAATTCAATTCGAATCCGACAAATGTCAACATTCAAACTCGATTCGGATATATGAAAATCTGAATTTGCTCATTCGAACCAGTACGGATTTTTGAAAATTTGATACGGATTTTCAAATAATTCTAATGTGTAGGTTCATATCTGTCGTATATGAATCTGCATGAAAATTATCCATATCTTGCGCTTAAAATACAGGATTCAAACAGGATGCATATGGGATAAGAAGGGATGCATATGGATTTTTACAGAGTGTGCACAGATACGTATAACAACTACAAATGTTGTTGACATTTGTATCTTTAAATACAAATCTAACATTCAAACATATGGATTCAAATGTTGCGGATTTGAATCGGATTTTATGACATTCGGATCTTAAATATCCTAATCAAATAGGATTTTTTGAGATTTGAATCTACTTGGATTTGAATGTCAAAAATACATTCCTGCACATTTCTACAGCAACTCACCTAAAATTGTATCCAAAATGCTTCCAGGGAAGGACTATCAGTTTTGACTTTGTATATTTCATTTTTCCTAGTAGGTCATGGGGTGTTTTTCCACTGCAGCCCTTAGATCTGGATCTAAGAAGATCCGGATCGAAGGAATGGGTACATTCCTTAATCTGGATCTAGTGGATCTGGATTAAGGGAAGCACCCAATGTGTTTCCACAGGAGGTGTAGCACCCATTAGCAATGGGTGCTAACACCCCTGCTGTGGAAACAGCTTTGCACCCATGTGGAGAATCCAAATCGGCCCCCAAGGTGTTGGTCCGTTACCCCAGGTGTTTCAGGGGGCAGGGGGATGCAGTCTTCAAAGCCACTTCGAATTGACTTCAAAGTCATTTTGAAGTCCATGCAAATAGCTCCGGAGTGCCTTTGAAGTCTGTACTAATCTTCAGAGTGAACTTCGAAAGATCAGCACAGACTTCAAAGGCACTCCGGAGCTATTTTGCACAAACTTCGAAATGACTTTGAATAGATTCAAAAATTCAAAATTCATTTGAACGTTTAAATTCAAACTTACCGACATTCGATTCGAATTCAAATGTCCAAATTTGAACAAATTTGATCAAATTTTGAGGGTTTCAAATACTCCTGCGCTTCCCTAGATAGGTTATGATAAGAAACATGGCAAACATGGAGGCATGAAACTTTCCACTGAAGAATTAGATGTTTCCATTGAAGAAGAAGTTTCACTAGTGTAATTCTGATTTAATCCAGCACAGAAATGATGGGAGATGAACTTTAGTAAAAAAAATGAAAGGTTTATTAGATCTGAAAAGAAACCAGAATATTGGTAAAATGTTGATTTTAAGCAAAATCTTGGGGTTAGGACTGCAGCATCAGATCTTCAGGTCCATTGCACAAAGCTGAACATCAGCTATAAAACTACAGTATAAAGAATCCACATAAACAAAGAATGACTATTAATTTTGATATGTGCAGCAAATAATGAGCAATCAGTGGTATATTGAGCAACAGTATGTTATTTACTATAGTAATGTGAGTAAACAACTCTGCAATCCAAAATCCTGAAAACCCTCACAATCTACTGTATTCAAATCTAAGTTTGGATCCATCTTGTAATGCAGTGCTTTTAGGAGAGGACAAAAATCCCCTATATTTGAATAGCTGGTATTTGGGCAGTAAGTGTGACTATATTCTCACATATAATTATTAGATAATAATCTACTTTCCATTTGTATTCTCAGCCAAGGGAGTCTTGATTTATTCTTAACTTGTGCTTTAGAGAATTCGAATTTGTGACAAGAAGAAAATTCCCAGAAGATGTATGCGTTCACTTCACTTCCTCCAGGTGTGGTTAAGAAGGAAAATAGGTTATAATTCTTTGCTAAATGGCATCTCCTTTGTCTTTCCTCAGATATCCCAAGGCAGGTGATGGACAGTGGCTTCTGCTGAAATTACTTTCTGTTTGGTATCTCCACTAGAAATGGCTGTGTGATCCATAAATGTATCCATTCATAAATGTTGGTTTTGAAGTACTATTTATATATAGAACCTAAGAATTCTAAAGAGTATACTCAGTGTCATTATGAGTTTCTCTACTGACAGAACTATAACTTCCAACTCTGCATCAGCTATTTTCATTGCTCATATGGCTATGTGAAACATCAGTTCATAAAAAAATATATAGCAGCTCTATATTTCTTTTTACTTCTTATTGGAAATATATTCCACCTGGGGTGAGAGACACAGTGACTTTTGAGCTATATATAGCAAGGTAGTAAGATGTAATGCAGAAACTGAGAACAAGTGACTCACACTTGAAGCCTACAGAACAGGTATGGTATGCAACGTCTATGCGGAAAACTGCATTATCTTGCTGACTTTGCTTGTTAATCTTTTCCATGGTTCCACTTTGTTTGCAATTGTTTGCAGCTGATTAGTGACTAACGTACTAAGACCCAGAGCTAAATATGACGTTTGGAACAGGGAACCTAAAACCCTTTTGATTAGTAGATCTCAAAGGTGGGCCTCCAGATGTTGCTAAGCTACACTCCCATCATTCCTTGCTTGGCTGCAAAGACTGTGGCTGCTGGAAAATGGAGGTCAGCAATAGCTGTAGGGCCAGGTTTGGGAACCACACTGTAAATGTTGCCGGAATTCATTTCCCTCTGAATTGATGAGATCCAATCCAAATAGTTGTTGATGGAACCTTTGGGACCTGGGAGAGCAGAGTGGAGGGCACTAATAATATAGGGATATTAATGGATAGCAAAAGGAAGGAGTAATCAACTACGAAGTTTACAGTCCTGTACACTTGTAAAGAAAGTTTCACTGGTCACAACATAGGATTATCCAAAAATTAGAAATGTTGTGCAGTGACAGGAGAGTAAGAATGAGATCAGTTCAATGACGGTGGGTGTAGTGAATTACTGTCACTTTTGGCCCCAGTGGACAACCATTTAGCAACATCTGGGGACTGTCTGCTACTTGTAGATCCAGCACAACAATTCAAACACTCAGTTCTGTCCCCATTCAAAAATCTTTCAATTTACTGTAGCGCAACTAAAAGAAAAGGTTTTGGCAGGTTTAGAACAGTTGGTGTGGATGCTTGCTATTTCTCTCCACATATCTTGCATGGAGGGAGGGAAGTTAAATATATCCTCCTCTGATTTCCTCTAAAACCAAACAAAAATCACCCCTCTGACACACTGAGAAGAGCTGATGAAAATGTTTGTTATCTCCATGTAAGTCTTCCAGTGCTGAAACCACTGAAAAAAAGGATGTTGTCTCATGGTCCATTATTATCTTTTCCCAATCCCAGCCAAGCCTGGTAATGGTCCTACAAAACATTTTATAGACAAGACATTCAATGTGGCCAGGCAACACGCAGATAATTCTCTAGAGATGATGGCGACAGAAAAGAAGCAAACAGATTGCCACAACCTGAGCCACAAAAAGTCTGCTGAGTGGAGTTTGACTACTCCAGAAGATGTCCAGAAGTGTCCAAATGTAGCTCCAGGACAAGAAATTTGTGAGAGATGGAACAGCTGGGCATTGGAAAATGTTGGCAAATGTCACGTCATCTAGGATGACCCACCACAAAGCACAGCTTGTTAGGCAGAACTGGGGCAGATGAAGATTAGCAAGGGACAACCAGGGTATTAATTTTGGTGGTACAACAAAAACTCAGTGTGTCTACACTCTTGTTGTAAAGTAGGAATGTGGAGAAATGCATTTTTTGCATTCTAATTCTATTCGAGTCAATTATTCCAATATTCAATTTGAATTGAAATTCAAAAATCCATATTTTTGAAAATCCAATTCAAATCAGGATTATCCAGATCCATGTTTTCAAAAATCCAATTCAAACTCGAATATACGAATGTCGGGAACATCCGTATCTGATTTTCAAATCCGTTCGCATCCCGTTTTTATCGCATTTGCGTTTCATTTGCACCTTTATTATAAGCACAAATAGACCCAATATTTGGATGCGATATTCGATGAAGAATTCAATCAAATTATTTGAAAACCCGTATCGGATTTTTGAGAATCCGAATTCAATCCGGATTCAAAAATTTGGATTTTCGAAAATCCAATTTGAATTCACATGTTGATATTTGTTGAATTCAAATCAGCTTTTGAATTTTTGAATATCTGTGCGCATCCCTTTTGTGAAGTACCACTGAATCATGAGCTGGTTGTCTTCATGGGCATCTACACAGCCACCTCTATGCAATTTTCTTGGCAGAGATACACAAGTGGTTTTCCATTGTCTACTTCTGGGGAGAGGCTTGGAGATCAAACCAGTGACTGTATGCTTTCCAGGTAGTTTGCTCTTCCACCAATCTCCAGCTGCTCCTTTACTACTCTTACTTTTCTTTACCAATAAATAAGTTCACAATGGGTGTTTTTCCACTGGCAGAAAGTACCCATTTTTGCACCCATTAAGGACCCATTTGGGTGTGAGCGGGATGACCCAATTTCCACCACCGCACCCATTTGGGACACATTTGTTTCCACCGCTGCTAGGGAAATCCAGATCATATGGGTACATCTCAGCCTTTAATCCAGATTTTCTGTAGACCTCATTAATGGGGTCTAAAATGGGGTCTTCAGCCAGAAAATCCAGATTAAAGGGAGCCTATTTCCACATTAGTTTGGCAATGGGGTCTAGAGGAGGCTAGGGGGAGGGGGCACCCATGGGGGGGAGCCCCAAAACCTAGGCTTTGAAATCATTTTGAAGTCATTTTGAAGCCATCTCGAAGCCATTTCGAAGTTACTTTGAAGTTGCCTTCGGAGATTAGCAAAGGCTCTGAAGTCCCTCCAAAGGCAACTTCAGAGATTAGCAAAGGCTCCGAAGACAAACCTTGGAGAACAAAGGGAGAACAAAGCAGGCATAGAAAGAGGTACATATTTAATGAGGCTGACTCATCCCTGCTCACAAGGAGTTAATTCATATGCAGGCTCTCCGCTCTCTCTTGCAAGGGGTTTGTCTTTGGAGCCTTTGCTAATCTCTGAAGTTGCCTTCAGAGGGACTTTGGAGCCTTTGCTAACCTCTGAAGGCAACTTCGGAGAGACTTTGGAGGGACTTCAGAGGGACTTCAGAGATTGCACCCCCTGTCCCCCAAAACACCTGGGGTGACAGGCAGACCCCTTGTGGGTCAATCCAGATTCCCCACACGGGTGCAAAAGTGTTTCCATGGCAGGGGGGGTTAGCACCCATAGCTAATGGGTGCTACACCTCCTGTGGAAACACATTGGGTACTTCCCTTAATCTGGATCTACCAAATCCGGATTAAGGAATATACCCATTCCTTAGATCCGGATCTTCTTAGATCCAATAAGTTCTCCAAATGCACACTGATAGAGATACGATTAAGAGTGCTTGTGTATTAATTTTTGTGTCTTCTTGCTCACAGTGTAGCCATGTCGTTTTTGTCGGAGCGTATACTGGAGGGCTAAGAAGCTGATTCAGCATGTCACAATGGAACATATGTCAGTGTCCATAGGAGTTTCTTATTTATTGAATTTATACCCATCCTTTTTTTTCCCCATCACGAAGCTCAAGTTGTCCATGTATTTTCCAAGTGGATCTCCCATGCAGAAATTCCCCAGTCCTGCCCTTAATTAACTTCAGAAAGGTAGCTACATGATGTTCTTCCAGACCATGCTGTGGCAGTGTTGGATTGATGTTCTATCAATTCAAGGCTGTTGCTGGATGAGGCAACCTCTGCAAAAATTCCTAAAAAGCAATGATAATGAATTTCTGCCTGGCAGCTGCAGCTGACGATTCTGATGATTTCTAAGGCTTTGTTTGTACTTTTTGTGTTTGTCCAGATATTATGCAAAAGGGTGCTCAGCAGCATTTGCTTGACCTTGTTCATACCTTTTTATTTTATTTTAATGTTTGCACATAACAAAGTAGTTATAATTCCGTTTATCACCAAACTTTCTTTTTAGTGATGAGGGCTGTGAAATGGAACATTTTGGTATATTTTGGTCAGTAACCAAAAGAAACCTGAAAACAACAACATGGTAACATTATTTCGACTGAACAAGCTCCAAGGTGGCAGCCCTATATAATAGTACCAGCAGCAGCAGCAGCAGCAGCAGTAGTAGTAATAAAAGAAGAGTTGGCTTTTCTACCCTGCTTTTCTCACCCATTTAAGGGAATCAAAGCAGCTGACAAAGCTTTTCTATTTGTCTCCCCACAACAGACACCCTGTGAGGTAGGTGGGGCTGTGAGAGCTCAGAAGAGAGCTGTGACTAGCCCAATGTCACCCAGCTGGCTTCATGGGGGAGGGTGGAATCAAACACAGTATTCCCAGATAAGAGTCCGGCTCCTTAACCACTAGACCAGTGATGGTGAACCTTTTGAGCTCAGTGTGTCAAAAATCGCAAGAAAACCTAGCTTAACTCAGGTGCTGTGTCACATCTAGAAATATCCATAATTTTGTGATATCTGTAGCTCTAGTAAAAACGTTATATTTTTGATATATGTACTTTATTAAAAGCAAAAACAAATAATTTTTACATTTGCTAAATTTCAATTGAAAGTTGGCATTTCGTACACTTCAAGAACAAACAAGCACTACACACCCTGGTGCCAGGGTGACCAGGTGTGTCACCCAAAAGGGCTTGGCGTGTCACCTGTGACATGCGTGTCATAGGTTGGCCATCACCGCACTAGACCAAACTGGCTCACTTTCTTCATTTACTTTTGTTCCAGGACAGGGTCCCTCATAGTTCTCTTGAGAACCTTATCTGTCTCCTCATTAATTTGGATCAGTGAGACCCGCACCACCACTGTTAGGCTCCATCAACCCAGGACAGAGCAGTCCTACTAGCATTACTAGTAGTGCTCAACATTAAAAACTACCAGCATAAATGCTGCTCTTGATACAGTATGCAGTGATGTGTCCAGAGAGCTGCCTGATTCCATTTTATGGCATTGCTTTGGGGGGTTTGGGAGGCCTGAGGCTGTGGACAAGACATCTGCAGCTGTCTGCTCTGCTAAGGCCTCTTTCAATCCTTTCCCTATTGTCAGCTCTGGGTGTAACGGACATACACTATACTATTATTCTGCATATCTTATTGTAGCAATTAAATGTATCCATGTAGTTCTGCACCTTGTTGTGTATCCATGTAGCATAAATGAAAGGGAGGTGTAAAAAGTGAGGATGTGAAAGTGAAGAAAGTTGTCTGTTGTGCTGTGGTTGACAAATGGCAGGCAATTCTCGGGCAGGCAGATGCTTGTACCTTTGTTATGCTAAGAGCTGAGGAACATTTCTATCACTTAGGAGGAAAGAAGTACTGCTAGGATATATATCTCTGAATTCTAGAGGAAAAAGTCACTTTCTGTGTGAATAAAGGTTACATTCTGACACGTGAGAAGTGTTTTCTTGGGTCCTCTTGATCCTTGCAATATGGAGTGGTGATGCCACCTTGAGAAGGTAATGCTTCAACCACTCCTGAAAAAGTTTTTCCTGCGCCTCTTCTTCTGTGCCTACCTCTTCTTCTTTTTTTGGAAAGGTGTTAAAAGAAGGTAGTAGTGGTACAGCTGCACTTGCTTTTGGAGGAAAACGATTTCCTTACCCTATTTTAGTCTGGGTTCAGGACCAGTTTGGGAACAGAATCAGCCTTGGTCATCCTGATGAATGAACTCTTGATGGTAAGAGATGCAGGGAGTGGAACTCTGTTGATCCTGCTTCCTATTCCAGCAGCGTTTGATACTGTTGACCAAAATATCCTCTTAGACAGCCTCCATTAGTTGGGAGAAGGTTGAAGTTCTTCAGCTCCTGCCCGAGGGGACAATGTCAGAAAACACTAGTGGGCAACTGTGCCCCAACAGCTAGGGTGCTCTTTTGTCACCAGTTCTACTGAATATCTATATGAAGCTGCCAAAATCAGTCATCAAGAGTTTTTGGCCACATCCCCATTACAAGCTTAATTCGGTTTCAATGCTGTTTCAATCCTCAAAGACCCCACGTCAGTTTGGCTTAACACGCTTTCCGCATGTTAAATCGCCCCAAAGCATTGTAAATGTTAACCCTCATTTCAACAGGTCTCACTCCAGTTCATGCTCTTGATACATGTTACATTTTTTACTGTGGGGACCGTACCGTTTTAAGGGATGAGAATCCATGTTTAGGGTTTCCCTCCCCCAATAGCTTGCTTCCAAAGATAGTGATTTCAGTGTAAAAATCCACCCTTTACAGCAGCTGCTACACTGTAGCAATCCAACCACTTCACACCTGATAACAATGTTGCAATTTTGTGCAATTCTAGCTCTTTGGAGTTCTGACCTTTAGAAAGGGAAAGGAAAGCAGCTGCAGGTTCTGGGAGATGTATGAATGTTTAAAGCAAGGGGGCTTGAGTTGCTGCCACTGCTGTGTGTCCTGGGCAATGGGGAGAGGAGGGGAAAGAATCGCTGGCTGCCCGGTGCCGTTTTTCCTCCATCCAGGCAATCGGCAGCCATCCTGCCACCCAGCTAGGCCCCGTGAAAGGGTCCCTTATGGGTGGCGCGTTCACACCAGGAGGAAGAGGGTAGGGCAGCCCCGAAAAGTGGCTTTTAAAAAGTAGCCACTTGAGTCCTTCCTTCAGTCACGTACGCCACATACGATCCTCAGAATCCGGATCAAACGCAGTTGAGTTGAAAGTAATGGGATCAGGCAAATTCACGTTTGCATCCAGTTTTATTATTTCAGTTTAGGGGAACTGGATTAAGCTTATAATGGGGATGTGGGTTTTGAGAGAGACATCGCCGACATGCTGATGAAACAAAGCAGTCCTTCTTCTTAAGTTCAGAATCAGAAACTGTGGTGAGTGATCTGAGCTGGTGTCTGAACGCTTTGAAACAAATAAATTGAATTAAGCACCACTGGACACATTTTGCCCTGCTTAGGTTTTGTGCTGCATTCGTACAGTCCCATGAGTGGTCTTTTGAGAATTAGTCTGCAGGGGCCTGGGCAGAACATAACAGGCTGTTATTTAAATTTACGTTGCTTTGCCTTGCTTAGCTGTCGAAATCTGCACTGTGAGGCATGGGAAACATATTATCCAACATTGCCTTTGTACAGATATTTTAGGAATTATAATGTAACAACATCTGGAGCCCAAAGATTAGCCTCTCCTAGTGTAAAGACTGCCACTTTAACTTGGATATTCATTCTGGTATGAGGCTCCTAATCTTTTCCAGTAATGTCGGATGACATACTCCTCATGGGGAATGTCCAAGAGGAGCAGCCAAAGAGGACACCAGAAAAGTGTGGCATAGTCCAAATCATACAGGAGTTCAAGTTTCAAAAGCAGCCGTGCACATCCAAACCCTAGAACTATATAAATCTACTGCAGAGAGTAAAGTCCTGAAATCAGGGTGAGCAGAAATGCAAACAAGGTCTTCACTTGCAGGGCAAGTTGCTCAAACTCAAAATCAGGCTGCAGCCTGGTGGGATTGGATCAATGATGAATTTCAGTTTGCAAGATGGGCAGCTAGAAGTACACAGAAGAAGGAGGAGAAGAGTTGGCTTTTCTACCCTGCTTTTCTCACCCATTTAAGGGGACTCAAAGTGGCTGACAAAGCTTTTCTATTCTTCTCCTCACAACAGACACCCTGTGTGGTAGGTGGGGCTGTGAGAGCTCAGAAGAGAGCTGTGACTAGCCCAAGGTCACCCAGCCGGCTTCATGGGGGAAGGTGGAAGTGAACCTGGTATTCCCAGGTAAGAGTCTGGCTCCCTAACCACTAGACCAAACTGGCTCAATTGAGGGATCAGTAGCCCCAATTTTGCCTTTTGGGCTCCCCAGCTACAAACTATGTAGATAACCAGAACAGCCAAACTGCAGAGCTAAGGACACAACCCTTCCTCTTGGTTGATCAGGTCAGCACATGTCTGGGAGGGGGGGGAAATGGGATGGTGTTGGAGGAGAGGGTGATCCAAATCATCATTTGTGCCCAGTGGAACCATAAACTCTGTGGCAAACGGAGGGGAAAAGATTACTGAGTTTTAATGTTCTATAGGGCATATTTTTAGCCTCACTAAATTCATCTATCTTTTGTTCCAAATGTGTCTTCTTCTTAAATGGAAAGTCATGACCTTTTCTTTCACCTGTTGCCATTACAAATCTTCTAAATTTACAGGTATAAAGTACTGTTATCTCATACATGGTGATGCTGATGGCCTTTCAAGCTTTTATACTCCAAACTGCCCATATTCCTTCTCTGGCCTACACTCCAACAACACAGCAGACTGGATTTTTTAAAAAATGAGTGCATGGGCTAAGGGCGCGTTCCCACCTACAGCAAACTTGGATTACTCTGCTTCAGGTTCTGCTGCAGCTTTGAGTAGGCTGCCTTCCTTCTCCCCCGACTCCATTCTCCTCACTCCTCCCCCCACTCCATTCCATGCCTGCCTGCCGTCCAATGCCACCACATCCAAGGGGTGGCCTCCCCTTCCCACACCCCTCGCTTGCCCCGGTTGCTGGTTCTCGCCTTCTCCAGCACTAAAATCTGGACTGGATTGGAAAGTCCATTTCTCACCAGGGTATTTCCCCCCCCCCCCCGGATTTCTGCAGGGGTTTCTGCAGAAAATCCAGGGGGAACGAACTGGCATGTAAACGGGCCTTCCTGGATTTGGACTACTGGTCAATTTTATGGGAACGCTGGATGTTGAGTCCAAATCCAGTCTGGATTTTAGTGCCTTTGGGAACACATCCTAAGTTTCATCTGAAGGCAGCTGCTACCATCCTCAGTCATTTGCAAGGTGTAAATTAGGGGTGAAATTGTGTGTGTGTCCATGGGTGTTTTTCCACTGCAACCCTTAGATCCAGATCTAAGAAGATCCGGATTAAGGGAAGCACCCAGTCTGTTTCCATGGGAGGTGTAGCACCCATTAGCAATGCTAGCACCCCTGCTGTGGAAACAGCTTTGCACCCATGTGGGGAAGTCATTTCGAAGTCATTTCGAAGTCTGTGCAAAATAGCTCCAGAGTGCCTTTGAAGTCTGTGCTGATCTTCGGAGTGAACTTCGAAATGACTTTGGAGCCACTTTGGAATCACTTCAGAACTACTTCGGAGTTCACTTCGAAGATCAGCACAGACTTCAAAGGCACTCTGGAGCTATTTTGCACAGACTTCGAAAGGACTTCGAAATGACTTTGAAGTCAATTTGAAGTGGCTTCAAAGTGACTTCAGAGCCAAGGTTTAGGGGGACCCCAATGGGTGCATCCCCTCCCCCTAGCCTCCTTTGGACCCCATTGCCTGTCTCCAGTGGAAACAGTCTCCCTTTAATCCAGATTTTTTGGCAGAAGACCCCATTGGAGACCCCATTAATGGGGTCTACAGAAAATCCGGATTAAAGGCCAAAATGTACTCATTAGATCTGGATTTCCCCCATGGCAGTGGAAACAATAGGGTCCGAAATGGGTGCCATGGTGGAAATGGGATCATCTGTCTCACACCCAAATGGATCCTAAATGGGTGCAAAAATGGGTACTTTTTGACAGTGGAAAAACACCCCATGTCCACAAATATCTCACATTAACTTCATCATCAGTGAAGGCTGTCCCTGTGATTTTAATAAAGGCCTTAAAAGTAAGGATGCTATCATTGATGTACAACGGCCCTGGAATAATGTGCCCCACATTGTCACAGTTGGATCGTGTTATTTGGATAACATGGGATAGGGTCTTTTCAGTGATGGCTCCCAGATTATGGAATATTATCCCCCTGTAGGGCATCATCTTTCATTTCACATATTCAGGGAAGCTGTGAAGACACACCTCTTTGCCCTGGCCTTTGACTAAATAAGGAAACAGCTTTTCTTCACCATTTTCAGGCATTTTATTTTCAAAGTTGTAACTGTCCTCTTTTTAAAAGCATAAGAAACAATAAATAATCTAACTGACTTGTGAATTAGTTCAAAGGTTCAAAGAGCCTTAATTCTTTTCTTTGCATTTTTCACAGCAGCCACACCTTTGCCATTAAGGAAAAAAAAATAAAGATAAGTACAGATATTATGTCTGCCTTTTTTACCTTTGAGATTAATAGGTGCTTTTTTTAGCAGGGGCAATTTTGATTGTGTCATGTTTGCTTTTGGCGCCCAAGTATCTATTTATTTTAGTGGGTTTAGCGTGTATGAGATGAGATTCTGTGTACAAAGTGTTGGAGAAATGTTAACTAGTTTTTGAAGTGAAGGCACATTTCCTCCTATATTTCTTGATATTGAGGCCATCACCTATTCCGCTGCGGAGAAATTAAACTGCTACAGTTCATGTGGAAATCAGATTAATCACAAAGATATTTCAGTTTCCCCGGTAGCAAAACCATGCATGCAATCCTGAAACTATTTTAAACTTTACTCAAATATATATATATCCAACAACAGGCAAAACACACCTTCTTTTCACTGACCTCCTCGGGTTTTATTTCTCATGGTTTTCTGTTGATGATTTTTAGTATCAATAGCAATGCAGATCATAAAGTTTTATTCTAGTCATAAACATGTGTAATGCAAAAAGACCCAGTCATGTTGTTAGTCAAAAGGTATTCATAATAATCTCTCTCTTTTTTCCTTTTGTATTTTTATAAATATTTTCTACTTTAAGACAACTGCTTTTGTGTTAAGCAAATTATGTAAACATCTGTTTAAGAAAAATAAAATAAATGAAGCCTTCATTTTGCCAAATGAAGACTTCCTCAAACTCCAAAATAAATTAAGGAATAGTTATAGGTTAGCACTATATGAAAGTACTGCATAGTAAGATGGGCACGAATGTTCTAAACTTTCAAAATTCAATCGAATTCAAGCGAATGTGGACATTTGAATTCAAATAGAATATCTACACATTTGAATTTAAACATTGGATTGAATTTTGAATGTTCCGAAACATTTGTTCGAATGATTCAAAACATTCAAAAGTACAGATACGTATTTAATATGTATCTGTATGCATCTCATACATATCTATACCCATTTGCGCTGATAGTATGGGATGAAAATGGGACGTGTATGAAATGCGTACAGATACGCATAACGTGAACAAATGTCAATTTTTGTATCTTCAAATACAAATGTTGTGGACATTCGTATCTTCAGATTCGAATCTAAGAGTGTTTTTCCACTGTCACTAGAAGTACCCATTAAGTACCCATTTTAATGGCATTTTTGTACCCATTAATGGCTACTTAATGGGTACTTCTAGTGACAGTGGAAAAACAACCTAACATTCAGGCGAATAGATTTGAATGTATTCAATCTGAATTGGATTTTTTGCATCCAGATTCTAAACATTCAAATCAAATGTTTGGATATTCAATTTGATTCAAATTTGGATGAAAAAACCCCCCATTTGTGCACATCCCTACTGTATAGGGGAAAATGATAAATCACTTTTGTGGCCTGACGGCAAAAGGGAAGCTGTTGAAAAGAGTCCTGTCTTATAGCAAGAACTACATCGTCTCAATTTGGTTGTATTACACTTTTTGACTATTTCCCAACTCTGTGGCCCTGTATGATGTCCATAGATTGCTACTAGAACTATATATTTCTACTAATTTTTTGCTGTAGAAGCAGACCTTTCTTTCCTTGATATACTGTTTCAGCTGTTCAGGAACAGCAGTAAATAAAGAAAGGGCAGACAGAGGAGATGTAAGAATGAGCAAGAGGTTTCGGAAATGCCAAAAACAAGAAAAGAAAGGGAAAATAGTCCACTACTTGTGGTCAGAATCTAGGTAAATAGAAGCTAACCTTATTTACAGTATTTTATTTTATTACTTTATTTAAGAATTTTTATTCTACCCTTCTGTTGTCATGCCACAACAATAAAAAATCCACAAACAGCCCAACACATACTTGTTTTAACCTTCCTCATTTGCTGGCAAGACAACATTCAGAGGAAGCTGAACGTCAAAGACCTGAATGAAGAGGCATGTTTTAGCTCAGTGCCAAAACTATATAAAGGTAGGTGCCTGGAAAACCTCTAGAGCAGGCTCTTCCAGAGTCTCTGGGCCACCACAGAAAAGGCTCTCTCATGTGTCACCAGACTTCTGAAAGAAGCAGAACTACAAGAGGGCCCTGGCTCCATCCACATATTACCTACTTACTTGGATATTCTGGAATAAAGCCCATCCCAAGTGCCCTTTATTCTGGAATATCCACATATAGCGGAAGAAGTAAGTGATGTCTGGATGCAGCCCCTCTTATTATGATATTAGTATTTAGGAAGGTTTACATGGGCGAAGACGCTCCTTCGGATAACCAGGCCCAAGGCATTTAGGACTCTATGTGTTCACTTCAACACCTTGAATTGAGTTTGTTAGTGAATGGGCAACCATGACAGATCTTTCAAGATTAGCATGATGTTTGTCCAGTCAGATACTTCCATGAGCAGATGCATTCTAAACTAGTTCCAGCTTTTAGGTATCTTCAAGGATAGCCCTAAATAAAGCACATTACAGTAGTCTAGTCTAGAGGTTACCAGAATATAGATCACCATGGCCAAATTGACCCTATTAAGGCTGAATTTGAACTTCAGCCCATACTATGGAATTAGGCAACCTCTGGGCAGGTGCATCTGCACTGTCAGAAGGCATTTACAGCCTAGAACCCTCCCCCCCCCCGCCTGCCTGCCCAGAGGTTGCCTAATTGCATTAACTAGCTGTGGAGCATGAAATCATACAAGCATACTAACCCTTACCACAGACTTACCTTTAGTGTCCAGCTGGCAACCATCTTGCACCTCTGCCAGCTGGTAAGGTTGATGCTGGGAGCTCTGATGAGCCCCTGACATCACCACCACTGTGCAGAGCAGCAGTGTCATCATAACGACAGTGCTGACACACGCAGTCCCAGAGGGTGCCACACTCAAGATGGTGGCATGCAGAATAGGAGCAGCCTGGCAATCAAAGGCAGGTTAGTATTTGGTCATGCATGGGGTGGGCTCTTATTGACTATTGTACTCACATGTGTGAGCACTAGTCACGGTTAGTCATGGGACGGGAAGAGAAGTGCAGAATCACCCCAGGAAAGCTCCAAACCAGTCAACCTGTAAGACAGTGGTTCTCAACCTGTGGGTTGCGACCCCTTTGGAGGTCGATCTACTCTTTCATACGGGTCGTTATGAAGTAGCAACAAAAATAATTTTATGGTTGGGGGTTAGGGTTAGGTTGGGGGTGACTACACCATGAGGAACTATATTAAAGGGTTGCGGAATTAGGAAGGTTGAGAACCCCTGCCATAAGAGATAGATACCTCTGACTAGTGTTACCACACGAGTCTCATAAAACAGCAACAACTCCCCCAGATTACTCACACATTCTTTCTACGGCAAAACAGCTCCTGCTAGAATTGAGTGTCCCTTAACTTCCTGAGCCGCAGATTCCATGATACACAGTCTTGTCTAAATTCAGTTTCAATTCACATCTAGGCAACAATTGTGCATCTGAACTGTCTTCCCTGACTCAGAAAGAATGAAAAGATAGAGTTGAATATCATTAGCAAACTGATGGGACTTTGTTCCAGATCTCCTGAGAACCTCACCCAGTGCCTTCATATAGACGTTAGAAAGCGTAAGACACAGAATTGACCCCTAGGGAACTTCTCCTGAGAGTTCTCAAAACATTGAACAAAAGCCTCCCATTGTTACCCGTTGCTACTTTCTAGGCCCTACAGTAGAGAAGGGAAGAGAAGTACTATAATGCAGTGCCTCCAGGTTCCAGTTCCTGAACTATGGCTGATGTTATTAAAAGCCATTGAGATAGTGAGGAAAACCAACAGAGTTGCATTGCTTCTGCCCCTCTCCCAGGGCAGGTAATCTGTCAAGGTAACCAAGGCAGTCTCAGGCTGTGGTTACACCTTACCATTTTAATCCGTGTCAGGAAGGCAGCCAAATCCAAGCTATTTTCAGTCTGTAATGGCTTGAACACACCTTCCTGCTGCTGTCAGTGGTAATCTTCAGCTGGTGAGCAGGTAGGGGAAATGCTCTGCTTGAGGGTGAGGCATTCTGGGTGGGTAAGAGGGGTGAGATGGCAGGTGGGGGCAGGAGGAGGGAGATCAGGGCAGGGCAGGGGTGACTGGATGGGATGGGACAGAAGAAAGTCAGGGCAAGAAGGAGAGGGTGTGGAGATGGAGACTGTGGACAACAGAACAGAGGAAGAAGTCAGGGCAAGAGGGAGGGGTGAGGAGACAGAGATCATGGGCAACAGGACAGAGGAAGAAGTCAGGGCAGGGCAGTCACTCTTGTCATCTCTGCACAAGGATGGTGAAAGCAAGATTGATCAACATCCCACACCAGAGCCCAGTGGCATTTCTCTAGGCTCTGAAGATGTTTTGTTTATGGAGTCTTTTCTGGAGCCTGCCAAAATGTCCCAGGGATTTTGTTCCCCTTCCTCACCCAAGGACCCATCGCCCAAGCAGAAAGCATTCTGTTCTCCTCCCAAACTGACAAAGCACTCCAGTCTAGACTGATCTCCATGCATGTTACATTTTTGGCATTGTCCAGGTTCTCTGTAATACGTCCTAGATTGTATGATATCAAATTTAGATAAAAGTGTGAAGGCGGCTGACTGCTGAAAAGATCTACAGGAAACTGAGACATGCTTTTGCCTCCAACATAAATTCATGGAAGTACAAAAGTGTCTACATTTTCTCTCTGGGGTTAGAGATCCAAGTAGTTGGAGGTCTATTCACTGGAAAAGAGGGAAGTGGGAATGGCATCCAATAGCCAGGAGAGAGGACAACCAGTTTTCCATTCCTTGCTGAGCTTCCAAAAGGACATTCCATCTGTCATCACTACAAGCCATAAGATGTCACTGTCAGCATATTAAAACAGATTTTTATGTGGTTAGCCCTAACACTGCATTTTCCAGAAAGCTATAAATATTATTTGATCCTGTTAAGTATGTCTACTATTACGTGAAAATATGTACCTTCAGATCATGCAACTTGGACTTACTTGTGCAAGATGCCCAATAAGCTTAAGAATGGGCTGTGAGAAAGGAGACAACTAAAGTGCAGAATGATTTGTATACCTTAGCATTTGTTAGTGGATTTCTTCTTCTGTACTCTGGCTTAAAATTTGCAAAGATTCCAAGCATATATATACCAGGCAAGGAACAGATAGCAGTGCAATTAACTTTGTCACCTGAGCCAGTTTGGTCTAGTGGTTAAGGAGCCGGACTCTTATCTGGGAGTACTTGGTTCAATTCCACACTCTCCCATGAAACCAGATGGGTGACCTTGGGCTAGTCACAGCTCCCTTCTGAGCTCTCACAGGCCCACCTACCTCACAGGGTATCTGTTGTGGGGAGAAGAACAGAAAGCTTTGTCAGCTGCTTTGAGTCCCCTGAAATGGGTGAGAAAAGTAGGGTTGAAAAGCCAACTCTTCTTCTTCAAAAGAATAGAAAAGTGGCATGAACGCATGATGCTGGATTTCATTCTCTCTATAAAATGTCCATGTTTTTGGTTTTTCTCTTAATCTGTTCTTAGAAAGTTACTACGTAATTGGTCTAGTATCAAACAGTTTGAATTTAATAGCCCATTTCAAATAGAATTCAAATGGGGAGGGGCAAATAAATGGTTTGCAGGAGACAGTGCTAGTTTCGGTTCAGGCTTAGTTTCAAGATTTGCTTGTCTATTTTATCTCCACAGATTCCATTGCAATATATGCAATGATTTACATAAAGTTTTTGAAGTTTTGTTGATATTTTTTAAACAGATGGTTGCTTTAGGCTACAGTCCCAAAGGCAATACAGTACAGTTTTCAGGTGACTCTGGGATTTTTTGACTGATAAACCTGTCCTGGATGCCCTCTAAGAGCAGAATGAAAGTAAATTTGCCTCCTTTGCCATCCCATAAATGGTGGCCCTTTCTGCACTGAGCGGGGATGGGCATGGATATTCGTAAGATTCATTTATTGTAGTTATTTGTACGAATTCAGACATTCGGATATGAATAGAATGTTTCAGACATCCATACAAATAGTTTGGGCATTTGTTAAACAGGGAGGTGGGAAAGCAGCTGCCCCAGTCACATCTGCTACAAATCCAGAGTGCATTTGACATGGATCGAGAGCAGATTAAAAGTGGATTCAGGTCGGATTTGATGCTTTCAGAGCGGATTAGTTATGGGATATGTATTGGATACATATACGTTCATGTAGGATATCTATAGGATACGATTCCGATACCCATTGGTGCACATACCTAGCAGTGAACCTTATTCTAGATTACATCCCAGAATAGGGATTATCCATCTGTATGCTGGTGTAGATAACAGCAAGCCCTGCCCAGAGTCTACCATAGTCTGTATCCGTATGATAATGGAAGTTACCTCTTCCAAGATATAACCCACAGTGAGAACCAGTGCAGAAAGGGTCATAGAAGGGAGGAAGTAAACTTGGACACTTCCTGCCTGCACCAGTTTAATATCAGATGGAAAATGGCTGACTTCTGTGACCATTTCTGGTTTGTTGCTAAACTAATATGGATAAGAGATGCGCAGCTGTGGAACTTTTTTTTTCCAAGCAGGGGGCATCCCCATGGTATTTTTTTGTCTCTCTATTGTCCCTCTGTTGCAGCAGACTTTAAAAATGTGTGTTCAATTCCAAATTAAGTGTCTCCATGAGGCTCAGTAAAACGCACATTTAAAACGTACCTTCTGTCCCCATGGAAGCCGTGTTTTCTTTGCCCGCATCTTTTTCTCCCCACCCCCTCTCTGGTTGATAGGGGAGAAGGCGGGAATGGGGAAGGATTGCGATCTGCGCGGCCACAACCAGAAAGCCTTTACTGTGTTGGGAGTCAGCCGGTCAAGTAGCGCAACAACCCCCAACACGTCCAAAAGAAAAATATCCATTATTCACAAGTTCTCCTTCCGCCAAAATGTCTCCCCTGCTGGCAAAGGCAGCTGGGCTGCAGTGGCTGCAGCGCTCGTGCAATCGTGCGCAGAATCACACTTTCACTTGCAGGTGGAAGCAATTCGTTACAATGTATCCTATGTGATTTAAATGTCCGCCTACTATTTTCTTTTATTTGAAGAGAAGGCAAGGGAGAAGGCAGAAAAAAAAGAGGAAAGATGGGGCAGGAAATGTAGAATTGGAGGAACCCCCCCCCCCCCCGTCCACTAATACTGCAGCCAGCAATCCCTGCCCCCAATTCCTCTTTGGCCACGGAGAGTCTACATGATCAGAAAACCCATGGCTTCCAAAAAGTGCACTGGTAGACTTGTTTGAAGGGTTTTTTTTCTGCTGTGGATTTTCCTCCTGTGTGGTGCTGGAAGCCCGGAGAAAAGCTCTGCATGCAGACGCTCCGTGGCAAAAGAAGCTTTTTAACGGGTTTTTTATTGCATGTAGATGGGGCCACAGTGAAGATCAGGAAAGCTGAGATGCATTAGCCATGTAACCTTCAAAAAAGGATCCAGGAGTGATCCAGGCAATTACAGACCAGTTAGCTTAACGTCAAGTTCCATGTAAGGTGATGGAAACCATTATTAAAGACAAAATTAGTGTGCATATAGAGGAGCAAGCATTGCTGAACAAAAGCCAGCATGGCTTCTGCAAAGGTAAATCATGCCTCACAAATTTATTGGAATTCTTTGAGAGTGTCAATAAACACATGGATAAAGGTGAACCAGTAGACATTGTCTATCTGGACTTTCAGAAGGCTTTTGACAAAGTCCCACATCAAAGGCTACTGAGTAAACTCATCAGACATGGAATAAAAGGACAAGTTCTGTCCTGGATTTGTGACTGGCTTAAGGGCAGAAAGCAGAGAGTAGTAATAAACGGCAAATTCTCAGGGTGGAAAGAAGTAAAAAGCAGGGTCCCTCAAGGCTCAGTACTGGGACCAATGATTTTTAATTTATTCATCAATGATCTAGAAGAAGGGGTACATAGTAAAATAGCAAAGTTTGCTGATGATACTAAATTATTTAGGGTAGTAAAATCTGAAAGAGATTGCCAAGAGCTCCAGAGGGATCTCTTAGCATTGGGTGAGTGGGCAACCAAGTGGCAAATGTGCTTTAATCTTAACAAGTGCAAAGTAATGCACATTGGGACTAAGAATCCAAATTACGTCTATAAATTGATGGGGTCTGAGCTTTCTGCAACACACCAGGAAAGGGATCTCTGGGTTCTGGTGGACAGTTGAAGGTGTCAACCCAGTGTGCAGCAGCGGTGAAAAAAGCTAATTCAATGCTGGGAATAATTAGGAAGAGAATACAAAACAAGTCAGCAAGTGTCATTTTCCCTCTTTATAAATCTATGGTGAGGCCACATTTGGAGTATTGTGTACAATTCTGGTCACCACACCTCAAAAGGGATATTGTGGAACTAGAGAAGATGCAGAGAAGGGTAACCAGAATGATTAAGGGTCTGGAACACCTCCCTTACGAAACCAGGCTGCAACATCTAGGCCTCTTCAGTCTGGAGAGACGGCGTTTGAGAGGGGACCTGATTGAAGTATATAAAATTATGCACGGTATAGAAAGGGTGGATAGAGAAAATTTCGTTTCTCTATCGCACAACACTAGAACCAGGGGGCACTCTATGAAGCTGATGGGTAGGAGAATAAGGTCTGACACGGGGAAGTATTTCTTCACCCAGAGGGTCATCGGCTTATGGAATGTGCTGCCGGAAGAGGTGGTGACAGCTACCAGTCTGGATGGCTTTAAGGTAGGGTTAGACAAATTTATGGATGACAGATGTATCAATGGCTACTAGAACGAATGCCTAGGTGCATCCTTCAGGCTGAGGGGGTGGGGAGGAACTGGGGCACTTCAAAGGCCATCTGCTGTGACTCGAGAGCAGGAGAGGGTTTGTCCTTGTCTCTGCTTGAGATGCCCATGAGCATTTGGTGGGCCACTGTGTGCGACAGGATGCTGGACTAGATGGGCTGTGGCCTGATCCAGCAAGGCTTCTCTTATGTTCTTATGTTCTTAACCAGTCTGCCTTGCATCTCTGTGGTGGATCCTAGACTAATCTCCCTCAGATGGTCTATTGCTCAGCTGTCTGGATGCTTCCCTAGTCACAGATCAATAAAAAGTAGACATAAACAGAATTTATTATAGGACTGCAACAAAATCTTACACATTTCATTTTAGTTCTGATAGTATCGAAAGCTGGTTGAGGTTAGTAAATCTGCTGTCTGTCTTTAAAAAATAATGCCAATGAATTTCTATGTGCCTGTTGCAAGGAGCTTTAAATATTTTAACTTTTGATTATAGGAAAAAATTTAGAACTATTCCATTCAAAAGAAATAGTGCCAGGTCTCATGACTGGTGGCTGAGAACTGAATGTATTCTGTAGAATTCTAGAGAAAAATAATCAATTGCAGGCAAGCTGTATTTCATCTGTTATTTCAATTGGAGAAACTCCTGCGCCACAGTTGACACCAGGGCTCTTCGCAGTACAGCTGGAACACTTTCTCCATTCGCATGAAGGGAGGCAAGGAATGCATCTACACATGTTCCTTGCCTCCCTCCGTGTGAATGGAAAAGTGTTCCCACCTGTCCTATCCTGGAAAGACCAGGATGTGGTCACGATGCTCCTCCCCTGGCCTCCCCCATTGGCTGCTGTGGAGCCAGGGGTGGGGAGGCCTGTTGGGTGCCTTCCCTGGGCTCCCACTTGTCCCAGGGGCCCAGATTGGGCTCCAGTGGGACCCACACCCTGTACCCCCCAACCCACCCCGCACTCCTTACCTGCTCGCCACCAGGTCGCAACTGAGATGATTGGGCCAGCTGCTTTTCTTGCATGCACGCAGGGTGGTCCCTGATTGGTCAGGCACCCGCGCCCGTGCAAATGGCCTGTTGAAGCCACACAGGTGCCTGACCAAGCAGGGACCACCCCACACGCATGCACGGATAGCAGCTGGCCCGACCGCCTCAATTGCTGCGCAGCAGCGAGCTGGTAAGGAGCATTCGTGCGTGTGCACCCCGGGTGGGTTGTGGGGTGTAGACTTTGGGTCCTGTGGGCCCTAGGAGCCCGATCTGGGCTCCTGGAGTGAGCAGGAACTGGAACCCCTCGTGCGAATAGGCCTCCTGTTTGATGACTTCGTGTTTGATGGCTGTTAGATGGTACTAACATCATTTTTTTAAGTGAAGTGTCTAAGGCACTTACTTGGTAATCAGGGTCAAGGAACATCATAGTCCATGTGGCCTCCATAGGACTAGTGGTAATCTGAGGTCTATTCATACGTGAATAGAGTGTGTGAAAAAGTAGTGAAGCTCTGGTGAAGAGCATCCACACGTGAAGAACATCCACTCATTACAGCCTCCAAACATGCCCTCCCTCACCAGAAGTTCACCACTTGTTGATTGGGTGTGGAGTAAGAAATCATGCTCCTGTCATGCCCTGCTCAGCCTCGTCAGAAGAGGATATGCCTGCAATGCCTGCAATGCAACCACAGGCTGAGGAGCAGCCACAGCAGAGCATTTCAGGCATGGAAAAGCCAAGGCTGGGTCCAGAGGAGCAGTCAGACAGTTCTGGTGACGAGTCCACCTGTAGGGAGCCTAATCAAAGGCTCTCTCATAGCCTGCTTAGGCAGCAGAAGCAGGTGAGAAGGAGGTCAGAGTGATTAGCCCAGCTGCACCATGGGCGTGGCTCTGACTCTCCTATATAAGAACAAGCTCACCTTGCCTCCAGTTGCTGCAGACAACGTCTGAACAGCCTCTTGTTACCTGAGCTGAAATCCTGGACTCCTTGTGACCTGCTGATTCCTTGGACTACCTGACTCTTGCTGAACTCCTAGACCCTGGACTGGAACTGACTTCGAGAACGCCTGAAACCCTTGGGACTGAGTAGCCACGCAAGTGTCTGCCTATTGCCCAACTGGCCTGCAACGTGACAGCTCCACATGTTAACCAACGTTTATCTAACACCTCAACTGCCCAGCAGCATGAGCATGCACTCTTGTTCCACCGCTTTGGGTCATTTGAGGTGCCACGCAAGCATGCTGGCACCTCAGATGACCATAGAAACAACTGCACATGTGCAAAGTATCAGTGTTGTCAAGGGGACAGTGTTGACGAACATGCAGTTGCAGAGGGCACCGCAGCCAAAATGGTGACTCCCAGCAGAAGACCAGGCCCAGGATTGAATAAGGTAAGTATTTGATCCTGGGGGGAGGGAACGGTCAATGCTGACTAGGGGTGTTTTTCCACTGCAACCCTTAGATCTGGATTAAGGGAAGTACCCAATGTGTTTCCATGGGAGGTGTAGCACCCATTAGCAATGGGTGCTAACACCCCTGCTGTGGAAACAGCTTTGCACCCATCTGGGGAATCCGGATCAACCCCCAAGGGGTTGGTCCATTACCCCAGGTTTTTCGGGGGGCAGGGGGGTACAGTCTTTGAAGCCACTTAAAATTGACTTCGAAGTCATTTCAAAGTCATTTCGAAGTCTGTGCAAAATAGCTCCGGAGTGCCTTTGAAATCTGTGCTGATCTTTGGAGTGAACTTTGAAATGAACTTCAGAGTGACCCCGAAGTTCACTTCGAAGATCAGCACAGACTTCAAAGGTACTCCGGAGCTATTTTGCACAGACTATAAAATGACTTTGAAATTACTTTGAATGACTTCGAAGTGGCTTCAAAGTGACTTCGGAGCCTAGGTTTAGGGGGGGCCCAATGGGTGCATCCCCTCCCCCTAGCCTCCTTTGGACCCCATTGCCTGTTTCCAGTGGAAACAGGCTCCCTTTAATCTGGATTTTCTGGCAGAAGACGCCATTGTAGACCCCATTAATGGGGTCTACAGAAAATCTGTATTAAAGACCAAAATGTACCCATTAGATCTGTATTTACCCCACGGCAGTGGAAACAATCGGGTCCCAAATGGGTGCCGTGGTGGAAATGAGATCATCCGGCTCACACCCAAATGGGTCCTATATGGGTGCAAAAATGGGTACTTTTTGACAGTGGAAAAACACCCTTTTTGACAGTGGAAAAACACCAAGTGGGAGCACTAGTTAACAGTGGTTGATCATGCTCCTTTTCAGTCCAGTGGATGGGAAGGGATGTGTGAAAACATTCCTGTATTAAATCTGTTCTAAGGTTGCAGTAGCTGGGAAGAGTGGTGGTTCTGATTAAGCAGTACCAGAACTGGACTAATATTATCTGATCTGGAACAAACAAAGGGGCATCTGCATGTAGAACAGATCAGGGAAGAACGTGGGCTTGGCACCAAGCCAACATGCACCATTAAGAAGATATTGTGAAGATGTCTTTGTGGTCCCTCTGAAACAACTAACATGTTGATGCTAATTTTGACCTTGCATTATCCGCTAATGCACCTCACATCGGTGGAAATGGTGTGTCTGCATTACCATTGAATCCCCCTTGTGTGATGGGTCCACGGGACAACTGGGTTTGTGAGGTGCTGTTGCTGGTAGTTCATATTCACTATTGCAGAACATGCATTGCTTCCCTCTTTATAGCATATTTTCTGCTGTCCAGCCCACTTAATGCAAATGCCTCCTTCTAATGATGACTTAAACCAAGCTAATCCAATTCAAGATTCATTATTACAGATCTAGTGTGGTAAGTGCAGAAAGGGCTTAAGACTGTGACTGCCCTAGGCTGGCAAGCCCTAGGTAATATTTCACCCACAATGAGGATTGGTCTCCCAAAAGAACATACCTCCTGCATGAAATGTGGCACTGGAGTGGGATCCTGGGAGAAATTGATGCTGGAGTCCACTCTAATAGGAGACCTCTTCAAAGTCTTCCCTGAAGCACTCCCTGCTGGTGGACCAGCCCAGCCACATGTCCTCAGATCATCATCCATCTGGTTCAATCAACCAGGCTGGCACCATTTTCCTAGGCCACCAGATGTGGTCCTGGAAATGCTGCTGTTCCACTGGGCTCCCAGTTTAAGATGTCTCACCTGTTTCCCCATCCTTTGAAGTTGGAGTGGAGTGGAGCAGACTACCATAATGCAAACAGCCCTTGTCACAAGTTTCCAGGTGGCCCCATCATCTAGGACCTGATTACCTGATCAGGCCCAATATTACACCTGCATGACGTGAAATGATGCATGCTGTGTAGATCCTGCCTAAAGGGCAAGACAGAATCTGGAAGACTAAGGCTCTTTCTGCACTGGGACTTACTCCAGTTTATATACTGGAATAGGGACCTGCCACTTGCATGCTGATGTAGATTAAGGCGGTCTCTGGGTATGGGCTGCTGTAATCTGCACTAGCATATGGATAGCAGGTCCCAATTCCAGGATATAACTCAGAATAAGGCCTAGTGCCTAGGGTTAAAAGTTTGCCCGATGATCTCAGTCCAATCACTATGGAAGATGTAATAAGAAAGACAAGCTCTTTAGAGAACTGAGGATATAGAAATGAATAAATGTGAAAGACAAGAGAAATGAAGAATCTTATTGGGTCTTACCAAATGGATGGAGTCATACTATATTATAGCTGTGGATGCCCTGTTCATAATTTTAGCATTTAGGGTTGCTGGCTGTTAGACACTAATGAAAGGCAGTTCATTTGTAGTGATAATTTGTTGACTCTGGAAATTATTTTCACTAACATTAGGCTATTTTCCACATTAGTTATATCCAAGCACCTAGTAAAAGCTTTTTAAAATGTGAATAATCTGTTGCAGCTTGACTAAGTTTGACTTTAAATAAACAAAACAAAAACCTGAGATATCTGTTTTAATATGTTTCATGCATTTTGTGGCTGTATTTTTTTTATTCTGATTTTCCGCAGTGAAGAAAGACTGAGTGTAAAAATTATGAAAATTAAATACATGGTGGATGCTAAATACTAAATGTGAGGTCTGGCAAAATCAAAACAGAATCTAACAGTGTAATTCTGCATGTCATGGCAGGCTTTCCAGACCAGAGAAAAGAGGGTTGTGTCATAAATAATAAATATTACTTGCTTCTACTTTTTAGCAATTGCATTTGGCTCCTCTAGCAGTCATAGCCGCTGAAGATGGATATCGTAGCCATATCTGGGAAGCTTGGGTTCAAAGCAGAACTGTGGAACACAGAAAAATAGAACTATGAAATATAGCATAACCCCCAGATAACAGATGTGAATCTGTTTGCAGCATTCATTGGCCTTTGTGAGGCGGGCTCTCGGTCAGTGTAGTGATTTTATATACTGTTGGTAGTGTGGTAGCCTTTGTTTACATACAGGATTAAAACTCTGAAATACATTCCCAACCAAGAGGCATGCCTCCTATTTCCTCTTCCCTGCTCTTAAGCTTGATATTATTGTTGCCTAGTTCTTGGTGCTGCAGAGGACAGCACCTCCCTCACTGTCTAGCTCACAGTGAGTGTTTTAAAGATACAGTGGCCCTTTTCACTTGGCTGGCTTGACTCTTGTACTTTATACTGTAAGAAATGGACAGCCATTATATGTTTAACAAATAAGAAACAAGTTTATTGATTACAAGGTTCTTAGCACACAACAGGTAAGTTTAATATGACGAACAGTATCCAATCTGCTCCTCAATGAGATCTGTTCCTCCCCCTTACACTAAGATATGGACTTTAACTCCTTCAGTCTAAAATCTACATCATAGGCGACACTTGACCATTACAACCAACGTATAATCTGTAAAAACTCAGGACCCAGTTGGCTGCTTCCCTCAGGTACAGCCTTGAGCCCATTTCCCTCCTGTTAACCTCCCTCTTTGAAGTTAATCCCCAGGCAGAGAACACCAACTGTCCTTTTACACTGCCTTATATACCAGTTTGCCAAGCTGCTTTGAAGGCTCCATCCCTCCTGCCTTCTGGAGAGCAAGGGCAGCCCCTCCTTTCCCTAACTTACCATTTTCTCTTGAAGCAGTTTGGTTACACATTACTTGTCTGGACAACACGTTCTCACAACACTTTGGTTTACATATTAAACTTAACTTTTTGGGGTCTGGGCATGTATGTGGGCACCACAGCCTTATTAACAATACAATTAATACAATTTAGATAAAAAGGTACTCCATCCAGGGCAATAGGGATGTGCACGAATATTCAAAGGTATTCAAAATTCCATTGAACCCATCCAAATTTTGACATTTGAATTTGAATCAAATGTCCATGAATTCAAATTTAAAAATTCAAACGAATTTCAAATTTCGGATCTATTCGTTCAAATTATGCACACCTTCGCACATGTACTGGGACGTACACAATGCAAACTTGCACGTACACATCTTTCTCGCGTCTGTACCCATCTGTACAGATCTGTATGGGATGAAAACAGGTTGCATACGGGATAACTACGGGATGCATACGGACGTGTATGGATGTGTACCACTGCGGACGGGATGCATAACAATGCATACAGGCACATACGAATGTTGTTGACATTCATAAGTGCAAATTCGAATTGAAAATTCTAATGAATAGATTCAAATTTGTTTAATTCAAATCAAATTTGGTTAAATTCTAATTTGAAAGATTCAAGTTGAATTTTTGGATATTGGATTCAAATCCCCAAAAGTGCATTTGTGCACACATGGACTGGACAATTTGCCTTCTTCTTTTCCTGTTGTGACCCCTGTTGCCTGGGCTACTGCAAATAGGGGCATGTCGTATGACACCACTGATGCATTGGGGGTCCAGATCACCCCCTAGGATTACCAATGTATCTGAACCTTAGCATCCCTGGCAGATTTGGACTGTACAGTAAAATACTTGCATTTTGAGTTCAAAATTTCAATGATAAAAAATAAGTAAATGTTACTTTAGCTTTCCCCCTTTCAAATTTTGAATGGTGAAATCAGAAATCTAACTGAATTTTGCATCTATCTGATATGTTTTATTTGCAAATAGGAATTTCTATTTAAACTGCCAAGAGAGCCCATATACGGGAATAGATAATGTTGGACACAAACAGTTGGGTGTTAATGTCTGCCTAATATTCAAATCTAATGTAAATACTGTACATGAACATTGAATATTATTACATACATGGGAGAAGATAATTAATCTGTGGTTGTTAATAGGCTGCCTTCAATTGAAATCAACTATGGTTAGTGCACTCTAGGCTAGATCTAGGAGTCAGTTTGATCTAGTGGTTAGGGATCCAGATTCTTATTGAAGTGCCAGGTTTGATTCTGCACTCCTCCACGAGGCCAGCAGGATGACCTTGGGCTAGTCACAGCTCTCTTCTGAACTCTTACAGCCCCACCTACCTAACAGGGTGTTCAGTTGTGGAGAGAGAAACAAAAAGCTTTGTCAGCTGCTTTGAGTCCCCTTAAATGGGTGAGAAAAGCAGGGTAGAAAAGCCAACTCTTCTTCTTCTTCTAGACATTGCATACTTATTCACTATATTTGAATATTCTGGAGTATCACATGTTATTCCAGAATATCCAAATACAGTGGAATAAGTAAGCAATGTCAAGCAACCTCAAAGGCGAAACACAGTCTTTTGTGGCTGGTGCATCTAACACAAGAACAACAAATTGCAAATATCAAATTTTTATATCAGGTCTCAGTAATGACAAAATTGCAAAGTTAATTTCTGCAGCAGGGCATCCATGTCAGTTCTGGAGCCTGATTTAGACCCCCTGGCCTGGAGCATGGAAAGGTAAGTGCAGAGAGGTCTTTTGTCTGATAATGAATTTTGTTTGAAGATCTGAAACAATTAGGTGTGACAAATGTGCAAAAATAAAATAACTCAAAAAGGGAGGAAATTCTTTTTTATGGTACCTATTCTGTTTCCATACATTGTTTCTGTATGAAGCCACTGTCCTCATTCTTTCCAAGCACGTTTTGATGACATTTCATCTGTTCATCTGTTTTAATCTGTTTTTATTGTGAATAGGGGAGGTTTTCCATTGACCTCCCTTAATCCGGATGTAAGATGATCTAAATCTAAGGAATGGGTCCTTCAACTAATCCGGATCTAGTAGGTCTGGATTAAGGAAAGTACCCAATGTGTTTCCATGGGTGGTCTGACACCCAATAGCAAGGGGTGCTAGCTTGCTCACCCTGGAAATGCTGGAGCATTCATGTGGCTAATCCGGATCTACCCATGTGGGGCCCACCCATCACCCCAGGTGTTTGGGGGGACAGGGGGTGCAATCTCCATAGACGATCCAGAGATTCTTTGAAGATTCTCAATAGCAGCTCTAGAGAATCTCTGGAGCTTTTCCATAAACTCCAAAGATTTGCCGCAAACTCTGAAGATGCTCCGGAGCCTTTGACAAAGGTCCATAGGAATGGCATTGCTCTTGTGTGGGGTCCTCTTCAAAGCCTGTGCTATTCTTCAGAGCCAGCTTCAGATCCAACTTCAGAAATTGTGCACAGGCTTTGGAGCTCTGAGTTTCTGGGCATCCACCCACGAGTGTGCCCCCCCCCCAGCCCCTATTGCTTGATTGTGGAGGAAATAGGCTCCGTATAATCTGGATTTGATGCCTGAAGACCCCATTGTAGACCCCTTTAATGGGGTCTACAGGAAATCCAGATTATGGGTCCTGAAGGACCCATATGATCCAGATTTCCCTAGAACAGGTAGAAACAAATGTGGCTTTAATGGGGTCTGCAGTGAAAATGGGGCCTTCCTGCTCTGAGACTAATGGGTACTTAATGGGTCCCTAATGGATACTTAATGGGTCCCTAATGGATACTTAATGCGCACTTAATGCTAGTGAAAAAAAAACCCTTACTGTAACCACCCCTGAGACCTTTGGATATCAGGTGGGACAGAAAGATAAACTGGACAGTGGAAAATAAACACACATTAGGGGTTTTTACATGCGCTATTCACCCCAACACAAGAATCACCTGTAACAGTCTCACATGCCATAAGTATTCTTTAAGAATGTTATAATTTGGGTGAGATGTATTCAGAACTAGTAATTTTCCTGCTGCCCTCAAATACTTTCCTTATCTGCTCTGACTGAGACTCTCTAAGAAAAAGAAGCTCAGCATGAATTTAACTGGAAAGATGTGTGATGTGTGTAATTGTTTTAATTGCAGGCAACTCTGCCCTTAATAATCTTGCTGACAAGCAGACTCAGGACTTAGTGGCAATAAATAAATAAATAAATGCCGGTCCGATCCTCTCAGCATATCATGAAAGGGATTCAAACTCTTATGATCACAGCCATATTTTTTTCTTCTAAAAAAGAAGTGTAGTTCATCATGGGAGATCATGCCATCATAGAGAGTGCTTAAAATTAAATTCAGTGATGAGAATAAATAAATTAAATGATATAGTACATTCAGAGCTTCCAAGGATTAGAATCTGGATCTCATTTATTTATTAAAAACTGACAGGAAATTGGTTCTGATCTAAGAACTGTCACAGCATGCATTAGCTTCATTTTACTTGGAACATATGCAGCAAATGTAGGAATCTATGTTTTTCCTATAGAGCAGGAAAGATTACTATTTTATTCAAGTTTCTATGGTAGTTTTGTTTTTTAATGAATATGGTGACCCACCAAGTGAGGAAAATTCTGATTTATAAACAATCCTTGGGTGCTTCTGCATTGGCCGCCGAAAATGGATCTAAAAAGATCTGTTTTTCGGGGATCCGAGCTCCTGAGGATCCATCACAAATAGTGATGAATCCAAAGGGCCCTCCCATGTCTGCACACGCACAGGGAGGCCGGATTCCAGAGAACAGATGGAGTGGGTGCTGTGTGGGCGCATCAGGACCCATTCCAAAAGTCCTCTGGCTCATGTGCTGCCAACACCACCCCTGGAGCCGTGGGATTGGAGCAGTGAGCTACCAGTCACCGTGTATTTCCAGCGGCATCCGGCGCGCAGAGGAGGGGCTTCAGAAGCAGGCAGTCCTGCTTCCGCCCTTCCCAACATGGTGGCCAGTGGGACATCCATCCCTTTGCCTGACCGTGTGTGGAAGCATCCTGCTTCTGCACACATCCAGGCGAAGAGACTGATGTAAGACCTGATTTTTCAGGTCTTACATTTAATCCGGATTTTAGAGGCAAAGCCAGTTTTAAAAACCAGTTTTGTACGCTGAAATGTGGAAGCGGCATCCACGAAGAGTCTCCAATCAAGTTTGCAGTGTGGAAGCCACTTAAGGTAAGTGTTTTAAATCTTACTTAAGGAGGGATTTAAACCGATTTCCGCAGCTAGTGCGGAAACACCCCTAAGTTGTGAGCCAGTTTGGTCTAGTGGTTAGGGAGTCGGTCTCTTATCTGGGAATACCGAGTTCGATTCTGCCCGCCCCCATGAAGCCAACTGGGTGACCTTGGGCTAGTCACAGCTCTCCTCTGAGCTCTCACAGCCCCACAGGGTGTTCTGTTGTGGGGAGAAGAATAGAAAGCTTTGTCAGCCACTTTGAGTTCCCTTAAATGGGTGAGAAAACCAGGGTAGAAAAGCCAACTCTTCTTCTTCTAAGTTCAAGTATATGAGAACTACATGTTTAGAACTTTCTACGCATACTTGGCTTACAAGTTAAGAGGATAATGCTGCCATCTGTGGAATATAATTTGGATGGCTGTCTTAAAACATTTCCTTTCTCCTATACTAAACACATGATAACTATGATTGTGATAACAGTCCTGGTTTCTTTTAGTTAATATATGTGTTTGTGTGTGTGTGTGTGTGTGTGTGTATGGTGTTTTTTCTATGGGTGTTTTAGAAAGAGAGAGAGAATGCATGTGTATTTATACACATACACACATACTATAGGGACTGTAAAGTAGAGATGTACACAGATGTTCTAAACATTCAAAATTTAATCGAATATAGACATTCAAATTTCAAATGTTCCAAAACATTCATTCGAATGATTCAAAACATTTGAATACTGAATAGGTTATATAACAGAAACAATCAGGAATAATTTTGCCCACTATTCCTTCCAAATTAAAAGGGCACTACATAGTATTGGATTGCCAACAATGCTTGGCAGCAGTTCTGAAATTTATCATGCTCTCAGCAGATCGAATTATGACTCATAGTTACTGTCATGGTTCTTTAAACTTTCTCTGCCAAACCAACATTTTCCAGGAGTTTTCGCTTTATTAAATTATCGTCCCCATCCCCCCCCCAACAACAACATGTTAACACTTATTTCAGAAGGACAGCATGGCGAAACACTGGCAGCCTTTAAACTGAATGGTGTAACTGAAGATAAAATATACATGGGTAAAAATGAAAAGAAAAAGAGTTTAAATACTTGTAATATATTAATCTTAATATTAAATGAATTGACAGGCAGTCAGTACTGTACAAAGTATCTCCAAATATGTAGCATTAAGAAGTGAAGGACAACTGAACCTTTAGTTTGAAGCTTCTTATGCTTGACTTCTGTTGTTTCCAGATGGCTGTATATAAAGGACATCTCAACAATGAGAATGTGATGTCCCACTGTAAGGGTGGCAATTGTACCATTTACGTGGCTGTATCTTTTTGACTTCTGAAGCTTTGATGCTGCAGAACAAAAGTTCCAGAGCTGTGAGGTTCCTACATATCACATTTTAGTGCCAGAACAAAAATGAGCCCAGAATTTGGTCATTTATGGTATGTCACTAAACTAGGCCATGTGGAAACTAACTTGAAGTTGCCACTCTAGCCATGTTATATGGTGGTAAATGAAGCCACTGGATCTTTTCTCAGAGTTGGTTTCACACCCTGCATATAGGATAAAAAGGGTGCATTCTGTGCTTTGGAGACAGCCTGAAGGCCCAATGCTGGTGGAAATGTTTGCCCACCATGTCTCAGAGTTTCTATAAGAGATACACCTCTGCTATCCTGGAAAAGCACTAACTGCCTCACTGCAGAATTATCAACCTATCCTAAGCTGTGATGAGTTGCATTGGGCACAGGATAACACCATCTGCATTAGGTGGTTTCTCTCCTACCACCACCCATGGGGGATCCAAAGCTCATGTCAGCTTCATAGCTGATGTTGGGAGCCTCCAAATTCTTCAAAGGCCAGAAACCAGAAATTCCAAGCTTTATTCCAGAATATCCAGATACAGCAGAATAATTAACTGACATCTCAACACTCAAGGGTTGCACGAGAATATTTGAATTTCCTCTCATTTGTTCAAGTTCATCCTGAATAGCCCTTCATTTTTCTTGTGTTGATTCGTTCATATCCTGGAGTTTGAAACAACAGGAGAATGACTTGTTCTTTGAAAATCTGAGTTCTCAGCACTGACATAAGAACCATAAGAACATCTACTCCCAAATCAACCTGCCCATGCCTTAAGATCTTGGGGGGGGGGGGCAGCCCCTCCTGTTTGCCCCACCACCTTCAGCTGCACAAGGAGTGGGCACCTGGGACAGGACCTTCTCAGTGATGGCCCCTAGGCTATGGAATAGTCTCCCCTTCGGTTAAATGGGGAGATATTTTTCTCTTCCCACTGGCAGATCCTGTTATTGTTTTATGTTTTAATGATGTTAAATTATGTTTGATTTTAGATGTTACCCGCCCGGAGACCTCTGGGTATAGGGTGGAATGAATGAATGAATGAATGAATGAATGAATGAAGGAAGGAAGGAAGGAAGGAAGGAAGGAAGGAAGGAAGGAAGGAAGGAAGGAAGGAATATGAGGATGGATCAAGCCACGGAAAGCTGATAAGCAGTAGAGGGCACTTTCAGAGGTACCTTTCCCATTAGGCAGAATGAGGCCTGTCTCCTTAAACAGCAGATCTGGTGTACCACGGAAGGCCAACAAATTGTTAATTCATTGTTTTACTGTTTTACTGCCAGAGATGAAGTTAGAAGGATTTTTTTCTGTAGGATTTTATGACTCAGGTGCCAAAATAACTTGGCTGGCCTTGAATAATATGCACAGCATTTTTTTATTTTTTTATTTACTTGCAATTGGCACACAGTGGCATGCTGTTGACTAGTAGCCATTGATAGCCTTACCCTCCACAAGTCCAGCTAATCCTTTCTTAAAGCCATCCAAGTTGGCAGCCATGACTCTATTTTGTAGTAACAAATGCCACAGTTTAACCGTGTGAAACACTTCCTTTTAACCATCCAAAATTTCCCATCATTCAGTTTAACTGGATAGGTCCTGGGTCTCAGAATTATGAAAGAGTGAGAAAATAGTTGTTTGTCCATTATCCACGCACTGTGCATAATTTCATGCACCTAACTCATGTGCTCACTTCCTTTCACTTTTTCATGCAATAAACCACCTTGCAAATTTCCTCCAAGTATTTCTTTCAGTCTCCTTTTTTAAAAAAAATTGGCTGCTCTTGTACCTACATATTTTTGATCTGTCTTTTTTTGAGGAACAGTGGCTAGGACTCTATACGGCACTGTATTTCAGAGATAGCCACATGATATTGCTTAATGCTCTTACAGCATTGGCATTCTTTCCTTAAGTCTTTAATATGGAAGAATTTTGCTGAAGTGTTTTGCAGGCTTAATTCCAAATGGCACAAAGGAGCACTGCTGAAAAGGGAAAAATGGAAGACACATTTCTGGTGCATTTGTGAACTTAGTACGTGCAACGCATATGTACACTAGAGATGTGCCCAAACGTTCTAAACATCCAAAATTTGATCGAATTTGTTCAAACGTGGACATTCAAATTCGAATATAATGTCGTTCAAATGTATTGCATATGTATCTGTATGGATATCATACGTAGCTGTACACATTTGCGCTTATAGTACGGATGCATATTGGAAAAAACGGGATGTATACGAAATGGATACAGTTATGTATAACACATATGAACGTTGCCAACATTTGTATCTTCAAATTCGTATCTAACATTTGAATGAATAGATTTGAATGCATTGGATTCGAACCGGTTTTTGTTGCATATGGATTTTAAACATTCAAATCAAATTGAATGTTTCAACATTTGATTCGATTTGAATTTGAATGCAAACAACAACAACAACAACAACATTCATGCATACCCCTAATGTACATGCATGTATATGTTTGTAACCTATTGGTAGTTTACTCAATTGCAATAGTCGCTACATTCTGACAGATTTTCAGCTCACCACTCCAGGATCATCTTCCGCAGGATCATCATCTAGACTAAAGTACTTGTAACATTATTGAAAATGTTTCCGTATGCCAAATCTTCAAGGACGTTCTTTTCATTTTAGATGCCATTTTTCACTTTCCAATGGCTCTGGGAGTCAGAGAGCTCATGTTTTCTATTGATAGCTTTTGTTTATGATCTGAGTAACACAAAAAGCCTGAGTGTTTTTGATCTTTTGAGCTACTGACTACCAGCAAGGGGAAATCTCATACCAAATGAAAAAGGAAAATGTCAAAAGGGGGGGACGCTGCTTCCACTGTGTGATCCAGCTGTGTCCTGAAGCTCCCAGGGCAATAAATGATGCTGAGCTAAATTGGGATGTGGCAAAGTGGTCAGATCTCCATCAACTGATATACATTGCTCTGAAGCTTCTCTAAGGAGCTTTTCAACAAAACAGCATTCCTCAGATACATCAAACAGTTCCCCTGATTACAGAAATCAAAGCATGCACATTGTGGGCCTGCGAAGAACATGGAGAAATTCTACACATGATTTTCTCTCTCACACACACACACACACCCCAGACCACTCCAAAGCATCTCTATGGCCAGTTTTAAAATTTCCTAGGCAAACCTTGGCAAGGTAGCCAGACAATTTGCTACACATGCTTTACTTGTGATTGTATTTGTTTTGTAGTATTTCATTGGCTCATAACTCAGAGGTTTCCATCCATTCTGTGCCTCGGTAGCTCGCTACAGTTGTGACTTCAATTTCAATTGAAATTGAGTCTGCATCCTCCACCAGGTGAACAAAGCATCCCATGAGGGCCTGATGGGCATACCGACCACACGCTGGCAGCACTCCAAGCATCCTGCACTGCTGTATTTTGCAAGGCGGAGAAAATGGCCAGCCTCCAGGACCATATCCAGCATATCGTAAAGAAGGAGCTTCAGCCAGCATGGGCTATTTGCAGTGTGCCTCCAAAATCATCCCAAACTGCAGTTTTGAAGGCTGGGCTGTGGCACAGTGAATAGCCTTGGGTAGAACTGCGTGAACTTGGGTCTCTTCCAGACTAGAGGAAAAAAATCCACAGTTAGTAGAAAAATTGCAGCGTACCTGGCTGCGAAGTGGCAACTTGTTGTCCCCACCTAAAACGCAGGTCCACAGCTTCCTCCTCAGCATCTGTAGGACTTCCAGGGCACACGTGTTGAGGTGCGCATCACGTGAGATGGGAGAGCCAATGGAAGCTGAGCTGCAGGCTCAGGTCTCATTCACTGTTATCATTGTCCTGTCCAGACTGGCAGGAAACTTTGAATTTACTGGATACTGTGGAGCGAGTGTTCATCGTTCCACAGTAAGTAAATTCAAAGTAGTAGCAGCATAATGCGCCACTGCTACAAAGTATCGGGTGTCAGGAGTGATGCCCATGCCCCAACTGCACATCAGAGTGGACAATATTTCCAAGTCTCAATGTATCTTGTGCCAAGAATGATCTCTGCATCACATGTAAAGGTGCGTAGAGCAAAATCTCTAGTGTAGTGATTCTCAACCTTCCTAATGCGGCGACCCTTTAATACAGTTCCTCATGTTGTGGTGACCCCTAACCTAACCCTAACCCCTAACCATAAAATTATTTTTGTTACTACTTCAAAACTGTAATTTTGCTACTGTTATGAATCGTAATCTAAATATCTGATGTGCAGGATGTATTTTCATTGTTACAAATTGAACATAATTAAAGCATAGTATTTTCCGATGGTCTTAGACGACCCCTGTGAAAGAGTAGATCGACCCCCAAAGGGGTCACGACCCACAGGTTGAGAACCACTGCTCTAGTAGTACCCTTAATTGTATTTGGAATGGTATAAGAGACCATTGTAACTCTTTCAAGACTCGTTGATAAGTGCCTGTTCAAAAACACATAGCATTCACCCAATTCTACATTAAGTACAACCCTCTGAACTTTGTACTAGCTATTTGCCCATTGCGTTACACTGGTCTTGCAAAAATGCTAATACTGTCAGGCAGATGTAAAGAAATAGAGAATGTCCCGTCACAATATTTTTAAAAAAGGCCTCCAGTTAAATGTACAATACCATCTATAAAGCAAAGTTTTGGCTGAAATATTGCTCTTGGAAAAAAAGATAGCTGATCACACAATATCAGAAACTTTTATAAAATTTGGAACTATAACTTAGGCACAGGATTTGATTTTCCTGGAGAGTATGCATCCAAATGAAAGTTGCTTGAAAAACAAAATGATCAACTTTTCTACTCAAGCTGGCATGATTTAATGCAATTTGTAGCACTTGAAACTTAACAGATATTGCCTCTCAGGCATTATAAAATTATATACCCACCACATTTGCCATAATCTCATTGCAGACTACATCTGTCGTATCCTTCTTGGAAATGTATTGCCCTATTGTCTTGCATCATGTCATTTTTATTAAAAAAAAAGAAAAGATATGAAATATATATACAAAAACACATATATGGACAACTCTGGTTTGCGGAAGAACCTCACAGGCTCTATCCCCTTTCTCTGCCCATAGATTTCTGTTTCCTAAACTGTGCTCACTACTTTCATATTGAACTGAAATTCTGGGGCAGAAGGTCTCAGGGCAGGTAACAAACTTTAAAATCCAACATATCAAGAAACAATATATATTAAGTTGAGTTACAGGGTATTAAAATATTGGTATTAGGGGTTTATGTCCCTCATACGGAAAAACAGGTCTTTTTCAGAAAATTACTAGACGAAGTCAAAGAACACAAATACAATAATTGGTGCGTAATGGGAGACTGGAACGGAGTAATTAATCCTGATATAGACAAGAAAGCATCCAGAAGTGTCTCAGCAATGCAAGGAAAATTACCCAAAGCATTCTTTGACTTAATGGAAATCTTACAAATAGTCGACATATGGAGATTTAAAAACAACAGTGCTAGAGAATATACCTATTTCTCACATAGACACTCATCCCTCTCAAGGATTGATATGATCTTCATCTCTAAAAGTTTGGTAAATAAAGTCACTGCAGTGGATATTTTACCAAGGACTCTGGCAGATCATAACCCAATCAAGATGGTATTAGGAACAAGACTAAGATGGAAAATTAATGAATACTTATTTAAAAAAGAGGATGTAATAAGTAAATGCAAAGAAAACATTAGAGAATTTTTCCACCATAACTTGAATCAAGGAACAGACATAAACATGGTGTGGGATGCGAGTAAAGCCTTTATGAGAGGGTGTCTTATGAAAATAAACTCAGAAATTAAAAGGAAAAAACAAGAAAAAGTAAAAAATATTATAGAAGACATAAAGAAAAAGGAAATGGAATTAAATCAAAAACCAGACTCTAAGTCAATTCAGAGAAACTTAAAAATCTTACAAAGGGGACTTTCAATGTTAGAACTACAGGAAATGGACACCAAATTGAAATACCTAAAACAAAGGCATTTCGAATCTGCAAACAAATCTGGGAGGTGGCTAGCATATAAGTTGAGAAAGGAGAGAACCAAAGTTCTATCTTAAAACTGAAAGAAGAAGGCAAAGAGGTGACAGATGGGCAATGAATAAAAGAAATTATGCATTCATTCTACCAGGAACTGTACAAAAAAAGAGAAGTAAAAGATGAGGAGATCCAGAAATACCTAAATGAACAGAACCTGCCACAATTATCCCAACAGCAGAGGGACTTACTAAATGTGCCAAATTCTATGGGAGAGTTGAATGTTACAATAAAGAAAATGCAATGAGGTAAGGCCCTGGGCCCAGATGGGCTATCAGCAATCTACTATAAAATCTTAAAGGAAGAGGTTGCAACTCCACTGCTTGAGGTCATGAATAATATTCTAATCGGAGGTAAGATCCCTGACACTTGGGGAAAAGCTTTTATAACTCTAATTCCAAAAGAAGGTCAGGATCTAACACAACCAAGTAATTACAGACCTATCTCCTTATTGAATAATGACTACAAGATATTCACAACAATTCTTGCCTCAAGGCTTAAACAAGTTTTACAATGCTTTATTCATGCAGACTAGGCAGGATTCCTACCGAGTAGACAGTTGAAAGATAACATAAAAACAGTCTTGGACATTATTGAATACTTGGAAAAACATAATGAAATTCAGGCTGCCATGATCTTTCTGGATGCAGAAAAAGCCTTTGATAACGTAAATTGGTCTTTTATGCTCCAACTTCTAAAAAAGATAGATTTTGGGGACAACTTCCAAAGGGGAATCAAAGCAATATATAATAAACAGCATGCACAAATTTTGATAAATGGAGAATCTACAGATAATTTTAACATTCAGAAAGGTACGAGACAAGGGTGTCCCCTCTCCCCTTTATTGTTTATACTAACACTAGAAGTCCTCAATAGGGCCATAAGACACAGCACAGAAGTTAAAGGAGTTAGGATCAAAGGAGAAGAATATAAAATAAGAGCCTTTGCAGACGATTTAGCTATTATTTTAACAGAACCAAATAACTCAATAGAAGCTCTTAAGCAATTCAGTTGTATGGAAAGGTGGCGGGCCTAAAAGTAAATGAATCAAAGACAAAAGTGCTGATAAGAAATATGACAGACAAGGAACAGGAACTGTTTTTAGAAAAGTCAGGATTTGCCATAGAAAAGAAAATTAAATATTTAGGAGTAATATTGACCAAACAAAACATAGCACTGTATAAGAATAATTATATGAAAACGTGGTCTGGAATAAAAGAGGACTTAGATAGGTGGTCAAAGTTGAGCTTATCATTAATGGGCAGAATTTCAGTAATCAAAATGAATGTCCTTCCAAGAATGATGTTCTTATTTCAAACCTTACCAATAGTAATTAGTGAAAAAGACTTTAAAAAATGGCAAAAGGATATGTCTAAGTTTATCTGGCAAGGGAAAAAACCAAGAATAAAATTTAAACTGATGCAGGATCTGAAAGAAAGAGGAGGACTGGGCTTACCTAATTTGAAAATCTACCACGCAGTCTGTAGTCTAAATTGGATGATAACAGATTATTAAAATTGGAGGGGCATGATTTGAGGTTTGGATGGCACGGATATTTGTGGTACGATAAAGTAAAAGTCAATTCTGATTTCAAAAACCACTTTGTAAGAAATGCTCTGTATAGGATTTGGCAAAAGTACAAAAGTAACTTGTATAGAAAAATTCCACTCTGGGTCTCCCCACATGAAGGAATATTAAGGGAATTTGGGGGAAGAGATAAATGGGTCAAATATGAGGATCTGCTAAATAAAAATGAACTTACATGGGAATTTACTATAAAAACAAGAGAGCAGTTAAACCAAGAGGGAAAAAATATACAATGGTTTACGTATACGCAACTTAAAAATATTTATGGAGAAGACAAAAACAGAATGAACTTTGAATGGGACAAACAAAAGTGGGAACTACAATTAAAATCAGCTGAAAAAGGAATAATTGGAGTGATCTATAAAGTAATGTTACAGATGGACCTAGAACAGGTCAAAGAATGTATGATTACGTGGGCAAAAAATTTTGGGTACAATATTAATATGGACCAGTGGGAGAAATTATGGAGAAAGGATATGAAATTTACTATGTGTACTGTGTTAAAAGAAAACATATTTAAGATGATGTACAGATGGTACCTAACCCCTTATAAACTGTCTAAGATTTATCATGCCATGCCCAATAAGTGTTGGAAATGTGGGACCAATGTGGGAACATTTTACCACATGTGGTGGACATGTGGAGTAGCAAGAAAATACTGGGGGGGAAATTCATCTAGCAATGGGAAATATATTAAAAATTACAATTCCATTTAAACCAGAAATTTTTCTATTAGGAATAATAGACAGTAATTTAGACCCCTTGAATACTTTGATTATGTATATGGTCACTGCTGCGAGAATGATTTATGCAAAAAAATGGAAAACACCAGAAATACCCTCAGTAGACAATTGGTTAATTAAACTGTCTGAATACGCTGAAATGGATAAATTGACAAATCTCTTAAAAGAAAGAACAACAGAAAAATATTTAAAAAAACTGGAGACCCTACATCGAATTTCTACAAGAAGAAGGATTAACAGCAGCGGGTTTTGATTAACTCTTCTTCTTTTCAAGGAACGGCTGAATTGGACAACACTAGAACAACAGGATAAGATCCTGGAAAAACGGAGGAAGTCACCAGTTGCAAAGAATGGACATTTATATGTTAATTGGGAAAAAGGGGTGATGACGAACCCTGAAGTTTTAATATATTGTAGAATCAAAAAGTAAATAAAAATTATCTGACTAAAACAATAAAAACCACAACAACATTTAAAATTCAACATGTTAAAAACAGAACCATGTCAATTAAAACAACAATGTTTGCAGTGGGGGAAATATGACCAACATTTAGCCAAAAGCCTGGGCAAAGGGGAGTGTCTTCACCTCCTTCCTGAACAGAGAAGGAGCCCAACGCACCTGAAGGGGAAGACTACTCCATAGCCTAGGGGGCATCTTATTGACATACAGTGCATTTGACCATGTTGTTATTCTTTGGGGAGATTTTGGACAAAATGTAGAAACATAAAGATTCCTTCATGCTCAATCAAATTGATGTTGCTTTCAACACATGATAGTATACTTTGATTGACCTAGGAATTGAAAAGTCTTAGGCTGCATCCCCAAGCAACTTATTTGCCTCTCTAGTTTTCCTCTACTATCCCTCTATTCCAGCGGACTTTAAAAGTGCCGTTCAATTCTGGAATAAGCGTCCCCATGAGGTTCGGTAAAACACGCATTTTAAATGCACCTACCGTCCCCAAGAAAGTGTGTTTTGTTTGCCCGCATCTTTTTCTCCCCACCTGCTCTCTGCTTGATAGGTTTCTGGGGAGACAACCCCCAACAAGTCCAAAAGAAAAATAGCCATATTTACAAGTTCTCAGTTCATCTCCCCTGCCTGCAAAACCCATGAGAGCCATTTATCACTTTGGGACCCAGAGCTGGCTTCCAAAGATAGTGATTTCACTGTAAAAATCCACCCCTTACAGCAGCTGTTACACTGTAGCAATCCACTCACTTCACACCTGATAAATATGTTGCAATTCTCCGCAATTCTGGCTCTTTAAAAGTTCTGACCTTTAGAAAGGGAAAGGAAGGGAAGGTGCTGCTTTTCTGGGAGATGTGTGAATGTTTAAGGCTGTGTGTGCAGGCGGTGCTTTTTTCTGAGATCTTGGCTGCCAATCCCTGCCCCTTTTGCCATGGAGCGTCTCCATGCATAATGTTGCTCAGAATACCCATGGCTTCCAAAAAGTGCTCTGGTAGTCTTGTTTAAAGGGCACTTTTCCCCCCACACATTTTCGTCCTTTTGTGGCGTTGGAAGCTCGGAGAAAAGCCGTGCTTGGGGGCACTCAGAGGCAAAAGAAGCTTTTTAACAAGCTTTTTATTGCTTGGGGATGCAGCCTTAGTGTTTTTTAATACCAGTTTTACTGGAAATGCTTCCAAGCGGACAAGATGAGATCATCTAGATGCAAAGAATCCTTATCCTGCAACCAAGCTATTCATCTTAAAATATGTTGCTGTTTACCCAAATTGGTAGCTTTGGATTCTACAGATTCTAATGGCACTATAATCGAGTAAAAATACTGATGTTCTCACTCAGGCTTTTCAAATGTTCTCCCCTTTCTTTTTTAAGCAAAAGGAAACAAATGTTATGTTTTGTGGGTCATGACCATACTAAGGACTGTTTATTCTGTTATCACAAGAAAGCCATGACTGAATGACTGGATGTGAGCTGTAGACATATCCATTATTAGCACTCTGCTGATGGGATGTCAAAACCCCCGGATGACAATGCAAAAAAAATATGTCACATAGGCCAATCACGCATTGACTCTGAAACGCTTAGTACAGAAAACAGAACACAGCCTTGCTGAGTGTCTGTGAAATATCGCTAACCTTGTTTCCCTTGACATCCAGTCAAAAGTCTTCAGCTTCTAATGTGAAACATCTGAGACCAAATTCAGTTTACAGTTTAAGTGGTTTTCTTAGCAGTAGATTCATTCATTATTTGTGAAATGATTTATATACGGAAACTGATCCAAGTCTCTCCCGGCAATTGAACAGGTATTTCTTTTTTTAAAAAAAATTACCCCAGTGCCCAAGGATGTAAAAATGAGACCAAAATAACAGGATATTCTTGCATATAATTTAAGTATATTGTTCATATGGATATACATAATGATAACAAAATAATGTATATAATATAGGGATTTACAATTTCTTTGTTATTCTTATATGGATCCATATGTTAAATATATGAGATATTTGAAACTGTATTTTCACAGCAGCTTCATAAACAGAGGGCAATTCTGCTTGGGCCCTCCTTCCAGATCATTGAGGTGGAATTTATGTAATTCCTCCTCAGTGATCTGAATGGTTTTCCAATTGGCATGGATCACACTCCTGCTGAGGCTCTGGAGTTTCTCTGGAATTGTGAGATGAGAAAGGCCATCCACATGATCTCTCCCAAGTGCCCTCGAAGTACCTGTGGGGTCTGCAAAGCACCCTGATATTTCATAGAACTATGGACAATGAAACAGGAAGGTTGACAACTAGAACGCAGGGGGCATAGACCCAATGGAAGTCTGACTGAACATGGGTAAGAATGCATTATTGTGCTTGCTATGTGGCAATGGTGGCAGGAAAAAGGAGTTATTTTCCACCACTGTTGCATCCTTGAGTAGCCACCCAGCAGTAGAGAGGTGCAAGGATATTTGAAAATTTGAAAATCCAATTCTAATTCGACAGATATTGACATCCAGATTTGAATCTGATTTTCAAAAAATCTGAATTTCCAAATTTGATCGAATTTCGAATATCGGAAAATCCGATACATGCTTTCGAATAGTTTGACCGAATAGATCCGTTTATATCACATCCGAATATCAGGTCTATTTGTGCTAATAATACGGGATGACAAACAGGATGAAAACAGGATGCACGCGAATTTGAAAATCGGATGCCAATGTTCCCAACATTCGTACCATTCAATTCGAATCGGATTTTCAAAAATACGGATCTGGATAATCCAGATTCAAACCGGATTTTTGAATTTTGAATTGAATATTTGAATCAACTCGAATTTGAATGCAGAACATGTATTCGTGCACATCCCTACCCAGTAGAGCTCCTTCAAGTAGTGAACGGCCTTGTAAGATCAAGACTAAGGAAGCAAGGGCACCAGCCATTGAACATCTACTGTGACAAACTTCTTGGATGCTTTGAGGACAAAGCTGCTCAGATTCACAGGGGTTGGAGACCGCAGATGGGAATAATCCAGAGAAAGTTCCAGAGAACTGTCCAGTCTGGTTTGTCAGGCATTTTGAGTCCCCTTAAGAACATAAGAACATAAGAGAAGCCTTGCTGGATCAGGCCACAGCCCATCTAGTCCAGCATCCTGTCGCACACAGTGGCCCACCAAATGCTCATGGGCATCTCAAGCAGAGACAAGGACAAACCTTCTCCTGCTCTCGAGTCCCAGCAGATGGCCCTAGAAGCGCCCCATTTCCTCCCCCCCCCCTCAGCCTGAAAGATGCACCTAGGCATTCGTTCTAGTAGCCATTGATACATCTGTCATCCATAAATTTGTCTAACCCTACCTTAAAGCCATCCAGACTGGTAGCTGTCACCACCTCTTCTGGCAGCACATTCCATAGGCCGATGACCCTCTGTGTGAAGAAATACTTCCCCCTGTCAGACCTTACGCTCCTACCCATCAGCTTCATAGAGTGCCCCCTGGTTCTAGTGTTGTGCGATAGAGAAAAGAAATTTTCTCTATCCACCTTTTCTATGCCGTGCATAATTTTATATACTTCAATCAGGTCCCCTCTCAAACGCCGTCTCTCCAGACTGAAGAGGCCTAGACGTTGCAGCCTGGTTTCGTAAGGGAGGTGTTCCAGACCCTTAATCATTCTGGTTGCCCTTCTCTGCACCTTCTCTAGTTCCACAATATCCTTTTTGAGGTGTGGTGACCAGAATTGTACACAGTATTCCAAATGTGGCCTCACTATAGATTTATAAAGGGGCAAAATGACACTTGCTGACTTATTTTCTATTCCCTTCCTAATTATTCCCAGCATTGAATTTGCTTTTTTTGCTGCTGCCGCACACTGGGTTGACACCTTCATTGAACTGTCCACCAGAACCCCGAGATCCCTTTCCTGGCGTGTTGCAGAAAGCTCAGACCCCATCAGTTTATAGACGTAATTTGGATTCTTGGCCCCAATGTGCATTACTTTACACTTGTTAAGATTAAAGCACATTTGCCACTTGGTTGCCCACTCACCCAATGCTAAGAGATCCCTCTGGAGCTCTTGGCAATCTCTTTCAGATTTTACTACCCTAAATAATTTAGTATCATCAGCAAACTTTGCTATTTTACTATGTACCCCTTTTTCTAGATCATTGATGAATAAATTAAAAAGCATTGGTCCCAGTACTGAGCCTTGAGGGACCCCACTTTTTACTTCTTTCCACCCTGAGAAATTGCCGTTTACTACTACTCTCTGCTTTCTGCCCTTAAGCCAGTCACAAATCCAGGACAGAACCTGTCCTTTTATTCCATGGCTGGTGAGTTTACTCAGTAGCCTTTGATGTGGGACTTTGTCAAAAGCCTTCTGAAAGTCCAGATAGACAATGTCTACTGGTTCACCTTTATCCACGTGTTTATTGACACTCTCAAAGAATTCCAACAAATTTGTGAGGCATGATTTACCTTTGCAGAAGCCATGCTGGCTTTTGTTCAGCAATGCCTGCTGCTCCATATGCACACTAATTTTGTCTTTAATAATGGTTTCCATCACCTTACACGGAACTGACGTTAAGCTAACTGGTCTGTAGTTGCCTGGATCACCCCTGGATCCTTTTTTGAATATTGGTGTTACATTTGCTACCCTCCAGTCCTCAGGTACGGAGCCTGATGTTAGGGAAAGATTATATATTTTTGCTAGAAGGTCGGCAATTTCGCATTTGAGTTCCTTAAGGACTCTTGGATGAATACCATCTGGTCCCGGTGACTTGTTAACATTTAGTTTATTAAGACATGCCAGGACCTCTTCCTTGGTTATTTCTGTACAGTTTAACTCTTCAGAAAACACAGGCTCAGCTACTGGCATGTGTCTTCTGTCTTCCTCCGTGAATACGGAAGCAAAAAATTCGTTTAGTCTCTCTGCAATCTCCGTGTCTTCTTTAATTACCCCTTTCTCTCCTTTACTATCTAGTGGTCCAACTGCTCTCCTGGTTGGATTCCTACTTCTGATATACTTAAAGAAGTTCTTGTTATTTCTTTTGATGTTTTTAGCAATGTGCTCCTCAAAATCTTTCTTAGCTTTCCTAATGGCCGTCTTGCATTTGTGTTGCCAGTGTCTATGTTCCCTCCTGTTCTCCTCATTTGGACAAGCCTTCCATTTCCTAAATGAACTCTTCTTGTTTTTAATGACTTCATCTACTGCATTTGTGAGCCACATTGGTTTCTTCTTGGACCTAGAAGTCCCCTTTCTTCTTTTAGGAATGCATTCTAGTTGTACTTCTGTTATTGTGTTTTTAAGTAGTCTCCATGCATTTTGAAGTGATTTAACTCTTTTGACTTTCCCTTTCAATTTCCTTTTCACTAATTTCCTCATTTTGGGGAAGTTTCCCTTGTGAAAGTTTAAGGTCTCTGTGTTAGACTTTATTAAGAACTTACTCACTGTATTTAAGTTGAAGGTTATTGCATTGTGGTCACTGTTCCCAATTGGATCAGCTACAGTGACATCCTTTACCAGGTCCTGAGCATTACTTAGGATCAAGTCCAGGACTGCATTTCCCCTGGTTGGTTCCATGACCATTTGTTCCATGGAACAGTCATTTAGCAGGTCTAGGAATTTTCTCTCTCTTTCCTGAGTTGAACAGGAGTTCACCCAGTCTATGTGAGGATAATTGAAGTCCCCCATTATAACTACCCTATCTTTATGGGCTACCTCCTTTACCTCCTTCTCCAATTGTTCATCTCCTTCGGACGTATGGTTGGGAGGACGGTAGCATGTCCCTATTGTTAGACTTCCTTTTTGGCTTGGTATTTTTATCCACACTGCTTCTGTGGAAGAGCCAGACTCACTTGGACATTCCAGTTCATAAGATTCTATCTCTTCTTTAATATACAAGGCTACACCACCTCCATGTCGCCCTTCCCTGTCTTTCCTGTACAGTTTGTATCCTGGGATGACTGTATCCCATTGGTTTTCGCTGGTCCACCAGGTTTCAGTTATGCCAATAATATCAATCCTATTTTCCATAACTAAGCTTTCTAGCTCCCCTATTTTGGCTCGAAGGCTCCTGGCGTTTGCATATATACATTTATATTCATTCCTTTTGACCAAGTTCTGCCGTCGAGGAACATGTGAAACTAATCCCGCACTTAGCTCAGCATTTTCTGCATGTTTCCAGCCCTCCTCACTTGAGGGTGCGCTCTCCCGAACCGGATGCTGCCCAGCTCCTGTCGGCTTTCCCCCAGGGATCAGTTTAAAAGCTGCTCTGCAACCTTTTTAATGTTAATCGCCAGCAATCTGGTTCCCTCCTGGTTCAAGTGTAACCCGTCCCTCTTGTACAGGTTTGGCTTGTCCCAAAAAGTTCCCCAGTTCCTTACAAATCTAAACCCCTCCTCGCGACACCACTGCCTCATCCACGCATTGAGGCTCCTGAGCTCTGCCTGTCTAGCTGGCCCTGCACGTGGAACCGGTAGCATTTCTGAGAATGCGACCCTAGAGGTCCTGGACTTTAGTCTTCTACCTAACAACCTAAATTTGGCTTCCAGGACGCTCCGTCTTGCCTTCCCAACATCATTGGTACCGACATGTACCATGACGACTGGCTCCTCCCCAGCACTGTCTACTAACCTATCTAGATGTCGCGTGATGTCCGCAACCTTTGCACCAGGCAGGCAAGTCACCATGCGGTCAACACGCCCATCACAAACCCGGCTCTCTATATTCCTGATAATCGAATCTCCCACTACAAGAAGCCCCCCTCCCACTACCCGTGGAGGAGTATCCTCGGTGCAAGAGGACACAGGCACATCCACTGAGGAAGGGGTCCCAACTAAGGGAGCCTGCCCCTCTTCCTCGGCTTGATGTCCTCCCTGCCTGAGGCTTCGACTCTCCGAGGCAGCTGGAGAGCTGCTTGTCATGGAGTGGGATGCTCCTACTGCATCCCTGAAGACCTCACCCTCAGCCCTCCTACTCTCTATCTGCTTCTCCAGGTCCGCTACCTTGGCTTCGAGGGAAGAAACATGTTCCCTGAGAACCCGGAGCTCATTGCACCGAACACATACCCACGACTGCTGCCCCATGGGCAGGTAGTCATACATATGACACTCAGTACAAAACACTGGGAAGCCCCCCTCCCCCTGCTGGCATTCTACCTTCAAGGGTAGACAAAAGTGGGTTGATACTCATGGTAGGAATTTTGTAATAGGGAAGAATAAGGGATACCAGGATCTACAGCAACAGCTGCTACTGCTATCAAGTAATGCAAGTTATTCTTAGGCCTATAGTTTGCCTTTATATTTATTTATAAACAGGATACAGGGTTGGTATTCTGTTTACATATTTACAAAGAAAATCTACTTTTCAAAAACGCTGCATGTGTTAGGGAACTCATACTGGTATTGAGCAACAGTCTAAAATACCTTCCTTCTGATTCCCCACTAAACTACAGAACAGACAGAGGAGAAGACTCAGCGGTCCAAACCAGACATTCACTTAATTATGTAGCTTGTGGCTCTGTCTACTGCTTTTCTGTAGATAATTACAGCACAAGGCATCCAGATTCTCACCAGGAAGGCCGCATGCCAGGAGACAGTGTGCTGTCTTTATTCCATCTTTGTTGTGAGTAGAACAGAGATCATCAACGCTTAGCATGGCTTTGGAATGTAAGTCTAAGTGACATCAGGGAGACAGTTCCCCCTAATGAATGCAGTTACCAGGAAAAGAAAGTGGTGTTACATCATCATGGTGCAATGAAGCCATGCCCTTTCATTCCTTTTTTTAAAATATAGTCTTTTATTATTTTATAACACAACCTTAAAACTTCAGAGTTTACACCTTCAAACAGTAATACATCAATTAGGGATGTGAATGATTTTTTTTTTCCATTCAAATTCAAGCTGAATCAAATATCCAAACCTTCAATTCGATTTGAACGTTTAGAATCCAATTGCAACAAAATCCGATTCAGATTGAATACATTCAAATCTATTTGTTCAGATGTTAGATTCGAATCTGAAGATACAAATGTCGACAACATTTGTATGTGTTATCCATATCTGAACGCATTTCGTATGCATCCTGTTTTATCCCATATGCATCCTGTTTTCATCTTGTACTATCGGTGCAAATGTGTACAAATACATATGAGATTAGCATTAGTGGCTGGTAATAGACAGTGCACTCAATTAATCATGGAACTAGCATGTGCCAGTTTGGGATATTTCCACATGGACCTGCAAGTGTCATCCGCCACTGCATTTATAGGCCACATTTTCTCCCAGGAGCTCAAAAGTGCAGACATTATACATCTCCTCACTTAATTTTCTGAAAGGTAGAATAGGTGGAGGCCATGCCTCCTCTTCTAGAGTAAGACAGTCTGCAACGTGACCTCTGTCCCTGTGACTTCACTCATGTTATCAGAAAGAGCCTCACAAGTGATTGTACTGCCCCATTTCCAAATGCGGCCACTTTTGTGAGGGCAAGATTTTGCTGCCCTCAATGAAGGCACCATGGACCGCTCCAAAGAACAACTACCTGCTCTAAAATGGAAATGAGGAGGCATCCTGTCAGGTTGTGATTCTGGCATCTTCCCGTGCACTACAGACGAAGCTCACCCAAGAAGCAATGTTGGTGTGATGCTAGTGAAGGCTGAATAAACTAACCACCTTTGAAGAAAGTGAAGCAGTTTAATTAAACAGCAAGTTAATGCAACAACTGAGCATGACTTGCCTTGTGTGGTCGCTCTATTTATATATTTATGGTGTGTACATCAACGAATCAATGAAGCGTGCTCTCCCAACTTCACAGGAGATCTGCCTAGCCACCATTTGGAGCCTGCCCAGCAATAGTTGTCTGTTATTTTGAATCCTTAGATTCCCACGTAAACTCTTCTCACCCATGGGTTGAGGTCAAACACAGATTATGACAGGAATGCCATGCAGTGCCATACCTGACAGTTGGATTCAAGGTTACAAAGCAACAGCTGATCTTATAGGTCTCTGGCCACCACGCTCTATTTGCTCTTTAACGTATATTGTGTTAGCAGTGATCATCATGGTTAAAAAAACAAGTTTGGTTGTCATTATATTCCACATCTATTCAGTTATATCCAGCTATTTATGTTAATAAACTGAAGTAGTAACAGCAATAACAATGTAAAAAGAAATTTCAGAAGCACAGTAAAAATTATGGTACATTTTCAATATAGAGGAAAGGTTTTTTTACAATAGTGCCCCAAAGTACAAAGTGGAATTTTGAGGCAATTTCCAAGAGCTTCGGATAAAAGTGGTGGCAGGCATTTATATGTATGCTTTTATACTAAGTACATTTTAATGTCCAGTGGTGGAGAGACCAAACAAGAATCTACTGAAGCAAAGGTGCTGTTAATGTAATTCAACTTAACTGGCTTGTATCCAGATGTAATTTAGGCTTAATAATGCATCCTAAAGGATCTGTGGGAGTTGAAAACTCCCTTTGTACCAGCTGAATTGAATGTTGCACGTCTGTCAACAGTAAAATGGGACTTGGATGTATAGCCTTCAAACATGGGCATGTAAGGTAGAAACTTTAAAGAATATTATCATTTAAAAAGTGCTTGGGTGATTATAGTTTGACCTAATTTGAGCCAGTGTTCTCTTGAAAAACAATGTAGAACAAGGAATAAATGAGCATGATGTCAGTGTCCCCTACAAATGCAATGTAGGACATTAAAACAAAATAAATTGGGGAGAGATACATTACAAAATGTAGTATATTAGCTTCACTGGCAGAACTTCATAGGGCCCAGCAAAAGATGCTACACAAACACCAAGGTTTAACACATTAGGATCGTGATCCCATTCTGCCCATTCCCATTATTTTGCTTAATTCCACTTTAAAAAAGTCGGGTGCAGTGGCAGCAGCAGTGGCAGCCAAAAGGGAGAGAGGGAGGGCAGACCGGGCTGGCTTGCTCACTCGCCACCTGGCATTCACCCTCCCCATTCCCTGGGAGCGCTGCAGCAGTGGTGGCAACTGAAAGGGCAGCCGGGTGGGCTAGCAGGCAGGATACTGCTGGTGTACCATTCCCAAACAAAAAATAAGGTTTTTTAATGCTCCTCCCCCCCCCAATTTACTCCTCTGAAAGTGTGGGAAGCTATTTTTCAATGAGGACAAAGAAATTTCAAAACCTTTTCAACGTGCAATAAAGAATGTGGCCTAGGCTAGGTCGATGTGTCGCTGAAACCTGCCTCCGTGAACCTCATAGCTAAGCAGAAAAAAATTATCAATGGCTTCCCGTTTCCAGGCACAGCACCTAGTCCTTGTACTAAAATGACGTATATGAAAACTGTATTCACCAATCCTTGGTTTTAATATGCTTATCTTACAGGCAAGGGTTTTTTTGTTTTGGTTTTTTTTAGGAATAACTAAGCATTTAAAGTAATACCTGGTTCTATATCTTTACTTCTTCTTTTTTTTCTTTTTAAAGATGTCCTGAAAAATTCATGTTTTACCAATGGCATTTACAATTCAACATGACATGCAAATCAAGAGAAAATACCAGTTCCACATTTGCCGTCATTTGTGTCATGTGATGCTTTCTTTCATCTTCTGCAAAGGTGCCTATGTGAATAATGCAGTCCTATAGATTGAGATGATTGCATTAGTGTGCCATATTCAGTATTCTGTCTGAAAGGAATGCACTAATCAGGTGGAAATGGCCAGCGTGATTAGTTCTGTCTTTCTAGTTCCATCATTCCCTGCTCTGAAAGATACTACCATATTAAAACTGATTTTCCTCTATTCAATGATCCCAATAGCAAGAGAAGAAATGGCTTATTTCTTATTTCTTCTGATGCAAGCTTCTCCCCATGGCTTCAGTATAATTCTCCATAGTTATGAGGTCTTTAAGAAATTTTTTAAAAAAATAATCAGGTGTTTGAAGGTAAACACCATAAATAAAACATATAGATTTCTATCCTTTGACATTCACAATATATAAGGTGTTATAAAATAAAAATTATCTGTGACTCTTGCCTCACATTAAAAGGTCTTTCATAATGTCAATATTATTTATTTAATAGTCAATAAACTCATAGAAACAGGTTAAATATATAGATTTGCAGAAACATGAATATACATTATTTAGATTTATACAGAAATAGAAGCAAAATAGAATGTAAATTTTAGCGCTCTACCATCAGAGTTAGATGTCTGTACTTATTAGCTAAGTTCTGGAGTACACCTTCACTCTCTCCCTCCTTTCCTTTCAAAATCTAGCCATAATTGAGTTACTTTATTGTATGTAATCAGAAAACTTTTGATTGGGACATAGTAAGGGATTAAATTCCCCCAAATAATAACCTATCATTGATAGCAAACACTGAAAAACAACAATAACATAGCTAATGACATGCAAGCAAAGCTTGCTCTCTTGCAGCCTCTTTCCAATGCTTATCAGCTCAGACTGATTAGATGAACGTGCCACAAAGATTTGGTGCTCATTTGGTGCTCATGTGAGCCAGTTTGGTCTAGTACAGTGGTTCTCAACCTGGGGGTCTGGACCCCTTTGGGGGTCAAATTACCCTTTCAGAGGGGTCACGACAAGTCTCCTGCCACCCTTCCTTCCCACAACATGAGGAACTCCATTAAGGGGTCTCCACAACATGAGGAACTCCATTAAGGGGTTGTGGCATTAGGAAGGTTGAGAACTACTGGTCTAGTGGTTAAGGAGCTGGACTCTTATCTAGGAATACCGGGTTTGCCAGCTGGGTGACCTTGGGCTAGTTACAGCTCTCTTCTGGGCTCTCACCACCCCACCTACCTCACAGGATGTTCTGTTGTGGGGAGAAGAACAGAAGCTTTGTCAGCCACTTTGAGTCCCCTTAAATGGGTGAGAAAAGTGGGGTGGAAAAGCCAACTCTTCTTCTTCATTAGACATATTTTTAAAAATCTCATTTCACATCAGTTTCCCTTGCAAGGAAATCACACAAAATTTGTAACCTTGTTCAACGCGCAGTATTTTCCTTCCATTCCGTTGTTTCTGCAGAGTGCTCCTTTCTATGCAGAACGTGTATTGCTCTTTTCCGCATAGGGTGTTTTGTTTTTTAGATTTATAGAAGCTAGGTTTGAGCATTAATGAGAAGAGCAAGAAGGCATCCCCTTCATTTTAAGATGGTGGCAGGAGATTGCATCCATATTGTAAAGGCCACATTCTAAGCTTTAAAACACACACACACAAAGTCTCCACAAAAACTGCCTAAAAAATGTTTGCACAGGAACAGAGTTTTGACTACTAAAAAGTCCTACATATAGTATCTTTCCCATACTAGCAGCTAGGAAAGAAAAGAGAAGTTTTGCACAGGAATGGAGTTGAGCAACGAATGGAAAAGTAGCACATGAAACCAAACTACAACTGTACTTCTACTCAGCTGAACACTTTTCCTGCACTAACAAGAAGGAAGGAATAGAATAGCCTTTCCCCTAAGGTGAATCAGGCACCATCACTTCACATGTTCATGAGAGCTATGAAGATCCACCTCTAGGAATGTGCACGAATATTCATAACATCCAAAATTTGTACAAATTTGACACACAGAACTTCCATAATTTTAATAATGCGCAAGATTTTTACATGAAATTCTAGCAAATTTCTTTTTAAATTGGGAGCTAAGAATTATGTGTAGCTAGGACCTTTGTTGTGGCAGATACACCAGATCTATTTTCTGAATGCACATTATAAAATCACTCAAAAATGTACAAAATAAGTCTTAGGCCTTGTTCCTAGTGAACATATTCAACTGGTGGCAATAAAACACAGACTGGTTGCAATGGGAGAATGGCACCTGGTGTCTACAAATGGCATGCAGTGACTGTATTGTGCTATGTATCATTTGCTCAGACTTTGACCAGCTTGTATATGTCACTGGCACATAAAAGATCCACAATTTTGGAAGGCAGAACCTTCTCAAATATCAGTTTAAACTTTGTCAATGCACAACATTAAGTGGTGCATGAATGAAGCATGCATCCATATATTCTGTGACTGTTTTCAAATGGCATAATACTTGTTCCACCTGTCCCGTCGTACTCTAAAGAGGAAGTTTATGCAGTTGTAACTAATGGCAGATTTCTGCTCTTCTGGCTGGCCTGATCATGGGAATACTTCAAATGCATTTGCCAAGCTACGCTTATAGATTTTGGGTTTAAGCAATACTCAGCAAAAACATTGCTGCACAGTTTTTTTAGGCTCAACAAGATAGCCCCTTATTAATATTTAATCATTATTGTCCATTAGAAGTACAGGCAGTAAAAGCGGAGTTTCAGGAGCTGGCAAGCACTATATTTGTGCACATTTGTTTTCCTTGTTACAGCTCATTGCAAGATAGATGCTATTTGAACTGGGAAACAAATTAACTCATTCCATTTTTAAAGATGCAACGGATACAACAGGGCCTTGTAAATATTCCTTTCTAACCCTGTCCAGCCACCAGCATTGTCTGGCAAATGCAAGCCCTTACATTTTCTTCTAATCTCCGTTTCAAGAGGTGGCTGTATATCCCAACACAAACCATTACATTCCACTTCTGTATTATTCCTTTTAAGGCTATGTGGAACAGCTCAGTACCCAAACAATGCCATGTAGACATCAGCCACAGCCTTCCTGGTTTGCTGCAACCAGCAGTGCCTTAAAGGAAATAAGCATTCTGTTTTTCAATCAATATAAACAACTGCTCCATCTCATCCATAATTTTTTGGAAGACGTAAACAAAGCCAAGTCTCAAAAGAAGGCCTGCTTTCCCTCATTCCTTTAATCTGAGCTTCGTTTATATGAGGCATCCTGTTCTCACCCACTCATTTTTTCTCTCCTTTCTATATGCTTTGATTAGTGAAGGATGCAGAAGAAACACTTCAAAACAAATTAGCAAAATGTGAAACACCAGAATGAACATAAGATTTTCCATGATTTTATGCCATGACAATGCGTAGCCACACAATCAAGGAGGGCATCACTGCATTGGGAAAAACGCACCACAGCTAGATATTCCAAGTTCTGAATTCTCGAGGCCCCAGGGCTTTCTCGGCAAAGTTGAAGTTTTTCTCCCATTTAGCTTATTGATATTTCTTGCTTGATTGTCCACATCTCTTTGATAAAGACCAATGACATTAACCAGCCCAAGGCGTAGAATTTTATGTTGAGACAAAGTGGCTGGTGGGTGAGGCATTAGCCAAGAGAGGAAGAAGAAGAAGAAGAAGGAGAAGGAGAAGGAGAAGGAGAAGGAGAAGGAGAAGGAGAAGGAGAAGGAGAAGGAGAAGGAGAAGGAGAAGGAGAAGGAGAAGGAGAAGGAGAAGGAGAAGGAGAAGGAGAAGAAGAAGAGTTGGCTTTTCTACCCTGCTTTTCTCACCCATTTAAGGGGACTCAAAGTGGCTGACAAAGCTTTTCTATTCTTCTCCCACAACAGAACACCCTGTGAGGTAGGTGGGGCTGTGAGAGCTCAGGGGAGGGCTGTGGAGCAATTTATCCTTGTAGATGATTCCAGGCACAAAAATGTCAGTCTGCATCCAGACGTCACTTATTTATTCTGCTATTTTTCAATATTCCAGGATAAAGCACTCCCAAGAGTATTTTATTCTGAAATATCCGTGCTTTATTCTGAAACATCCAAAATAGTGGAATAAATAAGCAATGTCTGGATGCAGCCTCAGTCAGTCCCTGCATACACTGACACATCTCCTGTGTCATCACAGTTCAAAAACATTCCCAGCTAGACTAACAATAACAATAATCCAAGAGGATGAAAGGTGTGGCCTTAAAGTGTTCTGATAGCCAAATAAAGATGCCTGGAAGACAACATTCCACTCATGGGCTTCATGATTAAAATGCCACCACACTGTTGTAGCCAATTTGAGGCACTCACATCTAAATTGCTCTTTTTTATGGTCACTTTGCTGCACTTCTACCACCACAGAAACCCTTGATAGCTTTTGCTAGGTACTACAAAGTGGCTGTAAAAGTCCCAGGAAATGGCTGTAAAGTCCTACCATGGCCTTTAATGAGGCCTTGTTGGGTCCACTCACTGAGGCAGTGAAGGTTTGACTTGATTCCAGAGTGAGCAACAAATATTCTATCAGAAAAAAAGAGAAAAAAGCCCATTCCCACACTAGTGACTTGTCTTGATCTGGCTTCACAACCGAAATCTGCGGGCTCTGGGAAGCAGAGAGGCTGTTCCTATTGGGGCAACAATTGGAGGGTTACTGTGATCTTATGCTGGGTGTTGCGACAAATAATCCCAGGCTACTGAACGGCACAGTCCTGGAGATCCACGATGTGTTTAATATTGGAGCCGATAGGCAAGAAAATGGGATGAGGGGAAATAAAGAGAATTCAGCCAGGAGAGACAGTAGGAAAAAGACCTAGTTTAATCTTCCCAGACTTTTTTATACAGCATTAGAAAGGGGCATGGAGGAAATGACATTAATGTAACATCAGGGGAGGTGATTGGAGGAAAGCTGGTGTCTGGTGGGTCAGAGGTCCTTCTGATGTCACATCCTCAGGTCAGAGGCAGGGAAAATCCTCAAACAGGAAGAATAGGGAAGTTGTTCTTTTTTCTATCCACATGGCTGAGAAACTCCATTGTTGCCTAAGGGCAGCTGTACACAAAGCAGCCTAGATTACTCCTTCTGTCTGTCTGGATCACCTCCACTCACAGCTTCTCTGCAGCCCATTCAGCACAGATCAACAGATGGCCTGAAGTCATGCAGGAGCAGGAGGAAAATTTGTGGCACTTTTTATTCTGAGGTTTGTGAAATAGAGAGTTGAAGAAAAGGAAGGCAGGGGAAAAGCTGTGCAGCTTTTGTAGTTACTACACTCACTGTCTGGAATAGGAAACCTATTGCCCCTAAACCACAAAAGAGCTGCCTGGTCTTTGAAGTTTTGAATTTTGAAGCTTTTGGTGATGAGCCTGGGAGTGGTCCATTTCCAGCACTACTTCTAGGTGCTTGGCTGAAAAGGGGTCAGGTATGGCTAACCAGACCATAAGGTGTGCTATCTGCATACCGTCTGTGGCCTGGCACACTGGCAATAGTCCACTCATGGACTACATCTAATGGCTTCACCACTGGAGCAGGATATGGCATCATTTTGCTGCCATCCCTCTCTAAGGTCTAGTTTGTTGCATACCGTCCATGTAGGAAGTGCCAAAGAACAGAAGGAAGAAGACATCCCTTACTAAATATATCCAATCTCATTTCATATAGTAGTTTAGGAAAGGAGATGCAGCAAATTCAATTATTCTGGTACATCTTCTTCAAGTATTAGAGGTTTTACTATATGTGAAAAGGAGTAGGAGTAGGAGCTGGCTTTTCTACCCTGCTTTTCTCACCCTTTTAATGGGACTCAAAGCCCCTGACAAACCTTACGTTCTCCCCACAACAGAACACCCTGTGAGGTAGGTGGGGTTGTGAGAGCTCAGAAAGAGAGCTGTGACTAGCCCAAGGTTACCCAGCTGGCTTCGTGGAGAAGTGCGGAAACAAACTCTGTGGCTGAAAGATATGAGTTTGTCACTTAAACCACAAGACCTAATTGGCTCATTTATGTGGAATCATAAGGAGGAGATTTTTAGAAGTGGCTCCAGATAAACTGCACAGATAATGCCCAGGGACCCAGAAGGTGGATGCTGTCCCCATGATGTGTGGTGGTAGCATGGTCATGTTGCAGGCAGCACAACTGTTGCACAGTGAGCAGAAAGTTAAAACAGAACGTGTGATAAAATCATCATCAGCAAAACATTAATTCACCAGAACTAAAGGATCTGTTTTTATTCAGTGTTTTGAGGATATTTAGTGCTGTCCAAACCTTGCAGAACTATAACAAGGGTCAAATGCAGTGCAGAAAATGATTAATCTCTCTCCACTCATAAGGCAGAGGGTGTTCCAGGCTGAAGATGGAGTAATGCCATAGAGTGATGGGAAGCACTGGATCTCAGTCTCATTTCTTATGTAGCTGTGAGCACTGGCTATGGTAGCTGCAGAAAAGAAAGCATTTTTCAATGATCCAGAGCTCCTGGCAAATGCAGATTTGTGTGTGACCAGCACTGATCTGGCTCTATTAACAAGGAACACAAGACTGCTGGAAGAGATAGAACTCTGATCTGCACTGCATTGTTGGCTGCCCCATGTGAAAGGATGTCTATATATCTTATCAAATCAAATCCAGACTAATTATTGGACATTGGACCACAGAATACTAAAAGCAAAATAGACCAATAAAGTGAAATTCTAATGAGCAGCACCAATAAGGCCAACTTCTTCAGTGCCTCCCTTCCTGATATTTGGTCCACATGGGTCATGGGGGTGTTTCTGCACTTAGCTTCCAATCTGTTGGACAGGAAAGCTGCATAACAGACTAATGTGTACTAGACTTCCCACTTGGGAATGCTAGTATATCTCAGCCTGAGCCCCACGCTTCCAGAAACTCACCTTCCTTCAGGTGCGTGTCCGATCACTGACATTTTGATTGTAGTGCCTTGTGCAACTGTGCATGCACCAGTGACCCTCTGTTCACATGAAGTCACATTTGGGGTCATCTGAGGTGCTGGCACACTTGCGTGGCACACTGGAAATGGTGTGAATGTTCACTGGATGCTTTAGGTAAGCTTTTTGTTAGGGTTACTTTGCACGTGGTGCACAATTTTGTGCACTACAGCTAGTTTGTGATAGGTTAACATCTGGGCAGGCAAGGGGAATTTCTAGGCTGTAAACACCTCCTGCAAGTGCAGATACACCCGCCCAGATCACTGACACCTATCATAAACTACAAGGCCAAGTGCAAATTGACCTCTGGTCTGGCAGATATTTTTTCAGCATCCACAGTGAATTGTGGGATCCCCTAATCTGTCAACAACCCTACTTGACCTCTTACCACAAATTCTTAGAGCTTTTCTGCACTGGGCCTTATTCTGGATTATATCCTAGAATAGGGGCCAGCCATCCACATGCTATTATAGACTATGGGAAGTCGCTATTCTAGGATATAAATATAGCCCAGTGCAGAAAAAGTAAAGCAAGGTGAAAAATCTTTAACTCTCCGTTGGTCATTTTAGGAGGGGTTCATGGGAAAAACTGCTAAGGATGCACACAAATGGGTTTGTTTTTTGCATTTGATTAGTATCAAATCGAACGTAAGAAAATTCATATTCATTCAAATAGATCCCCTTAGAATGTGGTGGGATTCTATTTGATACAAATGTATTCCTATGAATTCGTATGAATCTCTGATATGATGAATACGTATTCGTTATGTTTCCATACTAAGCGGAGACGTATCTGATGTGTACCCGATATTTATCCCGTAGCATATCCACTCTGAAAGCATCAAATCTGCCTTGAATCCATATTGAATTCAGTCTCAAACCATGTTGAGCACACTCTGGATCCATTGCAGATGTCGCTGCTTTCCCACCTCCCAGGTTCACAAATTCTAGCAACTGCAAATTTGCCCAGGTTTTTCCCACCAGCTTCTCAATCCTCAGAGTAAAAAGAATCTTCCTGCTCTCATAGCTTGCAGTACACACCCAGCACAGCAGGGTGCTGGACTTTTAGCCTGAAGGCAGAATGGCCACCCAGCGCATGGCGAGCGTAAAGGATATGACATCAGAGGGACTTCTGACCTGCCCAGCTGATGCACTCCACCTATCACCTCCCTGGATATTATCCTGAGGTCACTTCCTTCCCCGCCTTCTTGTGGGGGATATAAAAAGCTTTGCAGAGAAATAAAGCTCTCTCTTTTCCAGCTCATCTTGTCTCCCGCTTAACTTCTTTCTCCTGTGCTCTCTGTCTTTAATCACCATAAGAGCACATGGTGATCTCTTATAGCATGCCGGTGGCTAACAAGGGATTTACTTTCGCAACACCCGGTGATTGTACCAGTCTACTGGTACCAAGATTGTTGCAGCCTCTTGGGTTGTAACCACGTATCGCTGTGGTCCCAGGACTGCAGCCAAGATCGATGTAGCCATAAACTACCTCCCCCAGGTTTCCCAGAGCCAAGGATTCAGGTTGCAAATCCGGATTGCAACAACGAATTTTCTGAAGCATCCATATGAATGTTCTGAAACATTTGTATGAATACGAATTTCACTGTTCGAATGTTGTAACATTCGACTCTTATATGAATATCCAAATTTGTCTGAAAAAGAAGATTTGGCTTTTCTACCCCACTTTTCTCACTCACTTAAGGGCACTCAAAGTGGCCGACGAAGCTTTTCTATTCTTCTCCCACGACAGAACACCCTGTGAGTTAGGTGGGGCTGTGAGAACTCAGAAGAGAGCTGTGACTAGCCCAAGGTTACCCAGCTGGCTTCATGGGGGATGGTGGAATGAAACCCGGTATTCCCAGATAAGAGTCTGGCTCCCTAACCACTAGATCAAACTGGCTCACAATATTCAATCCAAATATTGAATGTTATGAATATTTGTGAACATTCCTACTGCTGGCCTCTTAGGGTGTTTTTCCACTTAGCACTAGAGTACCCATTAAGGACCCATTAAGCGTCCTTAATGGGTGCTCTAGTGCTCGTGGGAAAACACCCTGGGATTCGTTCTCTCCTTAAAACATGAAATGAATATGCAGTCAGAATGGAAGCTGAGATTGTGTGTGGAAAAAAATACAAATGTTTCAATAACTTATGCTTCTTGACATTCTTATTCGTTCTTTAAAGATATTCTCCTGACATCTGCCTGCCTGCAGCCACATGTTACCAAAGTTCTGAACCTCTCAGCCCTGTCCACTTCCCATCTTGAGTTCAGATATTTTTCTGCCTTTTAAAAGGAAAAAATAAATACTTACCTTTTTTTTGCAGTATAATTTCCTGGGCACCATAAAATAAAAATCAGAATCTCTCTGGTAAGCTTCCCCGATATATGTGAATTATGCACATAGCAAATTCTCAGGCAGAGTTCAGTTTTGAGCAAGAGTATAACTTCTTCCTGATTTGCTTTCACAGAATTCATCATTGCACATGATTAGAGGAGGCTGCCACATTCTTTCTCTCTGAAAAAGGAACTGAGTGGGTTCTTTTCACATTAAACTTTGTTCTGGAACAACATCCTTGTTGGTCCTTTTCATAGGTTTGCATGTTAGTGTAGAACATTGAGGTCGTGTTTACTACTGATATGGTCTGTCCACTCAGGATGGAGCTTGATCTGGATCAACAAAAGACCTGGATATCAAGGTCTAGTTCGGTGATGGCCAACCTATGACACGCGTGTCACAAGTGACACGCCAAGCCCTTTTCGGTGACACACATGGCCATCCTGGCACCTGGGCATGTAGTGCTTGCTTGTTCTTGAAGTGTACAAAATACCAACTTTCAATTGAAGATTTAGCAACAAAAATCATTAATGTAAAGAATTATTTGTTTTTGCTTTTAATAAAAGACATATATCAAAAATATAACTTTTTTACTAGAGCCACAAATATCACAAAATTATGGATATTTCTAGATGTGACACAGCACCCGAGTTAAGCTAGGTTTTCTTGTGAATTTTGACACACCAAGCTCAAAAGGTTCACCACCACTGGTCTAGTTGGTACCAATGGGCCCCGAAGTTTGGGCAGGGAGTACATAAGAACCTAAGAGGAGCCCTGCTGGATCAGGCCACAGCCCATCTGGTCCATAAGAACCTAAGAGGAGCCCTGCTGGATCAGGCCACAGCCCATCTAGTCCATAAGAACCTAAGAGGAGCCCTGCTGGATCAGGCCACAGCCCATCTAGTCCATAAAAACCTAAGAGGAGCCCTGCTGGATCAGGCCACAGCCCATCTAGTCCATAAGAACCTAAGAGGAGCCCTGCTGGATCAGGCCACAGCCCATCTGGTCCATAAGAACCTAAGAGGAGCCCTGCTGGATCAGGCCACAGCCCATCAAGTCCAGCATCCTGTCTCACACAGTAACCCACCAATTGCTTATGGGCATCTCAAGCAGAAGACAAGGGCAAACCACTTGTTCCTGAATCCCAGCAAATAGCCTTAGAGGCATCCTGCCTGTCTGCCCACCTGAAAGATGTACCCAGGCATCCATTCTAGTAGCCATCGATACATAAATTTGTCTAACCCTTTCTTAAAGCTATCTAGGCTGGTTGCTCTAGAAAGATGACCCTTGGGGTTAAGAAATACTTCCACTTGTCTGATCTGACTCTCCTGCCCGTCAGCTTTGTAGAATGCCCCCTGCTCCCCTCTTAAACACCATCCAGGCCTAGACGTTGCAATCTGGAGTAGGGAAGTGCATGAATATTTGAAATATTTGTTATTCGTATGAATTTGGACATTTGTATACGAATCGAATGTCCAGACATCCGGATTTCTGTTATTCAGACAAATATCAATATCTCAAGTTATTCATATGAATAATTCGGACATTCAGACATACGCTTCACATACGTACCCATAGGCATCCGTACGGGATGAAAACGAGATGCATACAAATACATACAAATGTCTTCTTATCAAAACCAACGTCCAGACATGTGGATTTCCGTTATTCCTAATTCGGATTTTCAAAATATTCAATTTGTTATGAATCAAATGTCAAAAATGCATTCATGTACATCCCTAGTCTGGAGGGATCTCAAATGTGAGGCTCCAACCAGACCTTCATCTTAACAGCCACTAGTTTCTCTAACAGTTGCATTTAGTCCATGGTTTCTCTACTGTCCCTCCTCCATTTCATAGCATAATTAGAAATGCTGACTTACAGAATGTAACCCTGTCTGCACTGAGCTAATAGAGTGGCCCAGGGAATCTGTTAGGCCAATCTGTTCACATAATGGTGCAGAATTGGAGCAGTCTAGCAAAGGACCTGTCCCCTGTTCGAATGCTCCATCCACATCAGATGGAACTTTAGGACAGGTTAGGGCAGGAGTCCCCAATCATTTTTGCGCCAGGGACCAGCTGGGTTAGGGCATGAAAATAGTATCATACTTTTCTCCAGCCATGGACTCCTTGGAGGAGGAAGTAGCAGAGGACACCTTGCTCAGACTTCCTTCAGATCTACCTGAATTGAATGGGAATAAAATAAGACAGGAATAAGTAATTGGTTTGGCACTCTGTCAGAATGCTACACTTCAGGGGGGAAGTTTGATTAGAGATGACAGTTAAACCTACAGCTGTTTTTTTTCTTCTTCTTCAGAGTAGGCAGTCCTCCACTGTGTGGGTGGAGGAACATCTTAGATTTCAGGTCAGATTGATGCTTCCTCAATTTGTGCTTTTTTCTTTTTAGAAAGAAACAGGAAATATCTGTGTCATTTTGTCACATCTGCATCCGTTAGCTAGCAGTCAGTTTGTAATTAAGTATTTGTGCTCATTACCCCAAGAATTCTTCCTGTTATTTATTTATTTATTTATTTATTTATTTATTTATTTATTTATTTTATCCCGCCCTATAACCTAAGGTCTCAGGGTAAGTAAGTTACAACATTGAAAATCAAATATAAAATAAATGAATATTCTAAAAGAGTAACAGTGCTGGAAAGTAGGGGGGGGGGGAAGCTGTTCCTTATTTAGCCAAAGGTTAGGAGAAAGATGTGCATCTTCACATGTGAAGTGAAGGGGGGCGGGGAACTATTCCACAATCTGGGAACCACCACTGAGAAGGCCATATCCCACATCTTTTGCTACTGAGACCTGTGGTACAACCAAGAGGGCCTCCCTACGGATCTTAAGGGATATTTAATATTTGGGGTCCCAAGTCATTTAAAACCTTTTAAGTTTAGGTTAAGACCTTGAACTGGACTCAGTAGTCAATTGGGAGCTAGTGCACCTCTTTTAAGACTGGTGTGATGTGACTGTTCCAGTCAGCAGTTTAATAGATGCATTCTGCACCAGCTATAGTGTCTGCACCATGTAGAGCACATTGCAATAGTCCAGTCTGGAAGTTACCACAGTATGGATAATCATGGCCAAATTGTTTCTCTCTAGGATGGACCTTTAGAGATGGGCGAAAAATATTCATCGGGTACAAATCAATACAAATTTGTGAATCAAATGTATCCAGCTTTCATCAAAGCTTCAACAAAGGCTGGATCTGCCAACTCCTGGCCTCATGTCCCCCTGGCCATACTCCCTTACCTGAAAATCTGGTTGCTGATGCCATGCCTACCTCAGAGGTTCAAGTAGGCCTTCTGGAGGATCTCACACACCTCTGGAAGGCCTAGCTGAGCCTCTGAGGAGGGCATGGTGGCAGTGCAGGCAGTGGCAGTGATGGCAAAATGTGAGTGGAGGGCAAGGGAGGGAATGGGAGGTTTCCCTTCATATGTGAACATTCAACAGAAGCCAAATATTCCCCCATTGATTCAAGCTGGATCAAAGTGGGGAGATGCACTTTGTGAACATCCCTATGACCCTTAGCTGTCAAACCAGCCATAGTTTGGAATAGGTACTTTAGGCCATGGCTTCTACCTGAGCTTTAGGCCTTAGCCTGGATTTCACACCTATGACTTTGAGGGCATTACAACTCCATCGAGGATAGGATATCTCCCAACTTCATGGACACAAGCTCCAGAGACACACCATACCATCTTCTCTGGATTCAGCTTCAATGTATTGCTCCCCCCCCCCCAATGCCCATTACTACCTCCAGGCAGCTGTCAAACACTTCGACCACCTGTCCTGATTCAGAAGGCACAGAAAGATAGAGCTGGGTGTCATTCCAAATCTCCTGGTGACCTCTCCTATTAGATATGTGCACAAGTATTTGTCAGGTTTGCAATTCATATGAATTTGAACATTTGTATTTGAATAGAATATTTGCTGCATCTGACACTGAAATGCAAAGTGAATACTTTGTGCATTCGTTTGCAACCTCATTATAGTAGCGAAGGTTGGGGAGGCGGCAAAGTGGCTGCCCAGTCACATCTGCAGCTGATTCAGAGCAGATTCAAAGTGGATTCAAAGCAGATTCAGAACAGATTCAGAGGGATTTAGAAGGGATTCGGAGGTCAACTGGTGGGAGAGATTCAAAAAACATTTAAAGAACATTTGAAGCAGATTCAAATTCTACCATATTTGAAGTGACTCCATTAGTACAAATGCGAATCTCCTATTCGCTTCACTTCAATGCAAAGTGAACACACAAAATTTTTTTTTGCACATCTCTACTTCATATAGATATTAAAAAGCACAGGAGATAAGATCGACCCCTGAGAAACCCCACAAGTGAGCCCCCAGGGTAGTAGGAATCTCCCACAACCACTCTCTGGGATTGGCCATAGAGATAGGAGTGGAACCAATGAAACCTACTGCCTCCAACTCCCAAACTCCATAACCTTTCCAGAAGGATACCATGGTCAATGTGTAAAAAAGCTTCTGAGAGATTCAGGAGAACCAATAGGTTTGCACTAGCCCTGTCTTTCTCTCAGAAAAGGACATCAACCATAGTTTCCATCCTATACCTGATCCTGAAGCTAGAATGAAATGGGTTTTCTCTTGCTTGTGGTTAGAGTTTTGGACTCTTATTTGGTAGTCTCCCAGTTCAGTTCTGCACTCCTATGAGAAGCCAGCTGGGTGAACTTCAGCTAGCCACAGGTCTCTTTCTTAGCTCTCACAGCCCCACCTAACTCACAGGGCCTGTGTTGTGGGAAGAACAGAAGGTTTGTCAATTGCTTTCAGTCCCCTAAAGCAGTGGTTCTCAACCTACCTAATGTCGCGACCCCTTAATGCAGTCTCTCATGTTGTGGAGACCCCCCCCCAAACACAGGGGCGGGGCAGCTGGGAGGGGGGAGGGAGGGGCGGAGGGAGACTTGTTGTGACCCCTCTGAAAGGGTAGTTCAACCCCCAAAGAGGTCGTGACCTGCAGGTTGAGAACCACTGCCCTAAGGGGTGAGAAAATTGCTTTACCATCAGACCCAAAAAGTTCAGAAATCTTTAAAGCATCCTGCAATAATTCTTACAATGCAATCATATATACATATGGTCTTTTATCAAATTACGCAGTACACTCAAAGAAACTTGAAGAGCCAAGTGAGATATTAGATTAAGTAGCAATGAGTAAACTGTGGTTGATTTCATTATCTTAAAAAACAATATATTTTTAAAAAAATTGGTGTTATCTTGGAATTTATTCTTCTGGATTTGGAGTCCTAAGGCATAAGAGACTGCTGATAAATGGCAAAGTTCATCAATACAATACAAGCTTTTCTGTGCAACAGTGAGAAAAGTAATTGTGTTACACAAGCATCTCTAGTATTGTTCTAAAGTAGTGCCCCTACAGAAATTGATCATATTTCCTAGTATCTTCTTCTTAGTAGTCGATTGCAACATAAAATGGGATCGATGCAAAACAAGTAAGCTGCAGCACAATGCTCTGCTTCAGAACAGCAACTACACAAGCCACACTGGGGACAACGGAGCCTCCTGGAAAACTCTGGGATTAGTTTCTCCTCATTTAGCTTCGGATTGTGGAGGCTTAGGCAACAGGTATGGAAGTCTTTACCTATGCCAATCCCTGAATGTCCAGAAGATCACCTTTGGGGGCTGAGTGGATGTGATCTCTCTTTCAGGTTTACTTCAGCCTGTTGACCCATGAGGTTTATGGTCCACTGTTACTGTAAATAAACTATTGGATGGGAACAACAACCTAATTCTAGCATTATGGTCAGTAGTAGTAGTAGTAGTAGTAGTAGTAGTAGTAGTAGTAGTAGTAGTAGTAGTAGTAGTAGTAGTAGTAGTAGTAGTAGAAGAAGAAGAAGAAGAAGAAGAAGAAGAATTGGCTTTTATACCCCATTTATCACAACCATTTAAGGGGACTCAAAGTGGCTGACAAAGAGTGTTTTTCCAGTGTCAAAAAGTACCCATTTTTGCACCCATTTAGGACCCATTTGGGTGTGAGCCAGATGATCCCATTTCCACCATGGCACCCATTAGGGACCTGATTGTTTCCACTGTTGTGGGGGAAATCCGTATCTAATGGGTACATTTTGGCCTTTAATCCAGATTTTCTGTAGACCCCATTAATAGGGTCTGAAATGGGGTCTTCTGCCAGAAAATCTGGATTAAAGGGAGCCTGTCCACTGGAAACAGGCAATGGGGTCCAAAGGAGGCTAGGGGGAGGGGATGCACCCATTGGAGGCCCCCTAAACCTAGGCTCCGAAGTCACTTCGAAGTCATTTCGAAGTCTGTGCAAAATAGCTCCGGAGTGCCTTTGAAGTCTGTGCTGATCTTCAGAGTGAACTTCGGCGTGACACCGAAGTGACTCCAAAGTGACTCTAAAGTCATTTCGAAGTTCACCCCGAAGATCAGCACAGATTTCAAAGGCACTCTGGAGCTATTTTGCATAGACTTTGAAATGACTTTGAAATGACTTTGAAGTCAATTCGAAGTGGCTTTGAAGACTGTACCCCTCTGTCCCCTGAAACACCTGAGGTAATGGACCAACCCCTTGGGGGTCGATCCGGATCCCCCACTTGGGTGTAAAGCTGTTTCCACAGCAGGGGTGTTAGCACCCATTGCTAATGGGTGCTACACCTCCTATGGAAACACATTGGGTGCTTCCCTTAATCCGGATCTAAGGGCTGCAATGGAAAAACACCCAAAGCTTTCTCTTCTTCTCCCAACAACACCCTGTGAGGTAGATGAGGCTGTGAGAGCTCAGAAAGAATGCTGTGATGAGCCCAAGGTCATCCAGCTGGCTTCATGGATGAATCCAGCACTCTAACTACAAGACCAAACTGGCTTCCATGCCTCAGGTTCTGGCAGGAGGTTCACTGTGTCTAATGGGATGACTAAGCCCTTATCTGGACACCTAATACCACCTTCCAAAGAACTTTTTCCTGCCTCCTCATGCTCTAGTGGTTTGGGTGCCAGCAGCCAAAGGGAAGAGAATGCAGTCACAATGAAGGGACATTTTTAATTTTTATTTTTATTATTGACTACCCTCAAATTTACACGCACCTTTTTCTTACAATGGAAATCCTCTGGTCAGGATCAAGAAAATGACCCGAATCAGACTTCCATTCCCAGACTTTTATAATGTCAGTCATAGGGACGTGCATGAACTTGTGTAACATTCGTTAATTCAAACATTTGTACACAAATTGAATGTTATGACATTTGTACATTAACATCCATATGAATATGAATGTTTCAAAACATTTGTACAAATAGTTTGGAAATTTGTGAAACAGGGGAGGCGGGAAAGCTGCTATGCCAGTCACATCTGCAATGGATCCAGAGTGAATTCAAGATGGATCAAGAGCAGATTAAAAGTGGATTCAGGCCAGATTTCACGCTTTCAGAGCAGATTTGTTACAGGATATGCATCAGATACATACTGGATACATATCAGATACGTATTGGATACATATGTGTTCATGCTGGATATTTGTACAGATTTGTATGAATACATTTGTATCGAGCAGAATCTTACCATATTCGAAGGGGATCTATTTGAACGAATATGAATTTTCTAACACTCGTTTCATTGCAAATCAAATGCCAAAAACAAACAAACATTTGTGCACATCCCTAATCAGTCATCATCAGAACCCTGTGGGCTTATCATCTTTGCACTTTGGAGATGTTTTGACACCACCTCAGCATACATCACATCCATAAAAACTTGACCATTCCCTCTGATTGATATCAGTCTTTCAGCGTCTTCCTTCCTGCAAACTCCATCATTCCGGCCCAGCATTAGCCCAGAGTGCTAAATAATTTCTCAGCATGAGCATATAGTCATTGTGTAGAAACTGAGAAATAGCACTTTCTAGGGTGGGACGTGAAAGACATAATTTATCTTGTGATCTTTCCACTTTATAACTTCTCTTTTGTTTGTCTTTAGAATACTTTTAGATGGTTGACAGAATATTTTTTGTGGAATCAAGTGACTAATGGAACTAGCTGAAGGCAACCTTGTTAATAGAAGGAAGAACTGAGCCATTTTCAGCTCAGGAGCAATAATTGACACTGTAGTAATGTTAAGGGAGTATCATGTACTCATGAGCCCCCCCCCCCCAAAAAAGTTGCCACAATTGTGTAAAAGATGTTTGATGAGTAATCATTAATCATTGATTATTTCAAAAAGTTTATTTCAAAGCCTTCCTATTGATTTCAGACAAAAAAAAATACATCTAAGACATTGCACAAATAGGTTTGACTGTGTCCTACAACTTACCCTGATGGAGAAGTTAGCTTGCATTGTAAGTTGTCCTCTTCAGGGCATCAAACAGGGAAATCAAAGTGGGGGGGGGCATTAGGCGGAACAGAGCATGATTCATGGAAAGGAAAGGTGAGCGGTGTGTGTAAATGTTCAATACCCACAGAAGGGATAAAAAAAGGGTAGATCTGGGTTCTTAGGCTTGTAGGAGAGACAATGGGAATCTTGAGTGGAAGGTTATGGCTAGGCAGAGGAAGGTCTAGGCTATGAAGTGAAAAGTAGTGAATTGCTCATGTTTCGTTAGAAAAGTCTCCATATTGTCAACAAGCAGCAGTAGGGAGCTCAAGGAAAAAGGGTTCCTGTTGCTTTAAGTCAGGTAAAATATGTTTCAAAGCAGTGCCACGAGCAGCTCAAAGAAGAAATTCATGGCTCATTATCAAAACAATTGAAAGTGACGAACACCAAAGCTTGGAGTTGGATCAGAGGCACAGGGAAATGGCTTGAGGCTTTTTATTGAAGCAACTAATATTAGAGCTGTAGGTGCCGGGGTGTGAAAGATGAAACACCAGCACAAATATTCAAAAACTCAAATATTCTATTCGAATCCAGCAAATTTGAACATTCAAACTCAAATCAGGTTTTTGAAAATCCAAAATTGACATTCAAATTTGAATACGGATTTTCAAAAATTGAATGATTTGAATGTGTAGATTCATATCTGTCGTATACGAATCTTTCCAAAAAATATCTGTATCTTGTGCTTAAAATATGCAAGGTATTTTAAGGTAAGTCCTATTGCTAATTGTGGATTTTATACCCTCACTGGATGCAGCCTTTGATCTGCTTCATATTTTCAACAAGGTACATCTTACATGATGATTTTGAGGCCTTTTCATATGACAAGTAACCATACCATTCATATATTCACTTTGATTAGAGGCCATCTTGAACATGGTGTGCAGAAAGGCAAAATATAAATAATCAGTGAATTTAAACAAAATAAAAATGCAGATCAAATGAATTTTTGCTAACCTCTTTGAAAAACTGCATATTTTATTGTTCATACAATGGGGTAGAAAAGAGAGTTTATCTCAACTTGGATTTGAGAACACCTTTCTAATGTGAATTTCATCCACGTTTGGCTTATTTCCTGGATCAGTCAGATTTCTTGTGATATTTTGAAACAGATTTCAGCAAACATTTATTCCTGTAGAAATCTGTCATTTTCCAACTTTCTCTCTTGAGCTGTATTTAACATATAGATAGGGCAGTAAGAATACATCTGTCTTTTTGCTTGAGATTGTAAGATGTTGGGTGCTGAATTCCTGAATAAGAAAATCTATTTTAGATGGCAGGCAATATTTCTTTTAAGTTGAAAAAAAAATTCAGTGATGTGTCTGCAATTCAAAGAGAAGGAACATGTTTCTCCCCCTGATTTATCAAATCTCAGAAACTAATAATGTGTCTGTCTCCATGACTTCCTATTGGCAAGGTTTCACATTTTGACTTTGATCTGATTTAAATATTAGCCCCCTCTAGTGGTATAACCTAAAACAATAAATATCTCATTTTATATTTTGTAAGTTTTAAATCTGCTGATTTTAATTGTATATTTGGTGTTGCTTAAGTATGTTTTATACTTCTACTGAAGTATTTTTTACTTCTGATTTGTGGCCACAATCCATCCATCCATCCATCCATCCATCCATCCATCCATCCATCCATCCATCCATCCATCCATCATTTTCCATAGCCCTCTTGAAAAATTTATTAACCTTGGAACTATTACCTTGGAAATATTATTCCAGCAAAGTTTAATGACTTAGTCTTTAATTTAGGGCACACTTTTACAGACAACTGTAGCTGTACCAAGGGCATTATTTTAACAAAAGAATACCGCATACAGTATGAGTATTGCTGCTATAGAAGGTAAGCTGTTTAAATATCAATCAATTACTATAAGCATAATACAGTGAGTTAGAGGGGGAGGAAGCCATTTACTATCCATTTACTAGAGTTTGTTTTCTTCTTAATGTTCTCTTTGTTTCTTTTTAAATAAGGTCTTTAAGACTGTAGGCAGCAACTATCTTGTTTTCAGTGACACTGTTTTTTTCAGGAAGCACTTTTGGCTGAACACAAAAATGCTTTCAGTAAATATATATAGAGAGAGATGCTGCATCTCCACAGGGACTGAATGCATCTGGAAACCAGAGTAGGAGCCATGAGTCACACGTGAGCAGGCACTAGGCAGAAGCCAGAATAGGAAAGCATAATTCATCTCATTGAGGCTGCCACTCTTGACAGAAACACTACCAAGAAGGAAATTCCCTTGAAGTACCTGTAGTAAGAGTCCCTCACAGAACACTTTTTGGAACTCTGGGAATGGCACCACCCAGGGTCTGCCATAATCTCCACTAGCACATGGACAGCAGGGCCCTAGTCCAGGATATAATCCAGAATAAGACCCAGTAGATAAAGGGCCAAATATTTAAAAAGTACCTCATGATAAACAGTTATTTGGTCAAATCCCCTAGACTTTGTTAGATATCAGTCTGTTGTATTGCACAGGTAAATAGACAACTTTTTTTCCTTACAAGAGACCGTTTTCTATGCAATAGTAAAAAGTTCTCAAACATTTACAGTATTCTTTGCCAAGACTCACTTTTTCCCCTAAAACCACCCCACATCCCATTATTTAATTTATCTTTCCTAAATTCTCCTTGGCAAATTACAGGTGTACCTTATATGCTAGTGGATCTTACAATGATGTGAAATATATTCTTATGCATCCCATCATAGGGATGTGCACGAATTCATATTTTGCATTTGAATCCAATTAGAATTGAATATTCAATTTGAATCAAAATTCGAAAATCCAGATTTTCAAAAATCCAATTCGAATCTGGATTATCTGGATCCGGATTTTTGAAAATCCAATTCGAATCAAATGATACAAATGTCCGGAACATTCGTATCCAATTTCTGAATTTGTTCGCATCCCATTTTTTGGCGTTTGTGTTCTGTTTGCATCCCGTATGCATCCTGTATTATATGCGCAAATAGACCAGATATTCGGATGCGATATATGATGTCGAATTCAGTCAAATCATTCAAAATCCATTTCGAATTTTCAAAAATCTGTATTTCATCCGAATTTGGAAATTCGGATTTTCAAAAATCTGATTTGAAACTGAATATTGATATTCGTCGAATTTGAATTGGATTTTTGAATATCCATGCACACCCCTACCCCATCATTCTTTCCATAAAAGGAAGCACACCTGTGGTGTTGCAAAGCCAGTAATGTACACACCATTTTGGGTTCCCCATTGGAAGAAGTCAAGATTAAATGGTCTAATTTAGTTCACTAATGAGGCTATTTTGCCTTTTCTTGGTATTATTGCTGACAAAAGTCTTCATAGCTGCAAAGCAGGACAGGTTGTTGCACCAACAAAGGGGCTGGACAGCCAGATGGCAGGTCACTTTAGAGGCTGGGCATCTGCAACCCCTTTTCCCTGCAACCTCCTATCCCTAGAAGAGGTACGTGTGTGTAAGCCTCTTCTAGCAGTATTCAGGGCCCATCTGCAGGCAAAATTTCTCTATCCGTCCTTGTAGATGAATGGAAAAAGAGGTATCTGTCGGGGTCAAGTTTCCACCCAGACTCATTTCAGGATGGTTTGAAAAAACCTGGTTTCCATGGATATCTCCAGTCTGCCTGAAGTTGGACATGATGGAAGTATTACTGCTGCAAAGGGAGTGTCTTTGCAGAGTAATAATAGCTATAGAGGAGCAAACTGCATTTGCCCATTACCAATCACACCTTCCTTCCAGTTCTCAGGGTCGAATTTTGGACAACATGTGAATTCGGCCAATTGGATAGCAGAGATGTGCCAAATTCAACCCAGCTCAAGTAGAACAGGGTGCATTTAAAAGGACCAAGTTTGAACCAAATAACCTTCCTATTAAAAAAAAATAAGAGTTCCGATTCAAACTTAATGAAATGTTGTTCAAACAAACCTATCAGACACACACTGTTTAATCTGAGTTCAAATGTGTTTGAATTGAACTAAACAACATGCTTACTCAAAGAAAAAGTTCAATTTCAATCTGAGCAAAGAAGTGTTCAGTTAGAATTGAACCAAGGCTCTGTCCCCAAGCAATTTAAAGCCCTCTAAAAATCTTCTTTTGCCTCTGAGCGCCCCCATGCCTGGCTTTTCAACAACCTTCCAGCACTACAAAAGGAAAATCCACGACAAAAAAAAAAAAAAAAAACACTTTAAAGAAGAGTTCCAGCGCTCTTTTTGTAAGTCGCGGGTTTTCCTGGCAGCATTTACCATGGGCATGCTTTGTGGCAAAAGGTGCGGGGATTGCTGCCTGCACACACAGCCATAAAGCATTCACACATCTCCCAGAAGTGCAGCAGCTTCCCTTCCTTTCCCTTTCTAAAGCTTTCTAAATGTCAATGTACGAATATCATAACATTCAATTCGTGTATGAATATCTGAATTCACACAAATAACACATGTTATGTATATTCAAGCACATCCCTCTTCTTTTCGTTCTTCAGCATTTGGTTGTGGGTGGATCAGAGCCCTTGCTTCTTCCTTTAAGCTGGCATGTCTTTTCGATGCATGAGATGAAGCATGCTAGTCACAGAGAAAAGTTATGAGACAATGCTGTCCTTGGCTCTTGCCCTAGCCATCCATGTACACTAACACTAATGAGAAGACCAGATACCTATTCACATGAGGGCTGTCAGAATGCATGAAGGATGCCCCGGGGGGGGGGAGCATTTGTTCCTCTGATGGGCGGTTCCATTCGGAACCCCCCGAGCCTGTCCCAAGGTGTCCTAGATGCATTCCGGGTGTAGAGTACTTAATTGTGGTCTACACCCAGCCCAGGGCATTTGGGGCCGTTCCGCAGCTGTTAGGAAGGGAGCGCATTGGCACACTCCCTCCCTGGCAGATGCAGGCCCCGCCCCAGGCCTGTTTGGATTGGGTCCGGCTGGACTCAGGGGTGGGCAGGCCTGTCTGGTCCCTTCCCCAGGTTCCTGTGGGTTCTAGGAGACCAGATTGGGTCCCCTAGGGCCCACAGGACCCCCCCCCAGGCTCCCATCCTCCCAGGACCAGGCCTATGGGGGACAAATACGCATGTGAGGTACTTACCTTGTCCTCACCGGGTCCCAGAATGGTGACCCAGGTGCACCTGCGTGCGGCAGCCACTCTGATTGGCTAGTAGTGCAAAAAGGCCTCAGAAACACAGCCTGGCAGAGGCCAAATGAAATAAGCTGTCCTGTATAACAGCTTTGTTAACACTCACACTAAAATGCGTATCAGCTGTATATCTAACTTCCTCAGCATGTTCTCATTTACAAATCCCTGCAGCTGCTTCAGTTTGTATAAGGAGGCACTGTAGCTATTGAGAAAGGGTCCCATTAGTCAACAGGATTTCATGGGGGGGGGTCTGTGGTGGTGACGAGTGCTTGGCATTGTCCACGCAACACATGTTTTTCATCTAAAAATTAGTGTGATGGGTTTAAGCCGCTGGTATGCTGCACGAGAGAAACATCTCGTTGTTTTTAAGGAAACTTATTTGCATCAAACTTTGCTAGCAGCTGAAGAAGTGTTGTCTTCGATGCCACAAAACTGAGGACCTCATCTTCATCAGAAATACACTGTAGGAATATATTAAAGTATTTTTTTATCATGGACATAAATCATATAGTCAGAATATGAATGACAGGCTAAAGAACAAGATGCTGTCTTTGTCTAGTGCAGCTCACATACATCCAATATACATGGACAAAAGAGCATTTCAGGCTTGTGCAGACATTATGCAATGTAAAGCAATTTCCAGATTTACAGAAAGTTGTAAAATTATGAAATTAAATCTGTGATTCATTGGTTACTACCAAAAAAAAAATGAGAGCATCTTGCTTCCTGGGTGAAAATATTGAGAGGTACCACAAGTATATAAGTATTTGGTTCTGGAGGGAGGCAGAAATTTGAGGATATATTTGGGAAAGGGGAAGGTGCTATTACTTAACTGATGGACTGGGCTGGAGGGGACTTTGTGAGGAGGACAACCAGGCAAAGTTCAAGCCCAGACAAAGGGGAAAGGGAACGAGGCAACCAAGAAGAGCACGCCTTGGGGAAAGAATGGGGGTGTCCCCATGCCAATTTGGTGTGGTGCCAAGAGTGGGATTGGCACTTGCTGTCCACATGGGCTTTGAGTTTGGCATGTGAAAAGCATGCCAAACCCACCCATACAGCGCCAAAAGGGTCCAACAGGTCTTGACACCATATGGGGGGCCTGGCATGCTTGCTTAGCGAGCCGGGAACCCACATGCGGACGCTTGTGGGCTAACGGAGGAGATTCGTGCAATAAGGTTGCCCCCCCCCCGTAAAAGGGAGAACAGTGTACCCTCTGCCCCCCCTCTATGATCTGGACAGGAAAAGGCTTTATTCCACTTCTCATTTTTTTCCAAAGTGACATAAAGCCTTTTCAGAGGCTCACTAAAATGAGAGCAGCACTTTCGCTGCTCTTAATCATTTTAACAGGGTCTGACTGGGATTCCACCCTGTCACTCTGTATGTGTGTGTGTGTGTGTGTGTGAGAGAGAGAGAGAGAGAGAGAGAAGGACAGCTTGTGCTGGAGGAGGGAGGGAGAGAGAAGTGGGCTGAGGAGAGAAGGGGTGGAGAGGGGGTGGAGCTGCTGCCTGTGCCGGAGCTTGGCACAGCTTGCTTGGAGATGCCTCCATCTTCACCTATCCCCAAACCCAGCACCCATTGCCAGGCATCCCTGTGTGCCAATACAGCACCCAAATGGTGCTAACTGGGCACCATGGGGATGCAGCCAATGGCTGTTTTCTGCTTGGTGTGCATTATCTCACACTACGCTGGGCCAATTCTGGGCCAAACTGAGTGATCTGGATCAGGATCAGCCTGATGGCCAGGAGCCACACCAATATGACTATCTGTATTGTGGATGGCCCATTATGCCCTAACTTTGGAAGCTGGGCATGAAAGTTGTCAGCCTCCAAGGCTGCCAGGAGGGGCTATTTTAGCCAGACACTCATAAGTGGATCACTTCTGGAGCTACTCCCAAATGCCTGGTGAAATGGTGCCAGTCTTCTTCACCCTGGTAGATCATATTAGTCGCTCTTGTGCCATCTCCGTATAAGGAGATGATCTACCACCCAGGAATGTTTTGAGGTACAGCTTAAAAGCAGACCATCATTGGCACAGGCTAAAACACTATTTTTGTCCCAAAGTCTGGTCCAATGCTTCATCTCATGTGGATGCAGCATTCTACTGGGAGACAGGTCTCTTGATAGACTAGTTCACAATGTTGCTGAGGTAATCCAGCAGAACTGCTGGGGTGGTCTACCAGTATAGGCAAAGCTGATGAGTCAGCATGGAGATGATGGTCTCAGAGATCGTGTGGCAGCATGTTTCAAAGATTTTGGTCTAGTGCAGCGGTTCTCAACCTTCCTAATGCTGCGACCCCTTAATGCAGTTCCTCATGTTGAGGGGACCCCCAAACATGGGGGAGGGGCAGCTGGGAGGGGGGAGAGAGGGGCAGCAGGAGACTCATCATGACCCCTCTGAAAGGGTAGTTCAACCCCCAAAGGGGTCCTAACCCACAGGTTGGGAATCACTGGTCTAATGGTTAAGGAGCCAGACTCTTATCTGGGAATACCAGGTTCGATTCCGCCCTCCTCCACAAAGCCAGCTGGGTGACCTTGGGCTAGCCACAGTTCTCTTCTGAGCTCTCACAGCCCCACCTACCTCACAGGGTGTTGTGTTGTGGGGAGAAGAATAGAAAAGCTTTGTCAGCCAGTTCGATTCCCCGTAAATGGGTGAGAAAAGCAGGGTAGAAGGTATTCCTTCTTCTTAAAGGAACACGTAAGTGGATGTCGGGAGACATGTTCCTTTGAAGTCCCTCTGGATATAGTGTTGTCTAATTATCAATAATAGAGCCCTTTAAGAAGATCCAGTATTATTATTTTGCTCTGTTGGCTGGAGGAAAAAACATGACTGACACACAGAATGTCCTTTTTTAGGAGAGGAAAGGTTTTCTTATAGAATTATACACTGATCACTTATCTTTGATCTTGTCCTCTCTGAAGTAGTAATCATGGCAAAACTAGTAGTTTTCTCAGTGTGAAAATGACGTTCTGGTTTATATCCATCAGTCATTCAAAGTGACGACTGCTTTGCCAGGGACTGATCTTAAGTAACTAAAAGCAGAAAACAGCTCGCTTTAGTTGGCATTTTAAGCACATGACTCAGGTCTCCGCTGGCAAACAGGCTGTGAAAGGTGGCAGACTAGAAAGCAGCAATAAAAAAAGAGGAAAATTCAACATAAATGGATGGCAAAAAAATAAATAAAAAAATCAATACATTCCATGCAGTTCCCCTACGCTTACTGTTCAATTTTTCTGTTCCATTGTAATAGAGTTTGTACATTTTATGCTAAGTACTTGCCAACAATGCAACTACAGCAAAAAAAAAAAAAAAAGTGAAATATTTTGAGGGAACAATGAAAATAATGTTTTTAAAAAATACCTCAGTAGTGGTGTTCAAATAGCTCTGAGATGGTTCACAGTTGGGATCATTCACACCTGTTCATTCTAGCTAGAAGTGAGTTAGAGAGGGGATGAAAACAGAGGGCCTCATGCTATAATCTCTAACACAGTGTTTACATATAGAGAACTTTCTCAAAAATCACTTCAGAGCAGGAGGGAACAACTGAGGTGCTGCCTGTTTACTTTAGGAATGAGAAGGTTTTTAAATGGATCGCAAATCACACCAAATCTGAGGAAGGCTGAGCTGAGTCTGAGGCCTATTCACACGAGGGCCTCCGGCACACATGTAGGATTCCCTGGGATGGAGCATTCACTCCACTGGGCTGGCAGTTCCTTTCGGAACCGCCCCAGCCTGCCCCAGGGGAACCACACACATTCCAGGTGCAGAGCACAAAATCGTGCTCTGTACCCAGCCCAGGGCATTTGCGGCCATCACCAGCCATCCTCCAGCTGTTCAGGAGGGAGCACATTTGCATGCACCCTCCTTGACAGCTGCGGACCCTGCCTTTGGCTGCCCCTATTGGGCAGGCTCGTCGCATTCCTTTCCCGGGGTTCCTGAGGGTTCTAGGGGACCAGATTCGCATGGGCCTATGTGGGGATGGGTGCGTGTGCGAGGCACTTACCTCATGCTCGCTGGGTTCCAAAGTGGTGAGCCCAGCCGGTGGCACTGTGTGCCTGTGTGTGACACCCCCTCTGATTGGCTAACTATAGCTAGCCAATCAGAGCTAGCCAATCAGAGCTAGCAGGGTGTCCAGCGGGCATATGAGGCCTATGCTGGCAGGGCAGTTCTCACACCTTGCCACTACTGACGGTGTCTGGGTAGATGCTGAACTTTTTCTTTGGTTTGAGGGCACAATGAAGGCACAATGTCAAGCAAACATTGTGTGACGGTCTCAGGGTACAGGCTGCAGACTGTTTTGCTTTCTGGCTTTGCAGGCTTCTTGCAAGCTGCCATAGCCAGCCTTGGTGCAAACAGCCTTCTGCAAACCCAGGATTTTGGCTGCAAAAAGGGTGGGAAATCCTGTGCGGGCCCTGTTGCAGTGATTGGCTGGAGTAAGGTTTTGGAGGGAAAAGCTGTCCGGGGATCTGAGTGCTGGAGGGGCCAGAGTAGGAGTTCCTACCAATCAGGCTGGAGGGACAGCAACCTCTGTTAGGAGTCTCCAGCAGCATTTTATTGCGGCTAGAGCCAATCAGGGTCAGGGGGATGAGTATAAAGGAACATAGAAGACAGCAGACTGGGTCTACATGCTGGGACAAGAGCTGAAATGAGAAGAAGAGCTGAAATCCTGAAGGAGCTGGACCAGAAGTAGACCAGGGGTCTTTTGGCTGGAAGATCTTGGTGGAAGACTTCACTAGCAACTGACCAGACTGGATGATCGGTCAAGCAAGGACGGGCCGTGCCTTGTGATCATCTAGGGCCACGTTTGGGTACACTGGCTTGACGTGAGCTGTGGCAAAGCAAGCCAGATGGAGAGGAACGTGGAGAGGTTTGTCTTTTAAAAGGGGAACTATTTTATTTATTTATTTATTTATTTGTTCAATTTCTATGCCGCTCCTCTCCGAAGACTCGGAGCGGCTTACAACAAGTCAACAATAGTAAAATAGTTAAAACAATGACAGTTAAAAACAAAACAATAACGCCAAAACACCCACCCTCATACCCATTCCCGAAACAGGGAGGTCTTAACAAGCTTTCTAAACTCTAGGAGGGTGGGGGCGTTTCTTATAACGTGCGGGAGCTCATTCCACCAGGTGGGGGCTGCCACCGAGAAGGCTCTCCCCCTCGGGGTCGCTCTTCCACACTCTTCCACATTTTCCTTTAGAGAAAGGGGTAGCTCCTAGCCTTAAGAGACTTGCAAATTTAAATTAATAACTACCTGAACCTTATTATCTTTTTAGTATTGCTTGTGTATAATAATAAACTTGTTTTAGTTTACTGTTGAAACGCTTGCTACCAGTGTTTTGTGTCCACACTGTAGTATTCACTTGGCCATTGCATGAACCCAGCATCCTAACAGGGCCAAGCTACTCCCAGAGAGGGCAGGCACTAACTGGATCGCTGGGCATCGTGACACATTGCACCGTCAATGCACCATAAAGACTCCATTTGTATTTGCCCCTTCCTTTTTCTGTGTCACCTGGTGGTTGGAGGGGTTTGATCTTTAACAGACGCAGGATCCAGATGACAGCTACCAGTGGTGCTCTAACAAGGAAGAGTGCTACAGTCGATGTGCTCTTATTAAAACAGTGGCACACCTGTTGGTGTTCCTGGCTGCAAAAGCAAAGCAGCCATGAGCTTTTGTTCTCTGGCTGCAACGTTTGGGTCTGGAATTATTTCACTGACCACAGAAATTACCTCAGAATGCCATTCTGCAATGAAGAATGCAACTTAAAGATGAGTCACATGAGTAACCGCTTTCACCTCCTTTTCTGCCACTCTGCCTTTACAGCACTCAAAAAAGGGCTTAGTGTGGGTTGTCTGCTGGCTGACTGTAAATCATGTGGCCTGTGAATTCTTCCAGCTCATCTAGGGTATTCTCCCACTGTCACTAGAAGTACCCATTAAGTACCCATTAATGGGTACTTAATGGGTTCTTCTAGTGACAGTGGAAAAACCCCCCTAGTCCACTGAAAATGTGCAGTGACACTCTTGAAACGTTAAACTTACAACTTCTTGAAAGAGCTCAGCAAATGCTTCTTAAGTGTGTTTTCAGAGGTTTAATCCACTAACAGAACTTCCCTTGTTTATTTATTATTTATTTATGGCATCTATATCCAAACTTTCATCCAAAGAACCGAAAACATCTCACATTATTCCCCTCTAGGGATGTGCACGAATATTCGAAACATTCAAAATTTGATCAAATTCATTCAAATTTAGACATTCAAACAAATTTTGAATTTTTGAAACATTCATACAAATTATTCAGACATTCGTGTGTGTACTATTCATTTGAATGTTAGATTCAGATCTTAAGATACAAATGTCAACAACATTTGTATGTGTTATACATATCTGTATGCATTCCATATGCATCCCATTTTCTCCTGTATGCATCCTGTTTTCATCCCGTACTATGTGCAAATATGTACAGATACGTATGAGATTCATACAGATACGTATGTAATTCATACGTGTCTGTACTTTCAAATGATTTGAATCATTCGAATGAATGTTGTAAAACATTCGAAAATTGGTTCAAATGTTTAAATTTGAACGTGAAGACTTTCTATTAGAATTTGAATGTCCACATTCAACTGAATTTGATCGAATTTTGAATGTTTAGAACATTCATGCACATCCCTAATGTGTATGGATATGTACACGATGTGCATCTTTCCCGCATCTTTCCCGCATCTGTACGCATTTTTACAGGTCTATACGGGACAAAAACGGGATACATATGGAACACGTACGGATGCATACGGACACAAACAAATGTTGTTGACATTTATATTTGCAAATAAAGATGGAAAATTCACACTAAGAGATTTGAATGCGTTCAAATCAAATAGAATGTGAATACATTCAAATTTTAAACACTTGAATCGATTCAAATTTTTGGATATTCCAATTCACATCAAATCCCAAAAATTTCATTCATGCGCACCCCTACTCAAGACAGGTCACATTATTCTCCTCCTCTTCATCTTATCCTAGCAAAACACGTTGGGACAGGTTAGCTTGAGAGATAGCAACCAATCCCAGATTATTTGCCTAGTGACCATTCATGACTGGATGCTGATTCATATGTGCAGAATCCTGCATCATTGCTTCCCTATCAGATATTGATCTTACCCTCTTAGCAATGTTCTTATACACAGCTTTACAAACCCTCCGCTTCATTTGCTGACAACAACTGGATATTGCTTCAGAGTGACTTGGCACTACAAGAATCAATCAATTTTCTAAATAACTACTGAAATATTAGAAGAGCAAACTTACCTGGCAATTCTGACCTGAAACTGGCTGTATCACAACAGGAAACTAATTCAAAATAAACATTAATCTCTTCTCAGCATACAATAGAGTGTTCAGCCACAACTAACTCATTTGCTGACATTTTGTATCACCAAAATAAGTCCCATTCAATATCCTGTGGATTGAGATAAGTCTTTTAAAAAAAAGAAACTTAATCTTTACAATTCTGTCGACATGAAATATGTCCCTTTGTAGTTCTCATCTTCTTTGAAACATTGTCTTCTACTACTCATACAGAGCATAATGAAAATTAACCAGTGTTAGTTGTTTTGCATTTCTTTTTCCCAAAGCAATTTAATTGGACAATGTTTAAATCTTACTGTCAATATTAATTAGAAACATTAATATAGGTAGTCCAAACTTGAAATTAATTCTCAAGATCTGTCTCAAGTTCTTGGTTACCCAGGGAGATAACAGAAGTTCTAATATTTGTGAAACTTAGATGAATGTTGCTTGCGGATAGTATATTATTATGTGTGTTAGATACTCCTTTTAGATTTTCTGTGAACTTTTGACTTTCAATTGTCAATCAATAGATAAGAAGGTTAGCCGCAAATCTGGGTCCCTGGAATCAGCCCCAGAAGTGGGACATCTTCTGGTGCCCATCAAAATATTGTCAGGCTCTGGAATGGGACATGGACCACTCTTCCCACTACTGGGAGACATGGCTGATGTGGTAAACCACTGGAGCACTCATGGGAGTGGTCCAGGCATAGGGCCCATGGAGCCATGTGCCTCCCATGTTTACATGTATACGGAATGTGGAATTCAAATGTCCACACTTGTCGGATTCAAATCGGATTTTTGAATTTTTGAATATTTGTGCACATCCCTATTTGTTAATTTATTTATTCTCAAGGAAGGGAAAAAATTTTTATGTGTAGCAATTTATTTTGCTTTAAGCCAGTTTCTGGAATAATCCAAACATCCTTGGGAGAACTTTCTGCCTCTGTTAAAGAAATACTGAACAGTGACAACAACCCAACCCCCTCTGTGCCTTTCCCTCTCTGTCTCTCACCCATGGCTTAATATAGTAAAGCTGCTTTACAAGATTTTCACAGCTGTTTGCCTTGTACCTGCAATACAAATAAACAAAAGGCCTGACACATCCACTGGTGTCAAAGGTGAAAGGCCACAGCTCGCTCCATTAAGTTGTCCAAGCTGCATTCCTCCACCTTCTGTGTTGAATCCCACCCTGCTCTAAGAGAGGCTGGAAATAGCTAGCAGACCTCCAAGGCACTGCTGAGATTCATGACATATATTTTTAGAGCTCAGCCCCCTGCAAGACTGCTGATGTCTCTTCTGCATTGAATATCAGAGGCAAGGGCCTGTACAGCTTAGTGTTAGGAAAGTCAACGTTCGGTTGCTTAGATAACAGTGAGATAATTGCATCGGAGGTAAATTACTGCTTGACAGGCCTCCTAAGGAAATACGTTAACACAGTTGACTGGGAAATGCATGGCTTGAATCTCCAAGCAGCATAACCACTGTTGGAAAGAATGCCAGAAACATTAGCCTGTGAACAAGGCCAGACGGGCCACGTTGTTTTGACTAGAAGGCCAACCCTCTTCCAAAAGGAAAAATCAGCAGTGCTCAGCTGTGTCAGCATGGCCTACAGAGATGTCCTATTTGTGTTTCTGAGATAAGAATGAGAAGTTGCCCTGCATGTGGAGGAAGGCCGCTTTTTTTGCCATTTTTCTTCACCACCTTAAATGTATATATAAGACAGTGGTCGTGCTCAGTGATCTACTTTGTAGAAAATATAACTAGGTATTCAATGCTAGATGATCCTTTTACCTGCAACATGAATAAACAAAATGGGGCGCTTCTAGGGCCATCTGCTGGGACTCGAGAGCAGGAGAAGGTTTGTCCTTAGGTGTTTTCGCACACGCCAATTTAGTACGTGTGGAAGACAGCTCCGGACACGGCATACGCATTGCCCGAGCGGGACTTGCGCTCCGACGTGTCCGGAGCTGTCTTCGGCGCGTTCGAGATGTAGAGCACTTTAAAGTGCTCTACATGCGTTCGAACGCAGACGAGCCGCCCGCAGGCATTCGGGAGGAGAAGCATTCGCGCCTGCTTCTCTCTCCCTAACAGCTGCGGGCTCGCCTCCGACGCCGGCGCGGCTTTGACAATCAGCTGTTTTCAGCCTGCACCGGCTGACGGAGCCACCTCAGCTGTCTCCCCGGCGTTTGCCGGCGTTTGCCGGCTAAGACACCTCACGATGCTTTGAGCATTCGCACACAGACGCGCCGGAACGCGTTTACACACGCTCCTGCGCTCCTGTGTGTGAATGGTCAAAGCGTCGTGAGCTGTCTTAATCTTCCCATCCTACTCCCGTTCCAAATGGAACGGGAGTAATGCGAAAATCCCTCTTGTCTCTGCTTGAGATGCCCATGAGCATTTGGTGGGCCACTGTGTGCGACAGGATGCTGGACTAGATGGGCTGTGGCCTGATCCAGCAAGGCTTCTCTTATGTTCTTATGTTCTTATGTTCTTAAAAGGCCTGGTGCTCCGTTAATACCAGAACCACTCAGTTAGTCCACATGTTTGATGCAGATGAAATTCTAAAGCAGGAATCAAGAAAATGTGGGTGCACTGGTCTTAGTGGACTGCAGCTCCATGTCTGCTGAGGAGACACACAAGGCAATCCTGCAACCTTTCTGCACTTCCCTTCCCTTCCCATCCTGGGGACAGGAATATTTGGACTCGCTAATGCTAGTACATGCTAACCTACCTCTCACACATCCAGAAACTTAGAAGAAGTGGAGACATGTGTCTGGGTGCTGTCCTCTGGGGTCCAGAGGTTGGTATGACTGCACAGGCACCAGCTCTGTCACCTGGATGATGGTGATGTGTCGTGTACCATGCACACTTGTGCTTTTGATCGCCTGAATGGTCCCTCTGGCAGCCAGGAAATGTAAGTTTTTGGACATGTGTGATGCTCCCCAGAAGCTACCCCAACATGCACTAGCAGGCCAAATGTGAAAGGCCCCTGGTCAGCCAGAAACTGGGAAGTTAATCGTCCCCAAGAAATGCTTATCCCTCACTACTGCTTTTCTTTTTAGACTTAGCAATAATTAGACTTATGGTGAAGATAACTATCTTACCCAGCGACCTCCATCAATGAATAAAGATTCCTTGGCCTTCCAGTTTCTAGTCCAATACTTGAGCCGTTATCCTACATGTAAACAACCTTAATTATTCCCCTTTAACAAGAGAGAACAGCAGCCATCCCACTAATTCAGATCTTGTTTTCACATTAAGGCTGTGTTCACACCTAGGTTTTAGTCCAGCATCAGACCACTTTCAGAATGAGAGAACTCATCAGCAAAGTGACATCAGAAGATCCACCTTAGAAGAGGAAAAAATGACTGTCCACTTTGCTGATGTGTTCTTCCATCCTGAAAGTGGACTAAAACTGAGTTAAAACTTAGGTGTGAACACAGCCTTAACTGGTGCTGCACACACACAGGAATTATTGGGGAGTCACATCTTACACAGCCTTTTCCCCAGCCTCTTCAGTGGCTACCAATGACTATGTATGGAGCCCATTTATTTTCAGCCTCCATGCCAACCAGCCTTACTCACAGGCCAGCAGGCCCTTATTCTGCTTCTGGTGGCCATACAACATTTGCAAACTAAACCAAGAAAACGGGGCTACCTCAGTGAGGGGGGATTCTCTACTGGTTAACCTACCTGTCTCTGGGGAATCTCTAAAAAGCCCTAGGGTGCAAAAATAATCTGAACCTCTAGCCTTGGGTGCTTCTACCATCAGCGTCATGGGCATCTGAACAATGCCTAAGTTCAAGTTTTATGATTTTACTACAGGGGGAAATTGAAGCAATCTACAGTAGCTTAATGTTCTAGAAAGATTATTCTGTTTACATCTAGAAATGTAAATGGAAACTCCAGGCTTTCCCTGGAGTGCAGTAGATATATTGATCTCCTCCCTTCATCTCCAGCAAATTATGATCTGATAGCAAACTAACATAACAGGAATTCCATACTTGTAGGCATACATTTTTTTCTCACTACACAATGGCAGGAAGCCTTAATGGTCATGTTTCCTAACTTCCCCAGAAAAGGTTCTGTGACAGTAAAATGTGGTTTCAATCACTTGACTAGGTAGGGATTCGATCCCTGGTCTTCCAGGGCCCAGTCCAGTACTCCAACAACTATGCATGCAGCAAGTATGTGCATTCTCTCTGTGTGTGCTACAAGCAATGCACACACTCTCACTTTCTCTCTCTCTCTCTCACACACGCTTCCTTTAAAAAAGAATTTACTTAAACTGCAGGTTAAATAGTAGTGAGAAAGCCTGCATCCATCTATTCTCCGTCCATCACCACCATAACAACGATATTTTAGTAGGATCATTCTCTACTCTCCTGAAAATCAATAGTTCCTTATGAACAAGGACACTTTATGTACAAAGTCAAATTGGATTTTGGATGGCAGACGGGCATTCTCGGAGGTTTAGCATTTCTGAAGCCAGATTGATGATCTTTTTGCTAGACTGAGAGTAAAAGCACGTCTTGAATGAGGTTGACGATATCAGACAGGGACAAACTAGAACAATCACTTCATAGACCACACATAATCAGTACACCATGAAGTTTATCAGATGGCATAGAAATGCGCTTATTAACAAATCACCGTCTGACAGTCTAATCTGAAATAATCTGCTCTCAATGTCAAGAAAGTTTAGAAAAAATAAAGCATAATACTTCTGAATATAGTGGAAGAGGTTTGGGTAATAATATAGGTCTCTATGTGTTCAAATCTAATTTAACTGTCATTATAAGAGCCCTTCTTGGACAACCCAAGAAGTCCATAGTCTCAAAACAAGCTGAAAGTTGTTACAAAGTGGAAAGCATTTCTTCATTTTTATAACTAGTCATTACTATAGGAGAATAATCTTCCAGCTCCTAAATGTTACTTTCTCCAGTGTTCATTTACTAATCTTTATACTGATAGAAATGGATATAAATGTCCCAAATCAAGAGACATCACACCCTATACATGCATTCCATCTCGAAGTATTCAAATCTGAATTAGCTGAAGGAAGTTAGAAAGGTCCTTAATGAAATCCCGAAGCCCCATCTCCTGTCCCACGACTGTGGTGTTCACGCACAGAAATCAGCGGCAGAATGGCAGTTTTGTGGGCTTACCGAGCTCTGTGACAGCCGGGGTGGAGCATCAGAGGAAGCCACACCAGCCTGCCAAAATGGACCAATCGGAACTCATGGATCGTGGACTATAAAAGCGGGAAGCTCGTCATTACTCTTGTCTCTCATCTTGGGTGGAGGGGGATCAGGGAGTGCTACTCCGAACTTGCCTGTGTGTAGGCCTCTCTTCTCGTGTAAGAGGAGGAAGGTCTTTCCTCTTAGGTAGAGGGAGATTGGGGTGCACTGTTTAGAGTGTGTGTGTGGGGGGCTCTCCACTCGAAGCCAGAATGGAGCAGAGCCCAGGGAAGCGGAATAGAGCTTTATTATTCTGGGAACTTAACTCACTGAATGAAAGGGGCTAAGGACTATTTGGGCTTACTGCAGAGCTTAATATGTACTGTTTGCTTACAGTAGGGCTTTGTGAAGGGAAAGGGACAGTTAATTATTTGCAACATCTTCCTTTTTAAGCAACCAAAGGACATTTAAGCCAAACTGCAAGCTTGCTTCTTTATTTTAACCTTTTGTAACAATAAACTTTAAGTGTTTGTTTTATGACAGAGTCCGTCTGCTGCTTTAAGGGAGTCTCATACCCAGACATATAAAGCAGGATGCCAGTGGAAGGGAACTTTTGGGATAAAGAGCTGGCAGGTGACTGTGGTGCTCAGCAGCTTGTTTCCTTCCTGTGTTGCTTTGCGGAGGACGAGGAAGGGAGGGCTGGGCTGGGCTGGGCTGCCACAATAATTTTGTAGAAAAATTAGGCCTCTTATAACCTCCTCAAAAACATTAGTTAATGGTGCTGCTATGAGTGCTGAAGAGGTCCAAAATCCCAAAACTTTGAGAACTCAAAGCTAAAGTAGTAGAGTAATTGGATTTAGACCTTAATTTTAAGCTATGGCTTGCAAATGTCTACCTGTGAATTCTGAGGCCTGTTTTCACTTAGGCTTTGTAGTGAAGGAGTAGTGAACGTCGGGTGAAGAGCATAAGCACATTGACTAGGCTGCTACAGCCTACAAGCATGCCTACCCTCCCCAGAAGTTCACTAATTGTTGATTAGGTGTGGAGCATGATTTCGTGTTCCACAAAACCTTAACCAAAAGCTTACCTGAAACGTCCAGTGACGTGACGATCTGGTTCCCTGTGCTTGATGGGTGGGAAACACAGCATCCTCGCAGGCACAGTGGCGGTGATAGCCATGATCGATTGCTCACCCATGCTGTGACCTCCAATCCCCGGGAGTGGTGATCAATCATAGAATCATGAGAGGGGTGTTTGATCATGGGTTAGCCTGTGCTCAAACATGCCCCTCTTGCAGCAGTGTCCAAGTGGCCAATTACAGCAGTGAATTGGTGGAACTTCCTGCTTCAGTCACATTGGTGTGGGCTGTTAAATGGAAGGACCGTTTGCACTTCTGGCCAGTAATGGATGCTTTGAGGAAGCTTTCCTAATTCCAAGTGTGAATGGTTCTCCTTCACCAGAAGTTTACCAGCAGTAGTTTCATGGCAGCCTAAGCAGCTAAGTCCAGAAAGACCTCTGTGCTAGAAGCCAGCATTTGAACCTTGTCAATGAGCACATTTGATTGTATTCTCTAAAACTTACTAAGGAAGCCCTGCTGGTAATGCCACTCAACTTTGTCCTGGGCCAAGCTTTAATGCCTTTGGTACTTTGGCTGCATCTTCACTGGAACAATGGCAGGCGCCTCCACTGCTCAAACTGGGCTATAGAAACAGTGACCGTTGCCAAGTTCTGCCCTTAGTCACTTGAGTTACTGCAGCTCCTGGTTGACAATCACACCTAAGGCATAACAATTGTGGTTCCATTCGAACTGAACCAAACTAGCTATTGATTGGTTTGAACTTGAACAGAGTGTATCAGATTCAATTCAAATCATGAGCTGTTCTGAATTTGTTCATTGCCCAAAAAAGAAATAACCTTGTAAAAGTCCCCTTAGAAGTCCCGATGGGGAAGGAGGAACAATTCCCACCAAAAATGACAGCAGAATGAGCAAACGAAGTAATGAGTGAGCTGCCCTCTCCCGTTCCTCTCTGTCTTGGAGAGCCGATGGGACCACTTATGGATCGTTAAAGTAGATCTGGAAACAGAGGAAAAGAAAGTGGAGGAGCACAACGGGGCAAACTGTGGCCTTTCACCTCTGACGTGGAAATGTCAGGCCTTTTGTTTATTTGTATTGAAAGTACAAGGCAAACAGCTGTGAAAATCTTGTAAAGCAGTTTTACTATACTAAGCCATGGGTGAGAGAATGTGTGTGTGTATGTGTGTGTGTGTGTGTGAGAGAGAGAGAGAGAGAAAGAGAGTGAGTGAGTGAGTGAGTGAGTGAGTGAGTGAGTGAGTGAGTGAGAGATGACTCCAAAGTGATCCAAAGTGAAAGATAGAAAAGGAATCCACCTGCCTGGCTTCTGGACTGATAGGGCAAATGCCACTGCCATGGCATATGCACTTATAAAGCATATAGAGAGTTGATTTCCCTACTCCTTCACCCTCCTAGTATTTTTGTGTTACCTGCAGTCAATTATATGAAATCACCTCGTCTACTTTCTCAGATGTGCCTACATGCCAGGAGTTGATATGAGGAAGCACTTGGGAATACAAGGGTAGGGCACTTCCATGGAGGCACTGTCCTCAAAAATGCCCCCCACAATGGTGGATGGAGACATATCCTGAGTCAATGCATGTAAATAAATCTAAACATCTATGAATGTTTTATTGGTGAGGGAAAAGAGAATCTACTTTTAAGGCCTACTGGCTTGGATTCTCATTCATTCATTCATTCATTTGCTAGCTTGCTAGCTTGCTTGCCTGCTTATTTGCTTATTTACTTAACTTGAGGTCCAAATGGACTTTATTGATTAATAATTTGACCATACCAATCCACATAAAAATAGTTTTAAAAAAGATCAAACATATTAAATTGTAAAATCCTCTCCAAGAAAGCCTACTGCAGTGAGAGCAATAGAAGAAGAAGAAGAAGAAGAAGAAGAAGAAGAGTTGACTTTTGTATCCCACTTTTCTCACCCATTTAAGGGGACTCAAAGCGGCTGACAAAGCTTTCTATTCTTCTCTCCTCACCAGACACCCTGTGAGGTAGGCGGGGCTGTGAGAGCTCAGAGGAGATCTGTGACTGGCCCAGGGCCACCCAGCTGGCTTCATGGGGGAGGGCGGAATCGAACCCGGTATTGCCAGATAAGAGTCCAATAGACCAAACTGGCTCACCAAGGATTGGTCACTAAGTGACTCAAGGCTTGGTAACTTTCATAATACATAAAGCCACTCTTGTTGTAGTGTGTTGGCCTCAACCTAGAAGTAATATGTACATTTTGGGTTTGACTCCAGAAGATGTGTAATTCGCTAAAAAGATAGCACTTTCCTAATATGGTAATATACATAGCAATAAAAAAAGGAAATATGATGTATATTCCAGGACAGAATCCTCACTGAATTTCTATAGCTGCTCAATAACTAAAGGTTCTCTGCATATTCATAATAAAACAATCCAAATCTCTAACAGTTTTACATAGAGTTTAACATCATCGAGAGAAAGACTAGAGTCCTATGGAACCCTAAGCCAAGAGACTAGGTAGTATTTTTCCAGAAATACCTTTTGAAATCAGAATAATTGAAATTAGGAGCAGAATCATTATCAAGCTGTGCCTCCAACCCCAAGCAATGGTCAATAGTATCAAATATCTCTGAGAAATCTAGGGGAATAAAGAAAGTAGTGTGTCTCCATCACTCTCTCTCTCTCAACAAAAGCCATTCCACAACGTAACTAAGTCAGTTTCAATCCCAAAATTAGCCTGAAGGCTGATTGAAATGGATCTTGAAAATCTGTCTCATCCAGTTGAGCCTGGAGTTCGTCTGTCACCTTGACTGGAGAGGGATATCTTCTGTCTTTGCTGATGTTTGGTATAGTTGGTTATCATTAGAAGTGGCCAAGATGTGGCATGCTTAAAATATTTTACGACCACTCCCTCTCTCAGAAAGCCATTTATAGCCTCCTGGACCAAAACAGATAAGCCCTCCCTGCTAGATCGAATCTGATGATTGGTGAAACTTATCCAATCACCTTATCCACATCCTTAGATTCCAGAACTTGAAACTGAACTGGACAGTACCTTGGAAACCTTTATAGATGCTGCTGAATTACCTATGAAACCCAAGTCATTGAACATTAAGCTATTTAGAGGAACCTCAGTGCCCCTCCAATGTGCAAAACATTTGATGCACGAGAAGTCCTCACTGCTACAAAACACAACATATTCAAAAATGGGCTTGCTGCACCTCCTTATGGGGAGTGAAGATGCTCTTAATGCGCAGGTGGAATAAGTTGAGTACACGGTGCTGCTCCACATACTGGTGGAGCAGCAAGATCCTTTCCAAGGCCACGGGGTTCCTGCTCCAGTAAGGTGCCTGTGATGTTTCTGCTGTCAAAATGGAGACACGCCATTTATTTTCAAAGTGTCATACAAAAGCATCACAGGGAGATATCAATGCTTCCCTTCTTTGTTGTTCTGGATCATAATTTAAAAGCACTCAAAACAGCTCTCCTGGATACAGTGGAAAAGAAGAAGAAGAAACATGTGTTTGTGTTCTTTATTCTTCACTGTCACTGAGTAGGTCCAGAAATGGGTTCCAATCCAGGTTCCGACAGATTCACTGTGAGTTTTTCTCCACTTGCATTGCAGCTGATGTTCTATTTGATTCATGAAGCTGCATAGACTTTGCAAGATAGGATGGGTTGCCTGAGAGTGACCATGCCAATAGTCCAAGCTATCTCTTCATTTCAGACAGCAGCTGGACCTTCAATAGGTGCATCAGCTGTATCAACTGGAAAATCTCCCAGACCCCTTGAGAATCCACCAGAGCCCATCAGTGTCTGGGAGCAAGCCAATTTAACAGGTCCCCATCTTTGCAAAGGGGCAAAGTCACTGAAAATCTAAACTTCTCCAGGACGTTTTCTGACCACAACAAGGGATGATTCCACTTGGGGAAAAAAATCCAAAGTATGTACAGAAGCAAGTGTAGATCCAGTTACATGTTGGGGCAGTCTCATGGTTGCTCTGTGACCATGAAATCCTGAGCAACACTTGACACAGGTGCCCCAGTATGGATATTTCAGTCACCCAGGACTATTATTGTAGTTTTCAACACCACGTCCAAGAATGATCTTCATCAGCTCAGATAGGCAGATTGCTAGGCAGTGGGGTGGGGGGTACACTGGCAGAATCCCTGGTCTACGTATCCTGGGGGCCAACACAAGATGCAGGCATTCAAACCTAGACTCATGCTGCAGTAAATACTTTGCACAGCTGAGACGGACTTATTCCACCCAGCTCCCCTACCACACCAGATTGGGTTCTTCACCAACAATTTAATTGTGGCTGACACTGGATTTATTCTTGAACTGATCTGGCATCAAACAACAGCACCTGTAGAGCAAAGGAAAAGCTATTAAGGCAACCAGGTACTTTTTGGATAGGAGAATGTCAGGAGGGGGTAACAAATATAAACTGATGGATAACTTCCCCCATCCTTACACAAATGATCCCCAGTACCATATAATCCCCACTTGTAATTGTTGAAAAGATTGGTGATCCTTGAGTTGTGTTACTGAAGCCAATTAACTAAGGAGGAAGAGGAGGAGGTGGTGAGAATTGACTGATTGTTGGACTGAACATAAGCGAAAATGTTTACGGTATTTGTCTTCTTTTGTTTTAAAAAATTAGTGTTTGTTAAAAATAGCTACATCCAAATGTCTCCCAATAGCTCACTACATGCTTCACATATACTTCAGTTGGTTTAAGAAAGTCCCAGTAGATGTTGTTCTTAGAATAATGTCCCACTGAATTTAAATTACATTTATGGTAAGGGTATACAATCCAGCGTTTTATAAATAAAGGCTCTTTCCAGGAGGCATTTATTTGGCTCTTTTTGTCTTTCTAGTTTGGCAGATTCTTCCATGCAGCACTATCTCTGATTTGTGGCTTGGCAAGAGAAGAAGAAAAGAGTCTCTGGGTTCATAAAAACAAAATGCAAAATCAGTCCCACTAGTTTCCATTGGACTTATTTCATGGAGCTGTAAGGTTAATCAATAATGCAAAGTTTACAGTTTTTTCCAACATACTGTATGAAAACCTCAGCACACACTCACTAAAGCAAATATTATTTAATTTACTAATATTTCCAGAAACTTTCCATGCCAGAGTATTTAACTTTGGGTTTATGGAATTCTACCCAAATAACATAAACTGAAAGCTTCAGTGTGGTCAGATAATATCTGAAGCCTTATTTAACTGCCTTAACCAAGAAAAATCTCTCTCTTGTGCACGTACTATGGTCTTTGCTGTGTCAAAGCCATAAATAAAATTTCTGTATACCGCTTTAATAGGGAAGAATTTTAATTTTATTTCAACTTGGTCCAAAACTTTTATCTCACTTTTCTATCATCGTTTTGCCCCTACGTTTCAAAAAATGTGCTATAAGCCTTACAGCGAAACATCTTGAAAGACGCTTCCTTCGACATCAAACTCATTAATGTCATTTTGGAGCCACCAGAAAAGGCAGAAATACTAGGACCACCAGAAAGCCCTGGGTGGATTACTCAGTTCCAGTTATCCCAAGCAACCTGATGCCAAATAGGTTGGTGTAACAATCTGTCAAAGACAGAATGCAATTGACTGATTCTAGGTCCCATGGAAAAAGGAGGAAGGATTTCTAGGATTTCTAAAAGGCCAGTTTGACTATTTTTATTGAGAATACAAAAGGTAAAATGAAATCAGGCAGTGATACGGATCAATGGGCTTCAAAATAAAACAATAGCACTTATCCAGTAAAAGAACACACACCCTTTTGTCAATCACAATACGACAAGAGAAATACGATTCATTGTTTCAAAGTATCTTAAGGTCTAAATCAGCTTAGGATCCCAAAAATCCAAAAGGCTGTTCTAACATTGTCTCAACTATATGCTTCATTATTTTATTGTTATTTTGTAATACAAACATAAAACATCAAAGGTTCCCAAAAAGAAACTCCCATATGTATAAACCATTTTTTAAAAAAAACAAAACAAAACCTGGTGGCTTCCACCATTCTTCTGAGTCTTGTTTTAAATTACTTCTTGTTTGATCCTCCCCCTTAGCTTTCCACTCTTCATTAAGTTGCCATGTTAGGTTACTAATCCAGCAATTAAAAATCCATTTTCTAGTTCTTGTAGAAAGTCAATAACAGGTTCCCCATCTTATTCAAACTTATCAACAATTCTATCTTGATTAAGTTCATCAATTTGTCAATCTCTGCTAGGTCAATTAGTTTAATCAACCAATTCTCCACCAAGTGTATTCGCCCCCCCCTTCAACTCTATGCTTCATCTTAACAATATAACACTCAAGAAGGAAGAGATAGAAGAAAAATCAGTTAAATCACTACCAGAAGATCCAAAGCCAGTCCAGGCAGTGGCATTTGAATAAGGTTCTGAAATGACAAGGTACTGCTGGAATGGCTCTCCTTCTCAAACACATGAAAGATGCATTTTCTTCTGTCAGTTCTCAGTAGTGGATTTGAATTAATCATTGTCTCATAGGCTGGGCCTAGACTATGTTGCGATAGCAATTTGATCCAGTATCACATCATCTTAACAACGTTTTGCCCAGACACAGGAACACTGCTGGGTTGTAATGAATGCAATTTTTGGATATGATTTGATTCAAATCGGATATTCAAGGGTTCAAATTTGAACGAATAGAGAAAAACTGAATGTATTCAAATTTGAATCCAATTCAAATACATTTGCATCTATCCATATGAATATTCGATTTGTATATGAAAATACGAATGTCGACAACATCTGTATGTGTCCATACGCATCTGTATGCATCTGTACGCACCCATATGCATCCCATTTTCATCCCGCACGTATCCAAATAAATGCATACAGATACATATGTAATGCATGCGTACCATATCATACCCATACGAATGTCTGAATAATTCGTCCAAATGATTTGAAACATTCAAAATCCATTTGAATGTTAAAAAAACCAAATGTATAGACATTCAATTTGAATCCGAATGCCCAAATTCGTATGAATTTGAATGTTTTGAATATTCTTGCACACCCCTAGTAATGAATGACAGTTATGCTGCCAAAAAATCACTCATTACAACTCAGGGCCACATGGGCATGGGTTTGTAGTGTGCCTGACAAAATGTTGTCAAGATGCCACAATACTAGAATACTTCTGGTGTGACAACAAGTTGTGGACCCTGTTATAGATTTTTTATTTAGAGCATTTCTGATAGGTCAATATAATTGCCATCATTAAATCTCATGATTGTCTGTTTCCTTGAAGCTTCTAGTATGTGTATTTGACTTGTAACAATGACCAGCATATTCTTTTAGCTCAGTGGTTCTCAACCTGGGGGTCGGGATCCCTTTGGGGGTCGAACTACCCTTTCAGAGGGGTCGTGACAAGTCTCCCACCGCCCTTCCCTCCCACTTCCCAACTGCTCTACCACCTTGGTTGGGGGTCTCCACAACACGTGGAACTCCATTAAGGGGTCGTGGCATTAGGAAGGTTGAGAACTGCTGTTTTAGCTTAATACAGGATCTTGTGTGTGTGTGAGAGAAAGTGAGTGTAGGTGTAACAAAGGGGGGGGGAGGACCTGTTCAAAAGTAAATACTATAATATTGTCTGGAGAGTCAAGCATATGCCTGTTTTATTAATAAATCTTTCATGAGAGTCATTGATCTCTTTAACCTTCTAACCAAAGCAATGCCTAAGAGAATTTCCATGTTTTAAAAGTGAATGTACAGTAGAACCATTTTTACCTTAAAACATTTCTCCAGTAGTATATGAAATGCCTAAAACATAAACTATGGATAATCACAGAGAGATCCTGTGTCAGAAAATCCCCTCTTATCATAGATGAAATGAGATAATTTAAAACACCAGGTTGTGACTGGAGAGGCCTCAAGTAGACATACTGAACTGGAATGAATATGCTCTGTATTTCCACACAATCACCAAATGTTCATCGATGATAAATCCAGAGCTAGCCTGTCTACTAAGAAGAGTGAGCAATTTATGCTTTTAGTACCAAAGGAGAAAGGGTTTTATGATTTTTTTTTTTTACCTCAGGTACCAAATAAATCAGCAGGCCATGAACACTGGACATGTCAGACACCTTTATGCATTCAGGAGAGCAGTGAAAATGTACCTCTTTGCCCTGGCATTTGGCTAAACAGGGAAATGGCTTTCCTCCCCACATTCAGGCGTTGCTATGATTTTAATGCTCATTTTATAAGTTTACTGGTTTTTAATGTTGTAACCCACCCTGAGACCCTTTGGTATAGGGCAGGATAAAAATTCAAGCCTGATTCAGATCACCATGGGGAAGCAGAAAGAGAGGCAGAAGGCTGGGTAGAAGGCGGGAAGGAGGAGGGCAGCAGGATGGAAAGCTCCAAAGTCTCAATCGCTGGCAGAAGAATCCCTCTTTGCCAATTGGAGAGACAAAGTAGGCACCAGTTTTGCACATCATTGGTACACCATGAAATGGCAGGCATTTTAAAGTCTTTCCGATGCCTGACTATTTAAAATCAGACTCTCCCAGGACTATGCTATAATACCCAGTTACAATGTATTGTCAGATCTCTGGTTACATTGCAAGAACCGACACACTTTTGCAACCCCAGGAGGAAAGCTGTCAATCTGAGCTTCAGGTGGGAACCAAAAGGCAACTGGAATCCCCCACCTTCCTTTGTTTTTTTCTTCTACAGCTGAAAGGAAAGACAGAGTGCTGAGTGGTACAATGCAGCCAGATATCCTTAGCAAACAACTGCAAGAACAGAAGGAAATCCTGACTTATCACTGGCTCAGGGGAAAGTGGACACCCCTAAATCATGCTTCCACACCTCCAAAAAACCAATTGTGTCCCCATTGACAAATGACAAGGATTATTTCTAAATCCCACAGCAAGAGTTCTTTTGGTTTGAATACAAATAATCCACATCCCAGGACCTTTAATCCTTGAAACTGCAGATTCATCTGATCCCATGGAAATTGTCATCTTTGAAAACGAATTCAAAGCTCTTTAAATCTTAAATGGAGATGCAGCCTCTGCTTCGATGTCAGATGATAATGAACTACAATATTAGTGTTTTGTCACTTTTAGTCTTTAAGATGTTAATGGATTCTTTCTACCTTGAAGAAGTACATGGTCAGGATGCCTTAGAATCTAGGGATGTGCACAAACATTCAAAATTCGATCGAATTCAATTGAAAGTGGACATTTGAACTCGAATAGAATGTCTACACATTCTAATTTAAACATCTGAGCGAATTTTGAATGTTCCAAAACATTCGTTCGAATGATTCAAAACATTCAGATGTACAGATACGAATGTACAGATATGAATGTACTCATACGTATCTGTAGGCATCTCAGATGTAGCTGTACACATTTGCCTACGAAATGCATACAGATACTTATGACACATACAAATGCTGTTGACATCTGTATCTTCAAAGATGAATGTTGTCAACATTTGTATCTTCAGATTCGAATCTAACATTTGAACCAATAGATTTGAATGTATCTGATTCGAATCAGATTTTGCTGCATTTGGATTCTAAACAGTCAAATCAAATTGAATGTTTTGATATTCGATTTGAATCAAATTCAAATGCAAAAAAATAAAAATAAATGTCCACATACTATTAGAATCAGCATACGTTTCCACCAGAGAGGGGAGTTCTAATTTCATTGTATTTCCTTCCACCTTCTTCCATTCTGTGTAGGACACGCTTCTTGGTCTGCACCACCGCACCTGCTCAGCTACCTGGGTGATCCTGCAAGTCAGAGGCTGGAGGAATGGAAACCCAACATGCAAACAGGTCAGTTACAGTATCAGACTGCTGTGACAACCTGAAAGTTCTGAAATAACAAGAACTTCTATAAGTATATCAGAAGTAGGAATCCAACCAGGAGAGCAGTTGGACCACTAGATGGTAAAGGACAGAAAGGGGCAATTAAAGAAGACACGGAGATTGCAGAGAGACTAAATGAATTTTTTGCTTCAGTATTTACGGAGGAAGACAGAAGACACATGCCAGTAGCTAAGCCTGTATTTTCTGAAGAGTTAAACTGTACAGAAATAACCAAGGAAGAGGTCCTTGCATGTCTTAATAAACTAAATGTTAACAAGTCACCGGGACCAGATGGTATTCATCCAAGAGTCCTTAAGGAACTCAAATGGGAAATTGCCGACCTTCTAGCAAAAATATATAATCTTTCCCTAACATCAGGCTCCGTACCTGAGGACTGGAGGGTAGCAAATGAAGCACCAATCTTCAAAAAAGGATCCAGGGGTGATCCAGGCAATTACAGACCAGTTAGCATAGCGTCAGTTCCATGTAAGGTGATGGAAACCATTATTAGATAAATTTAGTGTGCATATGGAGGAGCAAGCATTGCTGAACAAAAGCCAGCATGGCTTCTGCAAAGGTAAATCATGCCTCACAAATTTGTTGGAATTCTTTGAGAGTGTCAATAAACACGTGGATAAAGGTGAACCAGTAGACATTGTCTATCTGGACTTTCAGAAGGCTTTTGACAAAGTCCCACGTCAAAGGCTACTGAGTAAACTCATCAGCCATGGAATAAAAGGATCAATGGCTACTAGAACGAATGCCTGGGTGCGTCTTTCAGGCTGGGGGGGGGGAGGAACTGGGGCGCTTCTAAGACCATCTGCTGGGACTCGAGAGCAGGAGAAAGTTTGTCCTTGTCTCTGCTTGAGATGTCCATGAGCATTTGGTGGGCCACTGTGTGCGACAGGATGCTGGACTAGACTAGATGGGCTGTGGCCTGATTCAGCAAGGCTTCTCTTATGTTCTTAAGTGCAGACAGTGCAAAAGAAGAAGTGCATTCAAGGTGCCAAATGGGGCAATTGTGGAGTCAAGGAATAGGACAAAGGGGTAAGGGTTAGTGGTCCACAATGGGGCAGCCTGTTCAGCAATAGTCCCTCTACCAACTTAAAATCCCATACTAGCTTGGAAGCCAGAGCAGGGGAGACTCCCAATGCTCTGAAGGCTAAGAACTAAAGTTATTCACCTTTGGAACTTTCGGAGAGACGTATTTTAATGGCATGTCCTGTTATGAAGCTGAAATGGATCCCCCATGATAGACTTGCACATCAAAGTCTGCCAGTAAACTGAACTAGGACTTCATTTTGGGTGTCCTAGCTCAATCTATGTGCCATGTGCAAAATGCAGGTCTCTACCCCCCTACCCACCATGGGGCAAAGGTCTAGCTTCAAGTCCCCCCCCCCAGACACACACACACAAGAACCCTTCTTTCTGTTTCAGGTATATGCATGCATGATTTTAATATGCTTTTCTAATACATTTCATAACAGTAGAGAAAAAATATTGTTATGTATAAGTGCCAGAAACTGTTGCATTTCAAGTTCAATTATTTTTTTAAAGAAAGATGAATAAATATTATAATAATCAATATGATAATATTTTACCTCCTGCTTTTGATCTCAGGCTTGCTTATCTCTACTCTTAATGCCTTTTTTCTTTCTGCCTTTGATTTCTTTGTGCTAATCCCTTTTGCCTTTATTTATCACTCTTCTCCTTATCTCCTTTTTCTGTTCCAACCTCAGAGTGTGTTGTTTTGCCTTCCATCTACATTCAGTGCTTTCTTGCATTGCTTTTCTTTCTGTTTTCCTCTGGTTGCCCCCACTCCACCGAAAAAGCCCAAATCTTTCTCATAATTTTTAACTGAATCTAAGTCTTTTAAAAGAACTTCAAGGAAAGTTTTGAGGGCTACCTGCAAAATGTTTTGCATATTTCACTTTTCAGTTGAGATTAGAAAGACAGAAATCTAAAAAAAATGATACTAAAGTGCTTTTAAGACTAGGAAATCAGAATTCATTCATTCATTCATTCATTCATTCATCTATTTAAATTTCATCGTCTCAGGACAATTCACAAAAAGAATAATAAAAAGAAGAAATAAAAGGGGAGGAAAAGATATTCTAAAATACACCCCAAAAATGTATAAAATTAACCATCACAAGCTACAGTATTATAGCAAACAGAATAACTTATTGGGAGAGAGGGGGAAAGAATTATAGTGTTGAGGATAATGTGACAGAAGGAGACTGATAACTCATTTAACCAGTCTGTGATAATCTTAGTCGATCTGGATTTGCTTTTCTGAAAACAATGTTCACACAGCTCTTTTGTGGCATCATGAATGTGCCATAGGTTTGCAGGATCTGCCCAACTTTGCACACTGGGTTTCCTGGAAAAGAGTTGGGTCCACATGTCCTCACATTCACCTGGGCGTCCACCTGGACTATAATCTTTCTATGGACGGCCTTCTTCTACTTGAGGCAAGCTTGGCAGCTCGCCCCTACCTTTCCCACCCTGACTTAGCCACTGTGATCCATGTGACGATCACTTCCAGACTAGATTACTACAACTCTTTCTATGCTTGCTTTCCCCTGGGTCTGATCCGGAAGTTGAAACTGGTCCGGAACGCAGCCGCCACTTATTAATGGGTACTCCTCAGGGGGCCCACATCTTCCCCATCTTACGTACGAATCCCGTTTTCATTCAGTAAGTATCTGTACAGATGTGTACGGAAGCGAATAGGATGCGTACGAATACATACATAATGTGTACACATTTGTACACATATGAATATCCAAATTATTTGTATGAACAATTCAAAATTTTCATATTCATTCGAATATTAAAAAAATGAATGTCTGGATATTCAATTTGAGTTCAAATGTCTGAATTTGGCCAAATTCGTTCGAATAACAAATATTTCAAATATTCTTCTACATCCCTAATGTTGACATCTGAATTTACAAAAGATAGGAGATAGGGCTATATTCGAGATAGTATATTGTTGTCCCATAAACTCAAAGTGAACAGTTGTTTAGAGTTTGAATCTGCTCTCTCTTTGCCATGCCTCTACTCTGGGTATAAAAACAGAAGAACATAAGAGAAGCCCTGCTGGATCAGGTCACAGCCCAACTAGTCCAGCATCCTGTCTCACACAGTAGCCCGCCATTTGTTTCTGAGCACCTCAAGCAGAAGACAAAAACAAAATCTTCACCGGTTCTCAAATTCCTCCAAATGGCCTTTAGAGGCACCCAGCATCTCTCTCCATTCTGGAGGAAGTACCTAAACATCCATTCTAGTAGCCATTGATATCACCTGATCTCCATGAATCTATCTAATCCTTTTTTAAAGCTATACAAACTGGACACAGACTATTCTGATTGCAAATTCTATAGACCAATGATCCTCTGAGTGAAAACATACTTCTCCTTGTCAATCTTAATTACATCAAATGGACTAGGCTTCAGATGCATAATTTGTAGATTTCAAATCCTAACAAAAAATCCTTCTCTGAGTAGTGAGCCTTTGGTCAACATCCCATCATTCCTGATGCCATCAATTTAAGGACTATAGATGCAGATATGAATCTTAGGCCCTTTCTGCACTGGGTCTTTTTCTGGTTTATCTCTCAGACAAAGGACCTACCATCCTCATACTGGTGCAGACTGTAGCAGACTCTGTCTTAGGGATGTGCACGAATATTCATAGGCATTCAAAATCTGATTGAATGTGCCAAATTTTGACAGTCGAACTTGAATAGAATGTTCCGAAATTTGAATGTAAACATTCGAATCGAATTTTGAATTTCGGATCTATTCAAATTATCTGGACATTCAAATATGTGTACTCGTTTGTAAGTGATGTGTACTTGAAGATCTGCATCTTTCCTGCATCCATACACGTTTGTACGGATCCGTACAGGATGAAAATGGGTTGCGTACGGGATAACTATGGGCTGCATATGGATGTGTACGGATGTGGGAATGTGGACATTTGTATGTGCAGATTCAAATCAAAAATTCAAACAAATAGATTCAAATTTGGTACATTTGTATCGAATCTTTTAAAATCTGAATTTAAAAGATTCAAATCAAACTGGATTTTAGGGTATTTAATTTGATTTGAATAGAATGACAAAAACAAATTCATGCACATCTCTACTCTGTCTTGGACTTGCCATAATCTTCTCTAACATGTGGATAGAAGGTCCCTATTTCAAGATATAATCTGGAATAAGGCCTAGTGCAGAAAGGTTCCTAGTGATTTACAGTATACGCTTTATTACATACTTATCCATAACTGTCTCTCCCTATGGTAATTCCTCCACAGTTATTTGATTCTGTAGATTAACTTCAGGTAGGCGAAAGGGTAGGACTTACTTCATAGAACTAATGTGTCTGAATGTGTTTTACTCCGGATTATCCAAATAGTGCAGAATAAGTAAATACTGTCTGGATGAAGTTTTTACAAAGATCATTACTTTTACACTGGGAAGGCATTATATGAATTGCATTTATGAAACTTGGTAATTTTCTTAGACTGAAATCACTGAAGAAACAAGAAATATATTGGTGATGGCCAAATTATGACATGAGTCTCACAGGTGACATGCCAAGCCCTTTTGGGTGACCCTGGCACCTGGGCATGTAGTGCTTGCTTGTTCTTGAAATGTATGAAATACCAACTTTCAATTGAAGATTTAGCAAATGTAAAGAATTATTTGTTTTTGCTCTTAATAAAATACATACATCAAAAATATAACTTTTTTACTAGAGCTACAAATATCACAAAATTATAGATATTTCTAGATGTGACACAGCACCTGAGTTAAGCTAGGTTTTCTTGTGAATTTTGACACACTGAGCTCAAAAGGTTTGCCATCACTGAATTAGATCTACAGAGAGACAAACATTTATTGTCATTTTAGTCAGTTCGTTTTAACTGTGGGGTTTTCTTTACATTAGTTCCACTGTGACCCACCTTGAGACCTGAGTGCTATAGTACAGGATATATATCTATAGTTTCATTGTGACCCATTTCCTGGGGTAGAAATTGAGCAGCTTGAACCGAACTAAGGTGCCTTCCTCAAACTGCTCCTCTGAAAGGTAATTCTCAAGTGTTAGAGAATTAATGGTTAACATATGTCCAGTTGTAATATTCTTCATGGAGATTTTGCCTGTTTCCCTTACTTAGATATGTCAACTGATTTCCTTCACTGAGAAGACTACCTTCACTCTCTGAAGTATAGTAATGCCCAATGTTGTTGAAAAACTCAAATAAGCCAATGACTTCTTCCTAAATCTCTGTCATAAATGGCAGCTGGCAGCATGTGATCCCACCTAACCCAAATGAGTTTCACAGAGAGTTTACTAAGGAAAACATTGTGGGTGGCAACAGGAACATCCAGGTCTTAAATAGGTTTCCTGACCTGGGGGCGGATGTTGCTCCCAGTTTCAAGAAGAAGTTAATGATCCTTCCTTCCCAAGTTGTTCCATCACAACAAAATAGCTATTTTCTCTCACCAGCTGATCCCACCACATTTTGATTTACATCTTTTGAGGTGCATCAGCTGTTAATGTCATTTTGCTTCTTTGGTGTACCGTACTTTGTACAATGCCAAATGAGCATGATGTTTGGTTTCCAGGCGAGCATTCACCAGGTTTGAATATTGAATTATGGAACAGATCCTTCCCCTTTTGTCTAAAATTATAAACGGGCTTTCTTTTTCTCTCTCAAATGTCCAAAGTTCTCATAATGGGTTATAATCTCTTAATATAATTACAGTTAATGGATTTTCACACTGCTTTTCTTAAAAAATAAAGAACAGTAACTATATAGTTCATAACAGCTATTATCAACTTTATAAACATTTTTTTCTTAAGTATTCTTTAAGCCACAGATTTCTTGGCATTCATCAACTAAGAACTGAGGTGAATGATTCATAATTCATTTCATTTCATTTTTATAACAGACATCCCTGACTATTTGAAAACATCAAACTAAAGACAGAACCAGCAATATTAAAATTAATTAGCAGTCCTGTATTTTCTTAGAGGGGGGGGAATCTAATTTTAACTCTTTGAATGGTCTAGAAATTAACATAGCATTCCTGTTAATATAAACCTGAAAATGACCATGTCAAAATCAAATAAAGTGTGGTAGTCTGAAAAATCTTACATTACAGACCAGTAATTACAATCAGTGCTAAACAAAGAGAACCCCTTCCTTGTTGTTTCTACTGGTTTTATCTCTTCAAAGTGGTTCCTAGATTTTTCTTCTCTTCCAATGCATATAAAAACTTGTTAAACTGGCAAAGGAAGAGCACTATGTGGAAATATGAGGAGAGATTATTGTTTTAACTTTTTGAATGCCTTTTTGGGGGAGGACAGATAAAGAGGAGGTGTGTTTTCTAAAAGTCCTTTCTGATTGCACCCTTAGTTGATCTATGGCCATGGTCACACCTATATGAGACAGGACATCCAATTTGAGGTTGTCCCAGTTCGATTTACATGTAGATTGTTATAGGCTGTCCTCAGGCCATCCTTGCTGTGGGCTGTACTGCTCACACCTTTCTCCATGATCAACCTGCGCCTCCACAGAATTCTTGACTCTCTATCCCTCTTGTTTCATCAAATCTATCTCCTTTCCTATTGGATGCCATCATGTCATTCAAGGGAGGTGAGGGTGTGTGTTTGAGGTTCTCTTTTAAGCCTGCTCCCTCACCTCCACACACAATACTTTTTCTATGTGCTTTTCTTCTCCATGTCATTAATTTCTTTTAAAATAAATTAGTGTGAAAACATTAGAGGAACCATGCACATAAACTGAGGAAGGGGGAAGTGCCTCCATGCATGCTGTCTTTCCCTAGACATTGGATGAAAGGAAAGACTGGATCCCACCCACCAAAGCACAGTTCAGCCTCCTTTAGCTCGCTTCACCACTCACACTGAGGAAGAGAAAATGGCCTGGCATGCCAGGATGGGCTGAGTCCTCTGGAAAGGAGGACTCCAGTTAAAACAATCTAATGGGGGTAGGCCAGCCTGGAAAATGCATTGAATAAAAATAAGGTGAGTAACACAACCTGAAGATGGCCTGAAGTTATCCTGAACTAATGGTGTGACCAGAGTCTCTGTGATGTAATTGGCAGCATACAGAGCTAGCCATTTCTGCCACTCACCAATATTCATCAGGACAGAGTCAAAGATATTTGACCTATGTTCTTCTTTATATTTTTTGTTCAATATTTGCATTGACTCTCAGAAGAGTCAAATAAAGAAGGAAGGCAAGCAGTGTTCTTAACCTCGATTGGCTCTATGTAAATAATAAAAAAGGTTGCTAGTATAATGTGAAAAATGGGAACTTCTAGAGTCGGAGCTGCTAACACTTCTACTTACTGACAAATATAACTTGCTTTGTTTTCAGATAACAATGGACCCCTTCTTACTGCTTTCCCCTTTTATAGTAAATAACAAATTATTCTAACATTCATTCCTGCTGCCACTGAGACATGGGGACGCCTGTAAACATTTTAATTAATGTAATTCTTCTGTTGATGAATGTTTAGAACTAGGCAGTTCAGGGGACTTGTGCCTCGCCAGATCCCACTAGATTCCAGGCAGTTATGAGATCATCCAGAGAAGTCCTGCTGCAAATCCAACAAAACACAGAATGCCCCTCATGATTGCCCACAGTAAGACCTTACATGTAGCAGCATCTTCCTTATAAAATGCCAACAGTTTTAATTTTTAGGAGCCTATTAAAGACCTATAGCATTTCTTTAACCACACATTTCCAGTGTGAATGTTTGCATTCTTCTCCAACCCATCCAGTTTCCCAATTTTTAACATGTTTTATTGGTTGATTTTTCTGTGTATATGTGTCTGAATCAGGGATGGATGAAAACTTCATCACTTTTGCAATTTGTACGAATTGCAAAGGTTTGAAATGTTATGTTCAAGTAGAATATTGTTTGCATTCAAAGATTGGCCTTTGCATGTAAAGCAAAATATTTTGTGTCTTCGTTCAAGGCTCTGGAACAGATTCAGGACCAAGGGAGAGAGACTCAGCACTCGACCATCACACTTGTGTGAGAGCTACAAAAACTCAGCACCACCCTGCCCCAACGCCCCCAGGGACAAGGGGAAGGAGACTCAGTAGCCGTCTGTCCCACCTACTCTAGTTTGTTGTTGTTGTTGTTGTTGTTGTTATATAACGTATTATTTGTTATAACATGCAATGTAATTTTGACTTGGGCAAAAAAATTGTCTTTCATTTAAGTTGCTGATTATATTTATTTGCTGTATTTCTCTGATGTATTTGCATTGTTGTTTTTTTCCATTTGTTGTAAACCACCTTGGACAAAATTTACTTTTGGAAAGGCGGTATATAAATAAAAATGGAATGGAATGGATTCAGAGTGGATTCAGAGACATGACTGGTGGCAGCAATGATGCAAAGTGAATTCAAAGCCTATGACATTCTGTTTGCACAAAGCTCTGTGCATATTCCTAGTGTGAATGAGGAGAAAGAGGTGTTATACCTTTGTTTTTAACATTTCTTCATGGATTCAGATGCCTTTGGATTTATTTTAATGACAAATGGTATATAAATATTTTTTTTTGGTCAGAGATTTTAAAATAAAGATTACAATATTGAACTTCTTTTGGAAGTTCAAACGTAATGATCAAAACCCAAAGTCAATCCCTGCCTCCAGATGGTGAGAAAAACTGCAAGTTCTTACCTATTTGGATGCTTGCTCCCATGATGGAGCACTGCACAATGGCACCAAATATCCAGAAATGCACAATGGCAGCGCTGCACATGCACAGTGACCATTTCCAGGCTGGTTTCACCTCTACGCACAAATAACGGTCATTTGCAAGCCAAAGACTGTGGGAGCAAACACCCCATGTTGCTATTTGGGGAAAACCTGGAGTGGCAGTTGATTCATCCCAATTTACTACCAAACCCAATTCAAGGTGTTAACTCTGACTTATAAGGCCCTAAATGACTTGGGCCCCAAATATCTAAAGGAATGCCTTCTCTCATATCGACCTGCCTGTGTCTTAAGATCTGGACGGGAGGCTCTGCTGTTTGTCCCACCACCTTCAGCAGTGAGGCAGGTGGGCACCCGGAAGAGGGCCTTCTCAGTAATGGCCCCCAGGCTATGGAATAGTCTCCTCCTTGAGCTGCGTCAGGCTCCTTCTCTGCTTATATTCAGGAAGGCGATCAAGACACACCTCTTCACTCCGGCCTTTGGCTAAATGTTGGTTACGTTTCCCCCACTGCAAACACTACTGTTTTAACTGATATTGCCTTGTTTTTAACATGTTGGTTTTCAAACGTTGTGATGGTTATTATTGTTTCAATATATTTTTTTATATATATGCTGGATTTTAAAGGTTGTTACCTGCCCTGAGACCTTCGAGTATAGGGCAGGATAGAAATATAAATAATAAGAAATAAAATAGCAAAACAAGATTCCACCTTTCCCAACAAATCGATGTTGGGATTGCCATGGATATGTGTGGCAATCCCAAAACAGCCCCAGAATAATCTCATGTTTTAAGTCTGTCTGGATGGAGCCAATATACCATTCTGTGTCTTACTCAGAAAGTCAATAAGGGTTCCCCAATTTTAAAGAAATGGCACTCATGTTCTTTCTCTAATCAAAAACGTCAGTTTATCCATTTCTGCCAAGTCTATCATTCTGGTTTTAACTGTATATTAATTTTTAGAAGGCTTTGCATAAAAATATGCAACTGAGCCCAATAAAAAATAAATTATCTCGGACCACTTGTTCATGTTGGCTGAGCCTGATTGAAGCTCTTATCCAACAGCATCGGGGAAGTAAGCTTACTTATTTATTTATATACTTTCCAAAGAATCTGCTATAGCTGATTTAAAACAAAAATCAAAGAATTCAATGTATACTATAAACAAGTCAAAATATTGCTTTCTAAAATACAGGCATACTCCTACAAAATGAAAATACAAATAAAGGCCCAGCCTGTAGGTCATGCTCTTATCCTAGCAAATATTATAGGCAGCAGGAGATTACCTGTAGAAAGGTGAAGATAACATAAGGATTGCATTCATGCAAGTGATGGATGAAAGCAGCTGCATCCACTGGGCTGCTCCCAGGTTTCTGATTTAGAACATTTAACATTTAGTCCATAGGTTTATCCTGCTTGCCTCCTCCCATATACACCTTCCCATGCTGTATGATCTGCCAGTGAGGACATTCTCTGTTGTAGCCTCCAAGGCAGTCAGGCATCCTCATTGCATGTGTTCAGACAAGTGGTGAAGATGCATGTCTTTTACCCTGGCCTTTGGCTGAGGGAACATCATCCTCTCCCCTTGTAGACACTGACACTGCTTTAGTCATTCTTTTTTATCTGTTTTTATTATAAATCCATTACAGCCTACCCTGAGATATAGGGTGGGATGGAAATGCAGGAGGGTGACACCTTCCTTGCTTCCTTGCTTCCTTGCTTCAATGCAAGTGAAGGGGGCTTGTTGCCACACTGAGGTGGAGGACAGGGCTCCTTGACTACACAGTGGGACTTTCCTGCTCTGATGGCACCCTGATCCACCTTATAGTGGTTGTGGAGGCATTGCAACATTGACCACAGCTGGCTGTTAGCAGCATGACTGGCTTAGGAGAAGACCAGAAAATAACCCTTCATGTGCAGGTGCCACCACTCTACAGGCTGATCTACCCACAGAAAAAGGTCTGTCAGGATGGCCAGCAAGGCCACATTTGAGTCTAGCCAGCTCCCATTCTAGTCAGGTATGGAGACTGGTGAATTAACATCTGGACACTCTAAACACCTATGCCCACCAGTTAAGTAGCACATCTGCATTTTTAAAACCATTTTTGCATTTATCACTATTGTCCTGGAACAGGAAGGGGCCACCTGTATTGGGATGGCCCATACTGGGACACTCTTGCTGCTGGCTCTGAATTCTGTACCACCTTCAGAGCAGATGCTTGTAGTTCCCAAGGTGTCCATTTTGGTGATGTACCCAATTGCACTACTGGATTGAGACCCCCATAGCCCAGAAGAGGGGGCTGTGTGCCTTCCACACACTGCACACTGTTCCAGGATAAGGGGAGAAGCACACCAGTAGCCTTTATCATCTACCAGTAAATCAGGCTAAGGTGCCATTTTGAGGGCAATCATGCCCAACTGATGTCCCTCAGCCCAACTGATGTCCCCAACTGAAGAGAGCAAGTCAGAAAAATTAATATAGCCACTGTTGCTATATTTTTGTTCCCATCTCTTGGTACTTGTATATCGTGATCACATTTGATTTCTCATCTGCTGCTCTTCTTTGATCCTAATTTAAAGTCTTAATAACATAGTTATCTTTACTATTGTTTATTTCCACGTCTGACATAAGATGCATTTTTATGGCTTCTTTTGTATACTTCAGGTTATGCAATGAATCAAATTCTATAAAAGCATGTACAAAAAAGTGGCAAGGCAATCATATAAAATAGATAAGGGAATAGAGAAAAATATGAAGCAGAAAATTTGTACGCCTATACAGAATACAAAATGATGGTGGATTTGATAAGAATATTTTTACAAGCCAGGAAAGTACTAGACCTGGCAAATAAGTGGCCCGTTTGAGTGTTTCTCTAATGTAAAACAAAGACTCAAGGATAAAAACAGTTACTTTTGCTTACTATACTTCTAAAGCCTAATTATATTTTGCATTTGTTGTTTCACAGGTTCTTGAATACTGTTGTAAGTATGTTAAACAACAATTACGGTTTCAAGTAAGGGGCCACTGTAAAATCTTACCTTGAACATGTTTAGGAAAATCTTTTGTAGAAGCCTGAAATGACATTACAGCATCAAAACAACTAAGATGTGAATTGGACCAAATATCATTGTTGTTGTTGTTGTTGTTGTTGCATGGTTATAAGTGTCTTTACTCATTACCAGAGCAATGATACATCAGTGTGCATGATACTTAACAGATCTATGGGAATGTTCACATTTGCTGTTATACCAAAGTAGCAAGAGTACTGGTAGTCTTAGAAACACCAATACTTAGGAGGAAGACAACACAAATACTAGGAGGAAGACAATACTAGGAGGAAGACAACAAGAGTAAGACAAATTTGTGGACAACAGGTATATCAATGGCTCCTAGAATGGATGCCTAAGTACATCTTTCAGGGAAGCAGGACACTTCTAAGGCCATTTGCTGGGATTCAAGTGCAGGAGAAGGTTTGTCCTTGTCTCTGCTTGAGATGCTCATGGGCAATTGGTGGGCCACTGTGTGCAATAGGATGCTGGACTAGATGGGCTATGGCCTGATCCAGCAGGGCTCCTCTTATGTTCTTATAACTATTCCTAGTACCCTCCACCTACAGAATCAAAAAGCTCAGATCAGACTAGGAATTTTTAAAAAAGTTCTACCGGCATATTAGACCAGATAAACTGGATTAGAAGATCTTTAAAGAAGTCTACTGGCATATTAGACCAGATAAGCCTGAAAAAGGAGACCATTAAAGAGGTCTACAAGTGTACTAAGAGGTAAACCAGACCATGGAGGCAAGGGGATCCATTTTAAAATATACCACCGAAATGCATTCCCTGAAGTTTCCTACATCAGGAACTTTTATTCTTGGCCTTCAGAGCTTTCAAAGCCCTACATATGTTGCTTGAAACAGGTCATTCCAATGTGGACAGGCTTGTTCCAATTTATGTATGGATCCATCCTCTAATGGAATGGAATCTTGGACAGGATCAGAGCATCCTCTCTGATCTAAGGGTGAGTGTGGAAAAGGCCTAAATCAGCTAGCTAGGCATTTACAACATGAAAACAAAAACGCAGTGACTTGCATGACCCAATCTGGGAAGAGGGTTTTGCGCCTTCAAGATTTGCAGAGAAAGTAATAAAAAGGAAGCTCCTGCCATTGATACTTTTGAGAAAGTTAAATCTTTCTGATTCTGATTAATGTTTATTGATCTTTGATTATCTGCAGTCTGTGTATCTGTTTGGATCTTGACATTGTTATTAACAACCTCCTGGGAAGTCTTGATGTTCTCTGCAGCTGAAATTCCAGATGTTTTCTCAGTTTTGATCATAGTGGGTTCCTGGTATTTCTCTCTGGCTTGGTTGTGTTTCCTGCCACACTGGTACCTGATTTTATTTATTCATTCATTCATTCATTTTGTAGAATCATGACTCCTGATCTATTTGAATTTTGGGGAAATGTTTTTTATATTATACTATGTGATTGTTTGTCCCTCTGGAAAGAAGTGGTATTCTAATGATCATGAATCCTGATGCTGGCCAGACATAAAGTTACAAAAGCACAGATTTCCACATCTTGCTTGTCATTAGGTTTGAGCAGCAAACTGAAGCACACCACTTTGAAGGTGGAAGATAAGGAAGAGTCCATAAAATATCAATATATGCAAACTGTTGGCTTGCCAGAAAACTATCCCAGGGAATAAAAAGCATTTGAAAGATCCTCTGCTTCTCTTCCTTCCTAAGAAGCACAGAAAGTGGAGTGGAAAGAATTCAGAACCCTGGTGGCAGAGTGTGTTCTACAAGCTTACGGGACAAGGTGGATCAGGAATAATCATTTATGTGCTCCGGCGCAATCTGGCTTTGCAAAAAATTAGTTTCTATTTATTGCTCATAACCAAAAATTCTCATGAAAGACTGAGCTCTTTTCCTAGCATCAAAGAGAATAATATAAAGTCATAAAAGGCGTAAAATAAATGTCAGAGGCACTATAATAGACAATGGACTCAGTAATTAGATAAGTTTAGATTTTGCATTCATAAATTAGCCGCCACAAAAAAGAAGCAGAATGGTTTACAACAAATAACTGTAGAAGCAAGGGTAAACACAATACATAAAATCATTATTAAGCACAATACAATAGCAGTAGAAAACGAATACAAATCCATAATATTTAAAACCCACCAGATCCATCTTCCAATAGCAAACACGAAATTTTAATTTTTCATTCAAGTTATATAAGATGATTGCTGCCATAGTATAGATGTGATTATGGGCCTTTCCCCATGTGAAAGTTTGGGACACTCAGGACACAATGAATTCACAGACCATGGAGCTGCTTCTGTCCCAGGGTGGCTCTGAGTATACACTGCCATTCTGATTTTCAGTAGCTATTGCTGTCTCTTAAAGTAAAATCAGACTCTCCCCACTGTGGTCTCATATCTTGTTACATTGTAATGTCTGATCTCTTGTTACATTGTAAGCTGCTGCAAGCTCTGTTCCGCTCTTGCCTTAGCATGTAATGGTGAGAGCCGGGAGATAAGGGAAGGAAATGACAGCTTATTATTGGATAAGGGGAAACTGCAGAGAATGCCCCTAAAGCATGGTTCCCTCCCCCCCCCCGCAAAAAAACCACTTGTATTCCCACTGCTAAATATCAAGGACTATTTCTAAATCCAGCAGCCGGGCCCATTTTGATTTGAATATAGATAATCCACATTTCGGGAACTTTAAACAGAAACTGCATATTCCTTTGAACCTTTGGGAATGCTCAGTTCTGAAACTGATTTCTAAGCTCTTTAAAACTTGAGTGGGAATGCAGCCTAGGAGTGCTGTCAGCGTGTTTAGTACAGTATCACACACAATCTTTATATTACTTCTGTGCAAAGGCAGTATTGTGGTAGGGTGACATGGCTGTACCAAGTCTCCCAATCACCATAACAATGGACCAGTGTGCATGGCTGCTACTGTGGCAAGGTAGATGCCAGGAGAACTTCACCCAAACCTAGGTAGATCTGAGTGAAGTTTGGGATGAGCCAGCACCCGCAATGCTAATATTGACTGCTGTCCCCTGCATCTCCTAATGTCATCTTCAGTTAAAGCATTCAAAGCACATCTTTATTTGTCAGATCTGAGGGATTTTCGCACTGCAACGCGTTCCAAACGGAACGCGTGCAGGCGGGCAGCTTAAGACACTTCCGGGTGCTTTTACCGTTCACACAGAGACGCACCGGAACGCGTTCCGGCGCGTCTCTGTGTGAACGGTAAAAGCGCCCGGAAGTGTCTTGGCCCGGCAAAGGCCGGCCAGGGGCGGGGATTTGGCCGCAGCGCTGCCGCCCATTGGGTGAGAGCACCCAAGGGGCGGGCAGCGCTGTCAAGCCACCCACCCCATGCTTCGTGCCAGCTCTACGGGCCCGGATCGGGCCCCCGAGACCTGGCACGAAGATGCCAGGGCACCCGGGCACCCATCATGGGGCCCGGGGCAAGGCCCCTATGGGGCAGGACCCCTTTGAAGATCAGAGCCCCTGGCTCTGATCTCCAAGGGCTTGCCCCGCGTCCCGATCTTGCCCATCTACGGGCTGCAGGCGCCTGGATCTAGGCGCCTGCAGCCTGCAGATCAGCCACCCCCCCAGTCCCCAAAACCCCCACCCCCAACCACCCTCTGGCCCGGATTGGGCCCATCTTCGCTCTGTGGGTGCCCACAGCGGGGCACCCAGAGAGCGAAGATGTTTCCCCCCCCTCCCCAAGGGCCCTGGGAGGACGCGCGCGCGACGGAGGACTTACCTAGTCGCCGTCCAGCGTCCAACTGAGGGTGGCATTGTGGGATCGCGCAAGACGCAGCCCACGTAGGCCCCCTATTGGACAAGCAGGACCCGGGAAGGAGCCACGTCCCGGCGGCCGGCGGAGGCGCCAGACGGGACGCACCGAATCGGTGTTCCCCTGTCCCATCTGCCAGGGTCACTGACCCTGGCAGATGGGAAACGGGAACCCCGATTCAGTGGGTCCCGTCTACCGGCTTCGCCGCGCCGGCGCAATCGCTGGCCCGGCAAGTCGGGGCCTGGGGGCGTGCTGACGGCTGTCAGGGAGAGAAGCGTGCGAACGCTTCTCTCCCGGAACGCGCCGGGGCGGCTCGTCCGCGTTCGAACGCATGCAGAGCACTTTAAAGTGCTCTGCATCCGGAACGCATGGAGGACAGCTCCGGACACGAGGCGGCGCAAGCCCCGCTCGGGCAATGCGAATGCCTCGTCCGAAGCTGTCCTCCACGCGTTCGGAAAAGGCCAATGCGAAAAGGCCTCTGGACATTTAATGCTCAACTACAAAAGCAATCTGCTGACTAATTACTCTCCCAGTCTTTGTATAAAAGACAGAAGGTACTAGACATCCCAGATGGGAAATCAGTGCATCGTATTAGTCAAATTAGTGAGCACATTAGTCAAATTTAAAACACATATTTTATGAATTGCACAAATAATGAAAACTATGGACTAAAAAGGGCAATTTGAATGTTACATGCTCAGCCTGCAATCATTATGAGTCAATATGATATTGGCCATCAAGGAATGCTTATATTTAAAGGAACTGTCTGAGAATTTTTAATGTAATTCATTTTATAAAGATGATTCCATCTGGAAAAAGTGTCAGTTTCTAAATGCCCCATCTCTCACGTGGAGTTTTGGAAGATCCTTCACCACTTTCTGGTGTGTATGGTAAAAAATATAACTTAGTTATGCATTATACAAAGTGCTTTCATTTAGGGACATGCACAAATATTCAAGATATTAGTTATTCGATCAAATCTGGACAAATTTGGACATTTGAACTCAAATCGTTTTTTAGTATTTGAATGAATATGAGTATTTTGAATTATTCGTATGAATTTTGAATTATTCCCATACGCGAAGCATTTGTATCCATACAGATACAAATGTATGAATTATTCATACGAATAATTCAAAATACTCATATTCATTCAAATACTACGATCTGTACACATCTTATTTGTATCTGAATATGTCCGTATATGTCCACTAATTGCACATATGAAAACCACTGTATATTTTTTGCTTCCTGATTCAACTGTTCTCTTGTTTTAATGCCATATTCATTTACAGCATCCCTTTTGTACAACAAATCTTCATATTTCAACCAGGCTCTTCCTACCCCAAACTCCTTTAACAGCTCTTCATGTGGTGAAACCCAAAGTGGCGGTTTCCTGTAGAGACATTCTATTTGAATTCAAATGTCTACATTCAATAAAATTTGATCGAATTTCAAATGCTTAGAACATTTGTGCACATCCATAGTGTACAAGCACTTACTAAAAGAGATAGCAGATGGAGTAAGAGCCCAGGATAGTTCTGGGATTGCCTCCTGCCTATGGCAGTGGTGCTAAGTGGCAAGTGTGAGATCTAAAGAAAATCCCACAATTTCCCCTTGCTCTCTGGAGTTACCTTTAGGTCTGTCCTGTGGGCAGGTGGAGAAGTTTGATAGTCCTCCATTGAGATGAAGTATTGAACACTGCGATTCACCTCCCCTGCAACAATCCCTAGACTGATTAGAGAGAGAATGAAAGTAGGGGTGTGCATGAATGAAATTTTTTAATTTGATTTGATTTAAACTGAATATTCAAATAACTGAATTCATACAAATAAAGAAAAAAAACCAAACGTCTGGACATTTGAACCGATATAGATTCATATCTATTCGTACAAATATTCAATACATATTTGATGATACAAATCTCGTAAGCATCCACACACACCCCGTTTTTATCACTTATCCAAAACTTTTTCATTCTCATAGAATCATAGAATCATAGAATGGTAGAGTTGGAGGGGACCTCCTGGGTCATCGAGTCCAACCCCCTGCTCAAGGCAGGATCTCCTAAACCATCTCAGACAGATGGCTGTCCAGTCTCTGCTTGAAGACCTCCATCGAAGGGGAACCAACCACCTCCCGTGGCAGCCTGTTCCACTGGTTGATCACTCTTACTGTTAGAAAATTTTTCCTAACATCTAAACTAAATCTTTTCCCCTGCAGTTTCACCCCATTGTTTCTAGTCCTTCCTTGAGAGAGTGAGAACAGGGCTGATCCCTCTGCCTTGTGACAACCCTTGAGGTATTTGTAGACAGCTATCATGTCTCCTCTCAGTCTTCTTTTTGGTAGACTAAACATTCCTAGTTCCTTAAGCCGTTCCTCATAGGACATGGTTTGCAGACCATTCACCATCTTGGTAGCTCTCCTTTGAACCTGCTCCAGCTTGTCAGCGTCTTTTTTAAACTGGGGTGACCAGAACTGGACACAGTACTCCAGATGAGGTCTGACCAAGGTAGAGTAGAGGGGGATAATAACTTCACGTGATCTGGACTCTATGCTTCTCCTAATACACCCCAGGATTGTGTTTGCCTTTTTTGCAACTGCCTCGCACTGTTGACTCATGTTCAGTTGATGATCTACCAGGACACCCAAGTCTTTTTCACATGTGCTGCTGCTCAGCCGAATTCCTCCCATTGTATATGTGCTTTTTTCATTTTTCTTGCCCAGGTGCAGAACCAATGGGAGAAACTGTGGGTAGAAGATATGAAATTTACGTCTTGTATGTTACTGAAAGAAAATGTTTATAAGATGATGTACAATGGTATTTAACACCACATAAATTAGGGAAAGTATATCAAAATATGTCTACCAAAAGTTGGAAATGTAAAGAAATTGAGGGTACTTTTTATCATATGTGGTGGACTTGTGAAAAGGCAAAGAAGCATTGGGTATTAATATACAATTTGATGAAATATATTTTAAAAAGAAATATTATGTTCAAACCAGAATTGTTTTAATTAGGCATTGTGGACAATAGCTTGGATAGCATAAATTCTTTGATTTTGTATATGGTGACGGCAGCTAGACTACTATATGCACAGAAATGGAAGAGGAAATACCTACAGTGGAGGAATAGCTAATTAAGCTGATGGACTTGGTGGAGATGGACAAACTAACAAATCTATTAAAAGACAAAACAAGAGATAAGTTTAGGAAAGTCTGGTCACCATTTATTAACTATCTTCAAATTCGTATCTAACATTTGAACGAATAGATTCAAATGTATCAGATTCAAATTGGTTTTTGTTGCATTCGGATTTTAAATATTCAAATCAAATATAATTTTTTGACATTCAATTTGTCTTGAATTTGAATGCCAAAAAAATTCATGCACATACCTGTTGTACACTCCCCTTTGTCTGTTATTACCATGTTTGGTAGCATCTGGGTATTTCTGAACAGCAATGATAGCACAGAGACCCAGGAGGTGAGGTGAGAGTCCAGAAACAGATTCAATCTTGCAAGAAATCTTGCATAATTTCTGGATTTCCTTTATGGTGATAGCTCAAGTTTTGAACCAGCTAACCAGGACTGTATAAGAAATGCCACAGTTATGTAAGTCATTCCCAGTATAGGCCCGGGAAAATCACGGATTTTGATCCACGTTTGGCGGATGCTGATAGATGCACAGGCAGCCCCTTCAAACATCTTGCCATCCATCCATGAAAAGTTGTGAGATGACTAAAGGGGTCTAGGTGTGAGGTAGTGACTTTCGATTCCATTCCTCATGGCATGAAACGCAGAATGGCCTTGCCAGACCTAGGAGGTTTTACGACCTCTCTTGGAAACTTTTGCACAGGAAGGAAATTGAGACATGCCATTCCAAGAAAGCAGGGCAGCAGTCTTGGCCACATAATTTAACTGCAGTTCTAGCGGAGTGAGTCAGCTTGGTCTAGTGATTAGGGAGCCGGAGTCTTATCTGGGAATGCTGGGTTCGATTCCCAGTCCCCCATGAAGCCAGCTGGGTGACATTGGACTAGTCACAGCTCTCTTTCTAAGCTCTCACAGCCCCACCTACCTCACAGGGTGTTCTGTTGTGGAGAGAAGAATAGAAAGCTTTGTCAACCACTTTGCGTCCCCTTAAATGGGTGAGAAAAGCAGGGTGGAAAGCCAACACTTCTCCTTCTCCTTTCTTTTTTGCCAGATAAGATTTAAAATCTCCTGAAGGTGCTCTTAAACCATGCCTCAGTGATGTCCTGAGAAGATCCCAAACCTGCTTTTTTCAGAAACTTATCACTGGTACTCAGTCAATGAACGTAGTCTGTGGTGAACAGGGGAAAATATGTTCACAGGTGCAGGATGGGCTATGCTTTTTGGCATACTATAAAATATTAATAAAGCTATGATCCAGGTGTGCACCTAAATCTTATTTCATATTATAGAAGAAAAGCTGCTGAACACTCCCAGGCCTCCTATTTAACTCTGCACACAGTTTCCTGCTGCTCACTGAAATTATTCATCAGTTCTGATGACTGCAGATTCTGAGCAGAAAAATAGAAACATAAATACTATATTTCTTTAATCCAGATCTCTTGTAGACCTGTTTAATCAGAGGTCTTTTCACACGAGGGGTTTTAGAACGCATGAAGAGCACGTTGGGATGCAGCATTCACTCTTGTGGGCAGCCGGATCCATTCCAGGCTGCCCCCAAGTGTCCCAACATGTTCTCCATGCATTCGAGTTTCAAAGCACTATAAAGTGCTCTGAAACCATCTCCGTGGGTTTGGCGTGTTCCGAACTGTCTCAGAGAGAAAGCATTCACACGCTCTCTCTCTGTGACAGCTCGCCTTGGGCTGCTCCCATTAGCTCCTATAGCACCCGCACATGCTCAGATGGCCAGTGGAGGCCAGGCAGGTGCCCAGCCAATGAGGAGCCCCCCCCCCAAGCATGCTCAGAACGGCCCAGCATATTCTAGATGAATCAGGCCAGGAAGAGAAGGTAAGGCTTGTTCACGCATGCATACGACCCCAGGGTGGGTTGGGTGGGTGTTGGCTGGGGTTCCTGCCCACCCCTGGAGCCCGATCTGGGGTTCAGGAGAGAGCAGGAACCCAGGGAAAGAAGGCACCCAGGCTACCCACACTGGGTCTGTAGGAGCCAATGGGAGCAGCCTGGGGGAGGGTCTTCCCCCCAAACGGGTTGAGAACACTTTCCCGTTCGCACTGGCAGGTAAGGGAATTGTTCTCAAAGAAACTCATTCTGGATCACTGGAAGCATGCATTTTTGAAACTACAGTGAAGCTGCTTTTCTGCAGCACCCCATAACATGCTTGTGAAAAACAACCTACCCACCCCAAACCCTGAGGCTAAGATCTTTCATTCATAGCCATCAGGAATGTGGTTATTGGTTGGAAAGTTCAACAGAAGCTTTGGAGATGCAGAGAGGCACAAGCTGGATTAGCTCCATCCAGATCAGTGGGTTTGGTCATTCTTGGTCTGCTAATCTGGATCAAAATGAGGTGGTAACTTCTATTTTCCAGAAGTCCCACCCACTGTTGGCACATTCTGTCCAGGCAAAACAGAATATAATCAAGATCAAAGGCTCCTTGTTCTGGAATACTCAATATCAAGGTCTACCAGTGCGTCCTAGTGTCATCCTAGTCAGAACATGGAGACATACAAAAGGTTACAGGGGAGGGCATTTTGGTGGGGCTTTGAGGTCAAGGATCTTCATTTCTGGGCTTTCAACCTCATGCATTGTTCCATCGTAAAGTGATCCATCCCAGCCCCAGGATGGATCACTTGTTCTAGACCCACTGTTCTGGATCTGTAGCAGGTAAGCATATCTTACCAGGATAGGGACCCTTTTGGATACTATTGTCAAATGAAGACTAAACATATTAAGGGATAGACTGGATAGACTCTTGACCAAGGGTGGAAGGAGTCAAAGACTATTTTATATTGTCAAGAAAATAGCCCCCAAACCAAGCAAAACTCACTGACAAGTAAAGTTTGTCATGCATTTTTAAAGCAAGCGTGGTTATTATTCTGCCTCTGCAGTTCATTCGCAGGCCACCTCATAACTATGTTTTATCGCAGACAGGAAAGTTATACTATTCAAAAGCTCAGTTAATGAGTTTAAGAAGTGATTATAAGCCACCACAATTCTCGGTGCACTGTACTCTACAGTAATAATCCAAATTGCCTGTGACTTATGATTATATTTGGCAACAACTCCGAGCTCCCACTGTAGTGTGAAATTAACACCACAGACTGTAGCAATGGTATTTATTGAGCACAAGGGAACAGATTATGGCCTCATAAATTCAAAAGCAACCTCTGCTATTACTTAATTAGAATCAGTATCTCTGCATAAGTTAACAGCTGCATTTGGCAGGATTCCTGTGGTCAGGAAGCTAGCAGGATCTTCAGGATACAATTTATAGTCCCCAAACTTTCTGATAGGCAAATTCATAATTGCATCTTATAAAACCCAGCAAGTCCCAGATGAAAAGGCATTAATGCCTGTGACCCTCTTTGGGACTTGGATATAGTTGTTAAAACTGAAACAGTTGTAACAATTTTGTATCCCTGTCTCTTATAAGGCAACACTTATCAGGTCAAGTCTGTAGAAAAATATCTGTCACCACTCTAGCCCAACATAAAGCAGGCTTAAATATTCATAGCATGAGAAACAAGAAGTGAAAAAGCTACCTAGCAAGGTGGATGGACAAAAACAAGAGGAAATTACTCAGTGTAGAGGCAGCTATCAAGGGTTTAAGCACACAACTTTAGTGCTATCGGATTTTGCTACGTGACTTCCTGATTTTGCAATGCAGAAAGGCTAGGAAAAGATAGCAAGGTGTATCACTACTAGCGTGACTCCTGATTTTGCAATGCAAAAATGCCAGGAAAAGCAAAGTCAGATGTTTATAAAAGGTTAAAATGGCTCATTGTGATATTTTACTTGTGATTTCAGAATTAAAAGTACTCAGGAATTATAATAGAAATTATTCCCTTTAATGAAACCTGAGATTTTATGTTTGTGATTAAATTGTATATATGAATGAAAATTGTCTCTGAGAAAACACCAAGTTGTGGTCTGGGCATGTTCTGTGTGGAAAAGTCCACTGCTTTTTCCTCCATTGTGAGTTTCATAATCAAAAGAAATAGGCAGGAAGGTCCGCTTGGTCTTGGGGGTGTGGGGAGGGAGACCATATTTTCCTACTCATTACATTTGTTTGAAGACAGGAGCATCTATTAAATTGTTGGTACTCTGCAAATGTGGTAGTTTGTTTTGCATTTGAGGATGCATCATAGGCAGCTCCCTAGATCACTTGGATCTGAAGCTGACTATGCGTCCTCAAATGCAAAATAAGCTACCACATCATTCTGAATTACCCACTGCAGCCAATATAGCATTATTTCACATTTTAAATGGTGAGCTGAACCCCCACGGCCACATATGAATTCCCAAGAAGCAGCCAAGTATAAAACCGCAGTGGCAGAATGTAAGTAAAATAACAGAAAAGGTCTGCACTAAAGCACTAACTTTGGGAATGAAACCTTTGCAAAACGACAACAATAAAACTTTTGCTATGAAAGATGACGTTAAATAAACGTTGGCCCTGGTCACACGTTTAGTTTAGGATGACTTCAGGTCATCTTCAGGTCACGTTACTCAAATTATTTTTATTCAATTCATTTTCTAAGCCAGCCTACCTCTGTTAGAGCTAATCGGAGTCCTGTTTTTCAGAGGACTCAGCACACCCTGGCATTCCAGGCCATCTTCACTTCCTCAGCTGTGAATGGGGAGATGGGCTAAAGGAGGCTGAACTGTGCTGTGGTGGGTGGGTCCAGTCTTTCCTTTCAGCCAATGTGCATGTGTGGAGTTTGTGAAGCACCTTTCCTTCTCTCCTCAGTTTATGTGTAATTCCTCTATCTAGCATTTTTCTGCAAATTATTATTATTATTATTATTATTATTATTATTATTATTATTATTATTATTATTATTATTATTATTATTATTATTATTATTATTATTATTATTATTATTATTATTATTATTATTATTAATCACATGGAGAAGAAAAGCACATAAAAAAGGAAGAGGGCATGGAGGTGGGGGAGCAGGCTGACCTCCCATGAGTGACATAATGGCATCCAATAAGAGAGGAGATAGATTTGATTCAGGAAAAGGGCTGGAGACCCAAGAGTTCCATGGAGGAGGCTCAAGTCAATTGCCAAGAAAGGTGTCAGCGATGCTGCCCAGAGCAAGGACAGCCTGAGGATGACGCAGGTTTAAACAGAGCTGGTATGACCTCAGTTCAAATTATTAATAGAATGTCCTTTCTTATATAGGTGTGACCATGGCCTTTGAGATAAAGGTTATGTTGGGTCGGAAATGATACCAGGTGAAAACAGCCTCCAAATAAGTAATGTACAGTAGGGGTGTGCACAAATGCAATTTTTGGGATTCTATTCTATTCAAATCAAATACCCAAAAATTCAATTCGATTCAAATGTTTAAAATTCTAATTTAACCAAATTCAATTCAAATTAAGCAAATGTTAATCTATTCATTTGAATTATTTTTATTGGAATTTGCACTTACAAGTGTCAACAACATTTGTAGATGCCTGCATGCATCTTCCCCAGGTCTGTACACATCCGTATGCACTCATACACATCTGTATGCATCCTGTAGTTTCATCCTGTATAAATGCGTATGGATGCGGGAAAGATGCAAATAGATCCGAAATTTGAATCAGATCTTTAAATTCAAATGTAAAGTCATTTGATGTGAATTCGAATGTCAAAATTTGGTTGTTTGAATTTCAAATACTTATTGGTAGGTTTACGTAGTGATGATTAGGCTGCATCCACATGGGGGTTGGATGCGTCTGGGACACTTGGAGCCACAGTGGGCAAACTCTGCACACTTCCATTGCTGGATGTAGCAGTGAGATTTCTGTCCAGGACACTTTTCAAAATACTAGAAATGGCTCTGGGAGACAGGTATTTTTGGTAAACCAGAAGGTCACCCGGGCAGAAATCGGGTCCACTGAGCCCGTGGTCACAGCTTCATTTTGATTCTTCTTCAGTATATCTTTGTCCCCCACTGTTCACATCTTTTTAGTTCTATCCCTTCTATTTGTGGACTTTCCTCCCTTCAGTCACAGTTTCTTGAGTCCTAATTTTTAAAAATCTCAAGCCGTTATAGAGTTTAATCTGTTTAATCTTTTGGGTCTGATGAGGAAGAGAACTAGAGGGGGCTGAACCATATTATAGTGGGTGGATACTGCATGAATTTGCCTTCCCTTGCACCCAATGTGTGGTTACATGCTGTTAAGTCACAGAATATTTATCCTATTGTGATGGTGGAGAGGGGCAGAAATCTAAAAAGATTTCATAAAGGACTCTCAAGATGGGAACAGAAAGGTGTGCGCATAGCAACTCAAACTGAGGATGAAGTGAGAAAGGACTATCAGGTATTGGATGTGATCAGAGTTAGTGTAATTCAGTCTGGTTTCTAAATAAGATGGATTATTTCAGCAAGATCTAAGGCCTGGGCCACTTCTTTTTCCCTATCCATGCATTCACATATGGGAGAGGCAACTTACATCACCTAAAGTAACCTCCAGTTCTTTACCAGGATTGCCAACAGCTGCTTTGGGTGGTAGTTGGGGTCAGATAGTGGCTTGTAGAGTGGAGGGGGGGACATGTGGACAGCCAGAGTTCTAGGAGTCTAGGGGAAGCATTTAGCACCTGAGTAGGTAGTACTTACCTTGTGTGTGTTCCTTCTTTCTCTCCTGTTTTATGCTTTATCTCCTATTGTCTTCACTGAGAATCTCTTCAAAGTAAATTCTTTCATTTCTCCCTCTTCTATTTCTTCACAATTATATGAGTTCTCTACAGTGATCATAATAATGAATAATAATCTTGTTGCTCACACTCCTTTGGGTATTGAGCACAGAAGACATTCTTGAAAGCTTCAAGGAAATATACCATGTTTATAGGAGGCAGGAAATAATATTTGTGATTTAAACTTATTTTGCTCATATGATACTTTATTGCGTGTGTTCTCTTTGCCATCATTTTTAAAAAAGATATTTCATTGTTATAGAAAATAATGCTATGCGAGTTACCGAAGAGAAAGTGCAGGGAAGTCTACAGTATGAAAAACAAAACAAAACAAAAACCTGTTGGATAAATCAGATTTCATCTTCTCAATGCATATATCTGTCATGTTTTAGTCTAACCATGCTTCTGCTATTCATCTACTGATGAAGAAACTCCCACCGGTGTAATATGGTTGTCCACAAGTATTATAAATATCTCTCCATAGATCTCCACTGAGGTATAAAGTACAGGGTCATTTCAAAGTCAGCCCTACATTTTAAGAGCAAGAAAGTACATTTGCATGAGGGAGGATGAAACCTGCCCTTGCTTAAGCAAAGATTTATAGGAATCTGAAAGCCAGTTTATAATTTGTAAAGGAAAACAATGGTTTATGTACCTAAAAGAAATATTTGTCACGCCTCAGGAAAGCTATCTGTATTATGTGGGAGACAAGAGTCGAATCATTCCTTTAATGAAAGATCTTTGCCCAGTGAATTCTGACTAAAATTTTAATTCTAAGTGTAAGATTGTGTGGGATTAACAATCTTTATAGTTAATTAAAATCGATGGGAGCAATGAAGCAAATGTAATAAGGTGAATACCAAATGCCATATTTTCCCCACTGTGATGGTTAATCTTACAAATAACACTTTTCCGAGAAACCTGGAACAACGTATATGGTCCTCCAAAGCTTTGGGAGGTAGTTTCAGATGCAAGATAATGTCCAAGGTCATTGATAAGCTTCAGGGCTGAATGAAGATTTGATTTCATCCTATCTAGGGGAATGGCTGTTGGTACAGAATGCAACCACAATGGATTTTGATGGCATATAGAGTATGGAGTACTGTTTTCCTCGAAGAACCAAAAAGCATGACTCAGCCAATCCAGTGCCTGGGTCACTTCTCCAATGACCAAACCTGTCTACACTGCAGATACAGCATCCATGTAGAATGGTTGCCACTAGGCAAAGTGTAAAACCTGGTAGTATCCCAGGATTATGTTGGGACTGCCAAACATATCCATCACAATCCCAACATATCCCCAAGATATTGGAGTGATCAGCAGGAGGAAGAATAAGTACGAGTAGGAGTTGCTTTTCTCACCCATTTAAGGGGACTCAAAGTGGCTGACAAAGCTTTTCTCTTCTTCTCGCACAACAGAACACCCTGTGAGGTAGGTGGGGCTGTGAGAGCTCAGAGGAGAGCTGTGACTATCCCAAGGTCACCCACTTGGCTTCATGGGGGAGGGTGGAATCGAACCCGGTTTTCCCAGATAAGAGTCTGGCTCCCTAAGCACTAGACAAAAATGACTCTCTTCCCACTTTTTCCTGCTAAGCAATATTGACTGACCTATCTGGATGATGGTCCCAGAAGCCACCTTCTTAGAGTGGCCTCCACATATGTGGGGCTCAAAAATAGCAGCCAAACCATGTGTGGGAGTGGTGATCATGCCCTTTAGGCTATTTCGGCCTTGGAAATGTCCAGGTTTATGCAAGGTGCCAATGGCTGGAGCATGGAATTCAGACCAGTAAGTCCATTTGCTTGTTCCTTGCTGTTGCCCAGCTGTCTGGGCAATAAGAGATTATTCTGGAAGAGGTTATTTCAGAATATTGATTAAAGAAGGATTTTCAGTCACCATCTGGAGGCACTCCTTGAAGCTGCTGAATCCAGAGAAGGGTTCCATTGGGGCAAATAAAGCCTCCCACTCATACACACAAGCCACCGATGATGCCAAGTTGTTGATGACACGGAGTACAGAGTGCCCAGGGTCCGTATCCTGTCTGGGTCATTGCGTAAGGGCCAGCACCATTTTAGTGAGGAAGGAAAACATGCTGCTGATTGCAGGATACCCATCTTTGCCCCATCACCCCATCACTCTTCCTTGGACCTCCTCCTCGTTCAGATCAAAGGTCAACAACACACATCAGAAGGTATCCAGGTCAGGCAAGGTTAAGGGAAACAGGCATCTTCAACAAGGATCTTTAGGGCTATGTCATGTGTTTTTGTGCTCTTTGTTACTTGGGTGTGGGGGCAATAGGCATGAAGACACACATTTTTTTCCACAAGTTTTTCCTTCCAGACAGTTTCCCATAGCAAAAATGAGAAAACTTCAGCACTTGTGGACATACACACGACCAATTGCCTGAGGGATGGACATACTCAAAGGTCACATAGAGTTTGAGCTGTAGATTCCCAAATGTGGCATTTGAGTCGGGGAGGGTGCCAGGAAGGACCCTGACAATTATCAGCGTAATCAGATGCAGCCTTGATATTTATTTATTTATTTATTTATTTATTTATTTATTTATTTGTTTGTTTGTTTGTTTGTTTGTTTGTATTTCTATCCCACCCTATACCCGGAGGTCTCAGGGTGGGTTACAATATTATATTAATCTTAGACAGGTCCCTGCCCTCAGGCTTACAATCTAAAGAGACAAGATACAAAAGGAAAATGGTGTGGGAGGGAACAGGGGTGCTCTGGCGGCAGCAGAGTCCTTGCAAAGGTAAAAACTTTTATTTTATTTTCCTCCTCCATTCCCCACAGGCAAGATTGTTCCTTCATGGCCCGTCTGGTGGAAGTTGGGAGGGAGGGGCCAATGCTGGGAGCTTGATGGAAGGTGCTCACCCAGCTTAGGGTTTTTTGTTTGCTTGTTTCAAGTCTGCTTTGTTTTCCCATTGTAATTTCCTCAGGGCTCACCTGAATTTTAAACGAATCTCACACTCAGAAAAGCTGGATTTGTGGTGGCAATTACCTAATAGTAGGGATGCTCAAGAATATTCAAAACATTTGAAATTCAATCACATTTGTTCAAATTCAGACATTCAAATTTGAATTGAATGTCTATACCAGTGATGGTGAACCTTTTGAGCTCAGTGTGTCAAAATTTGCAAGAAAACCTAGCTTAACTCGGGTGCTGTGTCACATCTAGAAATATCCATAATTTTGTAATATTTGTAGCTCTAGTAAAAAACTTATGTTTTTGATATATGTATTTTATTAAAAGCAAAAACAAATAATTCTTTACATTTGGTAAATCTTCAATTGAAAGTTAGTATTTCATACACTTCAAGAACAAGCAAGCACTACACGCCCAGGTGCCAGGGTGACCAGGTGTGTCACCCAAAAGGGCTTGGCGTGTTACCTGTGACACGCGTGTCATAGGTTAGCCATCACCGGTCTATACATTCATTTTTTTAACATTCAAACAAATTCTGAATCTTTCCAGTCATTCGTATGAATTATTCAGATATCTGTATGTGCATGGATATGTACACATTACATATGTATCTATACACCTCTTAATTGTATCCGTACACATTTGTACAGACACATACAGGACGAAAACGGGATCCATACGGGATAAAAACAGAATGCGTATGATTTTGTCAATCGATGCATTCTTTCTGTACCTTTGCCATTACCTTATCCTTTATTTTTCTGTACTAAGGAGTACAGAAATGTTTTGCTTCAGTCTTGGGGAAAAAATGTTGCCCCATTTCCTTCTGATGCTTTTTGAAGGGCACTAAAACTTGGAGAATCATGTCATCTATATGGTGTATAAGCCAACTGGATGACCCAGCTTTCAGGGTGAGTTAACATGACATTAGCTGCATCCCCATTATAAGCTTAAACCAGTTTCCCTAAACCAAAATGATAGAACTGGATGCAAACATGAATTTGCCTGATCCCGTTACTTTCAACTCAATTGTGTTCAATCTGGATTCTGAGGATCGTACGTGGCATATGTGATTCAAGGGAGGACTCAAGTGGCTACTTTTTTAAAAGCTGCTTTTTGGGGCTGCCCTGCCCTCTTTCTCCTGGCCACCCATAAGGGATCCCTTCACGGAGCCTAGCTGGGTGGCTGAGTGGCTGTCGCTTGCCTGGATGGAGGAAAAACAGCAGCAGGCAGCCAGCGAGTCTTTCCCCTCCTCTCCCCATTGCCCAGGGCACACAGCAGCAGCGGCAGCTCAAGCCCCCTTGCTTTAAACATTCACACATCTCCCAGAACTTTATCTGCTTTACTTTCCCTTTCTAAAGGTCAGAACTCCAAAGAGCTAGATTTGTGCAAAATTGCAACATTGTTATCTGGTGTGAAGTGCGTGGATTGCTACAGTGTAGCGGCTGCTGTAAAGGGTGGAGTTTTATACTGAAATCACTACCTTTGGAAGCAAGCTATTGGGGGAGGGAAACCCTAAACATGGATTCTCATCCCTTAAAACGGTAGGGTCCCCACAGTAAAAAATGTAACATGTATCAAGCACACGAACCGGAGTGAGAACTGTTGAAATGAGGGTTAACATTTACAAAACTTTGGGGGCGATTTAACACGGGCAAAGCATGTTAAGCCAAACTGACGTGGGGTCTGCGAGAATTGAAACAGTATTAAAACTGAATTAAGCTTGTAATGGGGATGCGGCCATTAGGTCTTCAGATGTAAACTGAGTTTAACCTATTTGCAGATGCTGAATAATGAGCTAGGCATCTGATTGCTTCATTACATGGCCTTCAGCACAAAATTCTTCACTGGAAGTTGCCCAACGATTCTTGATTCTACAAGCAGCAGCAAGAAAGATCAACTGGGCACCTGTTGGACCACTAGCCAGCTTGGTCTACTGGTTAGAGAGCCGGAATCTTATCTGGGAATACTGTGTTTGATTCTGCCCTCCCCCAACAAAGCCAGCTGGGTGACCTTGGGCTTATCACAGGGTTCCCACAGCCACACCTACCTCATAGGGTGTTCTGTTGTGGGGAGAAGAACAGTAAGTTTGTCAGCCTCTTTGAGTCCCCTTAAATGGGTGAGAAAAGCGGGGTAGAAAAGCCAACTCTTCTTCTTCTTCTATCTTGGCCGGACAAGATGTAGAGCAGACCTCCACTTACCTAGTGAGGTGACTTGTTGTAAGGTACATGTGAGAGGCACCCAGGGTAGCTGCTTCCGAGCAAGGAGGTGCCTTTTCAAACTCAGACAGAAGCACCTATGTTCATGATGCCAAATTGGGCCCTGCAACAATAGTGGCTCCTGTGATTTCCATTCATTCCAGGCACAGATATTATATCCATGCCTGGATCCAAATACCCCCACATCCTTGGGGGGGGAGGGGGTATTCAGCCAGAGCTGAATTTTTCCACATTCTATTCAACTCGAATAGAACCTGGAAAATGGCTCTGTGCATACCTCTACCATACGTAGCCTATGTTGCAAAGTTGGACTCACAAAATCAGGCTTCAGAAGGTCAATTCTGAAGACACTTTGCTACATCAGGTGAAATAGCAGATGCTTTGTTGTCCCTAGTGTAGCATGCAAGGCCTTCCAAAAAACATTGACTCTTTCCCTTCCTGGCAATGAAAGCACTTGAACAGAGAAGCCTGTGACTAACAGTTATCTGCCCTTAAAAAAATACCTGAAATCAACCAGTTCACACTGCTTGCTAGTAGAGATAGTTGTGCAAAGGAAGGAAGGAAGGAAGGAAGGAAGGAAGGAAGGAAGGAAGGAAGGAAGGAAGGAAGGAAGGAAGGAAGGAAGGAAGGAAGGAAGGAAGCTTCTTACAAAGTCATCTGTTGATCATATTTTAAAATTTAAATTACACTGACTTACATTTAATTTCACTTTCTGCAAGTTTCATTTATCAGCAAATGAAGAAATGTTTTTTCTACCTTTGTTACCCAGTTTATACACCACTCAAAAAGTTAATACAATACTATATTTCACACATATCACAAAAAATACAAAGATCTTACTCTCAATATTATACAAAAGAAAAGTTTTGCATCAGCATTACATAAAACACAATAATAAATGTAACATTCAAAGCACAAACACCTAGCCTATTCATATTCATGCAAGCAGGTAAAGGTTTTCTTTTCTCCTTCTTGACCCCACCTGAAAACAGCCAAAAGGTAGGCACTTGCTTATTCATGAGCTTTGTCTCACATTTGGATTTTGCCACATTTGGGGAGGGATGCAGTTTCAGGTTTCAACTTGTCAGTGTGCATTTTTGGTTTCAAAATCTGAAGGTATTAAAAATTAATCATGAATAAGGTTTTCCCTACATAGAAAAGCTTTTGTCTGTACAGAATGAATAAAAGAAGCCTTTCTGGCCTTCTAAGTATATGCACTCTGTCAGGCTACATCGGTAGAGGCGTAAAAAGCAGCCCGCTCCCAGGATCCCCATGGGCATACCTACTAAGCATGTCTGCTCATAAGAACATACGAAGAGAGCTGCTGGATCAGGCCACAGCCCATCTAGTCCAGCATTCTGTCCCACACAGTGCCCCCCCCCAAATTGCCCATGGGCATCTCAAGCAGAAGAAAGGGCAAATATTCTCCTGCTCTCAAATCCCAGCAAATGGCCATAGAAGCATCCTGCTTGTCCCCATGGCTTGAAGGATGTACTTAGGCATCCATTCTAGAAGCCATTGATACATCTGCCATCCATGAATTTGTCCAACCCTTCCTTAAAGCCATATAGGCTGGTAGCTTTTACCACCTCTTCCGGCAGCAAATTCCATAGACCAATGACCATCTGAGTGAAGAAATATTTCCTCTTGTCGGATCTGACTCTCCTACCCATCAGCTTCATAGATGCCCCCTGGTTCTAGTGTTGCATGACAGAGAAAAGAAATTTTCTCTATCCACCTTTTCTATACCATGCATGATTTTATATACTTCAATCAGGCCCCCTCTTAAAGGCCATCTCTCCAGACTGAAGAGGCCTAGACATTGCAGCCTGGTTTTGTAACGGTGGTGTTCCAGACCCTTAATCATTCTGGTTGCCCCTTTCTGCACCTTCTTTGGTTCTACTGGAGCTGCTAGGCCAAGTCCAGAGCCCTGAGTCTGGGAGTCACCTTTCTGATCAAACACTTGCAGACTGGTTGGGCCAGAATAATTTACCTCGCATGAACCCTGTGTGAAAGCATGGAGAGGGAACCACTGATTTTTCATGGCCATTGAACGCTAGTTAGAACCCACAGACAGAGAACTCATTGACCTGGTTCCCACTCGCAGCTGCATTCTGGCTAGCATGCTGGGGCAAATGATACTTCTATGCCACTTGACTCATTTCAGCAGTGGGACCTGTGCTTCCACCACCACCACCACCACAGGGTTTTTTTCCACTGACCTCCCTTAATCCGGATCTAAGATGACCCAGATCTAAGGAAAGGGTCCTTCAACTAATTCGGATCTAGTAGATCTGGATTAAAGAAGGTACCTGATGCATCCCCATGGGTGGTACAGCACCCAATAGCAATGAGTGCTAGCCTGCCTGCAGTGGAAATACCAGTGCACCCATATGGTGAATATGGATTGACCCATGTGGGGCCCATTCGTCACCCCAGGTTTTTTGGGGGACAGGGGGTGCAATCTCCGTAAACACTCCAGAGATTCTTCGAAGATTCTCCGGAGTGATCTGCCGCAAACTTCAAAGATTGTCTGGAGCCTTTGGCAAAGGGCCATAGGATTGGCATTGCTCTCACGTGGAGTCCTCTTCAGAGCCTGTGCTATTCTTTGGAACTGGCTTCAGAGCCAGCTTCGGAGATTGTGCACAGGCTTTGGAGCTTTGGGTTTCAGGGCACCAACCCCATGGGTGCACCCTCCCCAGAGCCCCCCTAGACCCCACTGTCTGATCGCGGTAGAAACACACTCTGTATAATTCAGATTTGATGCCTGAAGATCCCATTGTAGACCCCTTTAATGAGGTCTACAGGAAATTCAGATTATAGGTCCTGAAGGACCCATTCAATCTAGATTTCCCTAGAACTGGTGGGAACAAATGTGGCTCTCATGGGGTCTGCAGTGGAAATGTGGTCTTCCTGCTCTGAGCCTAACGGATCCTTAATGGGTACTTAATGGGTACTTAGTGGGGGAAAACCCCCAGAGTCATTCCATTTGCAAGCCACATGGACGCAGCCTGATCCCCTTTACATGGTTCATCCCAAGAGTGGGTAAATCTGTCCACACACCAGAATAAGGTAATCTACACGGTTGCAAGCCAACCACTGTGCCTGCTTCAAAGCTCACACAAGCTTTGGAGCTGGTCTCCAAAAGTTCCAATAGCTAAGAACAAATGTTCCTGACCTCAGAAACCCCAGGGGATTCATTTTGACAGCACACCTTGTTGCGCTGTCCAAAATGGACCCCCCACAGTATACCAGACTATGGAGGCATGCACCATCCAAATGCCTTTGTGGTCTGGTTTACAACTCCTGCAAATCAGATCAGGTGGCTATTTTGGGTCTCCTAGTCCAGGCTTGTCCAGCCTATGCTCTGTTCTCATTTTTAAAACACATGTTGCAATTTGTAGTATGTGTTTAAAAAATTATCCTAGACTGAGCGAGCCAGTTTTCCAGAAGTAATGCTGTATTGATTCTGCCTTCAGCCCTGCTTTTGTGCAAAAGAGGCATTGGTTGGCTTCATACCCTGGAGCCAAAAGCAACAGCAACAGATGCAGAAAAAGGAGGCAGTGGTTGAAAGCCCATTTTAATTTTACCAGAAGTTTTTTTTAATACTGAAGCAAGGTTCAGGAAAATCAAGATGAAGCTTCCAAACACTGCCTCCTTTGGCTGTCTCAATAAGCGAGCAACCGATGTAGGGAAAAAAGTATTACACCAGGAAATTGGGCAAAGGTGGGCCAAGCAAGCAGAAAAGAGAGTTAAGATTCCAATTGATGTTGCATGCCTAGGCTTGCTTTCTAACAGGGCATAAGTATCATTGAACAACCCTAGCTTTTTGTCCAGGAGCTCAAAAGGGAAAAAAGAATCCTTTATGGCCCCTGTGCCATTTCCCTATAGAACTGTTTCCAACTCTGAGTTGCTTGCAGTATCTTTTGCTGCTATCCCACAGTACTATCACCTGAGGCCGTTTTGCACAAGGGCCTACGGAACGCCTGTAGGACACCCTGGGGTGCAGCATTCACTCCGCTGGGCTGGCATTTCTGTTCGGAACCGCCCCACCCCATCTCAGGGCACCCACTCACGTTCCGAGTATAGAGCACGAAATCCAGCCCAGGGCGTTCCCAGCCATCCCACAGCTGCTCAGGAGAGAGTGCATTTGCATGCTCCCTCCCTGACAGCTGCGGGCCCCACCTCCGCTTGCCACCATTGGGTAGCCCTGTCACATTCCTTCCCCGGTTCCTGTGGGCTGCCAGTTCTGATTGGGGGTGTGGAAAAACGGAGCATCAATCACATCTGCAATGGATCCAGATTGCATTCAATACGGATCAACAGCAAATTAAAAGTGGATTTAGGTTGGATTTGACGTTTTCAGAGTGCAGATGCTGATACCAGCTATGATTATTAATAAATAAAAATTGGCTAAATAAAAGTTCTGGTGTCGGAGCAGTGTCTTGGGCTTTGGGTGCAGTTCCATGAGAGCTTTGGGACTCAATTGGAATAAGAAAGAGGCGGGGACCATTAACTTGGAATAAAAGCCTTGGACATCTGAAATGCTTCCAAAAGCAAAGGAAGGATATGTGGCATTTTGCAAAACAAAAAACAGATCTCTCCATTGAATTACAAATTGCTGTTGGTTCCTGCATCTGATGGGCCACTCAAGATCCTACCTGGGGGCCAGAACAAGGGAAACAAAACAGGTTTGTCTCTCTATTCAAGAGCTGGTGTTTCAGCAATTCCTGCTGACCTCTTGGTACTATTGAAGCCTTGATGGACTATTTAAGTTGGTAAATCAAGACTACCAGAGAGGACAGAGGATGGTAAAATATTGGTTCTATTGACACTGCTGAGGTTTGGAGAAGAATATCCTTTGTTTTAATAAAATAATTCAGATGTTCCTGAGGAAGTGGGTCTCACTGAGGTGTCCTGAGCCTTGTAGGTACAAAAATCTGATAAGTACAGATGGGCCATTCCATTACAAAGAGACAAATGAGATTGCCCAAGGAAACATGTTAGCATAAAACTAACTTCTCTTGGGACACCTGAAGAACCAGTTTTTGCCTTTTCAGGAAGAACTTTTGGAGGTGATGTTAAGCTGATTTGCATCTTTTTGGGAAAGGTTACAAGAAGTTAGTTTCATTTATTAACAAAGGAAGAACCATAATCAGCAGGGTTTTTTTTTTGTTTTGGTTCCAATTTCTCAATATAAGAAAGGCAGAGAGGAATCAAGGAGTTGGGGAGAGAGGTAAGGGGAGGAGCCACCCCCTCCTTATATCTGCCATGGAAGGACAAGAGAAAGAGCTGAAGGAGCTTTGCTCCCCCCCCCCATTTTTCCCTTTTTTTTGCTACACAGAAGTTTGGGGATCAGTCTGACTGAGACTGAAGAGCTTCCCAATTTTTAAGTCATTTTTCGGGTTCCTGAAAGAGATGCAGTTTGCTGTGGTCATGCATCTCTGTGACTTCAAACTTCTGCGCATGGAGAAGACATCATTGGTGAGAACAACAGAAGATTGGTTTCCTCCAGTCACTTTCCCCCTTTTTCTTTAGAACTTGTGGGTTAAGGGATCTTTCTAGTGTTAGGAGTTTTCCATTCCCTTTTTGGCTGTCGTTTGCAATTGGTGGTTTTTTTTCTAATGAAGAACTCTACTCTCATTTCTTAAGCGTCTTACGCAAAGCAATTTGTTTTGGGGTTTTTGGAAAGCTTTTGCTGCATAACTATAAATTAATTGTTTTACTAAAAGAGGGATAAATTCAGTTAAGAGCATAAAGATTTCTTAGTGGGAAATGTCAATTTCTTTAGTCAGTTTTGCAGTTGTTGCATGCTTATTTCTGTTCTAGAAACGCTTCTGATATGGCTTTATATTTTATTTCAACTTCTCTCCTGTATCTCTAATAAATTCTTTGCTCTGGTTTAACAAGAATACTGGTTTTTGAGTCTAAAATGGGTTTTGTCTCTGTTTTCTGGTTATTCCTCGTTATTAAAACCTGTAGATCTAGCTACTAATTCCCCTACTACTAGAGCAGATCTGGTAACAATGCAACGGATACATATCAGATACATATTTGTTTGCATCAGATACATATTTGTTTTTATTGGATACATATCAGATATGTATTCATTCATATTAGATACATATTTGTTTCTATCAGAAACATATTTGTTCGTATCGGATACGTATCAGATACGTACTCATTCGTATCCAATACATATGAAATATTCGTATGAATACTCACAAATAGGTTCAAATCGAATAGAATTTTACCACATTCGAATGCAATTTATTCGTAGGAATACAGATTTTCAAACATCTGGTTCATTACGAATCGAATGTCAAAAATGCACCTGTGCACACCCCTAGTTGCTTTGTCACTTGTACGCAAGTTATCCCTATGCCAAATACCTTTTTATTCTTCAGGCGTTGTTCAATGTAATTATTATGTTCTTTGAGCTAAACCTTTTCTCTTGCCCCTCTTGGTGTCTGCATCTGGTGCAAGATCCCCTGTCCTCTGGGTGACCCAAGTCAGCACATGTGAATGCAATCTGAGGTCCCTCTGAGGCAGCTTAGCAGCTTTAGAGGAAGCTCCAAGGTGGGATTGTTCACACTGTTTTGTCCCAAGGGCAATACTAAAGAACTAGTATGTCTAGCTTCAACTCCTGGCCTTTAGGAACACAGCCTGAACAGAGAAATGTCCACAAGGTTTCTGTTTTTCTAGACTTTACTCATCCACAGTTTCACAAGTACAAACAAAGGATTTACAATTTTCACTAGAAAGCCCATTTTTTACACTTGCTGTTTGCTTTCTCTGTAGATTGTCTTCCTTCTTCTTGTGAACCAACTTTCTCATCAAAAGAGATAATTCTCTCTGGTCTGTCTCTCAAAGCTACGCAAACTGAACTAACTACAGAGTTAGAATAAGAACCCAGAAATTTCCCAGAGTTCCTTTCATATCCTTAGAGATACAGAGTTCATTTTTTGCTCCCTAAAACTGAAGCAATAGAAAAACTATTTTAACCTTAAGGAATCCATGACTTAGAGCATAAAGGATGCTCTTGAGGCATAACACACCAATCTGCCCCCTCCCCTCTCCTAAACATTCTGTGCTGGAAAAGGTGGATCAGAAAAGGCTTGGAAACACAAGAGCCACCTACTGTCCCTTTGAAGAGTCCCTTTATGTCCAAACAAAGCCTAGGTGCAATTACTGAATGCCTATTGCATGGCAAATGCAGCTTTTAGGCACCCAAAAATCACTGCATACTTTTGTTTCCAGGAATAATGCCTAAGGGGAGTACAAAAAGCAACAGCCAACCTCCTAGTTACTCCTGCCTTTGTGGTAAAGTGGTTCTTGTGAAGAAAGCTGAGAATAATGTTCTGCCTTCCCCTTTTCCCCCTGTGCCCTTTGGAATATCCCAGGGACTTCCTCTTTGCTAGAGTGCTAATGATTCAGGACCTGCCTTCTCAAATAACTCTCAATGAGCATGCAGAAAAAGAGCTTATAATAATGTTGACTTCACTGACTGGTGCTTCCCCAGCCAAGAATAACATCCCATTTTGCAAGAACAGTACCAGATGTTCTCCTCCTTAATCGGCAGTAGACCTCACTCTACATAATGCACACAGAATAATGCCCACAGCCTGTCTTTTTATGAGACCCATGTGCTGAACACTGTCTATAGCCAAGGGTGTTATCTTACCCAGGAGGCCGTGCGTGGCAATAACCGTCAGGCTAACAATGAAAGAAGTGCACACCTTCGCTGAAAAACAAAGGCTTTAACTGAAAGACTCCATCTGTTCTTCCATCTCTTAATTATGGAGGCAAAGATTTTTGAGCAAGAATCTCCTTGACAGATCCAAGGAGCATTACAGATGGAGTCCCCCACATTTCTCACATGGAGCTTCACTCCTGAATATGAAACAGGAGGCAGCTAACTAGAGACGTTTTCGCACGGGCGAAAACGGAACGCGAAAAAGGCAGCTGCGGACACGTCATCCGCATTGGCCGCGCGCGGCTTGCGTCCCGACGTGTCCGCAGCTGCCTCTTTCGCGTTCGAAATGTAGAGCACTTCGAAGTGCTCTACACGCGTTCCAACGCGGACGAGCCGTCCGCAGGCGTTCGGGAGAAGAAGCGTTCGCGCCGCTTCTGTCTCCCGATCGCCTGCCGGCTCGCCTCCGACGCCGCGCGGCTTTGACAATCAGCTGTTTTTCAAACAGCTGATTGTCGATCTGCCTCCGCGGCCGCCGGCGCGCCCCTGGCCGGCGTTTGCCGGCTAAGCCAGCTTCGGGCGCTTTGACCATTCGCACCCAGACGCTCCGGAACGCGTTTACACGCGTTCCGGAGCGTCTGTGTGTGAACGGGGAAAGCGCCCGAAGCTGGCTTAAGCTTTCCGCCTGAACGCGTTCGGTTTCGAACGCGATTCAGTGCGGAAATGCCTTAGGTCTCCTACTTTGTTCAGAGTAGCTCCAGATGTAGCATCTCCTCCCAGATGAATAGTTCAAAAAAGTTGTCATCTCGAAGAATAAATCTTGGAATATAGAGAAACTGGAACAGTCAAGGAAACAAGGTTATATTATGGCTTTTTAAAATAAAAAAATAGTGGTCAAGAGAACACTAAAACATGGAGCAAAGATGGAAAAGTTTTTCCCCCCCTTACAAGATCTAGGGATTATATGTTTATAAGACATAGTATATTGACTGATCATTTATTGTTCTTATAGTCTACCCTTTTTCACATGAACTCAGAGAGACAAACAACTGTTTAAAAATGCATGAAGTGTGGGGTATATAGCAGAGGTGTCAAACTCAATTTTGCCGAGGGCCGGATTAAAAAAAAAACTGTCAGGGCCAGGGGGCGTGGCCGGGGGCATGACCAGGGGGCGTGACCAGGGCACAGAGGAGGGGCTGGGGCGTGGCTGGGGGCGTGGCTAGGGTACAGAGGATGGGCTGGGGCATGGCCAGGGCATGGCTAGGGCTCCGAGGAGGGGCTGGCTGTTCATGGCAGCGCCCGCGCACTCGGGCACTGGAGGGTCCTGCCGCGCGCTCGCTCGCCCTTGCCTCGCCTCGCCTGGCCTCCTTCGCACCCAAGGACAGTGGCGGCGGCGGCGGGTGGCGGCGGACGGCGGCGGGCGGCGGTTGCGGGTGGCGGCAGTGGCGGCGGCGGGCGGCGGCGGCAGGCAGCGGCAGCGGGCCTTATCTTTGACATCCCTGGTATATAGTTTTTTCTTTTAAAAAAGGAGTATTCAGACTATTATATTGTTTCCCTTGGTCATATACCAAAAATAAATGTATTACAGACCTGAGGCCTGTTTGCACAAGGGCCTCTGGAATGCGTGTAGAATGTCCTGGGATGGAGCATTTGCTCCGCTGCACCAGCAGTTCCATTTGAAACCGGCCCAGCCTGTCCCAGGGTGCCCTACATGTGTTCCGGGTGTAGAGCACGAAACCATGCTCTACATCTGGCCCAGGGCATTCCTAGCCACCCCATCCTGTCCCACAGCTGTTCGGGAAGGAGAGCATTCACATGGTCCCTCCCTGACAGCAGCAGGCCCCACCCCAGGCCTGCTGCCTTTAGGTCAGGTAAGACCCCGGGGCGGGCAGTTCTGTCTGGTCCCTTCCCCAAGTTTCTGCATGCTCCAGGGGACCAGATCGGATCCCCTAGAGCCCACAGTAACCCCCCTGGGCACCCACCTTCTGGGTCACAGCCTACCTGGACATGCACATATGAGAGACAGTCACTTGCCTCGTGGTCACCGGGTTCCGAATTCAAAGTAACTCTATTCACACAAATGCAAATAGAGTTTTTCTTGTTCATCAGATCCTTTAGCAATGTGTGTGTGGGGAGGTGGTGGTGGTAGAACAGGAAAATGGCAGAAACACACATACCTGTGTTCTAAAGATGTGCATGAAAAAACCCTACACGTTGTTTCACCTTTGCACTAATTTTTGCACTTTGTTGCAAAGAAAAATAGCATTTTTTTCCATTGAAAAAGTTATTTTCATGATCACAGAAAACTATGAATGCTCAATCAAGTTGTTTGCTTTTGCAAGTGGGAGACTGGTTTGTTTTGATCAAAGTTTTAGGTATGTGAAAAACCAAAATTCAATTTTGATGCAAATATCTGCTAATACAAAGCATACAACCAAATTTACGAATGCAATCAAATTTTGCACATCCCTACTGAGTTATTTAATAAATACGTATCATACATAAAAAAGCACAAAGTGAATAAAGTAGATTCAAAACTCTGACACAATTCGGTTTTCTCCATACCAGCTGGATAACTATCTGACTTCTAGCCAGATCTCTCTGACTGCCTTTCCTGCTTGAATCCTGACAGTTCTATACCCCTGACCCTCCTTATTTTATATAACCAACTAAGTCTGACTAGCCACTAAAAACCAACTCTCACTCAAAACCCCAACAACATCAACAACTCTAGCTTCATCCAGACAGTACTTACTTAATCCTCCTTATCTGGATAATTCAGGATAAAGCATGCTTTCTCCAGATTATCCAAATAATGATTAAGTGCTGTCCAATATATATATATATATATATTATCTCATTTGCACAACTACTCCCCATAATGCTAAACAGGTCTTAAAGTAACATGCTTGTAAAATACAAATATCAACAGTACCCTTGTATTTCATCACAGGCATCATATTTGTAGGAAATGATTTCATGCCCTGAATGGAGGTAAAATGATCACCCACTAGAAACGGCTCCATTTGGCTCCCCCATCCATCTGCAATAGAGCTACCTCAGTCTTAAGTAGAGACTCAGCCTTAGTCTTCAACTAAAGTGCCTTATGTTAGCCTTACAGTTCACCTTGAACATTTGCAAGAGTTAGGAAACAACTTCACCAATGCTAAAATCACAAATAAGAAAACCTTGAACCTATGAGGGGGAATGGGTTAGGATCCAGCAGTTTGAAAACAAATGGCAAATTTTGAAATACTTTCCAGGGTTGCCATACAGGGAAAAATGTAATCTTGCTCCTTTGATAGTTGTACAAATGAGGAAATTTAAGCAAGTGTTACTTTGACTTAACCCATGGTGAGCCTTACCCGTTCTTGCCACCAATAAAAGCAGCAGCCAGGCTGCAACTTCAGATAAGAATGTTTATGAAGAAAAGTACCGTACTACTACTAAAACTTGTAACCCACCCTGAGACCTAAGGGTATAGGGCGGGATATAAATAAATACATAAATAAATAAATACTACTGCTACTGCTACTGCTGCTACTACTACTAGTAGTAGTAGTAGTGGCAGTAGTAGTTAAAAAGGCTACTAACCATGATATACAGGGTAGCAGTAGCAGCAGCAGCAGTAGTAGTAGTTAAAAAGGCTACTAACCATGACATACAGTGGTAGTAGCAGCAGCAGTAGTTAAAAAGGCTACTAACCATGACATACAGTTCTCCTTTAGCCCCACAACAGCTCATTCCACCCTAACAATAACAATCCAGATATTATTAGGCTGTAGGTGTTGAATGTAAAGCCACATTCATGAGACCAAAGTGATTCTCATGGCGTTTTACAAGCTGCTTTCGCTTGAGCAAAATTTGAATCTACAAATCACCCCTTCAGGACATCTTGTTGTTTTTAGGCCCGTCTTAAACTGACATTCTGTAAATGGATAGCTTTAGTGACCTTCTTCAGACACACATTTGTTTCTTAAGTATCTTTATTGCTCATCCATCCTACCAAGGAATTACTTTTTATAATGCTCATTGGCAACAAATGGCATATGATAGACAGACAGTGTCGAACAGTTTATAAAATAACAGTGTAAATCTTTTGAATGTTTCTATAGCTGCAGGACTGGAAAGGCATGCTAGGCTTTTTCCATATGGTCTTCTCGTCTGACTTTTCTTGATGGTATATTTTGAAATAAGTTTAGGCCCTTTCCATAGATGTAAGCCACTTTCTTTAAATGCCTTAGATGTGTGCTTTCCAGAATATCCATGCTTTATTCCAGAATATCCAAATATCCAAGCATAGTGGCCAGACATCTGAATGTAGCTGAAGGCCCTTTCTGAGGCCCTGTTGATGTACATGAACCCAAATCCCCCTCATTCGATTTGATGCAAATAGAATGGGGAAATATTTGTTTTTTTAAAAAACATTTTATTCACATTTTCACATACATTAACACATAGATTAACACATATATACAAACCAGGAATACAAACCAGTCAATACTATTTACATTAATATACCATTCTTATAATCAATATATCCTGGTGTTTATTTGCACATTATTATATCCACCCACCCTTCCCTCCCCCGCTTGGATAGATGGTACCATTATATCTATTTTCTTATTGTCTTAAAACCAATTTCATAACGTTCAATAATTCATGGCCCCCCCACCTGTATTGTTGAATATATATTATCAATTTAAACCATTTGCCCATCCAGATGTTTAAAGATGCATGAAGTGTGGGATGGAAAGATAAAAGTAAATGGCAGATTGAAAACTGGCAGCACTATTTATCAGATCAAATGATTACTGATTATTTAGATAGTAATGAGAGCATAGTTAAAGACGAATGGGGAAATATTTGTCTTTATATGACCTCCCCACAAAGGTGGGCTGCTTTGGCTTTGCACATGAAGGGAAACCTCCACGCATCTCGTCCCCCCAACTCACTTGCTACAGTGGCGGCAGCAGCAGCAGCAGCAGCAGCAGCCACTGCCGATCACATGACCCTTGGGGGCCCAAGTAGGCCTTCCAGAGGTGCACATCTGGAAATTGCGGGAAATATCATGAGATTTGCTGCAATTCCTGGATGAGGGAGGTGCACACACACCTCCAGAAGGCCTCCACTGTAGCTCCCATACTTCCTGGCGGAGGATAAGGCTGTGGCTGCATTTGGAGGTAAGGGGGCACAGCTGGGGTGGTGGTGGTCAGGAAGCCAGGGTGGATAGATCTGGACTTCCTAGAAGCTTTTACAAAGCTTCAATGAAGGCTGGATTCATTCAATTTGTGAAATGTGGCTAGTGCATGCAGCCTCTCCCCCAGAGTTCCCACAACATCCAAGTGCAGAAAGGCTCTATTTATTTAAGTTTTAGCACACATCAAAGCATAAAACCATATGTTATCTGATTGGAACACTGACTTTTTGCATCTGTCTGCTTGTTTGTTTCCTATTTATCACAGAGTTCTTTTCTTCACGCACTGCTCCAATCTTTTTTGAAAAGCACATGTGTTTCTAGGCAATGTTACTTGAGAGAGCAAATGGTTCCTGTTCCAAGAGATTACTAACACACAGGAATGTGATAGAAAAAATAACAACTCACTGAAAGGAAAATGATTTTCCTCCTAGACCTAGAAATCAACATTAGTGAACAATATTTTAGGGTTTTTGCACCCTTGAAGAAAACGCAAATATTTATTCATCTTTGGTCATCCAGGCTGCGTTTCTATTATGCACTAGAAGCACCTTAAGTGACGCTGGTTCCCATTAAGAGTGTGTACGGATGCAATTTTTGGGATTTGATTCGATTCAAATCGAATACTTGAAAATTCAATTCAATTGGAATCATTAAAATTCAAATTTAACCAAATTAAATTTAAATTAAGCAAATTCGAATCTATTTCATTCAAATGTGCACTTACAAATGTCGACAACATTTGTATTTGCATGTACACATCTTCCCCACATCCATACACATCTGTACATGCTCGTATGCATACTAGTGGGCACCTGGCAATAGAGTGTTAATACATTTTCATTTTTTGGGTGTGATTGGGAGAGAGGACTAAACGGACTGGACTGAACCATACTATAGTCCGGTGATGGCCAACCTATGACACGCGTGTCACAGATGACACGCCAAGCCCTTTTGGGTGACACACATGGTCACCCTGGCACCTGGGCGTGTAGTGCTTGCATGTTCTTGAAGTGTATGAAATACCAACTTTCAACTGAAGATTTAGCAAACGAAATTCAGCAACAAAAGTCACCAATGTAAAGAATTGTTTTTGCTTTTAATAAAATACATATATCAAAAATGTAACTTTTTTACTAGAGCTATAAATATCACAAAATTATGGATATTTCTAGATGTGACACAGCGCCCCAGATAAGCTAGGTTTTCTTGCGAATTCTGACACACCGAGCTCAAAAGGTTCACCATCACTGCTATAGTGGGTGGACACTGGATGAATTTGCCTTCCCTTTCACCCAATGTGTGATTACACGCTGTTGAGACACAGAACTTCTAGCCTATCAGAGGGCAGGAGGCGTTGTGCAAAGGAGTCTCCAGAGGGAAACAGAAGGCTGCTAGCATAACAACCCAAACTGACGACAAACTGCAGAAGGATGATCAGGTTCTGGGTGTGGTCAGAGTTAATGAGTTTTGAGATTCTTAATAAGACAGACTATATCAGCAAGGTGTGACCATTAGGGATGTGCATAAATATTCCAAATATTCATTATTTGGACGAATCCAGACGAATTTGGACATTCATATATGAATCGAATGTCCAGACAATTGATTTTTAAGATTCATACGGATATGAATATTTTGAGTTATTCGCATGAGTAATACAGACATTCATATGCATCACATACATATCTGTACGCATCTTGTGCGCATCCATACACATCCATAAAAATACGTACGGGATGTGTACAGGATAAAAACGGGATGTGTATGGATGCGTACAAGATTTGAACGAATAGATACAAATGTATTTGTCCAGACGTTTGTTTTTCTTTATTCGTACAAATTCGGATGTGTGAATATTTGATTCGAATCAAATCAAATGTTGAATATTGCATTCACGCACACCTCTAGTGACCACGGCCGAGGTTTCTGCCTATCTGTGAAGCCAGTCGTTTTATGTCTGTTCTTTAATGACATCAATCAGAGAGCAGGGAGATAGATCACCTTTGAAGTCACTCCACATCTACATGACAGGAGAGGGGCCAAATGGGGACAGAAGCGCCCTTGGAATTGCTTTTCCCTCACTGTGAGAAGAAGGAGGAGAAGAGTTGGCTTTTCTACCCCACTTTTCTCACCCATTTAAGGGGACTCAAAGCGGCTGACAAAGCTTTTCTATTGTTTTCCCCACAACAGAACAGCCTGTGATGTAGGTGGGGCTGTGAGAGCTCAGAAGAGAGCTGTGAATAGCCCAAGGTCACCCAGCTGGCTTCATGGGGGAGGGCGGAATCAAACCCAGTATTCCCAGATAGACCAAACCTCTAGACCAGGGTTTCCCAAACTGTGGGTCAGGACCCACCTCTAGGAAATTTAACCATATTTGAAATAACTTTTTTGATGTAATTATTTAATTAAGTAATTAAAAAATTGTATTAAAACTTTGTTTGTTATTTGAAAAGTCCTTTATTCATATTGGTAATGGTTAAATTTCCTAGAGGTGGGTCCTGAGTTGGTAAACTTATATTAGATGGGTCGTAGCCCAGACAACTTTGGGAACCACTGGTCTAGACCAAACTCCAGAGGCCTCCAGGAGGACAATTTCCAGCTTTTCAGGGCAGGCTGCAGGTCTGAAGTGTGTATGTTGCATCCCTCACCAGGTGCGGATGAAACTGAAGTGAAATGCTTACTACATCTGCTTAAACTGAAAAGAGTGAGCATAGGATTGCTGTGTGAATTGCTCTCCCACCCCACCCAAGTTTCTTTTCCATTTGTGCTGTGTCTATTAAATTGTCTCACCGCCAGGGTTACCTTATCATCCTGTTTCATGGGACGCAGTGGTAACCTTTTGCGTCAGAAGAGCATGCGGAGTGCGGTGATCTGGAATTATTGAAAAGAAGTTTGATGAAACGTGCAGTCACTTTTGTCCATTTGATCAATGGAAAACAAAGTATTTCTTTACTGTCATTTGCTAATGCCACATCAAATATGGATCAGAAGCTTTATTTGATTTATCCTGCTTTTCTGCACTTAGCTCCCAGAAATAGTTTTAAAAAAGCATTTGAGCTACATCTTTCTGATGATAAGGGAAAGGAACAGGAAATAAATTAGCTTCTCTGTGGGCTCAAACCGAGGCTTTAATTTGCAATGATATTTCCTTGCAAATAAAAAGAAAAAGGACCTAGAAACCATTTGGCTACATATGCTAATAATCTCTGGAATGGGTGGGATGAGCTTTTTGTTGTAGAAGCTTTTGGGTAAGGCTGTTTACTTTTCTGGTTGGATTTGTTTATCTAGGGGGAAATAGTTGTTCAACCTATAGTGCGACCCTTAACAGCTGCAGTTCCTGTCTGAAACTCAGTTATACCTTCTAATTTATGTAACATAATTATTTCTAACCATCAAACCACTTTGGAATACATAGTAGGGATTGTGTATATAGCTCACAGATATATGCAGCATCCCATACTTTAGAGAAAACAATACATATTCATAAGAACATAAGAGGAGCCCTGCTGGATCAGGCCACAGCCCACCTAGTCCAGGGTCCCATCGCACACGGTGGCCCACCAAATGCCCATGGGCATCTCAAGTAGAGACAAGGACAAACATTTTCCTGCTCTTGAATCCCAGAAAATGGCCTTAGAAGTATCCTGCTCCCACCCACCCACCCACCCCCCAGCCTGAAAGATGTACCCAGGCATTCATTCTAGTAGCCAGTTCCTTGAGTGGAAAAATACATGGGATCTCACTATGGGTGTGTCCAGACACCTTAATACTACACAGAGGAATGTGCAGTCGTGGTGGGGGCATCACACACCATGATCAAGGGATCATTGTGGAGATGCATTATCCCATCATAACTGTGAATTTACCCTAATCCTGGATTAAGAAGAAGAAGAAGAGTTGGCTTTTCTACCCTGCTTTTCTCACCCATTTAAGGGGACTCAAATTTGCTGACAAAGCTTTTCTATTCTTCTCCCCACAACAGAACAGCCTGTGATGTAGGTGGGGCTGTGAGAGCTCAGAAGAGAGCTGTGACTAACCCAAGGTCAGCCAGCTGGCTTTATGGAGGAGAAAATGAATCCTAGGTTAGAGCAAAAAAGCAGATACCTTTATTTCTGAAGTCTGCAGATAAACCATTGGCTCTAAGATAGCCATTTAATCAAACGCAATAATATCAGTACCTTTAAAAGATTTGAATCAAATTGGATTTTCATGCACAACATGCAAATGTTTGTGCACAACTCTAATACACACACACACACACATCTATATAAACACACAGAAACATATACATATGCATATGTACACACACAGAGAGAGAAACCCAAACATTAATCTAGAAGTATGGCACACTGATTAAAATATCAGACTAGTTCAGTGCCTAGAATACTGAAAATTGCTGTCTCAGAGGCAGGAAGCACAATGTCTTGGCCTCCAAAATCCTTGCAACTATGGCACAAAAGTTGCACAGCTGTGAGATTTCCATTGATGCACTTTTCACAATGGACCAAAAACGGCCGTTCAATCTAGCAGAGGTGGAAATTGGCCCATGAGTCTGCCTCCTCCCCATTCTGCTCTATGGCAGAGGAGATTAATACGCTGGCCATCTGCCTTCAGAGTGCTGAGGCCTTTTCGAACGAGGGGTTTTAGAACGCATGGCATTCAGCATTCACTTTTGCTGGGCAGCCGGATCTGTCCTAGGCTGCCCCAAGCATCCCAACGCACTCTCCATGCATTCCGAGCTGTCTCAGAGAGAAAGCATTCATGCGCTCTCTCTCCGTGACAGCTCGGCCCCTCCCCCGGGCTGCTCCCATTGGCTCCTATGGACCCAGTGTGGGCAGCCCGGGTGCCTTCTTTCCCTGGGTTCCTGCTCTCTCCCGAACCCCAGTTCGGGCTCCGGGGGCAGACAGGAACCCCAGCCAACAGCCCCCAACCCACCCTGAGTTCGCGCATGTGCATGAGTGGGCCTTACCTTCTCTTCCCAGCCCAATTCTGCTAGAATAGGCCAGGACGTTCTGAGCATGCTCGAGGGGGTGGCCCCTCATTGGCTGGGCACCCGCCTGGCCTCAACTGGCCATCTGAGGATGGGTGTGTGCCTGGCCAATGAGGGGCTGCCCCCTCAAGCGTGCTCAGAACATCCCGGCCTGTTCTAGCAGAACTGGGCTGGGAAGAGAAGGTAAGGCCCATTCATGCACATGCGTGAACTCAGAGTGGGTTGGGGGCTGTTGGCTGGGGTTCCTGCCCGCCTCCGGAGCCCGAACTGGGGTTCGGGAGAGAGCAGGAACCCAGGGAAAGAAGGGACCCGGGCTGCCCACACTGGGTCCATAGGAGCCAATGGGAGCAGCCCGGGGGAGGGTCTTCTCCTTGAATGGGTTGAGAACAGTTTCCTGTTCGCATTGGCAGGTAAGGGAACTGTTCTCAAAGCATTTCTTACCTGCCTTCATGTGAAAGAGAAACTGTTCTCAACCTGTTCGGGGGGAAGCGCACCGAGGCGTCTTCGCCTTCATGCGAAAATGCCTCTGGTCCTTCATCCTGCCCTGGCACTAGAGCAACAAGGCCCACCAAACCCTGGGAAACTCAGGAAGTGACCTGTTTAGGTTGTTTATTTATTATGTTCACTCTGCTTCCCTTCCTTTAATACCAGGAGCACTTTCCCCATGTTAATCTCATTATTATAATGCATTGCTGTGCTTTAGGATTCTATTTATTACATACGTATTTATCAGCAAACTACCAGCAAACAGGAGACTTAATTATCAGATCTATTACTTCTCTCACACTTCACAACGCAACAGCATCTACACAATATTTCAGCTGGATACATTGAAACGATAATCAGCTGTATAGACGTCTATAAATGAGGGATGATTAAGATTCAGAACATAATTGTTGAGCATAAAAATCCAGTCCCAAAGTGAAAGCAGCATCGGTAGGGACGAAAATTATGACCAAGCATCCAGTTCCTGCTTTGTTTTATTTTGAGGTGGAGAGGTGCATGAATGTTTTCTTTGACATTCTAATTGAGTCAAATCAAATGCCCGAAAATCCAATTCAATTTGAATCTTTTAAATTCGAATTTAACGAAATTTGACTCAAATTTACCAAATTTAAATCTATTTGTTCAAATTTTTTTATTCGAATCTGCACGTGCGAATGTCGACAACATTCACATGTGCGCGTACTCATCTTCCCCACATCTGTACACATCTGTACGCATCCATGCACATCTGTATGCATCCCATAGTTATCCTGTATGCAATCTGTTTTCGTCCCATACGTATCAATACAAATGTGTACAGATGTGGGAAAGATGCGGATCTTCAAGGACGCATTGTGTACGAGCCCGTACCCATATGGATGTCCGGATAATTTGAATGAATAGATCCAGAATTCAAAATTCAATTTTAATGTTTACATTCAAATTTCGGGACATTCTATTCGAGTTCAGATGTCAGCACATTTGATCAGATTTCGAATGCCTACGAATATTCATGGACGTCTCTATTTTGAGAGCCATGGAAATGTCCTCCCATAGGGTCAGAGATAATAAATCAAAAGTAGCAATTAATTGCCTTTCATATGCCCTGCTTTGTGGATTAAGTATTAAGTCCATATGGTTAAGTCCTTATATGCTTAAGTCCAACCGCTATGTAGCAAACTTGGCATTTGTATAGGGTCCCCCAGAAGGCAGCGTCCAGCAGCGGCACAGCAATATCTTGCTTATATTGTATATGGGACCTTTAGGGAAACCTCCATTGCAGCTAGCCTAGCAAGCACATGGTCAGAAAAAAATAATAATAAAAAGCTGGCTTCCTATAGGCAGTCTGCTTCAGGGATGTGAACAAATGTTCTACACATTTGAAATTCGATTGAAATCAATCAAAAGTGGGCATTCAAATTCGAAAAGAATCTCTACACATTCAAATTTAAACATTCGAATGAATTTTGAATGTTCTGAAACATTCGCTCGAATGATTTGAAACATTCGAATGTACAGATACGTATGCAATATCTGCATTGTACGTATCTGTAAAAATCTCCTACGTATCTGTGCACATTTGCGCTTTTAGTATGGGACGAAAATGTGATGCATATGGAGATAAAACGGAATGTGTACGAAATGCATACAGATACCTATAACATATACAAATGTCGTCGACATTCGCATCTTCAGATTCGAATCTTACATTCACATGAATAGACTCGAATGTATTCAATTTGAATCGGATTTTGGTGCATTCAGATTCTAAACATTCAAATCAAATAGAATGTTTGGATATTCAAATTGACTCAAACCTGAATGCAAAAAACCCCACATTCATGCACATCCCTAGTCCGCTTTCATTGCTTTTTCGTGTGGGCACATGACAGGGAGAGAGAAAAATGGCCTTGGCCTTATTCCAGATTATATTCCAGAATAGGAACCTGCCATCCACATGCTGTAGGAGGGCTACCATAGTCTCCACTAACATGCAGAATTCAGGTCTTTATTCCAGAATATACCTCTGGAATAAGGCCCTGTCCAGAAAGGGTCAAAGAAAAGAGAAGAGCCTCATTCTGTTCCCGCCTCTCAGGACCTGCACCAAGTTTGTCAGGCCCCTTCACACCCCACACCAATGCCCCTTATGGCCCCGGGTCCACAGTCACTTGGACTTCCTGTCAACACTAGCCACCAGACCCTCATGCACGTATTGCCTAGAGTTGTGGCCAGCAATATCTGACTCATGCACTAGCTTATCTGGTGGCAAAAGATAATAATGCAATGAGATAAGAAATATGATTGCTTCAGGAACTGTACCTCCATCTGGTGATGATATCAGCCCCAGGGGACCTTAGCAGAAAATTTAGTTACAGGCAAATCCCACAGGAGGCTGGATGCTAGTCCCAGAACTCCTTATATTACTCCTTTCCTCCGCTGGACTTTGGAAACAGCTTCTGCTGGCGGTGAGGCACCATGATTGTCACTCCAGAAGATGCCTTCAGAGCGCATAGAAGGGGTTAGAAGCCATGGTCTAAAGTGCCAGCAATAGAGGGCAGAACACTGCGAGGAACATCTTGCCCCCACATATGGAAATGCCTTTTGAAGGAGACTTCCCCCAAGATCACAGAAATGATAGAGCTGGGATGGATCAGGTGTCTGCACTTTGGAATGCCCAATACATCCCAAACTTATTCACCACTTCACCAAGTGCTGGGTCAGTGTGATCACCACTATGCTAATGTGATCACCTCACTGCAGCAATGGCCATGTGAACTGCCGCTGCCTTGCCCTGCTTCATGCACCCTTCGCCCAGAGGAGAAGCGAAGGGTGCATGCCAGTGCATACTAGCCATGTCCCAGATGTGGCTAGCATAGCTGTGGAGCATGTTTTTGTATTTCACGGCTATCCGCCCATGGGGATCGCACTTCTGGAACAGTGCAGATGCTCCATGCTACAGCATCTCCAGGCTGTTCCTTTACACGAAATATGAGAATATCCATAGTCTAAATTAGTGTACACTTTAGGGGTGTGGACAGATATTTGAAGTTATTTGGAAGTTGATTGAATCTGCCCAAATTTCAACATTCGCATTCAAATCGAATGTCCATAAATTCAAATTTAAAGATTCGAATAAAGTTGAATTTTGGATCTATTTGTTCAAATTATCTGGACATTCACATGTGTATGGGATCGTACATGATGCGTACTTGCAGATACGCATCTTTCCTGCACTCGAACTCATTTGTATGGATCCGTGTGGGACAAAAACGGGTTGCATATGGGATAACTACGGAACACATACGGACGTGTACAGATGCGTATGGCATGCGCAATGATGCGTACAGGCACATACGAATGTTGTCAACATTTGTAAGTGCAAATTCAAATTAAAAAATTGAATGAATAGATTCAAATTTGCTTAATTCGAATCGAATTTGGTTACATTCAGATTTTAAAGATTTGAATCAAATTGAACTTTTGGGTATTCGATTCGAATCGAATCCTGATAATTGCATTCATGTACACCCCTACTACACTTTCCATCCTCTTGGAACCACTTTGTCCGAGATCATTATTTGCTTAATATTTTCTTGGCAACAGTAATGCTTACTACGATCCAGCATAAGGAGGTGTTAAATAAAGCACTTTGTTAAATAAATCCATATAAATTATAAAAGCAAGTGCTGTAGCAATAATTCAACAAGCAGAGATGAGTAGAGTTTCCTCCTGTCTAATAAGATTAGTTCTGGATGGATAAAACACATATCCATAAAGATGTAAATGTGCTCAATTCCTATAACAGATACCAATAAGAACAAAGAGCAGCATTAGTCACAAGAATCTTGATTTTCCAGATGGGTACCTGTTCTTTGAAACCTTTTAATCTCATTAACAAAGGCTGTGCTTTTGATTCTGTTGAGATGCCTGGAAACAGAGACAATGACACCCTAGACCCAAGATCGGAACCATATGGTTGTCTGTACAACTAGGTTAATATTAGGATAAAAAGCATTAGAGGCAAAGGGCAAACTTGTAGCAAATTGTTAGCATCATTTGTTGCCTGCAAAATTTAGCTAGTTAATAGCTAACATGCTGTCATTCCACATACCATTCTGAAATGTTAGCAAAGTGGGCTAGGAATGAGAAGTGTTGCTCACCACCACACTCAGCTAGACCAAACACAGCTGGATCTCAGTTCTTTCTCACCATCAAGTAGAAGGCCAGAAAGGAGCCCACTGGTTTGGAGTAATAATAATAAGAGTTGTTTTTTCTACCCTGCTTTTCTCACCTATTTAAGGGGACTCAAAGCGGCTAACAAAGCTTTTTATTCTTCTGAGCTGTGAGAACTCAGAAGAGAGTTGTGACTAGCCCAGCTGGCCTTGTGGGGGAGGGTGGAATCAAACCCATTATTTCCAGATAACAGTCCAGCTCCCTAACCACTAGACCAGGCGTAGGCAAACCACGGCTCGAGAGCCACATGCGGCTCTTTGGCCCCTTGAGTGTGGCTCTTCCAGCTTAGGAGTACCTTAATTAAGTTAATAACAATGTACCTACCTATATAGCTTAAGTTTTAAAAATTTGGCTCTCAAAAGAAATTTCAGTCATTGTATTGTTGATATTTGGCTCTTATAGCTAATGAGTTTGCCGCCCACTGCACTAGACCAAACAGAAGAGAGCTGTGCCTAGCCCAAGGTCACCCAGCTGGCTTCATGGAGGAGGGCCGAATCAAACCTAGTATTCCCAGATAAGAGGTCGGCTCCTTAACCACTAGACCTTTGGGCACCATTCATCGTGGACCAACCTCAGCAGCCACTCAGAGGTACCATAGCGTGAGAGACCCTTTTCTTGGCAGTGGTAGACAGAAGATTTGGACAGAAGCAGGAAGAGGCACTGAAAAAAGGACAATAGAGAGAACAGACAAGGACTGGGAGGGGACAGAAATCTGCATTGGAGCCACTACTGAGGAAGAGAAGGAAGCTTCAGATGGGAGAAGTTGGATGGTGGCTGGAGGTGAAGAGGCAAATAACAGAGGGACTAAATAGGAGCAGAGCTTCCAGGCAGTTCTTTGATAAAAGGGATTCCACTGAAAACCCAACAGAAAGAAAGAAAGAGAGAGAGAGAGAGAGAAAGGAAGGAAGGAAGGAAGGAAGGAAGGAAGGAAGGAAGAAAGAAAGAATCAACTAGAGGATTCTCAGCAAGCAGAGCAACCCCTGAGGGATTTTCGCATTACTCCCGTTCCATTTGGAACGAGAGTAGGACGGGAAGCCTAAGACAGCTCACGACGCTTTGAGCATTCACACAGAGGGGCGCAGGGATGTGTGTAAACGCATTCCGGCGCGCCCGTGTGCGAATGCTCAAAGCATCGTGAGCTGTCTCAGCCGGCAAACGCCAGAAAGGGGCGGGGAGACAGCTGAGGAGGCTCCCGCAGCCGGCGCTGGCTGAAAACAGCTGATTGTCAAAGCTGCGCCGGCGGGGGAGGCGAGCCGCAGCTGTTAGGGAGAGAGAAGCAGGCGCGAACGCTTCTCCTCACGAACGCCTGCGGGCAGTTCGTGTGCGCCCGAACGCATGTAGAGCAGTTTAAAGTGCTCTACATTTGGAACGCGCGGGAGACAGCTCCGGACATGCCGGGACGCAAACTCGGCCGCAGCAAAGCGAATGCTGCACCCGAAGCTGTCTCCCACGCGTTCCAAACCCCCGTGTGCGAAAACGTCTCAGGGCTTTGAGGAATGCATCATGCAGTAGGAAAAGGGAAGAAGGAGAAGTTTAAGACAGTTTATCACAACTCTTCTCATTTTCTGGCATAACAGAACAGCTGTTAGTTGAGATGTGAGGAAAACACAGAGGGGTCTAGGAATAGGAGGCATTCTGTGAGAAACAGAAGCATGGACGCCTGGGATAGCATGGAGATTGGAAAGTAAGCTAATAGGAAAGTCTCCGTGATGCAAGAAAAAAGATGAATTTCACATCTCTCAAAAATAACCATCAAATCGCTAGTCTACTCATTCGGAAGATGACCGCTTCCTCCTAAGGTGAGGTTCTTCAGCTCCTATTGGCCCAGCTCTAGCTCGGACTACAGTGTTCAGGAATGGTGAAATCCAACAGCACCCAAAGATAAGCAGGTTTCCTACACCTGGATTGGGAGTGAATGGGTGGTAGAAAAGGTTCTCCTTGGACAATGGTTAAAGAGGTACCAACTTTGACGGTTTCAAAAACTTGGACCAGTTCATGGATGCCATTGCAATCAATGGCTATTAGCCCTGATTTATTTATTTATATTTATATCCCGCCCCATACCCAAGGGTCTCTGGGAGGCTCTCAACATTTAAAAACGAACATATTAAAACTGTAAAACCCGTACAAGGTTTAAAATCCAGCATAATAATAATAATAACAATAAAAGTGATACAAAAACAGTTAAAAAAACAGTAGTGTTTGCAAGGGGGGAAGCATAGAGAGCATTTAGCCAAAGGCCTCAGTGAAGAGGTGCGTCTTCACCACCATAACAAACACAATCACAATAATAACAGACAACCAAAAATATATATTCATATAAAATTTACTCCAAAGACCAGCAGCTAGCAGACTGGAAGCAGACCAAACTACATGTGCTCATAAGATCCCGTTGCACCCTACTCTCTCCCACTGTTCTGCTTGTCTCAGTTTGTGGGCCACTGATTGGCAGGAGCAAAATACTGAATTTAGGTAGGAATTTGACCCAATAAACTCCTCATTCAATTTGTTAAATTGCTTTTCTCTCTTCTTTGCTTCATAAACATAGATGTGCTTTAGAGGAGCTGTAGCCACTAGAGTCATCATGGCCTCTTTTAACTGAGGCAAAGGACCACATCCAAATGCAAGTGAGGGTGCTTGAGACCTGACAGAGGGAGCCATGAAGACTGCTCACCTTGGAGGCCCATCATAGGTGTTTTGGCTGCTTAAGAGAGATGCAGCCTTATTAAAAGGTAAAAATGGTAGAGATAACATTTAAGAAGGTACATTTATTGGATGTATGTGCTATTTCCTCCCCTGTGCTCCTTAAGAATAGGATAAAGCCCTGGCTTCCTGAATGATATCAGACCAATAAAGATAACCTGTTATAGGCTTCTTTTGACATTGTGTGTGTGTGAGAGGGAGAGAATGAGAGAGCGAGCAATCATAACTGAATTTATGGAGCATTTAATCTTTTTTTAGTCTTCCTCTTCAGAATTTTAAATGCTCTTCTTTTTTATTACTTTTCCTCCTCCCTCAAAATTCAATAGTGTGCTTTCCATTTAATAGTTTGTGTCCCTGATAAGGTATTTTGTCTCCTCTGCACAAACAAAAACTGCTGAAGTATTTTACCTTTGCCTTAAGCTGTATTTTTCCGAATTGAAGAGAGAGCCTTGATAATGCCACAGTGAGCCCAAGGGGTGTTCAAAAGGTAAATTCACTGATGTTTCATATTTCAAACCCTGGATTTTCCAAAATGTTTACTGATGAAAAAGAATACCCTGTGCACTGAACCATTCAATTCATTTTATTCAGATGTATTATCCATCCATCCATCCATCCATCCATCCATCCATCCATCCATCCATCCATCCTTCCTTCCTTCCTTCCTTCCTTCCTTCCTTCCTTCCTTCCTTCCTTCCTTCCTTCCTTCCTTCCTTCCTTCCTTCCTTCCTTCCTTCCTTCCTTCCTTCCTTCCTTCCTTCCTTCCTTCCTTCCTCTAACTACCTGCAGCAAGCACAGTCTTGGCATATTCTGCTCTATCTTCATTTTCAAAAATAAAACTAACAAACCTATTGCTTATGCCCCTTAGCCATTTGGTAAGAATTATATCACAAACTCGCAATAGCTTACTTAACGGAAACGTGGGTTTATATGGGGAAAATGTGAACTGAGGAAATCTCTATTGTTGGATGTTTGGCTAATGCAATAGGAAGTTTTCATACCTTGTTTTTATAACTTAGCCTTCATCACTATGAATAAAAAAATATGCAATAGAAGTATGTCTTCCTACTGAGCTACCTATTGTACCATTTGATTAAAAAGCAACATCTTTGAGATTTCAGGTACTCACCTAAATTATTTCACAGAAAGCCTTTGGCTCAAAAATTCTCTTCTGTCTTTGAGATCATTAGATTCTGTTCTTGTTTGGCTGATTTACAGTTTTTCCATATCACATCATTCCATCTCTAAGTCAATTTCACCAAAGAGAATAGCAAAAATTATGTACTAAACACATTTTCCTGCAAAGAGCTGAGAGGGGTAGAAAATGGAGCTCTCTAGAATCTTTATCTAATTGAATGGCAGAATTGAAGCTGACATAACGCTTAGAACCCATCCAAGGAGAGAAATGTATGAAACACATGGAAAATAGGACAAGGGGAAATCAATAATTTTATGTATTTTATGTATTAAATCTATAATATTAAAAAATCTGAAAAATTTTGGATGCAAATATTATTTTTGAAATCGAAAGTAATATAGATAGATAGATAGATAGATAGATAGATAGATAGATAGATAGATAGATAGATAGATAGATAGATAGATAGATAGATAGATAGATAGATAGATAGATAGATACCTTTAGGAAAGGATTAGACAAATTCATGGATGACAGGTGTATCAACAGCTACTAGAATAAATGCCTAAGTACATCTTTCTGGCTGGGGGGACAAGCAGGATGCTTCTAAGGCCATTTGCTGGGATGGAGAGCAGGAGAAGATTTGCCCTTGACTCTACTTGAGATGCCCATAAGCAATTGGTGCACCATTGTGTGGGACAGGATGCTGGATTCAATGGGCTTTGGCCTGATCTAGTTCTTATGTTTTTATACATATTCATACTATTTTATATATATTTAATGCCACAATCAGGCCAATCTCACCTTACCTACCTAATGTGAATGGGGAATGTGTCCCCATATGGCCTAGCTTCATTCACTATAGCCATTTGGCTGTAGTGTGAAAGGCCTCAGGTCTTGAAAAGCTCGGAGCATGAATATGGTGCAGTGCAGAAAGGGCCCAGGAGAAAACATTGTGAGACAGCTTGGTCTAGTGATTAAGGAATACCGGGTTTGATTCAGCCACTTTGAGTACCCTTAAATAGGTGAGAAAAGTGGGATAGAAAAGCCAACTCTTCTTCTTCTTCTTCTTCTTCCTTCTTCCTTCTTCTTCTTCTTCTTCTTCTTCTTCTTCTTGATGAGGAACAGTTTTCGTGGCATTTGACTTGCCTTTAGATCTGAGCCCTTTCCACAGCCTTATTCCAAAAGAGATCTCAGGATGGGGGTCTATTGTCCACGTGCTAATGTGGACTATAGACTTTTCCGCACTGCAACGCGTTCCAAACGGAACGCGTTCAGGCGGAAAGCTTAAGACAGCTCCCGGCGCTTTCAGCGTTCACACACAGACACGCCGGAACGCGTACCGGCACGTCTGTGTGCGAAAGGTGAAAGCACCGGGAGCTGTCTTGGCCGGCAAAGGCCGGCCAGGGGCGTGGAGACAGCCGCGGAGGCAGATCGGCAATCAGCTGATTGTCAAACAGCTGATTGCCAAACCTGCGCCGGCGTCGGAGGCAAGCCCGCAGCTGTTAGGGAGGGAGAAGCAGGCGCGAATGCTTCTCCTCCCGAACGCCTGCGGGCGGCTCGTCCGCGTTCGAATGCATGTAGAGCACTTTAAAGTGCTCTACATTTCGAACGCGCCGAAGACAGCTCCGGACACGTCGGAGCGCAAGCCCCGCTCGGGCAATGCGTATGCCGTGTCCGCAGCTGTCTCCCACGCGTACCGTTCAGCCCCGTGCGAAAACGTCTCTTGGCAGGCCTCATCTGTGGTCTATCATAGTCTGCACTAGTATGTGAATAGCAGGCTTCTGCTCTACGATCTGCTCCAGAATAAGGCCAAGTGCAGAAAGGCCCCAGGTTGTTGGAGAGGATGGGTCACTGGGCTAATCCAGCACGACTTTCATTATATTCTTATATTCTTTGATCTGTTGATCTTCAACCCTGGAGAAAGAACTGCCCAAATATGATACATAATTTGTGGTGGGAGTTTGCTGATTTTCTTTAACATCAGGTTAACTAATTTGTACTGATTTTTTCACTGATATATCTCTGTCTCTTTCTTTATGTTACCTGTCACTGAGCAGACAGCCAGAACCAAATGATAATGAATTAACAAATAATGAATTAACATCCTCAAAATCTCTAGAAAGACCATCTGGCTAACAACAGTAAACAGCTGGCACACATACACAAACCTTCTGTAACCTGTCTGCTTCACCAAATCATCTCAGACTTTCCTTCTGTTTCTTTTGATTGGTTGCTTGTTTTATCACCCTCAAAACCATTTAAGTGAGCTGCCTTGTTCTTACACAGACAGCTAAGCCTGCAAGAAAGCTCTAGAATGGCCACTGATCCTGGAGTCAAGAGTGGGGATATACCTTAAAATCTTGGGGTCTTTCCGCACTGGCCACTTAAACCACATTAAAGACAGATTAAGGACAGATATAAAACACTTGCCAAGTAGCCTTCTGCACTGCAGCACACATTAGTGACACTTCGAGGAGTCCGCTTCTGCATTGGCTCATGTGAGATGCATCTCCAATGGAGTCTAGGAGCCGCTAAAACTGGTTTCCGGGAAGACCTGAAAGAAGGTACTCTTAATCCGTTCTTAATCAGTCTTTGCGTTGTAAATCCACATCAATGGAGGATGCTTCCGCACATGGGTGGGAGACAGAACACATGTGGGTGGGACAGGAAGTCGCCATGTTGAGTGAGGCAGTGGCAGCAAGCCACCATGTTGAGAGAGGTGGGAGAAGCACAGTCCAGCCACGGAGTCCCTCTCACATTGGCTTCGCATTGGGCAGGCACCCAGCTATGTCTGAATGTAGCGATTTTATGCACAAAAAGCAGGCTTCGGCGCCAGGTGGGCATGGGATCTCAGACACTCTGCTGATTGTCCATGCACGGCAGGAAAGGAGCGGTGACTGACGGTTGAATGCTCCAGGCATGCGGCTCCTGGGGTGGCGTGGCCTCTGGGAGGCCAGATCCGTCTGGAAATCTGTGCTTCTGCATTCGCACTGCAAAGGCATAATGTGTTCCTTGCAATCCGTCCTTCCCACATGAGTGCGGAAGCAGGGGGCCTTATTTAGATCCATATCTATTTGAGACGGATCTTGCTAGAGACACATTTCATAAAAATGGATTTCCTTAATCCGGATTTCAAGATGTAAGTGCATAAACACCCTTGTTCTCTACCTTTATCAGATTCACCCATACTTCACCCATCACATCTCCCATAGAAGGAAGTATAAGAAAATCTCAGGGCACTGTCACCTATGTTAGCAATGATTTTGTGTTAAAATCTTAGAATGATCTCCCATGTTGTCTCATTGAAAGTACAGACCGGGCTAGAGCATCAAAATGGTGGCCTATCCCAATCCACAACTGAATCAGGGCGTGTATCCCAATTATAAGCCTCCATAGGGCAGAATACAATAGGGAATCCATTTCAGCACTGGATGTGGTGGTAGTTGTGGTGGCATGCACCAAAATGGACCTTCCTGAAAACTTTGAAGATCATGAATGAAGGATTCCTGGCCTATAGCCTTTGAAACCAGTGGTTGGGACTGGGCCGGAATGGGCACCCACCATGCAGACAGCTCTTAACCCACATTGGAGCTAGTCTATACTCTAGACCTAGAGTGGGCTAGTGAGACTAGGATAGCCAACTTCATGAGAAAACAGGGTCTGGACACATTTAAATTTGGATTTTCTCTTTTTTATTATTTTATAATTTTGAAAATGGAGCAAAGAGATAGGTTTCCCAATCTTACTGTACCAGGGGTGTGCACAAATATTTGAAGGCATTCGAAATTCGATCAAATCTGCCGAATTTTGACATTCAAATTCAAATCAGATCGAGTGTCAATAACTTCAAATTTAAAGATTTGATTCAAATTTCAAATTTTGGATCTATTTGCTTGAATTTTCTTTTTTCTTTTTAATATCTTTATTGAGTTTTAATACATACTATTAATAATCAGCAGTATTAAAAATCCTTCTTTAAACAATGTGCATTTCACCCATGATTCTACTCCCCCCCACCCCCACCCCCCACCCCCACCCCATCGTGAACTCCAAAGTTTGATTTTAAAATGAGATGTTTCCAATCCATTTCATCAAAAATTCTTAATGCAAATCAAATTTGGTTTAATTTGAATTTGAAAGCTTCAAATAGAATCAAATTTTTGGATATTTGATTCAAATGGAATCCCGAATTCAGATTCATGCGCACCCCTAAAAAGGACCAAATCTAGATTAATGCTAAGTAGCAAAGATAATATCAACCTAAACACTTGAGAAATTTACACCTGACAATGAAGAAGTGAAAGTAATATTTTAAAGGTTTGTTGTGCTTCTTCCCTTTCCTAAATTTCCTTGTTGCTGGCAGCAAAACCTGAAATCTTACCTTAACTCCAAGCACCGCCATTGCCTGCTTTTCTCCAATATCATTTTTAAATTCTAGACTCTCATTCTGTCCTCTTTTTTCTATCTTATTTATAGGCTTATGTTTTAATTTTAGTCTCAAAAGAGCACTTGCAGCAAACAACATTTTTAATGACTGCAATTCTGATAACACAAATATAATTTCAAAGTAGTCATAATTCATTATGCTAAATTCCAGCTATCACCTGGTAATTGAGCACTGCCTTTACAACTACGTTCTACATCAGACGACAGTCTCCACCTATTCATTTTACACAAAATGCAACCCAAGAGCAACAGATTTCTACTGAAGTGACTGGCCGCATTCATGCCCAAATGCACCTTCAAACTACGGATGTGCATGAATGTTCTAAACCAGTGGTTCTCAACCTGGGGGTCGGGACCCCTTTGGGGGTCAAACTACCCTTTCAGAGGGGTCGCGACAAGTCTCCTGCCGCCCTTCCCTCCCACTTCCCAACTGCTCTACCCCCATGATTGGGGGACTCCACAACCTGAGGAACTCCATTAAGGGGTCGCAGCATTAGGAAGATTGAGAACCGCTGCAACACATTTGAAGTCTGATTGAACTCGTTCAAATGTAGACATTCAAATTTGAATAGAATGTCTTCACATTTGAATTTAGACATTCGAACAAATTTCAGATATTCCAAAACATTCATTCGAATGTATAGTCATTCATTCATACGTATCTGTATGAATATCATACGTATCTGTACACATTTGCACTTATAATACGGAACAAAAACGAGATACATACGGGATAAAATGGGATGCATACGAAATGCGTACAGATATGTATAACACATACAAATGTTGTCAACATTCGTATCTTCAGATTCGTGTCTAACATTCGAATGAATAGATACAAATGCATCGGATTCGAATCGCTGTTTGTTGCATTCAGATTCTAAACGTTCAGATTGAATTGAATGTTTTGACATTTGAATCGTCTCAAATTCAAATGCAAAAAAACAAAACAAAAAAAACCATTCATGCACATCCCTATTTCAAACTGAAACTCAATAACTGCCCCAGTACCAGTTTCTACCTTTTTGTCAACACCAGAAGGAGCAGCACTGTAGCTGTATGCATCTCTGTTGGCCTCATCCTGTGTAAGGCAAGCAGGACGGTCTCCTTCCAGTCCTTTGAGCCAGAATCTGCCAGATTCTGGGGCCATGGTCACACCTTCACTTTAAACCTTCTTCAGTCATCTTCAGGTCCGACCGCTCGCACCTTTTCATTTCTATCCATTTTATTTTTGGACTTATTCACCCTCCGTTTGGACTTTCCTGAATGGAAAGTCCACAAATAAAGTGGGTAGAAATGAAAAGGTGTAAGCCGTCAGATCTGAAGGTGGACTGAAGAAGGTTGAAAATGGATGACTGTATTGCAAAGTGGCAAACACAATTTTAGATAGTGCTGAAAATACTTAATTCCTTCATTGCTCAAATACCTTCATTGGCACACATGACACTGGAGTGCCATGAAACATTTCCGAAAGATTTTTCATATCAAAGTTCTCTACAGATGGGTAAATGGCACAAAACAACTTTATACATGTCTATCTAGAATGTACATAGTACCAGGATATGGCTCACCAGCCTTGGCTTCTGAAACATATGGAGATCTCTTCCTTGCAAATTACGTCTAGGGGTGCTTCTGCACCTGCCACCGAAAAACGGATCTAAAAAGATCCATTTTTTGGCCATCCGTTTTTCCAAGGATCTGTCCCAAATAGGGAAATATTCTCGGAGGCCCCATGCATCTGCACACACGCAGGGCAACCGCAGCAAGCCCAGATTGGGTGGCCAGATCGCCCAGGTGCTGCACAAAAGCTCCAGCACCCAGGGCCGAAGGCAGCCGGATTCCCACGCTGCCAACGCCGCCCCTGGAGCCACTGGACTGGAGCATGCAGCTGCCAGTCACCGTGTGTCTCCACCAGCACATGGCACACAGGGGAGGGCAGAAGAAGGCAAACCAGCCTCCTTCCGCCCTCCCCAAGGTGGCGGCCGCTGGGACATCCGGCCTTCGCCTCTCCATGTGCAGAAGCATCCTGCTTCTGAAACGGATTGAGGCGAAGGTCTGGATGAAGACCTAATTTTTCAGGCCTTCCCAGAGACCGGATCTTTCGGCAGCAAGACCCGATTAAGAACGGGTCTTGCCTGCTGATGTGCAGAGACGCCGCTGAAAAGGGTCCTTGATCCAGACTCCTGCGCAGAAGGTAAGTTTATATGTTGTCCGTATGTGTGTCTAATGTGTGTTTATATGTGGGTTAGGGGCCTACTGCTTTGCTTATCCGGAGACGTTTTCGCACGGGGCTGAACGGAACGCGGAAAAGACAGCTGAGGACACGTCATACGCATTGGCCGCGCGCGGCTTGCGTTCCGACGTGTCCGCAGCTGTCTTTTCCGCGTTCGAAATGTAGAGCACTTCGAAGTGCTCTACACGCGTTCCAACGCGGACGAGCCGCCCGCAGCCGTTCGGGAGAAGAAGCGTTCGCGCCGCTTCTGTCTCCCGATCGCCTGCCGGCTCGCCTCCGACGCCGCGCGGCTTTGACAATCAGCTGTTTTTCAAACAGCTGATTGTCGATCTGCCTCCGCGGCCGCCGGCGCGCCCCTGGCCGGCGTTTGCCGGCTAAGGCAGCTTCGGGCGCTTTGAGCATTCGCACCCAGACGCTCCGGAACGCGTTTACACGCGTTCTGGCGCGTCTGTGTGTGAACGGGGAAAGCGCCCGAAGCTGGCTTAAGCTTTCCGCCTGAACGCGTTCCGTCTGGAACGCGATTCAGTGCGGAAATGCCTCATGTTGATTACCTGCTCTGGCAGAAAGATCGGGGGAATGTGACCTTTATTGGCTCTTCTGGATCTCTTAGCAGCTTTCAACATACTGACCATGATATCCTTTTGTTAAGGCTACAGAGTTTGGAAGGCGGAAGCAGTGTGTTGTGATGGTTCCGTTCCTATCTGCAATAGGGAAGTGCAAGAATCTTCAAAACATTTGAAATTCAATCGGATTTGTTTGAATTCAGGCATTCTAATTCGTATTGAATATCTGTACATTCGTTTTTTAACATTTGAACAAATTTGAATTTTTGAATCATTCGTGCAAATTATTCGGACATTCGTATGTATATGGGTATGTACGCATTACATACGTATCCATACGTATCTTATTCGTATCTGTGCACATTTGTACGGATACATACGGGATGAAAATGGGATGTATATGGGATAAAAATGGGATGCATATGGATGCATACGGATGCGGTCAGACACATACGAATGTTGTTGACATTTGTATGATCAAATACGAATGAAATATTTGTACGAATAGATACAAATGTATTTGCATCGGTTTGAATTTGAATACATTCATATGAATTTGGACATTCAAATATTTGATTCAAAACAAATGTCAAAAATTGCATTTGTGCACACCTGTAACCCCCAAGGTCCGTGCCAGAGAGTGACTGTGGGAGATATTTCTCGCTATCTTGAGGACTCGCCTATGGGGTTCCCCGGTTGTTCTTTCACCTATGTTCTTTAATACTGGCATGAAGGAAGAGGTCATTAGGAGATTTGGAGTGTGATATCATCAATATGCAGATGACACCTAGATCTGTCTTTCCATGACATCTGAATCAGGAGAGGTGGTTGAAGTGCTTGGCAACTGTTTGGAGGCACTAATGGGCTGGATGAGGGGCAGTAAATTGAAAGTGAATCCAGATAAGATGGGAGTGCTGTGTGTTACAGGGTTTCAGATCCATGAAGCAGGGCAGAACACTATTCTCAATGAGACTGTTCTGCCCCGGAAGGGATAGGTCCAAAATCTGGGGATGCTCCTGGATTCTGTGTTGACACATGGAGCTCAGGTGGAGTTAGCAGCCAAGAATGCCTGCTTCCCATTATAGGTGGTTCACCAGCTACAACCCTTTCTGAACAGAGATGATCTGAGTCTGACCAAAGGAATTCATGCTCTGGACTATTGCAATGCATATTACATGGGGCTGCCTTTGAAGACAATTTGGAAGGTGCATTTGATGCAGAATGCAATAGTGGGATTGCTGGCTGGATGCACCCTATGCCAAGTATTAAAAGAGTTGCATTCACTACCGATTTGCTACCAAACGCAATTCAAGGTGTCAACTTTGATCTATAAAGCCCAAAGTGGTTTGGGTCCCAAATACCTCAACAAACTCCTTCTCCCCTATTGACCTGCTCACGCCTTAAGATCTGCAGATGAGGTCCCCCTGGTTGGTCCATCACCTTCAATAGTTAAAGCATTGGGGACTCAGGGAGGGGCTTCTCAGTGCTAGCCCTCAGACTGTGGGATAGTTTCCCCCTGAGGTGCACTATGTACGTTTATAAGACATGCCTATTTATCTCAGTCTTTGACTGAAGAAACTGCTTCTTCTCTCCACTTTCAGGCACTACTATTGTTTTTAGTGGGTTTATTTCAATATGTTTTTACTGTTGTATCCTGCTCTGAGACCTTCAAGTATAGAGCAGGATAAAATTAAATCAATCAATCAATCAATGTGACAACTCAACTTCCCCCCCCCCTTGTGTTGGCAGAGTTGCGTAGTCGAGGAAGTGGCCGTCAAGCACCATGGCCCAACTGCCTGCCAATGGGCTGGTGTCAGTGTAAGAACTTGACTATACCCCCCTTGGCCAGGCATCCCACTTCAATGGCTTACTGCCAAGCCTCCAGCCTGAAGCAGCACAATAAATGCCAGTGTATTACAAACACCGTTTATTATATACAAGCAGATAGATAGATAGATAGATAGATAGATAGATAGATAGATAGATAGATAGATAGATAGATAGATAGATAGATAGATAGATAGATAGATAGATAGATAGATAGATAGATAGATAGATAGATAGATAGATAGATAGATAGATAGATAGATAGATAAGGTCTGCTCAATAGTCCCTAAGAAGTTAAAAGAAACAAGTTACTGTAAACGGAATAAAGCTTAGCTCTCCCCAAGCTAAACCACGGAAAGCAAACTAAACAACTCAAGCCCCCAGCTCCCCTTAACCTGAATGAAATGTCCAGACATTTAGTGTGAATGCTCTTCCTAAAATAAAGTATGAACCCCAGCAGTAAAATCTAACTGCCATCCAGGAGTCTGACTTGCCCAAACCAGAGCCAAGTATTCCCTGCAGTGTTCCCGTATCTTCCCAGGTATTCCCTGAGATCTTCCTCTAGAGAGGTGAGACCTCCCTTCTGTCCTCTGCCTCCAAGCTGAGAGCATGAGGCCTAGAAGCCTGGAAAGTTCAGCTAACTGCCCAACGATCTTCCCTCCTGCAAAATCTGCCGGGCGAGAGACGCCCAGAGCCCTGGACCACTGGCTTAAATACATCGAGAACCGGCCTCTCTGATTGGTGCGATTTCACGGGTTTTTGAGACAGCTCCTCCCTCCTGTCCATCAAGTCTGCAAAATCCCTGGAAAATAAGCCCGCGGTTTACAGCTTGCACCATGAATCCATCACATTAAATAAATAAATAAATAAATAAATAAATAAATAAATAAATAAATAAATAAATAAATAAATAAATAAATAAATAAATAAATAAATAAATAAATAAATAAAATTTAGGATATGCTGTTTTGGTTGGAAATCGGCTTGCATTTTCAAAAGGGGCATTCCCATATTTGTTTGTAGTGTTACTATTATCCAATGTATTAGCAAGTTTATCTTACCCTTGTGAGGGAACCTTCCTACAGTATTTTAAAACACTGTCACTTCTGTATTCTGAAAAAAATATATATGTAAAAAGACCCTTATTAATGCCAGGCACCCTTTTTTGTCAATAATTTTCTAGCCTATAGTACACATGGAATCTTCCTGGCTTTTTCTCCTTTGGAACAAAAAACAGATTTTACTTATGACGTCTGGTAACAAAAGCCTTCAACACCGAGTATGCTAGGCAAGCCAGCCGGGAGAAATAAATTTAAATCTGATTCACCGAGTGAAAGTGAATTGCTCATCTTGCTTAATTTAAAGCACGTGTATCCAGGATAAGCATCCCCAGTATCACACAATAGGCAGGCTGCTAAGCTGCCCAAAGTCTGTTGCTTCCTTTGATCTGAGTTATTGTTCATTTGCCAGACCAATGTGGTGTGAGAAGCCAACTTTAGAAGCAACCACTTCAGCATCTGTACGGTGCATTTATTATGTCTCAGACAGGCGATATGTAAATGTGCTTTATATTAGCCAGAGAACAGCTGAAGTTCCGAGCAAAGCCAGGTGCGACTATGGCTAGAGTACAGTATCTTTCTGCATCACGTAATACCATTTGAAAAGTCTTCCCATAGTCAGACCAAAGCCATGATGATAAATTATCAGTGCTCTTGGCAAATCCCATTTTCCTAAGTCGGCAAGTTGTGCTTCCTTTCTTTAGTTGCTGGTACTGAACAGTCATTTTAATCCTGATATAACTTTTTCCTTAATATGTGTCAGGTCTGAGTTGCATGGAGCCATACAGCAGAGTAGCATAAGAACATAAGGACTTAAGAGGAGCCTTGCTGGATCATGTAGCCTGTCTCATACCATGGCCCTCCAACTGCTCCTGGGCATCTCAAGCAGAAGACAGAGGCAAAACTTTTGCCTTCTCTCGACTTTCTGCAAATGGCCATTAGAAGCCTCCAACCTGGAGGCAGTACCTTCATGAATTTTTTGAATTCTTTCTTAAAGCTATCCAGACTGCTTGCTGTCACCACCTCTTCTGGTAGTAAATTCCATACACTGATTACTGTCTGGGTGAAAAAAAATAGTGGTTAAGGAGACAGACTCTTACCTGGGAATACCAGGTTTGATTCCTCCCTCCCCCACGAAGCCAGCCGGGTGTCCTTGGGCTAGTCACAGCTCTCTTCTGAGCTCTCACAGCCCCACCCACCACACAGGTGTTCTGTTGAGGGGAGAACAACAGGGAGCTTTCTCAGCCACTTTGAATCCCCTTAAATGGGTGAGAAAAGCAGGGTAGGAAAGCCAGCTCTTCTTCTTCTTCTTCCACAAAGCCAACTGGGAATGCAAGATATTCTTCCTCCTAATCTGGTGGTTAAGGAGCCGGACTCCTGTCTTGGAATACTGAGTTTGTCTCTGCCCTCCTTCTTGAAGCCAGCTGGGTGACCTTGGGCTAGTCACAGCTCTCTTCTGAGCTCTCACAGCCCCACCCAGAAGAACAGAAAGCTTTCTCAGCTGCCTTAAATGGGTGAGAAAAGTGGGGTAGAAAAGCCAACTCTTCTCCTCCTTCTTCTTTGTCAGTCCTAACTCTCCTGCCCATATACCTGGATCTGTTCTTTTCCTTAACGCTTCTCACAGTGACCTTTCTATCTGAATTGTCTTTCCGCTGGTGTTATCAAAGATTCAAGGCCAAAGCTTGATTAGGTCCAATAGCTAGCTAACTTCTGTAATGGATCAAGGTTCCATGTTTTGCAATGTTCAGGCGATTCCAAATTTAGTTGGCACTTCCCACTGTGCTGGCTAAATGCAGTCGCCTCTAGGATCACCTCTAGTATACTGGTGATCCCAGTATACTAGAGGTGATCCTAGAGGTGATCACTGCAGCAACAGGCACACTTCTCTGTGCCATCTCCCACATGCTCCATTCACCTGGAAGAGTGCCCAGCTACACTAGTTGGCAGCTAGTATAGCTGTAGAGCACATTTTTAGTGCAGTACAGCCATACACCCTCGGGGATGATCTGGCATGCATGGAGTTGCGTCTGTCACAGTGGTGACTCTGTGTGGTGTGGGTGTTCCATGTGGGAGCATCTCCCAGTTGTCCAACCAGGCTAAAACAAATAGGCCCTCATGTGCAATAAACTTAAACTGGATTTCTACCATATTGTTTAGTTGGAAAACCTTTCCTTAAGTTGATTTATTACAGACACTACCACTACGACCACTGCCTCCAAACGATTGCTCAAGAGGGCCCTTTTTGGAGGTGCTTCTGGGAGCACCACCCAAAAGGGTCCTCAGTGCTACACCAGGCAGCAGGGGTGTGCTAGCAGCGTGCTTATGTTGTTTGGTATATCAGCAGAGAGCTAGCGGTAGTAGACCTCTTCAAAGAAGTCTATACCTATATGAGGCTTGAACATCATTTGGGGCATCCTAGGCTGGTCCACACTTCATCCAATGTGGATGAAGCATGACTGGAGTGGTCAGGGCTTCACCTAGTTCCCAGTAACATGCAGCCTCCTGGCCCTTGTTCCTGAATTTGTCCTGGAATAAGAAGCAGAGAAGAAAGGACCACCCAGGCCAAAAACAGGCACAAGCTGACACAATCAGGTGAGAAATTGGTCTACAGGAATATGAGATGACACAGCAAATTCAAGGAAGATTTCTTGGCAATAAATACAAATGTGATTTTCTGTTGCATTATTCCACTTGTGTGTGTAGGCCTTTTTGTACTACAGCTGCCGGCCCAGCTCGCCATTTCGGGACCCGGCGAGCATGAGCTAAGTACCCCATGTGCACACATATCCCCGTGTAGGCCCGTGCCAGGGGATGCCCGGGGGGGGGGGTCCTGTGAGCCCTAGGGGACCCAATCTGGTCCCCTAGAACCTGCAGGAACCCAGGGAAGTTATGCGCCCAGCCTACCCAATTGGGGCAGCCAGAGGTGGGGCCCAGAGCTGTCAGGGAGGGAGCATGCAAATGGGCTCCCCCCCTGACCAGCTGTGGGACAGTCAGGGATGACCGCAAACACCCTGGGCCAGGTGTAGAGCACAATTTTGTTCTCTACACCCTGAACATGTGTGGGTGCTCTGGGACAGGCTGGGGTGGTTCCAAACGAAACTGCCCACCCAGTGGAGCAAATGCTCCATCCCAGAGCATCCTACACATGTTCCATTTGCACTCGTGCAAATAGGCCCTGTGTGTGTGTGTGTGTGTGTGTGTGTGTGTGTGTGCATGCATGTGTGCATGCGTAACTTAACTGCTGAGCAGGGTCACGACCAGGAACAGAGACATACAAAATTAATAAAAGAAGGATTTCTCTGTGTGAAATTTAGCCAGTCAAAGGAAAGATACCAGTTCTTTAACTGAATTTGTCTCCACAAATTAGTGTGTAATCAAGAACATTTCCTTCATAACCATTTTTATGTTCTGCTTCTGTATGTTTGTGGTCCTTTCTCCGACCTATTTTGCAGAGAGCCTTGTATCACAAGGTACTGCCCGTCATTGAGTTAAGATCCTCTTGTACCATAATTTCATATATGAAGTTTGATGGTAAAAAAGGCAGTTCAAAGAAAAATAATTTTTAAAATAGCAGATGTTCTCATGACGTCCTAGCAAACCATTACAAAATAACTATCCTGCTTCTTAGCAGGAAACTGACAGGGTAAAGCATCGACCTATGTCTAAATGGTTTGCATCTGGGACATAAAAAAAGAGTCCCATTCTTTTCCTTTGTAAGATAAAAGTGGAACCATTTAATCAAGAAGATGCTCATCTCATTTGTTATTTCTGGGATTTAGGGCACACAAGACACTATAAGCACACTATTTTGTTTAACAGCATGAGCAAGTGTTGATTACATGGTGTGCATATTTATTGAGCTTTCAGACTCTGTGCCTTAAGGTTTCTCTGAAAGCATTCTGAATTTTTACTGATAACGATTTCTTACCATAGCACAGGAGGTAATAGGCATATTTGCTGCTCTGCTCTGAACGGAAGTGCTGATAACAGGGTTCAGTTCCTTTGGCAGTAACTCAAGTGTAAAAGTGACAGGAACGCCTTTCTTGCCATTTGTCATCTAAGCTGCTCCCATCTCAATAATTTGGTTTGATGGTAGGGTAAAGGCACTATGTCCCATGTTCCTGGCCTAGAAGTACAGGTCAGTTGTGGTCAATAAGAAGGAACCATCCTACAACATCTGGAATACGAGGACAGAAAAGATTAACTGGACCTAGTTATCTAAATCATGGGGATATGTGGGCCAGATCAGCACACTGACAGCATTGATCCTACACAAGCATCGTTGAAGCTGTGAACCTCACATGAGTTTTACAGGAAGACACCCCCACCCCCAACCCCAATGGCTAGGATCTTTTGGATCTAGTCATCAGGGTGGGGTGGAACTGCTAATAGCCCTCCCAAGAGGCTAGGAACTCTCACTCCTAGCCACAAGGTGTATGGGAGGTGCTTCTCAGTGGCACATTGTGATCCGCCACTGAATAGCGGGCCCCTAGTAGTTTCGGATCACAGAGACATGCTGCCAGCACACCTCCTTTATCCAGATTTAATCCCTTATTACAGATCTGGTTCTCACTTGTGCAGACAGTGCCTAACAGATTGCTGGGACTTCTTGATACAAATTAACGGGCATCTGAGGAGGCCTAGGATCCAGACCAGAGGCAGAAAATGCAGAAAGGGCCCATGATAATAATTGACCTGCAAATATAAAGTAGGGCCGTGATCCCACTCGACTTTTTAAAAGCCGAATTAACAAAAATGGATGCGAACACACATTCTGCCTGTTCCCTTTTTTTTTTTTTTTTTTTGTTAATTCCTATTTTAAAAAGTAAAGCACAGCAGTGGCAGTGGTGGCCAAAAGGGAGGGAGGGCAGGCTGGGGTCTCTCACTCGCCGCCTGCTGTTCCTCCTCCCCATGCCCTAGGAGTACTGTGGTGGCGGCGGCGGTGGCGGCAGCAGCCAAAAGAGTGGGCAGCCGGGCGAGCGAGGCAGTGGCACACTGAGGAGGAGGAAGAGGAGCCCGGAAGGGCAGCTGGGCAGGTGGATGAGCTGCTGGGCAACCACATGAGGCAGCAGTGGCGGCAGCCGAAAGGGCTGCCAGCAGGCTAGCAGGCAGGATACTGCTAGTGTCCTGTTCCCAAAGGAAAAATAAAGCATGTTAGCAACAAAAACAGGAGCAAGAGTTGTTTAAACAAGGGGGTTTTTAATGCGTTTTTTTTTTCGATTTACTCCTCTGAAAGTGTAGGAAGCCATTTTTCAATGCGGACAAAGAATTTTCAAAATGTTTTCAACATGCAATAAAACCCCAGTGGGAATGTGGCCTAGGTTCATTTATCTTTCTGCACACATTTTGATCAGTAATTTGATTCACGCTTCTGGACTTAGGACGTCTGGAGTTCCTAATACCTGCTTTTTGACATACCATACAATTTTTTCTCTGCATACCCCCAAAACTGAAGAAATTGGAATTCTAACAATGCTGCCATTAAAGTTCTCCACTACCAATTCCTGTCCCTTTCTGAATGTATTCTTCTTTCTGAAACAATTTGGTCATTTTGTGGACAGCTTCTCTTCAACCAGAGCTATACAAATAAATGGAGCAAAAGCAATCATACACCCTACTCCCTGTTTCTGTTCCATTCCCACCACCACAAGATGAAAGGGTTTTATTAACACATTCCACATTTGGGGCTCTCTGCTTCTGGTCTGTATTTGTCTAGTTGCAGAGGAAACTCTCTTCCAACGAAGAAATTTAACAAGGGGAAAAACTAACATCAGGCCCCCTTTTAAATCTCCATCTTCAGAAGGGATACCCCAGCTGTGGGTTTTGACTTCCTTCTACCCACAAATGCTTTCCAGATCAATGCAAGGTTGTTTTCATTTGTTGCAGAGTGGAAGCAGGGTAGCACTGCACATCTTTAGTCTACGACTTTTGATCTTATATAATTGCAGGATATTACCATTGTTTTCAAAGGCTTTTCCTAAAACGGGCTCCCCCCCCCTTTCCTCTCTCTCCCTTCACCATTTAGTTTTAATGTATTTTACATAGGATCATAGGTCTCGGATGAAAACAGTTTTCTTTGATCAAATCAATTGCCTTTTAGTGTGCCAGGGCTGAAATAAGAGCTCACACATAATAATAGCAACAAAGTTTTTTGTTTTTTTAATGCAGATTACATACAGTAAATCATCAGTTTATTGAATCTGTCACCATGCAGCCTTATATTGTATCAAATTTTCCATGGAGACGTCTAATTTTGAATAGGGACAACAAAGTAAAAGATACGGAGAAATGTGAGAGTGAAGAAAAAATAAGGCCTGGTTTAAACCCGGAACGACGATATAAGGTGTCACCCTTAATGGGATATTTCCGCTTGAGTAGCAGAATATATCCCATTGACTTCCTTTTGATACATTCCCATGGTAATTCAATACACCGTCAGTTTGTTATGAGAGACAGTTTGGCTTAGTGGTTAGGGAGCTGGACTCCTATCTGGAATACCGGGCTTGATTCTGTCCTCCTCCATGAAGCCAGCTGGGTGACCTTGGGCTAGTCACAGCTCTTTTCTGAGCTCTCACAGCCCCACCTACCTCACAGGGTATCTGTTTTGGAGAGAATAACAGAAGGTTTGTCAGCCACTTTGAGTCCCCTGAAATGGGTGAGAAAAGCGAGGTAGAAAAGCAACTCTTCTAATAATAATAATAATGATTTGTCTGTTTTTCTTTTGCTATTTTTGTTTACCACCCTCAGACTTATGTCATAGGGCAATGCACAATTTGAAATAAATTGAAATAAACATTAACAATGAGTCACCATCAGAACTTCTGTCAGTTATTTGCAGTGTCATACTTGGGCCCAAGCTAAATGTTTAAATATTTCTTTACCTGAAATTAGTTGAATTTAGTTTGGAATTTCTTAGCAGGAGATGTGTTGTGGTATTTGCAACTAGCTTGGATAATTTCTAAAACATTTTGGACCTGTTCATGGAAGTCAGGCCACCAAACTTTATTAGCTTTGATAATGACAACCTCTGAACTTTGGAAGGAAGGCTACCGGGAGTAGGGATATGCACAAATTTCATTTGAATTCGAGTCGATTCAAATACTCTAATATTTGATTCAATTTGAAATTCAAAAATCCAAATTTTCAAAAATTCAGTTCAAATCTGGATTATCCAGATCCGTATTTTTGAAAATCTGATTTGAATCGAATGGTACGAATGTTGGGAACATTCGTATCTGATTTTTGAATTTGCGCACATCCCATTTTTGTCCCGTTTACATCGCGTTGTCATCCTGTATTATAAGCACAAATAGACCCGATATTTGGATGCGATATAAACGGATCTATTCAGTCAAATTATTCAAAAATCTGTAGCGGATTTTTGGATATTCGAAATTCGATCTAATTCAGAAATTCGGATTTTTGAAAATCTGATTTGAATCCAAACGTCAATATTCATTGAGTTCAAGTCAGATTTTTGAATTTTTGAAAATCCCTAACTGGGAGACTAAGGGCGTTTAATGCTTGCTGAAATTTTGACTTCCATTTTTATGGAGACATTGGCCCTTTCTGCAGTATTTGACAATTATGACTTCTTCTTTTTTCTTCTGCAAAAACCAATATGTGTTCCCTTTTCATTGCAGCACCTTATTCTGGACTCAGTAGTTCAGAGAGATGCACCCACAACTCCATGGTAGAATAAAGCAGTACTTTTGGTCTTACAGGCTGCATCGCTAGTTCGCTTTGTGTCATGAGGTGTTTCCGCACTACTCTTCCCATCCACTGGAATGGAAAGGACCATGATGACCCAACATTGACTAGTGCTTGCACTTGAGTGCTAGTCAGCTTTGCCCACTCCCTCCCTGTGGGATAGGATGCCGTATTCAATCCCGGGGCCTGGATCGGCTCTAGGAGCAGCCATTTTGGTAATGGGGCCTCCACAACTGTGTGTGCGTCAGTGCCGTCACCTTGACAACACTGACACTCTACACACACACAGTCGTGTCTATGGTGGTCCGAGGTCCCAGTGCACTTGCATGGGACCTCAAACAACCCCAGAGTGCGGGTAAGACCAAATGGTCAAGCCACTAGACAGTTCAGGTACAGTAAGTAATAAGGTAATGTTGGTTAATGCGTGCAGCATGATTTAATGCTCCACACCTAATCAACTATTAGTGTACTTCTGGGGCCGGAGGGCACCCTTGTAGGGTATAACAGCTTACTCAATGTGCGCATGCTCTTCCCCAGAGGTGCACTAATTATTGACTAGAGGCCATAGTGTGAATAGTGTCATCAGTTGCTAACACAGAGGTCAGGATGTCACATCAAAGGGTATCATCTTCAACACCCCAGCAGAGGACCCTCCCTCATAACTGCCACCCACCCACAGGCGGTGCAGTTCTCACTTGCCTGTGATAATGAAGAGGAAAGGAAACTGGGGGAACGGCCACCATCTTCAGGCTCTTGCGTTGTTTCTTCCTTCCCAACTGCCTCCTCCATCAGACTTCAGGACCACATTATGTAAAGGAGTGGAGGAGAAACCAACTATCAAATGCCAATTAAACATGGATCAAAGGTGGAGACCAGCAATTTATTTACAGTTTATTGAGTCAGTTTGGTGCAGTGGTTACGGAGCCGGACTCTTATCTGGGAATACCGGGTTTGATTCCGCCCTCCCCCATGAAGCCAGCTGGGTGACCTTGGGCTAGTCACAGCTCTCTTCTGAGCTCTCACAGCCCCACCTACCTCGCAGGGTGTTCTGTTGTGGGGAGAAGAATAGAAAAGCTTTGTCAACCGCTTTGAGTCCCCTTAAGTGGGTGAGAATAGCAAGATAGAAAAGCCAACTCTTCTTCTACTTCTACACCAACAGAGCTCTGCTTTCTGAAAACGCTCTATTTATACATTTACGGTAAATATAGCAGCTGGTAACCAGATTACAGGATTTTCCTGCCAAGATGGGTAGTTTGCCCAGGAACCCAGTTCCCAGTCAAATTCCTTGCATCCATGGGAAGATTTCCCTAGAGTTCATGGCAGGGATGCCATACATGATGTTTCTGAAATGTGTTGTTCTGTCCTATATTAAATTGTGTTATATGTTTAATTTATTGTAATCCACTCTGAGACCTGAAACAGCAGCAGCAGGAGGAATTGCCACTTTAGGTTCAGATCACATCAGGCCAACTTTCTAAAACATTTCTACATATTTCTTAGATACAAGCAATCCTCTGTTAGGGCTTTTCTGCAAAGGGCTTTATTCCAGATTATATATTGGAACAGGGACCTGCCATCTGCCTGTTAGGGTAGACCACTCAAGGCCTGCCATAGCCTGCATTAGCATGTGGGCAGCAGGTCCCTATTCCAGGATTTAATCCAGAATAAGGCCCAGTGCAGAAAGGACCTTGGGTTAGTTCTCTAGACAGCTTATTTTGTATGGTGCATCTGCTATCTCTCCAGATGTGTTTCCTGCCTTCCTTAGTACTCCAGACCTACAGGTTGTTCTGCCAGCCACTTGTATCAGTCATCAGCATGAATGATGGATGACGGTAGCTGTAGACAAGACCTGAATTCATCTATCATCCCTTTCATAACTCTTTCGATCCAGCACTCACAGTCACACCACATTGCATTCCGCTCACATTAAAATGGCTTCAATGAGAAAAGTTTAACCTTGCACACAGATGGGCAAGATCTTCATATCACCTTGACAGCACCGTGGGATAGAGATGTGCACGAATATTTTTTTAACATTCTCTTCGAATCGAATACCCAAAAATCCGATTGGATTTGAATCTTTTAAATTCACATTTAACAAGATTCAATTCGAATTTACCACATTTGTTTGAATTTTTGAATTTGAATCTGCACATACAAATGCCAACAAAATTTGTATGTGCACGTACACATCTTCCCCACACCTGTACGCATCTGTACACATCCTTATGCATCCCGTAGTTATCCCATATGCAAACCGTTTTCATCCTGTACGGATCCATACAAACGCGTATGGATGCAGGAAAAATGTGGATCTTCAAGTATGCATCATGTACAAACCTGTACACATACGAATTTTGGGACATTCAATTTGAGTTTGAATGTCGAAACTCAGCACATTCAATCGGATTTTGAATGCCTATGAATATTTGTGCAGATCCCTACTGTGGGAGCCAAGAGACATGCCACCATAAGCCCATAACAGTGTTTTAATGGTGGAGGAAGAGAAAGCACTCAACTTTCTCCCACGCTACTGCCATGCTAACACTTACGTGGACTTATTTAATTTTCCTTCCGTTAAATGGAATGGCCTTGTTTTGGGAGGCACCCAAAATGGCCAACTTCCACAGCTAGGGATGGGTGGAAAATACTTGTCAACTTCAAATTTGTATGAATTGATATTAATTCAACAATTTGTGGGTGAATCAAAAGGGTCATCCCTCCTTTGCTCACAAATAAAATGTATCCAGCCTGCATTGGAGCTTTGTAGAACCTTAAAAATAATGACAGACTAGGGCAGCGGATCCACCAGTTGAGGAAACGTCTGGTCCTGAGGCCAAGCAAGGTGGGGCTGAGTAGATGCCGGCTGACCATCTCTACCATCTTCCGGTTTGTCATCAATGAAGAGAAAATTCAAAGTAAAGAGAATAAGAAAATTCCAGCAATAAGAAATGAAGAATTGGAGCTGAAGACCTCAAATGCTTGCTTTTTGCTGTTCCCTGTTCCCTCCCACACCATTTTCCTTTTGTTTCTTGTCTCTTTAGATTGTAAGCCTGAGGGCAGGGACCTGTCTAAGATTAATATAATATTGTAACCCGCCCTGAGACCTTCGGGTATAGGGCAGGATAGAAATATAAATAAATAAATAAATAAATAAATAAATAAATAAATAAATAAATAAATAAATAAATAAATAAATAAATAAATAAATAAATAAATAAATAAATAAATAAATAAATAAATAAATAAATAAATAAATAAATAAATAAATAAATAAATAAATAAATAAATAAAAGGCTGGATCTGTCCATTCCCAGCCTCGCGTCGTCGTCCCCGGGCCATGCCCCCTTATCTGAAAATCTGGACCAGCTGCCACCCCCATATCCTCCTCAAAGGCTCAACTAGGCCTTCCAGGAATACACACAGAAAGCAGTGGTGGTGGTAGTGGCGGCAGCAGTGGCAGCAAAAGGTGAGTGGTTGGTGACAGAGGGGATGGGTGGTTCCTTTCACGCACAAACATATGATGGTTGTTTGCTCACAAAGGTGAAGCTCCCAACACCTGCAGGGGGAGGCTTTGCATGAAGCTGAACATCCCCTCCCCTTCGAGTCAATTCACGCACATCCCTATCCCCAGCCATTTCCTGTGCTACCCAAAAGAGTTATGTGTAGAAATGTTCAACTGCCTGGCTTTGTGTTGCTAAGGGTGGTGGAGGAGGCAGGGCCATGAAAACTGCACACTTGTAGGAGATGGAGCTACTCAAACATGTTGCTCTTGTTGTTGGATACCACCAAGTGACTGACTCCTGGTTGACTGTATGGACCACTCCAAGCAGTTTTCTTAGCAGGGATACAGAATTGGTTTGCCATTGCCTGTTTCCAGGGAGAATTTAGGGACTGAAGCAGACAATTGCTCTACCACTGAGCTACAACCACTCTGTGAGTGATACTAGACCAATATTATATTTGCAGGCAAATTTATCTTTAACTGTGAAGACTGGATAGCCACTTTTGATCCGGAATGAGAAGGCCTTCTTTCTTACAGAGACAGGTTTTTAATTCTGCATTAGTACTAATACTTATAATAGTCAAAACGTGGTGGATCAGTTTAACACACTTGCTCAGAATTAAGGCTCATTCACAAGCTTACTTTCCTCTAGTGAAAAGGGGATCTAAGCCGAAGAGCAACTTCAAATGATACTTATTGCTGGAAGCCCTGCCCGAGAGGAAAACCTTGCCATCCCTCCAGGGGTGATGGTCTAGTGGTGGCAGCCTAGACCACTCTACCCTCTGGATGACTCTTCAGCCTGGATGGGCACTGATATCTTGGTGGAGATGATTCTTTGTGGAACTGGGACCTTTTGTCAGCCGCTTTAGCCTCCACTTGGCCTCAGCTGCCTCAATTGATGATGATGATGATGATGTGGATCAATATTTTGTATGACATACAATTCTTATAATGTCTTTTTATTATAATGTTTTGATTATTACTTTGCTTTGTATATTTTCCTATTTGCTCTAAACCGCCTTGGGGAAATTTTCTTTTGGAAAGGCGGCATACAAATAAAATGGAAATGAAAAAATTGAAAATGTCACTGCTGCGCATCCTCACATGCTTTGAGCATGCTCGGAAACAGGAGTGTAGCACGATTTGGCAAATAACGAGTTTTCTGCCTCCACCTCCTGTGGCAAACATACTTCTCAGTAGGCATTGTAGCAAACTGTCCCTGCTGGTGAACCATAGCGACCTCTAAATCTTTCAACCATTGTTTTCTTACATACAGGATGACCACAGAGGAGATTCCTGCTGTTCCATTATTGCTGGGTCATAGCAGGGGTTCTTTTGCAAGGATGCCTATTTGTATCCTGGATAAAACGAAGGCAGGAAGAGCTCTAACCTTTTGCATGTCGTTAGACATGGATGCTGTGGAGTCATATCAAGAAACAACTTCATTTGCAAGTTAGAATGCTTTGGAATGCAAAATGAGGAACCGTCTGCTGGAAGAAATGAGGCTATACGATTTACCTTTTAGCTCGCTTTGCGGCAGTGAGAAGTCTAAAGCGCCAATCAATTAATTAGTATGATTAATCAATTCACTCAGTTACAGGTTAAAACCATGGACTTTTAATTGGAAGCTGCCTGCTGTGAAACAATATTCTGCGATGATGTAATTATTGTGGATTGCACACATCCTGGGTCAGTAAAAAGGGCATTCACATAATTTATTCCTCCAAAAGGACGTTGCATATTTGTGATATTTTGGCCCAGAGTCACCTCTCAAAATGCCGCTTCCAGAAATGTCTCCCAATCAAAGCAAAGCAGTCACATTATAGTCACACATTTAAACTTTTTTTAAAAAGTGAATTGACTTAACTAAACTTGTCAAGTGGTGAGGTCTATTCAGTGAAGCTCATAGATATAATAGATATGCATATTCTTACTAATGCTTTCCCTGGTGCCTGCAATGGCCCAGCCAGATAATTTATTTTCTCCTTTCCAGACTTGGGCTGTGTTCACATATGATGAAAAAGGCACCACTGTGGCACTGAGAGACAGTATAGAAATAAAGAAAAGAAGAAGAAGAGTTGGCTTTTCTAGCCCACTTTTCTCACCCACTTAAGGGGACTCAAAGTGGCTGACAAAGCTTTCTGTTCTTCTCCCCACAACAGACACCATGTCTAGCTGTGAGAGCTCAGAAGAGAGCTGTGACTAGCCCAAGGTCACCCAGCTGGCTTTGTGGAGGATGGCAGAATCAAACATGGTATTCCCAGTTAACAGTCCAGCTCCTTAACCACTAGACCAAACTGATTTGCAAGTGAGCCTGCCCCTGCCCCTCTCATTTATATTCTGGATAGAAAAGGTGGATTAGAGAATAAGAATACAGGTATCACAAGCCACCATCTCTTAAGGCTGTTTCCACATTTATGGAGGCTGGGCTGCTCCAACTGGGACTGTTCCAACAGGAACAATTCTCCTGCTGGAATGGTCCATCTGTCCTGGAACAAGGCCATTCACACTTTTAGAGCCTGCTCTGGAACAGACCCTGTGCCACGCTGTGCCGCTCCAAAGCTTACAAGGGGTCCAATGGCCTTGAATGGAAGTTTCAAGTTCTACTTCGAAGAAACCTGATACAATTTTGGGGGGCTCCTGGAAGCAGTGCGGGAAGTATGCCACTTCTAGTCACCCTGCTAAAAGAGGAAGAAGAAGTCCTGGCTGTCAACTTTGGAAGATCTCAACATTGGCAGGGGCCACTAGCCACCCATCTGACCTTGGACCAGATCACTCAGAGTGTCCTCAGGCTCAAGAAAGTTGGAGATCTCTGATCTGGTTAAAATATTTGATTTCTAGCAAAAACTAGTCTGGCATAAAGAAGCTATGGTTCATAAACAACTATATGAAAGAAAATTGTCCTTTGGTTTATTTATATAAATATTGCTTAGTCATCACAGATCATGGCTGTAGCCAGAATTAATCTCCATGAGTTTTTTCTAATCTTTCCTATATCGGAGAAATAGCCGTATTAGTCTAATTTGAAAAGTCCAGCAAGGTAGTTAGTAGCACTTGGAGAATAACAGGAGAAGGGGTGGTGGCATGAGCTTTCGTAGACACGTCTACTTCTTCAGATGATAGGTGACCCAATATCAGTAACTAAGTCTGTTCCAAGTGCTACTAATTACCTTGCTGGACTAATCTTACCTAGTGACCATCATATCTCACTCCCGTGAGTTTCACAATGTGTATGAAGAAATAATTATTTCTATGAGGTCCTTAACTTGGAGGTCCTTAACACCTGGTTCTGCTTTCTACCTAGTGTGGCATCTTCTGCCCTAGGAGAGTGGAACCTTTACTAAGTCCTCTGCAAAAGTTTCTCCCTATTTCGGCAACTCAGACAAAAGGAAGTCTTTCATACGTTTAAGGAAATTTTAACTCAGATTTTTTTAAAAATAATAATAATAATAATATGAAGAAAATGGATTCCAGATGTGTCAGATCTGAATCTGCAGTGCCCTTGACGTGACAGTAACAGAAAAGAAAAGATTAACACTTGAGTGCTGCCAAGTTTCTCCCACATCTTCTTCCTTCCAAATCCTAGTACCATGTGCTAGAATGCACTTTAAAGAAAAAGTAAATGTTTATCTTGAGGCCAATTCACATTTGTCCTGCTAGTGCACACTGGGGTAGCTTCTGGGAAGCACCATCAACACTTGCAAGAGCGTTTCCACATCAGAAATGTCTCCTGCTATGCCAGAAGCCACCTCAGCGGCTACTAGCAGTGGTGCGTGAAAATGTGCATCACATGCACCCACAAACCTACCTTTCCTAGCCACCGGGGAGAGCCTTTGCACCTCTTCTGGTGCTGGGGAATAGCTGATGTGCTGTACAAGCACACTGGCATCTCAGGTAACCAGAAACGAGATTGCATATGTGTGGTGTGTCAGCACATGCACAGTTGTGCCACCCTCCGAGGATACGATGGCGGCACCCCGACCCAGGTGAGTGTCAGGATGGGAAGCAAAGTGCGGAAGGGCCCCATGACTTTTTCTCTATATGCAAAGCCTGGCTGACCTTTTAGCCTCTTGAGCACTAACTGCACTTCTGATGTGACTTTTTTCTTCTGGGAAGCACCATCTGCACTTGCAGGAGGCATTTCCACATCAAAAATGTCTCCTACTATACCAGAAGCTAACTCAGTGGCTACTAGCAGGGGTTTATCATACACTGAAATCTTTAGCAATAAACACACAGAATGAAGTAAAATCCAGATATAAATATTAAACAACAACGTACCACAGTTATATATTATAAACAACCAAACATTTTACTTAATTTACAGAAAAAAGAAAGTTACCTCTGAATATATATATATTCATAAATTTTCAATTCACTTTATCAAAAAGTCAAGGGGTGATTTAAGGCAATCACACACTGAGATTGGTTGATTTATTGCATTCAGTAATGGACCCCATATATCTATGAAGGAGATCTTAATTATTTGTCCTTGGAATAGCTTAGGGTTGACAGAAAATAAACTCAATTACAAACATTCTGCAGCTGCTAAACACTGTTCTCTCCGATTATTGCTTACATGGAAGTGTATACAAAAAGGAAGCTTGGGCTCCTCCCAACACTCACAGCAGATGGTGTATCTGAAGTTCTGCAACATTTTCAGTTTTCTATCTACTCTTGTCTTCACAAACAGAAATATCTTCACAAACCCTGTTCAGCAATACGTACACAGAAATATATTATATCCTCAAATAGGGAGCTGCCATATGAATGCTGAATGATAGGGTCAGATGGGTCAGAAAGCTACAGGCCACTTGGTCTAGTGGTTAGGAAGCCAGACTCCTATCTGGGAATACTGGGCTTGATTACATACTCCTCCACAAAGCTAGCTAGGTGGCCTTGGGCTAGTCACAGGGCTCTTCTGAGCTCTCACAGCCCTACCCACCACACAGGGTGTTCTGTTGTGGGGAGAAGAATAGAAAGCTTTGTTAGTCACTTTGAGTCCCCTTAAATGGGTGAGAAAAGCGGTTTAGAAAAACCATCTCTTCTTCTTCTTCTTCTGCTATGGCCACCAACCAATCAGGACCATGGAAAATCCAACTAGCAGTAGCCTAAGGGTGCCTCCGCATTGGACCTTTAACACACATAAATACCCATTAAGGACGGATTTCTAAAACTTCGTCCACACTACAAAACACATTAGAGACACATGCGTCCGCACTGTCTCTAATGTGTGCTAAGTGGCCCTTAAACCAGTTTCCCAGAAGACTACATTGAAGGTAGTCTTAATGGGTACTTAATGTGTACTTCCACGGTTAAGACACATCCATTTCAGATGTGTCAGCACTGCGAAAGTGTCCCTAACTGGGCCCTCCCCCGGCCCGCCATGATTGGCTCCTCTGGAGCTGAGCATGGCGAGCTGGGGGTCTCCTATCTCGGGGCTCCCCCTCACCCCAGAAGACAAGATCTCCATGATGCCTTTATTGCTCTGTGAATGCGCCAAAGAATACTGCTGTATCCTCCCTGCCATGCATCCACAAGTAATAACAGCAAAGCTGTTTGTCCCACTCTGGGTTTGCACTGGTGGCCTGGTGGCCTAGACCACCAGAAGGTCACCTTATCAGCCATCTAGGTCATCAAACACAGGAAATGGCCCAAAATGTTCAGGGAACACTTCACGCATCAAGATCACCACCAGGGGATACCTAGCTGTGATTTCACTGGGTGCAATGGTTGTGGCAGCTGGGACCAGGCAAAGAAGAAGAAGATATGGCTCTACCCTGCTTTTCTCACCCATTTAAGGGATGTCAAAGAAGCTGAAAAAACTTTCTATTCTTCTCCCCACAACAGGCACCCTGTGAGGTAGGTGGGCCTGTGGTTGCTCAGAAAGAGAGCCATGACTAGCCCAAGGTCACCCAGTTGGCTACACAGAGGAATGCAGAATCAGACCCAGTGACTATGAGATATGAGTCCAGCATTCTAACTAGAAGACCAGACTGGCTCACACCAATCCTGCAGTGACCTTCACACTGACCCTACAGTGACCTTAAGGTCCCTTGTGGGTCTTTTTTTGACTGCAAACTGTGGCTTCTGTTATTTAGATGGGAGAAATGCCAAGTTAGTCTCCCAGTATTGATATATTTGTAGGACTTGTTAAATTGAGGATATTATTCCCAGTTTGAATGTGACTTGTGTATAAATTGTGATGGATGTTTCTAAGATGGCTGCCAAAATGTAATGCTGGCACATTGCTTTAATATAGATGTCCATGTCATGCATGGTCCACTTTGGTTAGATGTGCATAACTGTTTTCAATTCAGTGGCAATTAGGTTGTGGAGATAACTAGTTTTATATGATAGTTATGACTTAATTGATGTGGTTAAATGCATTATTAACCAGTGGAGAACAAATTAGGCCATTAATAGCCTTTTCTTGTCCCTTTTCACCCTTTAATAAACTACTGTTTTTTCAGCTTGCTTCTTAGTCCTGCATTCATGCTCCACTGCTCTTGGAATCACATAGAGGCACCGTATACTATTAATAATAATTTGCATTACCTTTGCACTATTTCTCAAAGGTTGCCAAGTGGTTTACCAATACTAATTAAGTTTTACAGTTCTTTTGATGCTGTTCTTGTCCTCCTTATTAACTTCAGATCTACATTTCTGCCTGCAATTCAGTGGCCAAGTACTATGCACCTTACTGGAACCTGTCCAGACTCAGAGAATCATCTTAGGAACATTGTGAAATTTAGGTCGTTTCTAAAATCAGTTTCAGGATGTTCTTGGATAGCATCTGGAGATTGATAACTTATTCCAGATTCCCCACACACACACCCCAGACCTCTGGGTTTTCCTGGGTTTCTCTTGAGCTGCATTTTTAATTACCTTCTTGATTCATAAGAAATTATGTAGATTTAAGCCATCTAAAATCTGCATCCCTTGATGGATGCTGTGATTTGTAAATTTTTTGTTCAACATTTTTAATTCAATGTTTCTGTGGTCACAAAAGAAGAAAACCAAATAGAGTTAATCACATCAGTTAATCACCTAGCTTTGCCTCTGTGATCCTATTGGTTGTGCTTCTGCTCCACCTGTATGACCCTTCTGGGCCCTCCTCTGGCTGGACCTGACTCTGGCCACATTCCATGAATGCAATTTTTGGGATTTGATTCAAATCAAATGTCTGAAAATTTGAATCAATTTGAATGCTTAAAATTTGAATGTATTCACATTCGATTCAGTTTGAATACATTCAAATATATTTGTGCAAATTTTCAATCTGTAATTGCAATCACGAATGTCAACATTTGTATGTGTCCCTACACATCCTGTACGCATTCTGTGTTTATCCCGTATGCCTCCCATTTTTGTCCCATACAGATCCGTCTGAATAATTCATACAAATGTTTCAATAATTCAAAATTTGTTTGAATATTAAAATTCAAATTTATAGACAATGAATTCGAATCCCAGTGTCCAAATTTGAACGAGTTTGATCAAATTTTGAATATTTTGAATATTCGTGCACATCCCTAGTTCCCACTAGGCAATTTAATGCAGGTTTTAATCCAGGTTTTTAAAATCATCAGCAAGGTCTGTTTTTTGGCACTGTCAGTTTGTAATACAAACTTGCAGGGGAGAACCCTTCCCTCCCTCCTCCCCCAAGTAGAACCCCTTCCCTCCCTCCTCCCTCAAGCAGAATCCCCTCCCCTCCCTCCTCCCCCAAGCAGAACCCCCTCCCTATGCAGTCAGTAATTATACACCATCATACCCTGACTGCATCAGGGTGGGCAATTAAAACTCGATCCCCTATATAAACCTTCTCCCAGAGATCATGGAGATTTTGTACACCACTTCACCCCTCATGTTAAAAAAAGCAGTAGAAGATCACTTTCCCTTTGTTTTGCATGAGAGTGGCAGATCAGGACTGCACGAAACGGCAGGGGGGTGAGGCTAAAAGGTGGTTATTGAAAAGGTGATGCTGGAAGAGAGAGATCAGGCAGGATTTTACACAGGAGCCAACAGCTTTCATTATTGCTTGCTGAAACTCTTTGTAAAATCAAACACTTCCCCTTCACCCGATACATCTGATCTCTTGATACATCTCATCCCTGATACATACTGTATATCTCTTGTTTTACATCTCACTCCTGGATACATGTATCTCTGCTGCAAGCTGTCCTCCACCCCACCTCCTGTTCAGCCAGCACGATCCCTTTGGTACATAATGGTAGACAGCCTGGGCAGAGCTAGGGGACGAAGGCAGGGGAAGTACAGCTTCTCATTGGGTCAGGGGAAACTAAGGAGAATGCCCCTAAACCATGGTTTCCTCCCCCTAAAACTCCACTTGTGTTCCCATTGCTAAATAGTGAGGATTATGTCTAGGGTGTTTCCACATTGGCCGCCGAGAAACAGATTTAAGAAAATAGGGACAAAACAGGGATGGATCCAAGGAGGCCCCACGCGTCCGCATACATGCGGGGAGGATGGATTCTGCCGGCCAGATCCTCTGAGTGTTGTGTGGAGACTGCAGCACCCATTCCAAGGGGCATCTGGCCTCCCACACCATTGACGCTGCCTCCGGAGCTGAGGGACTGGAGCATGCAGCTGCCAGTCACCGTGTGTTTACACTGGCACATGGAGTGTGGGGGAGGGGCTTCAGAGGAAGGCCGGACTGCTTCCACCCTTTCCAAGATGGCGGCTGCCAGCACATCTGCCCCCTCGCCTCTCTGTGTGCAGAAGTGTCCTGCTTCCAAATGGATCAAGGCGAGGGGCCAGATGGAAGACCTAATATTCGAGGTCTTCCTGGAGGCCGGATCTTTCAGCAGAGAGACCCCATTAAGAATGGGTCTTGTGCACTGGAGTGTGGAAGCAGCCACCACAAAGGGTCCTGGATCCAGCCTCCAATGTGGAAGGTAAGTACTGTATGTGTCGTGTATGTGTTCTTAATGGGGCTTCCACAGCCAGTGCGGAAACACCTTTAGATCTAGCAGCCAGACCTTTTTTAATCCGAATAGGGATTCTCCACATTTTGGGACCTTTAGTCCACGGAAATGAGAGATCCCTTGGAAACTGGTGGGATAGTCAGAACTTGGGCTGATTTCAAGCCTGCCTAAATCCTGTGTCAGCATGGGGCCTCAATGTCCCACTGTGCCAAGTGCAAAAAGGCTCTTAGTCTCTTTTTGCTGTTTCCAAGCCAGAATTTAGATCTTTGTGTTAAATAGCTTATACGTTAATAGCAACTTAGTGAAAGTTTATTCAGATGCCACACACATTCTTAGTATTATTGGAGTTGTCTCTCGTGGAAGCACAAATAGGAATGTACAGAAATACATCCTGCATCTATATACATTTATTTTGGATGAAGTTCTACTGAATGCAGTGGGACTTTCTTCTCAGTAAACAGGTAGAGCATCAGAGTGTTTTGTTAGCAGGATGTTCCTGCCACAGCTTTTTGAGTTAAGGGTGGAAAGGTCAACTACAAGGAGGGAGCAGGTCAATTGTCCAGTAATCTGTGGGACCCTTACATCTTGTATCTCCAATCAAAGCAAGGAAAAAGCTACAAAGCTCTGCTTCTCTCATAATGCAGGCTCTTGTAACTGGAGAAATCTACTTTACTTTTGAGAGCTGTATATATCTGCATTACTATTTTTAAAATTAGTGGTCACTAGTGATAATGAATATGTACTGTTTCTGCTACTGCTGATGACTCGAGAGCATGAATGGAAATCATCTTCTTTTTGCTCGCTTCCTACAAAGACATCTGGTTGCCCCCTGTGAAAACACAGACTACTGGACTAGTCCAATAAGGTTCTTCTTATGCTCTTCAAGATGTATTTTCCCCTTACACTGCAGTCCTTTGAAAATGAGGAAGAAAATTTATCTTAAAAACCATTTTTCCTTGTCCTATAAAAATCTTACAATTTTATTTTTTCCTTTGGAAAAATAGAAGGGGAAAATATATCTTCTGAAAAGGTTAACCCTCTCTCTGCAGGTTTTTATAATTGTGAAAGAGGTGTGCTTGATGGGGGATTCCATTCTTCTCGGACTCATATTCCACAGCTGCACACATATTCCTAAGGCATTGGTGGTGGTGGGGGGGGGGAGTGCAGATACCTCCAAAGGCTATTTGCAGAGATTCAAGAAGAGGTGAAGGTTTTGTCAGTTTAGTGGTTAGGGAGCTGGACTCTTATCTGGCAGTACCGGGTTTGATTCCACCCTCCCTGTGAAGCCAGCTGGGTGACCTTGGGCTAGTCACAGCTCTCTTCTGAGCTCTTACAGCACCACCTACCTCACAGGGTGTCTGTTGTGGGGAGAATAGAAAACTTTGTCAGCCACTTTGAGTCCCCTTAAACGGATGAGAAAAGCTGGGTAGAAAAACCAACTCTTCTTCTTCTTCTTGAAAATGCTCAGAAGTAACTGGTGGGCCACCATGTGAGACAGGATACTAGTTTATATGGGCTGTGGCCTGATCATGCAGGACTCCATCTATATTCTTTTGTTCATTTTCACAGCATGGATGTGGCTTGCCCAGAGCAGCTCCCGGTCTCTTTTGTCACCAAACGGGCCACACTAATGAGCAGCCAATGCCTACGTATGAAGGCTGAGATAGGTGGCCTTCCATGTTAGTCTACAGCACTAGTGGCCTCTTTTGTCACCTTCGAGGTGACTGAAATGTTCAGTGCTTGAGGTAGCTAGCTCAGAGTTGCTCCTAGCAGCCTCAACTTCAAATGCCCTTTTCACCCCCTGGGAGTATAAGCATGGGTCCTTAGATGGAGTGGAAATGTGCTGCACCTGAATTGTGAGAAAGACTACAGGGAGCCTGTAATGGAAAAGAGCCCATCACGAATCCTTCTTGGATCAAACAAGAGATTGCATGCCTTGATTTCAGATACTCATATGAGGGTTTGCAATGAATCTTCTGTATGTACAGTTATTGGCCTGCTTATATATTTATGGCATTTATATCCCACATTTCACTCTAAAAGCCCAAAATGGTACATATCATTCTCCTTTCAGGTAGAGAATGTAAGCAGAGAACATCACATGCACTGAAAGCATTTTTCAGATATATATTCTAGGCTTATCTTCTTCACTTTTGGCACTTTGTTAATCCGAATGTAGAAGAACTTGTAATCTTTAATAAATATTTAATATTTATTGAAGTTAGTTCGCTCATGTTACAAGATATATTTAGTGTTGTTTTTCTCATTCAGCCAAGAAACAAGAAACTGATTTCCAGTTAATGGGGAGGGGCTCAAAGCATATCTTTTATTGGTTATTGCGTCCTCAAAATGATTTGGAGCTCTGTCATGAATTTCTGGGCACAGATTTCAAGCTGATTGTGTTTAAAGGTCTCTGTACCCAACTTTCACAGTCCATAAAGCTAAGTCTAAAACTGTGTGTAAGCTAGTTAAAAAATAATAAAATTGTATTAAAATGTTAATGATTCCATCTTGTTCTTTGTTTATGTCAGATTCTAAAGTCACTGAGATGAAAATAATACCATGGTAGAGTGGAAAAAATAAAGCAATTGTAAGTATTTCAAATTCTGAGGAAGCATTTTGATATTGATTTGCATTTAAATGAGTTTCTGAAAATAAAAGTAAGAAGCACTGAACAAGAGATGTGTTAGCCAGTGGATAATCCAAGACAAAATATGAATGGACAGGGTAGAAATGTGGAACTGAGAATATTCTAGGAGAACCACTGATGGAACTTTTTGTTATTTTAAAAAGTTTGTCTTAGCCCTGAAAAAATGTTAGCTTCTGACCCTTCTAGCTCTTCCACCAATGCTTCTCCTAAAAAACCATTTACTTTCAAATATCATTATCTCTCTTGGGCTTTTTCACACTTAACTTACGAAGGATAGTATCCCACTGAAGTTCAGTTCAGGAATAGTAGCAAGCATTCACACTGTGAGCGCTGGCCCTGTCCTCAATTTACCTGGGGGCTGTTGCAGTGCAGACAATCTACCTGAATTGCTATAGCAGTTGTGATGTGACATGGCCGTGACTGTGCACTAGGGAAGCGTGTGAATATTCATAACAGTCGTTATTCGTAAAACTCCATACGAATTCAGACAGTCATGCGCAAATCAATTGCTACAACATTCATACACTAACCTTCATATGAATACAAATGTTTCAGAACATTCATATGAATAGTTTGGTCATTCGTTAAATTGGGGATACGTATCAGATATGTATCGGATACTTATGCGTCTGTATCAAATATGTATTGGATACATATGCATTCATATCAGATATTGGTACGAATTTGTACAAATACATTCATATCAAATAGAATCGTACCACATTCGAAGGGGATCTACTCAAACAAATACAGATTTTCTAACATTTGATTCATTACAAATCAAATGCCAAAAAAAACCATTTGCGCAATCTCCGAGTAGATTCGAATGTCATAAAATCTGATTCGATTCAGATATTTAAGATCCTAATGCCTTAAAATCCAATTCAAATCTATAACATTCAGATTCATACGATTGAATGTTAGATTCATATTTAAAGATACAAATGCATTCATATCTGTTACATATATCTGTGCGCATGCTGGAAAAAATCCATATGCATCCCGTATTATCCTGTATGCATCCTGTTTTAATCCTGTATTTTAAGTGCAAGATATGGGTAATTTTTGGACAGATTTGTATACGACAGATACAAATCTACACATTCAAATAATTCAAAATTCTGTATCGGATTTCCAAAAATCTGTATCCAAGTTCGAATGTAAAACTCAGATTTTTGAACATCAGATTCGATTTTGAATGCTGGAATCCATCAGATTCGAATCAAATATTTGAGTTTTCAAATATTCATGCACATCCCTAACTGGAACTACAAATGCTGCACAAACAGATTTGTTTGCTGTTGGTTTTGTGCCATCAACTTTGTGTCTTGCAAATAAGGTGTCCCGGGGTGTTTTTCCACTGGCAGAAAGTACCCATTTTAGCACCTATTAAGGACGCATTTGGCTGAGAGCTGGATGACCCCATTTCCACCACAGACCCCATTAAGGACACATTTGTTTCCACTGCAGCTCGGGAAATCCGGATCATATGGGTCCTTCAGGGCCTATAATCCAGAGTTTGTGTAGACCCCATTAAAGGGGTCTACAATGGTGTCTTCAGCCTGAAAATCCAGATTGTAGGGAGCCTGTTTCCACTACAATCTGGCAATGGAGTCTAGAGGAGGCTAAGGGGAGGGGTGCCCATGGGGGGGGGGCAAAATCAAAGCTTCAAAGTCCCTCCGAACTCCCTCCGAAGGCAACTTTCAGAAATTAGCGAAGGCTTCAAAGACAAACCCCTTGCGAGAACAAAGGGGACTGTTACCTTCAGGCATGGAAAGAGGTGCATATTAATAAGGCTCACAGGGACTTCAGAGCCATTGCTAACCTCCGAAGGCAACTTCAGAGGGACTCCGGAGTCTTTGCTAATCTCCAAAGGCAACTTCGGAGATTGCACACCCTGCCCCCCAAAACACCTGGGATGACAGGCAGACCCCTTGTGGATCAATCCGGATTTGCAAACAGGTGCTCCAGTGTTTCCACAGCAGGGAGGTTAGTACCCATTGCTGTTTGGGTGCTCGAGCACCCATGGAAACACATTGGGTACTTCCCTTAATCCAGCTCTACTAAATCCGGATTAAGGGAAGTACCCATTCCTTAGATCTGGATCATCTTAGATCCGGATTAAAGGAGTGTGGTGGGAAAACGACCCCAATTAGCCCCCGCAAATGGGTATATTCTTCAGCCAATGATTGGTCACCTCCCCCATTTGTCCCCAGTGGAGACAGATCTGGAACTGGATATGTGGCTTAAGATGCCAAATTTATCCATGATTCCCACGAAGCTTTATTTAAGCCACATTTGTTTCTTACATTACAATGTTACCTTCAAGAAATGTTCTCGGAGATCTGTGGGATTTACATAGATCTGAGCAATTGGAAATCCATTCAAGGCAAATTTCCTAAAACATTGCTCAAAATATGCAGAAGTTTAATCTTTCCTGACCATCACCCTTCAAAGATGCTAATATTTTTCGTACTGCTGAGTCTGAGAGGAAATAATTACGCATTGGTGAAATCATGGAACTAATGAAATTCAAGTATCTTACATTCTTGAGCCTAATATGAAAATGCTCAACCCAAAGGGTGCATTCTCAGTGGCTGCAATTTTGACCTAGGGTGTGTCCAGACAATTAAAGCTGTCTTAAAGCTCTGAATTCCCTGAACATCCACTTCCCCTCACCCCAACAGGATGGGATGATCAAGGCTGTTTTTGCACTAGTAATGAACACCCCACTAGGAACCCATTAGCAACCCAATAGGTATTCAATTGGCACAGATCTCATGTGTACTGTCGACACACAAGACCCCTTAAGAACCCTGTCCTGAACGTGCTGTATCCACGATCGCTGGCAAAATCGAGATTTAATGGGGTCTTTGCACCCTTTAGTTTGGATTACGAGTAGACCCCATTAAAGGTGTCTTCAATCCAGTCTCCCATCTTTAAGACCAGATCAGAGGTTTCTACTGGGGCAATAGGGTCCAGGGATGGGCCTAGAGGTCACCATTTGCAGCAGAGCGGCTTCAGCTTCTCCCCTCAACACACTCTATGTAGGTCCAGATGTCCTTCATAGGTCGTTTGTCCTTTTCTACAAAGCTGAGCACAAGCTTCGTAGCAGTTACATAGGCAACTACAAAGCCTTGGCTCTCCGCCGCATCTACTGTAACTGGAAGTGACCCTGTGATTGACAGCTACATGGGCCAATTGCACCACGCCACTGGCGGACTTTCCTGCTTGGGCCTAATTGGACCTAAGTGGAGTCCCAGGATGGGTGTCACGGCATCTGCAGGGCAGCCCTGCATAGCACCCATTGCCACCAGGTGCTAGATGGCCTGTCTGGATGTATGGGGCCCTCACAAAGATGTGAATCTTCGAGGACCGGATTTCAAAGATCCGGATCTTCTAAACCTGGATTAATGGAGGTGAGTGCAAAAACAGCCCAAAACTCTGCAATATCCTCCCTCCAGGGAAGGGAAAGGGCAAAATTAAAGGCTGCTGATAAAACAGTAGTTTTAAGAGCACACTTTCCCTTCTGCTGCTGCACCGCCACTGTTTGATGGTCTTGTGAAAAGTAGCAGTAGCAGTTGCAAAGTTTTTGCTGATATCTGGAGGCACCCCTATTCAGAGTCTGAAGGCATGAAATCTAGAAAAAGGTAGCAGCCATGTCACAGCCTCCAAAATCCTTGCTGCTGCAGAAAGAAAGATTTGCAGCTCCAAGTTTTCTGTCTTTGTGGCTTTTGCAACAGACTTGAAATTAGGTATTGCACAAATATTCAAAAATTCAAAAATCTGATCCGAATCAGACAAATGTTGACATTCGAATTCAGATCCAATTAAATAACATTCGAATTTAAACATTCAAACAGCTTTTGGATTTTCCGAAACATTCGTCTGAATATTCTAATGATTTGAATGTACAGATTAGTATGTATTGCATATGAATTTGTGCAAATATTGTGTGTATTTGTGCTTATAATGCGGCATGAAAACAGGATGCATACAGAATGTGCACAGATTCATATAGCAGATACGTATATTGTCGGCATTCGTATCTTTAAATACAAATCTAACATTAGAAAGATTAGAATGTTGCGGATTTGAAACGGATTTTAAGCGTTCGAATTGAATTTTCAGATATTCTATTTGACTCGAATTCAAATGCAGGGGGAAAAAACATCCATGCACACCCTTACTTGAAATGGTCCTTGGAGTCTATCATTTTCTGTCCACCAGAAAAGTGGCATGGGTCAGTTTGTTAATTTACCTCCCTTCTCTTCTATCCCTCCCTCCATATGGAGTAGGATAAGTGAATAGGCCACACTCAGAGTCATTTTTCCTGGCCTACAGCTGGGATGACCCTGAAGACAATTTCTATAGCTTCAGGACAACTTCTGGATGCCGCTGAAATCAGATTTCTTTCACACTGATACTTCCTAGTAAATTTACTAGAAGTATCACGAAGTTATATTTCTTTCTTTCTATAACTGGCACTGGTTTGCAGTCATTATTTATAACTTTGCTGTCAAAATTGTTGGCTCTGTTTTATGAGGCATTCTGTAACCTCAAGCAGAAAACTAGCTTGCCATAATTTTTCCCGAACTTGAAGTATTTACATGGAGCGGGAAGACAGTGATGGGTTACAATGTGTGCTACGAAATGGAAGTATATTTTATAGGAGGTAGAGAGAAAGAATACAGCATGGGAGTTTCTTTCTACAGCACAGGTTGTTACGCGAACTGGTTTTTATTGGGGAAATTAGCTACCAGTTCACACAACTTTGGGATCTTACAGTGAAAGTGTTGATTTAACAATCAACTCACTGTTTGGGGGGGACACAGAGGAAGACCAAGCTTGTCTGCAGTTCCCAAATATCAAAAGAAGTATTATGTTTCTACAGAAACACAATTAAAGCCAGTACAGGAAGATGAGGCCAGCATTGAGGAGGAGGAGGAGGAGGAGCATGAGAAGAAGAAGAGGAGGAGGAGGAGGAGGAGGAGATGGTTTTCCTAGCCTGCTTTTCTCACCCATTTAAGGGGACTCAAAGTGACTAACAAAGCATTCTATTCTTCTCCCCACAACAGAACACCCTGTGCGGTGGGGGGGCTGTGAGAGCTCAGAAAAGCCCTGTTACTAGCCCAAGGTCACCTAGCTAGCTTTGTGGAGAAGTATGGAATCAAGCCCACTATTCCCAGATAGGAGTCCAGCTCCCTAACCACTAGACCAAACTATTCTAGGGATGTGCATGAATGTTCTATACATTCAAAATTCGACTGAATACGATCGAATGTGGACATTTGAATTTGAATAGAATGTCTTCACATTTGAATTTAAACATTCAATGAATTTCGAATGTTCCAAATCATTTGTTCAAATCATTAGAATGTACAGATACGTATGTATTCTATACATATCTGTACGAATATCATACTTATCTGTACGCATTTGTGTTTATAATACGGAACGAAAACGGGATGCATACAGGGTAAAACAGGATGCGTGAGAAATGTGTACAGATATGTACAACACATACAAATGTTGTCCACATTCATATCTTTGAGTACAAATGTTGTCGATAATCGTATCTTCAAATTCGAATCTAACATTCAAACTAATAGATTTGAAAGTGTTGGATTTGACTCTATTTTTGTTCCATTCGGATTCTAAACATTTGAATTGAATCAGATGTTTTGACATTTGAATCAACTCAAATTTGAATGCAAAAAAAAATTGTGCACATCTCTATTCTATTCACTTAGGCCTCTGGTATGCAATTAGAGCTGTGCAAATAGGCCCCATGTCTCCACAGATCATTCAAAACATATTGAATGGAAATTGAACCCTGCCCATCTCCACAGCACCCCCAGCCCAAGGTGCTGAGCATGTGAGAAAGGTCCTCAATGCCTCTTCAAGGCACCAAAACAGAAGCAAATCTGAACCTGCTTCTGGAGGACTGGTCTATCAAGCTCCTTTCTGAAGTGAACTGAGGACGTGAGGGTATCCTTCTCGGGCTGGTCCTCCGCCCCAAGGTATCTCTTGATGGTACATCTAATCATAGTACAACCCTATGGGTATCTATTTCAGCCCTACAAGATGAGCATATTAAACTTGTTTGAACATGGCAATACCAAGAAGACACACTTTCACAATTCAGCTTAGTATCAGAACAAAAAATTAAAACAATGGCTGCGTCCCCAAAAGACTTATTTGCCTCTCTATTGTCACTCTACTGTCACTCTATTCAAGCAGACTTTAAAAGTGCCATGCAAATGTGGAATAAGCGTCCGCATGAGGCTCAGCAAAATGTGCGTTTTTAACACACCTTCCGTCCCCATGGGAGCTGTGTTTTCTTTGTGCGCATCTTTTTCTCTTGTTGATAGGGTGCCAGCGGGAATGGGGAGGGACTGCGCTTGGCACGGCCACAACCAGGAAGACAAACCCTGACAAGTCCAAAGGAAAAATAGCCATCGGTTCTCTGTTCGTCTCCCAGATCTTCCGCCCCCCGAAATGGCTTCTCATGCCAGCAAAGACCGTGGCTGCAGCTAGTGACCGTGCAATCACTCATTCACTCTCACCACTTTCCCTGTTATCGCTGTCAAAATCGACCCCGTACAGTGCACGATCGCTCATTCACTCACCACTTTCCCTGTTATCGCTGTCAAAATCCACCCTGTACAGTAGCAATAATCCACCCACTTCACACCTGATAGCGACTGCAACAATGTTGCAATTCTGCACGATTCTGGCTCTTTAGTTCTGAGCTTTAGAAAGGGAAGCTGCTTGCGTTATTGCTGTGTGTGTAGGCGGCAATCCCCACCCCTTTTACCACAGAGCGTCCCCAAGGTAAATATTGAGAGGAAAACCTGCAACTTCCAAAAAGAGCGCTGAAAGTCTTATTTAAAGGGCACTTTTTTTGTTGCGGGTTTCCCTTGTTTTGTAGCACTGGAAGCGTGCTGAAAAGCCTGGCATGGGGGCGGTCAGAGGTAAAAGAACATTTTAGCACACTTTAAATTCCTTGGGGACAGGCCCAGTGAGACCATAATGTCAGTCTTTAAAGAAAACACTTTGAGGAAGGATCTCCAAATACTGTGAAATCAGCAAGGAGGATGATCTTACACTCAGTGACTGGCAGTGTATCACTCTGGATTTTCTATAATTACAAGTGAAGTCATCCACCTTATTGCAATATGTTATGTATTCACAGCTACACATACACTCATATTTCTCCAAAATATTGTCTCCTCTCTGGAGTGAAATGCATAGTTTTTATCCTATATGGTGCTTAACACATTACCTCACTTGATCGCTATTACTCACCCTCAGTAAACAAGCACCGTGATAGAAAAAAAACATGCTGAATGGGAACCAGAACACCGTGTTTCTGCATTGAGAGGTCAAAATGACATAAAACAGGCAACTATCTTCAGTAAGGATTTAAATAGTTCAGCTTTGCAAAAGCCCAGTAACTCCAGACTTGACCAGCATCCAAAAGTGTTGTATCCAGACACATCATCTTATTTTTAAATCAGATTCCTAAGGGGAAAGTAGGGAAAGTCAATGTTTGTAACACCTCTTCCTTTTGCCTTGGACTGATGTTCTCATTAACTTATGACAGCTCAAAAATTCCACAAGGGAAGCTTAGATTTTTCAAATTCTGTACTGTACTGGATTATTTACCACCAAGTCTAAGAGTTGTGCTGAGCTATGAGAGAAGTTTGACTGTAGTTGGAAGACAACATTTGGATCAAGTGCTCTTGCCTTTTTTGATCAATGTACTTTTAAAGACTCCAGAGGTTCAGAGAATGTATTTTGTTGGCAGTTCCAAGCAAACAGAAACTGAATGCAATTCTCAAGGTTGACTTTGGTCCTGAGAGCAGAGCTTGTATTGACTGTTTTATATGCTTGTATGTATATAAAGTATTGCTATCCTAGGGCAGTAAACTTTTATCAAATGTGGAATGAAGTAAACACACGTTTAGAAATATATAAAGTGTAATGTGGGTACATTAGTTGCATGGAAAATCAGAGGCAACTCAGACTATAAGGAAATTAAGGATACTGATATTTTCAAAAAGTATTTGTTTGATAAGACTCTGTGTGGATATATCTATGCCAGAGACATGCATGAGCTAAACCTCAGCTACTTTTGAGCCAGCTCAACCAGTTCAAGTTTGGTTCACCCGTAGGAAATAATGGGGAAACCTATCTGCCTTTGCTCATGACCATAAAATATCAGCAGAGGCTTGGCTACCAGGGCAGCTGTCAATCAATCTGATGGTCTGTGACCACAGACAGTTCATCTGGTCACCATTAATTTGCTCCACATTCAGCAATGCCCAAGAAATCATCACTGCTGTAGAAGTGTACCCTCTCCCCTTCTCCTTACCAGTACACAGTGAGAGAAAGGAAAGATCAGCACTATCCGGTGTTGTTCATCTGAAAGTCATAGTAAAAAACTTGACTGTGTTGGATAGTTGTTGCATGACTTTCTCCCTACATGCCCTGTACAAGGAAGATAATCCCACCCTGCTAAAACTGGTACATGAAGCAGCCAGTGTGGCTGGAAGTAGCAACCATTCCCCATCATAGATAGGGGAGGCTTAGGACCCTTGAGACTGGTCAGCACAATTTGGGTGTTACGGTAGTCACAACCGTATCAGCCACCACCACTCCTTCCCTTGCTAGAGGAACCTCAGGTTCCTTAGCATGGGAGGGGCTCCTCCACACCAATTGTAGCTGAATCTCTTGCTGTTGTTGTAGCTCAGGAACACCTCCCTGAGAGAAGGCAGGCCAGTGGGCCTCTGTTTTCAATAGCAGTGGTTGGGGAAGTCCTGCCATGGAAGTCACATTAGTGGCAATTGCAGTGGCAGGAGCTCTGGGCAAAACATGCACCTGACACTGCCAAGGAAATGGTCTGTGGGAAAGTCCCAGCATTAAATGACCTACTTGGAATTAAAAGGGGATTGAAAAGCTGTCAGAATTACAGAGAGACACTTTCTAAGGGAGACTTTTCAAGCCTCTTGAAACAGGCTTCAGCAAACCTGCGGAAAATAAATATTGTTCTGTCAGGCAATATCCATTGTCTGCACATGACCCCGACCTCTGCTAAGGAAACCTTTGTGTGTGGAGATGCTCAAAGAACAAGGCTCACATATAAAGAAATAAGTTCCATTGTTCCAGCAGCTAGTCAATAGATATATGGCACCCATATTTTCATTAATGTAATGTTTAGAGCTGACAGAGGGCCATAGGTAAGCTGTATATAATTGTGAGAAAATATTTAGGGGAAATAGAGGAGTACATATTGATTATTAGGTACTGTGATCAACTCCATTTCCATAACATACAAGTGTGTTCCAGAGGCATTTTTCAGCTATCACCTCTGGATGTGACACTAATTAAAGTATACTGAGGAAATTGATCAAAGTCCTTTCATTCCTAGTTCTTTCCAGCCTGAGCAGGTAAAATTGAAGCCAAGTGGTTGGTTGGTTTTAAATTATGAAATTCTGTTCTGCAAAAATCTCTACTCTAGTGTGATAAAGGACATGATGGTCATGCTAATCCAAATACTTGAAATGAAACTCGTCACCAGATGCCAAGGTGGATTCTAAAGTCAGGACTAGGGCCCTGGTGACACACATCTAAGACAGAATGGCCTATTCATTAATTCAATCTGAGATCGTACCAGTGCTGGTCACACCTAGATCATTATAGGTCGTCCTCAGGCCATCCCTGCCTTAGGCTGCCTTCATCACACCGTTCTCCAAGATCAACCCGAACCTCCTCTTGGCTCCCCACCCCTTTTGCTGTGTCAAATCTATCTCCTTTCTTATTGGATGATGTTCTGTCACTCAAGGTACACGAGGGTGTGTGTTCGTGGTTCTTTTTTAAGCCTGCTCTCCCATCTCCATTTCCCCCTTCCCTTTTGGTGTGCTTTCCTTCTCCATGCAATTAATTTAAGTAATAATAATGATAAATTTGTGGGAAAACACTAGATAGAGGAATCATACACATAAACTGAGGAAAAAAGGGGAGGTGCCTCATGAACTCCATGTGTGCACATTGGCTGAAAACCTGGACCCACCCACCACGGCACTGTTCAGCCTCCTTTAGCCCATTCCCCAGCTCACAACTGAGGAAGTGAAGACATCCCAAGTTGAGGATTCCAGTTAAGACAGTCTAAAAGGAGTAGTAGGCCAGCTTGGAAAATGAATAAATGAATTAAATAAAAATAATGTGAGTATCAGGACCTGAAGACAACTGAGTTTGCCCTAAACTACTAGTGTGACCAGCGCCTAAGAGAATACCTCAGAAGGAGGGTCACCATACTTAGAGGATTATATGTTCTGTCCCCATCATTCTGGGCTAAGACAGTGGCAAACCGCTTCCGTATCTGCAAGAACACTGCACTGATGTTCCCATGATGTTATCCAGCCCTGACAAAACTTAATATGAAACAACAACAATTTTCTATACTAACAGTACACATTATCTGTACACATTAATGGATGAGTCTGCACATGTTCTTTATATTATGCTGATTTGCACAAAGGAACCTTTTCTGTAGGGCTTTCCTGGAAGTTTAACTGGCCTAGAAAGAAATGCAGTGATAAAACAGGATAATGTCCATGGGATTGAAATAGGATGGCTTTTAAAAATCAGATTTGCATGGATAATATGTGTAGGGATGTTTCTGTGTCTCAAGGCATTAGAGTTGATATTTTGGGTGTGTTCCCCTGTGGGAATGGAAAGACAATGTTTCAATCACCTCCATGAATAGCAAGGAAAACATTCAAGGGTTACCTGATCCACTTCTGCTCATGCCATGGAACTCCAAATGAATGACAGGGCATTGTGTAGCCATAGGGTTCCCTGTTCAGGTCTTGAGCACTGTCCTTCTAGGGCTGTGCATGAATACTCAAAGGTATACAAAATTCGATCAAATCTGCCTGAATTTGAATCGAATGTCCACAAATTCGAATTTAAAGATTTGAACAGATTTCAAATTTCAGATCTATTTGTCTGAATTATCTGGACATTCACATCTGTACAGGTTTGTACATGATGTGTGCTTGCAGATATGCATCTTTCCTGCATCCATATGCATTTCAACATATCCGTACGGGACAAAAACGGGCTGCATACGGGATAACTATAGGATGTATACGCATGTGTACAGATGCTTGCGCGATGCGTAACAATGCATACAGGCACATACAAATGTTGTCGACATTCATAAGTGCAAATTCGAATTGAACATTCAAACAAATAGATTCAAATTTGCTTAATTCGAATCGAATTTGGTTAAGTTCAAATTTTCAAGATTCGAATTGAACTGAATTTTTGGGTGTTCTATTCGAATTGAATCGAATCCTAAAAACTGCATTCACGCACAAGCCTCTGTGCTTCACCTCAAGATGCCCATCAATTTCTTTCTTTTGGGCTGTCCCTGCAAATCCCTAAACTTTCTTTAGTCTTCCTGATATGGGATGTTCAAAATGCCATCTCCCATGCTTTCTGAACATTCAAGATAGTGCTGCCCCTTTTATAGGGGTGCTGAGCTTGCTAAGTGGAACACCTGGTAAAATGGCCCTTAGGAGTAAGATGAATGCTCACCTTAGTTCACCCTGCTCCTGCATGCCCCTCCCAACCTCCTCAGGGCCTGGGGGATAAGAACACCCATAGCCACTAAGTGATAATTGATTTCAAGGCTGACAGCTTCAAAAAGGATTCCAGATGGTGTTTTGCACATCTCTCCTCCTTTACACTATCTTTATAGCTAGGAGGGTGTATAATGACAGAAAGATAAAGATGGGCTGCAGTTAATGTTAGACCATCATTAAGCTGATTCATTGTGGAGTTCTGATCTTTCATGAACAAGATCTGCTTATGAGAAAGATGGCCATTCAAAGCATAGCTCTCTGCTATCTCTGTGGCCAGAAGAAGGGTGAAAGAAGACAAAATCTGCCCCAGAGTCCTCTGACAAGGCACCTCTTGCCTTGGGGTCTGGATGCTGGCCTGGCCACTTTATGCACTTGACCTTATTCTGGAATATATCTCAGGATAGTGTTCTGTTGGCCACAAGGCTAATGCAGACTTAAGCAAACCTCACTTGAAGCCTTCCACAGTCTGCACTAACATGCAGATAGAGGTCCCTATTCTGGGATATATCCCACAATAAGGGCAAGTGCAGAAAGGCCCCAGGTGAGGATTCATACTAGATGCCCTTTGGGTGTCATCTGCTTATGTATTCTCTCACTCTGAAGGTGGACTGAAGCTGGATTAAACCATATGGTTTAATCCAGCTTCAGTCCACCTTCAGAGTGAGAGAATACATAAGCAAAGTGACCAGTAATTTGCTCCCCACATTATCTATCCCAAAGGTGAATTTCTGACTTATTTAACACTGAAAGAAAACAGCTTGTCACTTTGTGATGTATTCTCTCTGAATATGGACTGAAGCTGAATTAAACCTTAAGTGTGATTACAACCAATGTCTCATTGCGTGTTCCCTTTCATTATACCTACATAAATTTAAAGACACCCTTGACACAGATTTTTTTCTGCACTTACCTGTATTTAATCCATGATCAATAGGTCTGGAATAGCCCAGCCCGCTGATCCAGATTGTGGGAAGGTTTGAGTGAGATCAGCAGTCATCTGATTAGCTTGCTCCATAGCTATGAAGCTTGCACAAGCTTTACCTCTGACCATACCTCTGTAGTCTAGGAATGAAAGTTCCTAGGCTAAGGGCCTGGGAAGTTGGTTTTTGGCAGCACACTATGGTGCACCACTGAAAAGTATCTCCCCCTCCCCCCCCCCAGTAATCCTGAGCATGGCCATCTGCACAGGCTCCATCTAATGCAGATGGGGCCATATCAGTGGGGGACAGGGCCTTTGTGAGCCGCATTAACATGCAGATATCGTGACCCATAATGTGTGAAGGTCCATGGAGATAGGACCTTAAGCTCCACTCACGTGCTAACTCCAGACAATGAAGAGAAACAGTGGATTTCACTTCTCAGGATGTCCAGTGAGGTAGTGTGTTATTACATCACTATCCGTTTCTAGAAGGTCACTGTGTGTCTATTCCTCCCTCCCTCCTTCCTTCCTTCCGCTTTGTAGTAACTGCAAAAGCTTGCACAGGTTTCCCCCTGGCTTCAGCCTTCCATTTCTCAAGCTTCAGAGTAAAAAGAATCTTCCTGCTTCCATAGGCTTGCAGTACCCACTCATCACCAGCAGGGTGCTCAACTCTTTGCATTCCAGGTAGTAGCCCTTGAAATGGCGGCAACCACACAGCCTCCGTCTTCTCTTCCTGCCTGCCACAGGATGTGACATCAGAAGGACTTCTGACCTGCTCAGCTGATGTGGCTCGACCTATCCCGTCCCTGGATTGTGGCTTTACATCATTTCCTCTCCACCTCCACTGACTGCTGTATTTAAGCCCGGGAAAATTAAACTCTTGGTCTTTCTGCCTCCTGCCTGATGACTGGTCATTTAACATCTCCCAGCTGATTGTCCACCATTACACATGTGGTGGACTGAGAAGCGCAGGGGTCACAGACTGACCATCATAGTGGCTCTTTAGAGCTGTTACTCCAGCATTGGCAGCATAACTCTTGCCTCCATCGATGGCCTAACGGCTTGCCCCCATTGGGCAGCAGTTTGCTCTGCTGCTCCTCATTGTTCCCCAGGCCCTCTGGATATCAGCTGAATAACTAGCACGAGGCCTTTACAGTGCTTAATGAGCTCCGGGAGATTGCCTGAAAGATAATGCTGCAGAACCTCAGCAGATGACACTAATAAGCAAAGCCATGCTGGAAAAAATGCTTAATATCCAGCACTAAAAAGCAGCCAAAAGACTGCAACAGACTCAGCATACCATTGGTGGTCCAGCCGCAATGCTGGTAGGCTACCAACATTTTGCGTGCCTGACAGCACCCTTGAATAATGCTTGAACAGTAGGTTTGTGGTCAAAGATGCCAAAGGAATTTGACATTATCTTCTTCCAGGGAATTACTAGGAATAAAACCCATGAACTTCTACTTTCTAGGCACTTACTCTGCCACTGAGTCGCAACCACGCACATTTCTGAAAATGGAGAAATCAGAAGATACATTAGTTAACCACTGATCATTTTCCCTCCACAAAGAAGCAGATGAGTCATTTTCATGGACTGATGTGCTTTAAACCTATTAGTCTGAGTGGAAAAATTTATGGCGTGCAAAGTATTAGCTTATAGACACAATGCAAGACATTGTTGATAATTGTTATCAACATTATTTACACATCCAGGAACATCCATTTATTGTGAGTTATGTACTCTAAAGACATAGATGAGATTCGTTTTTAAATTGGCTTAAACTTTATATTGCTTCCTAGAGATTTAAGTGGATTTAGAATGAACTGTAGATAATACTAAATGAGTGGTCTTGATGGAAGGAAATGGTGAAAATGCACACAAGAATCCAGCCAGAGGGTAGGAGACATCCTCCTGAGTGCTGTCTTGTGGTCCATTTTTCATACCTAAACTAGCCTGCATCCATTACCTTGGCCATGGTCACCTCTAAGGTTTAATCTATGGGCCTTTCTGTGCGTGCCACCAAAAAATGGATCTTATAAGATCTGTTTTCCTGTGAAACGTTTTTTAACAGAATCTTCCCCAAACAGGGGTAGATTCTCGGAGGCCCTGTGCGTCTGCACACACCCGGGGTGGCAGTGGAAGCGCCGGATTAGAGAGGGTGCTGGTGCTGGCCAGTGGTGGCCAAGGCACACGCATGCGCAGTGGACACCGGGCTTCCCAGTACCAGAAGTCGCCTGGCCCTGACCAGATAAGATGGCGAGCGCGAGAACGCAACCCTGGGCGGGGTGGGGGGGTAGGCTGCGGCTTCACCTCACAAGAGAAGGAGCAATCGCCCCTCCTTTTGCAAAGGAAGCCAGAGAAGCCGGCTGCCAGCCTCGCCATGCCATCTCCGAAGGAGCCAATGACAGGAGCCGGTGGGCAGGGCCAGCTGTCAAACAGGGAGGGCATGCAGCTTTCCCCCCGCTGCAGGTTTTACATCTGGTTTTACCCCCGTTTGAGGGGAAAAGCCAGACGTAAGACCTAATTTTTCAGGTATTACATCTGCGTAGGATTTCAGCAGCAAAACTGGTTTAAGAAACCGGTTTTGTGCACCGACGTGCCAACGTGGCGTCCTCAAAGGGACCCTAATTCTGTTCCCTTTGCAGAAGACACGTCTTAATCCCTCCCTGAACAGGCTCTAAATCCGTTTTTGGAGCCTGTGCGGGAAGGTCCTATCCCAAGGGCGAATTTTCTGAGTTATCTAACATGGAGAGAAACCAGCTTGTCACTTTGCTGATGTATTCTCTCATTCTGAAAGTGGAGTGAAGCTGGATTAAACCTTAAGTGTGACCACAGCCCTTTAGTCCTACTGAGGGAGAAATTAGTTGGACTCCAGTATTAATTACTGAGTTTATTTTTCACACTTCTTCCGTCAATAGTGGAAGATCTTACCTTCAGCCTGATCTACACTTTGTCTTGTGCAGATGGAATGTCTCCTTGGCTGCATCCCCACTGCAAGCTTATATCGAATTCAATACGGTTTCAATCCTCGCAGACTCCATATCAGTTTGGCTTTCCACACTTTCCACGTGTTAAATCGATCCAAAGCGTTGTAAATGTTAACCTTCATTTCAACAGGTCTCACTCCGGTTCCTGCGCTTGATATGTGTTACATTTTTTACTGTGGGGACCGTACCGTTTTAAGGGATGAGAAGCCATAGGCGTTTTCGCACATGGGGTTTTCGAACGCGTGCAAGACAGCCTCGAACGCAGCATACACATTGCCGCAGCGGGGCTTGCGCTCCGACGTGTCCGGAGCTGTCTTGCGCGCGTTCAAGATGTAGAGCACTTTAAAGTGCTCTACATCTGTTCCCGCGCGGACGAAGCGCCCGCAGCCATTCGGGGAGAGAAGCATTTGCTCATGTTTCTTTCTCCCTGACAGCCGCGGGCTCGCCTCCCCCGCCGGCGCTGGCTGACAATCAGCTGATTGCCTGCCTTGCCAGCTGCGGGAGCCTCGGCAGCCGTCTCCCCGCCCCTTGCCAGCGTTCGCCGGCTAAGGCACTTCAGAATGCTTTGAACATTCGTGCACAGGCGCACCAGAATGCGTTTACACGCGTTCCTGCACTCCTATGTGTGAATGGTCAAAGCGTCCTGAAGTGTCTTAGGCTTCCCGTCCTACACCCGTTCCAAATGGAACGGGTGTAGTGTGAAAATGCCTCATGTTTAGGGTTTCCCTCCCCCAATAGCTTGCTTCCAAAGACAGTGATGTCAGTGTAAAAATCCAACCTTCATAGCAGCCACTACACTGTAGCGATTGAACCACTTCACACCTGATAACAATGTTGCAATTTTGCGCAATTCTAAAAGTTCTGACCTTTAGAAAGGGAAAGGGAGGGAGGAAAGCAGCAGAGGTTCTTTGTGAATGTTTAAAGCAAGGGAGCTTGAGTTGCTGCTGCTGCTGTGTGCCCTGGGCAATGGGGAGAATCACTGGCTGCCCGCTGCCATTTTTCCTCCATCCAGGCAAGCGGCAGCCACCCAGCCACCCAGCTAGGCTCCGTGAAGGGGTCCCTTATAGGTGGCATGTCCATGCCAGGAGGTCTAGGGCAGCGCAGCCCCAAAAAGCAGCTTTTAAAAAGTAGCCACTTGAGTCCCCCCCTTGAGTCATGTACGCCACGTACGATCCTCAGTATCCGAATCGAAGGCAATTAAGTTAAGAGTAACGGGAACAGGCAAATTCGCGTTTGCATCCGGTTCTATTATTTCAGTTTAGGGAAAGCGAAATCAGCTTGTAATGGGATTGTGGCCCTTATCTTGCATAATCATGTAGAGAAGAGTCCCAAAGAACATTTCTTGTCCTGGACTTATAGTAACTGCAGAAAGGCCTTTAGTTTGCTTCTGTCCTCTGCTGCTGAACCGATGGTAGCCTGCTATAAGATCTTACATAGCTTAGTTACCTGTACCTGGAAATATGAAGTATCTGTGCTTGAAATGTGAAGGCCGTCTGTAACTGCAACCCACTAAAATTTTTATATTTTACAAAAGTCCACCTCCCCTCCTAGCACAAGCTAACCTAATCCCAGGGTTGAGCTTGAAGCTAAGTGGCAGTGTGACCTATTAGCTATTGCAATTCGCCATACTATTGCATTGGGGCATACTTTTGGGGAGCACAGAAGTCATTCTCTGTTCTAAATTCATAGCAATACCTTGATTGCACGAACCAGTAGTTCACAGATCTCAGTTGTGCCATCTAAGATTTCAGAGACTGTAGCATGGAGACAGTTGTGATCCCATTGCAAGATTCCTTTGAAAGTGTATGGCATGCACTTTATATAGTATTATGCTATATTTGTTTCCTGCACACCTATTACCGTTACAACAGCTGTCGCCTCTCTTCGTGCCTCTTGGTGACACTTCAGCTTTAATATTCTTTGATTCATAACCATAATTCTTTTAAACCATTATGGGACCGCACGAAATAAACATAAAACATTTTGCCTTCTTCTTCTTCTTCATTCTCTCATATTTTTCTATTTCTCAGCCATTAGAAAGCTGCACAAACAACTATCATTTTATTTCCAATTATTCCCTGCAAGGCAGGAATGCTGGATACAGAAATTTACCCAAAGTTAAGCCCGAGCTTAATTTGCTCCTGTTAAACTCAACTGGGGTTTTTCAGTGATTAATGTGGATGGGATGCATAATTCTGAAGTCTAAACTGGCTTGGATTCCATCTTTGCATATCTAAGAGGCAGGAGGTTCGGTTGTCCATTTTAAATAAGAAGGCAAACCTCCAACGCTATAGCAGCTGAAAATTTACAGTACAAGATGTTTTGCAGTCGTGGATAAGGTACATAGTTAAGATATGTGGAATGTTTAACTGATCCCACTCCTTTGATCAGGAGATCCAACTTAATTTGAAAACATATGGCACTGGTGATGTCTGGGTTGATCAGTCTCGACAAGCAATGTGTGTGGGCCAGATGCAGAGTTTGGCTGTATCCTCTGCTAAAATCTCTGCTGCTTTTTTTTTTTTAAAGCCCTGCAGAGTTAGCAGCAACAATGTGTGTGTGTGTGTGTGTGAGAGAGAGAGAGAGAGGGGGGGGGGAGTCAAACATTATTCGTTTAACTAAAAACCAACCACCAACAAGTTACTTGGCATTTTAGTATCAAAACTGGCCACCAGTTCCCTGGATTTTGCTGGGACAGAAAAGATAGGATTTGTGGCTGTTGAGGTTTTGTATTTTTGTAAGTCCTCTCACACACAGATAGGAAACTCTTCTGTGGAAATAGCAATTACAAAAAAAAAAAAAAAAAAAGCCATGAAAAGTTGAATTGTTATCCTTTCCTGGCACAAAGTTCACTTCAGTAGGTCCAGCTGGTGTTCAGGCAATAATGTGTCCATTACTGCATCACCCTTTGGAAGGAGCTGTGTGTGAATTCTCTGCATCAGGCCAGCTGTTCAGCACATTGGCTTGCGTACATAGCCTGACCTTCAAACCATCTGTCCTAGCAAAAAAAAGTTGCTGTTTTGCTTTCTTGTTAAACAACTACTTTTCTTGGTTCGTTTACCCAGCTGTGGAGTACAAATACGTCACAATGCTGTGGTATGTTGGAAAGGTACCCGCTTGGCCTTTGTACAGAGACTTTTGAGGATTTTCCAAGGATCAATAAATTCCATCAATACTTCAGATAATCAGTAGGTTGTGTTTCCACGGTGGAACGGTCCCAAAGCAGCTCAAGCTAATGCAATAAATCTCAAAACATAGTATCACACTTGGAAGTAATTCAGGCAACAGCCCCTTGCAAAACATGTCAAGCAAATTCAAATAAAAGAGAGTTAACAGTTCAATCAAGTAGTATAAATCCAACTGTTGCTAGACTAGGCGGATTATACTGTAGTATAAATTCAAGGCTGCAGTAAGTTACACAACCCACTAACCACTTTCACATGTAATTAATGTGAAAATAGCAAACACAGAGGCAAAATAAAAATGTTAACAATAAAAAAGATGGTCGTGTAAGCAACTGCTCAGTGCTATTTCTAATTTTGCTGCACTCTTGGGGGCCACGTAAGCAAGGCAGATGCTGCAGTGGTGTGCCCTCTTCCAAGCTGTGCATGTAAACAATTCACAGAAACAAACTGTTCAGAAAGGGGGAGAGAAAGGCCAAAAATGTACACTGAAAACATTGTGTGTGTAAGGGACAAATGCCCTTCACTCCCAAAGGAAGTGCGAGCATCTGTGGCAGGAAGAGGGGAAGCGGTGGCAGGAAGACATGGCAAAACATCACTTCCTGTCTTCTCTCTTCCTTCCTCCCCAACAGTCATGTGTGTTCATAGCGGAGCCATGTCTGAGACTTTATGGTAGCAGAAAATGGGGCAGTTTTACATCATTTTTTGTGGAGGTGCTTATCCTCCCTTTGTTTCAAAATGGTTTAGGATATGCTTGCTAGACTAGAGAGATCATAGCCAGCTCTTTTCGTCCTTTCTCCAGGCTGTCACCATCAAGTGACAAAAGGAAAGTATCTGAAAGTTGCAAAGACATAAAGTCTTGTCTTCTTCTCCCAATTCTCTGATTGCTAGTTCTAAAAATAATTCAGGTTTATGGACACAGTAAAGGAAAAGAACGGGACCAATCCTACCATAACTAGGGATGCACACAAATGGTGGGTTTTGGGTTTTTTTGTATTTGATTTATAATGAATTGAATGTTAGAAAATCTGTATTTGTTCTAATAGGTACCCTTCTAATGTGGTAGGATTCTGTTTGATACAAATGTATTCATATGAATTTGTACGAATATCGATACGTATTCAATACAAATGAATATTCATCTCACATGAACATATACATATCCAATATGCATCTGATATATATATATATCCTGCATTGTATCTGCTCTGAAAGCATCAAATCTGACCTGAATCCACTTTTAATCCATTCTCGATCCATGTCGAATGCAATCTAGATCTGTTGCAGATGTGACTTGTGCAGCTGCTATCTCATCTTCCCAGTGTAACAAATGTCTGAATTATTTGTACAAATGCCAGGAACATTTGTATTCGTACAAATGTTACTGTACGAATGTACTAACATTCGATTTGTGTACTAACATTCGATTTGAATTTGGATGAATACGGACGAATAACAAATGCTATGAATATTCACACACATCCCTAGTATAGAAGCTGGTATTGCAAAGTTTGATGCTTGTCCTTAAGATAGCATGATTGCTTTTCTGTTCTAAAAATTGTTTTAGGTATGAGTTTCCAGAGGCAGCCTTACCAGTAAATAGAATAGGGAATCTATTTCAAAGAACATATTTTGGAGACACAACAACCATTCCCTTGCTTTCCTTTTTGATTATTTGGACATCTTCCATCACTGGATAACAATGATAAAGTTCCTTATCCCCCATTATTGTGAAGGGAGGAGGCACTATCTTGGAATCATTTACTTGACTTAAGAATATAGATCCAGAATGAAAAAGACACAGGCGAGACCTCAAGGGTCTAGTGCTCTTCCATGAAAGCTTGGGATAAGCCTTCATAAACAACCAGATTTTTTTTTAAAAAAAGCTTTTGACTGAGGTCCAGTTTAAGGCATTAAAGAACTCACACTGTTTTTTGAAACAGCAAGACATCAAGTAATGAGCCTAAAATCACACTCCTCTTCCAAACGGCATTTTCTGCCTTGAATATTTTGAATAAAAAAAGACAATCACAAAGAAAAATACATTATTTTAAGCAGTGCCCTACGGTATACATGCTAAGTTGAATATCAATTCAAATTGCACACAGGTGAATATTATAATTGATAAACAATATTGACTATTGTTGGGGACAGTCTGTAAAGCCTGCTGCTGTCTCTTTTAGCAGTACACATATATACAAACAAAAAGGGAAATCACTCTAATTTGCTGACCATATTTTAATGCTCTCGCTAGACAAGGATGCCATTTTATTTAAAAGGCAAATGTTTAAAAGGAAATGTGTAACTGACTTATTATTTTTCCATCTCCTTTTGTCCGTATACATGAAAATACTTTATGCAGTATTGGCTACACTTGAACAGCGTTGTATACATGTTTGTGCTGCGTACAGTCAACATTACTGTAAAATACTACCATGCAGCATTTCACATGCACCCGCTTTTTGAAAAACGGGCTCCTTCCCGAAAGGACAGCATCTTTTGTGGAAGATGAGGAATGATTTTTGATGCAAATTTTGCAATTATCAGCTAGCATATGTTTTCTGACTTATTTATGACAGGATTAAAAGGCTATTTTGTTGATTCATGCACCCTGCATCTACAGCTAACGAAGCTTGTTCATTTTTAAGATACTCAGTTTGCAAGCAGACACAAAGATGAAACGCCGCCAAATACTCTTGTGTGCAGATCCAACCTGCTATGCTGGAAATCACTAGTCAACAGCTCTCTCTCAAAAAGAGGGGCAGCGCTATCAATTTTTCATATAAGAATCAAGTTAGTATAATTTTAAATCATGAAAGAAAAAACTTAGGCAACATAGCCCTTTTCTGAACATACTGCACTTAATCTGGATTAGTGGATCCAGGTTAGCTTAATCTGGAACAACCACAACAGGAGGCATCTGGATTAAGCAGGCTGGAGGCAACTGCAGCCACAACAGGAGTCATCTGGATTAAGCAGGCAAATGCAGTCTATGGAAAGAGGCAATGCAGAAACCTAAAGCCCTGTTCTGTATCAGTGGATAAGAACTACCAGTAATAGCACCTCCCAAACCCAATGCAATTGGCCCTCATTCCCATCAATCAAACACTGCACCTGGGTAGCAGAGTGAGATATCTTCTCAGGCAATGCAGGTGTTGCCCTAAAGGGCCTGTGAAGGCATCTTTGCAGCCTCACCATCACAACACATGTTCCTCTATCCTACACTCACCATCTTCCTAGTTCCCTTCTACATGTGAAGTGCCAATCTTTGTTCCAGAGCAGATGGCACTGGTATGGTTTGGTAGCAATGTATAAGGCTACCTACTAAAACAGATAACTCTACCCTTAGTATGGGTTTGATGTGGCTTAGGCCCATGGGGGGGTTTCCATTGACCTCCCTTAATCTGGTTCTAAAGAATGGCCCTTCAACTAATCTGGATCTACTAGATCCAGATTAAGGTAGGTACCCGATGTATCCCAACAGCAGCACCCAAAAGCAGTGTTAGCCTGCCCGCAGTGGAAACGCTGGAGCGCCCATGTGGCAAATCCAGATTGACCCATGTGGGGCCTGCCCATCACCCCAGGTTTTTGGGGGGATGGGGTGCAATCTTCGTAGACACTCCGGAGATTCTCTGGAGCTTTGTCATAAGCTCTGAAATGGAGATGATGGGAGCACCTCCCCCCCCCTTCAGCACTTCCTCTGACCGTGCTACCTCCACCTGGAAGTGGAAACACGGCCTTAATCTAACAAGAAACAAAGAAATAAGTCAATTGTTTTAGGATCACTGCTGGGGTGTTAGTTGGAAACTGGTGTGATTGCTCAGATTTTCATTGGGCTGTACCAGACAGGCAGTAGTTATAGTCATTGTGACAGCAGCTGTCGCTAATGGAGTGGTGCATAGAGAAATTTCCCTCTGCTGGTTTGGCCATGGGAACACCTGCAGAGTGTGCTCTCTTTAGCTTTTGCTAAGTGGTTGCTGATGGCAAATTGATACATTTCCTGCCTTCATAAATGCATCAGCTAGCGTGACCAGAATGTACAATCTGCTTGATGATAATCATAATTAAATATAAACCCTCCAATCTGATAATACTGAGCAAGTTGGACTAGGTGTACCTTATATATATATATATATCGGCCACGCTCAAATGATTGTAAGAACTGACACAGCACAGTACTTAGTTATTTAAATTTACTGATGAATATATATCCCACCTTTTGCCAAAATATCCCAGGGTGGATCACAATAGTAAAATAAAGAAAGAAATAAAGGAAGGAAGGAAGGAAGGAAGGAAGGAAGGAAGGAAATTAAAAGAGAACACACAGCTAAACATCAAATGTCCAGGTGAAGAGGTATTTTTAACCAGGGACCCAAAACTATACAATGTAGACATCCTGACAGACATCTTGTAGACAGACCTGGCAGACATCTATAGGGAGGCTGTTCCAGAGTCTGGGTGTTTCCGCACTGGGTGCGGAAACTGGATTAACCACCCCACCCCCCCAAGACAGATTTAAAAGACTTACTTTGTTAGCTTCTGCACTGCGGACCTCTTCAGGGACCCTTCGCAGTGGCCGCTTCTGCGTTTTGGCGAGCAGGATCCATTTCTAAAATGGGTCTCACTGCCAAAACCCGGGTTAAATTGAAGACCTCAAAAATGAAGTTTCAATCTGTCCCTTCGCCTGGATCCATGTGGAAGCAGGATGCTTTTGCACATGGCCAGGCGAAGGGATGGATGTCCCGGTGGCCACCATGTTGGGAGGGGTAGAAGCAGGATGGCCTGCCTGCCTTGGAAGCCCCTCCCTCACATGCCATGTGCTGCCGGAAATGCACGGTGATTGCTCCAATCCCATGGCTTTGAGGGGTGGGGGGGTGGCGATGGTGCAGGAATCTGGCAGAATTTTTGAATGGGTGCTGCGGCTTCCAGAATCTGCACTGGGTACCTATTTGCTACCGAGCCCAATTTAAGGTGTTGACGCTAAGGGTGCGTGCCCATGGAAGTCAGTTGCTTCGCTTGTGACGTGTGTCATAAAAATCCACGTTGTAACTTGCAATAAAGTATCCCTGTGTGGTTTGGAGCAACACGGATTCAAATCGTACGTGCAAGCCACAGAGTGAACCCACATCTTTATCTCCCCACCCACCCTCTCCCCTGATAGGAAGCCGGATTGATGTCACCATAACCCATCCCACCTGCTGCAGCGATGACAGGCAAACACCATAGTTGCACCTCCACGAACACAAAGATCATTCCTTTTCCTTGGCCGCCACAGGTTAGCAGACACCCACCACTCACAACCAGCTCCAAATTTTCTCCCAATTTAAGTCCCAGACTTGATATCAGGGAAGGGTGTGTGTGATATTTTTAATTATTATTTTTTTCTTCTTATATGTTTTCTTCTTCTTATAAGCTACCCTGGGACCATTTGGTGAAGGACAGGATATAAATTTATTAAATAAATAAATAAATAGTCGTAACTGGAGGACTAGTAAATGAAATCGCTTTCCCTAAACTGTTTTTCTTTTCTGCTATCTTTTCAAAGAACACCTGCATAACATAGCACTGCTGCACACACATCCCTGCACAGACACACACACACACACACAAACAAACACACACACCGATTTTAGTTTCCTGGAACACAGCTAATGACACTGGCTGTGCTCTGAATGGTTTTAAACAGTGATCTTGTCCAGCATCCTTCAACAAGGTCCTTAGAGGTGATCAGACTGTTGAGAGTTCTGGAGAAAAGGAGGCGAAAAGATGATTTACATCCCTTCCTCAGCTTCTTTATTAGGGAAACAGATGTGGAAGTTTTACAGGCTAGAGTCGTTGGCTGCCAAGCTGGTCGTCAGTCCTGCTTTTCCTACTAAGTGCCACAATAGTAAAAGAAAATGTACATTCCAGAAATTACACATTTTATTTTACACACTGAAAGAAGAGGGAAAGGAAGAGAAATATTATGATAGCTCTACTTAATCCTACCAAAGACATTGCTTATCGTCTAGTTCGTTAAATGTTTTCTTCAGTTGTAGGTTTTGTGACGCAAATGTTAGGGAGCAACGGTGAATGATACGTCTATTTTTTGCACTATTTCCTCTCTGTCTGCTGACCTTCTACAGTTTGCTATCTATTTTCTCTCCCTCTTCACTTACAGACCCTTAGCCAGGATCTAGAAACATCCAAAGGACAATTCTGAACAGGAGGAAACCTACTCCATGGTTTAGTAGCATACATCTAAGACAGTTAGAGACTGTTAAAATGCCATTCAGATAAAAGGAAGGCAAGATTCCAACCAGATCTTTGTCCCCCACCTTGGGACTCCAGGGCCCTGGTCACACAAGTGATTTAGGTTGACCTCAAGTTGTCCTCAAGTCATGTTATTTTTATTTAATTCGTTTTCCAAGCTGGCCTACTCCCATCCTCATATTTATAGGACTGAGTAGGACTCAGCCTGTCCTGGCATCTCAGGACATCTTCGCTTCCTCAAGTGTGAGCGGGAGGATGGACTAAAGGAGGCTGAACTGTGTTGTGGCAGATGGAGTCCAGTCTTTCCTTCAGTCAATTGGCACACTTGGAGTTCATGAGACACCTCCGCTTCTCTCCTCAGTTTATGTGTATTATTCCTCTATCTAGCATTTTCCCCCAAATTTATTATTTTTTAAAAAAATTAATTGCACAGATAAGAAAACCATGTAAAAAAAGAAGGGGGCATGTGGAGGTGTGGGAGGATGCTTTAAAAAGAACCACAAACACACACCCTCTCCTCTATTGAGTGACAGAATGGCATCCAATCAGAAAGAAGACAGATTTAATGCAGGAAAGGGGGTGAAGAACCAAGTGGAGGCTCAGATCGATCTCAGAGGAAGGTGATGTGGCCCAAGGTGAGGATGACCTGAGGATGACCTATAACAATCTAGGTATGACCAGCACTGGTACAACCTCAGATGGAATTAATGAATAGGCCGTTCTGCCTTAGTTTTGTGTCACCAGGGCCCTGGTATATGGGATATGCTGGATAGGACTGATGAAAGTTGTAGACCATGCGACCCTGATGGTACGAGGTGACTGAAGGTTGCATTCACTCATAAAAAATATAAGCATGAAGGGCAGCAGTGGCCCAAAGAGCATTTCCATCAGTGTTGTGGAGGAAGGGTGAGATGCAGACTAGAGGGATTTTTGCATTACTCCCGTTCCATTTGGAACGGGAGTAGAACGGGAAGCCTAAGACAGCTCACAACGCTTTGAGCATTCACACAGAGGGGCGCAGGGATGCGTGTAAATGCATTCCGGAGTGCCCGTGTGCGAATGCTCAAAGCGTCGTGAGCTGTCTTAGCCGGCAAACGACGGCAAGGGGCGGGGAGACAGCTGAGGAGGCTCCCGCAGCCGGCGCTGGCTGAAAACAGCTGATTGTCAAAGCTGCGCCAGCGGGGGAGGCAAGCCCGCGGCTGATAGGGAGAGAGAAGCATGCACGAACGCTTCTCCTCCTGAACGCCTGCGGGCAGTTCGTGCGCGCCCGAACGCATGTAGAGCAGTTTAAAGTGCTCTACATTTGGAATGCGCAGAAGACAGCTCCGGACATGCCGGGACGCAAACTCGGCCGCAGCAAAGCGAATGCTGCGCCCGGAGCTGTCTCCCGCGCGTTCCAAACCCGAGTGTGCGAAAACGTCTTAGATTTCTCTGAACTATATCAACATATGGTCTGAGGACCATTCTATAATGACCTCCAATTGAAACTTCCTCCCTCCTATAGCACCTTCATAGTCCTGCTCCACACATCAGATACAGAAGCATCAGATAATATTGCATCAGATAATGTTGCATTTACCATTTTTGATGGTCCAGTAAAAACATTACAAGAAAATTTCAGGGCAGGGCAAATGCAAGGGATGCTTATTCCTACCCTTATATACTTTCTTCACTGCACAGAAAAGCTTTCAAAAAAAATTTCCCTTAATGGTACTTAAAACATTATTCTTTTCCTCCTTTCCTCAAACCGAGGATGATAAGAAGTTTCTGAATAACAAACCCAGTATGAAAATAAACAACCGTGCAAGAATAGACAGCTTCTCAGGGTTACTTTATCTGGTAAATTTCCAAAAATTTTAGCACCCTCCAGGTTTCTCTGCAAACAGTCTGAAAAGACCAAGATAAAGTTTCAGATTCAAATAAATTTTTGTTTGTTTGAAAAAAAGAATAGGAAAGAAACCCTTATCTTTTCCCTTATTCTCCAAGGCAGCTTGACAGTAGCTATATTAAAATGCTATCAAACACTTAATTGTCTCCCTTCTCTTCCCATCTTCCCATATCATCCTTGCACCAAAAGAAGCAATAGTTGAGGTTGAAAGGTAGAAAAAAAATCCAGGTGAGTAAAAGCAATCTTCTACATTGGTAGCAAGTGAACATTGCAATAGTGGCTCTCTCCGTGAGCCAGTATGGTCTAGTGGTTAGGGAGCTGGACTCTTATCTGGGAATACCAGGTTCAATTCTGGCCTCCCCCATGAAGCCAGCTGGGTGACCTTGGGCTAGTCACAGCTCTCTTCTGAGCTCTCACAGCCCCACCTACCTCACAGGGTGTTCTGTTGTGGGAAGAAGAACAGAAGGTTTGTTGGCCGCTTTGAGTACCCTTAAAAGGGTGAGAAAAGTGGGGTAGAAAAGCCAATGCTGCTGCTGCTTCTTGAAGGAACTTGCCTGGATTCAGAAGTATTAAACAGTTATTACCCAGTTACCGTTATCTACTTCTTGGGCAAGGTGCTGGGTAAGATTCAGAGGGTTTAGATAATGCTTCCTTCAGTATATTCCCACCTAATTGTTTACATCACATAAAGAATGTTTGATAAATAAGTGCATATAAAGAAGCAACTTTGCCATTTTAAAGGAACACATTAATTTATTGGGCTCTATTAACCTTCCCTGCCAAGACCTTCTTGGGAAGTAATTATTCCTCTTTATTCTACCTTGGTCAGACCTCAACTAGAGTACTTTGTCCAGTTCTGGGCACCCCAGTTTTAAAAAGACATTGACGAACCAGAGTGAGTCCAAAGGAGGGCTTACGAAAATGGTTAGTGGTCTGGAAAGCATGTCCTATGAGGAAAGGTTGAAGGATCTAGGAATGTTTAGCCTACAGAAGAAAAGACTGAGAGAAGACATGATCACGGTCTTCAAGTCTCTGAAGGGCTGCCACAGTGCAGAGGGATTGTCCCTATTCTCACTTGCACAAGATGGGAAGATTAAAAACAATGGGACGAAACTTCAAAGGAGAATACAGATTAGATATTAGGAAAAACTTCCTGACAGTGAGAGTGATCAGTCAATGGAATAGGTTGCCACTAGTGGTAGTGGGGATGTGCATGTATTTTCAAAACATTCAAAATTCAATAGATTCATTTGAATTTGGACATTTGAATTCAAATCAAATGTCTATACATTTGAATCTAAACATTCAAACGAATTTTGAATTTTCAAATCAATTTGTGCAAATTATTTCGACATTTGTATTGTGTACGGATTGGATATACAATGCATACTTGCCCATACGCATCTTTTCCACATCCGTGTGCATTTGTAGGGATCTGTCTGGGACAAAAACAGGATGCATATGGGATAAATATGTACAGATGTGTACGGATGGATATGAATGTTGTCAACATTCATATATGCAAATTCAAATCAAAAATTCAAACGAATAGATTCAAATTGACTCAATTCAAATCAAATGTGGGTAAATTCTATTAAAATAGAACTTTTGGATATTCAATCCGAATCGAATCTCAAAAACTGCATTCATGCACAGCCCTAGTAGTGAGCTCTCCTTCACTGGAGGTCTTCAAGCAGAGGCTGGACCTACATGTATCTGGGATGGTTTAGGAAATCCTGCATTGAGCAGGGGGGTAGAGTCAATGACCCTGGAGGTCCCTTCCATTCTGTTAATGGATTGTAAATTTCAGATTTTTTTCTTATCTAACACAATAAGTTATTTTGTTTTTAAAGACAGATGATGTGGAAGCGTGTGTGGTGAGCTACTTAACTTGTTTCAGTTTGCTAATGAAAACTGAGCTAATATCCTAATTATAGCATATAATTATTTTGGTAAGTGGTGCTGTAAGATTCTGTATTCACATTCTCCCATTGCTCAAGGGTATACGCTGTGATTTTTATTTTCTGTCTCAACTGGATAAGAAGAAACTGTCTTAAACTCCCCAGGGAGCGGAAGAACCCAAACAGAATATTTTTCAACTGTGCCTTAAAGGGTGGGGGGGAATCAGGACAGTAACTTTGATGCTTCAGGTTCCATTTAATAATTAAAATAAAGTCCTGTGGAAGTTATACCTGCTTTCTCTAACTTTTGTTTTTGTGGTTATACTTCAGTACTTGAAGAACACCTGCGCCACCTCAATCGGAATGATGGTTCATTAACACTGAAGGAACTGTGATAACAAACAGTAAAATGATACCGATTATTCTAGAGGTAGAATGCGAGGTGAGAAGTTCAAATGAGTGATGGATCCTTTGGCGAAGCAATAGCAGCTGGCATCTATCAGTAGAAAATGAAAATTGTGCTCTCCCCCCCCCCATTTCATGGTTCTGATACCTTGTCAGGTCAAAGCTGATGTTTAAACCTGCTTTGGGCATGTCTGTTGCACTGACAAGTGAAGAATGAAACGGGAAACGGTGTTTTTGTTTTCTGCCCAACGTACAAAGGAGTCCAGTGTGGCCGCTTTGGTTACAAAAGCAGCCCATCTTAATTACACCCAATGGGACAAAATTTCCTCAGCACAGAGAGAAGTTGATTTGGCCTAGGGACATATTGCCTGTTGGGAGATGGGTTGTGGTGATACAACACAGCTGTAACCTTCTTTTTGTTGAAGAATTTGCAGAGGGTCAACTACGCCTGTTCAGAAAGAAACCAAACCAGCTGCAAAACCCCAGCAGGAAAGAAAAGATCTCAGCCTTTAAGAAAAAATCCTGAGGGAGAATCACAACATATATCATTTGAAATACAAGGTATAAACTTCTACAAGGCAAGTGTGGTAAAGTATATTAAGACACAAATGTAAAGAATATCTAATTAATATTTTTTTTTACTCTGAAGAATGTCCCAAAGCTCCAGAACCCGGCAAAATCACCTTTAAAATTCCACCAGTCTTTACTTTGAGAGATATTGCTCTTGTATACTTAGATAATGCCAGCATGTGTACTTCCACCAAGATTTTTGGATGCATCCAGACACTGGTTACTTAGGGTGTTTTTCCAATGTCAGAAAGTACCCATTTTTGCACCCATTAAGGACCCATTTGGGTGTGAGCCGGATGACCCCATTTCCACCACGGCACCCATTTGGGACACATTTGTTTCCACCGCTGGGGAAATCTGGATCATATGAGTACATCTCAACCTTTAATCCGGATTTTCTGTAGAATGTCCCAATGGGGTCTTCAGCCAGAAAATCTGAATTAAAGGGAGTCTGATTCCACATTAGTTTGGCAATGGGGTCTAGAGGAGGCTAGGGGGAGGGGCACCCTTGGGGGGAGCCCCAAAACCTAAGCTTCAAAATCATTTCAAAGCCATTTTAAAGTTACTTCAAAGTTGCCTTTGGAGATTAGCAAAGGCTCCGAAGTCCCTCCAAAGGCAACTTCGAAGATTAGCACAGGCTCCGAAGATTGCATTCGTGGACACCTCTAGTGCTGATTAAAATGAATCCTTTTGATTATCATTTTCTTTTGAATATTTCACCTCAGAATCTTGACTTATCTCTTCTTTTATTTACAATGCAAACAACATTTACTGGAAATCAACTTAAACCTATCAGATATACTGTACAAACAGAAGGAGGCAACTCCAACATTCATGTTTACTTGTTTACTTGGTAGGCTGATTAGTTTTTGTGGGGTCTAAGGTCAAAGCCCATGGTCTTTTTGCAATGATCCCATAAACCTTTGCAGCACCCATTTATACATTAGTATACACATTTAATATAGACATTTTGGATTACGTCCATAACAAAGGTGTGAAGGTTGTGTCTGGAGTTTGACTAGGAGCACTGAATTCCCTGCTCCATAGCTATCAAAGATGGGTGTGACTGCATACACTGGAAGAACATATTTTCTGTGCTGGAGTATGCCTCATTGTCTCCATCTTGCAAGTGCAAAAAGGCCCTGGGGGTTCTGAGTACAGAATCTATATTCTCTCTTGCCTTGTTGAAATGTTCTGTTTTGCAAACCAAATCACACATATCTCATGAATTCATGTCATGTTTTCTGTATAATGAAAGAATGAAGCTTGTTTCCAGGTGTTTTTGTAGAGAAAGAAAGAAAGAAAGAAAGAAAGAAAGAAAGAAAGAAAGAAAGAAAGAAAGAAAGAAAACAGTTCAGTCATATTCTTTTTATCCAGGAATGATACTGAAATATTGCTATTTATTTATTTATTTATTTATTTATTTATTTATTTATTTATTTATTTATTTATTTATTTATTTATTTATTTATTTATTTATTTATTTCATCCATTGCAAACAACTATTGCAAAAATCAAACCCCAACAACAAAACTGATAATGCCTATTCAACCAAAGCATACCCATGTCACACTTTGAAATTGTTACATCAGTACTGTACTCTTATTATACCATTGACAGTAACTTAAGTAGACCATCTGAGGAATAAAGTTCGAAATTTATCTTTCATGGGCACAAGAGATAACTGAGCATTGGAACAAAAGGTCAAGTCTTCTTGGGCCAGACTAACAAGCAGAGACCATTTCATCACAAACCAAGTTTGCTTCCCCATGGCCTGCATTTTAAGTTGTTGCACAGTTATTAACTCATTTATTGTTAGAGATCTTTTAAAATATTGCTTGATGCTGTTATAAAATTATATACGGAGTAAGTCAGCACTGCCTGTTTGTAGCGCTGAGAACAAATTTTCCTTTTGTTAGTTCTCTAGCGATTTGTGGAAATTATAGTGGAGTTGTACCATGGAAATTAACACTGTCAAAAATCCACAGTAGTCATATATGATCATAATTTTTCACCGGGAGAGAGATGGGTAAGAGGAACGGCTGTGTCTGTGACTGATCCCCCTGACTTAGAAACTGGATTTGCTATTTACAATTCCTAACAAAAGTATTTCTCTTTGGCCCGGCTTGATGTTATTTCATTTCAAGAAAAGGAATGCAATGACATGGTAGAATTCCAGATTCTTTTTTCTCTTACAATAATGTTAACCTGCACACTTATAAAAATAATTAATTTTTTTTGGTAAGTTGGCAATGATTTGTCTATATAGATATTTGCCTCCAAAATAACCACATTATCACATTAATAAACAATACATGAAAATGCATGTTTGGGGGGGGGGGAGAGAGAGACAGCCTAGTCATGGGACAACCATGATGTTGGACTGAGTCACTAGAACACTATGGGTGTTTTTCCACTGTAAGAAAGTACCCATTTTTGCACCCATTAAGGACCCATTGGGTGTGAGCTGGATGATCCCATTTCCACCACAGCACCCATTTGGGACCCAATTGTTTCAACTGCTGCTGGGGAAATCTGGATCAAATGGGTACTTTCTGACCTTTAATCCAGATTTTCTGTAGACCCCATTAATGGGGTCTACAATGGGGGTCTTCAGGCAGAAAATCCGGATTAAAGGGAGCCTGTTTCCACGCTTGTGTGGCAATGGGGTCTAGATGAGGCTAGGGGGAGGGGCACCCATGGGGGGAGCCCCCAAACCTAAGCTTCAAAGTCATTTCAAAGTCATTTCGAAGTCACTTCAAAGTCTATGCAAAATAGCTCCGGAGCGTCTTTGAAGTCTGTGCTGATCTTCAGAGTGACTCCGAAGTGATTCCGAAGTGACTCCGAAGTCACTTCAAAGTCACTTCAAAGTTCACTCCAAAGATCAGCACAGACTTCAATGGAGCTGTTTTGCACAGACTTTGAAGTGACTTTGAAGTGACTTTGAAATGACTTTGAAGCCACTTCGGAGATTGCACCCCCTGTCCCCCCAAACACCTAGGGTGACAAGCCGACCCCTCATGGGTAGATCCAGATTTCCAAATGGGTGCTCCGGTGTTTCCACGGCAGGGAGGCTAGCACCCATTGCTATTAGGTGCTAGACCACCCATGGAAACACATTGGGTACTTTCCTTAATCCAGATCTACTAGATCCAGATTAAGGAATGTACCCATTCCTTAGATCCAGATCTTCTTAGATCCGGATTAAAGGAGCACGGTGGAAAAACACCCTATATTATTATATTGGGCTGCATCTACATGACTGGTAAAAAGTGTCCCATCAGAGCTTCTGAGAACTGGTGAGCATGTGTAGCCACCTCATTGGTGGGAAATCTTGTGAAAACATCCTAGGCATAAGCCATTCAGAGCAACTCCAAGAACAGATATTGCCCTCCTAATATCCTTGCCATCACTAACTAGAAAGAAACCTTAGTGGAGATGATTTCCAGTAAGCACAATTAAGCACCAAACAGAAAATTGGCCAGGGCCTCCTTTAGACCGTACCAGTGTGTGGAAGGGAGGCTCCTAGAATGCTTGCTGGTCTGGTATACTGACCAGTGTGGAATCACCCATAGTTTCATACCAGAGAAGAACTTTGAGTAGTTAGCCTAAGAGAAGAACCCTTGTGAACTAAGTGTTCTAAGGCCCTGGCCACACCTTTAGTTTAGGATGACTTCAGGTTGTCTTCAGGTCATGATACATTATTTTTATTCAGTTTGTTTTCCAAGCTGGCCTACCCTCGTTAGAGTGTTCTAACCAGAGTCCTCTTTTCCAGAAGACTTAGTGCAACCTGGTATGCCAGGCTGTCTTCTCTTATTCAGTGTGAATGGTGGGGTGGGCTAAAGGAGGCTGAACTGTGCTGTTGTGGGTGGGGTCTAGTCCTTCCTTTCATCCAATATCTAGGGGAGGGTAGCATGTGGGGAATTCATGAGGCACCTCCCCTTCAGTTTATGTGTATGGTTCCTCTAATGTTTTTATGCACATTTATTATGTTTTATGAAGGAGGGCATTAAAGTGGGTGAGCAGGCTTAAAAAAGAACCACAAACACACACCTTCATCTCCCTTGAGTGACACAACAGCATCCAATAAGAAAGGAGATAGATTTGATGTAGCAAAAGGGGTGAAGAGCCAAGAGTTCAGTGGAGGAAGCTCAGATCAGTTGCAGAGAAAGTTGTGAGTGATGTTGCCCAGAGCGAGGATGGCCTGAGGACGACTTATAACAATCTACATGTCAACAGAACTGGTACAACCTCTGTTCGAATTATGAATCGGATGTCCTTTAAAAAATGAAATACTTGGGAGTATATTTAACAAAGAAATTGAATAAATTGGGACTAGTTAATTATAACTTAGTATGGAAAAAAGTGGCGAGTCAAATTAAAGATTGGGGGGGGGACCTATTTAAGCATTTTGCAAAGGATTAGTTTTAAAAACAGTGATTCTAAGTAAATTCCTGTGCCTATTTCAGGTGTTACCAGAAACAATAAATGAAAAGAAATTAAAGAAATGGGACACATTATTGATAAATTGGGTATTTAACAAGAAATCTTGTATTAAGACAAAATTATTTGTGAGTAAAGAGGGGGATGGTCAGTACCCTCGTTATTGAATTATCATGAGCATTTCAGATAACTAGAATTTTAGACTTTGACTATAATGACAAATTGAAATGGGTAAAGTTAGAAAGATCAATGAACGGATTTGAGTATAAATTAGTAATGTCCAATCATTGGACAAAAGGAAAAATTATGGAAATTACTGGACCAATGAAAACAACTGTTAGTGGAAAAGAAAACTAATAGGAGATATTTCTAGATATACTTCTATTAAACATATAAATGAAAAAGATTTATTGTTAGATAGCCAATTATTGGAAAAATTGAGAAAAAAACAAGTGACAGTATTGGAAGATTTCTTTTCACTTAATAAGGAACTGTTAACTGATCAACAACTCAAAGATTTTTTCAGAAGAGAAAACTGGCTAAAAGTATTTATGATAAAGTCATTTATGGGTAAAGTTAAGATGGAGCAACAACTGAGACAACCCTTGAAAGGAATGGAAGAAATTGTTAAAGAATTTATTTATTTATTTATTATTTACATTTATATCCTGCCCCATACCCGAAGAATGGGGGAAAGATAGGAAGGGTGTTAGTAGGACAATATACAAATTAATAATGAAAGATGGGAATAAAATAATAGATTCAATAACAGGTACATGGATGTTGGATGTTAATGTAACAAAAGATGAGGTAAAGAAGAAATTAAGGGACATAGCACAATTGAAACATTTGAGATTAAGGGAATTAATGATGAAATTAATATCAAAGTGGCATAAAACCCCAGCACAATTATGCTATATGATTCCTAATTTTTCATCAAGATGCTGGAGAGAATATGGAATAAAAGGAACGACCTTTCATATGTGGTGGTGATGTCCCAACATCTTACCTTTCTGGGATATGATATTTAACGAAATAAAGAAAATAATGGGTATAGAGATAAAAAAATGTATCCAGAGATTGTATTATTACAGCTGTATAAGGACCAAAGCAACAAGTAAGTAAGAGGTATATGTTAGATCAATTGTTTATGGCGGCATTATCAACCATAGCTGCATCTTGGAAAAATACTGATAAGTGCACAACCGATACATGGTATTATTATATATCTGAACTGTTTAAATATGATATGATCAGGCAAATAAGAATCAGGATTTTGGGAGGGAATGTTAAAACTTTAGTTGAAGATAGTTAGAAAGACTTATATAGCTTTATTGCTAATCCAGAAGAATATAACAACTTGACGGAAATAATAAATTTCTTATAAGTCTGAGGTAAATGATATTTGATGTATATAGTGAATGTAAGGGTTTTCTTTTGTTGTTGTTTAGTAAGTATTGGTTGTTGTATTTTGTTTGTATCTTGTTTTGAATGTTTGTATTTGTATATGTATATTTGGAAATAAAAAAAAGCTTTAAAAAATGGATAGGAGGTCCTGTCTCATATAGGTGTGACCAGGGCCTAATAGTATTGCCAGCATTTGTTTGCATAAAGGGCTTGTCTAATATCACAGTGAGCTTTGCTCTCTAAGAATGATACAATGAACCCAGCCTGAAATATTGGCTGCATTTTAGATGTCCCCTAGTAATAATGGTGTCTTATCTTGGGCTACATACGATATAATTCTGGAGATTGTTTTTGGCTCCAGGTGCATCCAGTTTTGTGCATCATCATCATGAAAACATTGCAAAACGTATATTTCAAAGTACAGAAGGCAGTTTGAAGGGCAAGTGTATAAGACACATTTGGCACATGAACCAGCTAATGAAAGATTTCTTCATTCACGATGCGTAGATCAAAATGAGAAGAAGAGGCTGAAATGCAACTGACTTTTTGGCATCTAGAATGCTCAAATGCATGCATAATCATACAGTAAAGGCTTTATATCAAGATCCAATAACACATAGGAAAAGCTTTTAAAATTCACTTGACATGTGTTTAAACAGCAGTGACCTTATTTCAGAAAGGGTGAGCTCCTGAGACTTCAAATGAGTCTACTGTTGCTGGGTCATGGTTAGATACAGCATGTCAGTTTTTAATCAAACAGAAACACATGGGGGAGGTAACACAGTAAACCACTGGAGGGGGCATTATTTCCCTGGACAATGCAGTGAAAAGTTTTCTGCTTTATCACAGTGCAAAAAATCATTTGCCTTTTGTGTCCTTTGAGTGCACAAATAAATAAATACTGGTCCCACGTAAGACTTTTTTACCCTTTACATATTATCTTGAAGAACCAGAAACAGGAGAGGGGGCAGAATAAACTAAAATAGCAATATGGCCATCTACTGATAGAAAAATGCATAACCATACAAAATTATTGTTCAAGAATACTGTGGCTAGAAAAAAGTTTATCCATTCAAAGTGCATACTTTAGAAAAAAAACTGTTCATTTTACATTTGGTTTTCAATGTTGTACGCCACCCTGAGACATACGGATATAGACCAGGATGAAAATGCAAATAAATAAATAAATACATCTGCTCTGTTTTTGACATGTGTCTAGGGTTGTATACATTATACATAAGGACTAGGGATGTTCACAAATATTCATAACATTTATTATTTGTACAAATTTGTATGAATTTGGACATTCATACACTAATAAAATGTTACGACATTTGTACATTAACATTTGTACGAATACAAATGTTTTGGAACATTCATATGAATAGTTTGAACATTCATTAAACGGGATACGTATTGGATACGTATTAATACATATGTATTCGTATAGAATACATATCTGATACGTATCTGATACATATGCATTGGTATAGGATCTGTATGTAGAATCCGTATGCATTTTTATCGGATGTTCATACAAATTCATACAAATTCGTTCGTAGAGAATAGAATCATACCACATTTGAAGGAGATCTATTTGAATGATTACAAATTTTCTAACTTTCAAATTGTTGTAAACTGAATGCCAAAAATCCCAATTGTGCACTTATCTAATAAGAACACCTTGTTCAGGCATACATGACTGTTTTGTCCCCAGAGCAATTCTATGGACTTTGCATGTAGTAAGACCTCTGGCTCTAGGGAACACAGCCTGTACAAAAGACTTGTCCACAAACTTCTTAGATTTTTAAAGGCTTTACTGGTTACAAACACAAAGCATGAAACTGAAACCTTCTCTCTCAATAGTCTTTCTTAAATACCTTGGTCTCTCTCCTCTATTGGTTAACCTTCTGTTTTAGACTCCGTTTTCTGTTTCTTCTGTGGACTTTATCTTTGTCAAAGGAAAATACTCTCTTCGGGTCTGACTCGGCTGCAAACTCACGACACACAAAACTGAAACTAGCCGGAGAGGCAGTATAAGACCCGAGAATTTCCCCACAATCCTTTTCTTTCTTAAAGCTATAGATCTCAGTTTCCCCTCCTGCACTAATACATAAAAAGGCTATTATAACTTTAACTAAATATATGTCTCAGAACATCAAAGATGTTCTGGAGATATGACATGACAGTAATGGAAAATAGGCTCAGTTAAGATGCCATTGCAGATTAATGGAGACAAAACCACAGTATCACTTTTGGCCATGTATCTGCTGATAACCAACCACTCAAAGGTATATTGAAGTGGGATTTCAAGTAACCCAGTGGTTCTCAAACTGGGGGTCGGGACCCCATTGGGGGTTGAATTACCCTTTCAGAGGGGTCGCGATGAGTTTCCCGCCACCCTTCTGTTAGCCTGTGGGAAGAGTAAGAGAAAAAAAAACACATTTGGATGTGCATTTGAAAACAACCAAAAGATAGTGTGTTCTGTCTCCTGGGAAAGACAGTGAAGCTGATATGCTGCAAGGTCAAAGAAGTGCTTCTGAGCATGTAACCCAAATGGGAGGGGGAGACAGCTCACACAAAACCACCGGAAGTTGTCACCAACAACGTCCGGTTGCTGATCCTGTATAAGGTTCCAGTAGTCTTTGTTATGTAGTTGGATTTTGCTGTTGATGTTCTTGCCAAGAATGTGAGTCTGGGAGGAGAATGCCATGTGCTAGAAACATGGACCGGAAAGCAGATTCGCCAGGCTAAAGAGACTGTAACTTGTTTTGTACATACCAATGTAATCTTCAAGCAATAAATCGTAGCTCATTAGAAATAACTCGGAGCGGCTGCTGTGTGTGTTTAATGAGCTGGAATGCTGGATTGCTGATAGCAGAAGCTGCAAAGCCTGTTGCCGCGGCGAAGCCAAGTGCCGGAGTCAGATAACAAGGTAAACTACTCTGCAACAAGATCTAATCTCAATCTAGATCTAATCAAGATTAACACCTTCCCTCCACAACATGAGGAACTCCATTAAGGGGTTACGGCATTAGGAAGGATGAGAACCCCTGAAGTAACCTGATATTACATGCAAAAGAAAGGTTCCCTGCTCTAAATCATACAAGTAGGGATGTACACGAATATCCGAAGGCATTCAAAATTCAATTGAATTTGTCCAAATTTCAATATTCAAATTCAAATCAAATGTCCATATATTCGAATTTAAACATTCAAATGAATTTTGAATTTTTTAATCTATTCATCTGAATTATTCAGACATTCGTATGTGTACGTGTTTGTACACAATATGTACTTGCACGTATGCATCTTTCCCACATCCATACACATTTGTGTGGATCCGTACGGGACAAAACGGATTGCATATGGGATAAGTATGGGATGCATATGGATGTGTATGGATGCATATGGGATGAGTAACAACGTATATGGGCACATATGAACATTGTCAATATTCATAAGTGCAAATTTGAACTGAAAATTCAAACGAATAGATTTGAATTTGTGCAATTTAGATTTGAAAATTTGTGTAACTTCAAATTTTAAAGGTTCAAATCAAATTGAATTTTTGGATATTCGATTCAAATTGAATTGGATCCCAAAAATTGCATTCGTGCAGACCCCTAACCCTGAAACAGCAGTTTGGAGTGATATGAGGGTAGATTGTACCCTCCACTTCACAGATTCGGGGAGCAGAATAACAGGGTCATTATTGTCTTCTGAGTGGATTTTGAACCAAGGGAAGTGCAGTCTTCTTCACCAAAGCATGGCTAATTGATATGTAGATGAGTTCTGGAGTTTGTTTCACAAAGCCCAACTTTGAAGCAGCATTCTACCCCAAGTGAAATGGAGACATGGCCTCAGATAACTATTTGAATCTCTATCATCTTTGCTTTATGTCTCACACTGTCAATAATGTTAAAATGTTCTGTTGCTCTGGACAAAATGCATTATTGAGCAAATGTAACATCAAACTAGCTTTCTGTCTGCTTCCAGTGCACACAGATTATTTCATTCTTTTAGGTTTCTCATTTGAAGCACAATGTTGACAGATCTGCCAATGACCTGTTGCCTCTTGGGTGCTGTAGTACCTTTGAAGCATTTAGAAGATGTTAGAATAAGCAGACAAGCTTAAGAGGAAGCGACGGAGAAAGGAAAGGAAACACAATTTTTATGAGAAAAATCCAAATACTTGCATCATCAAGAGACCAGACTGAGCAGCAAAATGACTAAGACCAAACTGTACAGAGATATATTTTTTCAAGGACTGTGATCTGGATATTAGGGAAATGAAGATCAGAATAACAGATACTGTTCAATGCAAACAAGGGTTAAGTGATGCATATAGGCCCCAGTTTTTTGCACTAGGTGAAAAGGTGAAGATGGGTGGAACTCCCAGATGCTGTATCTGCACTACACAGGTCCACTTCTGTACCAGAAGCTGCTCCATGTGTGCAGGGGTCCCTCCCCCATTGTAGAAGGGGTAAGGCTGGGACAATCCTGCCCACCCCATTTGTACCTCTTCTGGGTGCTGCTGACACATGAGTTTTAGTTAGCCTGAGTCTGGTCCCTTCTTCTGAATAAATTAATCTCTGTCCAGCCAGTTTAGTCTAGTGGTTAGGGTGCCGGACTATTATCTGAAAATCACCAGGTTTTATTCTGCACTCCTCCATTAAGTCACTTGCATAACCGTGGGCTAGTCACAGCTCTCTTCTAAGCTCTCGCAGCCCCACCCACCTCACAGAGTGTCTGTTGTGGGGAGAAGAATAGAACGCTTTGTCAGATGCTTTGAGTCCCCTGAAATGGGTGAGAAAAGGTGGGTAGAAAAGCCAGCTCTTCTTCTTCTAGAATGCCAGCATTTACAGATCATATACAGTAGTTGGCTGCTCATTTAGAAGCTTTCCTCTGTCTTAGTCCTTCTTGTTCTTTTTCTTTTTTAAACACTAAGCTCTAGTCTTTATTTACACCAAGTACTGTAATTTTGAATGGAATTAGATATGGTATATATTTCTCTACCTTGTTAGCAACCTAAATTTTACTTGGATCTTTTTATTGTTGTTCTTATATTGTACATGAACTAAATGTTACAATATTCATACATTGACATTGGTAGAAATATGAATATTTCCAGACATTCAGATGAATAGTTCTGAAATTCGTTAAACTGGGGACTTGGGAAAGAGGTTGCTCTAGTCACATCTGCAGCAGATTTAGACTGTATTCTACAAGGATTGAGAGGATATTAAAAGTGGATTCAGGTAGGATTTGATGCATTCAGAGCAGATTTGTTAGGGGATGTATATTGGATATGTATTTCAGATATGTATCAGATACGTATTTGTTCATATCAGATACGGGGTGTACCCATATCATAAAAAGTACTCATTTTAGCACCCATTTGGCTGAGAGCTGGATGACCCCATTTCCACTACAGACCCTATTAGGGACACATCTGTTTCCACCACAGCTAGGGAAATCTGGATCATACGGGTCCTTCAGGACCTATAATTCGGATTCTGTGTGGACCCCAATAAAGGGGTCTACAATGGGGTCTTCAGCCATAAAATCCAGATTATAGGGAGCCTGTTTCCACTGCAATTGGGCAATGGGGTCTAGAGGAGGCCCATGGGGGGTACCCCAAAATCAAAATTCCAAAGTCCCTCCAAAGTCATTCTGAAGTTATTCTGAAGTTGCCTCTGGAGATTAGCATAGGCTCCGAAGGGGTTTTTCTGCTAATCTCCAAAGGCAACTTCAGAGATTGCACCCTGTCCCTCAAAACACCTGGGGCGACAGGTAGACCTCTTGTGGGTACATCCGGATTTGCAAAAAGGGTGCTCCAGTGTTTCCACAGCAGGCAGGCTAGCACCCATTGCTATTGAGTGTTAGACCAACCATGGAAACACATTGGGTACTTCCCTTAATCCAGATCTACTAGATCTGGAATAAGGGAAGTACCCATTCCTTAGAACCGGATCTTCTTAGATCCAGATTAAATAAGCACAGTGGAAAAACACCCATGTATTCAGTTGTATTGAACAGAATTTTACCCTCCCCCAACCCTCCATTCCCACCCCCTCCCCCAATTACTTGAACACCACGCTGCTGCCTTATCCGCACTGCCACCACCTTCTTCTCACTGCACCTGTTGCCCCTTTTTCCAGAGTTCCAGAGGGCTCAGTAAGAGGTCAGGGGTGCCACCAGAGTGCCCCCCAGGTAAGTGGGCACTGGGGAGGCAAGCAGAAGCACTCCGGTGGCAGCCTGGACCTCTTCCAGAGCCCTCCAGAACTGTGAACTGCGGAAAGCCTGTTTGCAGTTCTAGAGCGCCCTGGAAGAGGCCTGGGGCACCACCAAAACAGGCAAGGGGGGCCTGGGGAGGCCCTAGGGGGAGGTCTGGGGGGAGGTTGCCCAAGGGAGGGAGGCCCTGGGACATCCAGTATCCATAGAAGATTTAACTGAAACTTTTCGGATACTGGATTCCTCAGTTCATGGATGGATAGGACACTTTGACCCTTTCAATCCATCCACGAATCTTGGAATTCAGACACATTCATCCAAATTCCTAATGGCACACATAATTTGGGCACATCCCTAAAATATAGTGGAACAAGTAAATGACATCTGGATGCAGCCTGAAGAACGGCCTGAAAAGTTAAATAAAAACATTGTGAACAAATACAGAAAGTATGCAATAAGGGAGCTATGCACACAATAAATTGCACTGCCCATGTTGTGGATGAATCCACTTTAACTACATTGACTCCCTTTGCAAATAAAGATGAAAGCTATTTCACAAAGAAGAAGACACCTATTGTAATGAAAATCCTATTTGGCTTTAAATGCATTCTTGTGACTAGCACCACATCAATATTCATAGCCTCTGCACTACATTATTGTTGGCCTATGGCAACGCAACACTGTTATTATTATTATTTTTTACTATTATTACTTAAAATATGAATTTATTACATGCTTCCAAATGTTATTACTCGCCTCTGGTCTTCAAAGATTGGGTAGCAAAAGAATCCAAGTAATGTTTAGTACTGATTAATTAGTAAGATTTTATGGCTAAAACATTCCAGAACACTCTGTTGGCAGTAAATGTTTACTCCATAAGCATTTCTATATGCCTGAAGTTGGTCCTTTTTTTGCATGATCTAGGGCTGACCAGTGAGATTAAAAGAAACAGCAAGTTTGAACTCAAACTCACGTGAAGTCTCACGGCAATATCATCATCATCATCATCATCATGGCTTGACCTTGAACTTGAAGATTTAGGAAGGGCTCAACCCATGCTTGCTTCAGGCACACTGATGGCGAAAAAGGCCAGTGCAAGAAAGACAAGTCCAGTTGCAGAAGGTACAGAGAAAGGTCTCCTCTGATGGTACTGTAAAGGCACGGTTCTTCCTGCATGGTCTTTTCTCCTCAAGACTGGTTCTACAAGCTCTCTCAAAGGAGACAAAAGTGTTATGGATGGTGCATCTCCATGCCTCTCGGTTTGAGGCAAGAGTGGACCACTGACTGTGATTGATAAGGCCAAGGCTGAAGGATTGTATCTCCTTGAGGCTCCTCTGTTTTGGCAGCCGGTAGTGAGTTCAACATAAAGCACTATCTTAGGAAGGCAATGATCCTTCATCCTAGAGACATGCCCTGCCCAGTGCAGCTGTGTTCTCAGCAGTATGGCCTTGATACTGATGACCTCTGCTAGTTCAAGGACAGCAACATTTGTCACTTAATCAGACCAGTGGATGTTTAAGATTGTGCGGAGGCAACACTGATGGAAACGTTAGAGGAGTCGCAGATGGTGATGATAGATGACCCATGATTCAGACCCATATAAGAGAGTACAGTACAGTGTACCACAGCAGCAAACTCCCTTCCACACACTGGTGAGTCCCAGCCAGGGCCTCCCTTAGCACACAGAAGGGAAGCTCCCAGTAGGTTGCTGGTCTGGTATACTGGCTAGTGCAAAATCACCTCTAGGCCCTTTCTGCACTGAGTGTTATTCTGGATTATATCCCAGAATAAGGACCTGCCATCCACATGCTGGAGTAGATTATAGCAGGTCCTACCTGGGGCCTAATTTAGGGCCTTTCTGCACATGCTGCCAAAAACGGATCTCAAAGATCCGTTTTCAGGCGGAACGGTTTTAAAAAAGAATCTGTCTCAAACAGAGACAGATTCTTGGAGGCCCCGCATGTACTCACATGCCCGGGGTGGCGGCGGCAGGGCCGGATGGGAAAACGGAATGGGGTGGGTGCTGTGTGAATGCACCAGCACCCATCCCAAACTGGCCCTGCTGGCACAAGCCCAGCTGTCAAAGACAGCTAGGCTGCCCACCAGCCTGCGCCATTGGCTCTTTCAGGAGCTCCCATGGCGTGGCTGGCTGCCGCCTTCCCTGGCTTTGCCCTGGCAAGACAAGGGGCCATGGCCCCTTCTCTTTGCCAGAGAAGCAGAAATCCCCCGCCCCGCCCAGGGTTTCACAGGCGCGATCGGGGCCTTCCCCTCGCAAGAGAAAGGGCCACGCCCCCTTCTCTTGGCAGGGGATGCTGCAGCTGCCACCCCCGCACCCCACCCATGGCCGCGTGGTCGCATTTGGGGTGATTACCTGGTCACTGGTGGGGTGACTGTGAAAGCAGCAGGGCCGGCGTCCATTGAGCCTAGGCGCTCCGCAGCCTACATTTCCCAGGAACCCTCACAAGGGTGGCTGGCTCCACCAGTGACAAGGTAATCACCCCAAATGCGACCACGCGGCCACGAGTGGGGTGCGGGGTGGCAGCTGCAGCTTCCCCTGGCAAGAGAAGGGGGCGTGGCCCTTTCTCTTGCGAGGAGAAGGCCCCGATCGGGCCTGTGAAACCCTGGGTGGGGCAGGGGATTTCTGCTTCCCTGGCAAAGAGAAGGGGCCATGGCCCCTTGTCTTGCCAGGGGAAAGCCAGGGAAGGCGGCAGCCAGCTGTGCCATGGGCAGCTGTCAAACAGGGAGCATGCGCTCTCCCTGTTTGACGACTGCGCATGCGCCGGCAATCTGCCTCCCCCCCTCCCCCGGTGCAGAAGCGTTTGCTTCCAAACCGGTTTAAGGGGAAAAGCCAGATGTAAGACCTGATTTTTTTCAGGTCTTACATCTGGGTAGGATTTGGCGGCAAAACCGGTTTAAACAACCTTTTTTGCCTGCCGATGTGCAGACATGGCGTCCTCAAAGGGACCCTAATTGGGTTCCCTATGTGGAAGCCACGTCCTAATCCTTCCCGCATCTGGCTCTAATTCCGTTTTTAGAGCCTGTGCGGAAAGGCCCTTAGTCTGCACTAGTATACAGATAGCAGGTCCCTACTTGGGCTATAATCTGGAATAACCCCAAATAAAGAAGGAGCTCTACTATACATTCAGGACAGCTGGGAGAACAGGTGCACATGGCTGGGTAGATCTATACATACCATTAGAATGTATGGAGGAAGAATTGTTTAATATTGTCCTGTTATTACTGTAAATTTTATCTATTGTCAAAATATCAATAAAGAAAAAAATTAAAGCTATATCACAATATTGATTTAGGTGCCTGAATTATTTCAGTTAGCACAACACGAAGCAGGCACTGTATCACTCTTCCATTATTGTTATTATTCCTTTTGTACTGAGAATCCATGGAAACAAATTAAAAACTGTGCAGCCTCTCTCGCTGAAAGTAATTGTCCTGCATATGGATGCCTCATATAAATGAAAGTACTCTAATTCACAGTGAAGATGCAAACTATATAGAGACATTTCCAATTAGCACAGGCTTTCAGCAGTCAGCTTTTGGGCAATGCAAGAGAGGACAATGTCACCTTTTCAGGGTCAGCTTTCTCCGTGACTGTTAATCAGAAGTGAAGTTGGAGTCACACATGGCAAACCACATTGAAAATACCAGAACTGTGACTTTGCGATGAAGCCCTTGGGTGAAAGGGAGAAGAAATCAAAATGAGAAAAGATTGTCAGTCCACATAAGAAAGACTCCAGGAACTTAGAGCTGCTACACTGAGCGTCAAAGGGCTACAAAGAAGTATATAAAAATGTGTGTAACTTGCATGTTGGTCATTCCAGGTAGTAATCACAAACACAGAATATGCAGCAATTCCACTATACACAAATTTGCCAATGGGGAACCAATGAGGTCCAGTAATCGGTGTGGAGAAAGGACCCTAAATTTTATTGATACTTAGGGTGCCTCTTGTCACTCCTGGGATAGCTGTGGGCTCTTACCTCATCTGCTAGGGTTTTTTTGTTTTTGTACACATGCATTAGCAAGTACCTGTCCACTTCCCTTTGGTTTTCCCCACATGCTTACTAGCATCTGGGTATTTTTGAACAGCGCCGATAAGGCAAAGAGATGGCAATCAAAGTAAAAGCCTACGATTGGAACCCATCTTGTGAGAAATCCAGTGATGTTGAATTTTTCATAATAGCAATATCATGAAGTTTTGAACAACAGATTTTTGTGGATATCCCAGTATAGTAGCATGAGAATTCCAGGTTTTTACCCTTAACCTATCAGTGGCTGCTTTCAACAAAGCTGGGCTAGGACCAAAAGTGGAATGGAGTAGTAATTAACGTTGTTCTGCCCTCCGTCTCTTCCTTTCTCCTGCTCCTTTTCCCTGCCACTTTATTCCCAAGTGTTTTTGGTCCTTAGTACCTGGGAGTCGAAGAAGAGTGGATTAGAACCATCTGAAAACTATTGGCTTCCCTGTTTCCTGTGTCTGTGCTTGCCTTCATCCTTTTAAGTACCTTTTAGAGTAGCGAGTCCCACTATATTAATTTTAATTACTTTGCATTAGCATTCTCTTAGGTTTTCACCTTCTCCTTAAAGTGTCAGGGCCTTGGCAAACAACCCTGGTTTTTGCACGGGGCCACAAAGGTCCGGATCTTTAAGATCTGGATCTTTGAGACAGGGTCCCAGTGCTGCCATGGGGTGATGGAGGTGGTGGCAGCTTCAGGGACATGGTGATTGCAGCTGTCACTGCTGCAGCTGCCAGCACCCCCCACCCCACCCCACCCCCAGAAGGCTGCTTTGGCACTGGAGAGGAGGAGGTGGGAGGCAGTGATGGTGAGGGGAGCATCAGGGCCACAAGCTGGCCTACCAGCTGAAGTGGGCAGCCATGACCATCCACCCTCCCCAGCAGGAATGCCACTCACAGCGAGAGAGCCTATGCAAGGCTCCATAGCTGTAAGTGGTGGGGTGGTGCTCCTGCTGGCCTGCCCCCTGGGCCCCATCTTAAGGTAAGTCATTCAGATGTTTGTCCACTAATTGGGTCTTCATGCCTGAAGACCCCATTGTGCACACCTTTAAATAGTTTCACGGAAAATCCAGATTAAAGGCCTGAAGAACTCATTAAATCCAGATTTCTCCTGCCCTTGTGGAGACAGGGACTTGTAAATGGAGCCTTAAATGGGTGCCCAGTGGGGAAAGAGCCTTGGTTACCAATCAGGTTCCTAATGGGGCCTAGAATGAGTTCTTAGTGCTAGTGCAAAAGCACCCAGGGTATCCTCACATAAGAAGGAAGTCCATCCCAAGGCACTAAGCCACTAGAGATCCCATGCTTACCTCACAGGGTTTCAGAAGTCCAAATTGAGAGAAAGCTGAGACATTTTTTGCAGGTGAGATTGTTCGTATGTCAGTTTGCCCCGTCACAAGAAAAGATGGATTGATGTGGGATGAGGATACGAGCACCACTTGCTAATACCTCTAAAGCTCCCTTGAACCTCTTCTTTCCTACATGTTTTCCCCTTCTGATGGTTGCTGGCAATAATTTTTGATGTATCCAGCTAGACTTGAATCCATGAAGTCTTCCTGTGTTTTGTGTGTGTACCACTGTGTCCTTAAACTGAGTGCCCTCTTCTCGACTGATGATTTTGACTTATGCTTGCCTGTTGACAATGAGAGGTTTTGCTCCTAAGGTACTGAAGTCTCTGTCTGCAAAGACTGTCTCACCAGCCACTTTGAATGTAATAATGCTATAAAAAGTTGCTGACTGAAATAATTTTGCACTCATTATTTTACCCATGTTGTAAGTTGTTCAGCTGAGTTTTGTTTAAAAAAATAATGACATTGGGTTATTTTCTCATGACTTCATGCCTCTACCCAGAGTCAAATCCTTGCAACACGCATCTAGTCTTTGTGAGCTATTGTTCAGTCTGAATATTGTATTTCTGTGCCTAATAGTTTCTGTATTTTAATCATTAACTTTTTCAAACTGCCTTAAGAACTTTCCAATGCAGGGTGGATGAGACATATAATAACATTTGTTCATGTATTTTCAAGGAGCATTATAATGTAATTTCTCACACTTTCTGGTCCAATATCTGAATACCGTAATGGAAACACAGTACAAAAAATTATGGAAAAAATTAGCTACATAATAAAACGTTTTGTGACGGGTTCCTCATTTGAGTCTCTTGACCATAAAAATGGAGAAGAAATGTCAACCTATATTGACTTTATCCTCCTGAATACAGTATATTATGATCAATCCTACCAGATCCTCAGAAGAGACTGTAGTCTTGAAACACACAAGGGAAAATAGCTCAGAGCAAAAATAGTTTTGCACATATCTGTTTCAGAATATACTGCTCTACCACCAGGACAAGAAAAGCTAGCTGGTTTGGGCCTTTAAATCATAGAATCATAGAGTTGGAAGGGACCTTTAGGGCCATCGAGTCTAGCCCCCTGCTCAATGCAGGATTTCCTAAACCATCCCAGACAGATGGAGGTCCAGCCTCTGCTTGAAGAACTCCAGTGAAGGAGAACTCACTACCTCGCGTGGCAACCTATTCCACTGACTGATTATCCTCATTGTCAGGAAGTTTTTCCTAATATCTAATCTGTATTTCCCCTTGAAGTTTCGTCCCATTGTTTTTAATCTTCCCATCTTGTGCAAGTGAGAATAGGGACAATCCCTCTGCACTGTGGCAGCCCTTCAGATACTTGAAGACCGTGATCATGTCTCCTCTCAGTCTTTTCTTCTGTAGGCTAAACATTCCTAGATCCTTCAAATGTTCCTCATATGACATGGTTTCCGGACCATAGCATGTGATCTGATACAGGTGAAAACTGTACAAGTCCAGGGTTGATTACAGATCTGCTTCAATGTCTACTTTATAGCTTGTTCCAGCTCCATCAGGTCCGGTTTGGGAACAGCCCGATGCGTGCTCAGTGCTTTTCCCAGCTGGAAACTCAAACCCACACCAAAACCCAGACCAGAATAATCTGGGAATGCAATAAGTGGGGATGCACCCTAACTGTTGCATCTCCAATTCCAGGTTCAAATCACATATCTAGAAAGAACCTCCATTTATTCCAAAAGTCCTTACCTCTCAATTACCATGTACAGGACTGTATGTTAAAATGAGTTGCAAAGAACTAATTCATTAGTGGTTATGGGTGTTGGGAAGGGGTCAAACACAGAAGCTTTAATAATTACATAGCCACATATATTCAGCTTTTTGCATAGCCGTTCTTAAAAGAGATTTCACTTTTTCTTCTCCCACTCCAACAGTATCACAGCAATATGGCAACTTTTTGTGGAAACACAGTGTGAGCACAACAATCCTTGCTCCTGGGCTTCAAGGTGTGGCATGAAAGCCTTTGTGATGTGAAGTGTTAAAACCACATCACTGCTCTTTGTTAGAGCCCAGAAGCACTTGCACTTATCATAATACTGCACTGGGTGACAGTTGTTGGAACTGTGATACAGGAGTCACAACAGTGTCACAGCAAGGGGTAAACCCAGCCCTCAAGATCCTTACGTTTCACAGGGTATGTGTGTGTTGTGCTTTAAGTTTGCTATCTAGGCAATTAAGGAATGGGTAGCAATATTACATTTTTGTAAATTTAATTTTTAATGTGCAGTGCTTGTTCTTGAGAGGTTTTTAAACTTTTGACCTTTGACGATAATCAGGTAATCACCTTTCCGGTCCTCATAAATGTAATTGTATTGCTTCTCATACTGCCTACAAAATCATAATGTGGTAGTGCGTGTGATTTTTTTTAATCTGTGCTGAAAAATAATCACTTCTGTAGCTGTATTTTAGTAAGAGATATTATTTTGCTTGGTTGCACACAAAAAAAGTAATTTCTCTTCGGAAGTCCCATTATGGCTAATGGTATGAACATTTTCTGTGAGTACAAACAAACTTAGGAGGACATAGTTTAGATTGGAGAATCTGAGGTAGGGGTGGGAGTTCACTTAACATATGGCTGTCTTACATCAAGAGTCAAGGTTCCTATAGCTTTTGTAGGCCATGTCTTCACTTACCGTACTGGGCACCTTCTGAAAGGCACAAGGGCAACACAACTCTACTTTTGGCAGCATGAAGTGTCCCACCAAAATATATATTTGCCTAAGAAGGGTGATATTTGCGAGGGAGGCCAGTGGATGAAAGTGTTGATACCGGAATCATGGAAGCACCTCCTGACATACCAAGAAAGGAAGTTCTGCCAAGAGGCCCAGGCCCTCCAACTCTGGCTTGTAGAGACATCATCTTTGACACTTTCTGTACGAGGCCTTGTTACGGGTTATATTCTAGAATAGGGACCTGTAATTCACATGCAAGTGCAGACTACAGCCAGCCACTATTTCAGAGAATAAGGTCCAGTGCAGAAAGGGCACTGCAGTGTGCAGGAATATGAGGTTTTAGCAGGTTTAGCTTGCGCCTCTGAAACTCCCTCTTTGAAATTATTAAGGGTTCCATGTGGCAACCTTAGCCTAATAACTGTCCTATAGATTCTTAATTGCCCCTTCATTTCTTTGAAATTATTAAGTTTGCTAAAATGGAATAGTGGGCTGAGCTGGGTCAAAGAAGGAATTTCAGCAGATATCGGACATAATAAAATTTTGCCTTGGACCCAAATGTGAATGTGTCGGGTTATTCCAGCAATCCTCCCATAAGCACCAATAATAATAATAATACAGAGCGAAAGCGACTGCCAACCCTAAAAACTATAGGCAGAAAACGACTTGTCCCACTGATGAATGACATCAATTCTGCCCTTGTAACTGTTCAGGTAGCAACAATTGAAGAATTGAACCAGCTTGCCTACAGTACAGCTGTGATAGTAACAGAAGAACTAGGGTTACTGCAGCCAAAACCAATTAGAAAATCAACTGGAAAACCAAAGTGGAAAGTCCGACTGGAACTAAAAATGAAAGGCCTGAGATCAGATGCCAGCAACCTAAAAAACATGAAGGAGAAGAAACTGAACAACGAGAAGACTAAAGAACATCTGATCAAAAAATACTTTACTTTACTTTACTTTACTCTGAAATTTATACCCCGCCCACCCCACAAGTGGGCTCTGGGCGGCTTACAATATAAGCAATATAAATACCAAATAATACAATACAAAGCATTATTACAATACAATACTGGCTGAATACGAGGAAAATGGATGAAGCTTTAGAAATCGTGAAACAGCAGATAACAGCTATAGCCAGGAAAACCAAAAGATATGAAGCAAGAATCATCCAGTACAGGCAGAACCAAATGTTCCAGTCTAATCAGAGGCAGTTCTACCAGAGCCTGCATGAGCAAGTAGACAAGAAAATTGAAAAGCCAGAGAAAGAAGAAACAACCAACTTCTGGAAAGATCTCTGGGGGGCTGAAAAAGAATACAACAAAACTGCTGGGTGGATAAAGGATTTCGAGAAGAAATTATCCATGAACAAAATGCAGCAGCTGGAAATAACACCTGAAATGGTCAGGAAAAGAGTGAAGAAAGTGAAGAACTGGCCATCCCCTGGCACTGATCAGTTGCATGGCTTCTGACTCAAATACCTGACCAGCCTGCATGCCAAAATGGCCGAACTGCTTAATGAAATGCTGCAAACAGGAAACATCAGTGAATGGCTAATAACTGGCAAAACATACTTAATACAGAAAGATGCAGCCAAAGGAGCCATACCAGGAAACTACAGGCCGATAACTTGTCTACCTACTATGCTCAAGCTGCTGACAGGCATAATAGCAGACAGGATTCAAGATTACCTTGAAGACAACAACATCATTCCAGTAGAGCAAAAAGGAAACAAACGGAGAAGCAAGGGCACAAAAGACCAGCTACTGATTGACAAAATGATTCTGGAGAACTGCAAAAGCCGAAAAACAAACCTGCATATGACTTGGATCGACTATAAAAAAGCTTTTGATTCGCTGCCACATGGTTGGATCACAAAATGCCTGGAAACCATCGGGATCAGTCAGAACATCACCAAATTTATAGAAAGTGCAATGAAATGCTGGAAGACTGAGCTTTTTGTCGGAAATGAAAGCTACAGACTGATCAACATCAAAAGGGTCACCTTCCAGGGGGATTCATTGTCCCCACTGCTTTTCATCATCACTATGATCCCACTGTCACTCATCCTAAAGAAAACAAACCTGGGCTATCAAACTGCCAGGAATTCACAGAAAATTTCACATCTACTGTACATGGATGACTTGAAGCTTTATGGAAAATTTGAAATCGAGATCCAGTCACTGACCAACACAGTGCAAATGTTCAGCAGTGACATCAGTATTGAGTTTGGCCTGGACAAATGCGCCACAGTGGCACTGAAGAAGGGGAAGATTACTGAAAGTGAAGGCATTGAAATGCCAAATGGTCAAGCCATCAGGTCCCACCAGCCAGAAGCCTACAAATACCTTGGCATCTTGCAACTGGATAACATTAAGCATGGCCATGTGAAATCTGTGGTCGGTAAAGAGTACATCCAAAGGACTAGAAAAATCTTGGTAACACCATTAAGGCCATAAACACCTGGACCATACCAGTCATTAGATACACTGCGGGAATTGTGAACTGGACTCAGCTGGAATTGGACAACTTAGACAGAAAAACCAGAAAACTGATGACGATCCACCATGCACTACATCCTCGGAGTGATGTCGACAGGTTGTACTTGCCCAGGAAAGCAGGCGGTAGAGGACTTTTGCAAGTGAAGCAAACAGTGGAAGAAGAGAAGCATGCATTAGCAGATTACATGGCAGATAGCAAAGAATCAGCTTTGAATGAAGTCAACAACCAGAAGCTTCTCAAGGTGCAGCAAACCAAGAACCAGTACCGGAAAACTGCAATTCAATGCCGAACGAACAGCTGGCACAATAAAGCACTGCATGGACAGTTCCTGGAGAAGATCGAAGGCAAAGTGGACATGGAAAAGACCTGGTCTTGGCTTACGAATGGAACATTGAAAAAGGAAACAGAAGGACTGATTCTTGCTGCACAAGAACAAGCAATAAGAACAAATGCCATGAAAGCCAGAATTGAAAAATCAGGAGAAGATCCAAAGTGCCGACTCTGCAAAGAAGTGGATGAAACAATCCACCATATACTCAGCTGCTGCAAGAAGATTGCACAAACTGATTACAAGCAGAGACACAATGCTGTAGCACAAATGATCCACTGGAACTTGTGCCAAAAGTATCATCTGCCAGTGGCAAAGAACTGGTGGGATCTCAAGCCAGAAAAAGTTGTTGAAAACGAACAGGCAAAACTACTTTGGGACTTCAGGCTTCAGACTGACAGAAAACTGGAGCATAACACCCCTGACATTACAATTGTTGAGAAAGAGAAGGTGTGGATCATCGACATTGCTATACTAGGTGACAGCAGAATTGAGGAGAAACAGTTGGAGAAGCTCACCAGATACGAAGACCTGAGAATTGAACTTCAGCGACTCTGGCAAAAACCAGTGAAAGTGGTCCCAGTCATCCTCGGCACACTGGGCGCGGTGCCAAAAGATCTCAGTGGGCACCTAAAAACCATTGGCATTGACAAAATATCCATCTGCCAACTACAAAAAACCACTTTACTGGGGTCTGCTCACATAATTCGCCGATACATCACGCAGTCCTAGGTGCTTGGGAAGTGCCCGACTAGTGATATAGTACGAAATCCAGCGTGGTGATCTCATTTGCTGTGTTTAACTGCTGCTTTTAAATAATAATAATAATAATAATAATAATAATAATAATAATAATAATAATAATAATAATAATAATAATAATAATAATAATAATAATAATAATAATAATAATGACGATAACGACGATGATGATGAAGAGTTGGCTTTTCTACTCTGCTTTTCTCAGTCATTTAAGGGAACTCAAAGCAGTTGACAAAGCTTTCTATTCTTCTCCCCACAACAGAAAACCCTGTGAGATAAGTGATGCTGTGAGAGCTCAGAAGAGAGCTGTGACTAGCCCAAGGTCACCCAAATTCCGGTACTCCCAGATAAGCATCTGGTTCCTTAACCACTAGTCCAAATTGGCTCAATTAACACATGTCTCTGTGTAATCTCTAATTTTGTATATAGCAAAATTCTATGTGCTATTCTTATTTCATACCGTAACCTGCTTTTAAATCCTTTTAGAAAAACAAGAAGGACTAAAAGCCATTTCATGTCATGTTCATAATGAATCGAGATGTCAGCAAGAGGAAGCAGAGGTATGAGGGCACTGAAATTGGATCAAAGCTCTAGTCCCAAAGGAGACATCATTCTGCTTCTTTTACCCTGTTTTCAAGAAAGGCAAATCAGTCTTGAACGTTCTATTTCATTAGTAAACTATAATGGATTTATGAGTGGCAGAGAGAAAAAAATAGAGAGGAGAATGAATTGTTTTCTCTTCCGCTCAGTACTTGAACTTCAAGTGTGACCATCATGATTAGGTGTAGGACAAAAGGTGATCTATCACTCTTATTCAAATATCAGGGATGAAAAACATTTGTTAAACTTAGTTCTGTGACTACTTAGTTCAAAGCCAAAACTGGAAAGGTTCCTGCTGGCAGCTAGCACCTTCAGATAGTTCTTCCTACTCTATGGAAAGAGTGCCCTCAAGCAGGGCTGTGCATGAATAGAATGTGGGAAAATTTGGCTCTGGCCAAATACCCTGCCCATGGATGTGGGGGCATTCGGATCTACAGAATATCTGTGCCCAGAACAAATCCCCCCCCTCTTTTCCCAGCCCTCCTTTCCTGCCCTCTCCCACCTACCCATCCTTTCCCAACCCCTCCCCACTTACCTTACCTCTGTGGTGCCTTCTCCATGCTGTGCTGTTGCCGCCATTGCTGCTGCTGCTCCAGACCCCACTGGAACCGTGACAGATCCCTTTTGTGGGTCCAGCAGGTCCTGGAAGAGGGCTGCGCTGCCATTGGAGCACGCATCCCTGGGAAGCGGGCACCGGGGAAGTGGGTGGGGGTGCTCTGGTGGCGGTGTGGGCCTCATCCAGGGCCCACTGGAACCGCAAGCAGCCTTCCCCAGAGGTAAATACAGGCCTTCTGGTAAAACTGGAAAGCCTGTATGTACCTCCAAGGAAGCCTGCTCGTGGTTCTGGTGGGCCCTGGAATAGGCCTGGAGTGTAGCTGGAGCAGGGGGGGGGAGTTTGGGGGAGGCCAGCCCGGGGGGGGGGGGGAGGACCCAGGGTAATTCATTATCTTTAGAAGCTTCTACTGAAACTTCTATGGATACTGGATTATCTGATTCGTGGACTGATAGGGCCCTTCGAATAGGGCCCTATTTGATCCACCCACAGATGTCGGAATCCGGACGTATGTGTCTGGATTTTAAATGCACAAATAATCCGTGCCCACCTCTACCCTCAAGGATATTTGCTGGTCCCCAAAAACATACTGCATGTCTGAGAGTGCCAACCCAAGGTGTAGAAATGGAATTCAATTCTTCGGAATGCTCCAGTTTCGAAACGGGTGAGTCTAACAAACCCTAAAAGCAACATGAACTTTGTTAACTGTCATCAATGAGTGAAGAGCAAGCCCAGATGCCACATTTGAGGCTGCTGGCAGAATTCCTTATTCTGAAAAGAGAAGAGAGATCAGAGGCCATTCAAATCCATCTTCAGCTCACTCCACAGTGCCATTAACAATTGTTTATTTGACCTCCTAGGCCTCACTCTTCTATGCCCATGTGTGGAACACCTGCTTCTGTGGAACACATATGGACCACTGTTACACTTGAAACTCAGTCTTAAAAACAAACAAACAACACACACACACCTTATATCTTGGAAAAGGGACCTGCCATCCATGACAACCCCTAGGCAAATTCTGCTAGGATGGCAGGTTCTTAGCCCATGATATAAACCAGAATAAGGGCCAGTGCAGAAAGGGCCAACATTTTTGTATTCATTCCACTACATTCCACTGTGGCAGTTATCGTACTAAGCAAAAAATGTCCACATTGTCTCAGCTTAAGAGGATTCCTAATGTTAGAAAGAAAATTCTGAAAGACCTCATCTTGAGCCCTCAGACTGCTGCTGCCCATTAAAATGGATACATCGGCATTAGAGGAACCAGCGTTCTGGTCTGAGATGACCCAGCTTCATAGGTTTGCATTTCAGCTTAAAGAAGGAGAAATCAGACTAAAAACGATGAAGCACTATGAGAAATAAGACAGTGGGGAAGGGTTAAGAGAGAGGAAAAGCAAGGGGATGTGGAAAGTGAATAGGTTCTCCTATCTGCATCCAAATATTTGCTTGTGAAATTTTATGAGCAAGCTTACCAGTGCAAATGAAAGAATGCCCTTGCGATAATACTTGATTTATTGTTCATTAATAGTTGTATATGGAATAGGGCAGCCAGCGCTCCTCCTCTCTCTGCTGCATACCTGTTCAGTGATGCATTCTGTTCTTATGGCTGAAGTCTCCTCTTCCTTGGCACTCCCTGAGCCTCTAGCCAAGCCAAAACCATTCATATTTCATTGCTTTGTATCAGAAGAAAAGAATTTGGAGGAGGAGGAGAAGGTCCTAGCAATCTTTCTCCAAACTGGCCTTAGCTAGCTAATATCTGATTGGAAATCATAACCCATAAACCTATAGAGCAATGACAGATATGTTCTCCTAAGAAAAGCGGAAAGTAGAGGTTTTCAGTAGTACAGTACTTGTTATTGGAAAGAAAACTCAATGATCCAGATGGACTTATTCAACAGAATGTTGTGTAAATAACTTTGCCATCCCTTTGGAATGGGATCCAACTAATTGGTGGAGAAGTCATTTTCCTCCTTTTCCTCTTCTAGCAATAAAGACATCACACATGGACTCTCCTCCAAAGTAGCAGGCAGTCTGCAGAACAGGAGGATGGTGATGGAAGGGCAAAGCTGCAATTAGAAATCTCCCTTTGATATTCTAAACCAAGTTTTCAACCATTATATGTGATGATGCAACTCACAAAGATCAAAGCCATTTCCCCCTCACTCCAGTGGCCTCAATTTCTGAGCTGCCACTATTAAAAAATTAACAAATGGAAGTTGGCTTCCAAATTAATTTCACTTATCACACCAAAAGGGACTGATACCATGCAGATGACTATTACTATCTTAACTATATACCACTTCCCATTAAAATATAATCTTAAAGCTTCTTCAAAAACAAGGAGAATAAAAACAACTAAATCATAACACTTGTATGTAGGGATGTGGACATTTTTTCCCCATTTTCTCATCAAAGCGAATGCGAATGAAATTCATATCCGTGTGAATAGAGCCACTTTGAATGTGCTAGGATTCAAATCTTCTGCAAATGTTCTTCAAATGTTCTTTCATGCCTCAAAATCCCCTTGAAATCCCTTCTGAATCTACTTTGAATCTGCTCTGAATCCACTTTGAATCCACTCTGAATCTGCTGCAGATGTGTCTGGACAGCCACTTTGCTGCCTTCCCATGGGGGTCAATCCCGATTCCCCACATGGGTGCAAAGGTGTTTCCAGGGCAGGGAAACACATTGGGTGCGTCCCTTAATCTGGATCTACTAGATCCAGATTAAGGAATGTACCCATTCCTTAGATCCGGATCTTCTTAGATCCAGATCGAAGGAGCACGGTGGAAAAACACTCCTGGTTAATGGGTCAATATTCTGAGACTGTATTGGGAACATTGTGATCACGTCTGGTGAATCAGGTGCAGCTGTGAAATAATGATGAGCTTTTGAAACTATCTGGATGCAGCCTAGGAAGAAAGCTGTGCAAACATCCAGCTCAGAGGTGGTAACCGTGTTTCCAGGCTGCCCTATAAAATTTCCTGACAGGACTATTTTATCTATTCACAATTTATCCCCCACATTTGGTCCCCAAGGCGATTACAGCAACTCACATCAAAATAGTATAAAATGCTTTTAAAAGCTGATAGAAAATAGTAAAAATGGCAGGAGCCCAATAACATAGGAAGACTTCCAAGGCAGCTATAGCACAAAATACCAATTGTCCTTCTGAACACAGCAGTGAAGGGCATTCAAAGGCCAGGGAACTAACCATTGGCCACTTACTCTGTACAACTGAGATACATTTCAAAAACTGCTTTTGCTCAAGCAAAATTAAGCATGATGTGGGTGGTTATAGTTATATATATGCATGTTGGAGACATGGGTTTGTGTAATCCATTTGCTCTGCATGGATATGCTTTATCTTGGGTGTTTTTCCACTGTCACTAGAAGTACCCATTAAGTACCCATGGGTACTTAATGGGTACTTCTAGTGACATTGGAAAAACACCCCTTGCTGCTCTAGCACATGTCTGTCCAAGACAAATTTTTACTGAGATTAAAGGAAAATCCTGAATTTAATAGAAAAATGAGAGATTAATTAAACTAGAGAGTAAAAGTATATAGTAGTATACCTGTATATAACATGTAGAAAAGGGTAATAGAGGTAAAGATGGTAGCCCTAATTTTAGGGCTTTATGTGCTGGAATCGTAGCAATTATATGTATAGGAATGGAGAGAGGCTCAAATATTTTTATTGGATGAATGAATAATTAATGGGGTAAACAAGAAGAAATAGACAAAATAATAATTTCTATATAAGAAAATAACAGATTAGTAGAAGATTGGTATCACTTTATCAACTGTCTATGAGAGACTGATATAATTTACGATTGCCTCTGATTAATAACTAAGTGGACAGCTGATAAAGAAAAAAAAGATATATAGAGGAGCAGGCAAAGATGAGATATGAAGAGAATACGCTGGAAAAAAGGAGGAAGCAACGGAAAGATAGAATGTTATTGTATGAGGTTAATGTATAAGTTTTTATGTTGTCACAAAAAACCCTGTTTAATAAAGAGTATAATTTTAAAAAGGGAGGGAAAACGAATGTATTAAAATTTAAACCAATTTGAGTACATTTGTATCTATGCCTATGAGTATGTATGTATTTGATGATACGAATGTTGACATTTGTATGTATCCATACACATCTGTGCACATCCCGTTTTTATCAAGTAAGCATCCCGTTTTCATCCCGTACCTATCCATTCAGATGCCTATGGCTACTAATAAGATGCGTAAAGATATGTATGTAATGTGTACATATCTGTACACATACCAACATCTGAATTATTTGTACAAATGATTCAAAATATTTGTATTCATTCAAATATTTTAAAAATGAATGTTTGGACATTTGATTCGAATTTGAATGTCCAAATTCGGCTGAATTCAATCGAATATCTAATGTTGTGAATATTCATGCACATCCATAATCTGTACCAGTGAGACCCACAGGTCTGGAATGGCAAGGCATGGTCTGGCACTGGTTCAGACCAACCCCTACACTGACATCAAAGGTTGCATAAGCTTCAGGGCCGGTATCCAAGGGCCCTGAAGTGCTAGGAATGAAAGGGTGTTTTTCCACTGTCAAAAAGTACCCATTTTTGCACCCATTTAGGACCCATTTGGGTGTGAGCCGGATGATCCCATTTCCACCACGGCGTCCATTTGGGACCTGATTGTTTCCACTGCCCTGGGGAAAATCCGGATCTAATGGGTACATTTTGGCCTTTAATCTGGATTTTCTGTAGACCCCATTAATGGGGTCTACGATGGGGTCTTCTGCCAGAAAATCTGGATTAAAGGGAGCCTGTTTCCACTGGAAACAGGCAATGGGGTCCAAAGGGGGCTAGGGGGAGGGGATGCATCCATTGCCCCCCCTAAACCTAGGCTCCGAAGCCACTTCGAAGTCCCTTCGAAATCATTTCAAAGTCATTTCGAGGTCACTTCAAAGTCTATGCAAAATAGCTCCTGAGTGCCTTTGAAGTCTGTGCTGATCTTCAGAGTGAACTTCGGAGTCACTTCGGAGTGATTCCAAAGACAGTTTGGTCTAGTGGTTAAGAACCGGGTTCGATTCCACCCTCCACCACGAAGCCAGCTGGGTGACCCTGGGCTAGTCACAGCTCTCTTCTGAGCTCTCACAGCCCCACCTACCTCACAGGGTGTTCTGTTGTGGGGAGAAGAATAGAAAAGCTTTGTCAGCCGCTTTGAATCCCCTTAAATGGGTGAGAAAAGTGGGGTAAAAAAGCCAACTCTTCTTCTTCTACTCCGGAGCTATTTTGCACAGACTTTGAAATGACTTCAAAATGACTTCAAAGTCAATTCAAAGTGGCTTCAAAAACTGCACACCCCTGCCCCCCTAAACACCTGGGGTAACGGACCGACCCCTTGGGGGTCTATCCGGATTCCCCACATGGGTGCAAAACTATTTCTACAGCAGGGGTGTTAGCACCCATTGCTAATGGGTGCTACACCTCCCGTGGAAAAACATTGGGTGCTTCCCTTAATCCGGATCTACTAGATCCAGATTAAGGAATGTACCCATTCCTTAGATCCCAATCTTCTTAGATCTGGATCTAAGGGCTGCAGTGAAAAAACACCCAAAGTTTCCAGCCTTGAACCACCATGAGGCCTGTTTTGGTAGCATGCTTTGGTGCATCACCGAAACAGACCTCCTTGTAGCCCAGAAAAGAGGCATGTGAACACAGATGAGGCCCTGAAGAAGACTAGAAAACCACGTATTCCAGAACAAAGGTAAGTTCCGAAAGGTCCTATGATTCACATCTGTTCCACAGACTTTTTAAAGTTTCTAACACTACTCTTCATTGTCCAGCAGTTTTACAGATTTCTGCAAAGAGTGTTCTAAACCAGCTTCCTGTAGTAGATCCCGATCTGTCTGAAATCTAACAGTCCTACTTTTCCCTTCAGGCCCCTATTCCTGTCAGCTGTTGTGAAAATACTGCATATTAACCCAGTTTATCCATCTTGCGCAGGGAAGATGTAGTAGCCACGCTATAAATTCTGTCCGCATAGTTCTCGGCTCGTAAGGTGAATTGATTTTCCATTTGCCTGACTTGGAGAGCTTATTTCCTTGAACAGTCACAAGTCTGGATGCAGCCACGGAAAAAAAAAAGCAAATAAATAAATACCATTTTTGCTATATGGTTGGATCAGTTTTTGAGACAAAGTATGTGGGGGAGTGTTTATTACAGGTTTATGTAATGGCAGCAAGAGAAAAATGTAGAAAAACTACATGAAAACAAAATATTGCTAAGAAATTACAGACACTGTCAAATGTTGAATTAGATTTATAATTTACATTGAAAGCTCCCCCCCCATTGTTTTGAATCTTTTGCCAAACTTCCCCCCCCCCCATAATTATCAGAATGGGCATTATTATTGTGTAAGATTGTGTGGTGTTAATAGCCTGTGATAACAGAGCTTCCCACCGAAACTGAAAAGTAATAGATTTATTGCTGTTTTCTTCTTGAATGCTTTCTGTTGCAAATATTAGCTAATAAATTTCATTTTTCCTTGTTGCAAGCTCACTGAAATTCTTAGCCTCAATTTTTAGTCATCCTTGGATAATAATGGATCATATTTACAAGGATGGTGGATCATAGCATCTTACCAGCCAGGCCTAAGATGTACCTCTTTATACTATGCTCCTCATCCCCTCGTCCTTTAGAAAGTTGCAACACTGGGGGCGGGGGAGGTTTGAATTCTGTCATGACAGATATGACCAAAGAAGACAACCATTTCCAGCATTACAGAAAACCCTTATGTCTGGACTGTGGCATGGGTCAGCCGATCTCACTGTTGCAATATAACCCTCAGCATGTTTTTCCCCATTATATGTGAAGAGTGATGCAGGCCCTCAAGTCTCCTTGGCAGGGTGCTGTTTTCCCACTGGTGCCACTGGTGTGCAGACACCCTCCCCCCAGGCCTCCAACGGACACCTTCCATCCCCAATGTGGAGGAAGCCATTGGTAAAACCATGCCTTAGTGTCTGCAGCTTTGAACTTTGGAAACAATTATAGATCCAATCTTCATCTTCTTTAATATTACACTCTAATATTGTTGGAGGTGAAATGGGGACACCTTTTCCTTCAAGTCAACATGGGTGCATGTAGACTGGTTAATAGTGTGCAGCAGAATGCACAGTCACTATGGGGGCTTCATACACCACAATCAAATGGATTGTAGTGGCTATGCATTTTCCCCTTGTAACTGTGAATTTACCTTAATGGGGCTAAGAGAACACTTGCTCCACCGTATAAGGTAAATTTGAATCTTCCCACCAGTCTGACCAGAACATCAAGAAGAGCCAACGAGAGCAGGAAGGGCAGCTCAACTTCCATTGGCTGGCTCATTCCACATGATGGCGTGCACTGGGCTCAGCTCTCGCAGCTTCCTATGGGAAGCTAAAGAGCTGCGTTTCAGATGGGTATGGATTTATCCCGCAAGTCTGGAAGGAGCCCACGTCTTTGCCTGCTATTTCCTTCATTCACCACATGAACTTACAGTGGAGTTTTGTTCAGAATCAACTGAATTCTGTTGGAAGAGGAAGAAGAGTTGGCTTTTCTACCCTGCTTTTCTCACCCATTTAAGGGGACTCAAAGTGGCTGACAAAGTTTTCTATTCTTTTCCCCAAAACAGCACACCCTGTGAGGTAGGTGTGGCTGTGAGAGCTCAGAAGAGAGCTGTGACTCACCCAAGGTCACCCAGCTGGCTTCATGGGGGAGGACGGAATCAAACCTAGTATTCCCAGAAAAGAGTCTGGCTCCCTAACCACTAGACCAAACTGGAGCGTTTAACCTACAACAAGGATATTTGTAAATAATTCCTCACATTATTAACTACTAAAAATACTAAAAATAATTATTCCCTTTCACTATCTATAAATTACTAAAAACAATTATTCCCTTTATTTGGATTTGTGCACTTCATTGTTACTGTTGAGACAAATTGATCCCTTTGTTTGGATTTGTATACTTCATTGTTACAATTATTACAATAACCAATCTTTTAAAACTAAATCTTAGATTAATAAACTTCTGCAAAAAGGGGAATTTAAAATGTAGCTGTTATCTGCACCCTCTGGTGTTTGAAATGCAGTGAATCTTGACTTCCTACCAACTTTTATAACTTTCCTTATAGATTTTAACCTTGTGAGGTTCACACAAATTTATACAATGTACAACATTTTTAAAAAATCTTCACTCACTCAGCAATGAAACGACTCTGGCATTTTGAGACACCATACATATTCAGCACAGATGGAACTGAAATAAAATTCCTGCCACATGTAAAGCATTTCAAGTTGTCAAAAGCTGTGAAGTTCTCCTTAATGCAGCTGTCAGTGACCTCTGGTGGCTGAAATAATTTCTTGGCTACCAATAATAAATACAGTCTTCTATGTTTTTCCTAAATTCCTACAGACTACAGAAGATATATCAGAATCATAGAGGGCTGTGTGGCCTCGTTCATCTGTTACTGTGAAACTGAGGAGCATAACTGTTAATTGGAGTTTATTTTTATGCAGGGGCACAGCAATTATCCATTCCCAACTGCTGATATTTAAGCCTATTAAGTCTTTGGGCTAGTTTACTGAAATAATATCTTCCTTTACTTGGCTTGTTTTTGTACTAGCAAAAAAGACCCCATTAGGACCCCATTAGGACCCCAATAGGTACTCAATTGGTATGGATCTGTTATGTACAGTCCGCACACGAGACCCCTTAAGGACCCTATTAGGACCCCATTCTGGACCCACGAGCACCAGCGAAATCCATATTTAATGGGATCTCTGCGCACCTAAATCTAGATTAACACTATACCTTTTTAATGGCGTCTTCATTGTAGGCCCCTTTCAATTCACCTGTGAATGTTCGAATTCTTACAAATGCGAACCTAACAAATATTTTTCGCCCATCCCTACACTAGATTCTTTTCACTCCTTCCCCCAACTGCATTTCAGATCTGATTTTGCCAACTTCAGGATGGCTCTTTTCAACAATGCCTAGCTGAGTCCTCAAGTGCTAGATCAACATATTTTTAAACAGCTATGTCTCACAGCAATAAACAATGTCATTTATTACTGGAGTTTACTATGTGTTTATGTTAGTCTGCCAAACATTTCCATTAGAACCTGCAATTAAATTTTTGATGAGAAAGAGGAGAGATGCAAGATATCTTCAGTTGCAGACCTTAAATGGGTTACATATCCATTGGTTACCATATAATTTTAGTGTAAAGTTAATTGCTGGGGTTTCTATTAAATGAGTGAAAGCGTGTTAGAATTATATGTCTGCCTTGTCTGTGGTACTGTTGTTTATTCTGAAACTCAGCCTGTGTCTGCTTTGATTTCCTTATAGCCAAATGTTTATGTACAAGATGTTGCGTAGTTTACAATATTTGTTTGTGTGTTTTTAATTTACTTTTAAAATCAAACAACAATTGAGGAAGAAAAATACAGAAGATCTTGGCTATGCTATCCAGAACTAATCTGATTGCCTTTAATGAGATTGTGTTGGAGTTCCAAAATGTGGGTTACCTGGCACATTGTGGAGTTGTTATCCCAACTGAGTAATGGTTCTGATCAAATCCAGGTTTTCTTATAAGATCCTGAATGTTTGTGGTGCGATCACCCATAACTCAAAGCTCCCAGCGTTGACCCTTTCCCCTCCCAACTGTCACCACACAGGCTACAAAGGAGCCATCTTGTCTGTGGGGAATGGAGGAGAAAAAGAAAATAAAAGTATTTTACCATTGCAAGACACTGTTGCTGCCAGAGCATCCCTGTTCCCTGCCATGCCATTTTTCTTTTGTACCTTGTCTCTCTATGTTCTTATGTTCTTTAGATTGTAAGCCTGAGGGCAGGGACCTGTCTAAGATTGATATAATATTGTAACCCGCCCTGGGACCTTTGGGTATAGGGCAGGATAGACAAACAAACAAACTCTGAATGTTTACATGGAAGTCCTAGGTCCTTTTGGCACTGGATTATGTCCTGGAACAGGGGCCAGCCATCTGTATGCTGGTGTACCTTATAGCAGGCACTGTCCAGGCCCTTCCATAGTGTGCACCAGCATGTGATGGCAAGCCCTTGTCCCAGGATATAATCTGGCATAAAGCCCAGTGCAGAAAGCTACCTATTCTATCTTATGAAGGCTGCTGTTTCTGCCATACATCTCTGGAAGGAAATAAGACTGAAGACTCAAACTGATGTGCCAGTTCTGTGACTGGAACCCCCAGTGTGTTTTTTTTCCTGATGTTATTTTTGAAGTAACTGAGCCCACCCCCAATTGGATTAAGATCATAGTCCTTTCATTGCACTGCTTTCTCACTGGAAGTCAGATTAGTGGAAAAGCATGTAAGTGCCGCCATATTTCAGCACCCATCTTTTTTTATTCATGATAGCCAATATGAGCCTGAAGAGGAATTTTTAGTGGGAAAATGGCACAAAGAAAATAGCTATGCTCCCAAGTTTTTGCCCAATTCTAACTGAAGCTAAGCTGAATGCAGCTGTTTTATTGATTTCAATAGGGTTTCAGACTCTATTGTTGCATGCCAATTGGGAGCTAGACTAGTGACGCCAGTGGGGCCTAGCACAATAAAGTGTGGAAACAGTTGCAAGCTTAGTTACGGAGATATTTAGCAGGACTGTGGAGAGAATGTAATGAGTATGAAATGGTTGGCAGATGGAGAAAACCTACTGCATGACTGACAAGGGTCTAAAATTACAGCTATGGCACATCTTACAGCTTAGGCAGCATCATGCCAGTCAATGGGCAAAACCTAGAATTGCAGATAGGATTCCATCTTCAGCAAGCCATAGAAGTTCTCTCTCTGCAAACTTTGGCTGTATTCACCTCAGAGCGACAGTGTGGGACGCTAGAGTTCCCAACCTTCTCTAATCCAACTTTTCCAGGACAGGATGTTCATAAGATGGGGGAGGGAGCTTTGCAATGTTTTTCCCACCTCAAAACCTTTTTAAAGCTGCCTCAGAGATGTTCTGTTTTTGCTCTGCCATGTCCAATTAAGGCCTATGTCTCTTGTGATAGCTGGCACACAAATCTTGCTAGAGAGCCCCCAAGGAAACAGAGGTTTTTTTTTTTTTTTTGCTTCTCTGTTCACCATATACTAAGAACATAAGAACATAAGAGGAGCCCTGCTGGATCATATCATAGCCCATCTAGTCCAGCATCCCATCACACACAGTGGCCCACCAAATGCTCATGGGCATCTCAAGCAGAGACGAGGACAAATGTTTGCCTGCTCTTGAATCCCAGCAAATGGCCTTAGAAGCATCCTGCTTTCCCCCGAAGCCTGAAATATGTACCTAGGCATTCATTCTAGTAGCCATTGGGTGTTTTTTCCATTATCAGAAAGTACCCATTTTTGCACTCATTAAGGACCCATTTGGGTGTGAGCCGGATGATCCCATTTCCACCATGGCATCCATTTGGGACCCAGCGGGGAAATCAGGATCAAATGGGTACTTTCTGTCCCTTAATCCGGATTTTCTGTAGAGTCTACAATGGGGTCTTCAGCCAGAAAATCTGGATTAAAGGGAGCCTGTTTCCACGCTTGTGTGGCAATGGAGTCTAGAGGAGGCTAGGGGGAGGGGAAAGCCATGGGGGGGAGAGCCCCAAAACCTAAGATTTGAAGTCATTTTGAAGTCACTTTGAAGTCTGTGCAAAGTAGCTCTGGAGCGTCTTTGAAGTCTGTGCTGATCTTCAAGAGTGAACTTCAAAGTGACTCCGAAGTCATTCCAAAGTCACTTCGAAGTTCACTCCGATGATCAGCACAGACTTCAATGGAGCTGCTTTGCACAGACTTCGAAGTGACTTTGAAGTGACTTCGAAATGACTTCGAAGCCACTTCGGAGATTGCACCCCCTGTCCCCCCCAAACACCTGGGGTGACAAGCAGACCCCTCATGGGTAGATCCAGATTTCCAGATGGGTGCTCTGGTGTTTCCACGGCAGGGAGGCTAGCACCCATTGCTATTGGGAGCTAGACCACCCATGGAAACACATTGGGTACTTCCCTTAATCTGGATCTACTAGATCTGGATTAAGGAATGTAGCCATTCCTTAGATCCGGATCTTCTTAGATCCAGATTAAAGGAACATGGTGGAAAAACACCCATTGTTACATCTGTCATCCATAAATTTGTCTAACCCTACCTTAAAGCCATCCAGGCTGGTAGCTGTTACCACCTCTTTTGGCAGCAAATTCCATAAACCGATGACCCTCTGGGTGAAGAAATACTTTCCCTTGTCTGATTTGACTCTCCTACTCAACAGCTTCAAAGAGTGCCCCCTGGTTCTAGTGTTGTGTGATAGAGAAAAGAAATGTTCTCTATCCACCTTTTCTATACCATGCATATCTTTATATACTTCGATCAGGTCCCTTCTTAAATGCCATATTTCCAGACTGAAGAGGCCTAGACGTTGCAGCCTGGTTTCGTAAGGGAGGTCTTCCATCCCCTTAATCATTCTGGTTGCACTCTGATCTCTGCCACCACTTGTTACTTTTATTTATGGTAGCTTGATTTATGGATGCCCTGCCCACAGCGCCTTAATCTGGCACAAACAGAGTAACTGATTATTTTAATTTTTCATAACGAAATATGATTTCTGTGGGGGTCTTTCCCCATAAATTTGAAGCATTTAACTGTTGGCAAGTATTATTATTATTTCACCAAAGGAGCAGAAGATTGTTTGGCACAAGTTAAGATGACCATGGCAAAGGTCCGGTTTAAGATTTTGATGACTACTTAGCCAAGGGCTTCGAAAGAATCCAGATGTTCATAACCTCAAAAAAACATTATTGCTTGGATTACTGACAGGATTCGTTGCTGACTACAGCAACTGAGTACAGAACAATCTTTTAACAGACAAGTTCCCCATGTCTTTTCTGTTGCTGCTACATATATTACCCAGCACTGTCATTCCAATAGCAAATAGCAACAGCTGGGAATGTTCATAGGGAGATGCGCAATTTTTTTTCCTCCTGTTCACTTTGCATCAAAGCAAATGGGACGGAACTTCACTTTCATGTGAATGGAGCCACTAGGGATTGGATTTGCTTTGAATCCCTGCCGCCACCAATCGTGTCTCCAAATCCATCAGCCAAAGGCCAGGGCAAAGAGGTGCGTCTTCACTGCCTTCATGAATATATATAGAGAAGGGGCAGATTATTCCATAACCTGGGGGCCAAAACCCTGCCACCACCAATCATGTCTCCAAATCCATTCCAAACCTACTCTGAATCAGCTCCGAAGAAGGCCCGGGAATGTATATGGAATGTATCAAAGTTGTACATTGGAATCTGTATAAAGTGCTTTGTGAAGATTAATAAAAAATGGATATATAAAAGAAAAAGAAAAAGCACAGATTCAAAGACGGCAGAAGTGATACTTCTTGCAACCATCACATTAGCCCCCTCTTTAGTCCTCCTTCTCCTGGAATCCAGAGAATGAGAATTGGGTTTGTCCAGGTGACAAGGGGTTTTTTTCCATGGTCACTTAGTACCCATTTTAGCACCCATTAAGGACCCATTTGGGTGAGAGCTGGATGACCCCATTTCCACAACGGCACCCATTAGGGGCACATTTGTTTCCACCGCACCTTGGGAAATCTGGATCATATGGGTACTTTTTGGCCTTTAATCCGGATTTTCTGTAGACCCCTTTAATGGGGTCTACAATGGGGTCTTCAGCCAGAAAATCTGGATTAAAGGGAGGCTGTTTCCACGTTAGTTTGGCAATGGGGTCTAGAGGAGGCTGGTGGAGGGGGCACCCTTGGGGGGGGGAGCCCCAAAACCTAAGCTTCGAAGTCATTTCAAAGTCATTTTGAAGTCTGTGCAAAATAGTTCCGGAGCGTCTTTGAAGTCTGTGCTGATCTTTGGAGTGAACTTCAAAGTGACTCTGAAGTCACTTCGAAGTTTACTCCGAAGATCAGCACAGACTTCAAAGACGCTCCAGAGCTATTTTGCACAGACTTCAAAGTGACTTCAAAGTGACTCCAAAGTGACTTCAAAATTACTTTGAAGTGACTTCGGAGCCACTTTGGAGATTGCACCCCCTGTTCCCCCAAATACCTGGGGTGACAGGCAGACGACTCGTGAGTAGATCTGGATTTCCAAATGGGTGCTCTGGTGTTTCCACGGCAGGGAGGCTAGCACCCATTGCTATTGGGTGCTAGACTACCCATGGGAACACATTGGGTACTTCCCTTAATCCGGAACTACTAGATCTGGATTAAGGGAAGTACCCATTCCCTAGATCCGGATCTTCTTAGAACCGGATTAAAGGAGTGTGGTGGAAAAAACACCCAAGATTGACAAGCACTGTTAGTTTTAAACACCCCTGAGTTCAGTTTGGCATTGGATCCCTCAGTCTTCCTTGGATTTACTCTAAAACACGTGCTGGACTAGATAGACTGTGGCCTGATCCAGCAAGGTTCCCCTCATGTTATCATATAAATATCAACTATGCAGCATGATCAGCATACTTGGGAAAGGACCCAGAAGAGAAAAAAAATGAACCTTCCATGCAGTTTGTACAAAATGTATTAATTGTGATGGGATAAATACACATCTGTTAACTCACATTTAACTTCTGGTCATCGTTCTGTTATGGAAGACTTTATTAGCTTTCTAATCTGGGTTAATCTGAATAACAGTTAAAGCAAATTCAGTGCCGGTCACTATTTAATGTTGGCCACTTCCTCTTAAACGCAACTGACACATTTTTAACTTCCTTAATAGCCATAACCTTTAGCAGAAGTGTAAACAAAAATGAGATGGAGCCATAAACAAAAACTGAAAAATAGAAGACGTAATGGTTTGCTTGAAATATCATTGAAAGCAGCAGATTTTTCATGGCAAAATAATATACACTGGGCAAAAAACACATCATAAATATATATCCTTTGGGGGAAGATCTGCTAGTTTTTTAAAAAAGTGATTACCATTAAATGGAATGACATGCATGCATTTCCAAAAATGCTGCAAACTTTATCTTCAATATGCAGATAGAACAAGAACATAAAGCAAAGACCTTATAAAACCCTGAATCATTTACTAATCCATGGAGCTATGTCTGGAGCTGTAAGAGCCCTGTAAAATATGATTAAAATTTTAAGAACTTAATTATGTGCACAAAATAAGATGAAGAGTTCATTGCAATGCAATGTAAATTTTCTGGTAGAACTAAATGAATGCGAAGCAACAATTAGCCCTGCAGTAAAGCTTCCACTATGCTTATAGCATAAACATTAAAAAAAAAAAAAGATTAAGAGTAAAAGTTTTTCCTTCTCTCATTCATGACTGAAACTTATCAAGGATTACTGTTCTGGGGTCTTTTGCAATTCCATCATAATCTTTAGAAAGAAAAGACCATTATTATTTAAAGGAATTTTTAAAATATTTAATCATACATTTCTGAACATATTTTTGGTTTGTGATTTTTTTAAAAAAAACCGATAAACGATTTCAGACATACATCTGTTCAAGTGAAATACTTTTGGAGAAAGAGTGGAGTGGAAACGCCAAACAAACAGAAATTATTTTTCGTGGAAAGGAAGAAGCCAAAGTCAAAGCAAAATATCATAAAGTGAAAAATAATTTCCACCTCCCTGAACTCAAACTCACAGTAAATATTACTATTATACCAACATTCTACATCAAAAGGATAAGCCTCTTCTTTAGCAATATTTCCCAATTGTACGCTCCGGCAAACCTCCACACAAACACAGTTCGTACTCATTTCTCACATTCTATAAACAACTTTCCAGATGTGTGTGATTATTTTATAAGTTTTCTGTTAAGCCAAACTTCTGTACGTCAAAATGTGATTCGAATCAAAAGCAGGGTACCAGGCACTCCTCCCATTGCCAGTTCAACTTGCCAGTGGCAATAAGGCTTATCAGCTATCCAACATGGGAAATAAAGGTTGTTATTAAATATCCCACCTCACCTCTATCCAGCTGGAGCACTGACATTAAAAGAACTTCTGACTGACAGGGATACAAAGAAGAAACGTCCTGTAACTCAAGTGTCTCAGACTATGGGTCTGGGATGGAATGCTGGGAGGTGTAACCCAGGAACATCTGGGGGAGGGGCTGCAGTCTGAGCCCCCTGCTGTAACTGGACATAAGGCTTATTTTGCTATTCAGCAGCACATGAACACACACATCATTAATGCTACGGAGGGCTGAGGAGACAGGAAACCGTTCTGCTTCAGTGCTTATGAAACTTGTTAGTTCCAGAGTTCCTTAGGAAGTGCAGCAGATAAACTTGAGGGCTGCTCTAGTTTGAAATGCTACCGCCATTATAGGGTGTTTTTCCACTGCAGCACTCAGATCCGGATCTAAAAAGATCTGGATCTAAGGAATGGGTACATTCCTTCATCCGGATATAGTAGATCCGGATTAAGGGAAGCACCCAATGTGTCTCCACGGGAGGTGTAGCACCCATTAGCAATGGGTGTTAACACCCCTGCTTTGGAAACAGCTTTGCACCCATGTGGGGAATCCGGATCGACCCACAAGGGGTCGGTCCATTACCCCAGGTGTTTGGGGGGGACAGGGGGGTGCAGTCTTTGAATTCACTTTGAAGTCACTTCGAAGTCTGTGCAAAATAGCCCCGGAGTGCCTTTGAAGTCTGTGCTGATCTTCAGAGTGAACTTCGAAATAACTTCGGAGTCACTTCGGAGTCACTTCGGAGTCACTTCGAAGTCACTTCAAAGTTCACTCCGAAGATCAGCACAGACTTCAGAGGCACTCTGGAGCTATTTTGCACAGACTTCGAAATGACTTTGAAGTAGCTTTGAAGTCAATTTGAAGTGGCTTCGAAGTGATTTTGAAGTCAATTTGAAGTGGCTTCGAAGTGACTTCGAAGCCTAGGTTTAGGGGGGGCCCAGTGGGTGCATCCCCTCCCTCTAGCCTCCTTTGGACCCCATTGCCTGTTTCCAGTGGAAACAGGCACCCTTTAAACTGGATTTTCTGGCAGAAGACGCCATTGTAGACCCCATTAATGGGGTCTACAGAAAATCCGGATTAAAGGCCAAAATGTACCCATTAGATCCAGATTTTCCCCATGGCAGTGGAAACAATAGGGTCCCAAATGGGTGCCGTGGTGGAAATGGGATCATCCGGCTCACACCCAAATGGGTGCTAAATGGGTGCAAAAATGGGTACTTTTTGACAGTGGAAAAACACCCATAAACTGTATCTGTAGTGCCTTTTATATAAGGACTTTATGACTGAGCCATAATGCAAACTAGGCTGGGATATCTATCTTACCCGTTGAGCTTATCTCTTTCCTCAGAAAGTGAAAATTTAAACACTGAATATAGTATATATATGCACCCAGCAAGCCATTCCATGAACTTAACCACGGATATGAATGGTGAGGGAAATCCTTCCTATGCTTTTGGAGATTTTGGAGGGAAAGGGAAGCTTCAAGCCACACTTCATTATCCACTGTGTCAAATGGCCTATTACTGGTGTCTTAGGCTGTGTTCAGACATAACAAAAGAGGCACTTCAGAGAGACAGTGTGTGGCCCTCATGTTTCCAGGTCTTCTCTAAACTACCTGACTGAATGAACTTTATCGATTAGTAATATGACTGTATCAAGTTTACAGAAGATAAAATCCTATAAAACATACAAGGATAAAAAGAAGAATAAAGTTAGAATAACATTATTTGTCCCCGTACAAGCAACCCCACTCAGCTCAATGTATAATTTCCTATATTGGGCAGGCTTAACAAAAAAGAAAGCCACCCTATATCTCACCTGGGCGTTCTCTCCCTGCAGAAGGTAAGTCAACTTATGGTCTGCATTCCAGCAGGACAAATTTTGTAAAAGACGGCCCAAATGGGTGGTTCTTATTGAGGAATACAAGGGACAGATAAGCAAGATATGAAAAAAGATCTTCAACCATTGCTGCACTACAAACACACAGTCTTTCATCATAAGGTACCCACTGGTATCTCCCATACTTCACCATGGAGTCAATAAGTTCAAAATGTGCACGAGTAAACTGTTGCCTTAACTGCTGGGACATTTTGTATACTAAATATTTTTCAAGTTGGAAAATAGATTTAGATCATGCTAGCCATTTTAGTGATCTTAAATTAGAAAGGCTAGCAATATCATTTTGTGCACTAATGTCCATCACACACTGGTTAAAAATCTCTTTGGCTAGATCAGCGGTTCTCAACATGTGGGTCACAACCCCTTTGGGGGTCGAACTACCCTTTCAGAGGGGTTGCAACGAGTCTCGAGCCTTGAGGCCCCATCCTCATCTGAGCTGCCCGCCCCTGTGGTTGGGGGTCTCCACAACATGAGGAACTGCATTAAGGGGTCGCGGCATTAGGAAGGTTGAGAACCACTGGGCTAGATGACTTGTATGCCCCAATATTTCCATCCATCTACCTCTTTTAGCAGAGAATTTTCTGGAGTGGCGGGAAGGGAAGACTGGTGTGTGAACAATCCCACGTCAAAGCCTTCTCTAAGCTGCCTCAGAGATCCCTTTTATTTTATTTTTTGTGGAATTTGATCACAGCCCAAATTTCCCCTCAGAGTCACAGTAAAGGAGAAGGAAGGACTGAGTTTTGCTTCATCTTCATGGCAACTGCTGAGCAGGGGAGTTAGTGGTTTCCTGTAATGGCTGATGAAACAACTCTTGTTCTCTAATTTTATCTAGTTTTATAAGATTATCTCTCTGTCCTCGCTGAGAGCTAAATGCACATATTATTGGGATGGATAATCCCAGGCATAATTAGAAGTGTACATGCCATAAGCAGAACCACTTTGAAGGAAATTGTTTCAGTTCTAGTACCCTCAGGGGGTAGTTTTCCAATATAAAATACTTCTTCAATGCCCTCTATTTGGGCTTCTAGTGGGCATACTTAAATACATGCATAAACACACTTACACACATATATACACACATACACGCCCATATACTCAGAGAGGTTGTTTTTTAGACGTATCTTCTACCTGAGATGGTTCTTTGTGTGGAAGAATATTAACCACACCAATTATCATCAGCTGTTTGCTCCGCAAGTAGACCTGTCTCTACACATTCCAGATTATATTCCTGGTTTTTGTTTTGTTTTCGTAAGAGAAAGCCCTACTACTAGTAAAATGGGGAACAGCTGAGGAAATCCAAGCATATAATTCCCACTAAGCAAAATTATTTTAAAAAGCAACTAGCCACTCTACAGCCCTTAATACTGTGTTTGGGCAAGAGCAGAGATACTGACATTGTAAAAGGTAGCTCTCATATTTCATTACTGTACATATCAGGAATAAATTTTACAGTTACAGAGAGAAAGGCTTTGAAAAAGGCATAGGCAAGCATGGTTATAGACTTTCCAGATGGTATTAAGGCAACTCAGTCAGAGTCTTCATCATCAAGATATTCTTCTGCATTGCTTAATGTTTGAATAACGTCTGGAAAAAGAACCAAAAGACATGCAGAATTGTTAGAGGGCAACCTAAGAGTAAGACAGCCCAAATAAGGCGCCATAAGAAACAAAACAAGAGCAGTTCTATCAGTGGGGAGATGGGGACCTACAGAACAGCTCCTCTGTTTCCTATAAACTGTGGCAATGTGTTATAGCCCTAACCACCACCACCCCAAAAAAATCTGGATAGGACCTGATAGAGTTTTAGAAGCTAAAGACTGGGAGAAAAAAATATATGAAATAAATAAATTCACTAGGGATGTGCATGAATGGTTTTTTTTGTATTTGATTCATATCAAACCGAATGCAAGAAAATTCCTATTTGTTCAAATAGATCCCCTTTGAATGTGGTAGGATTCACATTTGATACGAATGTTCAATCTCATAGAATGCATACGAATAGCATATAGATCCCATACAAAGAGCATACAGATTCTATATGGAAATGCATACAAATAGCATACAGACCCCATACAAATACATACAGATAGCATAAGGATCCTATGTACGAATGCATATGAAAAACATACGGATCCCATATACAAATCCCATGCTAATCTTCATATGAATGTATCAAAACATTCAATGCAAATTCGAATGTCAATCTTCAAATGTGCCAACATTCGATTCAAATTTGAATGTCCAACTTCAGCCAAATTCGGCAAAAATTTCAAATGTTACGAACATTCATGCGCATCCCTAAAAATCACATCTTGCTCTTGCAAGTATTAGAATAACCTTGAGACAATGCTAAACCAGTATAAGCATCATTTGTCAGCTGCACTGCAACTTTTTAAAGCTCAAAGTTTGCTATGACATGTCTGCCTTTCATGCACCGATCCAGAGACATCATCCACACACTGTTCATAGATGCAGTGCTATCAAATAATTTGGATAGCCAGGTGAAATTCAAGTCTTACCTTGTCCTTGTTTCTTTTTAAGCAGGGAAGCACATGCAGCATTAGTAGCCATGTCCAGAGCCAATTTTTTCTCATTGTTTCTTAAATCTGTTCTTGCACCTTTATGAAAAAAAAGTATCACTATTAGAAATTCAGATGTATTTTTTAAAAATGCTAATATCATCATGCACCTTCGTGTTTCCTAATAATAATTCTGATCTAAAAGTATTTTTTTCCCATTCTAACTTCTAAAGGAAGGTATTTGTTATAGAGACTGAAAAGATCAGAGTAATACCATAAAAAATGGATGTGGGCTGGCTTCCCTTTTGAGATGACATTCAGGAGGTTGATTAAAATAATCTCCGTTGCTTGCTTTGTTAGGTTAGAAATTAAATAAAAGGGGGGGGACCACCAAAACAGTGAAATCAGAGGAAGAAATAAACATTGATAGTCTATGTTTTCACCACACCAATCCCCTCAATATCAGCAAAGTAATTCTGAACTTATCTGAGCAGGGGAACACCAAAAGAGCTTGGGGCAATTAGAACTACTTTGTGTAAGGATGCTCTTCACCTGTCTTGTGTCAGTCCAACGGGTCCTGAATTCACAGTGGCTTAGTGTCAGCCAAGTAAAAAGGGATCAAACCAAACTATCCAGTCACTTCCTGTCTGGTTCTTCAACCAAACTCACCCAAATTGTGGTGGGTTTTTTCGGGCCACATAGAACCAGGGTACCTGCCCATGTGGGCCCATTTCATCATACCTAAGTGCCTGTCAAGTGGCATTCTTTCCTTCCTCCCTCCCTTCCTTCCCCTAAAAAGATAAGAAGATCTGATAAGGACCCCCTGCTCAAAAGTCAGAACACCTGCCCAAACAGGATTGCCTGAATTCATTGTGCCTTGCTGTGGGAACTGTTCATAATGCTATACTGAAAACATATCTCTGCCAAAGTAAGGAAAAATCAAGGAGAAAGGATGTAACACTACCAAAAATGGTTCATAAAGTTCACGGAAGGAAACTTGATCTCTAATTTGATCTGGAAGAGTTAGAGGGGTCGAAATAACACTTATTAACACACTAAATAACTTGCCTATAGGTTGGCTGCTAACATGCTAATTAGAGGACAGAAAGGCTATGAATCATGACCTAATACAGTAGCCATGCATAGCAGACACAAATGTAACCAAACACATGTTCTGTAAACTATAACAATGTCTATAAACATTTCTATCAAACATAGGAAAGGTGGGTGGGGAGATTTGAGGAATGTACCCTGGTGCCCCTTATTGCTAGCAATAAAGAGAGTTGCAGCTCTACCTTGATGTGCCTTTTCTGGTGTAGCATCCCAAGCAAGACCCTAGACCCTGGGCTGGGACATAACAGATCTGGCCTGAGCCCACCTAGTTCAGCAAACTGTCTCACACAGTGGCCCACCAATTGCTTCTGGGCATTTAAGTAGCCATTGATACATCTGTCATCCATAAATTTGTCCAAACCTTTCTTAAAGCCATCTAGGCTGGTAGCTGTTACCACCTCTTCTGGCAGTAAATTCCATAGACCAATGGCTCTCTGGGTGAAGAAATATTTCCCCTTGTCTGATCTGACTCTCCTACCCATCTCCTACCAGGAAGAAATTGAAATCTTTAATCTTTCCAGCCTTGTGCAATTACTGTCTTCCATGGATTTGTCCAACTCTTTCTTAATCTATCCAGTCACAACTGTTCCGCTCCTCCAGAGCCACGGAGTATATGTCCTTTACAAAAGTTATCAGAGTGCATGAATAAAATCAGAAAATCCAGAAATAATCACCAAGGAAGACATGCTAAAAACATGCTAAAAAGGCCCAACTTCTTTGCATAGCACAAAGACGTTAGTAAATATACTTACCTTTTGCCAACAGCGTTTCTACAATATCTGCATAACCTTTCCAAGCCGCAGCATGCAAAGCTGTATCTCCCAATTTATTCTGCAGAAGAACGAGGAAAATAACCATCAAAGTGGCTACAAAAATATTGCTTCATGTCAGTGCAAGCAACCAAATTATTTGCAGCCAATTCTTGGAAGCCATTCAACATTTCATTCCCTACCTGTTGGTTTAGTTCTACATTTGGCTGAGACAAGAGCACCTCGACAATGTCTGGATAAAGTGAAAAGAAAAGGAAATGTTCATGAGAAACAAAATCTTGCTTTCTTACAATATAGCAGGAAAATCAAAATCTAAACCGCAAAATCCACATAATTTAGTTTTAATTAACAGAAGCACTTGGGAGAATGCGTTTCCTATTCCTCATCTTTCTTAACTAAGAATTGTGTGTGTGTATTTGTGTGTTTTAAATTATCTCTCATTACTAAGAGCATTTAATTTTAGATCCACATTTATTTTATGGACTGACGTTTAAAGCTCTTTTCTAGAAAGTGAAATGTCTTAATTTCTCCTCTAATTTTTTTTAAAAAATTAATAGATATTTATTAAAATCAAGAAAAAGAGGTGGGGGGAAAAAGAGGTGAGCAAATACGGTAACTTACAGAAAATCAGATACAATTGCAAGCAGATGGTAAAGATAATTATAAAAAGGGCCAGTACTCTCAACAGGCTGAAATGAACATTAATCCAAGTTTATGATGATACAATATCAGCAGGGATAACTGAATTTGAACAAGTAGAGACTCGTATGAAAAAGGGTTGCCAAATAGAATAAAAGTATAATTTTGGATTGCTGACCCTGCATCTTCAAATAAAGAGTAGCAACATATTCCAACTTAAGAGTTTCCCAAAGACACTTATACCAGGAAGAAATCAAAATCCTTGATCTTTCCAGCCTTGCGCAATTACCTAGAGGGCTGCAGAAATCATATGATCCAACAAACTATGGGCAGATTTGCTAAGAGGAGCAGGCAGCCATAGTTGCAAAAGACATAATTCAGGAGGAGGTATAATATCAACATTAAGAATGCCCATCATTTTACCAACTACAGTAACCCAAAAGTAATGTATTATTTCTCATCCCCACCACATGTGAAAGGAAATCTCCATATCTTTTTTACAATGCCAACAAGTGGGAGGAAGAGTGTGGCAGAAGTGAGAAATTTGGCCAGGTGTGAAGTTCCATTTAGATAAGATTTTCATGTTAGTTTCTCCTTCTCTCATTTAGAAAGTACCATACAGGAATTCAGAATCCATATCAGACTGCTATTAAGATGAGATGTAACTGGCCCATGAAATCAGCAAATGCAACATCTGAGAGGACTACCACTTTCTTCTCATTATTTTCAAATGTACCTTTGTGTCCACCATGACATGCCCAGTACAAAGCAGTGCTTCCAGCTTTGTCTAAGCCATTGACACCAACTCTGTTATCCAGACATTCTCTCAACCAGCTCAGGTTTCCTGAAAAAGAAAACATTTTTAAGTGAACAGAGTCCTGGTGGGCAGGGAGGAAAGTTCATCCTAAGAAACACGAAAAAAGAAGAGGAGAAGGAGCATTCCACACACATTTCTAACTCTGTCTGATCACACCCCTCCACTTCCGAGTCTTTTGCCACCCGCAACATTCTGAGACTCTTGGAGCAAGAACCTCTCCTCCCTGCTCTCTCCGGCTTCCAAACCCATAGGTGCATCTTCCGGGAATGGCTCCTCCATGGGCACCTCCGGGAGGACCTCCCCGGGCCTCAGCAGCAGAGGTAGCCCCCCTGGGACTGGGGGCTTCAGCCTGAAAGTCCCTTCCTTGGCGTCCTCAGCATCCCGCCGGCTTTCTGCTACCCCCCTCTGTTTCAGCGGCCTGCTTCTGGGAAGCCTACATGAATTACCTAGTGGTTACAGACTGGCCACATCCACCTTTGAGCCTTACATGCAGCTGGAGAGGAAAGACAGTGTGCTACCAAGCAAGAAGCCAAGTCCTTAAATGATAAGGCAAAGTCAACGTGTAAGACCTTACTCTGTAATTCCTAAGGTGAACATATGTTAATAAATCACATCGCAGCCTCTTATTTTCCCTGGGGAAAAGACCAGAAAAATGGCCACTGCTACAACAATCAAATTTAACATGTCTCTGTTTGAGTCTGGGCATGTTTCTATGTGTCTGCCATATAATTCCTGTAATTCTCAGCAAACTCTGACCTCTAGCATAGAAACAGTCTACAAACAGGAAACACAGAAATACTGGCATTTGCCTACTAGCTCTATCTGTACCCACCTCTCTTGGCAGCTTCATGCAATGGGTTGTCAATGGATTCTGCTTGTTCAGCCACTAAAACAAAAATAGAATTAGAAACACAGCACAGTTCTTGGGGACTGCAAATGAGTCGTATTCTAGCAAAGATCAGCATTTAGGAATCTTGGGGTGTTTTTCCACTGTCAAAAAGTACCCATTTTTGCACCCATTTAGGACCCATTTGGGTGTGAGCCAGATGATCCCATTTCCACCACGGCACCCATTTGGGACCCGATTGTTTCCACTGCCGTGGGGGAAATCCAGATCTAATGGGAACATTTTGGCCTTTAATCCGGGGTCTACAATGGGGTCTTCTGCCAGAAAATCCGGATGAAAGGGAGCCTGTTTCCACTGGAAACAGGCAATGGGGTCCAAGGGAGGCTAGGGGGAGGGGATGCACCCATTGGGCCCCCCCTAAACCTAGGCTCCGAAGTCACTTCGAAGTCACTTTGAAACCACTTCGAATTGACTTCGGAGTCACTTCGAAGTCATTTTGATGTCTGTGCAAAATAGCTCCGGAGTGCCTTTGAAGTCTGTGCTGATCTTCGGAGTGAACTTCAAAGTGACTTTGAAGTGACTCCGAAGTGACTTTGAAATGACTCCAAAGTCATTTCGAAGTTCACTCCGAAGATCAGCACAGACTTCAAAGGCACTCCGGAGCTATTTTGCACAGACTTCGAAGTGACTCCGAAGTGACTTCGAAGTGAATTCGAAGACTGCACCCCCCTGTCCCCCAAAACACCTGGGGGTAATGGACTGACCCCTTGTGGGTCAATCCGGATTCCCCACATGGGTGCAAAGCTGTTTCCACAGCAGGGGTGTTAGCACCCATTGATAATGGGTGCTACACCTTGTGAGGAAACACATTGGGTGCTTCCCTTAATCCGGATCTACTAGATCCAGATTAAGGAATGTACCCATTCCTTAGATCCAGATCTTCTTATATCTGGATCTAAGGGCTGCAGTGGAAAAACACCCTTGGGGATGGTCCTTCAACCCAGATCCTTCTACATGGAACCTTTGGAACTTGCTATTTTAAGGGAGTTTATTCCAAAATATATCTACCATCTTGCTCCCAGCAGTGCCCCTCCCTCCTCCAACTGCCATCACAAGGTGATGAACCATCTTGCCTGAGAGGAGTGGAGAAGAGGAAGCAGGCTGGGCTCTACCATCTTGCTCCAATCAGTGCCCCTCCCTCCTTCCAACTGCCACCTCTAGGGTGAGAACCATCTCGCCTGAGAGGAGTGGAGAAGAGGAAGCAGGCTGGGCTCTGGCCATCTTGCTCCCAGAAGTGCCCCTCCCTCCTCCAACTGCCATCACAAGGCAACAAACCATCTTGCCTGAGAGGAGTGGAGAAGAGGCAGCAGGCTGGGCTCTACCATCTTGCTCCGAGCAGTGCCCCTCCCTCCTCCAACTGCTCCCATCAGAAGATGGCAAAGAGACTACAGCAGCCAATCCACCAGTTGAGAAAACATCTGGTCCTGAGGCCAAGCAGGGTGGGACTGATACCGGCTGACCATCTTTACTGTCATCCAGTTTGTCATCAATGAAGAGAAAATTCAAAGTAAATAGGAAAATTTTCAGCAATAATAAACAGAGAGAAAAATTGGAACTGAAGAGCTCAAGTGCTGGCTTTTTGCTGTTCCCTGTTCCCTCCCACACGATTTTCCTTTTGTTTCTTGTCTCTTTAGATTGTAAGCCTGAGGGCAGGGACCTGTCTAAGATTAATATAATATTGTAACCCGCCCTGAGACCTCCGGGTATAGGGCGGGATAGAAATACAAATAAATAAATAAATAAATAAATAAATAAATAAATAAATAAATAAATAAATAAATAAATAAATAAATAAATAAATAAATAAATAAATAAATAAATAAATAAATAAATAAATAAATAAATAAATAAGTCAGGGGAAGGATAATCTCCCTGAAGAAGAGTTCAAAACATTTCCTTTAGCGCTTCTAACTGGATTGTTTAAGGATTCTTCTTAAATACTGTACCATCTGAAGCCAGCATGGTTTTAAACACACCGTAGTTACATGGATTATAATTCATCAACCTAGACAGCACAGCAAACTGCAGACAAGCAGAAATGCTGAAACTATACTTGTGCTTTACATAGGAAAGAGAGAAAGCGGGTGTATGTATACATGCAAGCTCAAGTTTGGTCTGGCTTTCCTGAGCCTAGAACCCTCCACATATTTTGTCCACAACTCCCACAAGCCCCAGCCAGCAGAATCTTCCGAAGTACTGAAAAAGTGAAAAGTTAAAGGAAGGCTTGAGCAAAAATGCAGTTTTCACCTTCACTGGCTCCTTCCAGATGGAGTCTGACAATCTTACTAGGCAGTGATAATGTCTACCTGCCATTATCACTTCCTAGCTAGACAGCCCCGTGGCTGGTGCACACCCATCTGTGCATTAGTACCACGTCAAATAACAAGAAGTGCATGTCCAATCACCATACACGCACCTGCACAGTCTCTATGTATGTGCAGTGTATGGAGCAACAATCGGCACTCCATCCTCAAGGTGAATAAAAGAGCTATTGCTGGAAAACTGTGTGTGGCAACCCCACCATAGCTCCGCCATATTGGTGCTATATTTCCTCCATGTGGACAGGGCCATCCCAAAAATTGGATGGGTGACTCACTCACTCACTGACTCACTGACTCACTGACTCACTGACTCACTGACTCACTCACTGACTCACTGACTGACTCACTCACTCACTGACTCACTCACTGACTCACTGACTCACTGACTGACTCACTCACTCACTGACTCACTCACTGACTCACTGACTCACTGACTGACTCACTCACTCACTGACTCACTCACTGACTCACTGACTCACTCACTGACTCACTGACTGACTCACTCACTCACTGACTCACTCACTGACTCACTGACTCACTGACTGACTCACTCACTCACTGACTCACTCACTGACTCACTGACTGACTCACTCACTCACTGACTCACTCACTGACTCACTGACTCACTGACTGACTCACTCACTCACTGACTCACTCACTGACTCACTGACTGACTCACTCACTCACTGACTCACTCACTGACTCACTGACTCACTGACTGACTCACTCACTCACTGACTCATTGACTCACTGACTCACTGACTCACTGACTCACTCACTGACTCACTGACTCACTCACTCACTCACTCACTCACTCACTCACTCACTCACTCACTCACTCACTCACATATTTCAGGCTGAGGGGACAGGCAGGATGCTTCTAAGGCCATTTGCTGGGATTTGAGAGTAGGAGAACATTTGCCCTTGTCTCTGCTTGAGATGCCCATGGGCAATTGGTGGGCCACTGTGTGCGACAGAATACTGGACTAGATGGGCTGTGGCCTGATCCAGCAGGTCTCCTCTTAGGGCCTTATTTTTTTCCAAATCAGTTTTAGTTGATCTGCCTTATTTTCAACACACACATTTTATGAAACAAGAAATTTGTAAAGCTTCTTTTACGTATGTGTATTTTTATAGATGACTGAAGAACAGGGCAAAAACTATAAAATGACATAGATTGATAAAATGGCATGTTCTAATGCCGTCCAAGTAACATTTTCTGTTTCAGTCCAGCAGATGGCAGAAAAGACCACAGAGAACCCATTTCTTCAGCCCAGTCCTTCCTGAAGGCTTTTACTAACAACTCAGAACTTATTTACTGATGCAACCAGTTCCTGCGGCCGTATGTCACATTCAGCGCATTCAGTTTCCTTTGCTCCCTTCAACGATGCCATGAACTACGGGCCTTTTTTATACAGTGAGATGTATCACAAAGTATATATTTAAGAAATTACCATAATTGCTGGGAATTAGTCCAGTTCTTCCTTTACAGGTTCCCTTCCACCAGTTCGTGTCACTCTGAGGAAAAGTGTAAAAATTATGGTTAAAAAAGGAAACTCATTCAAACCGTACAGGTATATTCTGTTTAAGACCCGATTTTGGCCACCAGCTTACAAGGCTTCAATCAAACTGCCACAAATGGGTTTGCTAATGTCTTGAAGGCTGTATAAATTCCTTTGGTATATGGCTGGATCCAGACATTGGTTACTTCTTTCACTATATTTAGATATTCCAGAATAAAGCATGGATATTCTGGAATATCTGCTTTATTCCGGAATTTCCAAATATAATGGAATACGTAACCAGCATCTGAACGGAGCCCTCTAGGAGATGTGCTGCTACAATTCAGCTGCTAGAAGACTTCAAATATGACTGGTTAAACAGGTAAAAACAGGTTGTTGGATTTCATGAGCCACTGGTCCAGTCTACCAGTCATCCATCCATCCATCCATCCATCCATCCATCCATCCATCCATCCATCCATCCATCCATCCATCCATCCATCCATCCATCCATCCATCCATCCATCCATCTTTCTCTATATATATTTATGCTGGATTTTTATTTGATGCATTTCTTTATTTCTTTATTTACTTGATACAATAAATAGGGAATCAAAACATTATTTTTTGTTGCTGGAATTGGCAAGGAACAGACAGCATTTTCCTTGGTCTGGAACAAAGATGTTAATACCAGTTAAAATATTTTCTCCCTCCCTCCCTGTTGCTGCTGCTGTGGCTGCCTGTCTCCTTATAAAGATTATGCTTATGCTTAGTAAATGAAGAAAGGAACTAGTGATCCACCCATCCATCCTCTCTATACCCTATGGTAGATTACAATAAGACCAATATAGCCAATTCCACTAACATGGACTTCATTCAAGGGGAAGAGAAGTTACCTCTTAAGCCAAAAGCAAGGTAAAAATGTATGCATTTCTGCCCCTTTTATGCTTGGCAGGGGCAAAGGACAGATGTGGAATGCAGGTTCACTGTGGCTTCAGTGGTGACAAACCACAAGCCCTATGCGCCTCTACCCACCCCCCCAGGCTGCAAATGCACCTGGGAGAGAAAGTACTGGGAGCAAGAGCATTTTTTAACTTCATACTTTTCCTCATGTGGAGGAAGGAAAGTGCAGAGTATTGCGTGTCCTGTCTGGATGTCAGGGAGTGGCTCCACCCTCCCTACGCAGCATTCCTTTGTTCCGCTGGGACAGCAGGAAGTGGCTGCACAGGGAAGGTGGAGTTTTACTTATGTTTGGTGGCACTCTCAGAGGCACAAGAGCCCCTGGGCCAGCCAGCTGGTATTGATGGCTTCTAGCTGTTGCCTGGACAAACTTCCCACTACTAGAACCTTTGTAGCAAAATTGACACCTGTCCTACAGGTGGGGTTCAGAGACTGCAGAAACTGAAGCAATACAGCTGAAACAGCAACAATCAAGTCCCCCTGGGTGTAGATAATTCACCATTCAACAGTTTGGACTCAACATAATAAGGGTGCATTCCCAAACAGATCATAATTAGCTTTGAGGCTGTTTGGAGTGCTCACCGTTCCCAAAGTTTTAAAAGAATCCGCAGTTTCTGAGGATTAAAGGTCCCCAAACGCAGATTATTGATATTTGGATCAGAAGAGGTCTCGGTGCTGGATTTAGCAATACTCTACTTTATTTAGCAAAATGGGAATGTGAGTGGTTTTTTGGAAGAAGGAAACATGCTTTAAGAACGTTCTCCTCGGTTTCCCCTGATCCAATGAGAAGCTGTGATTTCCTCTGCTGTAGTCCCCTCTTCCCCAGGCTCTTCATTACGGGTTAAGGAAATCTACCACTGTCTGAAAGGGGAAGGGAAGGAGGTGAAAAATGAACAAAGATGGCAGGAGTTAAGGCAGACACAACAATGTAACAAGCTCAGACAAATGTAACAGGGAGAGGAGTACGTAAACGTAAGAGGGACTCATGGGCAGCGATCAGACTTTAGTAGCTTCCATTGTGGGGTTTCAAGGTGTGTCAGCTTTGTGTAAAAGGCTGCCTGCTCCCTCCCTCCATTCCCTTTTGCCTCCCTCCCTGCCATTTTGCGCTGCTCTGGTCTACCAACTGAGCACAAAATACCATTATAAGAAGAGAAAGTGATCTTTAATCTTCTGCCTCGTTAACTTGAGAAAGTAGCTGTGCTACGGTGGGGTAGAACTGGTGAACAAAAACTGCTGAAAAGGACTCCTTGATTTGATGTGGGGACAGGATCTGCCACTAACTTTGAAGATCCTCCAGAGCCTTTGACAGCTGCATTGCTCTCGCAAGGAGTTTTTCTGTGGAGCCCGTGCTAATCTCCGAAGGCAACCTCGGAGAGACTTTGGAGCCGGCTCTCGCAAGCAGTTCTCTTTGGAGCCTTTGCTAATCAACAAAGGCAACTTCGGAGATTGCACCCCCTGTTCCCCAAAACACCTGGGGTGACAGGCAGACCCCTTGTGGGTAGATCTGGATTTGTAAATGGGTGCTCTGGTGTTTCCACAGCAGGCAGGCTAGCATCCATTGCTATTGGGTGGTAGACCACCTATGGAAACACATTGGGTACTTCCCTTAATCTGGATCTACTAGATCCAGATCAAAGGAGCTCAGTGGAAAAACACCTAAGGAGTTTCCTACTGGATCGGACACATGGCCCATCTAGTCCAGCTGTCTGTTTTCACAGACCAGATGCACAAGGAAGCCTACAAGCAACTTGCTCTCTGCAGTCTCCAATTGATCATGACGTCTCTCTCCTGTCTCCCTTCCGGACTAAAAAGCCCCAGACATAACATGTTATGAACTCACCATATCAGAAATGTAGATAATATCGCCTTCTTCAAAATATAGTTCATCTGGCTGGAATAATAAAAAAAAACCTATTTTTAGTTTATAAGCCTATTCAAAGAAGTTTTTAAAAGAATGGTTTATTTGTTCACAAATCTGTGTTTGACAATGCTTCTTGATTTCTTTCTTTAATTTAGCCTGACAAAGAGGTAAAACGGCTGTTCTACTACACAGTCAAGTGATCAGATGTTTCCTCTTAACTCCATGAGTTCAAAGGTTTCTTTTGTTAGGTTTCTTTAGAAAGGGGGAATTTTTTTTCTGAGAATTTTTCCCCAGAGCACTTGGCACGCTTGCTTTATGACAGCTATGCCTTAAATAACCAGAGGCTTTGTCTATCTCCAACTGCAGAACTCTAAAGCTTCTTGCTGTCTGTGGTCTGTGTAGTTCTGTATTTAAGAGTTAACACTGCAGAGTAGAACTTTCTCATTTCCATCCAGAGGATTTGAAATTGCTGACTTTAGTCAATTCAGAGTTCTGGTATTTCTTCCATATGTAGCACTACCATATGTAGACCTTCGAGTATGGGGCAGGATAGAAATGTAAATAATAAATAAATAATAAATAATTTGAGCAGTTATAAATTCTGACACTGCCGATTTCTGGTGCTTGCAAGTGAGCTTAAGCTATACTTGAAAGCTCATGTAGATATTAAGCAGTGACTAACATGGTCTTGAAAGATGCTGAAGAGTTTTTTTTTCATTCCCCAACCTTTCTTAATGACAGCTAACCCTATCTCTCATTTTCCCCTCAAGCTCAATTCTTTGATATTCCCAAGCCTGAAATGTAAGAGACTTTTGTAAATAACACGGGGCTTTCTTCATTAAAGGAAAACAATAAGGTGTGACCAGATTCAAGAAGCATACTGGCAAGAATATTTGTTTACAAGACTACTTTAAACTGAAAAGCTCTTGAAGAATTAGTCAGCAGTTGAGAATGACATTGGATATACTACATGGATTTATTAAAGCCTCTTAATTCACCAGGAGATCCTTGAGGAAGAATTTCCCATATCCACTATATATTGGAAAATCTGTGTTTATTTTGCTTTTCTCCTTACCTAAAGGATTCAAAAGAGAACATTACCTTCAAGGTTTTGCCAGTCTGCAAAAATCACTCTCTATGTGACTGTGAAGAACATGATGAACTAGCCAGAGAAAGAAAACCCCAGCATGTTTAAAGGGGTTTTATGTGTCCATCTGTCTACTAGCCAATGTATCTGTCATCGTAATTCAATTAACCCTTTTCTTTCAATGAATTCAGATGCACCATATGGTGGGTACTCATGGGCATTTCTAAATAGTGATGTGCACTGATATTTGAAAATCTGATTTAAATTTAACGAATATTGATATTCAAATTCTAATCGAATTTTCCAAAATCTGAATATCCAAATTTGGCTGAATTTCAGATTTTCGAAAATCCAATACGGATTTTTGAATAATTCAACTGAACAGAACATCGTATAATGCATCCAATTATCGGGCCTATCTGCACTTATAACATGGGATGCAAACGGGAGGAAAACGGGATGCGTGTGAATTCGAAAATCGGATACGAATGTTCCTGACATGTGTATCATTCGATTCAAATTGGATTTTCAAAAATACGGATTTGGATAATGCGGATTCGAAAAGGATTTTTTAAAAATTGGATTTTTGATTTTTGAATCGAATATCCAAATATTCAAATCAACTTGAATGTGAATGCAAAAAATACATTCGTGCGCATCCCTATTTCTAAATTGGACAGAAAACATCCCTGAAGTGGTTTAGAAGCTGGACTCGCTGGCACAGTCACTGGGAATGCAGAGCAAAATATTGGCTGAAAAGCTTAATTGGTGGCTTTTGTCCAATGATGTGTCTAGTCATCTGCACATAAAGAAACTCATAAGATCTAGTACATTGATGGGGAACCTTTTGAGCTCGGTGTGTCAAAATTCGCAAGAAAACCTAGCTTAACTCGGGTGCTGTGTCACATCTAGAAATATCCATAATTTTGTGAATTTTGTAGCTCTAGTAATATTTTATTAAAAGCAAAAACAAATAATTCTTTACATTAGTGACTTTTGTTGCTGAATTTCTTTTGCTAATCTTCAATTGAAAGTTGGTATTTTGTACACTTCAAGAACAAGCAAGCACTACACGCCCAGGTGCCAGGGTGACCGTGTGTGTCACCGAAAAGGGCTTGGTGTGTCACTTGTGACACGCGTGTCATAGGTTGGCCATCACCGATCTAGTATCTCTGTGCTGACAGATTCCTATGTTTGCACGTACACACTAAAAACCAAATCTTGTATGGCTCTTGGTTAAGATACATGTGATTGATCCATTTTCATTTAGAGGCCAGAATTTCCTCAGAGAGTTATTCTAAGAAACCCTAGATTCTAAAAATAAAAGTCATCAACCTGTAATACTGATCTCGCAGAAGCTTCAAAATATTCCTTTATGATCATAAAGAATCCTAATTAGGAATGTGCACCAATGGGTTTTTTGGCTTTCTATTCGTAATGAACTGAATGTCAGAAAATTTGTATTCGTTTGAATAGATCCCCTTCAGATGTGGTAGGATTCTATTCGATGCAAATGTATTCATATGAGTATCCAATACAAATGCATATGGATCCTGGATACAGATCCTGCCTACGGATCCTATACAAATGCATACGTATCCGATAAATATCCCCATTTTAACTAATTGTTCTGAAACTTTCATATTTGTACTAATGTTTACGTACAAATGTTGTAACATTCGACCGTGTACGAATTTCTGAATTCGGATATATTTCTATGAATAGCGAATGCTACAAATATTTGCGCACATCTGTAATTCTAATTCAACTGATGCAACATATGTAAAAACACCTCTTTCTTCCTTGACCCCCCACTTAGAAAAATTTAATCATAATTACTTACAGTTCTGGGTTCAAATGTATATAAGGCTCTAAAAACTTTGACCTGCCCTAGAAAACAGAGAGAAGCAAGGAGTTAAGAGAATATTATTATTCTTCCTAAATTTATATGGATTAAGTATCTATATACAAAGTCGAAATGCATAAGGCCAAGCCTAAACATCATTTTAACTGCCACAGCTTTACCAATAGCTACCAATGACCAAGTTATTCCACACTTATTCATCAGGTGATCTCATGCCCTCTGACATGTGAAATTCAGGATCTAACTCAGTGGTGAGATGGATAAATATGCATACATACATACCTGGCTTTGGAGAATCCAAAAGCCATACATTTCTGAAAGAAGCACTAGGATTGACCCTTTTGACTCTCCTCTATGCCAGAACAGTTTCCAAGGCACAGAGTAGAGATAAAGAACATAAGAACATAAGAGAAGCCCTGCTGGATCAGGCCACAGCCCATCTAGTCCAGCATCCCATCGCACACAGTGGCCCACCAAATGCTCATGGGGATCTCAAACAGAGACAAGGACAAACCTTTTCCTGCTCTTGAATCCCAGCAAATGACATGAGAAGCGTCTTGCTTCCCCACCCCCACCCCACCCCACCCTGAAAGATATACCTAGGCACTCATTCTAGTAGCCACTGATACATCTGTCATCCATAAATTTGTCTAACCCTACCTTGAAGCGATCTAGACTTGTACCTGTCCCCACCTCTTCTGGCAGCACATTCCATAAACCGATGACCCTCTGGGTGAAGAAACACTTCCCTTTGTCAGATCCGACTTTCCTACCCATCAGCTTCATAGACAGCCCCCTGGTTCTAGTGTTGTGCAATAGAGAAAAGAAGTTTTCTCTATCCACCTTTTCTATACCATGCATAATTTTATATACTTCAGTCAGGTCCCTTCTTAAATGCCATCTCTCCAGACAGAAGAGGCCTAGACGTTGCAGCCTGGTTTCGTAAGGATGGTGTTCCGGCCCCTTAATCATTCTGGTTACCCTTTTCTGCACCTTCTCTAGTTCCACAATATCCTTTTTGAGGTGCGGTGACCAGAATTGTACACAATATTCCAAATGTGGCCTCACCATAGATTTATAAAAAGGCAAAATGACACTTGCTGACTTATTTTCTATTCCTTTCCTAATTATTCCCAGCATTGAATTTGCTTTTTTCGCTGCTGCTGCACACTGGGTAGCAGCTGCTGGGTTTCCAGGCTGGGTGGGCACAGGTGAGGGAGTTAAGGAGGCAGAGGAGTCAAGATGGTGGAGACAGAAAAGGGGCCGAGAAGTGAAGATCATTGGATTAGTATTATACTAAAAATATTTGGGATAAGGATAAGGAAAAAAAAACATCAGAATCATTAAGGCAGTGGTCTTGCCTGTTGTGAAATATGCTGATGAAAGCTGAGCAACAAGAAAGAAACGAAATAACGTGAGGCTTCATCATGACTAAGAACACAGTAAGGGCATGGAGGACTGAAGCTACATAACAATGTCTTGCAAGTGTCTTTGCAGAAAGCAGTAGCCCCAAATTCTTCTCACTATTCTTTGTTGTTCCCACAACTGCTGTCGGAAGTTGATTGTGAGAAAAGGGAGAGAGAAAATGGAGCACAGAAATTACACTTTTCACTCCTGAACAACATCCAGCATTCCATGTTAGCAGGTTTAGCACACATCGCTGAAATGGAAAGCTGAGTGAGTTATCATTCAAGAACACCTGGATGACGATAATTTGAGGACCACTAACTTTGATGGCAGATGGGTAAACCACCAGAAAAACCCAAAGTCTTAAGCTAGGTTCCCACTAGGCAATTTAATCTGGTTTTAAATCAGTTTTTTTTAATCAGCAGCGAGCCCTTGTTTTTTCGCAGACTCAGTCTCCATTCTTCAGTGCCCAGAAGGGGAGGAACCCCTTCCCCTCTCTCCATCCCTCAGCAGAAACCCTCCGCATGCAGTCAGCAATTGGACAGTGTCATATCCTGACTTCATTGAGGCTGGCAATTCATACCCTACCCATATAAGCTTTCCCCCATAACAGATCATGGAGTCCTTCGGCAGCAACTTTTGTTTACCACTTGCCCCCCCCCCCCCACAATTTTGTATCCACCACAGCACAACTTCTTTCTACGGTTAACAAAGCAGTAGAATATTAAATATCACTTTCCCTATTTCTTATAATGGAGATGCGATGATGGAAGGGAGGAGGCAGGCAGGCTTTTACACAAGAGCTGATAGCTTTGTGCTGGATTGCTAGAGCAGATCAGCATGAGATGGCAGGGATTGTGGCCAAAAGGCATGGACAGAGGCAATCAGGAAGGGAGGGAGGGAGCAGGCAGGCTTTTATAAAAGAACCAACACACTTCACAACCCCAGGACAGAAGCCAGAAGTATTTCACGATTGCTGAGTCCCTCTTTGTAAAATCAGATGCTTTGACTCACTTCCCAATACCTCTGATCTCTTGTTACATTATTGTTAGGCACTGAAAGGTTCTTTTCATTCTTCACCTCCTACCCCCCACCTCCCTTTCAGCCAGCCCGATCTCCATGGCACCTAATGGCGGAGAGTCAGAGAGCTGGGGGGACAGGGGACAAGGGCAGAGGAAATCACAGCTTATCATTGGATCGGGGGAAACTGAGGAGAACACTCCTAAAGCATGGTTCCCTCCCTCCCCCAAAAATCTCGCTTGTATTCCCATTTGCTAAATAGTGTGGCACATTTCTCAATCCAGCAGCAAGACCCCTTTTAATCCAAATAGAGATTCTCCGTGTTTTGGGATCTTTAATCTGCAGAAACAGGGGATCCCTTGTACACTGTCGGACAGGGAGAGTGTGAGCCAACTTCAAGCCTGATTATATCCTGCATCGGAACGCAAATTTAAGAGTGTTGCCAGATGCACATGATGCTATGCCTTATATCCAAAGCTCCTTCCAGTCCTCCAGACCGGAGGATCAGAAACTTTGTAATTCCTGTGCCACAGATCCCTTTCCTCCAGACTAGAGGAACAAAAGCTTTGAATTTCCTGTGCTGGAGCTTCCCATCAAAAAGTCCATTGCTTGGAGTAGCTGGGGAGCATTCAAGGTAAGCGGACAGTAAAAAGATGATGGTGAATGCTCCACACCTACTGTGAGGCACTGAACCAGTGAACATGCTTCGCTGTTTCCATCCCTGTCTGGAGGCACTCTCAATCTAGGCAGTACTCATATAAATTGAAGAAAATTTTGGCTGCCTATTCAGGTTAAGAAGGAAGAGTTACGACACCAGATCCTGATCACCCAAGTGCAAATAAGCTCTAAGCAGTTGCATCTGTCTGTCACAACTGTTTGGTCTTCATTTATATCCAAAACTGGCTAAATAAGGAGATGATGAGATTTTTCTCCAATGCTACATAAGCTAAGAAAATCATACCACGTAACCTACAATGGGTTTGGGGGTGCAATCACTGTGAGAATAATAAGTCTGTGTATTTATGGCTTTCACCAAATCACAGAGAACGTAGCTGTGAAAACTAGGGAGGTGCAGAGATATTTGTAGGCATTCGAAATCTGATCAAATGTGCTGAATTTTAACATTCAAACTCAAATAGAATGTCCTGAAATTCAAATTTAAACATTTGAATTGAATTTTGAACTTTAGATCCATGCTAATTATCTAGACATTCATATGTGTATGGGTTCGTACACGATGCGTACTTGAAGATCTACATCTTTTCCACATCCGTATGAATCTGTATGGATCAGTATGGGATTGAAAACAGGTTGCATACAGAATAACTATGGGATGCATATGAACATGTACAGATGCATGCGGATGTGGGGAAGAGGCGTCCGTGCCCATATGAATGTTGTCAATATTCACATGTGCAGATTCGAATAAAAAAGTCAAACAAATAGATTCAAATTTGGTAAATACAAATAAAATCTTGTTAAATTGAAACTTAAAAGATTCTAATCAAATCAGATTTTTGGGTATTCGATTCGATTCACATAGAATGTCAAAAAATATTTGTGCACAGCTTTAGTGAAACCATTATTGAAAGTGTAACCTTTTTCATTCCGCTTAACCTTCCGACCATCTTGCAGGGGAAAGTTTGCACTCTAATTCTTATGCTAATTCCTCATGCTTACATCAACAGCAGCCACAAGAGACTCAAATTATTCTATTTATTTTTTAATGTACTATAGCTTTCTGAAGGGGAAGACACTGATAAGATGTTCAAATTACTTTTCTTCCCTACTCAGTAGATGGATTGCTGTGGAATTTTGGTGACTGCACAAAATTCAGAAACTAAGAGCATTTAGCAAATATCGGAAACCAAGTATTCCATTAAATACTTTCTGCGTAATCCAAAATTAAATTTAAACCATTTAACATTATTCTATTTATAACAGTGTTATGAAGGGTGGTATTCATCCATGCTTAAATGCTTCCTTAACAAATAAACCACTGTGTTGGAACACTAGAGCCTTTCTAATAGTTTCTATCCCATCTTTTCTTCCTTCCCTCAGCTTGACTCATTTGTGTCATCCTGCAGACATTTGTGGAAAACTATTTTCTTCATCCAGATTTGCTATACAGTATTAATTAAAACATTAATATGCTCCTGATTTGACTCCGTCATTCCCTCCAATATGCACATCTGAGGCCACTTTCACACACAAAAAAAGGATTTTGAAACAAGAAAGAAAAAACAATAAGAAAAAAATAGTTGCAATGTTTTAGTCAGGCTGAACTTTTTGAGAGGGAAAAATACCCTATTGATGCTAGATTGGGAAGTGAAATTGATGCTATTTTGCAAGTAAAGAATTCGGTGGTTCGATCACTCATTAAGGAAATGGTAAGCTAATGATCTGATGACATCACAGGACTTTTAGTGTTCGGGTTATGAAGAAACTTGCAGGCCTTTTTGTGAACTTCTAAGGAACACACTACACAAGACTTTGTTTTGTTTTGCAATTAAAGCATCCTGCTTTTTGTCAATGAGCCACACAAGGGCAACCACATTTTTCAAAAAGTCATTGTGGTGACCCAGCCTACCCCTCCCTTCCTTGTCCTCCACAGAGTAACACAGGTTGGAAGCAAGCTGCTAAGCACCCCAGTCGACTGCTAGTTCCCTTAGGGCTTTATCCTAAATGTTCCCCCCACTGGCGTCCTGCTTTATATGCCTAACGTAAAGGCTCCCTTAAAGCAGCAGACTGAGCCTCGTGTAAAGCAAAACAGTTGAACTTTATTGTTACAGTAAAATAAAGTAAAGAAGCAAGCTCAAAGTTTGGCTTTAAAGTCCTTTGGTTACTTGAAAAGAAAAACGTTGCTTTGATAAACTTCCCCCCTTTCTCAAAAGCACCACTGAAAGCAAACAGTCCCTACAAGGCTCCATATAAAAGCCAAATAGTCCACAGCCCCTTTTCTCAGGCCTTTCCCTCTCAGCTCTGAGAGGAGAGTTCCAGCTTAAATACACTCAGAGTCTGAAGCTGTTCCTTCCTTCCTGCATGGGCTCTTCTCCCCTCTGGCATCGAGCGAAGAGGCCCACACAGCGCCTTGGAGCAGCGCTCCCTGATCCCCCTCTAAACCCTGGTGAGAAAAGAGAGAGAAACCACGAGCTGCATCGTCTGCCCACTTAAATAGTCTGTGATTCGGCAGTTGTGGTTGGTCCATTTTCAGCGGGCTGGCATGGCTTCTGCTGGTGCTCTGCCCCTCCTGTCAATCATGTCAGTCATTCAACATCCATAAATATGACACGAATATAGCAGAGTGTAAAGCGAAAAAACATTGTACTGACCATTCTCAGAAGCTATTTGAATATGATAAGGCCCTTCCCACACTTACGTTTTCATCTGGATCTAGGAGACTTTGGTCCATATTTTGGGCCTCCCCTGGCAGTTCTGCTCTGTCTCCACAGGACAGAGCCTGACCTAGGTTGTTTAATCTGGAAGTGTGCAGATGGCGTGCTTCCATGTCCCCAAACTAGTAGGGGATCATCTCACCCTCAGGCTTCTAAGCTAGAAACTGTTGTTCCTAGCCTTCAGAAACATGAGGGATGGTTGTGAAGCTCACATGAGTTTCACAGTCATGACAGGGCATGGGCTGGATCAATGCCATCCTTGCAATTACCTCAGTAAGAAGTCCTTACGTTTATCACCTGCCACTTTTTGTCAGGACTGCCATCTCCTGTGGGAACCAGCCAGGGGGGGGAATCTTAATTCCTTACTCTCTCTAAATTTTATGTATCAATTCACTAAGCTTTTAACCCTGGAGGAAGTAAACTGCAAATATGTGCATCTTTTTCACATTCAAGTAGGGTTGTGCACGAATGCAATTTTCAGTATCTGATTCAATTCAAACCGAATATTCAAATGTCCAAATTCATACAAATAGAGAAAAATGGATGAATTCAAATTTGAACTGATTCAAATACATTCATATCTTTTCATACAAATATTTCATTCATATTTGATGATATGTCAACATTCGTATGTGTCCGTATGCATCCCATTTTTATCCCATATGCATTCTGTTTTCATCCCATACATATCTGTAAAAACACATACAGATATGTACGCAATGTGTACGTATCCATATACATATGAATGTCTGAATAATTCACAGAATGATTCAAAATATTCAAATCTGTTCTAACGTTAAAAATGAATATAAAGACATTCTATTGAATTCAAATCTCTGAATTTGAATAAATTCTATTGAATTTTGAATGTTCTGAATATTTTTGCACACCCCTACATTCAAGGTCTTACTAAGATATTGGAAAGCTGGCAGGTAATAAAGAATTTATTATGCTTTACCTCGCAATGAAGGCAAGCAGCCTTAGTTAAAACATCACCCTGGGGCAACTGCAGGCATCCAGGGGCAACTGCAGGCATCCAGGGGCAGCTTGTCCAACAGAAAATGGAAATGGAATACAAAGGGTTTGGACAGGTAAGGGCCATGCTCCAATCATGGCCAGTTCCCAGCCGATCCAGAAAGGGTAGGTCAACTACTTTTGGTGTGCTCTGTTGTATGATGCCTCCCTGGCCTGGTGTCTGACATGCTGTACTAGCTTGAGAAGTCCTCAGAAGGATGGGATTCTGCCTGCTCTTCTCAGGCTGCACCCATGGCCACAAGGGTGGATGCCACTATCACTGAATACCTGAGAACTCAAGCATTGGAACTCTCACCTTTTGTTGGAGGGTGGGGAAGAAGAAGGTGGACTTACCTTCCCCTGATAAGCCAAAATTTGACTGATGGGTCACATTCAGAGAAGAAAAAGATACAAGTGGAGGGGCGGGGGAACCTATCACCACACTGAGGAAACTGAAAAGTGTGGACAAATCCACATTAAATTTGATGGTTGTGATCAAAACAAAAATGCTGTGAGTCCCCACAGTGCTCTAAGATGGACTAATCTGTTGTGTAACCATGGCCTAAAACAACTTGGAGAAATAATTTGAGATCTAGTTGCACCGGCTTTGTCTCTGGGATAAACTTTACACTTTCTAGGAATACCAGATGCTGAAGGATAGAAAAGAAAATTGAAAAATATTCTGCGACAAGGGGATGGTAAACACTTTTGTACTGTTGCCAAGAATACTCTCCATAATCTCATCAACAGTTCAGTCCAAATCTGTAGCATCTTAACTTTTAAGCATGAAGAAAAAAACATATCAAAGCGATACATTATTATTTTGGTTCAAAAACATTTAGACATTGTTTATTAAGATGACAGGCCTCCGGGCTCTTATGCAGACAAATAACACTTTTGAAGAACAGTGACTTTTTACAGCGTTCCCAGAAGATACAGTTGATCCTTCATAATGAATTATAGTACTCTACAATTCTAGTCCCATTTCACCACATACGTCCTACTGAATGTAATGGGACATTTTCCTGGGCTAATGGGTATAGGATTATGATCTTCCACACAGTTTTGGAGAATGAACCAGAGTATTCGCTAACAGAACTTAACCATGTTCAGCTTATTATAAGTGAGAGGACATTTTGGCCTTTCTGAAAATATTTCTAAAGCTACAGGTTAACAATGCCATCAGATCTGTGCATGAAGGAAAGATTTTAGATTGTTTTCAAGAAGGGTACTTGGAACAGGAGTCTTTTTCTCCTTCCGTTCTCTTTTTCTTCCTGGCTAACTCATACTGCTATAAACAATCCTGTTATTTTTAATTTTTCTATATCAAGATGCTCTTTGAGGACTATGGGTTTTCCAGAAAATAAGCACTCAAGTTTATAGGCAGCACACTACAGGAAAGAAAAAAGTTCCGACTACCACGTAGTAGAGCAATGGGCGTTAGGATGTGTTCACATGCAGACTCTGAGGCAGCTTGGAGAAGCTTTGCAGGTGGGATTTTTCACACACCAGACTATTCCTCCCCCTACTCATGAAAAGGGAATGAGACAGGAGAAGAGGAGAGTCACACACCATGGTTTCTAATGGGTGTTTCCGCACGGGCCTACAAGACCCCATTAAGCATCTGATAAGGACCCATATGGCACACATCCACAAGGTACCTTCCGCACCCTAGGGCCCCTTCAAGGACTCCACTTTGGCACAGCCTTGCAAAAAATCCATCTCTAATGGGGTCTATAGGCGCCAAATCTGGTTTTCGTGAAGACCTGAAAAATTAGGTCTTCAGACCGTTCCTGCTTGCAAATTCCGGATCAAAGGAGGAAGCTTCCGCACAGGGACAAGGTAGGGAATGGATGTGGGTGGGACCGGAAGTCGCCATGTTGAGCGAGGCAGCAGCACCACATTCTGGCTACGCAATTCATCCTGCAGTTGTTCCACATTGGACATGCACCAATCTGACCCTTCTGGATATCGGTGCTGTGGCGTCCACACAGCAGCCACGCAATGTATTCCTCAGTAACCCTTCTCCCAATGCACGTGCAGATGTGTTAGGCCTCATTTGGATCCATCCCTACTTCAGACAGATTTTCCCAGGGATGGATTTCAGAAATCCAGATTTCCTTAATTCAGATTTCAAGTGGTAAATGCAGAAACACCCTAAGGCACTGTTAAGCATTGTTTGTTTGTAAATAGCTGGTTGGAGGACAGGTATATCAATGGCTACTAGAATGGATGCCTAAGAACTTCTCCTAGGTTGGAGAGACTGGCAGAATGCCTCTGAAAGCTATTTGCAGGGATTCAAAAGCAGGTGAAGGGTTTGCCTTTCTCTTCTGCCACATCTTCTAATGCCCAGAATCAGTTGGTGGACCACTGATGGACTAGATGAACCGTGGCCTGATCCAGAAGGGCTCCTCTTCTGTTCTAATAAAAGGGGCTTCCTGCTAGAAGTAATCAAAAACCAACAAAACCCTACTACTATCCCCTTGCCCCCATAATGCAACATCCTTGGTGGGAAGTATTTTGTGGGTTTCTCATGGGGAAACTCTTCTGCAAGGTATATCTTGTGTTTGTGGCTTCCATCACACTCAAGTCACTGAAATCACATTTATCTGATTTATACTGCTTTTGTGAGCTCTTTCTACCAGTAAATAGCACCACACCTGCAACACTTGCACCAACCGACCTTGGCCCTCAAACTCAACTGGGTCTGAGAAATGCCCCAAAATGCACACTTTCCCTTGCTATACCTTGAGGCCATCCAGGAGAGAGAACTACAGTTCCCACCCACCCCCTGCTTGACATTGGTCATGTCATCTGATGCTGGTGGGAGCAGGAATCCAAAGTAACCTCCAGAAAACAAGATCGTTTTGTTCTGTGGTCCTATCTAAAGCCAGCAGCAATACAAAATCCAGTTGCTTTCCACAATGATTTGCTGAAAATCACAGTGGAATAACTCTTGGGATAGTAGGGAGAGCAGGAAGAAAAGGAGGGAGGGAGGAGAGAAAGAAAGAAAGAAAGAAAGAAAGAAAGAAAGAAAGAAAGAAAGAAAGAAAGAAAGAAAGAAAGAAAGAAAGAAAGAAAGAAAGAAAGAAAGAAAGAAGGGTAAGAGAGTCCCATCCGACAAGGGGAAGTATTTCTTCACCCAGTGGGTCATCAGTTTATGGAATTTGCTGCCGAAAGAGATGGTAACAGCTAACAGTCTAGATGGCTTTAAAGTAGGGTTAGACAAATATATGGATGACGGATGTATCAATGGCTACTAGAATGGATGCCTAAGTACATCTTTCAGGCTGGGGGACAAGCAGGATGCTTTTAGGGCAATTTGCTGGGATTTGAGAGCATGAAAACGTTTTTTGTTGTCTCTGCTTGAGATGCCCTTGGGCATTTGGTGGGCCACTGTGTGCAACGGGATGCTGGACAAGACGGGCTGTGGCCCAATCCAGCAGGGCTCCTCTTATGTTCTTATGTAAGCAAGCAAGCAAGCAAGCAAGCAAGCAAGCAAGCAAGCAAGCAAGCAAGAAAGAAAGAAAGAAAGAAAGAAAGAAAGAAAGAAAGAAAGAAAGAAAGCAAGCAAGCAAGCAAGCAAGCAAGCAAGCAAGCAAGCAAGAAAGCAAGCAAGCAAGCAAGAAAGAAAGAAAGAAAGAAAGAAAGAAAGAAAGAAAGAAAGAAAGAAAGAAAGAAAGAAGTTTCTGTGTAGGGGAGAATATTGACACCCTTCCAAAGTGTGAAAAGGCTTGATAAATGCCAATATTTCCCTACTTCTGGAGGGTGGGTCGGGGGGAGGGATAAATATTCTCCTTCCGATTCTCCGTTGCCGTATTTCCAGGCGGGGGTCCATTGGGACCCATCAACCAAGAAAGGAGGCTTGTCCCTGCACCTCTTGGCATCTTCAAGTTCGACAGCATCAACTGTGGGGCCCCTCGTGGCGGCGAGCGGGGGCGGGAGGAAGGGCAGCGAGCCTCTTCCTTCGACCAAGAGCCCATCGCGCTGCACCAATGCGGCCCAGGATCCGACCACAGCTCTCCTTCCGCCGCTCCGTTTATAGCAAAGCACTCATGCAATCGATAGCACTCATGCAACCGAGCGGCGCATCGCGCACTGCGCGCACTTCCTGCCCCAGCTCAGCGCGCTTCGGATTTCCTTTTTTTTTTTCAGTTTGACAGCGACGGCTTCCCTCTGCGTCTGCCACACCCTGGGTCGAAGAAAGCCCTTCCCCGAGCCCGAGAGGACACAGCCTCCCTCCGATCTTGCCCCTCTCCGGGGGAAGAGGCGAGGAAAGAAGCCAAGCCCCTCGAATGTCAAACTCTGGAGCCCGGGGCTGAGCCAAAGGCGGTGCGCTGAAATCCCCCATGTCAAGCTTGCCCACGTCTGCACCACGATCCACGTGTCAGGTAGTGGCTTGGGCTGCGGTCACACCTAAAGTTCAATCCAGCTTCAGTCCACCTTCGGAGCGAGGGTACACAGCTGCAAAGTCAGCAGGAATGGACTGTCCACACTATCTATCTATCTATCTATCCCAAAGGTGAATTTTCTGAGTTCTTTAACCCTGAAAGAAAACAGCCCGTCGCTTTGCTGATGTGTCCTCTCGCTCTGAAAAGCGCACTGAAGCCGGATTAAACCTTGGCTGTGGTCACACCTAAGGCTTAATCGAGCTACATCTGCAAAGTGACCGGGAATTTCCTTTCCACCTTATCTATGCCAAAGGTGAATTTGCTGATGTGTTCTCCCGCTCCGAAAGCGGACTGATGCCGTATTAAACCTTCCGTGTGGCCTCTCCCCCACCCCAGGAAGCCTCCCCCAAGCCGCCTCCTTGCAGGATCCTAGCAGAAGCAGGAAAAGGGAGGGAAGGTCGCGGGCGCCTCCCTTACCTGGCTTGGCTGGCTTCGGGGGAGGCTTGGACATCGCTGCGCGGCTCAACGCTGGAGGCAAAGCCCTGCCGGCCTTGGGTCTAGCTCCGAGGGGTTGCCTCCCGTCCTCTCGACCCCCGAAGAGCGCTCAGGGCTGGGCGGATCGCCTTGGGAGCGCGCACGACCCGAGACGCTTTTGCAACGATGAGGAAGTGGGGCTGAGATGTAACCAGCGCTGCTGCTGCCGCTGCACAAGCACCCGGCTGCCGACGAAGCGCTGCTACCCCTAGTGGCCAATCTGGGGAACTGCTAGCACTGGGAAAGGGGGGACACACACACACACACACACACACACAAAACCCAGGGCGAACCAGTGGGATGAAGCCAACCAATCACAGCGCGCCCTGCCTCCTGGAGGAACGGAGGGGCGGCACCTTTGGGGGCAGGTGTGCAGGCAAGGCAGGGCGTCTTGGCCAATCAGCGCGGGGCAAGAGACTCTCTATTCCTGCTTGAGTGGAGCAAGAGAATAGGTGGACTCCGCCCACCTCCGCCTCTTTCCTAAGGGGCGGGTGCCAAGAGAGGGAGGGGCAAGAGAGGAGGGGGAGGAGGGCTGGGTTGGTGTTATTTTCGCGGATTGCAAGGAACTGGAGGCTTTGCTTCCCATTGGCAGCGTCCTGCGTTGCTTGCATTGGAAGAAGACGACGGTAGGTAGGCAGGTAGGTAGATAAAGATCTCTGTTTTCAAGTTCTTTAATAAGAGGTGTCTCCTTTAAGTGGCTTGTGTTTGTGATGTGGGCGTGCATGGAAGTGTAACGTGTAGCTCGCTAAGGCTGTGGTCACACTTGAGGCTTAATCCGGCTTCAGTCCGCCTTCAGAGCGAGAGGGTGCATCAGCAAAGTGGCCAGGAATTCTCTTTCCACCATATCTATCCCAAAGGGGAATTTTCATGAGTTAAATTTAACCCTGAAAGAAAACAGCTTATTGCTTTGTTGATGTATTCTCTCACTCTGGAAGTGGTCTGAAGCTGGATTAAACCTTCACACCTACATTTTAATTCAGCTTCAGTCCGCCTTCAGAGCGAGAGGACACATCAGCAAAGTGGCCAGTAATTTTCTTTCCACATTATCTATCCCAAAGGTTGTTACCCACCCTGGGACTTTGGGTATAGGGCGGAATATAAATATAAATAATAAATAAAGGTGAAGTTTCTGAGTTATTTAACCCTGAAAGAGAACTGCTTGTTGCTTTGCTGGGTTGTAAGGCAATTTAATTATATCTTTGTATCCTTCTTTACCATCTCAGGAACCCTTAGTGACATTTAAAACAAAGTTACAATATGAGAGCTATTAGGTATCTGTCCTCCTCCAACCCTAACTTTTTCAGAAATGTTTAATGCTCAGAACATGCTCCTTGAGGCACTGGAGAGTTCACTGTATATGCAGCGGACAACTGCTTTGAAAGCAGTATATCACAGTATTTCTTTTGGTAGAAGATTTTTTTTAGTATATGCTTAGGGCCTGGTAGATTTTGGGGGTATTTTACCCATGCTCTACTGACATTGGAGCTTAATTTGCATCATTGTTTATATAACAGAGGTCAAAGCTGGTTTTTGTGCAGCCTGCAAATAGTGTTCCCGCGGTCACTTGCTCCCAGGAATTACAAATCCTTGAGGTTAACTAGTTTTAGGACCTGGTTCAGACATTCATGTTGATCACTTGGATTGCTGTGACACGGCTGGATTTATACCCAGCAAAAAAGGGGGATACTCGCAAAGAGCCTTAGAAACCATAGGATGTGGTCTCATCCCACTTCTGTCTCATCTTTTAAAGACTACAGTGCTGGGAAGCAGAGGGGTAGACCGACGTGTGAATGATCCCGCTTGAAACCCACCTCTCAGAGATGCTTTTCCTCTTTCCTTTTTTAAATTTGCTGCATGTGTGAACACAACCCAAGTCCTTTTCTTGCCTTCTTGTTGAATGCTGTTTTATCTGTAAAAAAATTATGCTAGCAAAATAATCCCATAAATCATGTGCATTATATAGATAGTTTACACTTGCACAATAGTTATGTGATGAAGTCAGAATGTGAAAGCTTGTGTTTTCAAAAATAATGGAATAATAGGGCATGGTTATGGGTGCTTATCATACAGGGAGTAATGAATTTGGTTTCTGAGTAAGCCTGTAGAAGACTACACTAAAACAAAGACCTTCCTTCATTGTGATCTTGGGTAACTTTGGCTTTCCTCAAAACTGTCTAGGGGTGTTTTTCCACGGCAGCCCTTAGATCTGGATCTAAGAAGATCCGGATCTAAGGAATGGGTACATTTCTTAATCCAGATCTAGTAGATCCGGATTAAGGGAATCACCCAATGTGTTTCGGCAGGAGGTGTAGCACCCATTAGAAATGGGTGCTAACACCCCTGATGTGGAAACAGCTTTGCACCCATCTGGGGAATCTGGATCGACCCACAAGGGGTCGGTCCATTACCCCAGGTGTTTTGGGGGATGGGGGGGCAGTCTTCGAAGCAACTTCAAAGTGATTTCGAAGTGACTTCGAAGTCAGCTTTGAAGTGACTTTGAAGTGACTTCAAAGCCAATGTTGGGGTGGGGGTCAAAGGTGCATCCCCTCCCCCTAGCCTCCTTTGGACCCCATTGCCTGTTTCCAGTGGAAACAGGCTCCCTTTAATCCGGATTTTCTGGCAGAAGACCCCATTGTAGACCCCATTAATGGGGTCTAAAGAAAATACGGATTAAAGGCCAAAAAGATCTGGATTTCCCTCATGGCAGTGGAAACAATTGGGTTCAAAATGGGTGCCGTAGTGGAAATGGGATCATCCGGCTCACAGCCAAAAGGTGCAAAAATGGGTGCAAAAATGGGTACAATTGACAGTGGAAAAACACCCTATATTCATTTTCCTGAGATGTTTGGTCTCCTTCTCCGTGTGATAAAAAGAAGTGGTCCAGGGACTGTGTGTTAAAATTTCTTCCTAAAAATAACCCTCTTGATTTCTTCTTTAGGTCTTAAAAGAATCATGAAGTTGGTCATAGGACTTGGAGGGTAAGTGTGAAGATACGGAAAGCTCTACAGGTTTAATTAGTAGTGAATCCATGAACCTCCACATATTTCCAACCTCCATTATCCTTTGATATTAATGGCAGATTTAGTTCAACAACATATTAAGGATCAAAGCTTCATCCAGGCAGTGTTTGCTTATTTCACATTATTTGAATAACCTGGAGTAAAACACATCGGCTGCAATTCCACTGAAGTTTTTAAGCAAATTGAATCCATTTTCAGAGCTGGGCGTTCCCAAAGAATTAGAGGAATCTGCAGTTTCTGAGGATTAAAGGTCCCCAAATGCGTACTATCTATATTTGGATAAAAACAAGTATCACAACGGGATTTAGAAATAATCCTAGCTTTTTGTGAATGGGAACGCATGGGGTTTTTTGGTGGGGTGGCAGGAAGGGCCATACTCTTTAGTTCCCTCTGACCCAATAATCACCCATTATTTCGCTCCTTTTTCTCTGGTTTGTAGCGGTTAGAGCAGAGCTGGCAGCTGCTGTTGCAATGTTACAGGAGATATATTACATTGTAACAGCAGGGAGATTCTGACAATTGCAGAGAAGAGGCACACTTTTTTATCTCTCCCCTCCCCTTGCTGCATTATGCATGGAGATTTTAAAGAGACAGCAATCGTAGCTTTATCTCCCCCTCCCCTTGCTGCTTTATGCCTGGAGAGGCTGATCTCCGCCCCATAACGTTGGTGTACGATGCAAAAGAGAGGGAGGAGGGGTCCTCCCCAAATCCGCATAATGAGCTATAAATGGAAACATGAAAAAATGGAGCTCGATGCGGATTAAATTCCTCTGGATTTAAGGCCGTACTAAATTGTGCAGTGGGAATGCAGCCATCCGAACTCATTTAATTCCAGATTATGTAAATCATGCAGAATTTGTTAGTACTGTCCAGATGAAGTTCAATACATTTCCCTAACTCTGGAGAAACACAATTCTCCAGAGTGATATTTATATGAAACAATTAGTATCTTTTATGCAATTTTTATGCATTTCTTTTTTATGGCATCTTATATCCTGATTCTCTTTCAAGACATTCAAAGTGCCATGTTATTTGCTTCCAGTACGTATCCTAATAAGTCCTATGAAGGTTCAGTTCACTTAGGGTGCATTTGCATGGAGCAAAAAAGCAGCTCAGAAGCGCTTCAGACATTGCAGGGTGTGGCACTTGTGATCTCATCCTGCTTCTAATCCATCTTTTCCAGCCTAGAATGTTCATGAGAGCAGGGAGGGGCAGACTGGCATATGAACAATCCCACCTGCAAATTATCTCTAAGTTGCCTCAGAGGTGGGGTTTTTTTAACTTCATCTGAAGGCAGCCTTAATTTACTTCCACAAACAAGAGGAGATTAGAATTCAGGGTTTCCTGGTTTCTAGTCAAACACCCTAGTCACTATACAATGGTGTTTCCTGTCTAGGAATGGGAAATGGAAGTGTCCTGTTGTGTGGCACCAGCAATGAGTGTGTTTTGGAACTAAAATTGGTCAGAAGGGCACCAACATTTCCACTGTGGATGCTTTGAATGATATGATTCATGCTATATACGATTGCATTGTAGTCAGTAGAGATGTGCAAGAATATTCAAAATATTTGTTATTTGATCAAATTTGGCCGAATTTGGACATTTGAATTCAAATCAATTGTCCAGGCATTTGTTTTTTTTAATATTCGAACCAATACGAATATTTTGAATCATTCATTTGAATCATTTGGACGTCCGTATGTGTACGGATATGTACGCATTACATACGTATCCATACACACCTTTTGTATCATATTCGTATCATATGGACGCGTACGGGATAAAATGGGATGCGTGTGAGATAAAAACGGGATGCGTACAGACACACGAGTTGTCGAGATTCATATCATCAAATTCGTCTCGAATATTCGTATAAATAGTTAAGAATGTATTTGAATCGGGTTAAATTTTAATACATTCATTCTTTTCTCTATTTGTTCAAATTCAGACATTCAAATATTGAATTCAAATTGAATCTCAATAATTGCATTCATGCACACACCTCGTAGTCTGGTATTGACGATGAAAATGACTATAAAAAGCATGAAAGGTATTGGAGATGTTTTCCCCAGTGTCAACAGTTGGACAAAAAAAAAATATCTTTCTGCCAAATAAATAACCACTGTGCTATTTATAAATGGTGCGTACACCTCATGTACCATTTAGACCGGTGATGGCCAACCTATGACACGCGTGTCACAAGTGACACGCCAAGCCCTTCTGGGTGACACACATGGCCACCCTGGTACCTGGGCGTGTAGTGCTTGCTTGTTCTTGAAGTGTACAAAATACCAACTTTCAATTGAAGATTTAGCAACAAAAGTCACTAATGTAAAGAATTATTTGTTTTTGCTTTTAATAAAATACATATATCAAAAATATAACTTTTTAACTAGAGCCACAAATATCACAAAATTATGGATATTTCTAGATGTGACACAGCACCCAAGTTAAGCTAGGTTTTCTTGCGAATTTTGACACACCGAGCTCAAAAGGTTCGCCATCACTGATTTAGACTGATTGATATATTTGGAAAATATGGGATTGAGCAGTATAACATACAGCAGTATGAAAATATTTTATTTAGGCAGACTGAAGGTGTCTCCAGATAGCGGCAAAAACTCTGCTGTTGCTGCTGATCCGGCAGTCATGTGATTGGTTGCGTGGCCATCAGTCAGCAGCAGAGGCACAGCAAGGAAAGTGTGTGGTTAAAAGCTCTTGGGCTGCGTCCAGACTTCTTGATGCCGCATATCTGAATGCACAACCGAGACTGAGCTGTCACACACGATGGCCGATACTTCACGGTGGCATCGCTTTATAACGACTCTACTACAAATTTACTCAATGCCAATATAGCATTAAGTAAATCTGAAGCTTCACGCCAGTCTGGACAGGACAGTGAGAAGAGCCAATGAGAGGTGAGAATGCAGCTCAGCTCCCATTGGCCGCCCCAACCCATGTGACCGTGTACGCTTCCCCGACTGGGAAGCTACGAAGGGCTGCTGCAGTCTGGACGCTGGACCGCCGCTTCACAGCAGGTAAACTGTGAATTTTTTTAATACTGTGGATTTAATCCACTGATCTGGAAGGGGCCCTGTTGTATCAGCAGCTTTTAACTTCACACTTTCCCCTGCCTGGAGGGAGTATACTGTGCATGATGGGATGATGGCTCTGTAGGAGCTCCAACCTCTCTGTGCAGCTTTCCTTTGACCCACCAAGAATATGGGATGCAGCTGCTCAGGGAATTCAGAGCTTTAAGACAGCTTTAAGCTCTTTGGATACACCCTTTATCTAAGACAGTGATGGCCAACCTATGACACGCGTGTCACAGGTGACACACCAAGCCCTTTTGGGTGACACTCATGGTCACCTTGGCACCTGGGCGTGTAGTGCTTGCTTGTTCTTGAAGTGTATGAAATACCAACTTTCAATTGAAGATTTAGCAACAAAAGTCACTAATGTAAAGAATTGTTTGTTTTTGCTTTTAATAAAATATATATATATCAAAAATACAACTTTTTTACTAGCTATAAATATCACAAAATTATGGATATTTCTAGATGTGACACAGCACCCAAGTTAAGCTAGATTTTCTTGTGAATTTTGACACACCGAGCTCAAAAGGTTCACCATCACTGATCTAAGACTTCAGGGTGCTACTGAAGACTGGATTATTAGAATGCTGGAACTAGTACTAAGATTTCTGTGACTCTCAACATTTTTACTTCAAATATCCAATTCAGTGTAACAAATGGAGGGAAGACAACGCTGGCAAGAAGACTTCAGCAAAAGCTTCCAAACTGTACTATAATCTCTCAAGATGACTTTTTTAAGGTAAAAAAAAAAAGATTTTTAACTCAGTAGCAAAATTTGGATATTTGTGAAAGCAATAAACAGCTTGGCTTCATAATCTGAGAAATTAATATATGGAGCCTGTACGGTATATAAGTTCCTTGACTTGCTTTACTGTTCTGCTCATTCAATTCTGACTTGTTTTGTTGATCCTACAACTTTTTAATACTAAGAATGAAAATGTGTATTTGTGCACCATGTGTAAGAGTTAGAGTTAATATTTGAGGAGTTCATTGCTTGCTTAGACTGCAAACTTTCACCGTGTACTTTGCTTTCAGTAATCTGCCTTTCTGGTTTATAGCATATTGTTGTTCCCTAAAAATGCTGACTCCAGGGCAAAGCTACCATGTGAAGAAATCAGCACAACATTTCACACTGGATTTTGTTTCCACAATGACAATATTTTGGTTTGCTTTTTTTAGCCAGAGTCTGAAGTGGCTGTAGATGACCGTGGATTTTTGCAGTATGATGGTTAGTAGAATAATGTTAAAATGATTGTTTAAGATTTCTTTCAACAAAAGAAATGAAAAGGGGGGGGGGCAGAATTAATAGCAAAGCTCCAGAGCTTGGTTAGTGAAATATTAAACTGAGCCATTCTGAAATGGATCTTCTTGCAAAGCTTGATTTGCCTAAGCAGTCTATGTCATGGATTATACCAGAGTTGGGCAATAAATGCCAGGTGATAGTGAACTGCAAGGAAGAAAAAAAGAATTAACTGTAAAATGAATCTGAGTTGTTACATCATGGTCAGGTTTCTAGGCTCCAGCAAGATTACGCTCCCCAAATGAGATTAATATCTTTTACTATTCTCTGATATGAATGAGCAAGAAAACTATGGGGGAGAAAATCAGAGCAAATACCTGTATCTACTTTTTAAAGTAACAGTTCTAAATGTGATAAAGACTCAAATGCCTAATAAGCTTTAGTTTGCACTAATAGCTGTGAGTCTCTGGACACACAAAGAGTTTTCTGGAAGTGTTGTGGTTGCCTGTCATATAATGGCTGCCACAGGGCAGTTAGTTTTTGTTTATTTGTTTGTTTAATATAGTGTCTTTCTCATAACAATGATTAGCACTCAGGGATGTTGTCTGTAAAAGAAGTGTATTGTTTAGGACTTGAGTCCAAAATATTATTTGTTTGCAACTTTTTTCCTTTCTAGACGTAGCTATACTGTAATCTTGAAATACTGTGTATTCTAAGCATTTGTGATATACACGAATTCCCTTAGGGTGTCTCCAGACAGTGAGAGGAAATTACCAGAGTCTTATTAGATCCCAGAATTGCCTCTCCCAGCCCTTGCCAGACAGTACAAGTCAATCCCAGCAAAACCCTAGGCTCTTACCTTTGTCTGGCGTTTCTTTGCAGGATTCTTCCTCTTGCTAAACACCAGTATGTAGGAAGCACCCTACATAGAGGTATTTGGGAAGAGGAAGGATCCCATGAAGAAATGCCACACAGAGGTAAGAAAACACTATTATAGAAAATTTGGTGTCATCGCTGGGTTTCCTGTAATAGATTCATAGCATATTTTTGCTCAACTAACCCAAGAGTACACTGGGATAGCCCAACTTAGTGAGAAAATCCCAATATAGCCTTGGGAACATTGTGGGCATTTTGTCCACATCTGAAGGCACCTTTAGTTGAAATTGAGCAGCTACTTAGGACCTACTTGGTCAAAGTAGTTCCTAAATAGTGGGGCATTCATATTCCACTACAAAAATAAATAAGTATAGAAACTCTAACATAGTTTGACCTGTCGTAAACAGAAACCATTGTTTCTATTGCTACAGAACTGAAATTATTAATCTGTTTTACATTATGGACTTATCATGTTATCACTTCACTGTCTGCATGTTCTTTGCAGACTTGGCAATTCAGTGAGTTTTTTAAATCACCGTACTGGTTGTCTCCACTTCTTGTTTTCAAAAGAGTGGTTTCCTCTTCACTTGTAGTCTTGTTATTTAACAGTCTATGTTTTTATTTAGATTAGAGTTTTCATACCCTCTGGTTTCTTTGGCAATGCCTGGTAATGTAAATAGCTACCTTATATTTAAAAAGTCTTCCTTTGCCATCCTTGTCATTACACAACTCAGGATTCTATTATTAAAGGGCCACGATCAGACCTCATTATTTATGAGGATTGAGATTGTCTTGAGTCCTCGGACACCAGAGGCCAAAGTGGGCACCTGACTTCCCTAGCTAGAGTCTGTTTCCCAGCACTGAGTCTGTTTCAGTGCTGCTGCTATCATATTGTTCCACTCACCTGAAAAGGTAGGCTTTCACATGTTGGTGGGGGCAGCAGCAAGGGACTTCCCCCACCTCCACCCACTGTAGACCCCCTCTTGCAGGGCCCCTTCAATTCCATCACCACTCAAGAGCACGGTCACCTAGACTCCTCGCCCTCCTGCAGTACCCCACATTGCATCACCCCCTTGGCAAGCAAATCCAATGTCCTCCGCTTGCTCCAGCAACAATCCCTCTTGGGATGCAAACCCCACTCGCCTCCGGCACTCTCACCCCCTTCCAAATTGTCCCAATGCATGCCCACCCAGCATGCAAACTCACTTCACCGCCACTACCACCGGCCACGCCCTCTTACCCTCCTACAGTGCCTCTCCATCATGCTAGCATTTTTCCACTAGCACTAAGTACCCATTAAGGGCCCATTAGGCTCAGAGCAGGAAGACCCCATTTCCAGTGCAGACCCCATTAGAGCTACATTTGTTTCCACCAGTCCTAGGGAAATCCGGATTGAATGGATCCTTCAGGACCTATAATCCAGATTTCCTGTAGACCCCATTAAAGGGGTCTACAATGGGATCTTCAGGCATCAAATCCAGATTATACAGAGCATGTTTCCACCGTGATCGGGCAAGGGGTCTAGGGGGAGCTCGGGGCGGGGGACGCACCAATGGGGCGGTGTCCTGAAACCCAAAGCTCCAAAGCCTGTGCACAATCTCCGAAGCTGGCTCTGAAGCTGTCTCCGAAGAAGAGCACAGGCTCCGAAGACGACCCCATCCGAGAGCAATGTCAGTCCTGTGGGCCTTTGTCAAAGGCTCCAGATAATCTTCAGAGTTTGTGGCAGTTTGCTCCAGAGAATCTTCGAAGAATCTCCAGAGCGTCTACGGAGATTGCACCCTGCCCCCCCCCCCAAAACCACATGGGTGCTCTGGCGTTTCTACTGTGGGCAGGGTAGCACTCATTGCTATTGGGTGCTGCACTGCCTGTGGGGGCACATCAGATTCGTTGAAGGACCCATTCTTTAGATCCAGATCATCTTAGATCCTGATTAATGGAGGTCAGTGGAAAAACGCCCTAGGAAGCCTCTCACCCTCTTGCCAGCTGAAGCTTACCTTTTTAGGCTGCATGCCTGGGTTTGGCTGCCTTCCTTGTCTATCCCTGTGACAGACTAAAAGGCTTCCATGTGATTGTGGCCTATAAGAAATCTCAGATATAAGAGATACACAAAGTCCTACCTGTCTTTCACTAAGCAAGAAGATTTTCTTTTTTTCCTCATAAAATACTGAAGTGATGGCCTAAGCAACAAACAAGCAAACTCATTATACAAGCGCCTCCAGTGGCAGAATAAGCATTGTTTATTATAGTTTTCACTTTACATGCAAGTTCACAGAGCACATTGAAGCTTGTACGATGACGAATAGCTGTATATCCAAGAATAATTGGTGGAATTAATGCGAGCCTGAACATTACCTTTTATGTTAAGATGAAAGTGTCTCTTCTAGTACTTGATGCCCTCCATATGGAGAAAATGGTGGCAAGCGTACACTGTTGGATGATGAACCCAGAAGACTCTGCTTTGACGAGACCACCAGATAGTACACATGGTAATCAGAAAGGAGCAGAAAACCCTCGTGTCTTAATTGTTGAAGGCTTCCTTTTGTATAACTACAAGTAAGCAAGCTTAGCATGTTACTGTAAATTATACATAGCAAGCAAGCACGACTGACTTGTTTGGGTTGTTCTATTTCCGACAGACCTCTCAGCGATATATGGAATAAAAAGTATTTCTTAACAATTCCGTATGAAGAATGCAAGAGAAGAAGAAGGTACTGTATTCCTAACAAAACAATTACTCTTTAATTAGTGTTCGGAATTCGTACAAAGAGGTACAATTTCCAACATACGTGGAGGAATCAAATTGGGCCTACATTTGTAGACCCTATTCATCCGCAAATCAGATATTCGGGTATCCATTGAAACTTTGATCAAAGCTTCAGCAAATATTAGATCCCCCCCCCCATGGCCTCCCGTTCCCCCACGGGCCCCGTTGCCCCACTTACCTGCCACTGCGGCACCTTCTTCCCAGGCCTTCCGGTTCTGCATGCATACACAGAACCAGAAGTCCTGTTTCAGCTCTGGAGAGCACCGAAATAGGCCTAGGGGTGCCACTGGAGGCATCCCGCCCACCTCTCATGCACTCCCTTACCTTTTGGTGGGCCTCTGGTGGTGTCCCAGACCTATTTCGGCCCTCTCTGGAGACCGAAATAGGCCTTTTGGAGGTCAGAAAAGCACTTGCATGACCTCAGAGCAGGATGGCCTATTTCAGCCCCTGAAGAGCACCGAAATAAGCCCGGAGGTGCCACCAGAGGCCTCCCGCCCACCTCCCACATGCCCCCTTTCCTTTTGGCAGGCCTCTAGGTGTCCCGGGCTTGTTTTGGTGCTCTTCGGAGGCCGAAAAGGCCCTTGCAGTTTTGTGCGTGCAGACCCAGAAGTGCCTTAGAAGAAGTTGCAGTGGCGATGAGGAGGTCAGGTAAGTGGGGGGATGGGAAGGGAGGGGTGGGGAAGGTTGGATTTGTTTTGTGCACGAATTCAGCAGAAGATGAATTATTCCACATTCGATTCATGAAAAATGGCTCCATGCATACCCCTGTTCTACACACTTGGAGTTGTCCTGTGGTGGGATAATGGATTTATAGTTTGGATGTGATTGCTACTTTCTCTTCACAACACATGTCTGAGCATTACAAGGAAATTAACTCAACCCAAACTAGTATGAAAACTCTTACTACAATTTGATTCTGTGCCCTGCTGTTACTTCCATAATGGCAGAGTTCCAAATTCATAGTGCAGTTTTGCTCTAAAATGATTGCAGTATTTTACCAGGTGATTCCTATTTTACCAAATGCGCTGGAACAGAACTGCGCATTATGTGCAAGTTAACTGTGTATTAATGCCTTCTTCTCGATTCTGGATTAGTTTTCATTATTGCAGCTTTATTTTACTTGATTAAGGTGGAAAAAATTAAGTTCCATTCTTTTCCATTTAGAAGCATAGTCAAAGGAACTACATATATTCTATCCTAATAAAGCAAATGTTCATTCACAGGTGCAATTCAATGTTTCATTCTCTAGGCATTTCTAATATCTTTCTGCATTTTAACAATTACTGAGGGGTAAACATTTCATCACAGCAACAGGTTTGTAGGATGATCCAAAAATATTGTGTGCTGAATCATGATGTGAGAACATGGTATGAATTGGTTTGCTTAGAATATCCAAACTGATTTGAGCAATTATTGTCTTTTTTTTAACCTGTAAAGAGGCCACTAAACTGCCAGTATGTAAGTGAGGGAGTGATGCCTTGCTCTCTTTCTATGTAGGGAGGGCTTTCATAGTTTCCAGCAAGTATACTGTCTGTTGGGAGAATTGGCACCTAGGCCGTGTTCTCATTCTAGATTTAAAGAGCTCTCAAATCATTTTGAGAGCTGATTATACCCAAAGTTTTAAAAGAATCTGCAGTTTCTGAGGATTAAAGTTCCCAAATCATAGATTATCTGTATTAAAATCAAAAGAGGTCTCTCAGCTGGATTTAAAAATATTCCTCAATATTTAGAGTTGGGAATGCAAACAGTTTTTAATGAGGGGAGGAGCCATGCTTTAGGGGTATTCCACTCATTTTCCCCTGATCCAGTGATAAGCCATTATTTCCCCCTTGCCCTTGCCATTAAATGCTAAAGATTGAGCTTGGCTGAAAGGGAAGAGTGAGCAGAGCCTGCCAAGCTTACGATGTAACAAGAGACCAGACAATTACAATGTAACAAGATATCAGACCATATAGCAGGAGTGAGTCAAAAGTGTCTGACTTTACTTAAAGAGGCAGGGATTGGAAATACTTTGGCCTCAGTGCTTGCCATTTTGTACGGGCCTACTGTGCCATGCAGCACAAAGCTTCCCAGTCTCTATTCCCTCCCTCCCCCACTTGGTTTTTCACTTTTCCCTGCCATTTTGTGCTGCTTTGATGTACCAATCTAGCACAAAACAAAGGGGAAGTGATCTCTAATCCTTGCTAACAAAAAAGGCTGTGCTATGGTGCGAGGAGAAACAGTGAAGAAAAACTGCTGCTATGATCTGGATAGGGACAAGCTTATATTGGGGGTGAGGTTTGAATTGCCCGCCCTGATGAAGTCATGGTGTGAGGGTGCCCAATTGCTGACTGCATGGGGATGGGGTTCTGCTGAGGGGGGGGGAGGTTTATCCCCTACGAGTCTGCATTATAAGGTAACAGTGATGACACAAAAAAACAGACCTCATTGCTGATTTTAAAAACTCTGTTTTAAAACCAAATTAAAATACCCAGTGGGAACCTGGCCCTATAGAGCAAACTTGGGCCACACCCGCCAAGCCCACAATCTCAGAGCCTGAATCTACTTTCTCTCCTTGCATGCTTCCATTCCATGTTGTTTAATGTCTGCAAAATTTCACTGCACTCAGTCAATTTTCATCTAACTTTGCACAGAATGGGATCCTTGCAAAGTGTCTCCCTGCCTCTGTATCTACATCTGCCTTGTGTTTTGTCTCAGCAGCCTTCACTGCTTTCTACTTCTTTATTTACTAGCATAAATAATACTACTTTTGTTCCAGCATACATGTTGTAGAGTGAAGATGCAGATCATACACAGTGATGAAACCAAGCCTTCTTTTGTTTTCAAGCTAGCTTTAAGATAGTTCGATCAGCAAGTAAGGAAATACTTGGTTTTTGTTGAGTTGATTGTATCAACTGCACAAATCCACACTCAAAATGCCTGTCTTAATATTTTTGACTTATAATCTTCACCAGGATGTCTAGAATCTTCACCAGGATGTCCCAAATTATTTGTTTACTATTCAGTAAATTTTGCATTCAAGGGTTTTAGTCTCAAGTAGTTCTCCACAACATTTAAACAATTAAATCTTGAAGTACATAGACCTAATGAACTTAGGAGCCAAGTGAAAAATCAGGCTCCTAGGAGCTTAACAGTGAATAGTATTTCATTTAAGAATGTCATCCAAGAATGTAGAACACTGTATGTTTTATTCTGAGTTTAAACAATTTGCTATTAAGATTGCTGGATGATTTTTTTTTAGATGTCTACATTCCGCCCAGCAAAACCAAGACAATCTATAGCAATACGATTGAATCAGGGTCCTGGCTGTCCATAAATTTGAATTTAGACATTCAAACGAATTTTCGAATTATCCAGACAGTATGGATTGGTACACGATTCATACTTGCACATATGCATCTTTCCCGCATCCGTACGCATTTGTATGGATCTGTACAGGATGAAAATGGGTTGCATACGGGATAACTATGGGATATGTACGGATGCGTAACAATGAGTACAGGCGTATATGAATGTTGTTGACATTCCTAAGTGCAAATTTGAATTGGAAATTTGAACGCATAGATTTGAATTTGCTTAATTCGAATCAAATTTGGTTAAATTCAAATTTTAAAGATTTGAATCAAATCAAATTTTGGGATATTTGAATCTAATCCCGAAATTTTGCTTGTGCACAACCCTAGTTGACCCCTACAGCAAAACTTTTTGCAGGGACTTTTTTTCTGGGTAAAGTGTCTCAAACTAACTTTTTTTGTATGCAGTTTTAGAAATATTATTTTCACTTTTACTTGGCAGTGATATGAAGTCATCCCATCTATACTGAGAGGGTTAAACAAAAAGTAACAAACTTGGATAGGAAGTTACCATTTTAATGATCATTTTGTTGGATATTCTTAGATGCGTAACTGACAATCTTTCTCAAATCTGCAGCAACCGAATTTATAATCCACCAGACCCCCCAGGATACTTCGATGGGCATGTTTGGCCCATGTTCCTGAAACATAAGAAAGAGATGGAAGAAAATGAAACCGGCATTGGTATGATAAACAAATTGTTCAATATGCATGTAGTTTAATGAAGCAGAGGTATTCATCTCCAGATTGAGCAATTGTTACTATTTATCACAAGCATTTCAGTCTCTACCACATGCAGCCGACAGGAATGGAAGAAGAAGAGTTGGCTCTTGTACCCCTCTTTTCTTACCATTAAGGGAACTCAAAGTGGCTGACAAACCTTCTGTTCTTCTCCCCACAACAGACACTCTGCGAGGTAGGTGGAGCTGTGGGAGCCCAGAAAGAGAGCTGTGACTGGCCCAAGGTCACTCAGCTGGCTTTGAGGAGGAGTGCAGAATCAAACTGGGAGACTAGCAGATAACAGTCCAACATTCTAACCACAAGATCATGGCTCACGAGTGGGAAGTAATAGATGGAGCACTGATAGCCAGTGATGACAAATCTTTTAAATAGCGTTTTTTTCAGTGCATTCCTATATTATATTCTAGCTGATGCATGCTGGAACTAAGCCTATGGGGCCTGAGTGTAAAATGGCTCATTGTTACTCAGTTAATAGTGGACTCCAACACTTCTACCTTTACCTTTCCTCCTATGTTGAGAACATCTGAGGAACTTTAGGGAAAGGAGGATGGCAAGAAAATTAATAACGGGAAATGAAGTCACATGTACACAATTCTTAGTGTGCAGTCTGGTTTTTGCAGTCTTTTCCATTTTAACAAAACTCAATAATAAGGCAATTCTATATATATATATATGAAGACAGAACTGTGAAAATAACATACTGAATTCGTACTGAGAATTTCCAGCTCTTCTAAACCTTCTGCAATAACTTCGGTTATCCCCTTGTAGTTTATTTGGATGGAACAAAGTCACAGGAAGACCTTTGTGCAAAAATATATAACGATGTCGCAAAGGAATTGGAGGAGACAGGTAAGTGGATAGCATGAGCTAAGATGACTTAGGCTTTACAATAAGCTCCTGCTGATTATGAAAACAAAGTGATATTCATTGAATCCTCGGACTTGTCTCTTAATTGGCCAGAGGCCTATTCGCACTTTGGCCGGTAGTCAACAATTAGTGAACTTCTGGGGAAGGGCATTTGCACTGTTCAGCCTCCAAGCATGCCAGGGTGGGCACGCTTGGAGGCTGTAGAGTGCAGACGCCTTCCCCTAGAAGTTCAGCAATTGTTGATTAGGTGTGGAGCAATAAATCACACTCCACACCTTTACCATCGTTGACCAAAAGCTTACCTGAAGTGTCCAGCGGCGTGACCATTTGCTCTTCTTCTGGTTCTCTGTAGTTGGTGGGCAGGGGAGGTGGTGACTCCACAGTCACAGTGGCAGCCATGATCGATGTGACTGGCCCTCCCATGCCTGGGACTGGCCCTGGCTGTGGAAGTGGCATCCGGTCATAGTTGGGAGTGGCATCCGGTCATAGTGGGAGGGGCATTTGATCACAGGCGTTGACGTGATCAGTCGCAATACGTCCCTGTGCTTGAAAATGTCCCTCTCGCAACAGCATCTGAGCATGTCATGTAATGGTCAGTTGTGGCAGCGAGGAGGTGGAACTTCTGGCTTCAGACACAGTGGCGTGGGCTGGTAAAGCCAAAGACCATTCATGTTTCTGGCCAGCAATGGACGCTTTGGGGAATCTTTCCTCGTGACAAGTGTGTATGGTCCACCTTTACCAGAAGTTTACCAGCCCTAGTTCACGGCAGCCTAATCAGCTAAGTGGAGAAAGGCCCATGATCTCTGTTCCTATGTAAAATAAGAACATGTTTACAGACTCTTTAAAAATTGGTACAAAAGTGATGGGGCAGACCTAGCAACGATGGCAACCTACGGACCAGAGGTTCTGACTGGAACCTCCACTTTCATGATCTCAAATAGCGCTGAGATCCACAATATGTGGTTTGCCCTTTCCCTGCCATCATTGGGTTCTGATCCCCAGGCTGCTGCTGCTGCCTGGCCTGCCTACCTACCTACCCAATTTGTATCCCATCAGTGAATCATAAGCACAAAACATCCCTATACTGTTTTTACGACTTCCTTGAGGCAGAATGTCAATCTAGGCTGGTCTGTTTATCATTTAAATGATAAATAAGTGTAAGAATTAGAATATCAACGTATCAATTTTTAAAAGGGGAGAGAACACTTCTCCTAAGAAGGCAGAAGAACAGAATGGTAGAGATCTTTAGGTGCCAAAGGTGTGGATAAAAGGTGTGCCTTAACCATGTGCTTGACAAGACAGTGTTTGTACCTAGAGTAGCTTGAGAGGCTATGTTATTGATCAGCCTAGGATCCATGTAGAAAAGGCTATTTCCTATCCTGTCTCTCCCCCCTCCAATCATTTCAAAGGGGTACAACCACTAGGATGACCTCTCCCCTGATCATAAACAATTGGGCAGGTCTGGATGGAAGGATGTGTGCCATTGGATATCTGAGGTCCAATTCATGTAAGGCTTCACACCTCAGTGTTGAATCGAATGTTAGAAAATTAATATCCGTTCAAATAGATCCCCTTCGGATGTGGTAGGATTCTATTTAATACGAATGTATTAGTACGAAATTCGTACGAATATCTGATACAAATGCATATGTATCAGATACGTATCCTATATGAACACATACGTGTCCTGGATACAGATCCTATATGAACACGTGTGCATCCCTGGTTTAACGAATGTATGAACTATTTGTAGGAATGTTCCAATACATTTGTATTCGTACAAATGTTAATGTATGAATGTTGTGACATTCTGTTCGTGTAGAAATGTATGAATTTGTACAAATAATGAATGTTACGAATATTTGGGCACATCCCTAATCGGGAGTCCCTTAAGATTTTAAAACAAACTATAAAATTGAAAATACATAGAAGAAGAGTTGGCTTTTCTACCCTGCTTTTCTCACCCATTTAAGGGGACTCAAAGCAGCTGACAAAGGTTTTCTATTCTTCTCCCCACAACAGAACACCCTGTGAGGTGGGTGGGGCTGTGAGAGCTCAGAGAGCTGTGACTAACCCAAGGTCACCCAGCTGGCTTCATGGGAGAAGGCGGAATTGAACCCAGTATTCCCAGATAAGAGTCCAGCTCCATAACCACTAGACCAATCTGGCTCATTATTTAGCTAAAAACAGCTGCAATATGATTTTGTGCACTAATGTTCATGTGTTATTCTTCCCTTAGGTGTGAGAGGTGCTGTTACCCATGTGTAAATCCCTATTGATCAGCAACTGCAATAACTTGCCTAATGCATGAGCATCTTCCTACGATGAAACTAAAATTAGTGCTACAAAACAAAGTAGTACGTACAAGGAGTGCTCCAGTGTGATCATGGACAGGTTGTCTGGCTCTTCCCAGCTGTGCTGATGGCTCCTTGGGCTAGTTCTAGATTTGAACTGTTACCTGAAATCAAAAACATTCAGCCTTTACCTGGGAATTACAAAATCTTCATATATCCTCTATTTCTCTCCTCTCTTGCAGTACTGCACTTTATATCCACTGTATCTTTTTTCTCCCTACCTCCTACGCAAATGTGCATCACATCTTTACTACCATTTTCTCTTACTAGATGAGGACAGCTGGGTGGGACAAATGAGATAATTGGTGCAAGTTGAGTATATATTGTACATATCCAGAGAATATACTGTATGCTTTTTCCTGCTTCGTAAATCAGAGTAAGTTTTGAAACTGAATTCTTCTAAAAATAAATAATTTCTACTGCTTCCTTCCTTCCATCTATTATTTTAAGGGGAAAACAAAAGAGGATTCATTGGTTGTTTATTGTTTAGAGTAGCAGTGCTTAAAGTATGTACCAGGGAGAATAATCGAGCTTCAATAGATTTATTTTGGCAAAAGCAGTTATTCTGCAACCTTGGACAGGAAACTGATGTAATCAGTCTTCCACAACAACCCTTCTAGGATTCAAAGAGGAAGGAAAAACAACTTTAATTTGCCTTGTTCTTTCATTATTGCCTAATGAAAGACTGATGTGATGGTGCAAGACAAGGCAACAGATCCAAAAAATAAAAAATAAAAATCTATGCAACATTTTTTAATGGCTGGTATCTACCTATATCAAATGGGTACTTCCATCCCCCTGTCAGTCCCTAAGTGTTACTTAAGCATACTTAAATGCCTGAAAATAGTCAAGTTTAAAATGGTAAGTACCAAAAAGAAGTCAGATCAGGCACCAGCTCAGCTTTCCTGGGGAGAAGAAGAAGAAATGTGGCTCCTCTACCCCACTTTTCTCACCCATTTAAGGGGACTCAAAGCAGCTGACAAAGCTTTTCTATTCTTCTCCCCACAACAGAACACCCTGTGAGGTAGGTGGGGCTGTGTGAACTCAGGAGAGCTGTGACTAGCCCAGGGTCACCCAGCTGGCTTCCGGCTCCCTAACCACTAGACCAAACTGGGGAGTCAGTTCCTCAGCCAAAAAGGCATCTCGCGTTGCAACATGTTTAACAGCAGATGGATTGGAGATGCTGAGAAAGGACTCAAATTTTGCATAGAGTCCAGGACTGTTATATTGGATAAGGGGTTTCAAAAAACACTGTTGCCCTAAGCTGTGTGAGTCTTTAAAGGCTGAGACTGGCACCTTGGGCTGAGACTGGAAAAGTAGAAGCCCATGGAGGTAAACGTGGCATTCGACATCAGTTCCAAATTACCTCCAATGCACTGTATATAGTACATGTGATGTATCATGACTGGGACCCTGCAAGTGTCCTCCAGAGCACCCTTCCTCAGAGCAGAGGACCACAGCCCTTCTCAAAACTGCTCTATGGCTGGGTGTTCGACTACTGACCTTCTTCATGTCCAGTCTTACTGCTGCGCATGTGAATGTAACTCAAATGACTCCAGCTTTTATGTTCCAATTTGTTCACTTTAATAATTGCTGTTGTTAGGCTATCTTCAATTAACTAGAGATGCAGGTGGACTGCCGACAGAAGACACTCTGGCCCTTTCTTCACTGTCCAGTATTCTGGATTATATCCTGGAATGGGACAGTTCCCTGCTGTTAGTGCAGACTACGGCCAGCCTAGAGCATGGCCTGCCATGGCCTGCTAGAGCAAACACACGTGGCAGATTCCTATTCCGGAATCTAATCCAGAATAAAGCCTAGTGCAAAAAGGACCTGTGTCAGTGAAGTCGCCTTTACCACTCACCCCATTTTGGGGCACTTGTACATTGGTGAAGTCTAGGGAAACTTCAAGCTATTCCTCCATTATTTCCTTTAGCTGGGACTTCTCAAAACAAATTCAGAATCAGTCCAACCATTAGGTAGAAACTCTCCCAATCCTTGAGAATTAAGGCCATTATGAGCAGCTGACCTGTTCAGACCTACTTAAAAGATCTGATTTCGAATGACTTTTCAAAATGTCTTTTTAATCCAAGTTGGATAGAAATTCAACACCCCCTTTGCGCACAAACTCCCCTTTTTTCTGTCCCCTGTTCTGCAGTCACATGCTGGCTGCTGATCCGTGGAGACAGGAAGAGGCAGGGACACCACCTGTGTCTGGTAACTCAGAAAGAGCTTAGAAAAGGTGGACAGAGAGGTAGTGAAAATTAAATGCCAGAGAGGGGATCCGTGATGCACAGCAGGACAGCTTGCAAGAGTTTCTTCTCCTTGAGGCTCTCTCTCTATGCAGACACTCAGGAACTGCAAACAAGCCCTGTCCCCTTGCTAGAAGCAGTGAGTTGTGTATGGCATCTTTTGTGAGAACTCATTTTCACCCAGAATTCAAGCACCCAGATTGTGTGCACCTAAATTAGAGCCAAAGCACTGACCTTAATGAGAACTAAAATAATGTATATCAAAACTGGCAACATTTATCTATGCAATAACTAGGTCAACCAGACTAGAGGAGCATCCAGACTGTGGTGACATTGGGTGCATCAGTGCAAAACTACTCAGTGCTGCTTTAAGGGCAGATTTATGCCTTCCATAATCCCCACAACCCACCCCTCACCCTCTTTGAAGGTGACAACCCAGCAACTTTAAATGAGAAGAGCATCTGCTGTACCAGAAAAGGTCCTGGAAGGAGGCCTTTTCCAGCAAGAAGTCTGAACAAAGTAGAAACAGATATCACTCTTGTCCCCACATGTCCACAGGGCAGCCCCGATAGAACCTGAGGGTCATGGGCACCATCAGCGTGCAGCTTCCATGTGATGTATCATGACTGGGACCCGCAAGTGCCCTCCAGAGCACCCTTCCTCAGAGCAGAGGACCACAGCCCTTCTCAAAACTGCTCTATGGCTGGGTGTTCGACTACTGACCTTCTTCATGTCCAGTCCTACTGCTGCGCATGTGAATGTAACTCAAATGACTCCAGCTTTTATGTTCCAATTTGTATTAATTTCACTGTGAGCACAAAGGCTAAAGAAATTCTTCAGGTAGCTTCTCATAGTTCATGGAAATTCAAGTATTGTCTCGCCGTACCACAAGCTTTGCACATAAGGCTGTGGCAGCAGACAACCACGAAGCACTGCCTGCCATCCACTACCTACCTAGATGGTCTGCAACGCAATGCACTGAAGATAAGTTAGTAGATTCTATGCATCCCCAAAAAATTCCCTTGCAAGCCCTGCTCAACAAGTCTAGCAAATTTATTAACACTGATGCTTGCTTCTAAAGAAATATACACACGGCTTGTCCAAAACATGAGCATAAGGGCTGCCAGGGATGGAAACATTTCCCAGCATTGTGAACTGCAGCCAGGGCAAGGCAACTGTTGTTCAAACCCCCCGCACTTCTAGGCTGTTGGTCACACTTAAGTTTTGATCTGGCTTCAGTCCACTTTCAGAGTGAAAGAATACATCTGCAAAGTGACAAGCAGTTTTCTTTCAGTGTGAAATTTAACCTGAGAAAATTCACCTTTGTGATGGATAATGTGGAAAGAAAATTCCTGGTCACTTTGCAGAGGTGTTCTCTCGCTCTGAAAGTGGACTGAAGCCGGATTAAACTTTAGGCGCGTCCATAGCCCTCCTGAGGTACAAGAGAGGGTCAACTGTGCGGCCTGCTGTGCTCTGTGACTTTTTCCCGCGAGAATGTGTTTTGTTTTAGAACGCATGCGCAATGCGCTGTCCGTTCCTCCCGTTCCGTTCCTCTCACGCGCTAGCAGGAAGCCGTGGGGACCCCCCTCCGCGTTGGGAGCCGGTGACGTCACCGCGTTCGAAGAAAGGTGGTTGGCTGCCGTTCTTTGCCGCCATAGCTTCTGGCTGAAGCAGGAAGTGCGTGAGAGAGAGAGAGAGAGAGAGAGAGAGCGTTGGGAAGGAGGAGGGATGTCGGTTGCCGCCGCCGCCGCGTGCTCCTTGCCGCGGAAAGGGCCGCTGCTCCAACAGCCGCCAGTGAAGGCGATGCGCAGGGGAAGCCGGCAGGGGGAACCCGGCGAGCAGCAGCAGGAGGAGGAGGAGGTCGTCGACTGGGAGGGGGAAGTGACGTTGGACCTTGAACGGCGCAGGCGGGAGCCGCAGCAGCAGCAGCAGCAGCAGCAGCAAACCCTGGCGATGATGGAGAGCGGAAGGGACGAGGAGGAAGAGGAGAAGCTGGAGCGGGAGCACTTCCGGAGGATCATCAATGCCTTCCGTTACTATGGGTAACCGAGTGTCACCGCCCCCCCCGGTCCTATTGATGGCCCACAGCCGCGTAAGGGGGCAGAGAAGGGCCCCCAAAGTGCTAGACTGCCAGAGCTCCCTAATTTGCTTATTAGTAGTGGGTTATTTTTATACTTATTATTATTGTCAGTTGGGGCTCACTCCTTAGTTAGCTTATTATTATTAATTTAATAAATTTATATCCCACCCTTCTCCAAATGGTCCCAGGGCGGGTTACAATAAGAATAAAAGATACCAAATAAAACATAACAAAAATATCCCTCCCTCGCTCACAGGATAGTACCCTGAGGAAGCTATTTAAATGGCAAAAGCTTGGTTCAAAAGATACTAATTATTATTATTATTATTATTATTATTATTATTATTATTATTATTATTATTATTATTATTATTATTATTATTATTATTATTATTATTATTATTGACCTAACACAGCAGTAACACACAGCAAACAAGATATTTATGTTGGTTTTGGTAATTGTTATCACTAGTCAGGCCCTTCCCAAGCACCTAGGACTGAATGATTTATTATTACTATTATTGTTAATTTAATAAATTTATATCCCACCCTTCTCCAAATGGTCCCAGTGTAGGTTACAATAAGAATAAAGGATATCAGATAATGAAACGTAACAAAAATATCCCTCCCTCCCTCACAGGACAGTACCCTGAGGAAGCTACTTAAATGGCAAAAGCTTGGTTGAAAAGATACATTATTTCTTCTCCTTCTTCTCCTTGGTATTTTTATATTACCCTTCACTCTCATCTCAGGGTGGTGTACAAAACATAACCATAAAAAGCAGCAAGCCAAATAAAAAAGTTACAAAACAAAAACATAAGGCTGTGACTGAAAGAAAAAGTCCAGCAATCATCAAGCTCTCCTAGGATGCTTTTCCACTAGCACTAGAGTACCCATTAAACACCCATTAAGGACCCTTAATGGGTTATTAATGGGTACTCTAGTGCTAAGTGGAAAAACACCCCTATTCTCCAACTGCTCATGTGAAAAGATGCATTTTCACCTGGTATCTGAAGAGAAATTAAATTGGCAAACCCCTGTTGGTAAGCTGTTTCATATAAGGGAGAGGGCCCTAAAGGGAATGCTATAATCCCATCCAGTTCCCCTTGAAATTCTTCAAGAGTGCTTCCCTGAAGATCTTTAGTGATGGGCAGGTCTGTGTAGAAGATGCTCCTTCAGATATTTGGTGTCCAGATTATGGGGCTTTATGGTTTGTATAGGGCTTTAAATGTCAACATTAAAACAACAATAAGAAAAACTAATGCCTCTGTCTTGCTTGAACTGAGTTTCAGTCTGATGAATTGCATTCAGCCCTTCACTGTTCCCAAGCACTGGTTTAGGACCTGGTACAGCATCACCAGATATAGATGAAACAGATGTGCAGAGCTGGATGTCACCTGCATATAGATGGCACTGAACGCCAAACTTCCTGATGACCATTCCCAGCAGTTTCTTACACGTACAGACCTCCTATATGAGAAACCATAGATTAGGGTTGCATACATACTTACCCCTGTATACATACTTACCTTTGAATAAATTCCATACAACTCAGATTTATTTAAATGGTTTATTGGCTGTTCTTATCATACACATTTATAACTCAGCCTTCTCAAAGGGTAGTAGCAAAGTAATAAAAATGCACACAGAGTTTATCCTGAGACTATTCTCACTATTTAAAGCGATAAAGAAATGGTAGAAACCTTAGGGCAGCCCAGTAAGGTAACAGAGAGACATGCTTTCAATAGACAAAAGTGCATGTACAAAGGCACAGGTGCTCCTGAGTGAAGAGTAACACCTGCTGATTATGTTGTTTTCTTGGTAGCTACTTAATTGAACAACATTAATTTCCTCCAGGACGTTTTTCCAAATTGCTAGTTTGGTCTCCAGTCCTGGAATTCCTTGGTTGTTTCACATTTAAGGACTAAGCAAGACAAACTTTGCTTAGCTTTTGGAAACCAGCTAAGGTTGGGTAAGTGCTGCCATCTGCTGAGCCTTCTGCAGGACTGCAGTAGATATAGATAGGAAATGGCTTTATAGGTGATTTATAAAGTGTGTATCAAACGTTATCAAGGTGGCACCATGAACCTCTTCTCACTGTCTTGCTTTCCACAGGAATGGAATTTTTGTTGATTGAAAAGGGAACAAGTAAAGGGGAAACTAGAAGTCTTTTTGGTCTTTTTCTAATTGCATTATTTTACATTCCAGATTCATTCAAGTAAGTTGTATTAGATCCGTTTTGTTATATATCAGCCATGGAAAAGCAAAAGGTTTCATTTGTTAGGCATTTTGTTATCTGAGGGCAACAGAAGCAGACATAACAGCCCTATGTAGAGATTTAACTTAACATGTTTTCTGTCTCTTCAGTTTAAAGTAAGAAAGTTGAATATAAAATTTCCCACAAAAATAGAGAATTGTCAGTCATATAGGAGAGGAAAGGAAGAAATAAGAAAGAAATCAATAAGTCCTAATCTTTGTACTTGGAAGCCAGTTTGATCTAGTGGTTAGGGAGCCAGACTCTTATCTGGGAATACCGGGTTCGATTCCGCCCTCCTCCACAAAGCCAGCTGGGTGACCTTGGGTTAGTCACAGCTCTCTTCTGAGCTCCCACAGCCCCACCTGCCTCACAGGGTGTTCTGTTATGGGGAGAAGAACAGAAGCTTTGTCAGCCGCTTTGAGTCCCCTTAAATGGGTGAGAAAAGTGGGGTAGAAAAGCCAACTCTTCTTCTTCTAACGCTTGCCAGAGTATAAAGTGAGTGGGTGTGATTCTAGTGTTAATAATACTTTCACTTTTATTGAAGGACTAGGAAGGTGTTCATTCTAGCAAATCCCAAATAAACTATGAAAATGGTATGTTTTTCCTGAAACAAAGTTGAGTAATAGAAATGAATAGAAGACATACACCTGTGTAGCAACCAAAGGAAATCTTTCCAAGGATCATAAATAGTGTCCTGAATTAGCTTATTTTGGATTATTGTTTTAGTTTTTTTGTTATGAATTGGCCATGGTCATAAATCAGATATAGTGATTTTGAATCATGTTTTTGTAAGATTAGTGTTAGGAAATTAATAAATGATTTCAAAACATGATCAAAAATATGATTAAAAAGCAGGAAGTCAATGAATCTACAAGTTCGAAAGCAAAGTACTGTACTTCAAGTTGATCTTGATATTCATGTTACCATTTCTATTTCTAGAATTAATATGCATGAAAGAGTGAACCGTGCAGAAAGACAATTTAGAACCCTTCCAGCCAATCAACAGAAACTGCTTCCCCAGTTCCTTCCACACCTTGATCAGATTCGGAAATGCATTGATCACAATCAAGGAATCTTGCAGACAATTGTGAATGATTGCACAAACATGTTTGAAAATAAAGAATATGGTGATGATGTAAGTTTAAATTGCATCTTGAGAATGTTGTCCTTTAGTTTCTGCCCTGGGTGAATTAAGATTTTATTCCTTGTTATATCAATAATGGGGGGAAAGTTATAAATATGTTTACCCTTCCAAGCAAATTGAGTGAACTGTATAGCATTTTTTCCTCCAGAAAAATTGTCATAGCACTTTAGTTTCCTGTAAATCCAGTTTCATCCTATCTTCATTCTTTATAAAGTATGTATTTAAATTCTACCCTTTGAGACAGTTGTGCCCTGTAATTTGCACTGAATCCAAGCTTCATTAATTTTTTTGAACCTATTGAAAAAGACTTGCCAGCAGGGTTGTACAGCACCCTCAATTAAAGGAAGGCCTTTTTGCCCTTACTTTTTAGTGAGCTCTCATGGTCTCCTTGCTGGACAGGTACATCCACATTGTGCCATGGCTGCTCTGTAGTGAGATAACCCATCGCCAGAACAATCCAGCCACAGACTGCTAAAAAACAATCCACAGCCTGCTTCAAAGCAGCTGGATTAGTCCTGGAAAGGGGGTGGATTTGCACCTTCTTCCAGGTATGGTAAAGTGATTGGGCATAGCTGTGCAGCTGCCAGATCATCATGGCAACATCTGATCTCACGGGATGTTACTTTGGATTTTACACTTACAAGATCTGTTGGCCAGGTATAAGACTAGCTTAGCACGAATTTCCACCACTGCATTGGATTCTTACTGGCCTCATATGGTGCTGTTATAACATACCAGGCCAGTAAATGTGAACAGGCCCTGAAAGACTCAGAGGTAATCACCCATTGCCTTGGCTGTTTATAGCATTATGAACCCTCAGAATTCCTAAATAGTTCCTAATATTTTTTTCCCTACATTTCTCAGGGAAATGGAAAGATCTCACCAGCTTCAACTTTCGATATGGATAAATTAAAGTCCACTTTGAAACAGTTTGTAAGAGATTGGAGTGAAACTGGGAAACCTGAGAGAGATTCCTGCTATCAGCCAATCATTAATGAAATTGTAAAGAATTTTCCAAAAGACAGATGGTAAGTCATTTGTTCTGAGGTTTATTTGAAATGGGATTATTTACATGAATGTGTGTACGTTTAAAAAAAAAGGTCTAAAATAGTAGAACTGTTTTTGTCTCCACAAAGAGTAATTACCTTAAACTTTGACTCATCTCTTTACTCTGTTTGCTGAAAAAACACACACCCTTTTAGTCAATGGCCCAGTAATGGTTATGAAGACAATATTCAACTGTAGATAAGTAGTAATTTGGGCTCCCGGTGTTCCTGTTTTTCACACAGAACAGTATGCAGAGTAATAAAAATCAAATTTGGCTGCACATTATTCTAGGGTTCTCAGTACCTGAGCTGAAAGGGACAAGGAAGTTATCTATTCCTCTGCTGAGAAATAGCATAGGGTACACTACTGGAATAGTGAGTTGTATATTAGAGGGGTACAAAAAGAAAAGAAAAAACCCTCTTGAATTCACACAATGTATCCCATTTCCCCCCCCCTCTTTATACCCAAATATGGAGGGAGTGATTCCAGTAATTATTCAGCTCTGTGCTTTCTTGTGTTATCAAAAAAAAAAGCACATGGCAACCTTTATGCCTTATGTCACTTCATAGAATTCCACTTGTAATAGTAGTGAGCTATTCTGACTTTTTTCTGGAATCCTATAATAAACCTTGCAGTGTGTGGTCTGTTCCATTACATGGTTAACTGAATATGAACTGAGTGCAAAGCTCATTTCAAGTGTGACATGAGTCCCTTCTCTTGTTGGTTCAAAATAGTCAAATATGTCTTCCATTGTAGAAAATCCATGGTAAGTTATATACTTTTAAATAGAAAAATGTGCATATTTACAATCAATCACCTCTCCTCAGCGCTGTGGAAAATCAATATTTTCCCCCATACAGTTAATAGCTTAAAGCTACATACCGATGTTGCGGACTAGCATTGAATGATGTGAGCATTTTTCTACATTTTGCGCAGATCTCATAAAACCTGTAATTGGAAATATGAGTTTGTATCACAGTGGTCAGTGTGTCTTACTGAAACTGGAAAAGCTTCTTTTAAAAAGCCCCAAGAATCTATGATATAAGCTACACATGTTTATTTGCAAAATAGTATTTATAGCTTTAACATATAATCCGAACTGTGTGTTTCTATATTTGCAGAAAATAAATAAGTAATTGAGTTCAAGACATTTAATTGGTTCCACACTTATCATACTTTTTAAAAGTATGGATAGATAAAATGTCCTTTTTTTGGGTCAGTCTTAACTGGAAAGCTAAGTACTATATGGCATTTGAAATTAAGCAAGGATCTTTCAGTGTATTTAAGGAAAAGAAAAGGTGGCATTTAATCTTATTGCCTTGGCAAGTATTTGTACTGCACATTGAAAAAAATGATTGATATGCTAAATCTAAAACCTATAATTGTATTATAGATATTTATTATTTCTAATATAGTTAATGATTTTTTGTTTTTCCTGATTGCCTCTTTCTACTTCTGTTCTCAACTTCAAAAACTACTCTTCCAAGGTAGGTGCAAAGGAGGTTGGTGAAAGTTAGGTGTCCATCTTGCTTTTTCTTGCTACGAAGCCATTACTAGATATAACTCATTAGGCATGTTCATGTGTTTCACTGAGTTGTGGATAATGAACAAAGAGTACAGATCTTTTTTTGACTTAGTATTGTGTTACCTAGGAATTATAGTTTATATCACTCTGACCCGCTGTCTAAAAAGGATTGTTCTTGCGTTATGAATTGTGGTGTAAATAATAATTCCAGGTTCTGATGTTATGTTTAGTCAAAAATGTTGTCTTTTCCTCTAGTTTTCTCTGAGTAAATTGATAATTAGCTCTCGTGGTATATTAGTGAAGAAGACTTGGTGTCCAAAAAAAAAAAAATTATTCTGTTAAATTCTCAATGAAGCTTATGGGCAGGAGCGTTAGAACAGACAAGGGAAAGTATTTTTTCACCCAGCATGTAATCGTGAGCTAGTTTGGTCTAGTGGTTAGAGAGCAGGACTCTTATGTGGGAATACAGGGTTTGATTCTGCCTTCCCCCATGAAGCCAGCTGAGTGACCTGAGCTAGTCACAGCTCTCTTCTGAGCTCTCACAGCCCCACCTACCTCAAAGGGTGTTGTGGGGAAAAGAATAGAAAAACTTTGTCAGCTGCTTTGAGTCCCTTAAATTTGTGAGAAAAGGGGTAGAAAAGCCAACTCTTCTTCTTCTTCTTCTATGGAGGACTGATGTATCAATGGTACTAGAAATGGTGCCTAGGTGCTTCAAGCGTCCAGCTTCAAGAGGCATGCAGAATGCCTCTAAAGGCCATTTTATTTATTTGTTTGTTTTTTAAAAAATTATATCCTGTCCTTCACCAACAGATTCCAGGGCAGGTCACAGCAATAATAAAAGCAAATAATAATACAAAAATATTTTTTAAATCATCTTTAAAATAAAATTTACAGGGATTGCGCAGAAGCCATTGGTGGGCCACTGTGTGAAACAGGAAGGTGGAGTAGATAGGCTATGGCCTGATTTAGCAGGGCTCCTCTTAGGTTCTTAAACAAGTTTTCTTATAGCCTGAGATGGATACTGTTTTCCACAAGTATAGTTTTATTCTCCGCTGTTAACAGAACAACCCTAAAAATGTCATCCTGTCTTTATGCATTTGAAACAAGAAACTTCTGTGTTCCATCTTTTAAATTGTTTCATTTAGGTTCACCAGTTACACATCTGTTACATTGTTTATAATCTTCAGTAAACTGAAAATAATTACTTTCAGCTAAAAAGAACACATGTCTTCTAATGAGCAGAGACTTGGAAAAGTATGGCCCACTTGACATTAGCATTTTTAGGGATGTGTTAAACTGAATTTGTAGGAACCGAGCTTGATAGGAACTGGAATGCGGTTAGTTGAGGGATCTGTCCTGCTTAAAGTTCAGGGATGATTCAACAAATCATTCAGTTCCTTTCCCCTATTGTGACATGACGCCACTTCCCCCCTCATCCTCACTCTCCACTTTCTCACCTCTCACATGTGTTCCATTGTATCCTTAGCCTTCTTCCGCTGTGTTTGTGGATTCCTTATCCCCTTCCACCTATGTCTCCCCTTCCTTTTGGCTGCCATGGTTCTTTCCAACATCGGTAGGTGCGCACTTTTGGCCTACTGGGTCTTCCGGAGTGGAGAATCCTGGATCTTTCAAGTAGGACATGCTCACCTCTGCTTCCTGGGATGCCTCAAACATAAGCATGGGTATTTTTCCACTTAGCACTAGAGTACCCTGGTACTCCAGTGCTAGGGTTTGTTTTTTTTTTTGCCAGTACCACTAGAGTACCCATTAAGGACCCTTAATGGGTCCTTTAGTGCTAAGTGGAAAAACACCCCATGTCTGAGGTCTTCCAGGAAGAAAATACACACACTTTTTTACACTTGGCCTTCTGGCAGGACTTTAATCCTCCACTCTAGAAGACCTGGTAAACCAAGGTCAAACATGCTGTATTTTGCAAGAATTGCTTTTCCGTGGTCTCCTACATGAGATAAGGGTGTGTGTGTGTGTGGAGAAGCTAAGCATTCCATAAATATGACAAAGGAAGAGGAGGTTCTTCTTTGGGGGCACAATATTTGCCCTACAGCTGGTTTGGTTTATGTACAAACCCAGCATGCCTTTAAATTAGTTACACCTTGATATAGTAGTAGAGGCAGTTGAGTTCTGTGAACAAATATTTTCTCTATACTGCTTTTTTTTCTTGTTCCCTTCAAAGAGCCATAGCTTGTCTGTCTACTCCCCGTGTGAGTTGTTCCCAGGTTATCCAGCAACACTGAACGGCATGGCAGTTTTAGTATTAGAGTTTTATATTAAATGATCAGTCCTGCATGATCCTGAAAAGGCTACGTAGCTTAGGTCTTAAGTATCATGTGTCTGAAAAATATACAAGCCAAAAATTCAGATATTTTGAAAACTGCTTGTTTTAAAACTCTCTACTTATCCCAGCACTCCGATGAGAACGTGGCTTATTCCTCATCGTCTTTCACTACCCTTATCTAGTTCTTTTGAGAGCAAAACATGAGCACAGCCCTCAAGTTTAACAGGTCACTTCTTCCTGAGGCAGCATCCAAACCGGATGTAATGTTTTCATTTCTCAAAAAACTGATGAAATTGGACATTGTGTATGGACACAAACATTGAACGTAACTATATTACTAAGGCTCTTTTGATAAGAATAATGGATTAACCATTATTTTTGTTGTGTTTCAGGGATCTCTCCAAAGTTAATATCCTCGTGCCTGGTGCTGGGCTAGGTAGATTGGCCTGGGAAATAGCTATGCTTGGCTATACTTGCCAAGGAAATGAGTGGAGCCTCTTTATGCTCTTTTCTTCTAATTTCGTGCTCAACAGGTACATACACTTACTTGAGTTGCTAGTTACTATTCTTGTGCAACTGATTCTGAATACACATTTCTTACCTGTCTAGTACAGCTACTCACTCTTGCTTAAACCACAGTTTCTCATTAAATAAAAAAGGAATTGCTGCAGTTTGCATGCCACCCAGGACCTTATTTTGATTTCACCTCCTTGTTCGCAAAAACCCACTAAACCAAACGTTTTGAGTCATACACAACCAACTTAGCCACTAAAGCAAAGGCTGCAAAGAGAAACTGGCACATTTGGATCAAGGAAGGAGTCAGTACGTGCAAGTTAAGCTTCTGTATAGTTGAACATATGGACCTCCATAATTAGAAGAGTTAACTGTATGTAACTGAATGGAAGTTCACTTACTGTTGTGTCAAATCTTATGAAGGGCACAGCACTTCAGATACAAATTCTTCTTGCATAGCTTGCCTAAATAGTTTTGATAATTCAAAAGAAGGTTCGTGAGTAATATGTCGGTGTTTCACTGAAACCTTTCTCTGGCAAACTAGTTTTAAGATTAATGGCAAAAAAGCTATTTTTGTTGTTGCTTTAAAAATTGTAGAATTTGATTCCGCCCACCCTACATGATAAATAGTTTTTTTCTAACTTCCGGGTAGTGATGTTTTCATTAAACTGAAAATATAGAAATGTTCTAGCATTTACACTGTTGTCTTTCCAAGTAACAAGGTGAAACTTTTGCTTAATAATCATGTATTCCAGATGTTCGGAAACTAATTCGTACAAACTCTATCCTTGGATTCATCAGTTTAGCAATAACAAGAAATCAGCAGATCAGATACAGCCAGTTTATTTCCCCGACGTTGACCCTCATAGTCTTCCACCTGATGCAAACTTTTCAATGACAGCTGGTGATTTCCAGGAAATCTATGCTGAGTGTAGTAAGTAAAAAAACAAAAAAGACTTGGATGATAAAAGTTGTGAACTCTGTAGAAAAACTGCCAACTAGGCTGAACATTGCACCAGTAATGTCTCCAGCAATGGTGGTAGGGCATTTCCAGCTGAATTCCGAATCCAGTTGGGGCTAAGTGCCAATGATACTTCTCCCCACCGCCTACACAAAAGAGAAATGTTTGTAGTAGTATCACAGCTAGAAAGTCATATTGTTGGCAGACTGGAAATTGGCATGCTACCATATTTTTGGACCCCCCACCTACAGATCTCTGGCAAAAGTGTGAAATTCTGTTCAGTCTAACAAATCTGAACTTTGGATTGTACTGTCAGTAAATGATCAATGCTCTTGAATTCTTTTTTTAAGGTTGATGTAGCTTTTGAAGAATTAGTTGGGCCTTTTATTTTAAAATAAATTTACTACTGTATTTTCTAGCGTATAAGACTACTTTTTAACCCAGGAATATCTTCTCAAAAGTCGGGGGTCGTCTTATACGCCGGGTGTTGTCTTCTTATACAGCGAGTATATCCCAAACTCTATATTTTAACTGGAATGTTGGGGGTCGTCTTATACGCCCAGTCGTCTTATACGCCAGAAAATACGGTATGTCTCAAAGTTCCTTTTCTAGATATTGGATTGGTCTTTGCATCTGGTTCCATTTACGGACTCCAGGTCTTTTAGCTAGGGGGCCCCAGGCCTCATCTCTGGTGGTAGAGACTATTCATCATTATGCCAGTAATCCCATCATATCTTTCTAGGCTCAGTCTCGTGGGGGAGCAGCTAAAAAGAAGATGGCATGACATGGAATGTTCAAATTGAGACAGTTCTCCAAGATGCCTGTTGTAATTGTGAAAAAAAATCACAAAGAAAATCCACCATTCTAGTAAACTACTTTGCTGAGCTAGTTAATTGACAAACTAATCAGCTGATCTAACAAAGATTTGTGGTTTTGTGGGTCCGCTGCAATCAGTCTCATGAATTACCTGCACTATTTTTGTGTACATGGGCCCAGCTACAGTGCCAAACAACTTAAACTGGATTTGAAAACTGCCAATCCCTGTCAAGCCACATCATTCAGGTCATCTTTCTGGCTCTGAAGGAGAGAAAAATGAGGATGCGCCTGACTCATTTCTGCTTATTTGTTCCATAATAAACCATGATCTTAAAAATACGGTAGTAGATCAATATATGAAATAGTAAAATATTTTTAGTCAGTTAACATGGCATGCTAAGTTCCTATTGCGTATATTCAGAGGGTAGGTCTCAAACAAAGTAAGTTAAAACCAGTCCGAAATATTGTTATTGGAAATTATTTGGAGGCATCAACATGTGGCTTGAGCCCAAAAATAATTAGTTATTTACTGTATTATTGCATTTAAATCCTGCCTTTCTTCCAATGAGATCAAGGTGGTGAGTGTTGTTATTCTCCATTTTATCATAACAACAACCCTGTAAGGTAGCTTAGTCTATGAGGCAATGGCCCACTCAGCTCCTTTTGGCTTAGATGAAAACTGAGCCTAGTTTCCCTCATTCTAGTCTGCCACTCTGGCCACAGAACCAGTAAAGTAATGTGTGGAATGGCCTTTTGTGCACTCACCAGTCTGAGGGATAATAGACTAAATGCAAAATGGTTTGATGTGGAAACTGAATTCTTTACACAGAGGACCTGATTACTGAGAAATCCTGAAGTAGTGCCCTGCTGCTTGTCTAGAGTCCATATTACAGTTGTATGATTAAGTTCATTTTGGGTGTTTTTCCACTTAGCACTAGTGTACCCATTAAGGGTCCTTAATGGGTACTCCAGTGCTAGTGGAAAAACGCCCTTTCACTCCACCTGAATAGGTGCAGAATTTATTTTGAGATTGCTCTCTGCCATCAGACTTGCCGTCTAAAACGCATGATATTTGAAGAAGATGGGAATGGGAGGAAAGGAAAGGCAGAAGAAAACTTTGTGAGGGAACCCAGGTGGAAGTTCTTCTAAGTCGGCGGTCCTGGTTTGTAGGGCAGTAGAAGGCAAACTAATTTTGGATGCTGCCGATTTATCATCTCAGTTTGATTTACATGTTACTTTTGGCTTACAGATATATGGGACTGCATAGCAACTTGTTTCTTCATAGACACAGCTCATAATGTCATAGATTACATTGATACAATATGGAAGATACTCAAGCCAGGAGGCATATGGATCAATTTAGGTAACAAGCTTTAAAATAGATCTGGGGTTCTTGGACTGGTGCCTGTGAGCGCTTTCCAGAGTTTCTAGGAAAAGGCGTGAACTCACCCAGCTTTTTATTTTGTTTTTATTTATTTACTGCTTTTCATGCTTTATTCACTTCATCACTCTACCCTTAGCACAGAGTTGAAATATTTCCTACAGTTCTTTGTTCCATTTTGAAACTAGTGTTTAGAATCTTTTTTAAAACAATCTAAGGGTTGTTATTATACTTTTTTGGAATTCCACGTGTAACTTTGGCTCACCAAATCTGAGGACTCCAATCTTAGATGGACAGTAGGAGAATATGCTGTATTGATCATGCTGTTGAAGTTGAGGAGTAAATCTCAGTATCTTCTGCTGATCTGAACCCCTTGAAACTAAATTTTTGATAGAGTGGGTTCCATGCCAGTCTGTTTTGTAGAACTGCATTTCAAAAATGGGTTAAGACAGAGCTGAACATCATCAAAGGACTGATGGCAACATTTGAAAACCACTAGCATCTGTTTCACAGTGAGCTTTTAGATCAATAATTACATCTTGTGCTTGCTCTAACCTGCTTATATGATAGATAAAATGGTGACTGTTGGGCACATTTAACATGTGATATATACTTATTCTTCCAATGTATCCTAGGTCCTCTCCTTTACCATTTTGAAAATTTAGCAAATGAATTATCTATAGAGTTAAGCTATGAAGACATCAAGAGTGTTATGTTACAATATGGATTCCATATAGAGGTAAGGAATTTTGTTTTGTGCGCAAAAGCATGCACATGTGTATATTATATATATTACATTAAGAAAATTATTAGCACTAATTATTTGAATAGAGAGTCCTATCTGGCATTGTCTTCTATCACCATCTGTATCTCAGACTTTTCATGCAATTTCTTCTGTAAGTCCTAATAGTGAATTTATGGCACAAATGCTGAAAATGGTTTATTTCACTGTCAAATTATTTATTTTTACACATTCAGGAAGCTCAGTAGAAAGGATAAATGTTATGTGTGTTTCTGTCTATAATTTCAAACTTTTTTTTTTTAAAAAAAAAACGTAATTGGCATGGGGGAGTTTTTGTGGTTTTGTTTTTGAAATTATATCCGTTAAGGGCATTGTCACATTTACCATAGTTATAATGCTGATCTTGAGTCATTCTGAAGGAAAAACACCACCATCTTTTGTAGTTATATAAGACTTTTTTAAAAAGGCATAGAAGAATCACTAAGGTACTTAGGTGTTCAGTTCCTTCCAAAGAATCAGAACCTGGAATTGATAAAATAGGTAAGAAGGCAGACTCAGACTTCATTCACACTTCTGGTACGTCAACCAATCCTCCCCCATCAGAGTGACTCTGGGTTTAGCACAGAATTGCATTGTTCGTTTTCAATAAAAGGGTACTGTAGAAATGTTTCTAATTTATAAAAAAAACATTTGAATGAAATGGATTTACAAGGACTAAAAAAAGTGTTTATTTTCAGGTGGAGAATGAATCTGTTTTGACAACGTACACTGTGAATGAGCTATCTATGATGAAATACTACTATGAATGTGTTATGTTTGTGGTCAGGAAACCAGAGAACAGCATCTGAAATGGATTCTCTAAGAGGAAAAATGCTGCCATTTTTGCTGATAGTGTTAGCAAATGGTCTGTGGACTAGTGACTGAAAAACACAGTTACGCACTGGTGCCTTCTTATTTAACACAAAAAATTGCTCTTTTTGCCTATTTTCTTAATATTGCCAATAATCTCCAGATACGCACTTTGGATATTTATTTTTGGTTGAAGAATACAGAGTGCAAATATTCCTGAATCATACTTTTAAATTCCAATGTCTTTTCTTTTTTGATAAGGCTTATGCCCTTACCATACAACTGGCACTCCCATTAATTTGTAGTATCTGCAAAACTGCCTTATTTTCAAACATCTCTGAAAGAATATCTAACATCATGCGGAATGTACACCTAGATTTTTGTCCCACTTTGTATGGAAAAATTAATACAAACTTCCTCCTGGCTTCAGATACTCGTATACACTTTGGTAATTTACACTTACGCTGTCCCTATTCGTATCCCAAAATGGCAGGCACTATCATGTGAGCTCAACCATCACCTTATCAAAGTTTTGCCTTCCCCTGGATCATTAAGATGAAAAATAGATGTTTGACACTGAATCTCTTGATGGCAAAATGCATTTTAAATACCATTTTTAAAAGTAATTTAAAAATGCTTCACCTTGGTAATGATATCCTGAGCATGTGATAGGTATTTCAATATGCTGATCTAGTACAGTGGTTCTCAACCTGGGGGTCGGGACCCCTTTGGAGGTCGAACTACCCTTTCAGAGGGGTCGCGACGAGTCTCCTGCCACGCTTCCCTCCCACCTCCCAGCTGCTCTGCCCCCATGGCTGGGGGTCTCCACAACATGAGGAACTCCATTAAGGGGTCATGGCATTAGGAAGGTTGAGAACCGCCGATCTAGTATCATTCACTAGCATTTGTTAGATTTGGTTACTGTAGTCTTTGTAAACTTTTGTATTGTAAATCCCAGCGCTGTTTTCCAAGTTCAGGAGCAAAACTGGAGTGTTCTAAATGGGAACAAAATGTTCTAAATATCCTGGCTACCATTTTGGTAGCCACTTCTTGGTCATGTGCAGCTTTTTTCCTATTTAGTTACTGATTTAGAAACTCGAGGGTTTTAAAAAATAATAATTAAAAATCCCAAGATCAATTTTTTTTTGTGTGTGAGTTGGGTAGAAGGTAATCCCTATTGGCCTTACTACATAATCAATTTTGGAGTACCTAGACCCCCAGCTAGGAAGAGGAAAAAGTGAATGGATCCTCCATTCTGTGTGGAATGCCTCAGAGGTTTTGTGTACATCTGTTTTATTACCTTAAGATCACAATCTAGCAGTGGCATAGATGTGTTTCAATCAAGAATACCAGCTCGTTACTAACCTTTTTACTTACTGTGCTTTGTGATCTTCATGCCTAAAGAAAAGTGAATTTAGCATTACAGCCTTTTTCATGAAGCAAGTCTGTGAAATTAACCACACAAAACACACCTTTGATTACTACTGATTTAATGATGCCTTATTTTTGCCTCTGTACTGACCATGTTTTGATTAGTCTTTTGCTCGCTGAAAATAGCTTTGGTAAAATCAGTTGTCAGAAATGTACAGCCATTCAGCCTGCACTCCAGCTGATGGAGAATTTTATCTGGATTTCATGCAAATTGTCTACAGGAGCTTTTCTCTGACTACACTTTAAAAATCTAATTCCATTTGGCCCCGCAGCCTATATTAATATTGGGCAATTGAGTTCCTGAAGCATGTACATGATTTATTTCATGTTAACCACAGTTAAGATTTATTGAAACTACTAGGGAATCTTGTGTGTAACAGATTTAAGTATATGTGTTTATACACTTTTCTCTGTAGTGAATATCTTAGCATGTAACAATTTGATTAGTAATTTAACTTTACTATTTAAAATGTTTATATACCACATCGTCTGAAAAATCCCAAAACAGTTTACAATATAAAAGCAGCTGAAAACAATCTATTATTTAAAAAGATTTAAAGCTGGATGGAAGAGGAAGAAATACCTACTAACCCTGGGAATGCATGGGCAAAAGCAGGCTCCTCAAAGAAAAACATTCCAGAGTGTGGATGCTGCCACAGAGAAAGGTCTGCTGCGGGACTTTTGCAAGTATTTGGTGGTGCCCACAGCAAGACTTCTCTAGATGATTGCTGCAGTCTTACTGGTCTATGAGGAAGATAATCTAGCGAGTACCCTGGCCTCAGATTGTTCAAGACCTTATATGCCAAGCATAGAACTTTGGATCTGGTGCGGTAGCTTACTGGCATAGCTGCTTATGGTCAGCTGCTTATGCACAGATGTATGCTCAAACTGGCCTCAACAACCTGGCTGCTGCATTTTGCATCAGTTGCAACTGTGGAACAGGTTCACCTGAAGCACATCACAGTTGTCGATATGTGAAGTTACCAGGGCAGGGACAATAGTTGCCAGTCTACTCTATGAAGGAAGAGGGGTACTTGGTATACCATCTGATACAAGGCACTTAATAGTTATATTTTGTTTCTCCAGAAACAGTGATATTCTAGAAGCAAACGACATACTTGTACCTTCTGAGAGATTTTGGTAATGTCAGAAGTGAGCTCTGCCAGGGCTGACCACAGCCTTCATACCAGGTGTGCTTGAGACACTATTCACTAGCTTTGATGGCCAACATGCTTGAAGCACTTGTGGGAGTGAGCAGCTACTAGTAAAGAGCATCTGAAGAATTCCACCGAAACTAAGCTGCTTCATATGCAACTGCCGTAAAACCTGGAGTCATTCAACATCTGTCAGACGGCACTTTGGGCAGCCCTGAGCTGTGTAAATCACACCCACAGTTCACTCCTCATCACTTAACTTGTAAAAGTAATTTTATGCTTCAAATCATTGCAGTCTAGGAAAACTGAGTGCATGCCGGTCAATGGTAGCACTTGTGGTTGTGGAACTCGTACTGTATCCACACTTGTGGCTCCCACTACTGAAAAATACAGCAGAGCTTCTCATAGCAAGGTTTCATATAGCACATCTTTGGTATCGAGTGTTCTATAAACCGTGAGCCCTTTTGTCAAAAGTGTTTTTCACTACTGCATGACTTCCTGTTGAGAATGGATTTTGAGGAGGGGCGGAGGAGAATTCTTGCCAGAAGGGGCAGGTGCTATGTAAGAATCTCATTTGTAAACATGGCAGGAAGTCCTTTACGGCACGGGAGAGACAGAAGCACTCAGGAGGGTGCACTGTGCATGATAACCCTATGGACCACATGCTTCAGTCTATTTTTGCAAGAACTTGCAGAAGACTTTCTAGCTAGTAAGCTCAGCATCATTGTCTCTCAGCCTGCAAAGTGTCATCACCTTGATCTTTGTGTTCTTGATGCTTTTGCAAAAGGTGAGATCCCTCTGGGGTAACTGCATCTTCCAGCTGACCTCACCCAAACTTCCCTCCTTCAGAAGGTTTGAAAACATCTCTGTACCACCTGAGAACGCCAGGTCTTTGGGAGGTTTGTCTAACTCCTGGGTGCCCATTAGCTTCAATGGTGGTGGTTATCAGTAATGCAAAAAGGCCAGCCAGGTTGTTAACAAACCTGAACTGGCCAGAAGGCAAACTTTTCAACCCCAAACATAGAACCAGCCAGTTCAACAAACAGGCGAGTGAGTTTGGCCAACAAGTCACAATCTCCCCATTGGGCTTCAACCTCTCTCCTGCTTCCCCCACTACACCCAACACATCAGCCAGGGACTTGTAGAACATGATGACAGCAAGAGTGTTACTGACAAATGCTTGCCAGTTTCCTCCAGTTCATTTTCACATCAAACCCCTAGTAGGCTTTGGTCCTAAAATGGACTCCATGAACCCCTTTTTCCCCTGAATCAGTTCTAGGGTGTTTTTCCACTGTCACTAGAAGTACCCATTAAGTACCCAACTTGTGTTCACTATTTAGAAGGTCAGCTGGTGGCACCAAAGCCCAACCCTTCTCTGGAAGGCATGTGGATATAGATCATTTATCTGCATGATCGAGGCTACTGTGGCCTGTGGCAAGTTGGAGATAAAATCTGATGGGACCTTTTGGTCATGCCATCCAGCAAAAGTTGCATTGGCATCATCTATGTAGGTGGCATTAGTGATACCATACCTAAGCCTCATCTAACCTGAGGGTGGTGAGGGAGAAGTTTTGTGAAAGTTTGAAGCTTCTCCTGTGCTGACAGGCTTTTTTAATGTTGCTTTTAATTGCAAAATTTGTATTTACAAAATTTACAAGTATTTACATATTTACATTTTAAAGAATGTGTAGCTTGATTCCTATACTGGCATCTCCCCTCTAATTTTAAAAAGTGTGGTGTTAGAACTGAGTTCTGTTGATGGTTGGAAATGCTCTGGAGCTTTATTTTTCCTTTCCTTTCACTTTCATGACTTAACATTACCCCTTACATTGTTTTAATTAAAAACAAAATTTGCAACAGGGAGTTCTTCAAGGGGACTGAGCCTATGACTTCCAGCTTTCCATGCAGCTGTTTTACTGCTGAGCTATTTATTTCTCATCTGGCTGAATTTACTTTGGTCCTTTTAATGTATGTATAGGGTTGTTGGCTTTAGTAGATCTCAACACAAGGCCATCTTTAACCTTTTACTTCAGAGCAGAGGTACATAGGATTCCTGGGCATTTAGAAGGCAGCTTGCCTAACCTTAATAGAAATTTCCCTCCATTCTTAACTTTCTTTTATAAGTGTCAGAAGAGCTTTGCTGAACTGCATTGTACCTTTGGTGGAGAGTGCTTTGACACGGTTCATATAATTGTATAGTGTCCTATTGGATCCTGGTTTTATTCCAAATACTAGTGTGTATTTCTTTTTACAGAAATTTTATAGAAACTGGCTTTGAAGGGGAACTTATAGGAATTTTTAAAATTTACCATACTTGCTGTACAGAATGTTAGGGCAGGCTAGATACTGAAGACTGTTCGAGGACTGTGTGATAGATTAGGCTACAGATGGATTACGCTGTATCTTTTGTTATACCTTGGTGCTTATGTATAGAGGATGAAATAAGTTTTCATGAGTGAAGATGACAGTATCTGTAAATATAAAATGAAATACAGTGTAAAATTCAGAAGTTGCACGCTTAAGCCTCTCCAGCGATCTAAATAAACAGAACATTGTAAAGTGTCCAGTTTGTTTTAAAATTGCTTAAGGACAGTTATGGAGGGTTAATTTGGAACATTTTTTTACAATGTTAATTTTCAGTTTAGTTGTACTATTAATCTTTAAACGCTCCATATGATTAAGTTTACCATATGCATATATTTTAATGTATTTTCCTCAGCCCTTTATCTGTCAGATTCAAAGACAAGAAGCTATTACTGCTTATGGAAAGGACATCATGGGGTGTTTTTCCACCAGCACTAGAGTACTCGAGTGCTAAGTGGAAAAACACCCCATGACAAGATTGGTTTTGTACATAAAGTTAGGTAGTGGTGTTAACTAGTCTTGTGAGGCAGATATGCCAATACCAATGTTTTTAAGCAAACCAGCAAAGTCTTTGCGTAGCCTTATCAGATGTACAAAGTGGACTTTTACTTGCCTCTATAACAGTTAAATTCTGAGAGAAGACAATAACAGGTAGTACAAAAAACATTTCATCAAATTGGTTTTTAAAAACTTGGATAAATTCAGAAACAGATTTCTGTTCTTGATGCTGTCATGAATGTGAATGTAAAAAGTAAAGATACTCTACAATTAAGCTTGACTCCTAGTGACTGCACACATATGATAGTACATTATTCTTAGCCTCTTAATGGAAGTTGTTTCCCATTTCTTCTTCTGGGGCAGTATTAGGTATTGAGCTTTGGACCACCTGCATGTAAATCAGATATTCTATCTCTGAGGTACAGCCTAGAGCAGAGATGGCCAACCTATGACACGTGTGTCACAGGTGACACGCCAAGCCCTTTTGGGTGACACACATGGCCACTTGGCACCTGGGCATGTAGTGCTTGCTCGTTCTTGAAGTGTACAAAATACCAACTTTCAATTGAAGATTTAGCAAACGAAATTCAGCAACAAAAGTCACTAATGTAAAGAATTACTTGTTTTTGCTTTTAATGAAATACATATATCAAAAATATAACTTTTTTACTAGAGCTACAAATATCACAAAATTATGGATATTTCTAGATGTGACACAGCACCAGAGTTAAGCTAGGTTTTCTTGCGAATTTTGACACACCGAGCTCAAAAGGTTCGCCATCACTGGCCTAGAGGTATGCAGATTGTTTAATCTTTTTGGGGGGGGGGGTGTTTCCACTTAATCTGGATCTAAGATGATCTGGATCTAAATGAGTCCTTCAACTAATCCGGATTTAGTAGATCCGGATCTAAGCAGGTACCTGATGTGTCTCCATGGTGGTCTAGCACCCAATAGCAATGGGTGCTAGGCATGCTCGCAGTGGAAACATCGGAGCACCCATGTGGCAATTCCGACTCTACCCAAGTTGAGCCTATCTGTCACCTCATTTTTGGGGGGCGGGAGGTGACGCACGTGGGGGACAAACTCCAGAGAATCTTTGAAGATTGCAGCAAATTGCTCCGGAGATTCTCCATAGCGTAGCCAAAGCTCCGTAGAAAGGCCCCGTAGAAATGTCCTAAGCTCTGAAGTCTGTGCCGTTCTTTGGAGTTTTCTTCAGAGCCATCTTCAGAGCTTATGCACCGGTTTCGAAGCTTTGGGTTTCGGGGCACCCACAGCCCAAAACGATTCACAGCGCTTGCCTAGCGCAACAATCAAAAATTTTCATTGCCCTTCTTCATTATGTGGGCCCTCTGCTCTTCCACCTCTCCAAGTTTGCACTCTGGCCACCTGCTCAGCTTCTAGAGCAGTGGTTCTCAACCTGTGGGCCATGACCCTTTTGGGAGTCGATCTACTCTTTCACAGGGGTTGTTATGAAGAAGCAACAAAAATAATTTTATGGCTGGGGGTTAGGGTTAGGTTGGGGGTAACCACAACATGAGGAACTGTATTAAAGAGTCGCGGCATTAGGAAGGTTGAGAACCACTGTTCTAGAGAACACCTTAATCTGCCCTGGAAGTACTGAAATGTGAAGCAAGACAGGTAACTGCTGATTTGCTGGCGCTGTAGGACAAAAATAATGTAAGTTACCACTTGAAAAAAACTATAGTGGCTATGAGACTTTGACAGTTGTACAAATGAAAGGAAATCTAAGCTGTGTTGCATTAGCAATAGCTGCTTAAACTCCCTCTTCCATACGTCTACTGAAGTTCCAAGAACTGACCACGTTTTCATAAGGTAACCCTACAGAATACAATAATAGAAGATAAATAATATTTGTCATATTTTGATTCCTCCCCCACCCCCATTCCCTTCTCTATTTACCCACATGTTCTTGTTCTCAACCATCTGGGTCAGGATATAATACTTTTCAAGTTTTTATTGCCAAGCCATGCAGATTACCCTGCTTCACATGGTAGACTAGTGGCGATGAGTGACATCACATATTTTGATGATGCAATAAGGGTTCAAGAAGTTACTTTGCAAACAGGAGTCCGGTCCAGTCAGTTAACTGCAGGCTTGCATGTATTCGGAGTAGCTTGCACCATACATCACAAGTCAATAGTGATTAAACCAACTCCATTTGGGACTGAAGAAATTGAATGTATGTGGCTACGATGTGTAACAACATGCTTGCTAGGCAAAAAAAATTGCATTTTTAAACTATTGTTTATAAAATTTATATCCCACCCTTCACTGAATGGTCCTACTGTAGGGTGGGATACAATGAAATTAAAACATACTGAATAGTAAAACAAAAGAAAAAAATATCCCTCCCTCCCAGGACAGCACCCTGAGGAAGCTGTTTTAAGAAGCAAAAGCTTTGGTAAAAAGATGTTTTCACCAGGCACCAAAAACTACACAACGTCTAGGCCTCTTCAGTCTGGACAGATGGCATTTAAGAGGGGACCTGATGGAAGTATATAAAATTATGCCTAGTATAGAAAAGGTGGATAGAGAAAAGGTGGATAGAGAAAATTTCTTTTCTCTATCACACAACACTAGAACCAGGGGCCCCTCTATGAAGCTGATGGATAGGAGAGTCGGATCCGACAAGGGGAAGTATTTCTTCACCCAGAGGGTCATCGGTTTATGGAATGTGCTGCTGGAAGAGGTGGTAACAGCTACCAGCCCAGATGGCTTTAAGGTAGGGTTAGACAAATTTATGGTCGACAGATGTATCAATGGCTACTAGAATGGATGGCTAGGTGCATCTTTCAGGCTGGGGGGGGGGGGAGACTAGTGCACTTCTAAGGCCATTTGCTGGGATTCAAGAGCAGGAGAAGGTTTGTCCTTGTCTCTGCTTGAGATACCCATGGGCATTTGGTGGGCCATTGTGTGCGACAGGACGCCGGACTGGATGGGCTGTGGCCTGATCCAGCAGGGCTCCTCTTAGGTTCTAACACAGGTGCCTGGCAAGCATCTTATCAAGAGGGAGGCTGTTCCAGAGTCCAGGGGCCACCACAGAAAAGGCCCTCCATACATCTTATATAAAAACTGTATGAACTAGAGCTTTTGTTTCCATAAACTTTTTTCACACTTAACAGAGTTACACAGCTTTATGCGTGCACAGTAGTCATAAGACGCGGTATGAGGCGCCGTGGCATAGGCTTTGCATGCGCAGATGTCGGTGGCCCAAAGCATCCACCCGCCATCTTCCCATCTCATCTCTAGGGGGCGCATGTGCGCATGCATCTTTAGACACCCCCCCCCCCAACAATCCCTCCGCCCAACCCAACTCAGCCCCCCCCGGCACGCGACAGCAGAAGAGTTCGTTATAGGTTGAGCATGCGCCGTAAGGGGCGATCCTCCTCCTCCTCCTCCTGTCTCCCTCCGCCCTCCCGAGCGCGGAGCGAATCATGGCGAAGAAGCGCCGGGCGGCAGAAGCGCTGCTGGCGTGGCGCGCGCAGGACGGCGAGAGTTTTCTCCCGCCGCCCGGGCCCGGGCCGCTGTCGAAGCGCCCGCGGAGCGACGACACGGACGGACGGAAGAAGCGCAAGCGGCCGGCGGAGGAAGACGCGCGGCGGCCGTCGCAGGAGGAAGAGGGAGAAGTTAAGGGAAAGCGGCGCGCCGTTCCTCAGAAACATGCCGCAGCACTCCCCGGCCTCCCGTTAGAAGAAAACCTTCCGCGGCGACGCCAGCAGCAGCACCAGCAACTGAGAGTAGGCGGCATGGACGACGAAGGCGCGGAGGGAGATGTGAAAAACTCGCGGGCGCCTGAGGTAAAATAAGCGGAGTGATACGGTAGTTAGTGCTGCGACGGGGGGCGGGGTCTAGAGAGATTGGCAGGTCTGTCTGCCCCTCCCACTCGGGCAGGAAAGATGGGAGGAGAGCCATGAATGGCATGAATGTGTAGCGCCCCCTGTTGGCGAAGGGGAAATATGAGATGAGCGACCTCCCTTCTCCGGCACCTGCTGCTGCTGCGGCCAGGGGAAGTGGTCAACCGTCATCGTCCCCTGCCTGGACATAAAGCAGGAGGAGGTGTGGCTGTGAATAGGAGGCTGCAAGGGCCAACAGTGGGACAGCTCTGGCTCTGGCTGTGCCTGGCCCCAGAGTGTCTCCGCAACATGGTTTTAGGGAGCGGAGAAGAGCATTCTGGGATGTGGTAGGGGCCGGAAGTTCTGCTTGAGGAGGCCGGAAGCCCTGCCTGCATGGCCGGAAGCCCCGCTTGAGGAGGAGAACCTTGCAATCTCTCCTGGGGGTGGTCTAGTGATGGCAGCCCAGGGCCCTCTGGATGACCCTTCAGCATGGATGCACGCTGATCATCTGGAGCTGTTTCCTTGCAGGACTGGGTCCTTCTTGTCAGCTTCTCTGGGCACCACCTGGTCTCAGCTTCACCAGAGACTATAAAGGACAACTGCTTATGGCTTTAACCTGCTTGGAGCTCTGCCCAAGGAGGAGGGGAACGTTGCCATCCCTGGGGGGGGGGGGGTTGTCTAGTGGTGGAAGCCTAGATCCCTCTGCCCTCTGGATGACCCTCCAGCCTGGATGGACCCAGATCCTCTGGAGCTGCTTCCTTGCAGCACTGGGTCCTTCTTGTAAGCTCCTCTGGGCACCACCTGGTCTCAGCTTCACCAGAGACTATAAAGGACAACTGCTTATGGCTTTAACCTACTTGACGATCTGCCCAAGGAGAAGAGGAACCTCGCTGTCCCTGTGGAGCCTTCCCAAAACCCTAGCAGGCCTCTAAACTCACCCTTATCTTGATCCTTTCAAAGGCATATGCCCACAACTGTGCAAGCACCCATCCTTGCACAGGGGTATTTCCATCAAACACACACCAAAAAAAAAAAAAACCCCACAAAAAACCCAGAACCAAGCACCAGACATGGTAAGTTATACTAATATGTGGGGAGACTTTCAAATTGCTTGATTTTGCCATAGCAGTATCCCGGCATTTTGCCTCTCCATCCTGGAACTATGTTGTGATCATCCCAGATACATGTGGCAATCTTTGGATGTGGTATTTGGATATTCCCAGGCTTTAGAGGCTGCCTGGATACACCGAAACTTAGACAAGTTGAGGAACAGCTTATATGGTGAGGTAGTTTATTATGAACTTGATAACACAACTTTCTGAACCACCTGAAGAGGTTGGTTTTGCAGCATTCTGTTTCCGGCAACACCAGCTATGAAAAATCCAAAGGTTGTCAGATGGTCAATATTAGATGCATTATACTTTATAGGCAAAGATGGAGAAGCTCTATGCAGTCAATTAAAACAAGACTTGGAACTAGCTTCTTATTGCAAAAGTCAGGCTTAAATTGAAGAAAGTAGGGAAAACCACTAGCCCATTTTGGTATTAGCCTAAATAAAGGGTTGGATCTGGTAGAAAGTGCCTGAAAAACTATGAATAGAGGTCATAACATTGTTCAGGAGACAGCAATAAGAGACATCCCCAAAGAGCAAAAAAAGGCAAATAGCTATTTCATAAGACTTTAGAAATAATTAAGGAAAGGAAGGGGAGAAAAAGCAAAGAAGAAGGGAAAAGATAAATCCATCTGAATGAAAACTTCCAGAGAAGAGCAAGGAGAGATAAGGCCTTCTTAAATGAGCACTTCAGAGAAATAGAAGAAATTAATGGAATGGGAAATACAAGAGATCTCTTCAAGAGAATGTTTTACGCAAAAATTGGCATGATAATAGACTACAATGATAGGGACCTAATAGAAATAAAATAGATTAAGAAGAAGTGGCAAGAATACATAGAAAAGCTTTACAAGAAAGATCTTCACATAACTGCAGTAGTGTGGTTACTGCTTTAGAGCCAGACATCCTGCAGAGTGGAGAAGAGTTGGCTTTTCTCCCCTGCTTTTCTCACCCGCTTAAGAGGACCCAAAGTGGCTGATGAAGCTTTCGGTTCTTCTCCTCACAACAGTCACCTTGTGAGGTAGGCTGGACTGTGAGAGCTCAGAAGAGAACTGTGACTAGCTCAGGATCGCCTAGCTGGCTTTGTGGAGAAGGGCAGAATCAAACCCATTATTCCCACACAAGAGTCCAGCTCCTTAACCACTAGACCAAATTGGCTCATTTTGTTGGGTGTGGAACTGGCCTGCAACAATTTGCAAAAAAACAACAACAACCCTAAATCCTAAATCCTAAGTCAAGGTGACCTTAGAAAACATTGCTAACAATAAGGAAGCAGAAGTGACAGAGGTCCAGCTGAACTATATAAAATCCTAGAAGATGATGCTGTTAAAGTACTTCACTAAGGTATGGCAGCAAAATTGTAAAATTCAGCGGTGGCCACTGGTTTTAAAAAAGGGCAGTTTATATTTCAATCCCAAAGGGCAATGCCAAAGAATGTTTAAACTACTGAATGCTCGAACCTGTTTCACAAACTGGAAAGATTATGCAACCTAGGTTTCAGCAATATGCGAACTGAAAACTACTAGAAGAGCAAGCTGGTTTTCAAACAGGCAGAGAAACAAGAGATCAAGTCTCGCAACATTTGCTGGATTCTGAAGAAAGCAAGGGAGTTCCAGAAAAAAATATGTACTTTGCTTCATTGACTACACTAAAGTCTTTGTCAGTGTGGATCACAACAAATTGTGGCAAGTTCTTAAAGCAGTGGTTCCCAAAGTTGTCTGGGCTACAACCCATCTAATATAAGTTAACCAACTCGGGACCCACCTCTAGGAAATTTAACCATTGCCAATATGAATAAAGGACTTTTCAAATAACAGGCAGGGCCCACTCAATATTCGCTCGCGACCCACCAGTGGGTCGCGACCCATAGTTTGGGAAACCCTGTCTTAAAGAGATGTGGCTGTCAGAAAATTTTACATGTCTCCGGAAGAATCGGTATGTGGGTCAAAAAACAATAGTTTGTTTATTTTTCTATCCCATCCTGTTGCTGAAGATCTTAGGGTAGGTTACTATAAAATCAGAATACAAACACATAAAATAAGTTGGCTAAAAGAATGACAGTGCTTGCCTTGAACCATAATCTGTGTGAATCTGTGCAGGCTGGAAGTGTTCTATGTGGACTCTTAATCTAGATTAAGGATCCATGCAGAAAGGCCCCAAGTTTAGAGTGCATAGAGCCTTGCTACATTCTTAACATGCTAAATAAGAATATTCTACTTTCAGTGTCCTTCCTCTATCACTAGCTTACATGGGAAAAGAAAACATGTTCATTTCAACGCTGTGCCCTTGTTTTGTTGTAAATCATTTAACATGTTTATGTTGCTTGGTTGTACTAGAAATGTTTCACCTTGCCTTCTGGCATTATAAAATACCATAATAATGCCTGTCTTTGGGAAGTTAATTGTTTTTGTTTCTTGATCTTTGATATCTTTGTTTCGCTACACCTTGGTTACAAATAACCGTTGTCTTTTCCTAACAGGTGCCTTATTTCTATTCCCACAGTTGTATATGCTCTGCCCAGTATTTTGCTAGGCCTTTAATGCCTGAACCTGAGTGTCTTTGGGGACAAACCTCACCATCATGAATCATCAGAAGAGGATGGGACTTCTTTCAGCCCATCTTAAATTAGGTTGATTCCAGCTGAAGACCAATAAATGAAGGAATGTACTGAATAGGAATTCTGCTGCAGTCTTGATGAATGGAGGCTACACAGTGAGTATAAAACAGATTTGTGTTTATTATTAGCACTAAACAAATAGCTATTTATGCCATCTGTGTAGCCTCCGTTCATCAGACATACATGTTCTTTTGTATATAGATTTTCAGTTTGTCCCAACCTAACCAGAGATAGATAGGGATAATAGCAATTCTTTCTTTGAAAACACTTGTCAGTAACCCAAAGTAATTGTACTGTGGAGGATATTATTCCTTTCCCATGTTACCCCCTAGAGGGAGTCAAAGTCAAACTGTTCCACAAGAATTTTATACTTCCTGCCCTTCCAAAGTTCAGGACAAGTTATAACAGTAAAAGCAAGTTGAAAACATCCCTTGCGAGCATGTGATAGAGAAAATAGAATACATGGTTATATCTCAGTTTTATTTTGCATTGCACATATTCTGTGGATCTTTGCTCTTGAGGTTTATTAATCTCTGGATTTCCTTGTTTTTAATATTTTTGTATGTCATGTGGATCTTAATTTTGATGCTGCCTGAACTTTCTTAACTGTTTTGTTTGCTTTTACCAGAGTGAAGATGATGTTTGGCATTACAATTCTTTCCAGTATTGGAGATCACCATTACCGCCTATTGATCTGACTGATATTCTGGACTTAGAAAAAGACGACTCAGTAGAAATGAGAAACGTTGGCAGCACTGGCTTCTCAGAGATGGAAACCTGAAAAAATGATTCAAAAATGAATTGTTAGTAAATATAGTTTGCAGATGTTGCATTCTGTTTGGTTCTGTTTTTCCTTGGAAGAGTCGAACAGAGAGAGTATTTTGAAAGAACATAATGTAATTTGAAGGAATGATGGAAATTTCTAAGAAAAGGGAATAGTGAAGAAACAGCATAGTGAAATAAACTGTCCAGAAAAGTTTTCAGTTTATAACATGAAAGCAGTGTGAAGCTTGGATAATCTCAACCAAATATTTTAAAGTGGATGCATATTAAGAAGATTACGGCCAATATTTCTTTCCTAGCTAGTGATGAGGGCAGAATTCCAGAAGGGCCTGTCCTGAATTACAGTCAGCCCAAAGGTCACAATGAAGTGGTCTCCTTCTTCACAAGAACAAAAATCAATGAAACATTCAAGTCCGTACAAAGTACAGATGCTTCTACCATCATTTTCTTGCCAGCCATTACCACAAGTTTCTTTTTGGATATAACTGTTTGCAGTCCTGCAGCAGAAGCTTCTCCACCATAGTGTTTTCCTTGTAGGCCTGTCTCAGTCACAGAAAGAACTTTATCATCTATGTTACTGCAGTGCAAGCTCATGGTGTCCACCCTCTGCTCTTTTTTCATGCCTTTGCCTGTAGGCACATGGGGAGGGTGTTGTGCAGTCTGCTGGGGTCTTTTGCTACCAAGCATGGAGAGTCGCTGCCCCAGGCAACTTCTAGAAGTGTCTGCAACTGTAAGTTGTAAGGTTGTGGGATACTACTAGTGATATTACAAGTGGACTATATTTTGACGTACGCAAAGTGCATCAATTCTGACGAACAAGGAAAGGAAACCACTGAGAACAGTGTAAAACATTTTGCTACATTTTTTGTGCCCATTGGTTTGCTTATTTTTGCTGGATTTTGGAGTACATACAACATTCCATGTCATTTTTACTGGCAGCGACTGTGGAGTAAGAGAGTACATCCTTAAGAGCTTCAAATCTGTCCCTTTTAATCACATGATGTGTTTCCTTAATAATAGGCTAAGCTCTGCCTTTCTTAAAACAGACTTTCTGCTGTATAACTAGATGTAAAAACAACAACACCCCAAACTGTGAAGTAATGACTGACTTTTCCTTGTCTACTTGGATGCTTTGTAAATAAACTTTTTTGGACTGGGAAGTGTTTTAAAAATTTAAGTTTTGTTTTAGCGATGTATGGGCCTATTCTCCCACCACCACCTAGGCTGTTTTTCCACTGTCACAAGAAGTACCCATTAAGTACCCATTAATGGGTACTTAATGGGTACTTTTAGTGACAGTGGAAAAACACCCCTAGATAAGGGGAAATACAGCTAGACTTAATAGAATTCAGGCTTCCAGTGTTTCCTAGTTTTGACTAGTTCCCTGTAGTTATGTATGAAAATGTTACTTTGTGTATGCTTTGTACTGGTAGAAAGTTAAATATTGTCTGAGATATTATATGTGCCTATTCTGAAGGAAGTCTCATTTTTTTCCAGTGAAGTGCATGAAATGGAAATGTTGGTCCACTTGATACAGAATAATGTGTTACATATTGTTTCTCCTAATCTTAAGAATTCTTGTCTAGGGGCACTTTTCCACTGTCACTAAAAGTACCCATTAAGTACCCATTAATGGGTACGTAATGGCATTTTTGTACCCATTAATGGGTTCTTAATGGGTAGTTCTAGTGACAGTGGAAAAACACCTTAGGTCTCTTATTCCTGTGACTTACCACATGTTATGCAGTTTGCTTTAACCACTGAAGAAGCCTGAATAAGCAGGATCTTTTAACACTATTGTTTTTGATATCACAGAACTCCAGATTCAAGGGGTATTCTATGAAGTTGATGAGCGGGATGGTTAGGACTAGCAGGGAGAAGTTTTTCTTTTTAACAAGAAAGTCATCACTCCATGCAATTGTACTACCAGAAGAGGTGTTGACAGCAACCATCCTGGATATCTTTAAGAAAGAGTTAGACCAATTCATGGGAGACAGGTTTATCAATGACTACTAGAGTTGATGCCCAAGTACCACCTCCGGGTTGGCGAGATAAGTAGGATGTCTCTAAGTACCATTTGCAGGGATTGGAGAACATTTGAAGGTTTTGCCTTGGTCTTCTCTTTGAGAATGTCCAGAAGCAGTTAGTGGACTATTATGTGAGACAGGATGCTGGACCAGATGGATTGCACCCCAATCCAGCAGGACACTGATAATGTTCTTAAGATTTTAAAGATTGCATCCAAGCTTTAAACCAGAGACCATGAATTAATGTACTGTGTTCCAAGATCCAGATGTCATATAAGCATATAAAAAACATTAATAAATCTAGCATATTGCCTATTATCAGTTTATGATTATTTGATAAGGCTTTTAAAATGAAGATTTAAAAATAGATGTAGCTATAAGGGAAACTCCATAAATGAGATTGAAAACTCTTTAAGTGGTAAAGTTGGAGGCAGGACCCAAAAGCAAGTACAGTATATTATGGCGTATAAGACTACTTTTTAACCCAGGAAAATCTTCTCAAAAGTCAGGGGCCGTCTTATATGCCAGGTGTCGTCTTCTTATATGGCAAGTATTTCCCAAACTCTATATTTTAACTGGAAAAGTTGGTGGTCATCTTACATGCCAGAATATACGAGTAGGTCTGATTGAGTTCGGAACTGCATTAATGAGGGAAAGGGGAAAAAGACAGGAGGACGAGAAGTCTAAAGTTTTGGGGAAAATATGGCCTTTTCTTTGTGGAGCTGAAATGTTCTAGTTCTTGCCTTTCTTAAAATCCTTTGCAAATGGAATAATCAGCAAAATTGTTTGTCTTTGTTGAAAGGGGTGCTTGTACAAGAAGAAAGTTTATAGAATATCACTTTTCAACCGTGTCTTTATTAGGGACGTGCAAGAATGTTCTAAATATTCGGAATTCGGTCGAATGTGGACATTCGAATTCTAATAGAATGTCTTCACATTCAAATTTAAACATGCAAAAGAATTTCAAATGTTCCAGAACATTTGTTTGAAGGATTTGAATGTACAGATACATAGTACGTACATATCTGTATGAATATCATATGCATCTGTACACATTTGCGCTTATAAACAGGATGCATACGGGATGCGTACGGAATGTGTACAGATACATATAACACAACAAATGTTGTCGACATTCGTATCTTCAAATTCGAATCTAACATTCAGACGAATAAATTCAACTGTATTGGATTCAAATCGGGTTTTGTTGCATTCGGATTCTAAACATTTGAATCAGATGTTTTAACATTCAGTTCAACTTGAATTTGAATGCAAAAAAAATTCGTGCACATCTCTAGTCTTTTTTAGTATAGCTTGTACCTGAAAGACACGTTCAAAACAGTATCCACTGTTTAAGAAAGGGTGCAAGCAGGTGCATTTAAAGGGGTGTGCCCTGGGAGAATTGAGGTCAGGAATTCCAGACATTTTACCCTTGCATCTGTCTTATGGCATATCAAAACCTCAGAAAGGCCATCTGAGGGCAACTTTTCCTTTCATTTGCATTGCGGGTGGAGAACACAGAGGAGGGAAATTAGCATGGGAACAAATGCTGCTGACTAGTAATCAATCAGGGCCCCAGAATGCCAGGCAGGCGTCAGCCAGTCAATAGTGAGCGCTTGTGGTTAGGAAGGTATTGCTAGGTTTTGAAATAAAGGAAAATCAACGTGTAGAAATATTTCTTTTTGAATGTGTCTTTTTGGGATGGTTACCGAAGATGCCATGTTTTCTAAAAAGGGCAATTGGAAAAAAGCTCTGAGCTTCACAGCTGTTTAGGTTTGCCAGGTAAGCCAACTGTGTTTCACCATTACACACAGAACAAAGCAAACTTTAAATTCAAATATCTTCCTTGGAAAATAAACTTGTTCATCTATTCTACATAGAAGCTTAGACTACAAGCACACTTCTGAGGCTGCCCCAGGATTGCTGCAATAGAGGCTTCATTGAACTGGGTTCTTGACAAGAAAGCGCCTTTTAATTTTCTCAGAAGTCAGTTTTGAGAGCTGAGGGGAGGCACACAGAAAAATTAAAAAGTAAAAGAATTGTAAAATGCATTGCTAACGCTCCCAGTTAATTGAGGAACTTTTGATTCTTAGCTGTCATAAAATAGAAAAAAAATGTAAACGTTTTGAGGGGAGTCAGAAGCCAGGTGAGACAGCAAACAAAGATGGAAAATAAACTACTGAAAAATTGTTTTCACTTGTAAGCTTCTTTGAGTCACCAGTTTGCTTTAGTGGTTGGGGAGCCGGACTCTTATCTGATACTGGGTTCGATTCTGCCCTCCCCCATGAAGCCAGCAGGGTGACCTTGGGCTAGTCACAGCTCTCTTCTGGGCTCTCACAGCCCCAGGGTGTCTGTTGCTGGGAGAAGCATCGAAAAGCGTTGTCAGCCACTTTGAGTTCCCTTAAATAGGTGAGAAAGGTGTGGAAGAAAAGCCAACTCTTCTTCAACTACTTCTGTTAAAACTTTAAACAGGTGACATTATGATTGTTAATCATTTCCTTAATGTGCTATATAAACCTGAAACCAGATCATGTCACATGTTCCTGATTACAAGATGATAGCCTCTTCAGCTTAATTGCAGAACAAATATTTCACCAGACTTCTCAGAGTCCATCTCTTTTCCCTGTCTCATTAAACCTTTCATGTGTAAGTCTATGGAAATTTGCAATCATTGCTTTTCAGCATTTTTTCCACTAGTAGCTGGTGTTCAACAACTTTATCTGATTGGAGCGGGGATGGAAACTTCACTCTGAATCCAGTGGCTGAAGGCTACAAAATGTCATGCTTTAGTGATGAGAATGAAGGTAAGTGAGCTACATTTTTTGTTGTAAGGTTTGAAGGTTTCCATATTTACACTTCTAATTTTTAAAAGGATACCAAGTTGCTGTTTTTTAATGGGAGTCACCTTGGATTTCATGTCAACATTTTGTAATGCACTATTTATAGAAGGTTAAAAGTTTGTAGATGAAAAAGCTGAAATAAAAATGCTTACATCAACATGCCTTCTTGCCCTTCTGGTTCAGTATGCTGATATTTTGTCCACAGGGATGTAGAAATGGTTTTCGATCAAGCAGCAGCAGCTGACCAAATCATGAATTGGCGTTTGTGGAATGTTCCATCAGTCTAAAAAGTTTAGCCTGAGATTTTTGCATTCATTGAGTGAGCGCAAATTCTTCTCATTGTGGGGCTGTCTGTAGGGGAAAGAGAACATCAACAGAAGGGTCTAGGTGAGGTAGAACCTGTTCCATGCAGGTTCCTGATTTTTCTGCCTTTCTAGCCCTGTATCCTTCTTTCAGCAGAGAGTCCCTCTCTCCCATCCAGTGTACATACTCTCTGGACTTCATTTTAATGATTGTTGGAAAGTCGGGTCACCCTTAGACGTCTCCAGAAAATTCACAGTTTTTAGCAATATTCCGGAGCAAAGGTCCTTTGAAATGGCCACTTGTTGCGCAGACAACTGGGCAACAGTGCAGGAAAAACACCTTCTTCTGTCCTGGCATTACACACTCACCCAGGTATTTTGATAGTAGGAAATACCTGTGTTGCTCCCCCCATGTGCAGTGGCTATTTCTGCCTCAGATTCAGGCATGTGCATGTGCAGGGTGCATTCTGTTCACCAAAGATCATGCTGCCAAGTTTCCAAACATTCTAGCACTACTTCGAGAAAACCCATGTTGAGTTTTGCCAGAACAGGAAAAAAGTGCAATGTTGGGGTTGCCACAGATACATATGGCTACCCTGACATAACCATGCCATAATTGTGCTTCTTAACCCCTGTCTGGATGCAAACTAGGAGTTTATGATCTTTCCTATGAGTCCTGAATATCTAAGTCAGTTTGCTACCAGATGAAGATATAAGGATGTCTTTCAATATCCAGAGGCTGTGAGACATATGAACACAAATATTTCAACAGTTAGATGCTACATTAATTTTAAGAGCGGAGGAATCACTACAGCCGGCTGTGTTATTGATACTGAATAGAGATGTCCATGAATATTCAAAACATTTGAAATTTGATCAAATTTGTTAGAATTTGGACATTTGAATCTGAATCAAGTGTCTATAAAATTGAATTTAAACATTCAAACAAATTTTGAATTTTTGAATCTGTTTGTTCAAATTATTTGGACATTCGTATGCATTTGTACAGATCTGTATGGGACAAAATCTGTATACATTTATACAGATCTGTATGAGATGAAAATGGGATGCATACGGAATAAATATGAGGTGTTGTACAGATGTGTACAGATGTATATGGCATGTGTACGGAGGTGTACACGCACATATGAATGTTGTTAACATTTGTATGTGCAAATTCGAATTGAAAATTTGGACAAATAGATTAAAATTTAATTCGAATCGAATGTGGATTTTTGAATTTTACAGATTCAGATTGAATTTTTGGATATTCGATTTGAATTGAATCAAATCCCAAAAATTGCATTTGTGCACACCTCTAATTCTGAAGAGGAAAGATGCTCCATTGGCTTCCAAGAGATAGTCCAGGAAAGTAAATGGAACCTAGAAATATTAACAGGGTTTAAAAAAAAATAATTATAAGCAAATCAATTCCATAAATGGCATAACAGCCAGTACTGGCAGGGGTTGGTAGAAAGGCTCTTTCTAGATTGGGCACAATAGTTACCACTTTAAAAAAAGAAAGGAGAGTTCTCACCAATATTTAATTATGACCAAAACAGCCAGAACTCAACGATTGGGACTGGAACCCCAATAGATGTGGGTAAATAGAGGAGGAAAGCAGCTGCTTTCTATAGAGATCCTACTCCTGCTCCTCTTTCTTTGCACATACATGTATACATTGCACAAACATACAAGCTCCCTCCTGGCTGGAAAGAGTAACATGTACACAGATGCTAAGCAAAAACAGAAGAGAGCTGTGACTAGCCCAAGGTCACCCAGCTGGCTTCATGGTGGAGGGTGGAATTGAACCCGAAATTCCCAGATAAGAGTCCAGTTCCCTAACCACTAGATCAAACTGGCTCACGCTCCACATCCATGCTAGAAGTCTTTAGCCCACATTTGCTGTTCTAAAGCCCACTCAATGCAGGTGTCTTTGCTGGTGGCCAATCCATACCTAGCTAATACGGATTTAGTTAATACAGATTAGCTAAGTGCAGAAAGCACCTCAGGGAAATAGGAGCCATTCCTTGTTGAATGCACACAGGTAGCAGAAGGGGATATTGGTTAGCTGAGAATAAAATAACACATGGAGCCTTTTCTTTTAAAAAAAAAGACTTCTTCAATATCAAGAAAAGTCAATGATATTTTAAATGGACAACACCCACACCTCCCACATCCAAAGGTTTAACTGTTCTTCCCAGTTTATTTCCCATTTAATATAGTAAGGCTGTGTCCACAGGGTGTAAAACCTGGGATTATCTCAGGGATATGTCCGTGGCAATCCTAACATTCTTTAGATTGTAAGCCTGAGGGCAGGGACCTGTCTAAGATTAATATAATATTGTAACCCGCCCTGAAACCTTCGGGTGTAGGGCGGGATAGAAAGACAAATAAATAAATAACATTGTCCCAGGTTATTGGAGTGATATCCCACAATAACATCATTGTAGGGTAATCAATTCCCAATCTGGGATTGACATAAAATGTGAGAGTGCATACCTGTCTGGATGCTTGATTGCATGAACCACAATTTTAGAAATGGCCACCATGATGCAGGACCAAACCCATTGGAAAATGGTGGGTATTTATTTGTTTGTTTGTTTGTATTTCTATCCCGCTCTATACCCAAAGGTCTCAGGGCGGGTTACAATATTATATTAATCTTAGACAGGTCCCTGCCCTCAGGCTTACAATCTAAAGAGACAAGAAACAAAAGGAAAATGGTGTGGGAGGGAACAGGGAACAGCAAAAAGCAAGCATCTGAGGTCTTCAGATCCAATTCTGTATGTCTGCACTTGGGTGGCACAGGGCACTTCCCGGCATCTAAATACCTGGATGTAAGCATCACACCATTGCAGGAGCAGCCACTATACTGGTTAGAGATGTGCATGAATTATTCCTCAAGTCCCCATCCATATAAATTTGAACATTCACATTCAGATTGGTTATTGGCTATATTCGAAGAAGAAGAAGAGTTGGCTTTTCTACCCCACTTTTCTCACACATTTAAGGGGACTCAAAGTGGCTGACAAGGCTTTCTATTCTTTTCCCCACAACAGAACACCCTGCGAGGTAGGTGGGGCTGTTAGAGCTCAGAAGAGACTAGCCCAAGGCCACCCAGCTAGCTTCATGCGGGAGGGGGAATAAAACCCGGGATTCCCAGATAAGAGTCCGGCTCCCTAACCACTAGACCAAACTGACATTCAAATCCAAAGCGGATGCTTTTGTGCCTTCATTATATTTGCAAAGCAGTAAAGCGGGTGCTCAGTCACATCTGCAGGACATTCAGAGGGGGTACAAAGCAGATTCAGAGGAGATCTGGGGACACTACTGGTGACAAGGATTCAAAGGGGATTCAAAGCGCATTTGCAGTGGATTCAAATTTCCTTCGCATTCACTTCACTTTGATGCAAAGCAAACATACATACACAAAATCTATGCACAACCCTAATACCGGAAAGTGCCTCTGTTTTTTTCTGTGCTGTTGCTGTCCATCTGAACAAGGGTGTAGTAATCTCCAGGCTACACAGCTTCCCCTAGCTCCCCTTCTTGCAGCCTCCATCTTTATTCTCAAGCCTCAGAGTAAAAGGAGCAAGAATTTTCCTGTTCCATAAGCTTGTAGTACACACTCAGTGCCACCAAGGTGCTGAATTCTTTCCACTCCATGCAACGGCCCTTAGGCATTATGGAGTCCAAGCACATGGGTTTAAAAGGACAATTTTCCTTCTCTTCCTGTTTGAGGATTTTCCGCAGCTCCTACCACAGGATGTGACACCAGACGGACCTCTGACCCAGAAGACAGCAGTTTTCCTCCAATCACCTCCCCTGATGTTGCTTTGATGTCATTTCCCCCATGCCCCTTGGGAATGCTGTATAAAAAGCCCTGCGAGAATAAACTCAGGCTTTCCCCCCATCTGTAAGCTGTCTCCAGCTTCTTCATTTTACCCTTACCCCATTTTCTTATCTCCTGGGTCCGCCATTAAGCACGTGGTGGTTCCCCAGGACTCGTGCTGGTCGGATAGCCTGGTTTATCTATCGCAGCATCCAGCACAAGAGCAGTAACCCTTGCCACTGCAAATCTTCCTCCCTGGCCGTTTCTGTCATGTAAGCTGGATATGTTGCCCACAAGTGATTATTCAGGCACCATCTAGAGGCAGCCTAGGACCTTTAGGTAAACATTCTGAAGAAGGATTATTGCTTGATATATGAATCTGTACAAAATGTAGATGCTGATTATCTTTTGCAATTTTCAGAGAATTAACCCTGCACTTAAACAGCATCCCTTATAGGGATGTGCACGAACATTTTGGTTTTTTTGTATTTGATTCATATTGAATCAAATGCAAGAAAATCCATATTAATTCAAATAGATTGCCTTCAAATGTGGTAGGATTCATATTCAATATGAATGTTCAATCCCATACGAATCCCATATGAATGCATATGAATAGCATATAGATTCCATACAAATAGCATACAAATTCCATACGAAGCTTCATACGAATGTATCAAAACATTCAATTCAAATTCAAATGTCCAAATTCGGCTGAATTTCAAATGACACAGAATTTCATATGACACAGAAATCATATCAACACCTGTTTTAAAAAATCAAGTACTGAACTTTTGTGTGAACAGTCGACAACATACTGTAGATGTGATTTCTTTTGAATTCTAGAAGACAGATTCATCAGGGCTGTAAATGGAAAATTTTCAGGTTACAAACAGATGGGTGTGTGGTAGATTTCCATCTTGCTTTCCCTATGAGGCAAGTGCGGCTATTGAACTATAAGTTCATTAACAAGTGTCTGGCAGATTAGACCTGCAGTCACATATTTTACTTTTGGTAGTATTTTTTCTTTAATATTGCAAAGGGTTTGAAATGGGGGTGACGTTATAGAGAGAAAACACACACAATCAAATATTTGTCTCTTCCTGTGCACAAGAATTCCAGTGATATAAGAACTCATCAACGGTGAAAGCAGCTATTTTCCCATCCCAATCCTCTTATCAGAAAAAAACCCAAACAGATTCACAAATACAGTTATCTCTGCACTTCTCTCAAAAATAGCAAGATAATAATAATAATATTTATTTGTATACCGCCCTATGGCAAACCAATCCGGGCGGTTAACAACAGTAAAATGTAAAATATAACAATTAAAAACACCTTATCCCTCCCCCCCTTAAGACAGTATTAAACAGTATAACATATTAAAACACAATATCAATGCATAAAACAATAATTTAAAAACTAAAAACCCTGATGTCCCTCTGTTGATCCTCAACCATCACTAAGATGGGGCCACGGGAGGAATCAGGGAATCTGATGGCCTTATATACCCTTTTTTAAAGTATTGAGTGACAACTGTACTTTGCTCATCTATTATTCCAATCCAATATTATCTATTCTGATTTAGGGATGTGCACAAATATTCAAAAACTCAAATATTCCATTCAAATCCGACAAATTCCGACATTCAAACTCGAATCGGAGTTTCAAAAATCCGAATTTGACATTCGAACTCGATTTGAATGTCAAAACACCGATTCGATTCAGATATTTAAAATTCAAATGTCATAAAATCTTATTCAAATTCGGATTGTTCGAATCTGTAGATTCTAATGTTAGAATCATATTTAAAGATACCAATGTCGACAACATTTGTATCTGTTATACGTATCTGTACGCATTCCGTAATAATCTGTATGCATCCCGTATAATCCCATATGCATCTCATATTAATCACGTATTTTAAGCGCAAGATACGTATAATTTTAGCGCAGATTCATATATGATAGATACGAATCCATACATTCGAATTATTCAAAAATCCGTATGAGATTTTCGAAAATCCAATTCGAGTGTGAATGTGCAAATTTGGATTTTTGAAAATCTGATTTAAGTTTGCATGTCAACATTCTACGGATTTGAATCAAATTTTCAAATATTCGTGCACATCCCGACCCTCTTCTTCTCAAGCGAGATGGTGGTCCAGCATGGTGGGTCTACGATTAGTTCAATCAGCAGCAGCTGAGGGTCAAGAGCCCAGCAACCCTCACCTTAAGAGGCTACATGGAAAACTTACTTTAGGGCCATGCTGAATCTAGAACTACCTCTGAAGAAGGCCCATCACTAATGGAGAAGCTCAAGAGCTTAGTCTTTCCTCCCTGTCCATTCCTGCATTAGACTCTATGCCCAGGCTATATCTCAGAAATGGGGGCCTGCCACAGTCTACACAAGCATACCAAACAGCAGGGCCCTATTCTGGGATATAATCTGGAATAAGGCTCAGTCTAGCACAGAAAGGGTTTATATCTCAGCTCTATAAAATCTGAATTGGTCTGTACAGAAGGCTATTCTGCGCACCCCAGTTTTTCTATAAGCAAATATATATTTGGCAGCTAAACATCAAGCATGAGTGATTTTTCTCCCTACAAAATCTCTACCTAGTTCGTACCCAAACGATGACAGAAAATATTTTTTAAAAAATATAGCGGTGCCAAAGGGACTTACCTTTTCAGAACTGCTTTTGTCCTTTCTTGGTTTTAAGCCCCTTCCCTTAATATCTAGGAAAAGTCTGTGTATGCCAAAGCACTAAACAGGGGAGTTCTCCACCATGATCCATAATAGTTTAGTCTTGGATCATTTCTTGGAGACCATCTTCAAAGATCTGGTGCATTTACATCACTTTACTCGTCACTTTACGAGCTCCGCATGCACAATCACCTTTCAAGCTTAAAGCTGAGTTTATCTGGCCAATTGGCCCAGAGGGGAACCCTGCCAGACTGGTTCCTGACTGAAGCGCTCAAGAGTTTGAAACTTGACTCCCTTCCATGACTTATATTTAACTTAAAAGTAAAGTTGTGAGATAAGATTTCATTTAGTGAGGAGAAGCAGCAGTTGTGTGTGTAGCAGAATGAGCTGCACAGGGAGTCTCTCTATTGCTTCATGTTGTGCAAGAGGAGGAAGCCTTGGTATGTAACCTGTGAAAGAACCCAAGCCATAAAGACAGCTGCCAATCACTGATAGGGGAAAGTGGAACATTAACCATCCCCTTGTGTGGTCCAAGGATCGAGAAGGGTAGCTTTGAATGGGCTCTTTGCTCCTGGCTACATGGGTTCCTGCAGAAGCTACCAGGACTGGAAAAGAACCAAACAGGCAAATACAACAGGATGAAAGTTCAAACGAAGGTAGAGTCATCTTAAGACTTATATAGACAAGTGAGGTTGGATTGGAAGTTTAATATATTCGGCAACTGCGATACCAAGGGGCTTGCTGATTCCTAAGTTGATGCTAAGGTTACTTAAACTTGCCGAGTTACCCTGCCTTCCTTTTTACTGTAATTTTAGCTCCATAGAGTGAACGCTTTGACATCAGCAGGATATCATACTAAGGTTGTTGGTGCAGGTGGGGAAGGAAAAATAGAAGCTATATTCAGTGGATGCCTCTGAGACCGGGTACAGAACAGATAAAGTGATATTTTGGTTGTTCTTTTGGGGGATAGGTACATGAATGATTCCCATATAGTTCAAGAAATGATAATTCCAGTATTCTGAAACTTTTGTGCTTATTTGTAGTTTAAAAGGATGGATGGAACACTACTTAAATGGGTGCTTAGACTGTAAAATTTCTTTGTGCCTCCAAAGGCGTATTTATGCCTTTTTCTATCTAGCAAAAACAGTTTTCCAAGGAGGGAGAAAAAATCCCTAACCTCTTCATAGCCACTGCATTCAAGGGAATTCATTTAAAGGGAATTTCAAGTTTTATTATTATTATTATTTAATTTTGGGGCATGATCCATGTGGTTTTAGTAACTGCATAATAACTGCTTGCTAAAACTTTTGCCACTGCTGTGCTGTGGTTGTGAAGGCTGCTTTTTCACTAACCTTTTATGAATTGTCTGCGTATGCTAGAAAAATAAATGAAATAGAATTTCCATGATTTTTAATAAATAAGTAATCAAGATATATGAAGTAAAAATCGAATGCAGTATGCTTTCTGTGAAATAAGGCCCAACTTAAAATACTTGGTTTGATGCGGATCAGGAAATATCACTTGCTGAACCAGCAAATAATTTTACAAGAGGGTTTGTATCAGTGCAGTCATCAGCTGTGGCATATGTACAGCGTCAGTGGGCAGGAAAGCACAGTGTTATCGCTATTGCTGGCACAGATAACAATGCTAAATCACTATTGCAGGTCACCCTAGTGTGTTCCACCTTAATTATGTACTATGCATATTGAATGCTGGAAGAAGAATAATTGCCTTTTCTAGCCCACTTTTCTCACCCACTGAAAGGGACTCAAAGCAGCTGACAAAGCTTGATATTCTTCTCCCCACAACAGACACCCTGCAAGGTAGGTGGGGCTGTGAGAGCTCAGAGGAGAGCTGTGACTAGCCCAAGGTCACCCAGCTGGCTTCATGGTGGAGGGCGGAATCAAACCCAGTATTCCCAGATAAGAGTTGGCTCCTTAACCCAGTGATAGTGAACCTTTTGAGCTTGGTGTGTCAAAATTTGCAAGAAAACCTAGCTTAACTCGGGTGCTGTGTCACATCTAGAAATATCCATAATTTTGTGATATTTGGAGCTCTAGTAAAAAAGTTATATTTTTGATATATGTATTTTATTAAAAGCAAAAACAAACAATTCTTTACATTTGCTAAATCTTCAGTTGAAAGTTGGTATCTTGTGCACTTCAAGAACAAGCAAGCATTAAGCGCCCAGGTGCCAGGGTGACCAGGTGTGTCACCGAAAAGGGCTTGGTGTGTCACCTGTGACACGCGTGTCATAGGTTGGCCATCACTGCCTTAACCACTAGACCATACTGGCTCATAGTCCAACCCTTAATTTAGAGAAGATGAGTCTTTCATCCCAGACTGGGCACTTGTTTTTCTATTTCTGAATTACTTGAGATGGCTACATTTGTTTAGCTATATTCATTCATTTATTACTTGTATTTCTATCCTGCCCTATACCTGAAGGTCTCAAGGTGGGTAACAACATTTAAAATCAGACATATATTAAAACAACATCAGTATAAAAATGGTTGGAGTCTGTAAAGAGGGATGAGACAGTATATTCCCATTTAACCAAAGGCCAGGGCAAAAAGGTGCGTCTTTGCTGTCTCCCTAAACATTTACCGTGAAGGAGCCTGATGCACCTCAAGGGGGAGACTATTCCACAGCCTACAGGCCATCACTGAGAAGGTCCTCTCCTGGGTAACCACCCCTTTTACTACTACTGAGGGTGGTGGGACAACCAGGAGGTCCTTCCCTGCAGATATTAAGGCACAGGCAGGTTGATATGGAAGAAGTCGTTCCTTTAGATATTTGAGGCCCAAGTCATTTAGGACTTATAAGTCAAAGTTAACACCTTGCATTGGGCTTGGTAGTGAAACAGCAGCTAATGCAACTCTACTTAGGGTCTGCCCAACTGCAAACCTAGTGGTTGTTTTTGATGGACTGAGTTTTTAATTCAGGATTTTAACATCTTATACTGTATAATGCATTGTGATAATGCTAGATGAAAAGCGGGATTTCAAGTGAACAAGCAAAATATTTCATAATGTTGTGTACCCAATTGACTCTAGCGGTGGTCCCTGGGGTTTTACTTAAACTAAGTAGTTTTATTCTGGCTGGTTCTACCTACTCATTCCTGGAAGCTTTAGGTCTAGTGCAGGGGTAAGGAAGGCCCCATCCACACCACGGTGGAATGTGAGGCCTGGGGTGGAACAGCTACTCTAGGGACAGATGCACTTTGCACAACGTTGCTGCAGCAGCTTCTCAAATGCTGCCATACTTGAAGTGGTGACCAGAAATGCCAGTAGGTGTCTGCTGCAATTTTGGTTCCCTGCAGTAATTTGAGACTGCGTTGTTGCCTATGCTTTTGGCTCCTGGCCACTGCACTTGTTTACATGGCTTCTTTTGAAAGGTCACCATTACTGGTCCTCCAGGATTCTCAAGGGCTGAAAGGAGGCAGAAGCCTGGATGTCCGGAGTATCGTGATTTTCCATCATGTGGATGCAGCCATAGTGAAGCCAGAAATAATGGGACAGGAGCAGCCAAACTAAGCCCATTGTTCTTGTGTATGCTTCTGAGAACTCACACAATTACAGGCGGGAAAACTAACTCTACTGGTTTGACTGAACATCCCAAGGAAAGGTTACCCCAGTGACTGTGGGATTGTTTTTATAAACCTGCTTTTTTGCTGGTGTGAATTCATAGTTACCAGGGCTGGTGGCTGTGTGATAAGAGGAATTTGGGTGCCATGTCACTAGAGATGCCTCATCTCAACAATTACTTTGGGGCAGTCGTGCCAAACCCCCAAACAGGACATCTGCAGCTTTTGGAAATCCATCTGCTAGAAATGTTTTGACTTAAATATCTCCAGCAGAGGGAGAAAGCCACATTACCCAAACCTAATACATCTAGAGGCTAGGATTGCATTCCTACTTTGTTTCATGGTGAAACTGAGCACACAATTGTAAATTAAAAGCTTTCTGGCAGCATTTAATCTGATTCCCCCCTCCCTTCAAAATCCCTGGTACAAAGAAAACCATACCTGTATAAAAACCTGGCAGTCTGCAACTATATCTTCATAGTAAACCAGCTTGTTTGAGGTTTAAAGACCTTTAAAGGCCCCCAGTTTTTTTCATACTCACTAATATTTTCACATGCTTTTGCGTTCTTCACTAAGTCTTTCCTCATGGGATTTCCTACGTAGAAACCAAGCAGACAAGCACATAGCCAGAAGGACTTTTAGGCTGGTGCTGTCTCTGTGTGTAAGCATGAGGAGAGCTTCTTCAAAAGTCATTTTACCATTGCCTCTTTGGCACGACTGCTTCTGGCCTTCGTTCCTTGAATTTTTCTTCCTTCCTTCCTTCGTTCCATCCATCCATCCAGCCAGCCAGCCAGCCAGCCAGTTGTTTTATTTTATGCTTAGAAAACCATACTTTAGCAGAGAGCATGTTGAATAACTGTTTTGAAGCATGCAACTTCTTGGTTTGTTCAACATAACTTTGCTTAACTATAACTTGTGAGTCTTATAACTTATTTATATCATACATGTCTAGAGATGCTAGAGTCCATTTTTCTACTACCTGCTAGCTTGAAGAGAGAAAGAGCATGTGATATGCAAATTGTTACATCAGAGTTAGCCAATCAGCAATTCCCATGTTGAAGTGATGTACACTTGCAATAATATACCCACACTTCCTTCCTTCCTTCCTTCCTTCCTTCCTTCCTTCCTTCCTTCCTTCCTTCCTTCCTTCCTTCCTTCCTTCCTTCCTTCCTTCCTTCCTAGTCTTTTCTTATGGGCCTTATTATTTAGAAACCCAATGGACAAGCATATAGGCAAAGGGAGTTTCAGATTGCTGCTGTCTGTCTGTCCATGTTTGCACCTTAGCATTTTAGTGCGGATTATTGGCTATGCAGACTGCATGAATGCAGACTGATGTGCACGAATGTTCGAGACATTTGATATTTGTACATATTCATATGCATTCAGGCTGAGTCCTCTGGAAAAGAGAACTCCGGCTAAAACAATCTGACAGGGTTAAGGTGGCTTGGAAAACAAATTGAATAATAACAATGTGAGTAATGTGATCAGAAGACGACCTGAAGTCATCTTAAACTAAAGATGTGACCAGGGCCTTACAGTCTCAACTTAGAGGCCTGAGAGAAACTTTGGAGTTCCACAGCCTTTGAGGTGAAGTGATGATCTGAAATTGCCCCTGCAGTTACCATTCATTTGCATGGTGGTGCAAGAATGCATGAGCAAACACTTTCAGAGTTGTTTTCCACATTGTGGGATGGGTACCATTGAGGAATGCAGGCTCTGAGGAATGGCCACTCTTGCCCCCTATTCTGCAGCCTAAATTACAGTGTCTGGGCATAAAGATAGAAAGGCTTCTAAAAACTGAATTTTGTGTGAAAATGAACAGTGACTTCACTAACCCTGAGTCACTAACTCTGAGCAAATATAACACAGTAATGTTCATTGAATGCATGTTACAGAAGAGTTGGTTATTTTCATCTACTAACTATATCACTTTAAAATTTCACTTTTCCAAACAGAAGTCCCAGAAATGTTGGATTGAAGATGTCTTCAGCAAAAGAGAGTGTTCGAAAATTGTGCCAAGTTCCAACGATTCTCACAGGTATTTTCCTAGCCACTGTTCTGGTAAATTCTGTGAGGAATGAGATCAACATTCTGTGAAATTTGATTCAGGAGGATTGAAATGAAGTCTCCATAAAAACGCTGATGTGAGTGGCAGCAGAAGAAACACTGGATTGGGGAGGGAGTGGAAAAACCAAAATGGAGAAGTTTCTTCAAAGTACGGATGTGGACTTTTGACAAAAACACTGTCTTTCCTTCTGCAGTCTACTGGACTTGAAATGAAGAGGAAGGAGGAGAAAGGAAAGATGTGAGGAGAGCCACTTAGATTAAATAGTGCAAATTCATCTAGTATTTTCATCAGCTCCTTTAGAAGAGAAGATTATAGTTTTAAATTAAAAATATATATTTGGGGAGAATCTTGCCAGATCCTTCGCGTCTGCAGTTCATGATCTAAGTCAGTGATGGCGAACCTATGACACACATGTCACAGATGACACACCAAGCCCTTTTGGGTGACACACAGTGTCAGCCTGGCACCGGGCACTTTGTTGCCATTTGGTATCTTGTAGGCAACGGGTCGCTTTTGGCTTGCAGCCTACAAGATACCGATAACACAGAGGCACTGTCTGTGCCTGGCATAGGAGGCACGATGGAGTCATTTCATTGCATTGCTGGGTCACACACGGTGCATCTGTGCTCCCATCAGCTAGAGGACTGAAGACCTGTGTGTGGAAGCAATGGCTTGACTCACAATTTTTCCCACTATGTACTTTTGTGAGACCTTATTCTCAGTGTTAAATAATATTAAAACCAATAAAAGGAACCAACTGAGAGATGAAGTTAGTAGTGCTTGCTTGGGCTTGAAATGTATGAAATGCCAACCTTCAGTTGAAGATTTAGCAAATGAAGTTCAGCAACAAAAAAACACTATGTAAAGAATTATTTGTTTTTGCTTTCAAAAAATACATCCAAAATATAATTTTTTTTTAACTAGAGCTACAAATATCACAAAATTATGGATATTTCTAGATGTGACACAGCACCTGAGTTAAGGTAGGTCCTTCTGTGAATTTTGACACACCAAGCTCAAAAGGTTAGCCATCACTTTTACCTCAGGCTTGTTAAAAACACTGTCAGCCTGCAAGCATCGAGGCAAGACTGCCAGACAACCCCAATGCCATGTTGGGGTGTTACTTACGTAACATCCTTTAAATCTGAAGTTAAGATAATGTGCTGGCCTGTAGCCAGAGGATCAAGCATCTAATATGGGCTCCTTTGATGCAATGAGAATCAGACTTTGACCAGACCATGCGTGTCTGGTGGCCATGTTATGGGAAAATGCCAGAATTCTTTAAATAGCCAGTATTACCCCCACAAGCTTATTTCAATTTCAAAACGTTTTCAATCCTTGCAGACCCCACGTAAGTTTGGCTTAACACGCTTTCTGCGTGTTAAATCACCCCAAAGCATTGTAAATGTTAACCCTCATTTCAACAGGTCTCACTCCGGATCGTGCGCTTGATACGTGTTACATTTTTTACTGTGGGGACCCTATCGGTTTAAGGGATGAGAATCCATGTTTAGGGTTTCCCTCTCCCAATAGCTTGCTTCCAAAGACAGTGATTTCAATGTAAAAATTCAACCTTTACAGCAGCTGCTACACTGTAGCAATCCAGGCACTTCACACCTGATAACAATGTTGCAATTTTGTGCAATTCTAGCTCTTTGGAGTTCTGACCTTTAAAGGAGAAAGGGAAGCAGGGCAGGTTCTGAGAGATGTGTGAATGTTTAAAGCCCTCTTGCTTGAGTTGCCGCTGCTGCTGTGTGCCCTGGGCAATGGGGAAACTCGTTGGCTGCCCGCTGCCAGTTTTCCTCCATCCAGGCAAGCAGCAGCCAGCCAGCCAGGCTCGGTGAAGGGGTCCATTATGGGTGGCACGTTGACGCCAGGAGGAAGAGGGCAGGGCAGCCCCAAAAAGCAGCTTTTAGAAAGTAGCTACTTGAGTCCCCCCTTGAGTCACATATGCCACGTACGATCCTCAGAATCCGGATCGAAGGCGATTAAGCTGAAAGTAATGGGAACAGGCAAATTCGCATTTGCATCCGGTTCTATTATTTCAGTTTAGGGAAATTGAATTAAGCTTATAATGGGGAATGCGGCCTTAGTGTTCTTTTTCATGAAGTTGATCAAGGTTGTGATCGGGCACAGCAAATGAAGCACCTCTGAGGTGGCATAGGGACGGCTTCATGATGGGATTGCTCACACATCAGCCTGCCTGTTCCCCTTCTCCCAAGCGTTCTGTACTAGGAAATGTGGATTAGAGAAGACTGGGGAAGACAAGGGGCACACACTGTCTCTCTGAGACACCTCTGAGGTGCCCCTTTTGTTATGTCTGAATAAAGCCCAACTTTGAGCAACTTTTCAAAGGGAAAAGGTTTCCAATAAACAGCTGCCTTCTGAGAGTTCTTCAGGAAAAAATACTATCTTCTCTATAGAAGGGTAGGAGCCACTGTAGAACCGATAGATTTCAATGAGGAAATGCATTATCCAACAAAGTTTGTATACTTTGTAATACTTTGTCTTATGAGAAGCTTTATACTAGAATTTGTCCAGCCATCAACAATAGCCATTAACTTTTCAGTAATGTAATTCAGGCTGGATAAAATGCTGAATTGGGTGAACCTACGTTTAATGTAAAGCCAGTGTTTCAAAGCAAATGGGAGCCTTGGATTTTGCATGGAACCAGTGGGACAAATATTGTAGGGGTTCTAGTTTTACAGGATCATGCAATAATAGGTGGGATTTGAACAGGAACAGATGTGTTGATTGTTCACATTAGTGTATGGAGCACACTTGGATTGCCCTCAATGTGCAGTAAGGCCCACAATCCTCTTTGGACTATTTTGGGAATGTCAGATTTTCCCCTGGTTTTCCCAATATAGTACCACTGTAAGAAGTCCCAAACTTAGTTTTCTGTTATTATGGGAAATCAAAAAATGACACCGGGTTTCCCTCAGTAGTGTTGCTTACCTTGAAGTCTGTTAGCAACTTTCACAACTTTCACAAGTGGAACTACTGGAGGCTATCCAAGTGGGTAAAATTCAACAAAATGAAATGAGTGGCTTTTATCTAGTTTCCTGTAACCTCAGTTGATCCAGTTCTGAAAATTTCTTGCCAGAGGGGAGGGATTACTCCTCACAACTTCAGGAAAGGGGGCACTGAGATGCAACTACGGGATCTTATTTAGATTCCACATTATCTTTAACTGTCTGAAGATATCGTTGGCAACAGCAAGTTGGAGGCAGTGATCTTTGCCAGACTAACTTTGAAAATGTAGTCATATATAATTCTGTGTATGATTATCTGAGTCTCTGGTAACGTGACCCAGAGTGAAAACAGTGATTCAGTTTTGTGACATTGGTACAATGAAATATTCAAGCCTACTTTGATGAATGTCTGTTTTATTTCAATACTAGGAAGGATTTTTTTTTTTAAAAATGCAGTAAATAGACATATCAGATGATCTTATCTAGGAAAGGTAATCTGCTCATAAAAGAGCGTTGCATTGATTTACTGTGCATACAAAAATCGCTTACACAATTTTAAGAACAATCTACACACTCAGCAGTAGGGCTGTGCACGAATGCAATTTTTGACACTCAATTCACATAGAATATTTGAATATCTGAATTTGTATGAACAGAGAAAAAATGAATGTATTCAAATTCAAACCGATTTGAATACATTTGTATCTATTCGTATGAATATTCAATTCGTATTTGATGGTATGAAGATCGACAACTTTCATATGTGTCCGTACGCATCTGTACACATCTGTATACATCCCATTTTTATCCTGTATGCATCCTGTTTTAGTCCCATATGCATCCATACAAATAAGATGTGTACAGATACATATGCAATATGTATTTATCCGTACACATACGAATGTTCGAATAATTTGTACGAGTGATTCAAAACATTTGAATTCATTCGAATGTTAAAAAATGAATGTCGGAACATTCAGTTCAAGTTCAAATGTCCAAAATCGGACCAATTTGATCAAATTTCGAATGTTTTGAATATTCTTGGACATCCCTACTCAGCAGCATTCAGGACTGCAAGTGTATGTCTGGCTTGCAGAAGATAACTGTCCATTCTTTTAGTGTTTACGTGTGTGTGTGTGGGGGAATTAACTGCAGGCTGTATGTTCTGCACTCTCTTCTTAATACTACCTACACTGTTGTATACGAAGTTCTTAGGACAAGCTTTCTTCAGCAATGTTCAAATATCTTTACGTAATAAAATGTCATGCTGTACATTTGATGAATGACTCCTTGATAATCTAAAGCATTTAAGGAACTAAGACTCTTTGTTTTAATGGATACTTTCCCCAGGTGTTCTACAGGATGTCATGTATGTCAGAACTTAATCAGGTAAGACTGAGAACTTAATTAGTTTTCTTTTTTTTAAACTAGAGTATGACCCGATACTGACTTAAGATATGCAGTGATTGTATTTGTTTCTTTTAGTAGACTTTTAATTGTATTTCAAGAAACTATTTATTTGGAAGTTGAGGGAGAGGGTATGCATGTAACCAAATGTTGTCCATAGCCATCAGAGATGTATGCTCTGCCAAGTTAGGCATTCAGTGTAAATAGAAAATTATGCTCGACCCAGATGAACCGCAGAATAGATCGTTTATGGGCACTTTCAATAAGTATTGCAATACCGAAGAGAGATTTTAGCTTCCTTCTTGGCTGCTGCAATGCTTCCGTGGCACACACGGTGAGGTGTGTATCACGTGGGATGGAGCAGCCAATGGGAGCTGAGCTGCAAGCTCAACTCTTATTTGCTGTTCTCGCTGTCCTCTCTGGACTGGCGGGAACATTCAAATTTACTTGATACTGCAGAGTGAGTGCTCATCGGTCCGTGGTAGGTAAATGGAATAACATTAGTATGCTTATGCTAGAAGCCTCTGTGACAAAACAGAGGAACCAAAGTGCTCCCCTACTGTACTCTAATTTATCAGTGTTGTTTTAGGCATTCCAATGCAAAATTATGCACTCTAATTCTACTGGATGCAACTTTTACCTGGATTTTGTTCATGAATTTGTTTGCCCTCCTCCCGTCTCTGTGAATGAATGGGGGGTAGGTAGGAAAAGGAAAAGTAGAAGAATGCTGTCTGCATTTTCAAAATTCCAGTTGTGCCCAGAAATCCAAAAATGTTTGCAAACTGCAGCTTATATACTATTTCTGAAAAAATGGAAAAGGTATATGTACTTATTTTAAACTTGTATTTGAAATATGGTTCTTAACTAAACTCTGCTTATGTTTTTGAATTTTGTCTTTTTGTTTGAGATGTTGCTGTGGACGGCTAATTGGTGACCATTCAGGGATAGATTATGGTTGGTCTGGATGTCAGTCTTCCAAGGACACAGAAGAGAAGGAATGGTCTGTTGAAAAGGACACAAAAACTAGTCCAACTGATGCATTTGGCACCATTAATTTCCAAGACAGTGACCATTCATATCATGCAAAGGTTTGTACCCCCTTATTATCTTGAGAACCGGATTTTGCTGTTTAGCAATATGACTGTAATAGCGAGAACAAATGTTAGTGTTATGCAGACCATTTATTTTATCACTCTGAGTCAGATTAGAAAAAAGAAAACAGATTGAATCTGCTAGATGGTTTTTCATAGGGATGTGCACGAATGTATTTTTGACATTTGAATCCGAGTAGATTTGAATGTCATAAAATCTGATTTGATTTGGATATTTAAGATTCGAATGTCTTAAAATCCAATTTGAATCCATACGTTTGAATGTTAGATTCGTATTTAAAGATACAAACGTCGACAACATTCGTATCTGTTATATGTATGCGCATGCTGGAAAAATCCATATGTATCCCGTGTTATCCCGTATGCATCCCGTTTTAATCCCATATTTTAAACACAAGATACGGATAATTTTCAGGCAGATCCGTATACGACAGATACGAATCTACACATTTGAATCTTCTGAAAATCCATATCGGATTTTTGAAATGTGTATTCGAGTTCAAATGTCAAATTCAGATTTTTGAAAATCAGATTTGAGTTCGAATGTCAAAATTTGTTGGATTTGAATCAAATATTTGAGTTTTTGAATATTCGTGCACATCCCTAGTTTTTCAGGCCATGTCTGCACTTACCAAAGGAGGCACTTAAAAGTGTTTGCTGCCACTGGGTCTCCATTTGTAGTGGAAACAGGAGTCTTACTGTAATTGTGCCATCCCATTTCAGGAGCAACTGTGGTTGCTTCGTTTGCACACTGTTCCAGAAGAAGAATACATTGGTGAGCCAATTTGGTCTTGTGGTTAGACAGCCAGACTCATATCTCGTAGTCTCTGGGTTTGATTTTGCACTCCTCCATTAAGCTAGCTGGGTGACCTTGGGTTAGTCGCAGCTCTCCTCTGAGCTCTCACAGGCCCATCTGCCTCAAAGGATATCTGTTGTGGGGAGAAGAATAGAAAGCTTTGTCAGCTGCTTTGAGTCCCCTTAAATAGGTGAGAAAAGTGGATTATAAAAGCCAACTCTTCAACTCTTTTTCTTCTATATTGAATATTTGAAAAGCACATAGGCTGTTTCAAAATTGGCAAGATCAATACAATTTCATTCTTGCTTGTACTTGAAACCAGGAAATGTATGCTGTGTCACGCTTTGATTTTGCTTTAGTCAAAAAAGTACTGTTGTATAATTTTTTAAGACTGATGACAGTTTTAAGGAGTGAAAAATGTTTTATCTGTTAGAGTTTCCAGGAAAATCAAGATGTCTATTAAACTTATGCTTTCCTTCAAAGACAGCTGCATATTTTTATTGCCTATTTTATCCTCACAAAGATAGATTGAAGGTAGGGATGTGCATAAATATTCATAAGATTCAAAATTTGTATAAATTTGTCTGAATTTGGACAGTCAAATTTGAATTGAATGTTGGTGCATTTGAAAATTGACATTCGAATTTGAATCAGATGTTTCTGAGCACTCATTTTATGCTTTGGTATATTTGGGAATCTGGGGAGGTAGGAAAGTGGCTGTGCTGGTCACATCTGCAATGGATCCAGAGTGGATTTGATGTGGATTGAGAGCTGCTTCAAAATGGATTCAGGGCGGATTTGACACATTCAGAGCAGATACGTAGGGGCTTCATATAGGATACGTAGGGATTTGGATGCAATTCATATGCAATTTGTAGCAAGGAATCAAATTGAATTCATATTGAATATTTGTATCAAATTTGAATCCTACCACATTTGATGGGGATCTATTAAAACAAATATAAATTTTCTTGCATTTGATTTGATATGAATTGAATCCCTCCCAAAAATCGGTGCACATCCCTAGTTGAAGGGTCTTACTTAACCCAAGGCTACACATATGCTTTTTCATCAAGTAGAAATTAGAATTCTAGACCTCACTGAAATAGGACACTGGAATCTTCTTAGGATTGACTTTGAGAGAAGTTCACACAGGACAATTCTGCACCTTCACTTCCCCTGTGAAACCTTCTGGAAGTGAAAAGATGGGTGATAGATTCAACATCTGCACTTTGGGAAGTTGGATCTATCCCTAACCTGGCTAGCACTCCTTTACACACTGGTGAGGTTCATATGGTCTCCAGTTCACCTACTTGATTCTGTTGCTGCAGTGAGAGGATAACACAGTGTTAAGAGTGCCTGCAGTGCCCATCCCAAAGCTCTGTTTGACTCTCCTCCGTCGAGAAGAAGTGCGAACGGAGCCATACCAGGAGGCAAGTAGGGATAGATGTAGAGTAGTTTTAACTGCTCTACATCTATACATATGAGAAAGACTCCTGCATGCATGGAGCTGTGTCTATTAAGATGTGGCTTCATGGAATACGGATGGTCTGTATGGAAGATTCCCCTTATCTTCACCTTTTCTGCAAGTGTGAAAAGGCTCACAGGCTCTTCTGACAAATGTAACCCTAAACTACTCACCTAAAGATGCAAGCTACCTGGATGGAGGTGTGCTATAAGGAATTTTCATTGTGTTACCTCATGAGGAGGCTCATTTAAAGGTCCATCTGATTGAAATCTGGTATTGCATTCCCACATGGCCACAGTAAATGTATCAGATTGTGCCAGACTGTATAATTTAGGCAGCATTCCAGTCTCCCAGTGATACTTTTTCTCCCTGTTTGTTTTGTTGGGTGGAAGAATACAGTGTTGTCCTGGTCTGTTTTCAGATACTTTTCAGCCAAAAGTGTAAGCAGGAAAGGGGGGGGGGAGAGTGGAATGCATTTTCTGCTCTTTTGTTTGCTTTCCCCACTCTTAAGTTTCCAAGATTGCATCCAGGTGTTAGAAATAATGTCCAAATATAGCGGAATAAGTAACTGATGCCTGGATGGAGCCCTAAATGCTTTTAGGAAATGGTTTTCCTCTTGAAGCCGTTCTCATCTAGAAGATCCTAGTCTTCCAGCCACTACTCTGACTGTGCAATATGGGGCAGGGCATTCCCTTTTCATATATACATATAACACATGTTTTATATGTATAACACATAACTACACTGTTTTCTCCCAGTATATTAGGACTTCTTATGATACTAAATTGGACCAGCTGATGCAACTGATGGTGAAAGAATGGCAGATGGAAATGCCCAAATTGGTCATTTCTGTTCACGGTGGCATCAAAAACTTCAAACTTCCTTCTAAGCTTAAGCAGCTTTTCAGCAAAGGCCTGGTAAAAGCTGCTGAGACTACTGGAGCATGGATACTAACAGAAGGCATTAATTCTGGTATGTTGTTGTTGTTGTGGTGGTGGTGGTGGTTATTGTCATTGTTATTATTTCTAATGATCTCTCTTAGGAACATGTGAACATTTCAAGATAAGGCAGGCCATTTTCTCATTGGACACATCAGCCTTCACCAATGTGATGTCCCGCAGCAGTATTAGAGTTGCCTTCCCATGAAGTTGCAGTCCAAAATATATAAAGCTACCATTTTTTTTAGTCTGCAAACTTCCCCAGCACAAGCTTGCTTAATAACATATTCAGCTGTCGCTGATTCTTAAGTAGGATTTCACCATTCCTTTAACTTAGGGTTTTTTTTCACTGACCTCCCTTAATCTGGATCTAAGATGATCCGGGTTTAAGGAATGGGTCCTTCAAATAATCTGGATCTAGAAGATCCGGATTAAGGGAGGTACCCGATGCGTCCCCATGGGTGGTGCAGCACCCAGTAGCAATGGGTGCTAGCCTGCCCGTAGTGGAAATGCCGGAGCACCCATGTGGTGAATTTGGATCGACCCACGTGTGGCCCAAGCCTAATGGGTCCTTAATGGGTTCTTAGTGCTAGTGGGAAAAAGCCTATGCCTATATTCTGCAGCCTCCTTAAAAAGTTCCTTCTTAATAGGGTGTCCTCTAGGGAGGTGCATGAACACGTCTGAAAATTTGATGAAATGTTGGAATTTGCAATTTTTCATCAAAAGGAAAGTACAGACATTTGAATGTCTCAACATTCAGGCAAACTGGACAATGCTCCTGGCAAGTGAATACAAACATTTAGCTGAATGTTCACACCTTTGCAGGGTTTTACCCATGAAAATAGGGGCATTCAGTGGTAAGAAAAGCTGAAAAACTGTGGAGTGGCTAAAACTGAGCAATTTGCATGATATTTATATGCAATACTAAGTCATGATTTGTATAGCTTGCCATAATGTATGACTTTAGTCATAATATGGTGGAAATCTTTTGCAAAATCTCAGCAATTCTCTATTATGCTTTGCTAGGAGCAATAATACTATTAAAGTTTTTTTTAAAATGATAATAATAACAATCATGTGTGGGATAACCATGGAATAATTGCATATTGTTACTGAATCATCAGGAATAATATAGTAATTCCCTCTTCCCTACACACCCCCATTCCTTGTTGCTCAGGCTGGAGGTTCTGTTGCCCACATGCCTTATGCATGCCAGAGAAATCTGCTTGCTTTTTTTTAGCTGTTGTGGGTTATTTCATCAACAACTCCTACAAATAACTGGAGCACAATGCTTCTAGAGCAGTGGTCCCTAACCACTGGTCCGTGGACCAGTGCTGGGCCATAGGGGGCTTTTTGCCAGTCCACAGCACCCCTGCTGCCCCTGCCACCATGCCGCCATGCCACCACCATGCCAGACCACGCCCTCCCTCCCCTCCCTGAAAAGAGGAAGCTGGTCCCTGGTGCAAAAAAGGTTGGAGACTCCTGTTCTAGAGTAGGGATAGTAATGCACTACTGCTGTTTAATTGCAACACGTTCAGGAAGGAGCTACATTATTTCTCAATGTCACCCAAGTGTAAATAAGTTGCCAGATTCTGTTTATTTTCTTTTTCCGTAATATGGTTATGCCATAAGTGTGCTATGATTTATTTATGATAGATATTTTGTAATAATAATGATTATGTGCCTAGGAGTGTCCAAGCATGTGGGAGATGCATTGAAAGCCCATGCTTCTCAGTATTTAAGAAAGATCTCGGCTATTGGAATTCCCCCTTGGGGCATCATTGAGAATCAGAAGGATCTCATTGGACAAGATGTGAGTAAATTAATGGTCTTTATTTTGTTTTCATTTAAGGTGTCATTTAGGGATGCGCATGAATGGTTTCTTTGGCGTTCAATTTGTAATGAATTGAACCTTAGAGAATTTGTATTTGTTTGAATAGATTGTTGAGATTTATCGATAAGACAAGCAGAACTGCATTTAGGCAGATTGCACAGCATTACATGGTTTGAACACTGGAATCACAAGCCGAGTTGTAGAGACGTGATTGCATTCCAAACAGAAGGCACTTTGTTCTTAGTGAGTGTAAGTAAGATCTACATAAATGTGAAAATACACATTGCATGCATATAAGAAATAAAATACAAGTATACAGCTTTCAGACCGGACCTGCAGAAAAAAATACTTGGATATATAGGACACCAAAAGCAAAACACAAGCAGAAAAAGCCCTCAGAATGGATGTCATGTGTGGACTGGAGGCTCTAGTGTGGAAGGGATAAAGTTCCCAGCTCAGCATGAGCTTAGCCGTCGTGTCAGTGGTGCCTCTGACTGTGCCTTGCTCTTTTCAAAGGGCAGATGGTCTTGGACACTCCCCAGAAAGGGGCATAATCACCTTTTCTAGCTGACTGCTGAATAGGATGTGAATATTTCTGTACCAGATTTACTTCAGAAGGCATAGAAAGATTGCAGACCCGTGTGCTGTGCCAACCAATCCCCCCTATCCGTTTGGTGTTCCTCAAATCACTCTTTTTAAAAACAACTTTAAAGCTTCATTTTCCACACAATAACATCATAAATTATTAATCCATCTTTGAGTTGTTCTTAATGATGACTTCCTCCGTTTTAAAAAAAGAAGTGTTAATAAAAAGTATGTTTAAAAAATTGCTCTTTTTTTGTGGCATGGAATATCCTTCCTAAAATCTACCATTCATTTGGACTTTCTTTAGTGAAAGTCCACAAATCAAATGGGTAGAGATGAAAAGGTGTGAGCAGTGAGACCTGAAGATGGACTGAAGAAGGTTTAAAGTAAGGTTATGACCATGGTCTCACAGACAGTGCCAGCGCCACAATATTGAGACAACGTGTTATTCTGTAGTGGCTTGCTTGACTCCAGCATATCACTTGTTTGCATGGATTTTGGGGAGTGTATGGAGCCGGCCATAATAACATAAGAGAAGCCCTGCTGGATCAGGTCACAGCCCATCTAGTCCAGTGTCCCATCACACACAGTGGCCCACCAAATGCTCATGGGCATCTCAAGCAGGGACATTTGCTCATGGGCATTTCAAGCAAATCTTTTCCTGTTCTCAGATCCCAGCAAATGACCTTAGAAGTATCCTGCTTTCCCCACAGCCTGAAAGATGTACCTAGGCATTCATTCTAGTAGCCATTGATACATCTCTCATTCATAAATTTCTCTAACCCTACCTTAAAGCCATCTAGACTGGTAGCTGTCACCACCTCTTCCAGCAGCAGCTTCAATAAACTGATTATCATCTGGGTGAAGAAATTATTGCCCTTGTGGGATCCGACTCTCCTGCCCCTCAGCTTCCTAGTGTTGTGTGATAGAGAAAATAAATTTTCTCTATCCACCTTTTCTATACCGTGCATAATTTTATATACTTCAATCGGGTCCCCTCTTAAACACCATCTCTCCAGACTGAAGAGGCCTAGATCAGAGGTGTCAAACTCAATTTTGCAGAGAGCCATATATTAAATTTAGAATGTGTAGGCGGGCTGGATTCAAATAAAAAAAAGTACTGAATTATTATAACATTTTATTTATTTAATTATATAGTATAGTATATTATATACTCAAAGCAGCTGACAAAGCTTGTGTTCTCTTCTGAGCTCTCACTGGTCCAACTACCACCCTGTGGGGAGAACAGAAGCTTTGTCAGCTGCCTTGAGTCACCTTTAATGGGTGAGAAAAGCAAGTATTAAAGCCAACACTTCTCTCTCTCTCTCTCTTTCTCTCCCTCGCCTGCCTGCCTGCCTGCCTGCCTGCCTGCCTGCCTTCTTCCTTCCTTCACGAAGGAGGCAGACAGGGAGTGAGGGGAGGCAGGCAGGCTTCATTTCTTCTCCGATCGCTTGGAGATCAGAGAACTTAACTTGCAGCTGCTGCCTCCGCCCCTTGCAAGCAACGCCAGGCCGAGGGGGGCAGCGGCAGCAGCAGCAGCTTCAGCTCTCTGATCTGCATGGAAGGGATCTGCCACTGCGATCGGAGAAGAACTGAAGCTGCCCGAGAAAGAGCAAATTTCTGCAGGCGCCGGCGCTCGGCTCTGCTGCTGCTGCCAAGAGAACCAACATTAATTCTCTCAGCAGCAGCAGCAGAGCAGAGACGGCGCCTGTAGAAATTTTTTCTTTCTCGGGTCGCTGCCTGCGCGCAGCGCCTCCTCCTCCGTGAAGCCGAAGCGAAGCCCGAGCTTCACGGAGGAGGCAGTGCCGCACGCAGACAGCGGCCGAGAAAGAGCGAATTTCTACAGGCGCCGTCTCTGCTCTGCTGCTGCTGCTGCTGAGAGAATTAATGTTGGTTCTCTCAGCAGCAGCAGCAGAGCCGAGCGCTGGCGCCTGTAGAAATTCGTTCTCTCTCCGGCGGCAGCATGAGCGCAGCACCACCTCCTCCTGTGCGATCGCGGGCCATATCAAATCGGCCTGCGGGCTGCATCCGGCCTGTGGGCCATATGTTTGACATGACTGGCCTAGATGTTGCAGCCTGGTTTCGTAAGGGAGGTGTTCCAGCCCCTTAATCATTCTGGTTACCCTTTTCTGCACCTTTTCCAGTTCCACAATATCCTTTTTGAGGTGTGGTGACCAGAATTGTACACAATATTCCAAATGTGGCCTCACCATAGATTTATAAAGAGGCAAAATGACACTTGTTGACTTGTTTTCCATTCAGTTCCTAATTATTACCAGCATTGAATTAGCTTTTTTCAACAATGATGCTTTGGTACAGTATTTTGGAAGGTTTTGTCTTGTTCTTACTTTGATATCTTCCAGGTAGTCTGCCTGTACCAGACCCTGGGTAATCCTCTGAGCAAGCTGAGCACTCTCAACAGTATGCATTCCCATTTCATCCTGGTTGACGATGGGACCCTGGGCAAATATGGCTACGAGATGAAACTTAGGCGGAATTTGGAGAAATATTTATCACTTCAGAAGATGCATACTAGTATGTACTTCCCATACTCTGCATTCGTCTTCCCTCTGCCACTTCTTTAAGAGCAAGGATTTATATTCAATAGGTTAAGCATAGGATATTTTCTAATTCGTAATAGCTTATGGAAGAATATCTCAAGTCTGTTTTGCAGACTTCTGTGCTATTTTAACGCACCCCCTTCATTCTAAAAACCATTCACTACTAAATGTTGTTTTTTTGTATTTGATTCGTATTGAATTGAATGCAAGAAATTGATATTCATTCAAATAGATTCCCTTCATGAAGATCCAGTTTGGTCTAGTGGTTAGGGAGCCAGACTCTTATCTGGGAATACTGAGTTTGAGCCTTTCTGCATATGCTGCTGAAAAACGGATTTATAAAGATCCGTTTTTGGGCGAGCCATTTTTTTTTTTTGAGGATATGTCCCAAATAGGGACAGATCCTCATGGCCCCATGCGCCTGCACATGTGTAGGACGGCAGTGGCAAGGCCGGATGGGGGAAATGGATTGGGCTGGGTGCTATGTGGACATGCCAGCACTCACCCCAATCTGGCCTGCAATGGCTCTCCCCTGTCAAAGAGGGAGAGCGCATGTTCCCCCTTTTTGACAGCTGGGCCCTCCCCCTGGCTTCCCTGATTGGCTGCCAGCCTCCCCGTGCCTGCTTCAATGGAGCCAATTGGGGAAGCCAGGGGGAGGGCCCAGTTGTCAAAGAGGGAGAGCATGCGCTTTCCCTCTTTGACAGATGTAAGACCTAGTGTGTTCCAAGTGCGAGTGCTATTCAACATTGGTTACTCGCTCCCCTTTCCCATCCAGTGAACAGGAAAGGAAGTGCAAAAATGTCCTAAGCCTCTGAGCATGCCCTTACGTAGTGTCACTTGTCCCACAGTGGCTCTAGGCAACATTGAACCTCTCTCAAAGCAATGACATTTTGAGACTGGTTATGCCTCTCTAGTAGTATCTCTGTTTCTGTGCCACATAGGCAGGTAGAAATGAAGATGCATTTGAAACACTCAAATTCTGTTTTGCTCAGCGGGGCTTACTACTAGGTCAAGATTGCTATTTCTTTCTTTTTAATCTGCGGATAACAATAAAAGGAGAGGATAAGTGCCATGATCTCCTGATGTTTCTGGGGAAACCTGCTCTGTATTATATGGTTACCATTTTAATGTGGCTTGAAACAGGAATGGGACAAGGAGTGCCACTAGTTGGGCTGTTGGTCGAAGGAGGTCCCAACGAAATCCTGACAGTGCTGGAATATGTGAGGGACAAGCCGGCTGTCCCTGTTGTGGTCTATGAGGGCACTGGGAGAGCTGCTGATCTTCTTGCTTTTACTCATAAGCACACAGCAGACATAATGTGAGTATTTTACCATTATAACCTTTACGTTGGTTTGTAACTTTATGACATAGTGTGAAAGAAGTCTTAAATTAAAGTAAACAGTCGTATAGCTGAGAAAGCTGGCTTGCCCCTGCCCCTGCCCCACCCCTATCCTTCTTCAAAGTGATGCAATAAAACTGTTTCTGAGCATAGCTGAGTTTCAGGTAGATGCTTTCTTCCTGGTGAGCATCCCAGCTGGTCACTCCAGGGAGTAGTTAGAGAAGCAAGCGACCAAGGATGCCCTGGCCTTTCCACAGACCCCTTTCTGGGCATGCTCCCGTGTTGCTTTCTCCTGCTTTTGAGCCACTTTGGTCTAGTAGTTAGGGATCTAGACTGGGAATACCGAGTTTGATTTTGCTCTCATTCATGAAGCCAGCTGGGTGACCTTGGGCTAGTCACAGTTGTCTTCTCACCTCTCACAGCTCCACCCACCTCACAGTTGTTCTGTTGTGGGTAGAAAAATAGAAAACATTAAGGCACACTTATTTATTTATTATTTACATTTATATCCCGCCCCATACCCGAAGGTCTCTGGGCGAGTCCCCTTAAATGGATGAGTTTATAGCATCCCTGGAAAGTCAGCTCTCAGATGATCTAAACCCTATTCTTTACCCCAACATGGCTAAAAAAAAAATGAGATGATTAAGCCAGTCTTGTTTGATACCAAGCCAGCCCTATACAAGCAACCCTGCGCTAGGGAAGCCCATGAATGCAGTTTTTGGGATTTGATTCCAATCGACTATCCAAAGATTCAAATCGATTTGAATGTTTAAAATTCGAGTGTATTCACATCCAGTTCGAATTGAATACATGCGAATCTATTTGTACAAATTTCCTATTTGTATTTGAAAATACAAATGTCGACAATATTTGAATGTGTCCATACACATCCGTATGCATCCCGTTTTTGTCCCGTATGCATCCTGTTTTTGTCCCATACGTATCCGTACAAAGGCATACAGATACGAATAAGATGTGTATGGGTATGTATGTAATACGTACATATCCATACACACATGAGTGTCTGAATAATTTGTATGGGTGATGAGAAAGATTCAAAAATTGGTTCAATATGATTAAGGGGCTGGAACACCTCCCTTACGAAACCAGGCTGCAACGTCTAGGCCTCTTCAGTCTGGAGAGACGGCGTTTAAGAGGGGACCTGATTGAAGTATATAAAATTATGCATGGTATAGAAAAGGTGGATAGAGAACATTTATTTTCTCTATCATACAATACTAGAACCAGGGGGCACTCTATAAAGCTGATGGGTAGGAGAGTCAGGTCTGACAGGGGGAAGTATTTCTTTACCTAGAGCAGAGGTGTCAAACTCAATCCGGCCGAGGGCCGGATTAAAAAAAAAAATACTGTGAGGGCCAGGGGGCGTGGCTAGGGAGGGGCTGGCTGTCCATGGCGGCGCCTGGGCAATGGAGGGTCCCGCTGCGCGTGCGCTCGCCTCGCCTTGCCTCACCTCCTTCGCGCCCAAGGAGGATGGCAGTGCGCGGCGGCCGCAGGCGGCCGCGGGCCGTATTAAAACACCCCGTGGGCCGCATCCGGCCCGCGGGCCGTATCTTTGACATGCCTGACCTAGAGGGTCATCGGTTTGTGGAATTTGATGCCTGAAGAGGTGGTGAGAGCTACCAGTCTATATGGCTTTAAGGTAGGGTTAGACAAATTTATGGATGACAGATGTATCAATGGCTACTAGAACGAATGCCTAGGTGCATCTTTCAGGCTGGGGGGTGGGGTAACCAGGGCGCTTCTAAGGCCATTTGCTGGGATTCTAGAGCAGGAATAGGTTTGCCCTTGTCTCTGCTTGAGATGCCCATGAGCATTTGGTGGGCCACTATGTGCGACAGGATACTGGACTAGATGGGCTGTGGCCTGATCCAGCAGGGCTTCTCGTATGTTCTTATTAAATTTGTATGTATAGACATTTGATTTGAATTTGAATGTCCGAATTCAATCGAATTTTGAATGTTTCAAATATTTACGTACATCTCTACTCTGCACATTTCTTGGCCCAAGTTTAGCACTTTGGATTTGTGGTCCCTCTCACTTTGATTTTGGTGCTTTTGAGATAATTAGAGATTTGGAATTAATCCTATGACCTTAGGAAATGATAGGCGACTCAGTGTTTTTATATTTGCAAACCCGAAATTAGTGTGATTTTCTGTGAATCTGATTCTAGCAAATAATGAGAAAGCACTGCACTCGGAAACTTTTATTCTTTCAGTACCTGAATAAAGGGGTAAATGGAAGAAAACCCATTTGTTCACATGTGCATATTAGGAGCCCTGCAAAAAATAATTAATTTTGCTTAAGTGGCAAAAGCAGTGAATTTTAAACTCTTCGGGAAAGATTTTGCTTTTTGTGTCAATCTGTTAAAACGTGTGAACTGTTAACATACTAGTGAAGTGAGTGACTAAAATAAATACTAAGCGTTTTCAAATATGTTGCTCCATTAGGAATCTGAGCCCCCATCTTGAGGAGGAGATATTATCAATGATTCAGAATACCTTTGCTTTGGGGCAAAAGCAAACTCATCACCTATTCAAAATTTTAATGGAGTGTATGGAATTCAGGGATTCTGTAAGTAGGATGAATTCACATCATTCTAGATTGTATTGCTTGGGTTCAGATGTTGGTTCGCTTATATTTACGATTATTTGTTAAAATCATCTAGAATAATGGGTTTTTTCTGCACTGGCCCTTATTCTGGATTATATCACTGAATATGGACCTGTTAAGGCAGATTATGGCAGGTCCTGGGGTGAGTGGGTCTGCTGTAGTCTCCACCAATATGAAGATGGCAGATCCCTTGCCTGAGATATAAACCAAAATAAGGGCCACTGCAGAAAGGGCCATGAACAAGGGTTATCCAAAATTGCCCAGCACCAGTGTTGTGTTGCTTACATAATTAACCTGCCCTGAGAACTTTGGTGGGCACATGGGAGAGGGCCTTCTCAGTAATGGCCCCCAAGCTATGGAACAGTCTCCCCCTAGAGGTGCGTCAGGCTCCTTCTCTGATTAGGTTCAGGAAGGTGGTGAAGACGCATCTCTTCGCTGAGACCTTTGGCTAAATGTTGGTTATGTTGCCCAACAATCTACACAAGTCCCCGAAAGAAACAAAACCAAAGTGCAAAACGAAAAATGGACAGGGGGGTTCTGCCAAAGAAAGGAAGCACCTCAATAGAGTAAAATAAATGAAGACAATGTCTACCCCAACCACCTATGTGATAAGGAATATCAAACTGTAAAACAGAAAAGCAATAATAATTTCTAAAAGGGTAACAATACCCCACTAGTTTTAATAAAAATTATAAAAATAATAATATCTCAATGAAATAAAATATAAAATATATAAAATATATAAAAGGGGCCAAACGCGTTTCGACAAAAGTCTTCCTCAGTGGCCTATAATCAATAAAATTGTTAAAATAAACACTGCTCACAATAGTGACTCTGTGGAAGTATCAAACTCACTGTGCTCTTCTGCTACCTGTTAACTTGCTTTTATACAGCTGCACAGGTGAGGGGAGGGATTCTGCAAAGACTCAAGAATGAGAGTGCAGAAAAATAGGGAAAGACTAGGGTTGGGAAGGACAAACAAAGAAATTCAGACCAACCAATTAACATTTTCATTCAAACCAAACGGGGATTCTGACTTCAATCTATGGATCCATTTGAGTTCCAATAATTCCAATTGTTTGATGTTACTAACTTTAGGTATACCATCTATACACCATATTTGTGTTTTTCCTTCCCAACCCTAGTCTTTCCCTATTTTTCTGCACTCTCGTTCTTGAGTCTTTGCAGAATCCCTCCCCTCACCTGTGCAGCTGTATAAAAGCAAGTTAACAGGTAGCAGAAGAGCACAGTGAGTCCAAATTAATAAATAAATCTCATTTGGGATGTCTGAGCTGGCACCAGCCACAAGTACTTTATGTGGAATAAGAGGAACTGTTACTTTTCCCTCTCTAGTGATGAGAGCCCTTTCCCCCCTCAGTAAGCAAGCTTAGGAGCAACAGCATTTAAAGATTGCCAACAGAGAAGTTAATAAGCAAACACTGGTGGATTAGGACTAGAAATGTGGAAAAATTGGAACGTTCAGCTTTTTTCAAGAGAAGTGGTGAAGTAGTAATCAGTTTCAGCCATCATGACCAGTGAATAAGGATAATGGTATCCAGTTTTATGGGAGCTTATGGTCTGCAAACATTGACAGACTCTATCAAAAAACCTGCTTCAACTTTACATTGTTCCTTTATATGAAAGGAAATGAATTTTCTCACTTTTTATTGCTAAATCAAGATAGTTTTTCAACAGCGTTCCAGCATGTTATTGTTCACTGCCAAACCTTTGTCCACCTTTCATAATAGCACCTAACTCACTGTCTTTTCTCTTTCTCCAGTAATTTGTTTTTATATTTTGACAGATAACTATATTTGATGCAGAGTCAGATGAGCATCAAGATATTGATTTAGCAATCTTAACTGCACTCTTAAAAGGTATTTACAGATAATTCTTCTTGCTTCTTCCCTGAAGAATAATATAGTTTTATGTTAATTTTTTTCTTTATGTCCATATAGGGACCAATATGTCTGCTGCACATCAGTTAAATTTGGCGCTGGTCTGGAACAGACTAGATATTGCTAAGAAGCATATATTGGTCTATGGACAGCACTGGAAGGTAATTTTCATGTCTTGCCTGGATCTAGAAGTAGACAGTGGGAAAGTGGGTGGATTTTGCCAGGTGTAATCTAGTGTGGCTGCCACCCTAATGGCAGTAGGACCAAAGGTGTAAAAGCTGAGCAAGTCAAAATGGATGCTGCTACTACTACTACTACTACTATTATTATTAATTTCATTTTCATTTCACACCATTGTTTGGAGGTTGGCTCACTGGAGCAAGCAATGCTGGATGCTTTAGTAATGGATCGTGTAGAATTTGTGAGATTACTAATAGAACATGGAGTGAATATGCACCGCTTCCTTACCATAGCCCGTTTAGAAGAACTGTACAACACTGTGAGTTTCCAGATTTTGAATACTTGTTACATTTTGTTTAAATATGTTACTGTTCTGTCAATTTGCATGAATGTTCCCAAAAATTAGGGCTGTTTTTGCACTTACTTCCATTAATCCAGATTTAGAAGATCAGGATCTTTGAAATCTGGTCCTTGCTGAATCTGGTCCTTGAAGATCCAGATCTTGCCAAGGACCCCATGTGTCTGCACTGGCTGTCTAGCACCTGATGACAATGGGTGCTAAACAGGGTCACTGTGCAGCCACCATAGCACCCATCCTGAGGCGCCATTTTGCCCAAATTGGAGGGGCTGTTGGTGGCGTGGTGCGATTGGCCAATGCGGACATCAGTCAAGGCACACTTCCATTGACAGCAACTATGAAGCCTGGGAAGAGGAACTTATGCCTTTGACAGCTGCTTTGGGACCCATTGGATGGGTCAGGCAATCGGGGTTGAAAAGCCAACTCGTCTTGTCTTGCCAACTCTTCTTCCTCCCCCCCCCCAAATATTGATCTCCTTCCATTCCTGTGGGTGAATTGAATGGGTGTTCCTGTTGACTCAGGTAGCTGACCATGCACCAGCCACACAGGTGGGGACAGCTATGAAGACTACTTCATTGCAACTACGCAGCCTGTGCTCAACTTCGTAGACAGCTATGAAGGATGTGAAGACCTTCATAGCTGTGAGTGGTGGGGCGGAGCCGGAGCTGCCCCACTGCAAATAGTGGCTGCTAATCCTGCCCTTGGACCCCGTTGCTCTGGTCACCATGCAAACACATGTCCTCTGATCCAGTCTTCATGGCGGAAGACTGGACTGAGGACATCATTAATCTACTGTTAATCCAGATTTAAGGGTCTGAAGACGCCTTTAAATCCAGATTTCGCTGTTGCTAGTGTGGACAAATGGGGTTCTTAAGAGGTCTTGTATGCTGATAGTGCATGACTGATCCATACCGATCTAGTACCAATTGGATTCCTAATGGGTTCTAAATGAGGTCTCAGTTGCTGGTGTAAAAACAGCCTAGACTGCATTCAATTTTTGTGCACTTTGTCATGGGTGTCTGTGGATTTGGTTCACAGGATTTAGTAATGTGACAAAGCACACAACTGAAAACCTTAGTTTTCAATTTGTGTGGATGAAGTCAATGATAAATCCAAGTTTGCAACTGGCTGAATGATGAGGGACTGGCACAGCTTTGATAAAAGCATTTCCTTTTCTCCAGTAAAACTGTGTTTCGATTTGCTGCAAACTGGTTCTACTGCATAAGTTACTGCTGGGTTAAATGTAGGCATTGAACCAGATCACTTCACTCATTTTTTGCCCATCTTTCCCAATATACAAACAATATCTGGTTGTTTTGATCCATGAACTCACTGGGTGAGTACTGCTTCAGCATTGTTGGGAGCATAAAGTAGAACAGTGGTTCTCAACCTTCCTAATGCCGTGACCCTTTAATACAGTTCCTCATGTTGTGGTGACCCCCCAACCTAACCCTAACCCTAACCCCCAACCATACAATTATTTCTGTTGCTACTTCATAACTGTAATTTTGCTACTGTTATGAATCGTAATGTAAATATCTGATATGCAGGATGTACTTTCATTGTTACAAACTGAACATAATTAAAGCATAGTATTCACATCAACCACAGTTGAATATAAAAGTGTATTTTTACCTCCAATACTGCTGCTTTCTACACAGCAGCTGCTCTCTGCTGTATCTGTATGGGGTCTGTGTGATGGGGTTGGTGCAATGATGTCATCACGCTAGGTACTTGTATGTGGGCATATCTGCAGGTGGGCAGACCCACCTGGAGACAGACAGAGGAGCGGTGTCTCAGTTCCTATGTGTTTTCCGATGCTCTTAGACAACCCCTGTGAAAGAGTAGATCAACCCACAAAGGGGTCGTGACCCACAGATTGAGAACCACTGAAGTAGAAGGAAAATACTATTAACTTTGATATTTTCAGAAGAAAGGTAGGATGTAAGTGCAAAAATTAGCAAAAACATATAGTTTCAAATTGAATTGGTTGTTTTAAGAATGCCTGCATGGACTGCTGGATTTTTCTTTCTTTGAAGAACAAGCCCCACCTGATGCAATTTTCCAGTTCTTCTCAGGTTCATTTCCAAAAATGAAATAGGAGTTGTGATGTGATAGGCTAATTGACTCTTAGGAACACAGAACTCATTGTGGAAGTCTTTCAGTCTTTCCCATAACTCATACAGACTGTTTCCTACCACATAAACAAAAGGAGGTGGATAGAAGCATAATCTACATGGTGTCATTGTGGCACCATGAACTGAGCCTTAAGATAATAGAGTCCTTGTGATCTTGTGCCCCCATGGTATGCTGGGCACTTGAATGGCAGAATGGTATGCATTGCAGCTAGTTAGTGAACCAAATCTCTTTGACTCCAAGGTCATGGTTGCATCTTTACTTTGAAACTTCTTCGGCAGTATGGCCAAAGGTAAGGGGGGAGGGGGGGGGACTCGGTCATCATTTGTGCCCTCTTCGTAGATCCAAGTAGGCCTTCCGGAGTAGCTTGCATACCTCCCACATCCAGGAACTGCAATGAAGGCCAGATCTATTTGATTTGTGGGTGCAGATATGTAGGCCTCTTTCAATTTGCCTGCAAATGACAAAATTCCTTCAAATTCATACTAATTGTGAATGTGCCGAATATTTGTGTACGTTCTTACTTCATAGCAATGCCCATACAAGTGTCCATGCAGTCAACCAGGAGCTATCCACAGTTCAGTGGTATCCATCAGCAACAATAAATGGCTCATCAAATTCTTTGTTGTAAAGAAGGGTGGGAAGTACAGCTGAAGGAGATAAAATGGACGCTCTTTATTGTAGCCATTTCAAAGCTACTTTTTTAGTAAGTTATATGTGTACAAGGAAACAGTCTTGTTTCTGAATCTTCATGTATTGCAAAGTGTTATTTACTTTTTCTCACATATTTATTTCACCTACAGTGGGTTTTCTTTTTGTTCCAACTTTCCAGAAACAAGGCCCAACCAACCTCCTTCTGCGTCATCTTGTCTGTGATGTGAAACAGGTAACCTGCTTTCATATAAATGCAGAGCAATGCTCTGTTCGAGAAAGTTTTTTGGCAATTTTTATCATTATTTGCTAATTTTTATCCTGCATATATATTTTATGTTGATCTTGTTGGTGCACTCTGTGGTGGACTCCTAAGGCCTTTTTTTTAAAGTAAATCAACAAGCTGTGTGTTCATCTGTAGCCTATAATTTATGGCAAACCTTGTGCCGCAGCAGAAAATTCAAGCTGCGACACATTGCATGGTGATCAGCTTTGGCCTAGGGTCAAGCAGCAGTTGAAAACATTTTCATTTCCCAATCCAATCCTTTCTCTTGATTGAGAAGAAGCTGGGAAAGTGTAGGCTTTGGGTGACATTTAGTAATGGTGTAGATCAGAGCTGTGAAAGGAATGAGGAATCCCTCCAGGATGACTGGGCCTAATTTGGGAAGTTAAAACTATGAGAAAGACTTATTGCCTAATAGGGTTATGGCAGTTGTAGTTGTTGAAACCTGGGTGGCAGCACAAAGACAAACGGGTAGTGAAATGCAGCGTTAGACTGAGGGGAGGGAATTGGAAGATTTTTAAAGTGATGTTACTTAGCTGGGTAGGAAAATGGCTGCCAACAGGTAGTGACACAGCTGCTAATGGAGAACTCTGGAGAACCTCCTAGCCCTGAGATACAGATATTTTGTCACCATAATCAGAAACCTTGATAGACGTGCAATTTGCTCCCTCATCAGTCATTAGTCATAGTTGACAGATGGTGTATGTTGTCGTACAGGGTAATCATAAAAATAAACTTTAATCATCCTAAAAGGGAATTAATATGCCAAATAGTATTTGCTATATCAAATGTCAAATATTTGTGTTACAGAGTACGCTTCCAGTGGACTATAAAATATCGCTAATTGATATTGGGCTGGTAATAGAATACTTGGTTGGTGGAGCTTATCAAAGCAGCTACACAAGAAAGCATTTCAGAGTGCTGTACAATAGCCTTTACAGGCAACACAAGGTAAAACCCAATGAAGTGGTTCCAAAAAATTCTGCCAAGGGAAAACTTCACGAATTATAGGCCTGTTGGCACTTGGCTTCATTCCGGAATATATCCTGGAACAGGGGTCTGCAGTCCACATGCTGGTGCAGGTGGACAATAGCCTCCCGTACGGAAATATACAGTATTCTAGAATATGGCTAAGTGTGAACAGGTCCTTTGTTTAAAGAAAATGCCCTAATGTGGATGTATCCTTACAATTTAGATATGACACAAGTCTGGTAAGTATCCAAACCTGGATTGCAAAAAATGCAATCATAGGGCCTTTCCACACAGGCTCTAAAAATGTGCATGCTCTCCCTGTTTGACAGCTGGCACTGCCCACCAGCATCTGCCATTTGCTCCTTCGGAGCTGGCATGGTGACGCCGGCAGCCGGCTTCCTGGCTTCCCCCTCACAAGAGAAGGGGCGATCATCCCTTCTCTTGCGAGGGGAAGCCGTGGCCTACCCCCACCCCCACCCCGCTGGGGGTCCCATGCTTACACTCCCCATCTTACCTGGTCTCTCCACAATAGCTTCTCGCACCGGGAGGTTCAGCGTCCATGGTGCATGGGTGCACCGCTGGTTCCATTGCCCAGCCACCCTCCTGAGGGTGGCTGGCCAATGGGAGGCCACGGTACACGCATGCACGACGGACGCCAGACCTCCCACTGCCAGAAGCCATCCGTCAGTGACCAGGTAAGGTGGTGATCGTGATTGCAGGACCCACTTGAGAAGGTGCCATTGCACCTTCTTGAGTGAAGGGGAACCCGGGGAAGCCAGCTGCCAGTCTCACCATGTCAGCGCTCTCCCTGTTTGACAGCTGGGCAGGGCCTCCCGAGGCTGGATTGGGGTGGGTGCTGATGTGTCCACACCAGCATCCTCTCCAATCTGGCCCCTCTGCTGCTGCCCCGCATGTGTGTGGACGTGTGGGGCCTCCAAGAATCTGCCCCTGTTTGGGACAGATTCTTTTTGAAAACATTTCACCAGAAAACGGATCTTATAGACTCGTTTTCCGGCGGCATGTGCAGAAAGGCCCAAACGCTTCTCCAAGTCTCTTATCAATAGATTATAATACCCTGAAATATGAAGTAATGCAGTTATAAGGCTGAATCACATCTCTGAAGTGGAACAGATGGAATACAAGGGTTATCTTGGGTTTGTGGAGAACAGTATGATGAGGAATTTGAACAATATTCAGATGTCTTGTGCTGGGTGATTCAACAAGGCACTGAAAAAAAATATAATTAGGAGTAGGGATGTGCATGAATATTGGTAACATTTGAAATTCAGCTGAATTTGAATAAAATGTTTTGATACATTTGTATGAAGCTTTGTATGGGATTCTTATGCATTTGTATGAGATTTGTATGCTTTTTGTATGCATTCATATGGGATTCATATGGGATTTGTAGGGGATTGACCACCCATATCGAGTATGAATCCTACCCAAAGGGGATCTATTTGAATGAATGTGAATCAAATACAAAAAATGCCCCAACATTTGTGCACATCCCTATTATATAGGAATGCTTTTGTACAAATTTTGCATGCTTTTGTACATGACTGTACAAATTTTGCATGCTTTTGTATATGACTGTCCTTAGAATACTGTTAAAGTTTTGCTTACCACAGTTCAGAAATGGTTGATTATTTTCATTTATTCAAGTATTTGTATCCTGCCCTTCACTTGTGGGTCCCAAGGGTGATATATGTGATATACAATAAAAACAACCAAACTGATAAAACATGCTTAGCATATAACCCCCTCACTCTGCCTAAAATTGTGTAGCTGAAAAAATAGTACTCCCGAGAACTCAGACATATAATCTTATAATATCAGAGTTCTCAGGAGTTTTGATTGTATTTTATTCCCTGATTGCTTTTTGAATCACTATGAATTCATTTCAGAAGGGCCATAAATATATTTTAACAGAGAGTGATGATGATTGTAGGAATGGTAGTCTGCCTGTAGTCTAACATTGTATACAAGGTCAGTGATTTTAAGTGGGAAGCAATACAGAAGTGCTGGATTTTTAAAAATATTGCTGTGCTAACTTGTTCTTTCTCCTCGTTTCGTGATCATGTCTTTGGTACTAGAGGGTTGTCTCCGGTTTCCCCCACCACCTGTCCATGCATCAGAGTAATCAGGCGGGAAATAGAACTGGATCTACTGAAAATACTTTGCATTCCCAGTTTATCAGAACAGCCCAGCCATACAAATACAAAGTACAGTACCATAATTCTTTTTTTACTCATATAAATCACTAGACAGACATTAGTTTGCTCAGTGGCCAAACTCATTCGGGCCTTGAATGTGACAAGTGTTGTCTACTTATGTTAGAGCAAAATGGAAGAGATGGGATAGAGGAGGGGTGATGGGCTAATGTACATTTGATGGCACAAACTATAGTGGATTAGAAACTGGCTGGAGAAAGTGAAAATCATCAGCAATGTTGCAAGTCCACTGTGCTGGTAGAAACCCAAGAACTTTACCATAGTTTGTGCAAATTCAGTTCATGTTTTGACCAGTTCAGATTGAATAAAGAGTTCAAAGTGAATCAAAGTGAACCACTCCCATTTGAAAAGGATTGGTTAGTTTCAAACCAAACCAGTGGTGTTCACTTGAACTAAATGACTCAATTCAAAATGTTCAAAATTTAGCCCCATCTGGACCATTGCTCTACCTTGTGGACATTAAAGAGGAATGGTATCATACCTGCACCGTCCTCATTGGCCCATATTGCCTACAGCTTCCTTCCTCTCCCCCTCCCCCTCTCCCTCCGTCCCAAATATCTGTCAATTCTGCACCTTCTTAGGTGAGATTAGTGCAATTCTGCATTTCTTTAAAAAAAAATTGGAACTAGTAACAAATTGTTCAAAGTTCTGTCTAGAATCAATTGAGCTTGGTCAACCTGGTTCTAGATTGAACTGAACTCAGTGGGGTTTTGTTCAATTTGAACTAAACCTTTGAATTTGAGTTTGTGCAAATCTCTACTATATTGTGTTCTCCTTCCTGGTTAATTCAAGTTCTGGCAGGTGATGGTGAATTAATGAGTTATTAATATCGCTTTCCTTATCTCCCACCCCCACCCTGGTTGACAGATTATTTGATTCTCTTTTGTCCTATAGTGAACCAGTTTGATATAGTGGTTAGGGAGGTGGACTCTTATCTGAGAATACTGGGTTTGATTCCTCTCTCCTCCATGAAGCCAGCTGGGTGACCTTGGGGTAGTCACAGCTCTCTTCTGAGCTCTCACTGGGTGTTCTGTTGTGGGGAGAAGAATAAAAAGTTTTGTCAGCCACATCCATCCATCCATCCATCCATCCATCCATCCATCCATCCATCCATCCATCCATCCATCCATCCCCAAGGTCTCTGGGCAGGTAACAACCTTTAAAATCAAACATATCAAGAACTATATCAAAACAATAATAACTAATACAATTTAAAAACCAATATGACAAAAACAATGCAAAATCGGTTAAAACAGTTGTGTTTGCAGTGGGGGAAACGTAAGCAACATTTAACCAAAGGCCTGAGTGAAGAGGTGTGTCTTTACCGCCTTCCTGAACACAAACAGAGAAGAGACCTGACACACCTCCAGGGGGAGACCATTCCATAGCTTGGGGGCCACTACTTAGAAGGCCCTCTCCCAGGTGCCCACCCACCTCGCTGCTGAAGGTAGTGGGACAACCAGGAGGGTCTCCTCTCCAGATCCTAAGACATGGGCAGGTCAGTATGGGAGAAGGTGTTCCTTTACATATTTGAATTCTCTTAAATGGGTGAGAAAAGTGTGGTAGAAAAGCCAATTATTATTCTTCTATAGTCCAAAGAAATTCTTATACTGCAGATGTCTAGATTTTAACTGCGTTATGATCCTGAGTTCTGATGTGTCTTGAAGTCTCCTCATGACATAGAAGTCAGTATTACTTTCTGCAAGCTATCTTGAGCATTTTGATGTGGTAGGAAAAAGTAATGTACATTGATTTTAATTTATTAATTTTCAGGAAAAAACAACTGTCCTTCACAAGACTAGGAAGAAGCTCAAAGATGAATTTACTATCTTTGACGACCAAGAATCAATTGGCTTTATTTATCCATATAATGATCTTTTGGTTTGGGCAGTGTTGATGAAAAGGCAGAAGATGGCCATGTTCTTTTGGCAGCATGGAAAAGAAGCTATGGTTAAGGCTGTAGTAGCGTGCAAACTCTACAAAGCCATGGCACATGAAGCCAAGCAAAGCAATATGGAGGATGATATATCAGAAGAACTGAAGAATTATTCAAAGTAGGAGTTCTCCCTTCACTTCAGATAATAAAGATCTACAGGCTTAGAATGGTTAGATATTTTTCTGTCCCTCAACCAGGACTGCTGGTACAAGTAATGTAATAACAACTGCAGGCTAAAACGTTTTAAAAAATTGGCTTCCTGTGAAATATAAATTAATCAAAAGTTTTACATTTCTTTATAAAACGTAATTATTCATTAAACATTCAGGATATATTTAATAGAGGTGTTTTAGGTACTTCCAAAGTTTTAAAATTTTCAGTAATCTATTATCTTTCAATAATAATTACCAAATATGTTGTTTGTGTAGTATTAGTACATTTTTCTCCATAGGATGAATGCTTTGATCGCGAGATCTATTTTTATTTGTGTCTCTTTTTACTGGATTCTTTGTCCATTTCCACATGTGCTATGTTGCCTGATCCAACGGCTGTTTCACATTTCAGACAGGCCATCCCAGTTCAGGTACAAGGATTGCCAGCCAGGGTTTTTTTTAGACAGGTGCCCCAAAGCAGGAATGTGCACAAATGCATTTTTTTGCATTCAAATTCAAGTCAATTTGAATATTCAAATATTTGATTCAATATTTTAAAATCCAAATTTTCAAAAATCCAACTTGAATTATCTGAATCTGTATTTTTGAAAATCCATTTCGAATCAAATGATACGATTTTCAAATTCATGCACATCCTGTTTGCGACCCGTTGTCATCCGTGTTATAAGCCCAAATAGACCTGATATTCGGCTGCGACGTACGACGTTCTCTTCAGTCGAACTATTAAAAAATCCATATCAGATTTTCAAAAATCTGAAATTCAATCAAATTTGGAAATTCGGATTTTTGAAAATCGGATTCAAAGATGTGGAGAAGATGTGTACATGCACATATGCATGTGGCCAACATTCGAATGTGCAGATTTGAATAAAAAATTTGAATGAGTAGATTCGAATTTGGTAAATATGAACTGAATCTAGTTACATTTGAATTTAAAAGATTTGAATCTAATCGGATTTTCAGGTATCCAATTCAATTCAACAAAAATCTAAAAAAAAATCTTGCATATCCCTACTCCTAACCACAAGTGAACTTGTACTGGTCAGTTTTGAGAACTAGTAAGTAGCAATGGTTTTTTATTGGTGAAGTTTTTTATTCAAATAAAATTCTCATCTTGGATAATTCTTATCTTGCTAATAAAGCTGGCACTATCTCTTCCTCTCTCCCCCCTTTTATTCTCTTTTTCTTAGTGAATTTGGGCAGCTTGCTCTTGATGTGTTGGATAACGCTTTCAAACAAAACGAGCAGATGGCCATGAAGCTGCTGACATATGAGCTGAAAAATTGGAGTAATTCAACTTGCCTGAAGCTGGCTGTGTCAGTGGGTCTGCGACCCTTTGTGTCTCACACGTGCACACAGATGTTGTTGACTGATATGTGGATGGGACGTCTGAAAATGAGGAAAAATTCTTGGTTTAAGGTAAGGACTAGGAGCTCTGTGTGCAATTAGTTGGAAGACAGTTAAGAGTTTTTCTCAACCATTTTTCTCAACCTTGCTTTTCTCAACCATTTAAGGGGACTCAAAATGGCTGACAAAGGTTTCTGGTCTTCTCCCTATAAAAGGCACCCTGTGAGGTAGGTGGGGCTGTGAGAGCTCAGAAGGAGAGCAGTGACTAGCCCAAGGTCACCCAGCTGGCTTCATGGGGGAGTGTGGAATCAAATGCAGTGACTACAAGATATGTTTCTGGCATTCTAACCGCAAGACCAAACTTCCTCATGTGAAGGCAACTCTCACTCTAAGGCACAAGAGTATCTCCATGAAAGAAAAACAGATTTCAAGATTCATATTCAATATGAATGTTCAATAATAATAATAATAATATTTATTTATAATGCCCCTTACACCAAAGGCAGTACAAAACAATGTATACAATTATCACATCAGAGAACTACAGCAAGTAAAGAAATCCATTTCAGTAAATAAAACATCAAATATATGTCAGAAGCAATGTGCAGAATTCTAATAATAAGCTATATAATCTAAAAAACTACAGTACACCGTATCAAATAAGAAAATAAACCATAAGACCAATTAACATAAGGCAACCCTCTCGGTCAGTGTAGTGGTTTTATATACTGTTGGTAGTGTGATAGCATTTGTTTACATACAGTATTAAAACTCTGGAATATATTCCCAACCAAGAGGCAAGCTTCCTATTTCGTCTCCCCTGCTCTTAAGCTTGATATTATTGTTTCCTAGTTCTTGGTGCTGCAGAGGACAGCACCTCCCCCACTGTCTAGCTCACAGTGAGTGTTTTAAAGATACAGTTGCCCTTTTCACTTGGCTAGCTTGACTCTTGTGCTTTAAACTGTAAGAAATGTACAGCCTTTATATGTTTAACAAATAAGAAACAAGTTTATTGATTACAACGTTCTTGGCACACAACAGGTAAGTTTAATATGACCAACAGCATCCAATCTGCTCCTCAGTGAGATCTGTTCCTCTCCCTTACACTAAGATATGGACTTTAACTCCTTCAGTCTAAAATCTACAGGATAGGTGACGCTTGACCGTTACAACCCTTATGCTGTCAAACCAACGTATAATCTGTAAAAACTTAGGACCCAGCTGCCTTCTTCCCTCAGCCTTGAGCCCATTTTCCTCCTGTTAACTGCCCTTCTTGAAGTTAACCCCCAGGAAGAGAACACCAACTGTCCTTTTACACTGCCTTATATACCAGTTTGCCAAGCTGCTTTGAATCCTATTGGCTACTCCTTCTGAAGGCTCCATCCGCCCTCCCTTCTGGAGAGCTAGCATAGCCCCTCCTTTCCCTAACTTACCATTTTCTCTTGAAGCAGTTTGGCTACACATTACCTATCTGGACAACGCATCCTCATGACACTTTGGCTTTACATACTAAACTTAACTTTTTGGGGTCTGGGCATGTATGTGGGCACCACAGAACCAAACAGAAATTGCAGCAAAACAGCAAAAATCAACCCAGGCATCGCTTCATTTCTCCATCTTCAGCTAGATCCCACCCCTAGAGGAGGCTGTGGCAAAGGCTCCAATCTCACACCTGCAGTTTTTATATCAACCCTGGGGGAGGGTGTGGTGCAGGCTCCAGTCTCACAGGTGCAGCACAAGTCTCAGTTGTTTCTACCTCATACAAATGCATACAGATCCTATACAAATCCCATATGAATTCCGTAAGGGAATGTTTTGATATGAACATATCAAAACATTCAATTTGCGTGTCAGTTTTCCAGTGGGCCAACATTCAATTCAAATTTAGATGTCTGGATTTGGTAAAATTCGTATGAATTTCAAATGTTACGAAAGGAAATACTGGGCGCTACCAACCATAGGACAGTTCTGCCTCCATTGGGCTATCACCCCACTCACACATGAGGAAGCAGAAGACAGCCTGGAATTTCAGGCTGGTCTGAATCTGTGTCAGTCCTGTAAAACCAGGACTACATATTAGGACAGTCTAACAGGTGTAATCTGGCTAGGAATATGGCTTAGATAAAATTAGAGTTACAGGACCGGGGGACTGACTCAGGTTGACCTAAAACTCATGTGTGACCAGGGCCTAGGACTGTATTTCCACTTACTGTTCTGGGCACCTAGTAACACCATATCTCCATTCACAGAGACTATAGGCACCTCAGGGATGTGATCACTGATGGAGGCACCATTTTTGGAGGTAACCCTCAACAGAAGTACTTCTGACCAATGTTGAAAATGTCGCCTCCACACATGAAAAGAAGAGGAGGTATCATTTGCAGTGGTGATTGTGGTTGCCTCCACCGTGTACCTGGGAAGAAGATACTTGGCTTCTAAACTGCAGACCCACCCTAACTCTGATCTCAGGAAGATGAGGATTGGAACGGTTAGAGGAAGAAGAGAGGGAATATAAAGAAGTGCTGCAGGAACTTGACTTTAAAAGTGGTCTAGATGATTCATGGAATTCTTTCTTTTGCAGGCGTCCACCATCATTATTTTGTCGGCTAAGTACTGCATGAAGGCTGAACAAATTATGGAATGCATATATGCTAATCATTCAATGTCCTTCTAGGTGATTCTAAGTATTCTTCTACCTCCCACTATCCTGATGCTGGAGTTTAAGAGCAAGGCTGAAATGTCACACGTGCCTCAGTCACAAGAATTCCACCAGTTCACTTGGTATCATGGGGATCCACATGCAACTAGTGTTAAAGACAATCTCTCGATGGTTAGTACGGCAATAACATCAGACTTAATTTATATTAAGGAAGACAATCTTTGAGTTTTTATTAGTAAATAACTTTTTTGACCTCTGAAATCTGTTAAATTTGAATTTAACCAAATTAGATTGAATTAAGCAAAGTCGAATCTCTTCGTTTAGCTTTTACATTCAAATTTGCACTTATGAATGTCGACAACATTTGTAGATGCCTGTACGCATCTTCGCTGGGTCCGTACACATTTGTACGCATCAGTACATGTCTGTATGCATCCTGTAGTTATCCTGTATGCAACCCATTTTTATCCCATACAGATCCATAAAAATGCGTATGGATGCAGGGAAGATGTGGATCTTCAAGTACGCATCATGTACTAACCCATACACATGTGAATGTCCAAATAATTCAAATGAATAGATCCAAAATTCAAAATTTGAATCAAAACTTTAAATTTGAATTTAAGGACATTTGATTTTAATTCGAATGTCAAAATTCGGTCAATTCAATTGAATTTCGAATGCATTCAAATATTCGTGACCATCCATAGTAGAAGCTTCAAGTCTGTGCTTATTGTAAATGCATTTAATTTTGCCTTGAAAGTAGAAAATATTCTTTTTTATTGATATAGTGTAATGTTGTTCTACAGATACTCGCTTCAGTTACTTTTTCTTCTGCCTATGAAGCTTTGTAGCTACTAACTTTAAAACCTTGTTTCCTTATAAAGAACAATTATGATTTAGAAAGTGGAGCTGAAACAGAAAATAAGAGGCAGACCTTACCCATCAACAATGAAAAAGGAAGCCTTTCTGGGATTAGGAAAGTCTATGAATTCTACAATGCTCCAATTGTCAAATTCTGGTTTCACACGGTCAGTATTGCCCATTAAGATTTTTACGCTAGAGTTTTTTAAAATTTCTGTGTAATAAAATTATTTCTTGCTTATGATAGAAATAAATCCATTCCTGGCAGACCTATAGGGTGTTATCCAGACAGCCTCAAAAACTTGGTAATATCCTGGCACCATATTGAGATTGCCACATATATCCATGGCAATTCCAGCTTAGTCGCAAGATATGGGGTGTTTCTCCACTTACCATTCTTAATCTGCATCTTAGAAAATCCAGTTCTTTGAAATGTGGTCCTCAATGGGGTCCTTGAAGATCAGATCTTTGCAAATACCCAATGCTTCTCCATTGGCAGTCTTAACACCTGATGCCAATGGTAAAACTCGGGTAAAACTCTTTCAGCATTTAAGGGCTTGCCTGAGCAGTTATTACATGTGAATCTACATTTTATAATCTTCAGTAATGGTAGCTTTCATAATCTTGGAACATAATCTTGTTTTCTCTTGGTTCCTGCATTAGCTGGTATATTGAACCAGCAAGTGTACTAGCAGCCTTTGCTCTGCACACTGGTGCAATCCAAGGGAGGTCACAGTATACTGGACTTCACTATACTAGTGAAGAATCACCATCTGATCTTCTTCCTGTAGTTGCTAATTGCTGCTGGGGTTGCAAGTCCTGAACCCTTTCTAGTAGCTTTTGAGAAATGTTTGCTCTTAATTTTCATTCTCTCTCTCACACACACACTTACACACACACAGCAGTGTTGCCGTGCATAGCTATAATAATAAGTGAGGGGAATACATATTGCATGAAATGCTAAACTCTGCTTTTGGTTTACACATAATGTATGTTGTGTATTCCGTAGATGGCCTATTTAGCATTCCTCGGTTTGTTTACTTACACCGTCTTGGTGGAGATGGAACCAAAACCCAGTGTGCAGGAATGGCTTGTTATCATCTATATTTTTACCACATCCATTGAGAAAGTCAGAGAGGTAAGCCTTTTATTTTGCTATCTTATGAGCTAATATATATATATATAAGGGTATCATGATATGCTTAATACTCTAAATATTTGGTAAAACATTAAGGAAGGTTTGACTGTGAAACTTGTTTTTTCACACTCCTTTAAGTGTAGAAACATGCATAAATTGATATTCATAGGATTTTTGTTGCTACAATAGTTCTTTCCTGCTACTTTGCTTATTTGTTTACTTGCTGTTCCAAGACATTTTTTTTAAAAAAATCTTCATTCTTTAGATTAGTGTTACCAGGTGGATTCCAGATGACGGTTTCTGTATTTTTAATAAGATGATAGGAGCAAGTATATGCAAGAATATTTGAAACATTCAAAATTCAATTGAATTCATTCAAATTCAGACATTCAAATTCAAATTAAATGTCTATACCTGCGTTTTTAACATTCAAATGAATTCAAATGTTTTGAATCATTTGTATGAATTATTCAGACATTCATATATGTGTGGATATGTACACATCTTATTCGTATCCATACACATTTATATGGATATGTACAGGACAAAAATGGGATGCATTTTAGATAAAAACGGGATGTGTACAGATGCATACAGATGTGTATGGATCTTCAAATACAAATCTTCAAATGTGAATAGAACATTCATATGAATAGGTACGAATGTATTTGAATTGCTTTAAATTTGAATACATTAATTTTTTCTCTATTTGTTTGAATTCAATCATTTGAATATTTGATTCGAATTGAACCCCAAAATTGCATTCATGCACACCCCTAGGAGCAAGTATTGCCTATACTGAAGGAGGAGGGAAGGGCTGTGATCAGACACATTATTTAAAAAAAAAAGCACCAAAGGAAAAACCAAAGGAAAGACTGAACCCCACCCCCACAGCATAGTTCAGCCTCCTTTAGCCCATCCCCTCGCTCATACTTTGAGGAAGCAAAGATGTCCTGAGATGCCAGGATGGGCTGAGTCCTCGTCAGTCCTGTAAAAATGTGGACTACAATTAAGATGATCTAACTGGGGTAGGCTGGTTTGGAAAACAAATTAAATTAAAATAATGTGTTAAATGACCTGAAGATGACCTGAGGTCATCTTAAACTACTTGTGTGACCATGTCTTAGAGAAGGCTTCTGGGTTCAACCCCACTTACAGATGATACGCTGTTCTTTAGAAGTTGTAGCTGTGAGGATTTTCCTTGCCTGGTCAACTCTAATAGGTCCATGTGTTCTTGGGTGAAGGTTAGTTCTCACACAGTTCATCCAAACTCAGAGAAAAACACAGAGTAATTGAATTCTCTGCAGTGAAACCCACTATTGAGTTATAATGTAGAGCTACAGAGGAGATTCACTGTCACTTTCAGTATCAATAAGTGTGTCTAACAAATTGAATGCCACTGCACATTATCACACATTTATCACCCTCTCTAGATGCACCAAGAATGATGTCTACAGTTTTTTATCCTATCTTGGGCTGTTGCCAGTTTACATCAAAAGCAGCACAGCATTCGACTGAAGTAAAAAGATGCTGCCGATTTTTAATCGGTGTCTTTTTGTCAAGGTTTAAATGTGATCAGAAACCAAAACTACCATGAGTTAGAATTCAAGGTTACTGCTGTTTGTGTTACTGCCTTTCCCAGCTGAGTCCATTTTAGAAGTAACCGTAACATTAGATTTCATGCTCAGTGTTGATATGGCTACGCAGCTGTACAATGACACAATCCTAAATTTGGCTATGAGGTCTGATTGGCTACGTGTGTAGACCAAGGTTGAAAACTGTATCATAAACTCTGCTGTTCTGTAAATAATCTCTCTCATTCTGACTTATGTTATCGATGCTAAAACTATCTACTGAATAAAGTTAAGCCTTCCACTCTGGTGGACCAGTTTGGTCTAGTGGTTAGGGAGCCAGACTCTTATCTGGGAATACCGGGTTTGGTTCTGCCCTACCCCATGAAGCCAGCTGCGTGACCTTGGACTAGTCACAGCACTCTTCTGAGCTCTCACAGCCCCACCTACCTCACAGGGTGTTTTGTTGTGGGGAGAAGAAAAGAAAAGCTTTGTCAGCCTCTTTGAGTCTCCTTAAATGGGTGGGGTAGAAAAGTCAACTCTTCTTTTTCTTCTTTTTCTGCTCGTGGAATGAACACTTTGTCTTTGATTTCTTGGCTGTAAACTGACTGCCTGAGGTTTGCCAGGAATTGACTAATGTTCTGTCTCCAGTCTGAATCCACTATCTACAATCCTTGACGCTTTTTACTTCCCTCATTCCATTGAATGCTGCACCACCACTATGGGCAATGGAGTGTCCAATCTGACAGATGGAAAGTCGCATCACAGGGATGGCACAGCTTCTGACTGGCCCATCAGGCAGACTGGAAGCAGCTCTGCCAACCCTATGTGGCTTCCGGGTGCCAAGTCCATTGGATGGGAAGCCGCATCCCTGGGATTGCACAGCTTTACTTGAATCTGGAGGCAGCCTTGGCTTCTGCAGGTGAAACCACCTTCCCTGTCTCCACCTCCATTCAATGAAAGCTTGGATTCCAGAACAAAGAGTGGTGCAAGTGGTCATAGGCACTAGCTAGCAGGACTACAGTAGAATCTGGATGGAACCAGATTGGTTTGCTTAACACACCCCTAGCCCAAGCTATTCTAACAGAATTTAGAATATAAAGGGGGAAGATGGCCGTTGGCTAAAGAAAGTTTACACTCTTGCTTTTTACATACACAGTTTTGTTTTGTTTAATTCAAAATTTGTATTTGAATCATAATTTAAAAATCCATAAAATTTTGCTTATCTGTCTTTCTATCTTGGTTGCTGGCACAAATAAATGTTCTTTGATCAATCAATTACTTAACACATGTACTGGTTCTGGTCTACTGAGCAATTTTTGCAGGACACTTTGTTTTATTTAAGGTTAATGACCTTTGTAACACTTTGCCACGTGTGTCGTGGAGTTGTATTTATTACAGATGGTATCAAGTAATTGCACCCTTAGGCATTCATTTTTCAATGAAAATGTTTCACTTACTAATAGAAGAATTCAACTCATTGGGACTCATGTACATAATGTATACACCCACGCTTCTGTCGCAAGGCTTAGTGGCTAGCAATTTAACACCACTCTTCCCCTTGTTTCTTATCAGTTAGATCTAAGGAGAGTGTAATTGAACTTTGCCCAATAAAGTGTAAGAATCTTGTTTATTGCCTTCCAAAGATTCCAGTCTAGCAGTGGTGAAAGGGCTCTTTGGGACATTCTTCCTGTTCAACGATAAGTATAATGTTTTAAAAACAAACATACTAGTTATGAATATCAAAGATTTAAATCTTTTCTGTGTTCACCCAGACAAAACCTATCACAGCAGGTGTGGTGCTTGTACAATTCACATGTGCTGGTTTATCTTAAGCCCAGAAAATCATAGCCATGGAAAGTTCTTGGATGGGATTGCACTACCTTTGCAGGACCTGATCTTCAGGCTTGGGCAACCAAACAAGCTGGTGATGTTTCTCTATTAGTAACTTATGCCTCAACTACTTATTAAGCTGTGTAGGGCTACCTTGGAAAGCGGCTGTGTAACTTAGGGATGTGTACGAATATTCAAAGACATTCAAAATTTGATTGAATTCATCCAAATTTCAACATTTGAATTCAAATTGAATGTCCATAAATTCAAATTTAAACGTTCAAATGAATTTCAAATTTTTGAATCTGTTTGTTTGAATTATTTGGACATTTGTGCGGGTTTGTACATGATGCATTCTTGTACGTACGCATCTTTCCTGCATCCGTACACATTTGTACGGATCCGTACGAGATGAAAACAAGTTGCATATGTAATAAGTACGGGATGCATACAGATGTGTAGGGGATGTGTAATGATGCATACAGGCACATATGAATGTTGTCAACATTCATAAGTGCAAATTTGAGCTGAAAATTCAAACATAGATTCGAATTTACTTAATTCAATTCGCATTTGGGTAAATTCAAATTTGAAAGATTTGAATTGAATTTTTGGATATTTGATTCGAATGGAATTGAATCCCAAAAATTGCATTCGTGCACACCCCTAGTGAAACTAGTGTTAGCAGCACGGCTTTTGACAAGAGAGAATTATTAGATGCTGCTGATGAAATGCATACCTTTTTATCTTCAAACTCCTAGTGCAATATTGAAAATAAATTAAATTACAATATTTTAATCTAACAGCAGTCACTGTGCAGTGTTCTCTTTCTGGCCATGGTCACATCTTCACTTTAAACGTCCTATGGTCCGTCTTCTGTTCACACCACTCACACTTTTTCAGTTCTTCCATTTTATTTGTGAACTTTCCATAATAAAGAGGTCCTAGAGTCTTTGTGTGGCATTGGTTTCATGCATGCTCAGAAGCGAGTGATGTAATTTCCCATATTTCAGAGGCCCTTCTGGAGAAAGTATGCATTCTAATGTTCTGAAGATAATCTGTAAACGGTGATTCATATTTGACATACCTGCATGTACCTGGGATTTTAAGGCCATTTCTTGATTTAGTTATTTTATCCATTAAAAAGGAAGCTTGTCAAAATTCTCAGATTGGCAATTTTCATCCTGTGACATTGCCAAAGGAAAGGTCAAGTCTTGGTCTTGCTGTATTATTTAGTTGTCATGGAAAAGTGAAACCAAACAGAACTTTTTCCACTCTCTTGACCTTCCTCCTCAGCCAGTTTTCTCCAGAAGTTCCAAAACCTTAGTTAAACTATTGTTTACTCTCATCCTGACCTTCCATATGCCCTTAGGGATACCTTTAGAAAAAAAAAAGTCCTGTTCCAAAACTGCTAAATTGCAGCAGTTAGGCTTGACTAAACATAGGTCAAAAACATAGGGCAGTGTTTTAATTAAAATGAAAAAGAAGAAGAAGAAGAGTTGGCTTTTCTGTTTCGCTTTTCTCATCCATTTAAGGGGATACAAAGTGGCTGACAAAGCTTTCTATTCTTCTTCCCACAACAGAACACCCTTCGAGGTAGGTGGGGCTGTGAGAGCTCAGAAGAGAGCTGTGACTAGCCCAAGGTCACCCAGCTGGCTTCATGGAGGAGGGTGGAATTGAACCTGGAATTCCCAGATAAGAGTCTAGCTCCCTAACCACTAGACCAAACTGGCTCAAAAGAGTTGATTTGGAAGGAATTTAGAGCTTTCTGAGATTTTAAAGGAAGAAAATATAATACGTACACAATATAGTAAAGAACAGAAAAATACTGTATGGTTAGAGACTCACCATTAAGGGACAGTAGGATGTGAAAACCCTATTTAATCTAGGGTCTAATTACCCATTCACAGCAGACTCCAAAGTCTGTTATCCAAATTTCTGTCTCAAAGTTTTATTTTTGCTAAGTGAATCCATGTAAATGAATGAAAACGCTTTAAGACTTTAGTTAGCCAGAGAGAAGGAAAAAGCAATGTAAGAGAAAACTCTGCAGTAGGGATGTGCATGAATACTTGTAACATTTGAATATGAATATTAATGTTATAACATTTGTACACTGACATTTGTAAGAATACCAATGTTTCGGAATATCTGTATGAAGCTTCGGAACATTTGTGAACTGGGGAGGTGGGAAAGCGGCTGCGCCAGTCACATCTGTAATGAACCCAGAGCATACTTGACATGGGTTCAAAGTAGATTCAGGGTGGACTTGATGCTTTCAGAGTGGATATGTTACAGGATACATATCAGACACATATTGGATATGTATGTGTTCATATCGGATATTCGTACAAATTCATACAAATACATTCATATCGAATAGCATCCTCCCACATTCGAAGGGAATCTATTTGAACAAATACAGAATTTCTAACTTTTGATTTGATTTGAACTCAGCCATAGTTATTTGGGGCATCTTGTCACCATAAATCAGTGGTTCTCCGCCTGTGGGTCGTGACCCCTTTGGGGGAGTCAATCTACTCTTTCACAGGGGTCATTATGAAGTAGCAATAAAAATAATTTTAAGGTTGGGGGTCATCACAACATGAGGAACTGTATTAAAGGGTTGCCGCATTAGGAAGGTTGAGAACCACTGCCATAAGTCATCATTTTACAGAAATCCTTTATATGTATAATGAGTGAAGAGAAAGAAGGAAACATATATTCCAGCCTCTTCCCAATTGGTCACTATAACAGTTCTTCTTAATCTTAATTGTTCTAATTTTTTTCAGAAACACATTTAATTTTTTTTTTGCTTTTTTTATCCTACCCTATATCAGAAGGCTCAGGTGGATGAGAGCAATACAAAACAAAATGGCAAGATACTAAAATAATAACTGAATGTGTGGAGGTGAAGATCATCCAAAAGCCAGATTACATTAAGCGTGTTGTTAACAATTTTCTGAAAGTGTTAACTGAAGGTGCTTGTGGTTGGGGCTATTCCATAATCTGAGGCCCACTACCAAGAAGGCCCTATCCCAAGATGAGAGATGTGCATGAATATTCAAAATATTCATTATTCATAAGAATTCATACAGATTTGGACATTTGTATATGAATCGAATGTCCAGTTGTTCAAATTTCCGAATCTAAATGAATACAATTATTTTGCGCTATTTGTACGAATAATTCAGACATCCGTATGTGTACGGATACGTACGCATCTTGTGCATATCCATACGCATCTAGAAGGATATGTACAGGATGCATACAGGATGCATACTGGATGTGTCCGGATACATACCAATGTGTATGCGATGTATGTACAAGATATCCATGGAGATATGGATGTATTCGTATTGAATCGAATGTCCATTCATTTTTTCATTATTTGGATACATTTGAATTTTCAAATATTCAATTCATTACAAATCGAATTCAAAAATTGCATTCGCACACACCCCTAACTATCTCAAGTACTGAAGGAGATGGTACCATCAGGAGATAAATGAGATATAATGGTTTGCAAAATGTAGTGAATCGATGGATGAAGAAGTTTGGAATCTATCATTTGCTCTAAAAATGTCAAGTACAGAGTATATTTTGCTAAGGTTTGGAGAAGTGGGTTCCAGTACCCAGTGAGATACTACGATATCATTAGTATAGGAAAATGGCATGTTGGATTCTGCCAGAACAGCAGAATATCCTCTACAAAATACATACTGTAGTTGTTTACTCTGTTTATATAATTCTAAGTGATTGTTTCTTTTCTTTAGGTCTTTGTTTCGGAGCCAGGGAAGGTCAGTCAAAAGGTGAAAGTGTGGATATATGAGTACTGGAACTTCACAGATTCTATTGCTATCGTCTTGTTTATGACTGGTTTTGGCTTGCGGTGGGCGATGCCTCCACTTCAAACAGCAGGAAGATTAATTTACTGTTTGGATATAGTATTCTGGTATGCCCGGCTCCTTGATTTCTTTGCGGTGAATCAGCATGCAGGACCTTATCTGACAATGATTGGGAAAATGGTAAGCACTCAGCTACAAGGTGGCTTTCCCTACTGAAGACCCCCCCCCCTTTTTTTCAATGGGAGTAGTTCATATGAGGTACAGATTTTAGCAGCATGCAATCTGGATCTTCACATATTGAATATTGAATATTATCAGTCATATATGAAGTCTGGATGCATCCAGATGGGGTGAAAACAGTGTCATTATGACACTGCTATTGGGGGGAGGGTTGTTGCTTACGTATTGTAGGTAACCTCATTGTAGTCCCACGTTTTTGTCTCTAGAAAGTGCTAAAAGCAGTTCCTGGAAAACTCAGCACTTGTAGAGGGCTTTCCAGCTTTAGGACTTTTTAGTGATGGACTTACTTTTCTGGACAGAGCAGCTCACATGTGCAGAGGCTGAAACAACTAACCACGCATGCACAGATGTGGTCTCGTACACATCCAGGAATTCAGTGGCAGCTAAATTAGCCAGATTGCACATGAACAAAATATGGAAAGACAGTGCTGTCAAAATGATTGCTTTTTAATAGTATATTGGGCTGCTATTTGTTTGTTTGTTTGTTTAAGGCTATCTGCATGATATAACTGGTTTCTTGGGTTAGGGTTAGGGTTGTTAGGCCATTTTATCCAACCTGTCATCTACATTAAAAAGGGTGACTCCCATTTCAAGTTCCTTACTTTGTCAAATCTCCAGATCTGATTATCTGAGGAATAAAAATTCAGAAGCTGTAGGGTTCTGCTAGCTGTAATAACTATTGGCACCGATAATCCTTACCTAACCAGCATTAAACAACAACAAGAAGAAAAAAAGCAAAAAGCCTTTCAAAGGCCTCCAGGTGGCAAGAGGCATCTATGCCAAGAAAACGGCACAGAGATGCATAGTGATAACCATGCAGATGTCCCAGCAGTCAACCAGAAATTTGTTGTGACTCAGTGGTACCACAACATCAACAATATGGTTTTAAGGTTTTTTTTGGGGTGGGGTGGGGTGGGGTGTGGAGGGCTTGAGGCATCAGATTACAATGTTGGGTTTCTTTTGGGTCCTCCTGCACCTGCTACAGCCTCCCTCAAGATCCTTCTCCTGAAGGCTGAATGGTTTAGATGATGTTAGGAAGCCAAAGTAAGACTTCCATATTGGACTAACCAAACATCAGATCATCGGGGTGCTCTGGAGCAAGGGCCAGATGATTATAGCAGAGTCACATGAAGCTTTACTTTTTTGCCCTGTGAAGAACTTAGAGGTATAGAACCTGAAGAACATTTCCTTCAGTCCTCTTTTTGAGCTACTAATACCAATGGTTTCTGAGGCTAGTTAACTAGAAGTTGACCACATCCTTGTTTTAGCAGTCCCAGCTGCAAGACTCATATTGCTGCTGGCAGTATACCCATTTCTGAGGCCCACTCTGATACATTTTGCAAAAGCCAGTAGCAGACGGTAGTGATGCGTACAGCTTCTGTCATGCATTTTTTGTTCTCTTTGGCATTCATTTAGCACCAGTACAGCACTGCCCAAACATGGGCCTTTTTGCACTTGCTGGTCCGACATGGCAAACAATTCCATACCAGGCCAACAAGAATTCAGTTAGGTAGTAAGGCAACATCTGAGACAACATCTGGTGCAGGAAGGCTGCCGCCACTCCCAGTCAGCTGTGGTGATGGTCAGGGGAGGTTGCACCTTACGGGTGAGCAAACTGGACTTACTAGGAGGTAAGTACAAAAGCCACTTAGTTATAGGTCTCGGCAGAAATAACACCCCTTCATATGATGGTGTATTATTTTTTCTGTTTTGTATGATAAAACTAAGTTTCCTGCTTTAAAACAATGTTCAGTAGGGGTGTGCACGGATATTAAAAGGTATTAGAAATTCGAACAAACCTGCCTGGTTTTGACATTTGAATCGAATGTCCATAAATTCGAATTTAAAGATTTGAACAGATTTTGAATTTTGGATCTATTCGTCCGAATTTTCCAGACATTTGCATGAGTATGGGTTCGTACATGACAAGTGCTTGCAGGTAACGCATCTTTCCCACATCCGTATGCATTTGTATGGATAGGGATAACTACAGGATGCATACTGACGTGTGTGGATGCGTACAGATGCGTACGGGATGCGTAATGATGCATATGTGTCCATACAAATGTTGCTGACATTCATAAGTGCAAATTCGAATTGAACATTTGAATGTATAGATTCGAATTCGCTTAATTTGAATAAAAATTATTTAAATTTGAATTTTAAAGATTTAAGTTGAATTGAATTTTCAGGTATTCAACTCAAATTGACTCTCAAAAATTGCATTTGTGCACACCTCTTATGTTCAGTATCTTCTTCTAGAATAGGAGAAACCTTCACAAGACCCACTCTGAATTACTAGGGTTTTCCAGTTCCTTTCCTTTTATTTATTTCTTTTTTGCTTGTGCTTTTCCCAGGACTTGTGGACGAACTTGTCACTTTGAATGCAAACCATGTAATGTTCAGGTGGTTTTTGTTTACTTTATCAGGGCTTGTGCTATTTTGGGAATCTAGGGCTAACACTAGTAATGTACACATATTTTACAGTATGTTCTCTCATTGTTTATGTGTGAATTTATTAAATTAAGAAGTGCTTCCCATTCTGCCTCACCTGGAAAGCCTTACTATTCTGCCTAATTTTCTTCCTCATGCAGACAGCAAACATGTTCTACATTGTAATTATGATGGCCATAGTACTGTTAAGTTTTGGAGTTTCTCGAAAAGCAATACTTTCTCCGCATGAGCAACCTTCATGGACCCTTGCACGAGATATTGTATTTCAACCTTACTGGATGATGTTTGGTGAAGTATATGCAGGGGAAATTGATGGTAAGCCTGTTTTTACTGAAATAATGTATGCAGAAAAAGGATAAACGGTCAGAGTGAATATTGGTTAGTGCTGTGGAAGAAAAAATCCCAAGTATTCCCCCCCCCCAGAAAGATACAAATTAAAGAGAAAGTTGAAATGTTTGCAGTACTTTCTTAAGAAACTTAAACTTAGTCATATGGGATTTGTATTCTATTCATATGCATTCGTGTGGGAGTCATATGGGATTGAATATTCATATCAAATACGAATCCTGCCACATTCAAAGGGGAGCTATTCAAATGAATACTTGTTTTTTGCATTCTATTCGATTCAAATCAAATACCTATATATATATATATATATTGCATATCTCTCTCTCCCATTTGTTCCTGTGCTAGTTCTAAGCTTTTGCAGTCAATAACTTGAGAAATAGGCCACTTAGAAATCCTCTGAATTTGGGATAAGGTGGTTTCAAGTGTTCCATTTTTAAATCTTTTCCTGTTTTACTACTTGCAGAACACACACACACCAACTAGTGATTGTAGCTTCCCAAGCAGCTTTAACTTTTTATTAATAGAATGAGAAATGCCTCTTTAAGCGAATAATCTAAAATCAGTTTTATATGTGGACTCTCTTCTTAAAATTACAGCTTGTGAATTAAATCCAGACTGCCCTCCAGGTTCCTTCCTTACACCATTTCTCCAAGCTGTCTATCTTTTTGTACAGTACATCATCATGGTCAATTTGCTGATTGCTTTCTTCAAGTAAGTAGCTAAGATCTTTACTATTCAGTACACACTTCTACAAGAGACACCCTGTTTAGCTCAGGTACTCCACAGAAATATAGTTTAAAATATTTTCTTCCTAGGACTATAGTAGACAAGTGCCCATGCCAAAGACTTTTAAAATGTGCCAGACTTAGTTGACACAATATTTATGGTATCACACATTGGTTCCTTTCTTAGAAGCAATTGTAGAATGTTCTCATTAGACTCTGCTTATCTTCAGATCTTCAGATCTTCAGACTTCAGATCTTCAGACTTCCCTTCTACCTCTCTGGGATAAAAAAAATCTTTATATCATCTAATAATAATTTCTTAATTGATTAAGTGGTTTTGTAAGACCTATGAGTTAAGGTTGAAATGCTTTTTAAAAATTATAATTGCCTGTATTCATTGTAGGGACACTATCCCCATATGTCAATCCTATTCTTTACCCACCTGATTTTGAGCTTGTATTATTGCTGCACAAAGAAGAAGACATTAGGGAGGGGCATGAATATCCGTAACATTTGTTATTCGTTTGAGTTCATACAATTTGGACATTCATTTATGAATTGAATGTTACGATATTCATACATTGACACTTTGTATGAATACAAATGTTTTGGACTTCTGTGCACATAGTTCAGACATTTGTATGAATACTTTAGGCATTTGCTAAACTAGGGACGTGGGAAAGCAGCCATTCCAGGCAACTGCAATGGATCTAGAGTGCATTCAACATGGATTGAAAACATATTAAAAATGGATTTAGGATACGTTTGTATCAGATACATATTTGTTCGTATCCAATATTAGTGTGAACTCATATGAATACATTCGTATCGCATAGAATCTTATCACGTTCAAAAGCATCTATTCATACGAATATGAATTTCCAAACATTTGTTTCATTACAAATTGAATGCCAAAAAACACATTCATGCACATCGCTAGGAGACATAAGTAATTGCTTTGACGAAGGACATAGTATATAATTCGGTGTCCGTTTTGAATCTGCTTACAATTTGAACAATTTCTAAAAACATTATGAATATAATTGCTATTCTTAATTAGAAGTATCTGTCACCTCAGGTGTCTTGGGGGACAGGGGGTGCAGTCTCCGAAGTTGCCTTCGGAGATTATCAAAGGCTCCAAAGTCCCTCTGAAGGCAACTTCAGAGATTAGCACAGGCTTCGAAGACAAACCCCTTAAGAGAGAAGTGCATATTAATTAGCTCCTTGCTTGCATCTCTCCTGTGAGCACTGATGAGTCACCCTCATTAATATGCACCTCTTTCCATGCCTGGAGGTAACAGGCAGCTCCCAAGTCAGCCTCATTAATATGCACCTCTTTCCATGCCTGGAGGCAACGGGTTTCTCTGTGAAGCCTTTGCTAATCTCAGAAGTTGTCTTTGGAGGGACTTCAGAGCCTTTGCTAATCTTCGAAGGCAACCTTGGAGGGATTTTGGAACTGCCTTCAGAGGGACTCCAAAGTCTTGACTTTGGGGCACCCCCCATGGGTACATCCCCCCCGAGCCTGTTCTAGACCCCATTGCTGGATTGTAGTGGAAACAGGTTCCCTACAATCCAGATTTTAAGGCTGAAGACCCCATTGTAGACCCCTTTAATGAGGTCTACACGAAATCCGGATTATAGGTCCTGAAGGACTCATAATGATCCGGATTTACCTAGCTGTGGTGGAAACAAATGTGTCCCTAATGGGGTCTGTAGTGGAAATGGGGTCATCCAGCTCTCAGCCAAATGGATCCTTAATGGGTCCTTCAATGGGTACTTAGTGGCAGTGGAAAAACACCCTTAATTCCTTCACTACTTTGGATCCCTTAACACATTTACCATTGCTTGATTACCTTCATTTAACTGCTATATTGTGCATGGATCATATAATTTTAAAAGAGAATTTAATAAATTGTCATAAGAATCTCAGTTTTTTGTGCCTTCTCTGCTTTTCCAGTAATGTTTATTTTGATATGAAATCCATTTCCAACAAGCTCTGGAAATACAATCGTTACCGCTATATCATGACCTATCATGAAAAACCATGGCTACCACCTCCTTTTATCATACTAAGTCACATTGGCATCCTTATCAGTCACGTCTGCCACCGTCGGCTGCCAAATGAACTGGACCAGGAGGAGGAACATGTTGAACTGAGTAAGCAACTTCTGGGGTTTCTGATATTTTTTCCCCATGAATCAAAGGGTAGGTTGGTAGAGTAGGTACAAGGTCAAGCAAAATGTCACAGAATATTGAAAAAGCCTTAAGATTATCCAGAGTTCTTCTCCAGGAGAGATCTTCTGAGCAGGCAAAGGAGGTAAGAAAGTGTCATAAGGAAGAAGTAAGAGATGTGAAATAATAGTTTGTAGGTGTTGTGTAATTATCTGGTTGATGTGGAGGAACATAAAGGGGTAGAACATCTGTCACTAGGAATTAAATAAGCCATTTACATTAGAGAAGCACCTCATTTCTTTTGTAGATTGGAAACAGAAATAAGAGAAACCTGGAGCTACAAATTAATTTGAATGGTTTCAATAGATAAAAAAGTATTTAGAAATAAAAAAGGGGGGGGGCTTTGCCTAGCTTTTGACATGCTATGCATAAAGTTACCACTGATCCTGGTTGATGCCATTAGAGCTGTGATTTGAGTATGCAGAACTTGTCCTTGAAGCAGCATGTTTCGGATGACCCATTTTGGAAAGCACATAAATGGCTTCCTGGCACCATTTCCTGTGCTTTCCAAGTTCTACCAGCCAGAAACATCAAGTGGCTTTGAAGTCAGTACAACCCAGATGTGGGTGAGGGCATGAGTACAGGTGTGCTTTTAAGGCCAGGAGTGCTTACCTGCAAGCAGTTCAGCCCTGAAATTTCAGGGACCACCACTGTGTGACTCCCGTCACTGTGTATTGCTGTCCGATGCCATCCTGACAGTGTTCAACATCCTAACTGAACAAACTCTAACTATTCTGATCCATGAAGTTTAAAGTTATTGACATTTAAGTAGTAGGCTCATTGGTCCTTCATGCACAATATACATTTTTATTATTTAACTAGTAATGTACAAGTCATATGAAAATAGCACCATCCAGTGGAAAATAACAGCAAAAATTCAAATGCAAAAAAAAAAAAAGATTTATTCAAGGAATCATAACACAATAGATGACTGCTGGATCAGTCTCTTGGATTTATCAATTTCTGCTGATAATATATTTATGTGGGTATTGCAAGCATTTTTAGCATATGAGCAGTTTGCAGATTGTGAGAAATATGCTCTAGGATGCTATGAATTGTTAAGATTGGAAAATACTGTATGTGCAGAAGCCAGGAAATGCAAATTTCAAAAAATAAGCTATTAGTTTGTGAATTATTGCAGTTCCATTCAATGACTCCATTCATGTACATAAAGCTCATTGATTCTTTTCAGTTCTATTGAATTTTGCTTTTTTCAAGGGTAGCATTGCAGCTGCTCATTTAATGGATAAATGATTTCATTACCACACCCAGCTGTAGGTCAGTTTTATTTTTTGCTGCCAAAATAACACATCGGTGAATACAACAGATTGTTGCATAAGTTTTAGAGATGTGCACAATTTTTTTTGACATTTATTCAAATTGAATTGAACACCCAAAATTCTGTTTCGATTTGAACCTTTTAAATTTTAATTTAACAATATCCAATCTGAATTTACCAAATTTGAATCGATTCATATGTGCAGATTTGAATAAAAAATTTGAATGAATGTCGACAACATTCATATATGCATGTACGCATCTTCCCTACATCCGTACACATCTGTACGCATCCGTACACTTCCATATGCATCCTGTAGTTATCCCGTATGCAACCAGTTTTCGTTCCACATGGATCTGTATAAATGCGTACAGATGCGGGAAAGACGTGGATCTTGTAGCATCATGTACGAACCCATACACATACGAATGTCCAGATAATTTGAACAAATAGATCCAAAATTCGGAATTCAATTTGAATGTTTACATTTGAATTTCAGGTGATTCTATTTGAGTTTCAATGTCAAAATTTGCCACATTTGATTGGATTTTGAATGCCTACAAATATTTGTGGACATCCCTAATAAGTTTACCATCTGGCCCTACTTGTTCCTCTCCTGCATGTACTACTTAATAGGGAAGTGCAAAATGACATTCACCTTCACAAATTTGATCATATATTTTGAATTTGTAAACATTCACATCAAATCAAAAGTCCAGACATTTGAGTGTCCTAAAATTTGATTGAAATGAAAAAGTCTCCTGTTCACGAATATGAAAACTTTGAGCGAATATCTGTATTTTGCCAAGTTTTGGTTGTGAAAAAGGGCTTTCCAATGGGAAAAAAAGATAACAAAAATGTTTGAGTGAAAATATGAATGTCCAGATATTCAACTTAATGAATCTGCAGTGAAACAAATTTTTAGATGTTTGATTAGACAGAAAAACAAATGTGGTTTTTGTGTGTGTGCCTATCACTACTACCTAATAATTTATTATGTTCAGCACACATTTAGTAACATAGATAATACAGCCTTGAGACATTCATTGCTGTGTTCAAAGCCTTTTTAAAAATGTTCTCTAGAGCTGTACCTAAGTGAAGAAGAACTTAAAAAGCTTCATGATTTTGAAGAACAGTGTGTGGAAATATATTTGCATGAGAAAAATGAAAGTCTGCATTGTAGTGACAGTGAAAGGATCCGGGTGACGTATGAGCGGTAAGAGAGTACTTCTTATAATCCTATTTGTTTTAATGCGGGCATAGAAGAAATGATTGCATAAATCATTGCTAGTACTTGATACCAAGAAAAAAATACAGTTGGCTAATATTAGCAAACTTGAAACAAAAACTTTGCAAATGCTTAGGTCATTAACTATAATGTGCTCTATTCAGACACATACATAAAAATCTAAGTAGGGCCTGCTGAATCAGGCTACAGCCCAACTGGTGCAGCATGCTGGCTTAGGCTGTGATCACACTTAGGGTTTAATCCAGCTTCAGTCCACTTTCAGAGTGAGAGAATACATCAGCACAGCAATAAGCTGTTTTCTTTCAGTGTTAAAAAACTCAGAAAATCCTGTTTTGAGATAGGTAATGTGGAAAGAAAATTACTGGTCACTTTTCTGATGTGTTCTCTTGCTCTGGTCTAGTGGTTAGGGAGCCGGACTCTTATCTCAGAGTACTGGGTTTGATTCTGCCCTCCCCCATGAAGCCAGCTGGGTGACCCTGGGTGAGTCACAGCTCTCTTCTGAGCTCTCACAGCCCCACCTACCTCAGGGGGTGTTCTGTTGTGGGGAGAATAGAAAGCTTTGTCAGCCACTTTGAGTACCCTTAAATGGGTGAGAAAAGCAGGGTAGAAAAGCCAACTCTTCTTCTTCTTACAGGGTTTTATTTTGTGGGGAGAAGAATAGAAAGCTTTGTCAGCTGTTTTGAGTCCCCTTAAATGGGCGAGAAAAGCAGAGTAGAAAAGCCAACTCTTCTTCTTCTGAATGTCGACTGAAGCTGGATAAAACCTTAGGTGGCATTTTTAGCAGAAGATGAAGGCAAAACCTTCACCTGTTCTTGAATCCCTGCAAATGGCTTTTAGAGGCATCCTGCCTGTCTCTCTAACCTGGAGGCAGTTTTAGTAGCCACTAATGCACCAAACCTCCATGTACTCAAACCTGAAGTCATATGCAATATTGCAGCTTAAAGGCACATTGTTTTGGATCTTTCGTATATTACTCGTTCACACATTTTTATGCAACTCTTGAATTCAATAAATCTCAAAGCAGTTTACAAAGGGGAGTCCCTAGTTATGTGATGAGGACCATATTAAATATATGGTATCTGTCAGGTTTGACGTAGCAATGGGCTGCGGATTTACTATTCACTTAGTTTTTACATTCATCTTTGGAATGCTTAATATAATGAAACATATGTGATTTTGATTTTTAATGAATATATGAATTTGTTGTCCCCTTAGAGTTGAGGAGATGTTTGCACAGCTGAAGGAAGTGCATGAGAAAGTCTTTTATATCAAGGATGCATTAACTGCCCTGGACAATCAGTTGGGACATTTACAGGATCTCTCAGCATTAACCATTGATACTCTGAAAGTCCTATCTGCTGTGGACACTTTGCAGATAGAAGAAGCTCTTCTGGTGGATAAGAAGCATCAGATCTACAAGAAACTTCCCCATAGCTGGAGCAATGCCACATATTCAGAAGCTTTGGATAGCTTGAAAAGTGTTAGCAACAAGAAGTATAATTACTACAGCATGCCCCCTTCACTTCAAAAGAATGAGTGGTCATCAGGGAAGCGTCACAGCCTTTTGGGTACTATGGATGGTACCATCAAATCAATAGATAAGTATCATGGTCAGGAAATTGAAAATGATACTCTAACATCTGGGATTTCTTCAGACTGTAAATCAACTCCTAGACATGGGCAGTTTTTTCCAATTCCTTCTGGCCAGCCAGGGGCCTGTCTATCTGAAGATGCTGGCTTAAGTTTAACCTTTTCGAGCACGCTGAGTGAGCCTAAAGATGATGACCTGAAATCTGGGTCCCAAACTAAGTGTAGCGGCAATACTGCTGCTCAACCACATCTCCACCATGTGGCAGAAGAAAAACCAATTCTCCATCAAGGACACAAACTGCAATATCCACCTATGAAGAAAGCAAAAGAGACTGCAGTGATGAACTATATGACTCTGCAGACATCTAATATTTTCAGTGAGATCCCTCCTCCATTGCATCAACCCCAGGAGGAACCAGAAGGAGGTTATGTGAATTGGGGATTCTTGGGAGACGACAATAGAAGAGCTTTTAGTAGTATTTCAGGGCAGCATAAATGCACATATGTCACCCAAGATAAGGACTGCTGTTGGAAACCTCAGCATGCACAGATAAAGGAATCAAAATCTTTTTCCAATAGTTCTGACAGGTCAGGGTACAGCAGTGACAGCTCACAGTCTCCTCTCCCCTTCCAGCGTAGCAGATCAGTCTCAGTGAATCCACTCAAGAAGAACTGGCCATTCAACAAATGGAGTGGCTTCTGGTCCCGTAAGACTGAAAAAGCACAGAAGACCAGCAAAATAAAAGGCAATTATTTTTCTAAATAACTGTGTGTAATTGCTACTTGATTTTGTTTTAGCGCTGCTGTTCTTCCACTGTGGCCACCTCCAGATAGTGGCAGGCGACCCTGGTAGGAAGTGATACTGCAGGAAATTGCTTTCCCAGCATCTATCACTTCCTAGAGCTGTTTTTACACATTTTTGTAATGCACACATATGGGTATTTGGCTAGCACCAAGTATCAGAAGAATGTGTGGCTGTATGTTTCAAGCTCCATGCATGTGTGGTTGCTCTGTCCCCAAGGTAAGAAAAGGCACTATTGTTTGAAACCCCATGACTAGTGCTGGGTTGCCCATAGCAGCATCATAATGGCACTATATCCCCCCCATCCCAGGTCTGGACAAGGTCTATGTTGGGTTGGATTGCATAGTGTGTATGAGAGACAGGGAGGGAGGGAAGGAGAGAGAGTTAAATATCCATATTACTTGTGTATTTTGATATTATTATTTTGCAAAGCATTTATATTTTTTTTAATTGGGCATTTTCAACCTACACTATGAGGGTATGGCATGATTTTCTTACAAAAGGCAGGATATGCAATTGATAATGTGTTGAATAGTGATTTATTTAGCTTGTTTTGTGCAGTCAATGGAGATTTGAATAAACAAATTTAACCCTAACCCTCAACACAAATACATTTTTTAAAAAATATATATCTACTGAACCCTTATACCAGGGCTGAAGTTTGGCCAGTCAAAATACACCAGTAAAATTTTCAGCATGTGCTCTTGGAAGCAGCGCAATCAATTAGAATTCAATTAGCCCAGGCAATCTGAACATGAAATATTGTAGAAATTGCTTAATATATGGATTTAATTGGGCTTCTCCTGTTACTTTCAGAACAGTTAAAATGTGTTGACCCACGGCAATCAGTGTGGGGAAGATCAAGCCACGGTAACAAAGAAAGGAGATCTTGGAGGAGAAAGCGGAAAACTCTTCAGGTGCCGGTAGGTTCTGCAGAATTAGAATATTCTAGAATGGTTTAGTCAGCTTATTTTATTATCAGTAGATTTTTTTTTGTCAGTTTAATGAATGGGGGGTTGAGATGTGCATGAATATTCATACTACTTGTTATTTGTATGAATTTGCATGACTTTGAACATTCGTAAATGAATCAAATATCTGGACATCTGTAAATAGATGAATGTTTCAGACATTCAAACAAGTAGTTCAGACATTTGTTTAACAGGACGGATACGTATGCATGCCATATGTATCCGTATTCATCCTGTACATATCCGTAAGAATGCCCAGTTCCTAGCCACACTGGCAGCACTTCAGAGATGGATGGTTAGTAGTCATTAGTTTGTATGGATGTGTGTGTAATATTTCCAAGGTGTTTTGACTGCTATGAGAGCTGTAGTCTTTCAATGGGTGTTTTTCCACTGTCACTAGAAGTACCCATTAAGTACCCATTAATGGGTACAAAAATGCCATTACGTACCCATTAATGGGTACTTTTAGTGACAGTGGAAAAACACCCAATATCTAGTAATTCTTCAATGTTTGGCAGTACTTGTGCAGGGATTCTGGTGGTGGTGGGGAGGCTGGACCATGTAGCAATGGGATCTAATGGATCTAAAACTAGTTTCTGTGGTGACAAGTTCTCAAAACCCTAGTGGCTGATGGGTAAAGTCCTTTTGGACTTGCCTAACATCCATGCTTTTGGTTCTGAGAGTTTTTATTCATGTGATTGCCTGGTTGTCTTTCATGCCACCATCTTGTATTTGATTGCACATTGAATTTAAATGTATAGGCCTGTATGATAGGCTTCTTCTATTTAGTATTGATTTTTGCAATATTTATAATATTTACACACACACACACATACACACAAAACATAGTTAGTAGGGATGTGTATGAATATCTGAAACATTCAAAATTCGATTTGTACGATTGAACATTCAAATTTGAATCAAAATGTCTACAAATTCAAATTGAAACGTTCAAATGAATTTCAAAGTTTTGGATCTATTCATTTGCATTATTTGGACAATTGTATGTGTACGGATATGTACACAATGCACAATTGCATGTACGCATCTTTACTGCATCCATATGCACTTGTACAGATCTGTATGGGATGCGTACGAGATGCGTACTGAACAAGTTTGCTTAATTCTAATCGAATGTTGGTAAATTTGCACACCCCAATAGTTAGTCTCAACTGCCTCCAAAATCCTGCTATTGCACCATTAAAGAGGGAATGTTGTTGTTGTTTTTCTCTCTACAGGTGATTACTGTGGATGGTTGCCCCCAGACCACCCAAGTGAGCTCTGAGCCTCCTGAGACCAGATCTGCGGGAGCTGAGCAAAAACATAAGACAAACTGGCTTACTGTGTCTCACTTCAGTCAGCCAAGTATGTAAACTTAAGCACATCAAAGTACACAGGGAAATTGGTGGCAAAATCCTGTGCCTAAGGTTCTTTTGGCTAGAACAAATGTATAGACAAGTCTGTGAAAGTTATTTCTGAAGAACTGTGAGTGCTCTGACTTTCAGCCATAAGATCTATTAAATACAGGAATGCCATTGCATTGTACATGAACCGAATGGTAGGACATATGTACATGAACATTCGTACAAATACAAATGTTTCGGGCATTTGTACAAATAGTTTGGACATTCGTACAGATAGTTCAGACATTCGGTAATCTGGGGAGATGGAAAAGCCGCTGCGGTAGTCACTTCTGCAACGAATCTAGATTACGTTCGACATGGATCGAGAATAGATTAAAAGTGGATTCAGGATTTTATGCTTTCAGAGAGGATATGTTATGGGATACATAGGGTGTGTTTCCACTGTCACTAAAAGTACCCATTAAGTACTCATTAATGGGTACGTAATGGCATTTTTGTACCCATTAATGGGTACTTAATGGGTACTTCTAGTGACAGTGGAAAAACACCCAGATACAGAATATGCATCAGATATGTATGCGTTCATGAGGAAACGTATCTAGTCATATTGGATACGTACTGGATATTTGTATGAATTCGTATGAATACATTCATATTGAATAGAATTCTACCATATTCGATGGCTCTGACTCATCCTCTTTTGCCCTAGGCTGAAATAGCCATGGCGAACTTCCCAGGGTGTTATAAAAATACTTATTTTTATGTTGCATTGGTTTGGTTTTATTGTGATGCGGTTGTCCTGTTTCATTAACTGTAACACAACCTTCGATCATATGATAAACTAAGTTGGAAAGTCTCTTATGAATTAAACAACTCCTTTGATATGGCTTACATAGGCTGACAGAAAGTCTGTGTTAATATGTGTACCAGGAAGCTTTTCCTTTTTTATTCAAAGCATAATAAGAAAGTAAAAGAAAATGTGTTTAGACGGAACTTGCATTCTATATATTTCTTTCATACAGTTTTTATACTGCTTCCCATTCAGGGATCTTGAAACAGTTCATACGGTACCATAACCCGAAGAGTCCAACTTCCAAACCCTCGATCCACACAATTAAAATGTATTAAAAGCAGATTCTCCCCGCTCTTCAGCCATGTAGCTTTCTTGATAATCAGGGATGTGCACAAACAAAAATTGTATGTTCAGTTAGCCATCAGACCAAACACTGATTTGTTTGGTTCAGTGACAAACTAGTTCATTGAACCAGTTCATGTTCATTTCTGAAGTTATTCAAAGACCAAAAATGCATGACATGCTTGGAAGGCATCCCAGCACAAGCACTCATTGGAAGTAGGGTGTGCATGAATATTTGTACTATTCATTATTCATACAAATTCACACGAATTAGGACATTCATAAATGAATTGAATGTCCGGTCATTCATAGTTTAGTATTCGTGCAAATACAAATTTTTCAGACACTCGAACAAATGGTTTGGACATTTGTATGATGGTACGGATACGTATGGGATGAAAACGGGATGCAGATGTGTACTGGAATGGTATCATTGGATACGTATTGAATATTCAAATGAATACGTATGAATGCGTTTGTATTGAAGAGAACGTCCAGACATTCAGAATTGCATATTCATATTCATATGAATGTTTGAACATTTGATTCATTAGAAATTGAATGCCCAAAATTGCATTCATGCATACCCCTAATTGAAAGGTTCCAAAGACACAGCAGGAATGCACAATCTAATAATGCTTAGTTCTACTGCCAAACAGCCCTTCAGCTGCTACTGTTCATGTGGGCCTACCTCTGTGTGCTTTCTTACAGGGCCATTTCAGTGCTTTCATTTTTAAAAAATCTGAAAGCACTTTACAAAACAACTTGAAAACTATTAAGAACAACTTAAAAAACCATAAGGTTAGAAAAGTGTTAAAAACAGTAATTAAATACAGTGTATCTAAAAAGTCGTTTTGCCAAGAAATATTGGTTCTATGGTAATAATTTTTTCCACACTGCTAACAAACAGTCTTCACAGCTTGTCTTCTTGTCTTCATGGGTGTTTTTCCACTTAGCACTAAAGGACCCATTAAGGGTCCTTAATGGGTCCTTAATGGGTTCTTAAAGGGTACTCTAGTGCTAAGTGGAAAAACACTCCATGACTTGCTCTGGAAGAAAATGTTTGTTTTATGTTAATGTGTGCACCTTCTATGTTTGTTTACTTGACCAGGTTTGGATCATATCCGTGGTATGCACCAGGCAATGAAGTGTCAGGAAACAGTGAGACACACAGTACAGATCTGTGACTACCTGAGGCAATCGCAAGAAGTAAGTAGCGATGCCATATTATAATGAAAGACAGTTGTTTAGATTTGGTAGATGTACGCCAGTTCATTGATTGTGACACTGTGCTCAGTTTAGTATTGAGCACAGTGAGAAGTTACCTTGAGGAATTTCATTTGGTGCAGGCATCACAAAAAAAATGTTAGATAAGGCATAATTAATTAGTTAGTTAGTTAGTTAACCTTCAGGAATATATGAATAAAGAGATATTAAACTACTGCTATGTAGTGCAGAAAAAGGGTTCTAGAGTGACTTGCAATGGTCAGAAATTAGTTCAGTATCTGAAATTTATACTGTCAGAGAGTAGTGGATGATATTGGCAATGACTCTTTATTAAATATTTTCATCTAATTTATTTGATGATTACTGAATGAAAAAAATGTCAAGCCAAGGAACCATGAGATACCTTAATTTATTATTTCTTTGCTCCCTTTAACGTATCTTAATTCTTCTCAGCTGACCACTTAATTCTTAGTGGAAACCATCCGTCATTACCTCTATTTCTCGTAGATAATAACAGGGCTCCAATCTTTCATAAACGTATCTTTTGTTCTACCTTTTAGTAAATATGTTAGTTTATCTATCTCTACCAAATCAATTTAGTTAACCATTCATTCCCTGAAGGTATCTCCTCCTCCTTCCATTTCTGTGCATATAATAATCTTGCTGCTGTCACCATATATAAAACCAGAGAATTTATATTCTCCAAGCTATCATCTACAATTTCCAACAAAAACAGTTCCAGCCTATATACAATATTTGTCTTTAAGATTTGTCTCATCAGATTATATGTTTGTACTCAATACTTTTTTGCCTTTTCAGAAGTCTGCCACATATGGTAAAAGGTTCCCTCAACTTTTTTACATTTCCAACACTTGGTTGACATATTTTGATATACTTTCCCTAATTTATGAGGTGTTAAATACCATCATCTTATATATTTTTTCTTTTAATAACATACAAGTTGTAAATTTCATACCTTTAATCCACAGTTTCTCCCATTGATCCATCTGAATATAATATCCAAAATTTCTTGCCCATGTGATCATACATTCTTTAACCTGTTCATGTTCCATTTTAATCTAAAGTACCACTTTATACATAATACCAATTGTTCCTCTTTCAGCCTTGTTTAATTTTATTTCCCAATCTTGTTCTTCCCATCCAAAATTTAATTTCTCTTTATCTTTTCTATATATATCCGCTAGTCCATATGCAAATCACTGTATGTTTTTACTCTCTTGATTTAACTGTTCTCTTGTTTCAATATCAAACTCATTAGTATCATCCTTTTTATATAACATATCTTCATATTTAAGTAAGATCCTCCTTCTCCAAACTCTTTTGACCTTCATGTGGTGATACCCAAAGAGGCATTTTCCTATAAAGATTATTTTTATAATTCAAGCAGGTCTTATACAGGGCATTTCTCACAAAATGACTTTTGAAATCTGCATTGACTTTCACTTTTTCATACTACAGATACCCATGCCACCCATACCTTAAACCTTTTCCTTCCAATTGCAATAATCTTTGATCTTTCAGCCAAAACCATTTTGATGCATGGTATAACTTTAGATTTGGTAACCCTAATGTTCCTCTTTCTTTGAAATCTTGCATCAGCTTAAATCTTATCCTTAGCATCTTTCCTTGCCAAATAAATTTCAAAATATCCTTTTGCGAGTTTGTAAAATCCTTTCTGTTATTTATAGTAGGTAAAACTTGAAATAGAAACATCATCCTTGGAAGTAAATTCATCTTTATCACTGATATTTTCTCCATTAGCGTTAGCTGCAAGTTAGACCATTTCAGAAGATTTTGTTTAATTCCTGACCAAGCTTTCAGATAATTATTTGTATACAACATAGTGTTCTGTTTGGTCAAAGTCACTCCTAAGTATTTTACTTTCTTTTCCACCACAAATCTTGATTAAAGTTGAAAAGTTTCTTGTTCTTCCTTTGACATGTTTTTTATTAAGACCTTGGTCTTCTTCTCATTTACTTTCAGGCCTGCAACATTTCCATAAGCTTGAATTACCTTTTTAAATTCTTCAACTGAGTTATTAGGATCTGTTAATATAACCACCACGTCATCTGCAAAGGCTCTTATTTTATATTCTTCTTTTAAAGCTTTAATTCCTTTGATTTCCAGATTTTTTCTGATTGCTTGATTTAAAACTTCTAAGGTCAATATGAACAATAACAGGGATAGAGGACACCCTTGTCTTGTTCCTTTTTGGATAGCAAATTTTTCTGTCCAGTTTTATGTAGTGGTTAGGGAGCCAGACTCTTATCTGGGGATACCGGATTCAATTCCGCCCTCCCCCATGAAGCCAGCTGGGTGACCTTGGGCTAGTCTCTTCTGAGCTCTCACAGCCCCACCTACCTCACAGGGTGTCTGGTGTGGGGAGAAGAAGAGAAAAGCTTTGTCAGCCGCTTTGAGTCCCCTTAAATGGGTGAGAAAAGTGGGGTAGAAAAGTCAACTCCTCCTCTTCCTCCTCTTCCTCTTCCTCCTCCTCCTCCTCCCTCCTCCTCCTTATGTCACTTCAGCATTTATTAGTATCTATGCTTGTTATTTACATTTTTTCCCGCCCTATACCCAAAGGTCTCAGGGCGGATTACAACATATAAAATGAACATATTAAAAGCGTAACATACCCATGTTTTCCCGAAAATAAGACAGGGCCTTATATTAATTTTTGCTCCAAAATAAGTGTTAGGGCTTATTTTCAGGGGATGTCTTGTTTTCCCACTGTAGTATGAACTGTAACTAGGGCTTATTTTTGAAGTAGGGCTTATATTTCGAGCATCTTCAAAAATCCTGAAAAATCATGCTAGGGCTCATTTTGCGGGTAGGTCTTACTTTCAGGGAAACAGGGTATTAAGCATATTAAAACCATGGCAGTGCCTGAATGTGGGGAGGAAAAGGCTGTCCCTTTATGTGTCCCTTTACTTATTTTTTCCAAGTCTAAATAAAGCAATAGTCTCTTTTTCCACTTCCCTTAGGATTTAAATAACAGCGTGATTTGGACTATGAAAAATCGGATGACTACTCTGAGCAGGAGCCATTCGTGAGTACTTTTACTGGCATTTCCTTTGTTTTGTGTGAAAAATAAATTGAAGGACGAATCAACCGGTTCACTGAAAAGCTTTGGACTGACCGTTCTTACCTATTCAAGAATATTTGTGGGTGCATCACTTAGCAACCCCTCTTCTTTGGGTAAAACATATAGCCAAGTCATAACTCTGCACACCTTACGTCTTGGTCATATTCGTTGCTTTGCTCTGCTTTTGCTGGTGTGTCAGCTGAACTCCTGCCTATATAACCACAACCTTCCTAGTCTATGAGCTCATCACTTTTGACTTGGATTATTGCAATCTATGTGATTTGTTTGTTTATTTGGAAGTTGCAGTTTATGCACAAGGCACCAGAATATCTTATGTGAGGCAGTTTGGTCTAGTGGTTAAGGAGCTGGACTCTTTTCTGGGAATACTGGGTTTGATTCTGCCCTCCCCATGAAAGCCAACTGGGTGACCTTGGGCTAGTCACAGCTCTCTTCTGAACTCTCACAGCCCCATCTACCTCACAGGGTGTTCTTTTGTGGGGAGTGATTCAGTAGCTTTAAAATCAAGCACTGAAGTACTTTGCTTTTTCTAGCCTTTGCCAGTTTTCTGGAGAAGAAAGTAGAAACTGGCTGTCACCTGCTATTGCCACCTGCTAAATTTCAAGAGGGTTGCAGCCATTCAATTGCGCAAAAAGAAATCAAGAGCAAGCAAAAATAGTACAGTACCCTGAGAAAGAGAACTGCCACATTAGCCAAAGGGATATGCCTGATAGGTCTTGTATCATATGAGTGATGCCTGACATACCTCAGAAAGGAGGCCATTCTTTAGCCTGGGTGCTGTCAGAGAGAAGACATTTTCACAGGTTTCCATCCCTTTAGCTTCTACTGGAAGCTTTCAAGAGGGCGGCCTCTACAGCTGATATTCATTCAAAGGCTAGAATGTATGGGAGGAGGCAACTCTTTAGGTATGTGTGGTGTATCTCAATCACTTAGGGCACGTTCCCGTAGGGGGGTAAAATCCAGAATGGATTTGGATTCGGCACTGATGGATCCCAGTCCTGAATCCAGCCCGGATTTTCGAACCCCCTGTTTCAACAGGTTTTTTTTTTGCTGACTCAGATTAAAGCCGAGCAAAGGAGGACAGCCAATGGCTGGATAAATGAGGGAAGAGGTGCAGCCTGGCCGCTGGCTGTCCTCCTTCACTCGGCTTTAAATCAAGCCAGCCCTTTCTTTCCCCCTGTTGAAAAAAGGGAGAGAAAAGGAAGGCAGCCAGCCAAGGAGGAGGGTGGTGGTGGTGGTGGTGGCTCACCACGCCACGCTGCACCATTTGCAGGTGTACTTCTTTTGATTACAAAAAAGGGTTTTCGGTGCACTTCAGATTCTTGCTGCAATTCATTCCATTCGACTTAGTCCATTTATTCTCCCATAGAATCTAACATGATGTCTGTCTGATTTCCATTTAACTGAACATGTCTTACTAATGTCCTTGGACAATGGTTTTTATGTGCAATAAACTGATAAAATAAACTGCAAACAAAACATTTTGATGTGAAGAACGTCAGCATTAGCTGCCCTTGACTAAAGCATCATTTGTTTATTGTACAATAAAAAGAGGTCTCAGAGAATTGAATTTCTATTTATCTCTCCCTCCCCCACAATTTGAATGCAAATAGAACTTGAATTTTCCCTCGATAGCTGGGGCCTAGAACATCTTAAGGCCCAGATACATCTAATCTGCTTTCAATTCATTTTCACAATGGGAGATTACGTCTGCACAGCCACAAACTCTTTTCTTTTCTTTCCACATTATCTAGCCTAAGAATAGTTGTTTTTGTTAGATAATGTGGAAGGAAAACTGGTAGAGGCTAGCTACACCTAGGCTTTTAGGTCTTTCTGGAATCAGGGGGTCTGGAACAGAGAAGTCTGCTGATTCTGAACATAGAAAGGCATTGATTGGATTAGCCAATTCCACAATCTTGAAGCTTATGTTAGGTTCAAGGTGGGGCTCTGAGTTCCCCAAGAGTTAGGAACAAATGTTCTCAGCCTCAGAGCTTCCAAAATGCATCCTCTTCAGTAGCCATCAGGGTCTCCTGATCAACACTGTGCTCCTTCTAATCCAGGTAGAAGAAGGGCTGGCTTTTCTACCCTGCTTTTCTCACCCATTTAAGGACTCAAATCAGCTGACAAAGCTTTCTGTTCTTCTCCTCCTCACAACAGACACCCTGTGAGGTAGGTGGGCTGTGAGAGCTCAGAAGAGAGCTGTATCTAGCCCGAGGTCACCCAGCTGGCTTCATGGGGGAGGGTGGAATCCCAGAGAACCCGGTATTCCCAGAGAAGTGCCCGGCACCCTAACCACTAGACCAAACTAGCTCATGGTAGAACATTCCAATGGGGGGAGTAGCCTCACAGATCTTCATTAATGTGCAGATCTATGTAACTCAGAAGACAACCATGGAGGTTCGTAATTGGGATCAAGGTTCTGGGCAGAAATGTCCTTTATCTACCCACTTTTCAGAGTGAGAGACCACATCAAGAAAGGAACAAACAGTGAAATCTACTTTCTTACTGTGAAAGTAGATTGAAGGTGGCTTAAAATTTAGTTGAAATTCTTTGCTTTCCTCCTGGATGGAGCTCGAACATTAGTGATGCCTTATAGATGCAGCTGTTTTGCAGAGAAGCTTCCCCAGCAGGTAGGCAGCCATCAATACTAAAGAAGTAGTGCATACAGTGTGGCCTAGTTATGAGGAACAGGAAGTATAATACAGATAAACTATATAAAAGTGATGGGAATTACATTTTTAAATGAAAAAAAACAAGATTTTACTATCAAATTGATTGCTGCACTTTAATATCCCACATATATTTTACAACTAAGCTTTATCCGTTTCCTCGTGCCTAACAGTTTATATGTATTCATATAGTTATTTCTTTTTCAAGCACATAAAACCTTAACATTTAATTATTTTTCTTAAATAGGTTGAGAAGTATAGATGGAGAGGATGGTAAGATCTTATTGTTTCTTGATTGTTAACAGAATGGTTGACAGATAGGGATATCAATTCTGTTTTTCCAGCTTTATGAATGTTGCCTCATAAATTTACAGAAAACCCTTTAGCATATTCTCATTTCTCTAAAATACTTCTTTCAATCAATCAACATTTATTGCAATCAAAGACCCAAAGAAATTAAAACAACATAGGCTGCATCCATCCAGATAAAAGCTGGGATTATCTTGAGTCTATGGTGGGTTTGCCACACGTTTGTGGCAATTCCCAACATAACCCTGGATATTGCAGCTATATCTTGCAATAGTGTTATTATGGGATAAGCAACTTCCAACCTGGTTCTACATAAAAAAATGAAAGGAGTTACTTGGTCTTGATACTGCTTAGGTGATCCACCATCTTAGGAATGGCAACCATGCATATGGAGGACCAATGCTGGCAATGTATGCACATGGGCAGGGATTGTGCACTTCTGGGTATTTCACATGTTGTGCCATTGTGGGAGTGATGTCCAGACACGTGTAGGGGGGCTCATGAATATTTGAAGGTATTTGAATTCATCCAAATTTCGACCTTCGAATTCAAATCGGATGTCCATAAATTTGAATCTAAAGATTTGAACAAATTTTGAATTTAGGATCTATTCATTCGAATTATCCAGACATTTGTATGTGTATGGGGTCAGAGCAACTCTTGATGGGCTCCATCATAAAAGTCACAGATCAAAACGACATGCTTAACTGATTCAATTATTACAGTGACCAAGAGCTTCTTTTAGTTCAGAGACTTTAATAGTCTGTGGCACTACTTGGCAGCACTGGATGCACCCAGAGGTTCTCAACTGGATTCAGGTCTGAGGTTCATGAAGGCCAATCAATGACCATCAATAGCTTCATCATCGATGAACTGCCTACATACTCTGGCCACATGAAGCCAGACTTTGTTCTGCACTGGTTATCATGTGGAGGTTTGTGTCTCCCTAGAACATCGCTGACACACCACCAAACCAGTCATGCCAGATGATATTGCAAGAAATAGAACTTTCACCACAGCATCTCTAGATTCCTTCATATCTGTCAATGGCGGACCTGCTAATTCTGGTGTTCTCTGGAGAATGTCAATCAAGCTGCATGGCCACGGATTGTGAGCACAGGTCCCACTACAGGATGTTGGGCCCCCGGGTCACCCTCATGCTGCCTGTTTCTGACAATTTAGTCAGAAATGAGACACCAGTAGCCTGTAAGATGTAATTTTGTAGGGCTCTGGCAGTGGTCCTCCTGTTCCTCCTTCTACAGTCCTGTCAAGCTCTCCTCATGTCTTGGAATCTGCTTGAGATTCTGCTGAGCAACACATCAAACCTTGTGAAGGCACGCATGGATGAGCTACCCTGGAGGTGCTAGACTGCTTGTGCAACTGGAATGTTCTGCAGGTACTGCCTCATGTTACCAGAAATGACAAGGACACTAATAAAATGTGAAACTAGAAAAGAATCAGCCAATAATCATAAGGAGAGAATATTGTTCATGGCCATCATCTCCAAAACCTTCTGGTGCACCTGTTGTCACTTTCATTTGCACCAAGGCAGGTGAAATTGATTCATAATCACTTACGCTTCCTAACTGGGCAGATTTGATATCCCTGAAGCTTAAGTTATACTGTGATGCTTAAGTGTTCCCTTAATTTCTTCTTTGAGTCCGCGCACACCACCACCACTAGCACCACCACACACCACTAGGGATGTGCACAAATATGTGTAACATTCAAAACTGGGTCAAATTTTGCTGAATTTGGGCATTCAAACCAAATCAAATGTTAGGCTATTTGTATGATAACATTCAAACAAATACGAATGTTTCCGGACATTTGTATGAATAGTTTGGACATTCGTTAAGCTGGGGAAACGAATCAGATCTGTATCTGTTCATATCAGATACATATCAAATGTTCGTATGAATACGTACAAATAGATTCGTATCCGATAGAATTTGACCACATTCGAATGTGATCTATTCGTACAAATATGGATATTCAAACATTTGTTTCATTTTGAATTGAATGCCCCCCAAAATTTGTGCAGATCCCTACACCCCCCCCCCTCTCCCTTTCTCTTAAAGAACTAGCCCTGTAAGGGACAAGTATGACTGCCCAACATTAAAGAGCCCTTTAACTTCACCGGTCAGAGAAACTGAATGGAGGGCACTGCTCGAAGGCTTTTGTATGAACAGTCATCCAACAGTTAAGCCACTGTAAACTGGACTATTCCAGCCCCTTTGGAAACTGTCCTTATGATAAATAATCAATGCTACCTTTTCTTCCTTAAAAATTCTTGCCCTTTTTTCAAGATCTGCTTCTTCTGGAGTTTCTCCTGAACTTTTACTGAAACATTTTCCCACTAGAACAAATTTGAAACTCTGCTCCATAGTACTGCCATATATATATTTCTGCTTCCAAATGTATAAGCAAATTCTATCGTATAGGGTTTGTTTTGTTTTGTTTTGTTTGGCATGCCCAGGACTTCCTCTCAGAGTGGCAATAGCTAATGTTCATGATTACACACAGCATACCATGCTTGACAAATATCATTTAAGCCCCGATTTTGATTTGCTAGTGTATTGCAGTCCATAATGTGCTGATTTGAACTATGTCGTCTAAATGTATTTAGGACATGGTCACGCCTTCACTTTAAACCTTCTTCAGTCCATCCTCAGGTCTGACTGCTCATGCCCTTTCATCTCTATCCATTTTATTTGTGGACTTTCCACCCTCCACTTGGACTTTCCTGAAGAAGCTGTGGTCATCTATATATCATACCTTAAGAACAGTGAACTCTTCTCTCTACAAAGATTGATTATATGTTATTTAGATTATAGAAGACCAACTAGTCCATAAATGTTTCTTTTACTTATTAGTTTCCCTGTTTGCCTGTTTTAAACCTTACAGCATATTAGATGGCATAGCTTAATGAACCAGCATTACTGGAACATCAATGTGATAATGCAGTTAATGGGATGCATAATGCTTGGGGACGGACTTTGGGATATCATGCCTTTGGGATTCTGTGAAGCATGTTGGGCAGTAAAAAGGTTTTTACTGTTCCTAAAGTGCAATTACCAGCTCTTCATCTTTGGGGAAGTTGCCTGTTGCCTGCCATTCTGTGCTCTTTAGCTTCATTCTGTGCTATTTTATTGATAGCTTACATTGCTTACATAATTCTTCTCCACAGAATATTAACGAGTCATTTTGCTTCATGACAGTCTTGAATGCTCACAACAGTACTTTTATTTGTGATTCAAAAGAATAATCTTTTTTAATCTGACCAAACATTTCAGAAACTTTGTCCTCCTTAAAGTCTCCCCAAGATCTTCATCATCATTATTCAGGTAAGCAGTGGGTATCTAAATGGAGGATAAATCTTCCATTAGTTGATAAGCATTTTAATTCTTCTTTCCTGTCATTCTGTGAAATATTCACTTTTAAATAGTTCAATGTCAACTGAGCCAGGTTTGTCTAGTGGTTTGGGAGCCAGACTCTTATCTGGGAATAGCGGGTTTGATTCCGCAGTCCTCCATGAAGTCAGCTGGGTGACCTTGGGCTAATCACAGCTCTCTTCTGAGCTCTCACAGCCCCACTTACCTCACAGGGTGTTGTGGGGAGAAAAACAGAAGGTTTGTCAGCTGTGTTGAGTCCCCTTAAATGGGTGAGAAAAGAGGGGTAGAAAAGCCAACTCTTTTTTTTTCTTTTTCAACTGCAGTATATTAAGATTATTCATAACTCATAGCTCCAGGAAGGTTAAATTTATTTTATTATTTTAGTATTACCTTCTGCATTGGCAAAATAATTCTGGAGATAGCCAAAAGTACTCGCAAGGAATAAATAGCAGTTTCATAGCTAAAGACTGTGCAAGGAAATGAAAACGTCTCGAAATGAAATGAAACACAGATGCAACAGTTCGTTAATATCTATTGCAGCTCACCTAAACATATGGCCTTTATTGCATGTTAGGAACATTAGAATAGCCCTGTTGGATCAAGGCATAGTTCACCTTGGCCAGTATCCTGTCTGACACAGTGGCCCACCCACCCAACTGCTTCTGGGCACTTCTAGCAGAAGACAGAAGTAAAGCCTTCACCTGCTCTGGATGCCCTACAAATGGCCTTAGAAGCATTCTGCCTGTCTTTTCAATCTGGAAGAAGGACCTAGGCATCCATTTTGGAGGAAGAAGAAGAAGAAGAAGAAGGAAGAAGAAGGAAGAAGAAGGAAGAAGGAAGGAAGAAGGAAGGAAGAAGGAGGAAGGAAGGAGGAAGAAGAAGGAGGAAGGAGGAAGAAGAAGAAGGAAGGAAGAAGAAGAAGGAAGAAGAAGAAGAAGGAAGGAAGAAGAAAAAGAAGAACTTTTGATCTCCACCCTACAATTACTAATAAGCATTTCAGTGATTTGTACACCAATCACAGCAAAATAATAACTATTTTCTGTGTGGGGAAGACAAAAAGAAAAGTGTTGGATTTGCCACCAGATGTCCCTGTAGTCCACATTAGTTCTTCTATTTTTCACATGAGGCTTTTCAAAGTGTGACTGATATGAGCATACTTACAGATTATTCCAAAATTTTGATATACATCAACAGAGGCTAATTCTCACCTTATTTAATCCCAGTGAAACTATCAAGCCAACAAACTTCCTGTAATTAGCCCTTGCCATCTATCCTGGCATCTTTCAGATTCTGCCTTCATCCAATGTGGTTTTAATTTCAATAATATCTTGATTGTATTTTGGTTATGATTTTATTCCTTTTAATCTTATAACACCCCCTCCCCCAGCACTTTGAGGCAGTAAAGGTATAAATTTAAGTAAATAATTAACAAATCAAGTATTTCACTCCTTCAACATGTGAGTGAAGATGACCATTTCTTGCTTAACATATCCCTGGTAATGTTAAACCTAGGCTTTAGGACACAAACTCCATCCTGAGGAATGAATATTGCTGGCCATTGATAGGATACCTGGTTCCTTAGGGCTATGGAGAAAAAAATGTGCTTAGTCCATCTCAATTCCAACTTGTCCAACCAGACTTGGGATGTTTTTCCACTGGCAGAAAGTACCCATTTTTGCACCCATTAAGAACCCATTTGGGTGTGAGTCGGATGACCCCATTTCTACCACAGCACCCATTTGGGACACATTTGTTTCCACCACCACTGGGGAAATCTGGATCATATGGGTACATCTCAGCTTTTAACCTAGAATTTCTGTAGACCCCATTAATGCGGTCTACAATGGGGTCTTCAACCAGAAAATCCAGATTAAAGGGAGCCAGTTTCCACGTTAGTTTGGCAATGGAGTCTAGAGGAGGCTAGGGGGAGGGGCACCCATGGGGGGGGAGCCCCAAAAGCTAGGCTTCAAAGTCATTTCAAAGTCATTTCAAAGCCATTTCAAAGTAACTTCGAAGTTGCCTTCGGAGATTAGCAAAGGCTCCAAAGACAAACCTCCGAGAACAAAGGGAGAACAAAGCGGACTGTTACCTTCAGGCATGGAAATAGGTGCTTATTAATGAGGCTGACTCATCCCTGCTCACAAGGAGCTAATTAATATGCACACTCTCACAAGGGGTTTGTCTTTGGAGCCTTTGCTAATTTCCAAAGTTGCCTTCGGAGGGAAATCGGAGCCTTTGCTAACCTCCGAAGGCGACTTCGGAGGGACTTCGGAGATTGCACCGCCTGTCCCCCAAAACACCTGGGGTGACAGGCAGACCCCTCATGGGTGGATCTGGATTTCCAAATGTGTGCTCCAGTGTTTCCATGGCAGGGAGGCTAGCACCCATTGCTATTGGGTGCTAGACCACCCATGGAAACACATTGGGTACTTCCCTTAATCCGGACCTACTAGATCCAGATTAAGGGAAGTACCCATTCCTTAGATCCAGATCTTCTTAGATCTGGATTAAAGGAGCACGGTGGAAAAACACCCTTGATGTCTTTAGGCAAGACTATTGAAGATCAACCACCGAAGTGTCCCATGTCAGTAATATTTCCATCTTCCAGTCCACATCATCGTATCCAAAGAGTTGACAGAATCTGTATGTCAGAATTCATCCTGAGACTTTAGGATACAGGGTAGAATAGAAATGCAAACTAACAAAGAACTATTTGGTAATAATATTGCTTTCCTGGCAGCCTGCGGATAAGCAGTAGAGGGAAGAGCCTGTGGTTGAAAACCTCTTGATATTCCTGAGTTATATACAGATTAAAAATTGGTTGTGGTAAATGAGATGATGACTTCCAGTTTGCCAGTTTGGTCTAGTGGTTAAGGAGCTGGACTCTTTATCTGGGGGCACTGGGTTCGATTCCACCCTCCCTCATGAAGCCAGCTGGGTGACCTTGGGCTAGTCACAACTCTTTTCTGAGCTCTCACGGCCCCACCTACCTCAGAGGGTGTTCTGTTGTGGGAAGAAGAATAGGCAAGCATTGTCAGCCGCTTTGAGTCCCCTTAAATGGGTGAGAAAAGTGGGGTAGAAAAGCCAACTCTGCTTCTCCTCCTCCTCCTCCAATTGGTGACCTGCCCTTCCTCTCTGTGACAGATTTAGGGTGCAGGCTGCAGAGGGAAGAAGTATTTCTTGGGTGCTTTGGAAACTGCTTTGCAAACTGCTGTGGAAACCCCTTCTGCCATCTTCAAAAAGGGCAGGAAATATTTCTCAGGCTCTTTGCATTCATTGGCTGCAGGCAGAAATTGGAGGGAAAAGTTCCCAGGGACTGGGAGGCTTGAGTGGCAGGAGGAAGGATTTTCCCTCAGTAACCACTAGCAATAGCCTATCAGAGTGCTAGGGTCTGTTTGGTATTTAAGGCAGGAACCCAGAGCTCTCTGTCTTTCTCTGGGGCAGATTTGCAAGGGATTGATCAGGGCTGGGATTGCAGCCAAGCAAGGGGACAACTGGGCAGTGGAAACACCCAGGGGAATGTTACATTTCTTTAGCAAGGCTTGAGCTTTGGCAGAGCTTGCTAAAGGGGAAAGCTATTTATAGTGTAGCACAGATAAAGCTGAGAAGATTGACTTTAAAGGGACACTATTTTTCCTTTGGGGAGGGAAAGCAGTCATTATAGGAATTCTAAGCTGCTGAGTTACTTATTGGACTTTAACTAGTAATACCTTTTCTTTATATTCATTCTTAATATTATCTAATAGCTTGTAATCATTAATAAACCTGTTTTGGTTTACTGTTAAAGTGGTTGCTACCAGTTTATTGAACTTAGGCAGTAGTACTCACTTGGTCATTGTGTGTTTTTCGCATACCTACTGCTACCCGGCTCCTCTTAGGAGGGCAGGCACTGGGAGGGCTGCTGGGAATCATCATCACACTCTCTAGCAATGTGAAAATTCTCTGTGGGTCATGGCCAGCAATTTATTTCCCATCTTCATGTCTCACCTTCAGGCCTCGCATGTCTCAATATCTCAAAACCTAATGAACTCTAGTAAAGATTACAGCTTTCTCTTCCAGAATTTGACCGGTTGATTATCAGTCAAACATTGCTGTGGTGTTAGAGATAGATGAGTTACTGTGTTGGGTGGGGGAGTGAGAGGGACAACCAAAATATTTGCCATCACAATCAGGATGACTCTAAAGGCCATTTTCAGGAAGTTGAGCGTGTGCAGAAGCAGTTGATGGGCCACTGTGTGGGACAGATGCTGGACTAGATGGGCTGTGCCCTGATCCAGCAGGGCTCCTCTCATATTCTTACATCTTTGTGGCGAGCACTTGTATAGGATGTTAATGATTTTTCCTTTGGCTGCGCTGTTCAGATTTCTCTAATATTTTTGTTGCTTCAAGCTGTACCATGATGTATACAGTGTGGTGGTGATGGGGAAACACATCTCGGAAGCTTTACAAATGTTGGAGGGAGAGGGTTACATTTTAAATAGAATCATAGAATCATAGAATCATAGAATCATAGAATCATAGAATCATAGAATGGTAGAGTTGGAGGGGACCTCCTGGGTCATCGAGTCCAACCCCCTGCTCAAGGCAGGATCTCCTAAACCATCTCAGACAGATGGCCATCCAGTCTCTGCTTGAAGACCTCCATCGAAGGGGAACCAACCACCTCCCGTGGCAGCCTGTTCCACTGGTTGATCACTCTTACTGTTAGAAATTTTTTCCTAACATCTAAACTAAATCTTTTCCCATGCAGTTTCACCCCATTGTTTCTAGTCCTTCCTTGAGAGAGTGAGAACAGGGCTGATCCCTCTGCCCTGTGACAACCCTTGAGGTATTTGTAGACAGCTATCATGTCTCCTCTAAGTCTTCTTTTTGTTAGACTAAACATTCCTAGTTCCTTAAGCCGTTCCTCATAGGACATGGTTTGCAGACCGTTCACCATCTTGGTAGCTCTCCTTTGAACCTGCATAGAATCATAAATACGTTTTAGGTACAGTATATGTTGTATATTCTGCTTTTTATTGTAATTCACCCTGGAACCTCTGGATATATACCTTCTTAAACAAATCAATCAATCAATCAATCAATGATTTTTATAGTTATTATCAAGTTTCATTGGGAAGGCTGTATAAATCATGCTAGATGGCTAACCTATTGGATTACTGGATATCTTTTTAGCTGTTGAAAGGAACAATTTAATGAGGTTGGCACAAACGATACCTTTTACACCAATTCAGCTCTTTGGTGAGTACCAGTTTCTCTACTAATGTGTGAAAATGCTTTATAATTAGAAGTCAGTTCTACATCTCTTTAATAGAAATAACAACAGTATATCTATTCAAGGGTTTTGGAATAAAGGATTTCCTAATGGGTCTCCTTTAGGATAAGGGACCTCCTAAAGGGTTCCATTCAACCTAAAATATCTTTATGGGCCTTTTCCCACTAGGGCTTAGAACCCTTCTAAGACCCCATTCGGAACCCAATTAGTACCTGATTGGTACCAATCGGGAAGCTCCTGTCCCTACCTGGACCCCATTGAAGGCCCCATCTGCAAGGTCCTGTCGCCACAAGGGCAGGGGAAATCTGGATTTCACGTGGACTTGTTTAAAGGTGTCCATAATAGGGTCTTCAGGCATCTTCAAGATCCAGATCTCCAGGAGGACCCCATCTCAAAGATCTGGATCTTGAAGATCCAGATCTTTGACTGTGTGTGTAAAAAGGGGGTATATCAACGCAGAGGGATTTAGGATTTCTTCCTGTGACCTATTTTAATTCACTGAAAGTGACATCTGAGTCTCTGTGTGTAGGATTTTGCTGTTAGTTACTTTTATGAAAATATTTGGCATGAATGCCCATTATATTTCACTCCTCTCTTCACAATTACAAGAAATAACTGCTTTGTATGTAAACTGCTTTAAAATAAAACCTAGACAATATTTTGTTCTTCTTGGATATCAACCTGCACAACTGTGCATTTTCTAAATCGCTTTCCCAATGTCTTTTGGCCATAGCTGGAGAAGAAGTAACTATCTATAGATTAGAAGAGAGCTCACCGTTTAATCTTGATAAAAGCATATCCTCCTGGTCACAACACGGCACAGCTGCTATGATCCAGGTTTTATCTCGTGAAGAAATGGATGGAGGCCTACGGAGAGCAATGAAAGTCATCTGCACCTGGTCGGAAGGCGATATGCTAAAGCTGGGCCAAGTCTTCATTGTAAAATCTTTCCTTCCTGAGGTAGTTTGTGCTTGGCAAAAGATCTTCCGTGAAGGCACAGTTCTCCATCTGTGTCTCAGAGTGAGTATGAGTTTGAAAGAACCCTACATCCCCATTGGACTGGAATGCTCCCTTCAAATGTTTGTTCTTGTGGTTAGAGTGTTGGATTCTTATCAAGTAATCTCCTGGCTCGATTCCACACTCCTCCACAAAACCTGCTGGGTGACATTGGGCTAGTCAAAGCTCTCTTTCTGAGCTCTCACAGTCCTACCTCTATGGAGTTGCAATTCACCAGATCTGTAAACCTGTAATTTTGCCAGTTCTGGTTTAGCCTAGAACAGACAGAATATATGACACCATGGATATAAAAGACAGTAAAACAACCTAGCTGTATAGCTCATTAATCACTATACAGAAGGTCTCTCAATCATTTTTAACTTTCTGTTGCATATCTTTCATTTACAAATTAAAAGCAAAACTGTAGTCTCTCACTTGACAGAAGTTGAAACTTAAAATCTAAAGGTTGTCATTAAATGAGCAAGTCAGTGGAGGTCTTGTTCTCACTTCAGCTGTTAAAAGATTGATTGCATAGCCTGGCATTTCACTCTTTTAGTAACACTGGCTATACTAGGGAGTGCTGCTTAGACCCATGGGCTGACATAATGTATCTGAATGTTCGGGGTACTATTGCTTTGAAATATACAATTAATATGTTAAATTATTATCAGGAAATACAACAGCAGAGAGCTGCTCAGAAGCTGATATACACCTTCAATCAAGTTAAACCGCATAGCATTCCATATAGCCCAAGGTAAAGATAACTTGAGCATAGTCTATCAGGTGGAAGGTAGTGAAGCACTGCATTCTGTATAAACTGTGTATTGCTTGAGTTGTGGGTCATTGATGATTAAGTTTGTTAATTCTTATCCAAAGCAAGCCAATTTTTAAAATATGTGCACAGGGTTAGTCTAACATATGCCTGCCCTTTCATTATAATATAACTCAAGAATCAAGTTGTCCTACAAACTTTAATAATAAAACAACAACAACAACAACAACAACAACAACAACAACAACAATACAGTTTGAATAAAGTCATCCCTTGGATTTAATGTAGCCTCCATGACAAAATATAGAACCATGCCAGGTGCAACTGCTTTATGCAAGTAATTGCTAACTACCGTAAGCCGAAAGTTAGGAGGACTAGAAAATAAAGATTTAATTAAGGGTTAAAATAACCAGTAAAGATTAAATTAAAGATTTAAGCATATACGTATCTGTGTTATTGTTCCTGTTGTAAATATCTGGATGCTAGCCAAGCACAGCAAAAGAAATCCTAAAGGGTAGTGGGCAAGACCTTGACTGAAATCTAGAACAGGAACAGAAGGAGCCAACAGTTGCAGGTAACAGCTCAGGATCGCCTCCTACCATCTGGCACGGCCAATGAGAGGCAATTGGAAGATCTAAAGAAGATCTTGTAATCGCCTCCTGCCTCTGGAGACACCCTATATGCCAAACCAAAATACCAGATGTATAAGACAGCTGGGCGTATAAGACGACCCCCGACTTTTGAGAAGATTTTCCTGGGTTAAAAAGTAGTCTTATACGCCAGAATATACTGTATTCAGTTTTAGCACTGCACACAGACTGCAGTCTATGAAAGGGGGAAGAAAATCTCTTTTCTTAGATTGCAAGCCTTATAACCCAAACATTCATCTGTATAATAAAATGAAATAATAAAAGGCACAGATCTTGTAAGTGGAAATTTGGACAGTGAGATTATGGATAACGGGAATTAGTGCCCTGGATCGGGAAGGAGTTTGAGAAGAAGCTGGCTTTATAGACCTATCACATAATTGCAGTTCCTTCTACAGAGGTTACTGACAGAAATAGCTAAAAGACAAAAGTGATCTTTAGTAGCCAGAAAGATGAAATAATTGAACTCTACTAGAACTAGTCTGTGGTGTCCATTGTGGAAATCAAACAAAATCACCTTCCTGGAGTTCTTGGTTTGTATATGAAAGAAATATTCATCTTCTCTTTCAGCCCATGGGGATTTCCCCATCTTTGCATTGGTTATTGAAAAAAGGCATTATTTGTTGCCTCTATATTCATAAGAAAATAAGAGGAGCCCTGCTGGATCAGGCCACAGCCCATCTAGTCCAGCATCCCGCCCCACAGAGCGCCCCAACAAATGGTTTTGTACATCTCAAGCAGAAGACAAGGGCAAAACCTTAACCCACTCTTGAATCCAAGCAAATGACCTTTAGAGGCATCCCGCCTATCTCCCTGGCCTGGAGGATGAAATTTATCGGCTGTCATCCATTAATTTGTCTAATCCTTAAAGCTATCTAGACTGCTGGTTGCTGTTGCCATCTCTTCTGGCAGCAAATTCCATAGACTGATGACCCTCCGGGTGAAGAAAAACTTCGCCTTGTCTGATCTGACTCTTCTGCCCATCACCCCCCAGTTTTAGTGTTGTGTGATAGAGACAATAATTTTTCTCTATCCACATTTTTATGCTGTGGATGACTACTGTATATATTCACATGGTATGACAAAATCTAGACTTGTGATAGCTGTTCAGTATTTTATAGCTTTGAACTGAGTTCAGAGCTGACAAAGCTGATCAAACCAGATACCATTGTAGGAGGCCAGATACCCGTTTCGCTTTATGTATTAATTTTCCATGTCATGTAGAGGGATTATATTTAAACACCCATCTGTGTGGGTATATTTTAAACTTTCTCATCTATCTACATTTATTTGATGAGAGAAATCATAACTTGGTTCTGAGCACTTAAATAAAATTTTATGATTTGTTTTACAAGCAATTTTATAGAGTATCATGAGTAATATTGTTCATTCACTCATGAAAAAATAAAATCTGAATGCTTTGTCAGAGTAGAATCACCCTTCCAGTTCAGAATAATTTGATTCTGATTTTTATTAGAAGGGATGAATCTATCTGATCTTTAAAGACTTTGTCCCCATTTGTTTTAGAGGACTAGAATTTAACAGAAACAAATACCCCCCCCCAAAAAAATCCCTGTTATATGGTAGTTCTCCTTCAGAAAGATATGCTTATGTTAACCCTACAATAATCTTGTTTTAATAGTTCAACTGAAGCTTGATTTAGGCATATAAGCAGGACTCTTTCTTGGTAGAAGCAGAAATAATTTATGGGTGCGTAAGTATTTAAATATAAATAAGGTCCTACAGTAATTTAGTTCACATTAAAGACTAGGGTTGTGCATTATTCACAAATGAGGCATGGATCCAAGGTGAGAATCTCTGCTTCCATATGTTAGGACTGTGAAGAAATCCAAAGCAGACTACCTCAGTGAATCCACCATCTGTTTAGATCCAAGGCTTAGTATTAATCCAAGCCACTTTGCAGAGGTATTGAGCCTTTCCCCTTCATTTAACACAAATACAATGAGACAAATATTATGAAACTCTAACATAATTTCATAGAGAATGATATAATACTATATCATACTATTACAGTGAATACAGGCGTATAATTAATACATGGTGTATCCTCCAGTTTTAATGCTTAAAAAAAGGGGGTTAGGATTAAACACCACAAACATTGTAACCAAAACCAAACTGGATGTTAAGATATGCCTTACAAGAAAGTGGGTTTTTGAAAGTTGTTAATTTTTCAAACAATCAGAAACAGCTGATTAATAGTTTTGTTAGAATCGGTGGTTGTGTTTAGTCCATAGGCAATTTGTAAACTGCACACAAATGAGCTGTTTTAACCAGTGTTTATCAGTTGCCAGCTAAAGATAGCATTAGAATTTTCTAGGTAAGCAAACTGTTATTTCAGTTCTGACCATTTGTAAGTAAAATGTAATTTCGGTATATATCACAGTGAAGATAAATTCTGTCTCTCCAGAGAATTTGTTGTTCTTGTGTATCTATGATTTTTGTGAAAAATTGCTTTCTTACCAGTCATGTTCACATCAGGGCCTTGGTCACACAAGTCCAAGATAGGACAGCCTATTCATTAACAGGAACTGAGATCATACCAGTGCTGGTCACACCTAGATCATTATAGGTTGTCCTCAGGCCATCCTCACTTTGGGCCGCATTGGTCACACCTTTCTCCACAATTGATCTGAGAACTCCATGGAACTCTTGGCTCTCCACCCCTTTTGCTACATCAAATCTATCTTGTTTCTTATTGGATGTTGTGTTACTTAAGGGAGGTGAGTGTGTGTGTTTGTGGTTCTTTTTTAAGCCTGCTCCACCACCTCCATGCCCCCCTTCCTTTTTTATGTGCTTTTCTTCTCCATGTGATTATTTATTTTAAATAAATTTGTGGAAAAATACTAGATAACCATACACATAAACTGAGGAGAAAGGGGGAGGTGACTCACAAACTCTGTGGGTGCGCATTGGCTGAAAGGAAAGACTGGACCCACCCACCACAGCACAGTTCAGCCTCCTTTAGCCTGTCGTCGCACTCACACTGAAAAGAGAAGTCATGCTGGCATGTCAGGACAGGCTGAGTCATCTAAAAATGAGGACTCTAGTTAAGACAATCTAACGAGGGTAGGCCGGCTTGGAAAGCAAATTAAACAAAACTAATGTGAGTAACACAACCTGAACATGACCTGAGATTGACCTAAACTACTTGTGTGACCAGGGCCCAGGTGTAGGAATAGTTGAAACTTGCTTTTCCTTAGCAGAGGTATGCCTTTTTCCAGGTGTCAATTCCTCTGCCAGGCTTATATTGCTAAAACTACCATTCAATGCCTATTTTAACTCAGTGGTGCTACCGACTATGTATAAGACTCTATTGTTAAATAATAGATAGGTGTTATTCTATGCTATTTGCAACTGTAGCGTAGTTCATGCAAGGATACTCATTATTCAGAAGACTCTCAGAATGCTATCATCTTTCCTTCAGGTTTTTGGAAGTCTTTTTAATATATTGCCATTCAGCCAATCAGTGGCTGACAATAGAAAAGTACATGACAGGAGAGTTCCGCAAATACAACAACAACACTGGTGATGAGATCACACCTCGAAATATGCTGGAAGAAATGATGCTTGCCTTTTCCCACTGGACTTATGAGTATACTCGAGGAGAGTTCCTTGTACTGGACCTGCAAGGTGTGTGACAACTTCAAAGTATTTAATGTGATAATATAGTAATCTTTTACTATTTGTTTACTATAGTCTGGAATGGTTGGAGCTCAGGGGTGGAGCAAATTGCAGAAGGCAGAGAGTTGCCAGTGCAACCCCTTGCCTCTCATCTAAGGTAGGCAATGACAAACCACTTCTGTATCTCTGCCAAGAAAACTGCCCAAAGTTGCCCATACAGTCAATCAGGAGTCAGCCACAACTCAGTGGTACCCAACAGCAACTAAAATCTAGATAACATATAATGTGTCTCTTAAGTTCTTGTGAGCAGTACAGGGGAAACGGGACCTAAAAATGGCTACAATGTTTTCAGACTGAAGTATTATGTTTCTGTGGTATGTTATATAAATTAAAATCGAGGGCAATTTCCCTTTCCGTCCACTGGGTGGGCAAGGAACATGATGAACCAACGTTGACTAGTGCTCACACTTGTTGAGAACAGTTCCTATAGAACCTTCGTGGCCCCATCTGAACATATCTTGTAGATCAGATAAGGCAGCAGTAGTAAACACAGTGTCTGTGGTCTCTCCTCTAAAAGCACACTTGAAATAATGAAGACAAACTGTAGTCCATCTAAGATCCTTTATTAGGAATGAATGCAAGTAAGAAAACTACATACTTGTATGAATGCATTGGTTGCATGAATATATGAAAATAAAGATAGGTATACAACTTAACTATCCAGGAATATACTGTTGCATGATGCAGAACAAATATACATGGTTTAAGTAACCATTGTGCATCCTCTAGAACGCATTCAGCTACTAGCAACCTGGTAACTTTAACAAGAAGCAATCGGGTACAACTCAAATAGGCTGCACCCTGACATGACCAAATATGGTTGCCTGGACATACAACAGAAAACAGTGGGAGAGTTAGTGGTTTCTCACAATAACATCCTGTGGAGTCTACACTGCAAGGTTTCTGATTATGCAGGTGCTATTTACTTATTCTCACTATATTGCAAACTAAGCAAATATACCTTAGCTTTAGACAGGGAACTATATTATTTTAGACAGGCAATGCCTGATTTTTAAATGAAGCAAACTTCTAGAACTTTCTGCCTTTGACAGCCATTCCCCACCCACCCACTCCCACGAGTGAATACTTAACTTGATTCAATTGTGGGATCAGTCCTCTTCAGGGCACCACTGTTTTGCCTGTGGTGCCCTGCATGACTGTATGGGCATCAATGCTGTTGCCATGATGACACTGACGCAGTTGCACCAAGAGGGCAGCAGGGCTGCCAGCACGCTTATCCCATGAATGATCCCTGGCTGGATGCCAAGGGTAGACGATTGGGGAAGGTTGGGGGGGATGTGGAGTATGACTTCGTGCTCCTCAGGTTCTGCATAATTAGGAAACTTCTGAGAAGGCAGGGGGCACTTGGAGGCTGTAGCAGCTTCCTCCGAGTGTAGATGCCCTTCCCCAGAAGTTCCCTAATCATGCGCTATGGGCTGTAGTGTGAATTGGCCCTATGACAGACCATTTGGATCATAGCACCAGCTCTTCAATCCCCCCCCCCAAAAAAAAAACCCCTCCTTTCTGTTGGGTCTGAGATACTCTTGAGATTTTCGATGCCTCAGAAGTGGTAGATGGGTTTTGCAATGAAGGCAGCAGTTGCACCCTGGTATTGATCAATCCCATCTTGAAACCTTCTCAGAGGTGCCACAGAGATGCCCCCCCCCCAATGTTTGATCAGAGCTGTAGGCTCATGCCGAGGGCTCTTGCAGTCATCCCAACTGCATCGGGGCACTATTCTCCTCCCCGCCCAGCACTCCTCCATCTTTTGTCACAATCCCACTGCTTGCCTTCCCTGCCACTCTGCAACAGACAGAGGGAAGGGCAGCAGGGACAAGAAAGAGAGAAAGGAGATGAGGGGAGACAGCAGGAGAAGAAGAAAACAGGGAAGGTTTGGGGAACGACAGCAGGAGACAACGAGAGAAAGGGACGTCTGTAAATGGTGGGGGTTGGTGTTCCCATTAGTTAAATATTCAGATTTTAACAGGATTCTGCTGCGATTCCCCAGATTTTTGGACATTGTCCTCAGAAACGGGGAATCCCGTCCTTGTGTCAGGACAGTGGGCCCTTGAGCCGTATTCAGGCCGGGCCAGAGGGCCAGTGGAAACACAGCCTTTGAGGTGTACCTGAAATATTTGCTCCAACCAGGTCAAAAAGAAGGAAGATGAGGTCTACAGGAAACTTGAGGATACTGTGGAAGTTTGAAGAGCAAATCTAACCCGTTATGAGAAAAGATACAGAAGAGTAAGAAAGTTGGAAAATAGAAAATTGTTAAATATCATTTTTTATCATTGGTGGGCATCCTCTTTCCTGAAATGTGAATAAATGAAACTATAAGGATTTAAAGCTGTGTTCACACCTAAGTTTTAACCCAGCTTCAGTCCACATGAGCAAAACGACTTATCATTTCCTTTCCGCACTATCTAACACAATGATGGGTTTTTGAGCTAGGTAAAGTCAAAAGCAAACAGCCTGTTCCTTCGCCAGTGTGAAGGAAGGGTTGAAGCTGGAATAAAGTTTAGATGTGCATAGAATGTCTAAGGTGAAAAAAGGTGAAGCACAGAAGTAAACAGGGCAGATTTTTGCTTCCTTGGAAGATCTGTCGGCATAATTGTGTACATCCGAACATCCTCAGACACCTCCGGATTAGGACTTGTATGTTTAAGGGAAATATTAGTGGTGTTTTTTTTCCTGGAAAGATAAACAACCCATTATAATGTAACATTAATATAATTATTTGTTATTTGTGTCAAGGAAAATGCGTTCTTTAAGATAAAAAATTTATTTATCATGTTCAGAAGACCTCAATTACTCTGAGAGGCATTTTTCAAGCAAAATAAACCTTCCAGTTCCCTGACCTCATTTATTGTAATCTGCACACTGAAAATGTAAGAGACAAGTATTCAGTATGAAACGTTGAAACGATTAGACAAGGATTGAATGCTTCAATGAAGGTGGGCTTCTTTGAGAGCTTCGGTAAACGTGAAGGTCTTTGCACAGAGCCATGCAAATGTTGTATGAAGGTAGTGTACATCTTTTAGGAAAATAAGCTATTATATTCAGTTAACCTACAGGAAAGTACAGAACTTGAGGCGAGAGAGTTGATATTCTTAGAATTTAAGCTCAAACATTATACATCTGAACTGAATTTTCTCTATAGCACAATACAGAGGGAGGAGGGGGGAGTAAATTAGAAGTGTTTATCAAGTAAACGTCACTGCTGTAGACATGGACCTTGATCTTTGGGAGTGGGATGTAGGATGGATGCTGCTTTAGCTGACTGTTGCTAATGCAATTTATTTCCAGCCCTAAACCCTATTGCTAATGTTTCCAACCAGTAGTAACAAGTGGGACACCCCTAACCAACAAAGCTGGAATGTGGACTAAGGTTTTAGGGCTGAAGTCTGGATTATAGGTCCTGAAGGATCCATTCAATCTGGATTTCCCTAGAACTGGTGGAAACAGAATCCCACAGCCAGGAACCACCACTAAAAAGGTCCTGTCTGTTTCCAATACTTGCTGAACATCAGACAGGGAGGGAATGCCCAAATGGACTTGATTATACAGTGTAAGGTACTACAAACTGGATGGGGATATAAAGTGTGCATTCATCCAACTGGGAATGCCTAGCTTTCAACAGTTGCAGAGATATATAGGAGCTGATAAATATTTTTTACTTTAATTTATTTTATAATTTAGTAATTAATAATTAAAGGGATCTACAATGGGGTCTTCAGGCATCAAATCTGGATTATATGGAGTAAGTTTCCACTGTGATTGGACAATGGGGTCTAGGGGGGCTCGGGGGGTGGTGCACCCATGGCGGGGTGCCCTGAAACCCAAAGCTCCAAAGCCTGTGCACAGTCTCTGAAGCCAGCTCCAAAGAATAGCACAGGCTCCAAAGAGGACCCCATGCAAGATCAATGCCAATCCTATGGACGTTAGTCAAAGCGCTCTGGAGAATCTTCAAAGTTGCAGCTGATTGCTCTGGAGAATCTCTGGAGCTTATGACAACGCTCCGGAAATTCTCCAGAGCCACTCCTGAGAATCTTCGAAGAATCTCTGGAGTGTCTATGGAGACTGCACACCCTGTTCCCCCAAACACCTGGTTTGATGGGCGGGCCCCAGGTGGGTTGATCCGGATTCGTCACATGGGTGCTCCTGCATTTCCCTTGTGAGCAGGCTAGCACCCATTGCTATTGGGTGCTGCACCACCTGTGGGGATGCATTGGGTACCTCCCTTAATCCAGATCTACTAGATCCGGATTAGTTGAAGGACCCATCCCTTAGATCCAGATCATCTTAGATCCAGATTAAGGGAGGTCAATGGAAAACCCCTCTAATTTCTCAACCTTCATTTTCTGTGAGTCTAAATTATAGTCATTGATCATATGTACTTTCAGGACCTATTTGAATCCAATAAAATACATTTGACTGATGACAGACATTATGTTAAAATGTAAAAGCTTCAAAAATGAGGTGAACATACAGCATTTGTTTGTAAGCAACTAATGAATTTTATAGTTCCAGTATTATCTTTCCAGTTTCCGTTGCATAAAACTGAAGATTAGATATCTGCAGAATAATTGCATAGCTTACGGTTTCCCAAATGATTTTTTTAAAAAAGATATTTTGTATATTGGGCTTCTACAGGTGTTGGAGAGACTCTTACGGATCCATCAGTTATTAAAGCTGAAGATAAGCAGTAAGTAGCTAATGTCAGTATGATACAGAATATGGCCCATTTGATGTGATTGTGTTAATATTATATTTTAGATGTAAGTTTTTAATCACAAATGTTAATTTCTATTGTGTTTTATAAGGTAAAGTATTTGTATTTTTTCAAGTGATTTATCAGAATATTGTAGTGAATAATACATGGGGCGATTTCTCACTTCGTTCCTGTCCCCTGGACTGGAAAGGTGTGGTGAACTAACATTGACTTTACAATGTTAGGCTTTCCTCCCTGCGATCAGATACTTCCGTTCAATCGCCGGTCTGGTCTTCTTCAGGGTGCCACCATCTTGAATGTGGGCGCCCTCCATGATTATGTGTGCATCAGTGCCATCACCCTGATGATGCTGATGCTCCACACAGTCATAGTCATGTCAGTAGGTTAGCAGAGCTGCCAGTGCTTTTGCACAGGTGAGGTGAGAATTTTCCCTGGCTGGACACTTCAGGTAAGTGATTGGCGAAGGTTAGGTGGCTTGTGAAGCCTGATTTTGTGCTCCACAACTAGTTGATAATTAGGCAACTTCCGAGAAGGCAGGGGGCACTTGGAGGCTGCAATAGCCTCCTCTAAGTGCAGATGCTCTTGCTCAGATGTTGCCTAATTATTAACTATAGATTAATTAGGATGTTGCCTAATTTTAACATTCGAATGAGTTTTGAATGTTTCAAATCATTCATACAAATTATTTCAACATTTGTATGGGTGCATCCCCATTAAAAGCTTAATCCAGTTTCCTTAAACCGAAATAATAGAACCGGATGCAAACGCAAATTTACCTGTTCCCATTACTTTTAAGTTAATCGCGTTCGATCCGGATTCTGAGGATCGTAGGTGGTGTACGTGACTCAAGGGGGGACTCAAGTGGCTACTTTTTGAAAGCCGCTTTTCGGGGCTGCCCTGCTCTCTTCCTCCTGGCATGGATGCGCCACCCATAAGGGACCCCTTCACGGAGCCTAACTGGGTGGCTGGGTGGCTGCCGCTTGCCTGGATGGAGGAAAAATGGCAGTGGGCAGCAAGCAATTCTTTCCCCTCCTCTCCCCATTGCTCAGGGCACACAGCAGCAGCAGCAAGTAAAGCCCCTTTGCTTTAAACATTCACACAGAACCTCAGCTGCTTTCCTCCCTTTCACTTTCTAAAGGTCAGAACTTTTAGAATTGTGCAAAATTGCAACATTGTTATCATGTTGAAGTGGTTCCATCGCTACAATGTAGCGATGGTGTTAAGGGTCGATTTTTAACACTGAAATCACTGTCTTTGGAAGCAAGCTATTGGGAGAGGGAATCCCTAAACATGGATTCTCATCTCTTAAAATGGTACTGTCCACACACTAAAAAATGTAAAACGTTTCAAGCGCACGATCCGGAGTGAGACCTGTTGAAATCAGGATTGAGATACACCACGCTTTGGGGTGGTTTAACACGGGAAAAGCGTGTTAAGCCAAACTGCTGTGCGGACTCCGAGGATTGAAAACGTTTTGAATCTGAGATAAGGTTGCCATGAAGACACGGCCTATGTGTATGAATACGTACGTATTACATACATATCGGTATGCATCTTATTTGTATCTGTACGGGATGTGTATGAATGCGTATGGATGTGTATGGATGCATACAGACACATACAAGTGTTGTCAACATTTGTATCTTCAAATACGAACTGAACATTTGTACAAATAGATTTGAATATATTTGACTCAAATCGAATGTGAATATATTTGTATTTCAAACATTTGAATTGATTTGAATTTTTGGATATTTGATTTCAATCAAATTGAATGCTGAAAATTGCATTCGTGCAAATCCCTAGTAAAGACTTACGAGTCTTCCCAGAAGACTAGTGTGTGGACATGCGTATATCCATTTCTACAAAGCCTTTGAACTGTCCAGTCTTATTCAAGGGACATAAGGTCATTGTGCAATGCATATGGGGAAATGGAATGAACCGTTCGTTGAATCCCCTTTGGTTCATCTAATTTTTGGATCACACCCGAAGTTTTCTAGTTGGTCCAAAAACAAGTCAGTGACACCCCTCCCACCACAGTTCTGTACAAATCCTTTAAACTACTTCTCTAGAAGGATGAATGAGTCCAGCTTAAGGGGGGGCCTAAACTTTTTTAGTTTCCATGATCAGTTAGAATAGCAATAACTATAGGTAATACTGAGCTAAAAAGAACACTTACTCAAGACTAACCTTCATGCTTTGATTGAATGGATTTACTTCTGAATAAGTCTGCACGAGAATGCACTGTATATTTGGCCTCCTGGAATATAGTAATGGGTTACCAGTTTACCATATGAAAACAAGACATGAAAGGATGGAACAGTATCTATTGTGCTGCAAAACATTGCTACAGATGTTGTATTTCTCAGTGAAGGAGCATGATGTATAGTTAACTATCAAAGAACCCATGATTCTCATTTTTTTTGAGATTTTAGAATATTAATAGTTTAAGCATTTGTAATTAGTCACTCATTTCTTCCAGATCAAGAAGAATGGCATTTGGACCAGCAAACCTTGGAGAAGAAGCGCTCAAGAACTTCATTTCAAAGCACCACTGCAACTCTTGTTGTAGGAAACTCAGACTTTCTGGTATGTTACAATAAAGCTTTTAGACTGCCATATATGAATAGCTCATTCTCTACTTCTAGAATTGCTAACTGTCTTTGCCAGAATTCAAAATACTGCCCAGGTTTCCATCTCATGTCAACTTCCATATGTCAACAATACCCCATGATTGAAGGTTGGGAAAAGCAATAATAGGAAATCAAGACTGAATGCTCATCTGTTCACTTTTGAAATTCTAGAAAAAGCCTTATGTGTCAACAAGACATGACTTGCCTTTTTTTTTTTTAGCAGTGCCATGCCCCTTCCTCAATTGGATTCATTCCCTGTAAAGTTGGTACATCTCCCATGAGTCATGAGGAATAAGCAGCATGATGCATGGCCTTTTTTTCTGAAGCTACTAGTATGCTTGTCAGGGGGTAACTGGTTGCCCCCCCTGTGGTAATAAATCTCCATCAGCATTCCAATTCCATTCGCAGAGTCGCGCCTTGGTTCGTGCTGGAAACACAAAGTCCTGCTTTCCAGCTTTCCCGGAAAGGAATCAATTCGCCTCTCTGTGTCTTGGCTCCAAGCCTGTCAGCTTCAGCGCTGCTGTCCAAGGTGCTGAAGGGCCTGGCTCCCCGATCTGGATCTCCGATCCTGCTGAGGCTTGGCCCCTCCTTCTCCCCCTTCGCCAGTGTAAACAAGGAGTCAGGGACGCCGTAAATTCTCCGAAGAGGTTTATTGCATAGCAAGTTACATTCTCCTTCTGTCTCGACCAGCTAGGCAAGGCAAGGCAAAGGCACAGCCGTGCCCAGTTTTATACCTTCCCACTATCTGAGTTGGAGTGTCATATCCTGGCATTTCGCAAGTGTTACACAGTCTTACACAACTCTTGCACAATCCCTGTGATGCTGTCATCAGTCTTAGGAGAACTGGTGATGTGTTTGCACACCTCACCTTATGATGCAATTCCAGGAGTCTCCTGACTAAATACTAAGTTAACTCCTGGTTATCTATTCTACTTCTTTTGCACACATCACTACATTTTCCTTCCACTGGCTTTTTAGCCTTGACAATGCTGTAGGGATATTGTCCTGTGGATCAGTAGTTCGTGAGTCCAGGAGTTATCTTTAACCTGGTATGGGTGGGATGGTACACACCTTTATAGGACCAAATTAGATTCTAGATTCTATGTCTTAGAGGTGCATGTGGGCCTCTGTGACTAAAGATGCTTATGTTCATCTTCAGGAAAGCCTTAGCCTGATTCCAGTATTGTATGTACTAGTAATCTGATTGGATCATTATCATGCACTCTACATGGGGCTACCCCTAAAGCCGCTGAAGAAACCACAGCTAATATAAAATGTTTCACTTAGGATGGTTTGTAAAGTTGGAAGACAGTCTTATAATATACACATGATGCTCCATACCCAAATTCTCCCAGAGGGCACCCTTTTAGGCATATCTGATCACACCTCTAAATAGATAGAAGGTTACCAGGTGAAAGAAAATGGGAAAGAAAGCAAGAGCACAGAGAACCAAAACAAACTATTCAAGAAAGATAGTGTTTAAAGCGTGTGAGATATTGTTTAAATGTGTGAGTGAGTGAGTGAGTGAGTGAGTGAGTGAGTGAGTGAGTGAGTGAGAAATTATGTTGAGAGCAAGCTGAAAACAGTTGCTAGGCATGAAAGAGCAACAGCCAATAGGAAACACAGGTATGAGGGAGAAGAGGAATAATGAAACAGCTAGAGAGGGTAATCAACCTGTGGAATTTACTGTCACCAGAAGTGGTGACAGCAACCAGCCTGAATAGCTTGAAGAAAGGGTTAGACAAATTTATTGAGAGCAGATGTATCAGTGTTACTGGAACTAATGCCTGGGCACTTCCTCCATCTTGAAGAGACAGGCTGGATGCCTCTCAAAGCCATGGAGTGGGTGAAGGCTTTGTCTTCTGCTTCTGAAAATGCTCAGAAGCAATTGATGGGCCACTGTGTGAGGCAGAATGCTGGACTAGATGGGCTGTGGCTTGATCCAGCAGGATCCTCTTATGTTCTTAAATGGAACACCCAGAAGTGTTACCAAAATGTGCCCAAGTGCATATTCTCTTTGTGAATCGGAATGATAACAACAACAGATGGAATTTCTGCTAAATGCTATGTATGCTAGGATGTGTCATCTGAGGTTTTCACTGTTTCCTCCATAGATCTCAAAAGAAATGATTGCACACCTGGGAGGCACAATCCAGCTTTTGAAGCTGAAATGGAAACCCTGGAAGATGCAGAAGATGCAGATGTTAACAATAGCAATGATGAACCTTTGGAATATAATACTCGACTGTGACTTAAAAGGCTGGTAGGCAGAAGCTAGCTTTTTGAGCACTGGAAAATTATTGGATTTATCTGAAGGGGCAAGTTATACATGCTTGAATAGCACTGTTATCTATGTATTTGTATGCCAAGTAAATAAAAGCCACTGACATGCATCAAATCTGTTGAACAAATGTTGTATTAAAAAGGGAACCTTTTCAGTTCCTAATTTCAGGAGCTAAAAAAATTCCTTAAGAATTTTTAGTTTATATAAATTTGTGACGAGAGTATCCATTAAAATCACTGGAATCCTGAAATGTCTATGATAATAATGTGTGTAATTTTTGGAAATGTCTATAAATAATGGAATGGAGAAGAGTCATGAATGAATCATCAGTGAAATCCATACCTCATCCTGAATTCCATGTAATCTAAATGCAACAAAGGACTGATTTCAGGAAGAGGAAGAAGAAGAAGAAGAAGAAGTAGAAGAGTTGGCTTTTCTACCCTGCTTTTCTCACCTAATTAAGGGGACTCAAAGCGGCTGACAAAGCTTCTCTAATCTTCTCCCCACAACAGAACACCCTGTGAGGTAGGTGGGGCTGTGAGAGCTCAGAAGAGAGCTGTGACTAGCCCAAGGTTACCCAGCTGGCTTAATGGGGGAGGGCGGAATCGAACTCGGTATTCCCAGATAACAGTCCAATGCAGTATTTTATCTTCTATTGACATTCACAAGGTTAATTAACAAATAAACTTAATTCATAAAAATGGGTGGCGGGGGAAAGGGATTGAAATAATATTTGAACTGCAAAACACACACAACTTTGCATTGAACTTGGGACTGACTTCTCTTAGTCCGGATCTAAGATGATCCAGATTTAAGGAATGGGTACTTCCCTTAATCCAGTTCTAGTAGATCCAGATTAAGGGAAGTACCTAATGCGTTTCCACGAGTGGTCTAGCACCCAGTAGTAATGGGTGCTAGCTTGCTCGCAGTGGAAATGCTGGAGCACCCATGTGGCAAATCTGGATCTACCCACATGGGGCCCACTGTCACCCCAGGTGTTTTGGGGGATGGGGTGCAATCTCTATAGATATTCTGGAGATTCTCAAAGATCCTCAGGAGCGGTTCCGGAGAATCTCCGGAGCAATCTGCCGCAAACTTTGAAGATTCTCCGGAGCCTTTGACAAAGGCATTGCTCTCGCATGGGGTCCTCTTCGGAGCCTGTGCTATTCTTCGAAGGCAACTTTGGAGGAACTTCAGAGCCAGCTTCAGAGAATGTGCACAGGCTTCGAAGTTTGAGTTTTGGGGCACCCCCCATGAGTGCCCCCCCCAAGCCACCCATAGACCCCATTGCCCAATTGTGGTGAAAACAGGCTCTGTATTATCTGGATTTGATTCCTGAAGACCCCATTGTAGACCCCTTCAATGGGGTCTACAGGGAATCCAGATTATAGGACCTGAAGGACTCATATGATCCGGATTTCCCTAGAACAGGTGGAAACAAATGTGGCTCTAATGGGGTCTGTAGAGTCAAATGGGTGCTTAATGGGTACTTAGTGCTAGTGGAAAAACACACCAAGTTTATTATACCTTGAGATAGAAGACTAGTATGCCTGATACTTGATTTATTCTATTCTCCTTGAAGATGTTGGTAGTGTTTCATAATCCCAATTTAGTTCATTGGAAAGTCTAGCCCTCTGTTTCTGTTGTCCTGTTTGGGTTTTTGTTTTTACCTTCCAGGATCTTAGAGAGTCATCAAAACTTAAAAGAGCAAAGCAAAATGAAAGAAATAATACTTAATTGAAAATGTGACCTTGAACATACTCAGCATGTTACACCTTTTCAAACATCCTTTACTGCCTTATGTTTGTCAAGGCATTGGCGCTCTCTTTGACTCCTTTCAGTTCCTTAACTTACAGGAAAAATCACAGGGAACAAAAACTTCAAAGAATAAATATGTTTTCTTCAGGATTTGAATGTAAAAGCTGTGCCAAAAGAAGAGTGCAGATTGACTCTGTTAACATCCTTCACATTAACTCTGTGAGCATGATTTCTCTCACTGCGAGTTTGGGGAAATAAATTCATGTTCGCTAAGAAGAGGTGTGTGGAAATGTGATTATCCTTATAGGCATTTTTGAAAGTAGACAAAATCAGGTCAAGAATTATCTGCTGTGTTGATGTTTTTAAGGGATCCGATGGGGTGATGAAACTACTGTTGATTCACCATATAATAAAAGAGATTTGGCTTATGTTGTCACCAGTTCTCTGCTTCAAGATGCCACCCAAAACAATCATGCTTTTAAGTGATATTTCGGAGTAAAGCTTCTCCAGAATAATCTCTTGTTGCCTATAACAGCCCAGGGGTGTTATTTTCCTTAAAATCATGATATGCACATCTGGGCATTAGGACAGCACAAAACATCCAGAAGTGCACAGTAACCACCAATGCGCGTGTGAGATTTTCTTTCAGGCCCCATACACGCACAGTGGCAATGTTCAAGATGAGAGCTCCTAGCCGTAGTATCCAGGCAGGTGGGATGTAGCATGTTCAGAGCTAGGTTTTCCTAAAGTAGTATATAGCGGGTTTTCACCCCAGTGTTACAGGAAAATGTTGGGATTGCCATAGAGTAGGCGCAAAATTGAATCTTCAGATTTTGACCTGGCCATTAAAACATTAGAAGATTTTTATCAGTAACAGTAATAATAAAAACTGGCAAAGTTCTAAAACTCTTTAGTTGCCCTGGACTAGGGAGGCGCGTGAAATTTTTTTGGTATTCAATTCGAAACAAACTGAATGTTCAAAAATCCGTATTCATACAAATAGATCTCATTCAAATGTGGTTAAATTCTATTCTATAAGAATCTATTCGAACATATTCATAAAACATTCGATACTTATCTGATATGAACAGATACGTATCTGTTATGAATAGATGCATCTCTTATATGAACAGATACGTATCTGATATGAATAGATAGGTATCTGATATGTTTTCCCATTTGGTATTTACTGATTCAACCAGGTATATGGCATCTTGGGTTGTTCTGTTCTATTGAAGGTTTCTGTAACATCCTATCTCAAAAAAGAGTTCAGGTTGATGCCGATAACTTAAGTTTAGATCTAGAATCCAATCCACGTATCCCAGCTGGACTGGCCATTTGGCAAATTTCTGGAAATTTCTACACCACTGTGCTCCTTTGATTGCTAGCACTTAAGATTCTCTTTATCTCACCTCACCTGCCTTTAAAAAGCAGTGTTTCACTAATCTGTGACTTCAGATTTTCCAGCCTATTTTGCTTCAGGTGCCAGTGAATGCATTCCCCATGTATATCATGCTAGAAAATAAACATTTTAATAGCATTGTTACTTTTTTTTACTAGAAAGTTCAAGCTTTTAAATAAAATGAAATGAAATAATAAAATAAAATAAATAAAACAAAAGGTTCTCTTGCCTCGTGTTCTTCCTGAAGTGACTGACATGATAAACAGTGACTACATCTGTGTTTTTCTGTGTACAGGATCTGTCTCTGGTCTACTGAGAACACATGCAAAATTAAAAGATAGCAGTGGTTACAAAATCTGCAATTTTGCCAAACTAGGTTTTGTTTGTTTGTTTGTTTGGAGTGCAAAGAGGATTACTACTTTGGCCATGTCTCCATTTTAGAACCATCATGTCATGGCTTCTTCCAGGGCACACAAGGGAGACACCTCAGTCGCCACTTGGAATGATGCTTCCTCATTTCTACTGTTGAGTGAAGAGGCGTCATTTGAAGTGACACTTCAAAGAACCTTCAGTGAGGGCAGAAAAACAACACATTTACAAAATGGCACCTCAGGATGGCAGTTGTACCAAACGCTGGGGCAGTAGCTTGCCACGGTGACACCGTGGAAAAAGACACTTTACCAGGCAGCAAATTAAGATGTGGAGGTGTGGCTTGATTGAGTCTTTCTTTTGCCCCTGCCTTGAGGACAATGGATTTGTGATACAATGCTGTCTCGCTGTTCTATCCATTGATGTCACAAACCACCTACACTTTGTCTCACATGCCCAAAACATCATTTAGGTTGAAAAAGATGAAGGGAGTGCATGCATGCAGTCAAAACTTTCAGAGAAGGAGGAAAAAAGTGGAAGACTTGTTAGCTGTGGGGGGTTCACTGTAGCCCTGTTGCACCAAATGCTTGCTTACTCCATTACTCCAACCACCTGTTGCTCCCCTCCTTTCTCCAAACATTACTGCCTCCATGTTCTGGACACCTGCAGGGGAGTCTGTAGCACTTCCTACTTGTTGTCCAATCTCATCAGTTTCTAAAACTCCCCTTTCTTCCCCCCTCTCTCTCCACCAGGGATTGACCAGCCACCTAGCATGCGTAGGTACTGGAGGCCATTTTTTGAGTCACCTATATGGGGAAAATGGCAGCTCTGATGGCCATCACACAAGCGAGATGGTGCAGTTACTACAAGGCACCTGTTGCTACAGCATGCAGAGATGTGGGGCCCCTGAAGGTAAGGAGAGATGCGGCCTAAGTCTAAACATCAGTTGCTTAAGTAGTGGATTACATCCACAGTTATAACAAAATATGCAGCTTACCTGCTGCGAAGCCTTGACACGCCATCTGGATTCAAGCAGCCTTCCAGCAGTTTTCTCAGAGAAAGCTGTGGCACACGCAGTGATGCACACACGTCATGTGGGATGGGGCAGCCAATGGGAACCGAGCTGCAGGCTCAGCTCTCATTTGCTGTTCTCGCCATCCTGTCTGGTAAATTCGAAGTAGTGGTGGCATAATACACAGCCACGATGCAGGATAGAGCATCAGGTGTAACACCCACACCCCAATGCACAGTATCTGTAAGTATGGGCAGACCCATGATCCTTTCTGTTGATCTCCAGATGTTCCATTTATTTCAGGTACACAAAATTTTCCCAGGAGACATTCAACAGATATTCAGAAATAAAATGGCTTAATGGTCTTAATCTAGATGCCTTGTGTAACGTTCAAAGAGTCAGGCTGCAGCCGTGGGACAGTTTCACAGGCTTTTCGGCAGCCTTAGTGACAGTGGAGGTGGAGCAGCAGGAGGACCCTTGTGATCCCACTGAAAATGGACCAATAGGAACAGCCGGATCATGGACTATAAATAGCAGCACCCCGGCATTCCTGTTGTCTCTTGTATTGCAGTTTTAGAGGAAGGGGAATCAGGGAGGGTTTGTTACACCCTCATGTCTTCTAGGCTTCTTTCTCTTGGAGTAGAGGGAAGAGGGTGGAAGGGAGATCTTTCCTCCTGGGTAGGGGAAGATTGCAGCACCCACCCACGGACAGGTGGGCACGTGGATGGACCATTTCACTCAGAGCCAGAGTGGAGCAGAGTCTGGCAGGGCAAACAACATTGCCTTGAGCCTAACTCTATCATTAGGAGGATTGATCTCACTGAATGGTAGAGGGAAACTCAGGGGGAAGGACCGAGAAGTGGAAGAGCTTGCTGTAAGGCTTGGCAAACCTATGCTAGCTTGCAGGAGAGCTCCTTAAAGGGAACAGGACTTTATATTATTGACAATAACCATCTTTTCAAGCAACTTTGGAACACTTAAGTTATTCACAAAACCCACTTCTTTATTTTACTTGCTGTATTAATAAACTTGGAGTGTTTGGTTTACAACAGTCTATGCTTGCTGCTTTAGGGGAGTCTGTCTTACGGACATATAAAGCAGGACACCAGTGGGATGGGGGAACTGGTTGGTATACAGCCCTATCATAACTGGCAGTGGACTGTGGTGCCTGGCAGCTGCTTCCTTTCTGCAAAGCTCTGCTGAGGGTGAGGAAGGAGGGGCCGAGCCAGGTCGCCACACCTTGTCTAAGGGCAGGAAGTTTTGCTCCATTTACGGTAAATCAAACTGTATGTTCTTTGTGTGAACTTCTTCCACTGAACAGAGCCCAGTGAGGGGTGGCGCAGGCATGGTTGTGTGCTGCATCACCTGGTCACCATGGCAATGACACCACATATGCCTATTGATGAGATTGCTGTGATGATGCAGTCACCTCTAGTGCTCAAGGAAGTGCTGGTGAAGTTTGGGATCGATTCAGTGTCCCAAAGTGCAGAAGACAGATCAATCCCCAGGGAAGTGAATATGTGAGAAGGCCCCAGTGGCCCTTTTCTATACGTGCATCAACATTTCCCCCACTTTTGTTACCACATATTTTGGCATTTGAAGCAGAACGTTCAGTTTATCTTTTTAAAAGCACTTCCATTTGTTATATAAGACTTACTGTGCAAGACAAAATTTACATAACGATGCTCAACTGAAAAAAATTAAGCTCATTTTTCTGTCATAACATTATTATGATAGGATGCGTCCTTGTCACTTTTATTTCTACATTCAGTTATTAAAGCTCAAGGCAGCATGTTTCTATTGCTTGAACTCTAATTAAATTCTAAATGTGAATCACCTTGAAACTGGAAGCAGAAGAAAAATCCTAATCTAGATGCCTTGTCCAAAGGGAGGAGGTTTTACTGAATGATTTAGAATCTGTTTCTGAGGATTGTACCTACGGATCAGTTTGGGCCTTGCTGTTCCCTTTATATTTCTACTTTGTTTCCATATAAAACATTTACACTTAGACATAAGAGCATAGGAGAAGCCCTGGTGGATCAGGCCACAGCCCATCTAGTCCAGCGTCCCATCGCACATGGTGGCCCACCAAATGCTGATGGGCATTTCAAGCAGAGAAAAGGACAAAGCTTTTCCTGCTCTCGAATCTCAGCAAATGGCCTTAGACTTATGTAAATTTGATGAAGTTTAGTTTTAAACAGCTGTAGTCAGCATATGCAATAATGTCGGATGGTTAGTGTTGCTGACCACTCCATCGGTTGGGTATCAGAACAGAAGAGACTTCTATCAGAGCTCTGGCAGAATCAAACACTTTGGCATCAGCTGCACAGTCTTATGAGGTATGTGCCCCATGTGTGCCTGGAACACAGGGCACATTTCCCAAAATGTGCTCTGGGAGGGCACACAGTGGCATGGGATCCAATGATTGCATGGGACCACCCACCTGACCTGGTCTAAATCTTTTAATGTGTTCTGCTGCATGGCTTAGTGTAGTAACCGCCAAAGCTTGCACAGGTTTCCCCCTGGCTTCAGCCTTCCATTTCTCAAGCCTCAGAGTAAAAAGAATCTTCCTGCTTCCATAAGCTTGCAGTAACCACTCAGCACGAGCAGAGTGCTGGACTCTTTTCACTCCAGGTGGTAGCCTCTGGGCATAATGGCATCAGCAACCACACGGCATCCATCTTCCCTTCCTGCTGCCACAGGATGTGACATCAGAAGGACCTCTGGCCTGCTTACCTGACACGGCTCCACCAATCACCTCGCTGGATTGTGGCTTTACATCATTTCCTCTCCACCTCCACTGACTGCTGTATTTAAGCCCGGGAAAATTAAACTCTTGGTTTTTCTGCCTGCAACCTGCCTGACGACTGGTCATTTAACATCTCCCAGCTGATCATCCACCATTACACATGTGGTGGACTGAGAAGCGCAGGGGTCACAGACTGACCATCGTAGCATCTCTTTAGAGCTGCTACTCCAGCATTGGCAGCCTAATGGCTTGCCCCCATTGGGCAGCAGTTTGCTCTGCTGCTCCCTGTTGTTCCCCAGGCCCTCTGGATATCAGCTGCATAGCTAGCATGCAGCCTTTACAGGTAGGATAGGTCCTCATTCCTGCTGCTGCTGTCCAGACAGTCACTGGAGGCAAGAGTAATCCAGAACTCATTCTTCAGCCCAGTGACATTTTTCAAGATGGCGGAAGATGATTTACTTCTGGGGCTGTTTTCTGCCTCTTGCTTGAAACTCTAATGCTGTGGAATCATGTGAAAGGCCATCAGTGCGCTCTGCACCACTCACTGCATTTATGGTCTAGGTCCCTGTGTGCAAGTGGATATTACCTTTGTCTTCTTGCATAGACTCATGGTGAAAGACCTCAACAAATATCAAGACTCCTGTACTGTGCAAATGTAATAATATTTTTGAATACTTTGGCATGCTCACGGGTTTGGTATACAAAGTGATTCCACCTGTACCAACGAGGGCTAAGTTGTGAGCCACTAAGGCAAAAATGTCTTCTCAATAACACACAATAAAGATTGGCACATTATAATGCTATTGTGAAATAACCACAGGGAAAGTCCATTTTACCAGCAATTTGTTGAGCTTTATGCGGCTATGCATTGCAGCTATTATAAGGACCCTAAAGAATTGCTGTGCATAGAAGCGAAGTGCTACTGCAGGCTATTGGTGAGATAAAGTGATTTGGTCCAACTGTAGTAATAATAGGTCAGTAATAGAATCCATCCTATGAATTCAGAAGGTGACAGGTTCTCCATCCAACTAAAATCCTGCCTAAAATCCTTAAAGATAATTCTTCTTGCCTGAAAGCACCAGCGACATCCACCAGACTTAAGTAAGTTTGCTTCGATTTCTATCCCACATTTAGGACGTTCATGCTGTTCAGAGGTGACCAAATGGGCTGACCCACATCTCACTCATGGATTTCAGTGCCCAGCATTTTGACTCATGGGCCCTAAGAGAAGGCCAGATTAACGCGCTGAGCTCCCATGCGAACTCCATCAATGCCTCCCTCTGAACATTATCTGAAGAGCTCTGTTAACCAAATCTATTATCTTCCCCCATTGGTTTTTCAAGTTGAGAGAGGGAAAGCAACTTCTTTAATGGCCTGCAGATTGATGATTAACATTTTACACGTCCCTGCTGGTAAGTTAAAGAACTGCTTTGTGGACAGTGAAAATGCCTGTGAGAAGGAAGCGGGAGTCAACTTGCTTTATTAAGTTGCGCTGCTTCATTAATCACCATCTTTTTTATTGCAGTGCTCCAAGCCAAACCCATTGCACTTCCCCAGAATGGGTGAGATCAAAACCAAGTGCTCTTAATGTACCTTTGACATCTGGCCTAGCAGCTGGCTATCTGCTACATAGCTCTCAAGAACCGTCAAGAGCCACGTTCGCTGTGACCATTCTATCCTTTTTGATTTAAAGCTATGCAGAGGGCAATGAATTACCTTAAAGGAGCTCCTCTATAAAAACCCTAAGTTTTATTCCGGACCCCTGCCGGCCTTCCTACTTTGTGAGCATGAACAATCAGACAATTGAACTGATTTGACTTTGCCACTCCTGGAGTTTCATTGCCTTTAACCTGGGGATGTAATGATGGTAATGTTATGCTAAGTGCTTCTCTTACAAGGGCTGTCGGATCAAGTAGGGCACCCCATTCTTGTTAGTTGAAAACTGTGGTGATTTGCAGCAATAGGGAAAATAGATGGCGCCTGATTAACCTAGCCTGAAATGCAGCTTATTTTCATTTAAAGGTTTTGGAGTGTCCTGATTATCTTTCTTAATTGCCTGTTCATTAGAAGACGAGAAATTGCTCCAAATGCGTAGACTTTTAGCTCAGTTCTTCAGTTTGTACATCTTGTAGACAACACTGGAAATTCACCTTTGGGGCTTGGGCTCATGCTACGTCTAGAATATTATGAACCGTGCAAAGAAACTGATTGGATCTCTCGATGTGACTCTGATGAGATTGTGCTTTCAATTGACTGACCAGTTTGGGGCTAAAATAGTGACTTGGAGGGCATTTTGTAAAAAACAGAAATTGCAGCAAAGAATGAACTATATTCCGCAGAATTACTAAAGGCCATGCATATGGACTATGGAATTGTAGTATGTGCTTATTTCTTTATTTAAAACATGTCTGTACCACATCCCACCAAAACACTTCAATGCAGTTTACAACCAGTACAAAGCCAAGATTAAAATAATGTTAAAGACAGAATCAAAGTCAATTGTTAAAAACAGTACTAAAACAGAAAATAGTCCAGTCATTCACACTGAAATGTCTGAATGGGAAGAGCATAAGAATATAAGAAATGCTTCACTAGGTGGGATTCTTGGTTCTGCCATTGCTAAAGGTGAAAACCTCTCTGTTTCCATATTAATAGGACAGGCTTTTCTGAGGACATTTTCCAGAGCCATTTTTTGTTTTTAAGAAAACAGTCCCAGCTGAAAACATTGAAGCTGGGGGATGAAAGTTCCTCAGCTGTGATGCTTGCATAGACAGGAACAGCAGTGTGCATGTGAACAGTTAAAGGCTGAATGGCTTTTTGTGGGTCCTGCCTGTAAATAGGGAAATAATCTGATTCAATGTTGGGGATTGTTCACACTTATGTGCTGGGCATGGATCACGATGTCTGTCGTGTCTCAGGCAGGCGAGGGCAGTCAGGCAAACACACGTGCATGCTCACAGCAGGCTGTTGGGGGTTTCAAGAGTACGCAGCATCAGGTCAGTCCAACGTTGGGGTTCCAGAGGTTCAGCAAGAGTCACAGCAAGGTCCAAGAGTCAGTTTCATGGGCGAAGACGTGGATTCACAAATTCTTTGTCTGCAACGCCAGACCAGCGTGTGCTGCTCAGTTAAGTAGGGGAGGCAGCTCCATGCCTTTGATGGTGCAGCTGCACCAAGGGCTGTGATCTGCGTATCACCTGTTTCTGCTGTCGAAGGAGAAGAGGAGAGGGGTGCTCTTGGGGTTGTCTGTCTGAATTCTCATCCCCAGAACTGTCTGTGTGCTCCCCCAAAACTGGCCCCTGGCTCTCAACGTCCACGCCACTGTGCTCTGGTTGCTGCCCAGACTGCTGGGCTGTTGGAAGTGCACCCTCACCCTCCGAGGAGGAAGCTGGACTGGCAGGATGGGGCATGACAATGTTCTGGGATGCTCTGTCTGAATGCCAGGCCACCACCTCCAACCCAGAATCTGGAGTGTCCTGATTCTTTCCACAACTTGACTGGGACACCCTAGCATGCTCCCTGACTCTCCTGCACACAGCTTTTCCACCCACTTCTAGGTGCAAACACTGCATCTGAGCAGCATAGCTTCAGCTGTGTAGTCAAATGCAACTTCATGATCATCATGCATGAGGTGGATGCTGCCCTGGCATTTGCAGTTGGCGGCACATGGGTGGGGAGATGTCAGACTGGCTTCCAATGAGAAGAAGAGGGGCAGAGAGGAGAAGGTGCTGCTCTCCCGTGCCAGGTTTTGTCACGGTTTGCATGGGGACAGCTGCATCCGCACCCAACCCATACCCAGTCTTTTGCTATCTTTCTGCTGGTTTTGCTGCGTTCTACTTTTAACTGGGAAAAGTGCATTCCTTACTCCTACATCCAGTTTTTCTTTGAGTGTGCTCAGACTGGACATTTTGGAGATGCAGAAACTTTCTTTAAGGGAACGGCAGTAGGACTTCTCTTTTTTTTCCTAGGCAACCCTTCATTTGCCATAGTACTATACTCTTTCAATCTTAGCTCCCACCTTATTATTATTATTATTATTATTATTATTATTATTATTATTATTATTATTATTATTATTATTATTATTATTATTATTATTATTATTATTATTATTATTATTATTATTATTATTATTAAAATTTAGGCAGATTTGTGCAGGAACGTAGATAAACAAAAACTGTTCACCACTGCAAGAATTGTGAATAGAGTGTCCTTTCACAGCCAGGGGTACATGATGGTGCAGGATTGTAGCTGCTGGAGATTAGGGTGCAATATTGCCTGCACTTTTCAGTAGTGGGAAGAATTTTCAGAAGTATGTGTTAGAGGACAGAGCAACCCCTCGAGCATTACAGAGCTAGGGCATGTCCCCATGCACGTTGGGTCCAGTACCAAAATTGGGTTCAGCAAGGGGTATCCCCATGCATTTTTTATTTGGTCCGATTTCCACAGACGAAATTGCCCAAACCTGTGCCAGACCAGGACCAAATCTGGTACTGGAAAAAACAAATTTGGACTTGGTTTGATGGTCTGGCACACATCGCTTCGCGAGCCAAGCCTGCGCATGAGGACAATCCCGGGCTAATTTGGGAGGAGATTGGTGCTCACTTCATTGGGAAGTGGTGTGCTTGTCTTTCATGACCTGTGCATTGGAGATTGCAACCGCTGAGGTTTTTTTGGAGTACAAATATCCTGATCACCAAGGCAAGCATGATAATGGCTTGTTTTTTGTCCCTTTTCCACGGCAAATATTCTACCCCCATTTCCCGATCGCCAAGGCAGGCAGAATAATGGCTTGATTTCTGTCCCTTTTCTCAAATATTCCACCCTTGTTTCCTGCTTGCCAAGACGGGCATGATGATGGCTTGATTTTTCTCCCTTTTAAGCTTACCAGGTGTTTGCACGGTTCCCAGGTGGAGTGGAGGTGCACAAAACTGCTCAACTGCTCAACTGCCACCAAACCTCGTAGTGGCTTTGGGTTTTTTTTTTAATTAGTTAAAAATTTATTAAACTTAAATTATTATTTTTTTCTGTGTGGTCCTGGCTTCTGTGTTGCTAAGGGAGGGAGAGGCGGCATTTGCAGCTGGTGGCACAGGGGTGGTGTGATGTCAATCCGGCTTCCAATGAGGAGAAGAGGGGCAGAGAGGAGATGGTGCTGCTCCCCCATGCCAAGCTTTGGCATGGTTTGCATGGGGACAGCTGCATCCACACCCAACCCGTACCCAGCTTGCGCTACTAGGAATGGCATGGGGATGGGCAAGATTTGATCTCGGACCCGCTCCTGGTCCCGTGCATGCCCAACCAGACCCAAATGGCTTACATGGGGATGCAGCCCTAGAGTTTGCAGGAATGGACCTCAGCCAAAGTGAAGAATGTTTTGTAAGAGCTATGCTAAAGAGATTCAGAAGGGGAGACAGTTCATGCAGAGGTGAACATGCCTCTCTCATTCATGCAGGAATGAGGTTGGAACATCTGTCAGGGGTTAACAGGCTAGGGGACCAATTCAATTGTGGGAAGATGTTTCAGAGCGGGTGTGATAGGGGGGCGAATAAACCTCTTGCATAAACCCTTTAATGTGTTGGCACAGCAAACGCACTGGACTCACATTTTCTAATTCCTGTCTGTTCTCTCCTGATATGAAATTCACGTGGATTGCTTTTTGAAGTGCAATGTAAGGTTTGTGTGTAGCTTCCTGCTGTTCTATGTCAAAGCTTTTAATTTTGCAGAATATTTCTTCCTCTGTCAAACCAGTTCTCATTTTTTGCAATCATTTCCTGGAAGCATGTTAAAGTCTTTAGAATCTAAGTGGATGCAAAGCTGAGTTTATCTTATGGTTATGAGGGAATCATTTGTGGTGTGTCAGGCTTTCTTCTCATTGAACAATCATTCTGGGTGAGGCACCCTTCCTGCTGGTACTTTCTGCTTTGAGAAACACTTCCTGTAGCTTTACCTCACGTTGGCTGCCCCACATATGCATCTAAAAAAGCAGCTGAGAGGTGGTAGCTTTTGATAGCTAGTAGCTGCATTCATGTGAAGTTTTTTTGAAAAGTGGCTTAGAGATGGTTCATAAATGGGATTGTTCACATATCAGTCTTATCTCTCCACCCTCTCGTAGTCATTCTAGGCTACAAAAGGTGGGTTAGAGATTGGATGGGAACATGAGGACCACACAGTACTGTGTCTAAGATGCTTCTGCGTAGGGATGCGCACAAATGCAATTTTTGGTATTCAATTTGAACAGAATATCTAAAGATTTGATTCAAATTTACCCAAATGCAATTTAAGCAAATTTGAATCTATGAGTTTGAATTTTCAGTTCAAATTTGCACTGACGAATTTCAACAACATTCATATGTGCCCATACACATCGTTATGCATCACGTATGCATCTGCACACGTCCGTATGCATCCTGTATTTATCCCGTATGCAACCCGCTTCCGTCCCGTAAAGATCCGCACAAATGCGTACAGATGCAGGAATGATGCATATGTGCAAGTACGCAACGTCTATGAACCCGTACATATATGAATGTCCAGATAATACGAATGAATGGGTTGGAAAAATCAAATATTGTTTGAATGTTTACATTCAAATTTATGGACACTGGATTTGAATTCGAATGTCAAAATTCAGACAGTTTCAATCGAATTTCAGATGTCTTCAAATATTCGTACACATCCCTACTTCTGAGATGCTTTTTTTTTTTTTTTTTTTGCCATGTGGGAATGTTGCCAATATTCCCCTGCTTCTAATACAGATATGTACCATGGAGGTGTTTTTTCTGGTCTTTAAGGAGGATTAGCGAAGGAATAGGAACATTAGCGTGTGGCAGCTACTACCCCTGAGCAGCTTTTGAGGCACTTTTTTTTTGGCTGCATATTAATGTGGTCAGACTCATCCTCTGAGTTTCAACTGAAACCTGAGAGAGCAAAGCCCAGTGGCAGCGCTGTGTCTCTATGAGGGGAGCAAAGAAGAGACAAGGCTGGAATTCTCGGTCTGGTGGGATCAATGTGACACCAGATCTGAGACGTTTTCGCACGGGGCTGAACGGAACGCGAAAAAGACAGCTGCGGACACGTCATCCACATTGCCCGAGTGTGGCTTGCGCTCCGACGTGTCCGCAGCTGTCTTTTCCGCGTTCGAAATGTAGAGCACTTTAAAGTGCTCTACATGCGTTCCAACGCGGACGAGCCGCCCGCAGGCGTTCGGGAGGAGAAGCGTTCGCGCCTGCTTCTGTCTCCCGAACAGCTGCGGGCTCGCCTCCGACGCCGGCGCGGCTTCGACAATCAGCTGTTTGACAATCAGCTGATTGTCGATCTGCCTCCGCGGCTGTCTCCGCGCCCCTGGCCGGCATTTGCCGGCTAAGACAGCTCCCGGCGCTTTGAGCATTCGCACACAGACGCTCCGGAACACGTTTACACGCGTTCTGGCGCGTCTGTGTGTGAACGGGGAAAGCGCCCGGAGCTGTCTTAAGCTTTCCGCCTGAACGCGTTCCGTTTGGAACGCGTTGCAGTGCGGAAATGCCTCTGGGCACCTACTGGCCTGGAACACCCCCCAGAGGTGTGTGTGTGTGTGTGTGTGTGTGGGTGCTGCTCACAGGATTCCTGCCTCCCATGCTACCAGTGAAGCTGGGGAACAAAACTTTCTCAGCTTTATAGTTTCTGACTGGAGCCATAAGGGAATGTGTGAGCAATGGCCCCAGATTCCATATCCTTAATGGCCCTGCAGAAGTATAACAGGTTAAGTTGCTAGAGCTGAGGCCTTTCTGCACTTGGCCTTATTCCGGAATATATCCCAGAATAGGGCTCTGCTGTCTACTAGGGATATGCATGGATATTTGCAAATTCAAAAATCCAATTCAAATTCATCGAATATCGATATTTGAATTCAAATTGGATTTTCAAATATCCAAAATTTTGAATTCAAGCAAAGTTTGGGTTGCTGAAAATCCGTACTGGATTTTTGAATCCTTCAATTGAATAGAACGTCATATATCACATCCAAATATTGTGTTTATTTGCGCTTATAATATGGATGCAAATGGGATGCAAATGGAACGCAAACGTGACAACATGGGATGCGCGCAAATTCAAAAATTTGAGTTCGAATCAAATTTCCAAAAGTACGGATTCTGATAATCCGGATTCGAATTGGATTCCCAAAAATACGGATTTTTGATTTTTGAATGGAATATTTGAATATTCAAATCGACTTGAATTCGAATGCAAAAAATACATCTGTGCACACCCCTACTGTCTTCATGCTACTGCAGTCTATGGCAAGTCCCAGGCAAGGTCTTCCATAGTCTTCATTGCCATGTGGAGAACAGAGTGCTATTCTGAAATAAAGTCCAGAATAAGGCTGAGTGCAGAAACAGCCCTGGTCTTTGTATTCTGCGCAAATATGCCTTTGAAGGCTTTTGCCACCTCTCTGAGGTGCACTGTAGGCCTGATGGGGGAGTCCCTGCCCCCCTTGGTCTTTTCCCAAGCACCTTTGGTGCACTGTGTGGTTCCTGCCTTTGATCTTCCCAAACGGTTGCTGCATCCAGACATATATATATTTTAAGTGACATGTGGCAGCTGGTGTTCCCAATCCATCTCTAATCCACATTGAAATCCAAGAAATGCCATTAATGTGGATTAGTGGTGGCACAGGAACACCAGCATGTGATGGGTTACTGTCTCTAATCTACCTTTGAGCACCCTTTTAAAGGGTTTGGGTCTTTTTGCACTAGACAGAAAGGTGAATGTGGGGAGAATTCTCAGACGCTGCATATAGACTGTATGGCGCCACTTCTTTGCCAGCAGTGGCTTTGCATGTGCAGATGTTCACCCTGCATGTATAGCAGTACAGCAGTTTTAAATGTTCTACCTTTATAGCAGTGGGAGGGCTAGGGCAGCCTTGCACACTTCATTTGAACCTCTTCTGGGTGGAAAAGATGCAACTGGAACTTGTGACGAGCAACACAGGTGTGGTTGCTTGCTGCATTGCATCGTCACTGCGGTAGCAACTGTGACGACCACTCCCCAGTTGGGTTGGGTATTTAACTCTCTGGACCCTCCAGTCCTTCTGTTATATTTTATTTGCTTTAGGTAGCTTTGAAGAATATATAGATACATATGAGATGCATATGGATACGTATCTGTAGATTTGAATTTAATTAACATACTTTAATTACAAGGAAGATGAGAAAATAAGTGTGTATATTGTGAATATGTGTATAGAAATATGGACATAATGCATTATGCAAGTATCTTCCCAAACTGGCTGTCTCCTTCTCCAGTCTCCTGTCTCTACTGGTTCTTCATCCATTTCTACTTGTAGTGCTTCTCAGTCACCAGCATTTGAAGGACCTGTATAGACTTTACAGTTCCTGAAGAAAATGTTACCATATGTACACTTTAATTTGAATTAAGCTGCCCTGGTATGTAAGTTATGGAAATGTTTTGGGTCAGAGAACCTCAAATTAAGATTAGCACGAATTCTTGCAGGTTTTGGCCATGGACCACGGTGCATGGAAACCCCTAAACTAGACATTCTGAACTCAGTTTTGATATAGAAAAATTCCATTTTAAAAGTACAGGTTTGAGTCTGCATTGAAGCAATCAGTGCTCTAGATGTCCCAATTACCAAATTGAATGGGAAACTTTGCAAAACCAGCCAGAACTGGCACATTCTACTCAGAATCCCAAAAGATATTCACTTGTGGTCTCTCTTCATCTCTTGGTTCAATTCTGCGCACCTACACAAAGCCAGCTGGGTGACCTTGGGCTCTCTTCCTGAGCTCCTACAACCCCACCTCCCTCACAGAGTATCTGTTGTGGGGAGAAAAACAGAAAGCTTGTCAGCCACTTTGAGTCCCCTTAGGGATGAGGAAAGTGGGGTAGAAAAATAAAATATTCTTCCTCTCCTTTTTGAAGAACAGAAAGCTTTGTCAGCCGCTTTGAGTCACCTTAAATGGTTGAGAAAATCAGGGTATAAAAGCCAATCCTCCTCCTCCTCCTCCTCTTTTTCTTCTTCTTCTGTCATGGTTATCATTGGGAAACTTCTGAGATGCTGTTTGATAGGGAAATGCACGAAACACATTCCCTCCCACTTCAATTTGATTCAAATCAAAGGGAGAATATTTGGTTTGGGTGAAGCCGCACCGCATATCTGTGTGTGTGGCTTCACCTTTTCTTTTCAATTAATTTTTTATTTATTTTTGATGCAACAATAATAACCACAAAACTTCAGGGTTCCTTGTCACCCCTTTTCCCCAATTGTCCTATAATAGTCCATTATGGCTTCACCTTCATGTGTGAACATCCATTAAATGTTTGTGTGTGAAGGCAACTCCCCCTCTCTTGCCTTGCTCCCCTGCGTCCCCCTCCACTCACTTTTGCCACCACTGCATCCTCCTCAGAGGCTCAACTAGGCCTTCTGGAGGTGGACACTCAGCTGGAGAAGCTGATCTCATCCAGGAATGGTGGGAAATTGAGATTTCCTGTGATTCCTGGATTGGGGAGCCTTTCCAGCTACCTGCACACCTCCAGAAGACTTAACTGAGCCTCTGAGCATTGGAGACTGCAGTAGGGGTGGCAGCAATATTTTTGGGTAAGGGGGTGAGGCTTGGGGGATGAAAGGCCAGGGTGGGCAGATCCGACCTTCAATGAAGCTTCGACAAAAGCCGGATACATTCAAAAAATGGATGAAGGGAGGCATTTGATTAGCCCAGGAAGCATCAGGCCGTGTCTTCACGGCAACCTTATCTCGGATTCAAAACGTTTTCAATCCTCGGAGTCCGCAAGGCAGTTTGGCTTAACATACTTTCTCCGTGTTAAACCACCCCAAAGCGTGGTGAATCTCAATCCTGATTTCAACAGGTCTCACTCCGGATCGTGTGCTTGAAATGTTTTACATTTTTTACTGTGGGGACCATACCGTGTTAAGGGATGAGAATCCATGTTTAGGGTTTCCCTCCCCCAATAGCTTGCTTCCAAAGATAGTGATTTCATTGAAAAAATCTACCCTCAAAACAGTCAGTATAAAAATCCAGTCCTTAAAGCTACACCGTAGTGATCTAGCCACTTCACACCTTAATAACAATGTTGCAGTTTTGCGCAATTCTAGCTCTTTGAAAGTTCTGACCTTTAAAAAAGGAAAGGAAAGCCCTGGAGGTTCTGTTCTAAAGGCTGTGGCTGTGAAGGGGGTTTGAGTTGCTGCTGCTGCTGCTGTGAGCCCTGGGAAATGGGGAGAGAAGGGGAAAGAATCGCTGGCTGCCGGTGCCTGTTTTTCATTCAACCAGGCAAGCTGCAGCCACCCACCGAGCCACCCAGCTAGGCTCCGTGAAGCGGTCTGTTATGGGTGGCGCGTCCATGCCAGGAGGAAGAGGGCAGGGCAGCCCTGCAAAGCGGCTTTTAAAAAGTAGCCACTTGAGTCCCCCCTTGAGTCACGTATGCCATGTACGATCCTCAGAATCCGGATTGAACGCGATTAAGTTAAAAGTAATGGGAACAGGCAAATTCGTGTTTGCATCCGTTTCTATTATTTCGGTTTAGGGAAAGCGAAATAAGCTTGCTGTGGGGATTCGCTCTCAGATTCATATGAATTCATACAAATTGAAAACTGGTGAATATGTTTTGCCCATCCCTACTGTTTGATAGTAATTTGAAAAGGGATTCTGAACAACATTTTATTTTCTGCTGGTGCTATTTCAGTGTTTTCCCCTGTCGACAGGGCTATCAAATAAACTTTATCACAGAGACGCAGTCACCCAGAGGTGTGATCTGCAGCTGGCAGGTACACATCTGTACCTCTGTCCACATCTCAGAAATCTGTACCAAGCACACAACCCCTGACCCCATCACTAGTGCCATGTTGGTCTCATTTTAAACTGCCCATAGAAACACAATGCAGTCAACTTTTGCCCTGCCCTGAAGGGCTTTCCCAGGTTGGATGACAGCCCGATGTTAGAATCCAGGATAAAAATATGTTAGGCACAAGACACAACACAGTCTTCCATCATCAAATTTCTTCAGGCTTCTCTGTACGTCACCAAAGGCTTTTGCTATCATTGGATCATTTGAATCTCCCACCTGGTTGCTTAATTCTTGAGCTAACCAGCTACTGGACTTGTTAAGCAATGTAAACATCCTGAGACATGGTATTTAAATAAATAACTGTTGTGTACCTGTGTGGACTAGGGCCAGGGTCACATGAGTCCCAATCAGGTTGGCCTATTAAGGAATTCGAGTTGAATTCATACCAGTGCTGGTCAGACGTAGATCAATAGAGGTTGTCCCTTCCTTGGGCTGCGTTAGTCACACATTTCTGCAGAGCTCAGCCTGGCATTCCCCCATGGAGCCTTTGGCTCATCATCCATTTTGCTATATCACCTCTATCTCATTTCCTATTGGATACCCTTCATGTCAGTCAAAGGAAGCGAGGGTGCATGTTTGCAGTTCTTTAAAGCCTGCTCCCCCACCTCCGCACACACCCTTCCTTTTTATATGCTTCTCTTCAACTTGCAATTAATTTTTTTTAATTATAAAAACAAACTTGTGGAAAAACACTAGAGAGAGGAAGCATACCCTAAACTGAGGAGAGGGGGAGGTGCTTCACGAACTCTGCATGTGTGGATTGGCCAAAGAAAATATTGGGTACCACCCACCATAGCACAGTTCTGTCTCCTTCGGGCTATCCCACCACTCATACATGAGGAAGTGGAAGCTGGACTGGAATTCTAGGCCGGCCTCAGTCCATGTCAGTGCTATTTAAAGAGGACTACATTTTAGGATGGTCTAATGGCTGTAGACTGGCTTGCAATTCGGATTAGCTTAAAATAGTCTGAATCACACATCCTGCCGGACAACTCAGGTGGTTCTAAAACTCGTGTGTTGATGTAATGAATGACGTGGATGTGAGAATGGAGGAGAATTGCTTGCCTTACTAGGCTACACAGTTACTTATTTCTCTTTCCACAGAATACATTGCTATTGGTAAAACCAGATAGATCATTGGTTAGAAAGGAGACATTCAGATGCCGGCTGGGCTAGCGCGTGATATCCTCGTGAACAATTTGCATAAACCTTGTCCTTGGGCATGGCACATGTTTATGCTTAAGAAAGATTAGAGGGGTTGACATGCTCTGGAACGCTTCCTTCCACTGAGGTTTGCCATCCGAGCAGGGGAGCATTCCCACAGTGTGTGACCAGGCCCTAGGATATACTGTATTTAGTGAGAAAATTAAATCACGTGAGACTATTATTTTCTTATACATTTTTTTAATTTTGTTCAGCATTAAAGAAACAAACTTCATCAACATTGATTGTCATTTACAGAAAACATTCAAAAATCATGTGTGCATCATTATGGAAAGCTAACAGTATTGAACTAATAACTTACAGGACCAAAAATAAGACAAAGAGCTATTACATTCTAAAGAAATATAAAACCTTTAAAATTTTTTGACAGGGGCAAGGATGCTGGTCCTAAAACATTTATAAGAAGAAAATAATAATGGTCACTTTCTAAATGAATCAGGCTGTAGTTTTTACTCACGTTCACATAAATATTAAACAAGAGAGAGAAAAGAGAGAGAAAGATCAGAAGGAAACTGCTGATGTCAAAATGTTATGTCACCTGTCTGTGTTTGCTTTTTTCCCTTTTACAGGCCAATAAAATAATTGCTGTTAATACTATTATACAGTTAAGCTTGGGGGGGGGATTAATACTGAGACTATAAGAGGTTTTCTCTAGAAAAAATGATTTTTATTATGGGTTTCAAATGACTGGAAAGTTTATCTGTGCTTGTTTTAGGCAACATAACCCTGAGGTCTTTTCCAAGAATGGTGAGCAGGCTTGATCAAAGTTTCAAACTATTCCTAAGAGGGAGAAAAATAATAATTTACAATTATAAAGGCTACAGCCAAGCACCAAATAACTTGTGGGTCCAATGGCACAGAGATGTAACATCTTACTTCACGTTAACAAAAGGTACTGGAAATTGGATAAAAATATTAAAACTCTGAAACCTGGAAGTATATGAAAATCAGTTTCTCTCATAATTCTAAAAGCAAGGAAGCATTTCAGGGTTGCTTTTTTCCTCTCAAAAAATATTAGAAAGTTTTATTTAAATCTTAGTATCTTTTTTTTTTTTTTTGTAAAATAAATTGGTCATCATAAAATACTACCCATGAAAATCAAACTCAGGTAACCTACAAAGGCAACACAAATAATTTGCACTTTTATTTGTGCTCCTATTAGCTTCATCCCCTCAACTGCTGTTTATATATCTGGAGGCATTCCCCTCCTTCCTCCTTATCATCCTTAAAAGAATTTATTTGGTGAAGGTCAGTTACTTTATGGCTTCAGCTTGTAGCTGCTGAGTGATCTGACCTTAAAATCAAACAAGAAATGAAGAGTGTACAAAAATACTTTTGTCCATTGGATAGAAAGATTATTGTCAATCAAGTCACACAGGAAGGGTTAAGAGGCATTAAGCACAATTCACCGGGATCCTTTTTGTGTGCAAACCACTTCTAAGCATCTGAGCAGCACGGGTATGTACTACTTGTATTGTGTATAACCAGGAGTACGTAGCCTTTTTTTTTTTTTTTTAGGCCATGTCTCCAATTTTCATCCAAGGTGCCCAGAAAAAAAGCAACTTTTGACGCTTTGTCTCCATAGAGACAAAAGTGCCTTGCACTAATCAGGCTGCTCCATTTCTGGGCGTAATCTCCATCAGAGGTGCCATTTTTGCACGGCGCCATTTTGTGCCTCGAATGGAGGCATTTCCAACCACTGCTGGAAATGATGCCTCCATGCTCATGAATGGAGATGCAGAGGCATCTCTTCCAGGAAAACCTGCCAGCAGATTTTTTTGCACACAACTACCAGGGAATATAACTAGTTTAAGCAATTATTTTGCAAACAGAATTTTCCAGTGCAGTCTGCAGGTATTAGCACAATTTTCAATTTAGGGGTCTCCTTTGGAGCACTGTTCATCAGCAGCTCTCCCTCCCCTCCCTATTATAAAACAGGCGTATGACATTGAACACCAAGGCTGTTCAAAAGGCTCTATCTATTACAATCAGTTTCCATTTAAAAAAACAAACCCAAAGAGTACATTACACTCAAAGGAAGCAATTACATAATTTGCTCTTTGATGGTTTCTTTTTTTTTAATCTTTAAAAAAGCATTACAAATTCTTATGCTTAAACAGAGATATAGGAAAAAAATCAGTTTTTTTTTAAACTGTCCCAAAAATATTTACAGGAAAAATTACAGAGACAGTATACATAGTATTAGACCTTCTGTGAGTATATATTATTAAAAGTAATTTCATTTGAAAAAATATTGTATTTGTCTTCTACATTTTCTACAATACATACTCAGGATTTTGTTCTCTGTTTTGTAGTTTTTCTCCAGTGTTCATCAAATGAAGCAGACAGTAGAGAGTTAGGGTTAGTTGTCCCTCATTTTTACATCTGCTGGCATTGCTTTTGAAATTGCAACCTTCTGATTCATGTCTAAAAGATGAGCAAAAACATTGGAGATGGCCAAGCCAAGGGGATTTTTTATTTTTATTTTTGATTCCTGGCTGTTCACAAAACAATGACTGTTGTATCTTTTCATCTCCGGCTCGTTGAGATACATAAATACCACGGTGTATGTCTGTCTATATTCCTTATGCTCACTAAAAACAAAACTGAAAGTGTGATGGCATTACTTCAAAAGTCAGCAAAGACAGTTTGGTTTCCTCAAATTCGGTATTTGTCTGCCCGTCTTTTCCTGACATCAAACCTAGTTGTGGCTTGGAGATTGACAAAACTGAGCCTGTATTCACATCACCACCACCACCCCTACACACATAGACACGTCAAGCCAAATTACCTGCTACAGGTAGGCAACTGAGCATCAGCCACATGGCCGATGCACTGTACAAGCAAGCATCCTCAGCATGGTGTGAACTGGCTTTGCCTATAAGTCACTCTTGTAGGGAGGCCTGGGGACTGAATGGAGGCAAAGACTTTGGAAGCCCTGTCTCATTGGCTACCCAGAAAATGGCCTCAAGCCAGGTGACTATGTGGATGCAGCCTGAATTAGGAGCATGTTCCATGGTTACCAAAAGGCTGGATGTGACAAAAAATAGTCTCAATAGGAGGGGTCCTTGGAGATTGCTGAGAGGTCATATTGCAACACAAGGGCAAAGGTATTTACTGGGCCTGCACTCTTTATTCTCACTAAAACCCAAATGGAATCTGCAATGTTTTTACTTCATACACAGTCTACATTGTCTGAATCTTCTTCAAAAAGGTCGGTGCACTTCCTATGAGAGAAAATAATATATTGTGGGTGTCTTACACAGCATCATGGGGGTTTTCTGTTTGGTTGCCTTTTCTGCATCTATGGTAGGTTTTGTGTTTCTCCTCTTGTCTTCTTCCTGCATATTTCCTGAAGCATATGTACGTTTATATGCTTTCTATCTGCCTTAAGTTTCTTGTTTTCCCTAGGAGAAAAGAGACCTACCATAAGAAAAGCCTACACCTGTTGGTTCCTGTCCTTACAGGAAATGGTGGGGCTATAGTCAACCTGGAAATGGTGGGGCTATAGTCAACCTGGCACCCTGCTGTTATTCTCCACGAGGACTCCCACTGTCCTGAAACAAGCCAGGGACTGTGCTGCTGATGGGAGCTGTAGACTGAATACCTGCAGGGTACCAAATTGATTAAAAGGTTGCAATAGGGATGTGGCCAAGGTGAGCGCATTAAAAAAAATAATGCATGAAACAACCCAGGGATGGATTGTGTTAGGGAAGTTAGTAGAGAGGTTAAGGGGGATGGACTCCTACTTATATTGTTTCAAATGTAGCCTGAAAAGCACCATGGATTATAGTTGTGCTTTATTTATGGTCACCATTAGAATGACATATCCTTTGCATGACTTTGGCTGAGCTGCCAGAACTGGGGAGACGAAGAGGTCTAGAATGGTTGGTGCCATTTGATGGCTTAGCAAAAGAAGCACAGGGGTATATTCCCATCACCCAAAGAGGAATGTTTGGTTGCTAGAAGATAACTTCAGAAGGTTGCATTATTATAGCATTAAATTACAAATGTTCAATGCCTGATTCAGTGACACATTGAATATAACACAATCATAGCGATCCCGAGAGGAAGCTGACAGACTAATCTATTTTGCTTCAGTTTAAAACTGGAAATCTAATCAAAGACAAATATAAGTGCTTTTTTTCTTATGAAAAAAAAGAACAAGCTCTTTAAGTAGAACACTTTAGAAGGTAAGTCTATTGTCTGCAACAGCACAGTTTGTTTGAATAATAAAGGACCAATGTGGCAATGCATTTTTTTCTTTTTAGAAAAGTTAACATTTTCTTTTAAAATTATGTCTGAACTCCACTTGCTGTTGAACATACTTGGCTGTTGCAATTGTGTTCCTATGCTAATAGGTCTCTGTCTTTTTTTTTCTAGAAACATGTATACATTCCCCACCCACCCACCCACCAGCAGAATCTTCAGTCACAAATTAGCAGCTCCATCATCCAAAATAAAAAAGTCAAACAAATACAATATACCAAAAATAATAATAATAATAATAAAAAAAATCAACACTGGTATAGCTACAGTAGATGAAGCTTTTTCTTTATGTTATTTTACAGAAGACAGCGTGCAAAGCAAACATTTTCTGCAAATGTTCTTACAAAAAAATTACACTCAGATTTTATTGCTGCTATATCCAATGCTGTTGTCTTTCACTCATCCTATGCTATGTGGGATGAGAAAAATAGACGAGTATTATACATTGTTACCAGTAACACCTGGTGCCCCCTGTACATGCCCCAAAGCTCCTGGAACTGCTAAGTGCTGTTTCCTATGCATTGTTTGAGCTCTACACTGCAGTGATGAGACCCTCTTTGTGCCAAAGAACCTTTTTCTGCTGTGCTATGGTCTTCAAACAATGCTGACCGTTCACGGGAGTCCAGGTACATGAGTGGGCGCCAGGTGCTATTGATAGCTACTAAACTCACTGTACGCAGTTTAATCTTCCCTTCTGCAGAAATGCAGATGACTGTTTCAAGCCCCACACCACAATGTTCTCTTATCACAAATATTTGTGCGTATCTTCGTTCATTTTGGGTAAACCGAGCAGGTGGATAGTATGTAAAATCTAACACTACTGTATGAGCACAATCAATCCATGTCATAATATATACATTCAGTTTGCTGTTTTAGGAAGTACTGATTCATTATTTATTATGGAGAATTAGAAGGTATCTTCTCAGTAAGAAACAGCAGGTGCCGTCCTTTGCCACTGGTTAAAAGAGCAGAATCCACATTGGGGTATTTCTGAAGTTTGGACAGAAAGCATATCAGAGCAGAATACATACATTGCTTGATATGTCCTTTGTAAATATTGATAATATGGGCATATCAAGCATCTTAATGTGCATAAACTCAAATATATATTAATTGATTTGCTAAATGCAAATAGTCTACATGGTGTGGCTTTTGAATCATGCCTCAAACCTTTGGGTTTTTTTGCACTTGTCTTAAGAGACATTCCTGATGGGAACTAGCCCGGAATGTACTGTGAAGACCATTCCAACAGGTAAGTGTGGCCTTGGCCTTTGTTCCACTTGCTCAAACTAATGATGCTCAGAGGTTAATCTCTCTGGACAGGTGATACTTGCCACCAGACCATCTCTCTTGTCCTACATCTGTTCCTAGCTTGGCATTACTTCTAAAAATACTCCAACTTCAGCCTTAAGATAGCTTTTTGGAAAAGATAGTGCAATCAATTTAATAATTATACTAGGATTTTGGTCCAAAGTTACAATCTGAAACTTTATTATTTTGTAGGGATTTGCACAAAGCTTAAGAAAGTCCTTAAGTAAGTTGTACTATTTCAACAGAGGAGTTTAAGAGACTGCTGGATTTTTACAGAATGCTTACATTTCCCTGAAATGTGGGCTGCCAGATGTACAAGGGCTACTTCAGCATTGTACCAAAGGCCCTTTTCCCACTAGGGCTTAGAACCCTTCTAAGACCTCATTAGGAACCCGATTGGTACCAATCAGGAAGGTCCTGTTACCACCTGGATCCCATTGAAGGCTCCACCTGTAAGGTCCTGTCCCCATGAGGGCAGGGGAAATCCAGATTTAATGGATCCTTCAGGCCCTTAAATCCAGATTTCATGTGGACCTTATTAAAGGTGTCCACAATGGGTTCTTCAGGCATTTCCAAGATCCAGATCTCCAGGAGGATCCCATCTCAAAGATCCGGATCTTGAAGATCTGGATCTTTGACTGTGCATGGAAAAAGGGGAAAGATAAACATCTGAGAGCTCATTGTGGCCATTGATGAAACAATATTTTACAACAATAGTTTGGTAGTGCCTTGACATAGCGTGGAGGCTGTCTGCTAGCGTGAATGAGTCACAGATTCTGTTTTCTCCCCCTTTCTTTACCCCTCCCCCCACATTTTCACAAATCCACTGTGATATGTAATATAAAGAGGTTCTTTGGCTAAGTAAATAAGAGTTCCAGACTTTATGCTGTAATATAGTTGAAGTATCATCTCCAATTGTTATTTCCCTCCTTCCTGTCTTTCCTGATAGTTTATTCTAGAAGTGGCCCTGAACACTTTTTGAACTATTTCAGATACCTGTACATTTTTTTTTTTTTTTAGAACTAGAGATAACACAGAACTAATTGCTCTTTCGCTAAACTCTGGTTGAATCCTGGACAGGCTGAAGGCTACTTTAAGCAACCATTCCCAAAGGTTCATTTCCAACCAAATTTAGGGTGTGGGAGGAAGGGTTGTGAGCTGCCACCGAACATTGCATTTTGTAACAGTATTGAAACTGTGGCAAGATTCACACAGGACCATAAGGTGACCGCAGGATTGCTCTGGTCTTGCACTGTCTGCACATCTATGTAGCCCCAATGCACTGCGGCACAGTTCGTAAGACGTGCTCCCTATGCTGTAAGCTCTTCACAAAGTGCCCTACAGGGAAATGGTTGGGAAGAGCTCGGTCAGCGCTTCTTATTGTTCCCGTGCCTTCTCATTTCTCCCTCTGTCAACAGCTACTGGTTGCAGTGACATCGATGTGTCAGGGCACAGAGAAATGGCTGACTTCCAAGGACACTTCCTTTGCTCTCTGAGAAGACCACTGGCATAAACAGGGTACCAGGGAATGGAAGTTTCCCTGTTCGGCGTTCACTTTTCCTGGAGTGGCAGCGGGCACCCGCACACCACAACTGCTGTAGACACCCTGTTTGAGGATAAGTGGGTGGTAATATTAAGGAGAAGTATGACTGTGTAAAATGATTCTGCTTCTGATTTGCCGTGGTCTGTCAAGTTTTGATTTGCAATAATAATAATAATAATAATAATAATAATAATAATAATAATAATAATAATAATAATAATAATAATAATAATAATAATAATAATAATAATAATAAAAGTTCTTCTGCTTTTCTTAAACCATATATTTCTCTAGGTGAGAAATTGGCAATGGCTGCTGCATTTACTGCTGTGTTTTTTAAAAGTCCTATGTTCAACATTTTGTCCTCAGCACACCTACAGCAAGTCAAAAGTTCTGCAGGGTTACAGAGGATTTCTATTTCTCTAAGCGTGTCCACAACTGCAATGCAACTAATCCATCCTTCCTTGACTCAAGAAAATCAAGAATTCATTTGGTCAGTACTTTGGAATTCCATTCATGGGCACAGAATTTAATTCTGAAGGATGAACATTCATGGTATGGATCTCGTGCTCACAATCAAAGTGTCAAATTAGTGGTGTAACCTTGGGGAGAAAGTAACAGTGAATTCAGTTTGTAACCACCTCATTTCTAAATGCTGGCTTAAAGCCTTGTCTGGGTCTTCCACATTTTGGCATCTGAAATTTGTGCCTTTCAACACATTTTCTAATCGTTTTCCTCATTATTACTGTCATTTCTTATATATCTTATTATTTTTAACACGGTAATAATATCCCTGAGCGGCAAACAGTGCAACATCTGCATCAAGCAGTGATTGTCATTTACAAGTGTGAAGATTTAAAGGAAAGAATGAGATGGTGCCAGCGAATGACATGACAATTCTTAACAGCGTAGCAGAGACAGCTTAGAGGAAGCAGAATGGTTGAGTCATGTTAGCACATATAAAAGCACATACAGTACACTTAATACGCAGGGAGATGTTCATGCTAACTTTCTAGTGTTGGGGAAATGTGAGCTTTTTCCTGGGTTTCAAAATTTCAGTCTAACACATCTTTCATCCTAGTTGTCTTATTGCAAATTTGGGGGTTGTCCCCTATCCTGTCGCATTTTTGGCTAATGGAACAGCTCTGTTATTTTCAGTGAAGAGAGCAGAAGTGACCATCCAAAGAAAGGAGGCCTGGATTAGCCCGTGGTCCACCGGTCATTGTCATCTGATCTCCAAATTGGGACTCCCCAGGTACTCTGAACGGGCCATCAAGAGTAAAAGCGATAAGCCAACAGAGTCTACGTTCTTCCTTCGATTCAGAGAACAACTTGAATGGTAACAAACAATAATTCTTGTGCCGTGAAATAGCTGCTTATGTAAATGCATCCATAAGAAAACAGAAAACAAAAAACCAGACACTTAAGAGCTACAAACATCCTGAAGCAAATGAGAAAAAAAGAGCAAATCAAGCAAATCAAAAAGATTATTTTAGATAAGAATTGAAAGAGCAGAAGATCTTCAGTCCTGAAATCTTGCAAAGGTCCCTAACACAAACCGATCATCAAATATATATTGCATTTGGAAACAGCCTGGTTTAATTGCAAGTCTTCTATTACCCTGTTTTCCTAGCAATCAGTAAAGTAATCTTTCCATTAGAAGGAAATATGACTCTTGGAATTAATTCTTTATACAGAGAGTCAGCAGGAGTGACATTTATACAAAATTAACTCCCTGTAGAAGTGTAACAAGCAGTCTACATCTGTCTGCTCAGACACTGAGAATAAAGTGGCTCAGTGCTCCTACATTATCCGAATACAATATAAAGTGTTATTGCTGTGTTGGTTCCAGAGGAGGAGAGACAGATCAAGTAAAGGAAGAAGGGAGATCAGTTACAAGGGCAGCTTCTGTTGCTTCTCTGTTTCCTGTTGTTCTGAAGAAGAAAAATGCAAGAAAAAAGGAGAGATGCTATCCAAGTACTAGTGTGAAGAGGTTTTTCTAGGCATGTGGCTCATAGGTATGTTTTATAAAGGAGGTTCTTGGTCAATGAAGAACCAGTGGAAATACACATAGCATGGTTTCTGGATCTGTACCTTGACACTTCTTGTAATGACAGGATGTCTGGGCCTTATCACAGGAAGTGTACTCTTTGCCTGCCCTTCATTCCTGGCCATCAGAACATCAAAGCCAGGGATGTTTCATTCCAGTGCTTCGATGCTTCTGGCCAGGGCTAATTCTGAAGATACAGCAAATGGAGTTGGAAGCCAGACTGCTGGCAAAGATGAGTTTTGTAACTCTTGGACCTGGACTAGAAAAGCACTGTCAGGGTATTGTCTTTCCTTCTGCCACTGAAATACCACTGGCAGTACTTAAGATAGGACATATGCTTGAGGGTTACGGGGACGGGGGATTCCTATGACCTTCGAGGACTCCCGTGGCCTCATTTTGGCACTGAGCAGATTGCGCCTTCATTGTTAAAGGCTCCTGAGCTCTGCAATTAAAAAAAAAATCAAGGTGGAATTTATACTGGATCCACACAGAAGGAAATATCTTATGGTCACAGCACATGCAATCATCAGCCTGATTATGATTTTCTCATAATTTTTGAATCTCATTATCTTAAATTTATTATCATCTACTTCAGAATACCGTGACGGCATTGTTATCAGTATTCCCTTCCCATACGTTATACTGCTGCTTATTTTCATTTGCACTAACACAAGTACTTCTTACTAGTTAAAAGGGCCACACTCCATGCGTAACAAAAGGCATAGAAGTGTATGCAAGTTTATTTCCATTGGTTTAAGATATTATAGGTTCTTTCCATGATGAAATGGTTTTGGAGGCTCCTAGCAATGCTCCAAGTCTGAGCCATGAGGTTTCAATTCTTCTCCAATGCAACTAAAAACTTAAAAGTGGAACAGGTCATAGACAACAGCTAGTGAAGCAAATTAGAATTAAAAGAAGATTTTCATTGATCCCATGTCTTTAATTATCTTAAAAGATAAAATAAAAATAAAGCTGCCATTTATAAATGACATTAGAACCCAGAATTTGGAAGCATTCCTTTTTTGGACTAGGTTTTCCATGATTTTCAGCAATGGCTCCTGTGGTTAAGAATCATGGGAGTTGTAGTCCCAAAACAGAACATTTCCAACTGCTTATCATAGCAGATCAATGAAATTTATTAGGAGATGAAGCTACAGTTGGTTTATGTCAAGTGATGACACGTTTTCTGAAAACATGGCCAGTGGAGATGGTTTTGAGTCAGACGTGCTATATGCATTAAGTGGCACATTTTCCAAGCTAAAGTTGATAATGCAGGCAAGTCATTCCACCACAATAAACCTGAGAAGTACATACAGCATAAATAAACTATTTACCTGGGCTGTCTTGATTATTGCCTTTTTAAGGGAAGGAAACCTAAAGGCTACAAGAATGACTTCATCACAGAGAAAGTAGAGTACATTTTGGAGTTTTGGAAGAAAAGAATCATAAGAAGGAAGGTACTGGAGGTCTCAAAATGCCAACTTGAAGCAATCGGGGAAAAGAAAATTCTGATTTTTCTGTATATTTGCAAGCACTTTCATTGCCATCCAGGAAAGCTCATTCTTGAGGCATCTGCTCTGGTCTGAAATCAGTTTGCCAAGAAGGATTGGATCCACTGCCAGAGCACAAAAGATTTCTGCTGTCTCTGTTTTTGGGAATTCTGTCTAATCCACAACTCCGGGGTAACCAGAGAGAAGCAGGACAGTCTTGTGATGACAGTGTTACCATGTGTGGCTTTATTGGCATCCAAATTAAGGTTAAGACCTAACAGCAGAACTTTGAAATCCCTGCCTATGAAATGAACCAGGGAAAACAGCTTTTTTTTCACCCACCCCCAGACACTTGAATGTTAAAGCAGCATGAAATGGTGGACATGTCAGCGTCAGCCATTGTGGATGAGTCTTGCCATAGGTTACTCCTCCTGCTGAAAGCTGATTTGTAACCTTCCACTGATGTCCACACAGCAGTGATGGGCCCTGATCTCAATTGATGTTTACAAATTGGCTTTCAGCAAGGGGCGGAACTTCGGGCTCCACTCACCCGTGTTTGGTTGCAACTCGGAAATGTCACAGTTCACAATTATGTCTGAGCAGATGACCATGAGATTACTACATAACTTTTAAGATATTCTTCACGGGTACATCACTGGGCCTCCTCCATTATCTCTTGGAGAATATAAGAGCAATAGTGATGATTTTTTGTTTGTTTTCATGAAGTGTTACTAAAATAAACTCTTTCTGGTTCACCCCAAAAATGTACTGCTTCAGATAAAGTACATTTTTCCTCTGTGGTTAAATACTCTGTTTTGTTCTATATTATCAGGATTAATATATGCTTTATCACCAAAAGGAGGGGAAAATGTCCCAATAACTTTCTCTCTCTTTGAATTATCCAGACAAGGCTTTTCCACCCAATAATACTAACCTGATTTTTCATTCACTGACTGCGTACTGCATACATATTATATACAAACTGATCAGAAATGGTACCATCTTGTCACTATATATGGATGGACGGCAGAGCAAAATCCTGATTGCCCAACATAAAACTTAACACATTACATGGAGAACTTTTAAAAAAGAAAGGCAGGAGAGCATCTCTGGAAAATAGGCTTTTTCGCTACATCAGCTGTGTGCGTATTTTGTATATGCGCTTGTATATATGGTCTAATTGTTGGTATATAGCAGGGATAGCTTTGGGGTTGCTTATAAAGCAATTTTCCCTTCTAGAATTTAGTGCTGCTTTCCAATTTGAATCCAAGTGTGGTTAACACCTCGCCTGTGGTGTCAGCAGAAGAAAAGTTGTTTTCAAAAAGATGGGTCTGTGTGTGTGTTTGTGTGTGTGTGTGTGTGAGAGAGAGAGACCCATGTTTTAATACTGCATCTCTTTGAACAGATAATGTTTTGGCCAATCAATTCTATTACAGGTTAAGCACTGGTCATAGCGATAACTTTAGTGCGCAGTAACAGATCTGATACTGGACCATTACTTGAAGGACAGAGATTGGACATCACTGCTATATACCACCCATTTATACACAGGGCCTGATCCTTGCCCAAAAATGCACACAAGGCTTAACCAAGCCCTGTTATCCCTTCTTCTCTATGGCTTCATACATGGCCATAATGGACACTTACAGGACATAGGAAGATTCCAGTGTTTGGTTGAGAAAAATACGGGGAAACGAGAGGCATACTCTGCATTGCCTGGACAGCTCAGAAATGCTGGGTATATGTAATCATGCACATTCACTGATAGGAAGGGAGAAACAGAGCCATTTTAAGCCTCCAGGAAAGCCCTCCATGCTTAGATGACACGTCCACACCACGCACACCTATTTCCAAGACAGCTACGTATTGCCACATGCATTTAACTAGCTAAAAACATAGAAATAGGTAAGCCTAGTTTAGTGGAATTTTCTTAAATTATATTTGAACAACAAACAGCAAGAGTAATACTGCAAAGTACTCCTCTGTTTTGATTTATATCTACAATAAAGTTCTATAAACAGTTGTCTCCCAAAACATACCCCCAATAAAATAAAGTAAAAAATAAAAAGTAACACCCAGTGTTTCTATATCTTGCAAATTTTCTGGTAATTTAAAAATTAAAAAAGGGGAGAAATTAACAAAAAGAAGAGAACCAAAAACAAGCCCCACTCAGAGGTGCATATTTACATTCTTTAAACTGTAGCGGTGAAAAATAATTCTATTAAGTGCAGGACATTCCTAGTGTTGCAGTTGTGACATTTTAAAGAAAGTCTTCATGGAAACAATTCTTTTGTCTGAACAGTGATGCATTCCGTGACAATATTCTGGCTCTTGCTTCACTTGCAGTTAGTGGTAGAGTCTGGATTGAACAGTTCCTTGTATAATGGAGGAAAGAGTGTGTTCACTATGTCGGGATGAGATTGTTTAAATACCTGCAGTTTTTCTCCGTGCAAGTTGCAAAGTGCAGTGATAGTTGGTATCTTGGCTACTAACTGTAAAACAAATGCCAAAGAATTAAAAGGAGAGAACATGGATGAGAAACAGTTTCATGACATTCTCTTTGACCGGCTTCCCCAATTCAACACTGAGGCTGTCTCTCCACTTTCCCTAAAAGGTGCCTGTGAATCTATTTTCACCTGCCTCATCTACATTCGCAGCGGGAAGAAGTCTTCATTAGGGGTGTGCACGAATGCAATTTTTGGATTCGATTTGAATATTTGAATAGAATGCAATTTTTGGATTCAATTTGAATATTTGAATGTTTGAATTCGGACAGAGGAAAAAATGAATGTATTCAAATCTGAATCCGATTCAAATACGTTTGTATCTATTCGTATGAATTTTCTATTTGTATTTGAAAATACGAATTTCAAAATTCGTATGTGTCCATACACATCCGTATTCACCCTTATGTATCTGTACGCATTTGTATGCATCCAGTTATCCCATAGGCATCCCGTTTTCATTCCATATATATCCGTACAAATCCGTATGGATATGGATACGGATATGTATGTAATGTGTATGTATCCATACACATACGGATATCTGAATAATTCGTACAAATGATTCAAAACATCCAAATTAGTTGAAATGTTAAAAAACAAATGTATAGACATTCAATTCAAATTCAAATGTCTGAATTTGAACAAATTTGCTCTAATTGTGAATGCTTCGAATATTCTTGCACATTGCTAGTCTGTATTGCTGTCCTTATAAGCGCCTTGGTGATGTAAGGCGTGTTTTGCTGTCCTCAGAGAAAATGCCTTGTTTGCCATGCTATCAGGCACCTGCACATTTTGGAATGGAATCCTTCCTTCCAGAACCCAATGTAGCTATTCTGCATGTGGATCATTGAAGACAGAGTGCCTAAAGACAAAAGGAGCCCAACCAGTGTCTTTATATTTTTATTAAATGTTTTGACTAAAATCACTTTACTTCTAGGAATTGCTGCTTTCTGATATCCTCAAGTGGCATCTCCTTGTTTACTGACGGTTTGGGTCTTAAAATTAATTCCAGGAGTCCCATCTTGTTTTTCCTGCCAGTAACTCCAGATTAGTATTCAACTGGGCAACCACAGTGATCTGCACTTCTTCAGAGTTGGTTCTGCATTTCTCTTTGGGGGGATCCAAGGGTGTTTTTCCACCACAGCCCTTAGATCCAGATCTAAGAAGATCCAGATCTAAGGAATGGGTACATTCCTCAATCTGGATCTAGTAGATCCGGATTAATGGAAGCACCCAATGTGTTTCCACAGGAGGTGTAGCACCCATTAGCAATGGGTGCTAACCCCCTGGCGTGGAAACACCTTTGCACCTATGTGGGGAATTCTGATCGACCCCCAAGGGGTTGGTCCATCCCCCCAGGTGTCTCTGGGGACAGGGGGGGTGCGATCTCCGAAGTCCCAGCTTTGGAGGGACTTCGGAGTCATTTCGAAATCATTTTGAAATGACTCCGAAGTCCCTCCAAAGAGATCGCCAAGGACTTTGGAGAGGCTCTGGAGCTATCAACGTGGTCCATGTGCTATTAGCGCAGACCACATGGACTCCCCTCCGAAGTCCCTCTGAAGAGATAGGCAGAGACTTCAAAGCCGTTCCGGAGTCGCTTTGGAGAGCCTCCGAAGTCTGCGCTGATCTCTTTGGAACTCAAAGTGGCTGACAAAGCTTTTCTATTCTTGTCTCCACAACAGAACACCCTGTGAGGTAGGTGGGGCTGTGAGAGCTCAGAAGAGAGCTGTGACTAGCCCAAGGTCACCCAGCTGGCTTTATGGGTGAGGGCGGAATCGAACCCGGCATTCTCAGATAAGAGTCCAGCTCCCTAATCACTAGACCAAGCTGGAACATGGTCCCTTGTACACAGTTTAGACTGGATGGTGGTGGTCGGCGTTGCCCTTCCTAACGTTGCTGAACTTCAACTAGAAGCAATCAGTCATCAGCATTCTGTGCCAGGCTGGTATGGAATTTGGGGAGTTGTAATTCAGGAACATCTGGAGGGGCTGCAGTTGAGAATCCCTGGTTTACTCTTCAATGACTCTTGCACAAATACCCATTGAACTTTTTATTGAACTTTATGGTCTGACTGTGTCACGTTTATGCATAGCTTACACTTAGTGGTCAAGGATTCACATGTACATGTACATCAGATTCTTAGCATCTGCAAGGAATCTTTAAAATGGGGCAATTAGATAATTCTTTTCTATATAATAAAACACTGAAATCACTGCTACTCACTCCAACAAAATTAATATGCTCTTCATATGTTAGTGAGCGCCTGTTTGCATGCTAAAGATTTACCTTTGCCAAAGTCTCATCGTCAAGATGATTCTTCTGGATTACGTGTTGAAGTGCAAAATAAATCTTTTCCTGAAGCTTCTGGACTTTCCTTGGTTCTAACAGCCAGGCTCGATCTGATGAAATAATGGCATAAATGAAGACAAAAGCACGGATTATATGAAGTGATGGCAAAGAAGCAGCTTTGCAGTACAGAACAGCCATGCAGTGTAAACTTTGGGAGGCGTGTGGATTAGGAATGTGAATGCAAGGCATGGTTTCTACAAACATTGTGTAATGTTATGTGAAGCTTTCAAAAAATTTACACAATAAGTGTAATTGGTTTCAGTAAGCAAGCTGTAGCTGCGGGCTTGTTTCCCGGGCATTTTGCAGCTTGATTGACAGGAAGGGAGGAGTTGCAGCGAAAAAGCACCAAAATGCACCAATCAGAGCAGCTGGATCTCGCAGTATATAAGCCAGCAGTCTGGAGTTCTGAGCGTCTCTTGTCCTGCAGATTTGGCATGAGGGGTATCGTGAGGAGTTGAGTCGAACTCTCCAGGCTTCTGGGCCTCATGCTCTCAGTGGGAGAGGCAGGGGATGGAAGGAGAGGTCTTGCCTCTCAGAGAGGGGAAGATCTTGAAGTATACCTGGGGTTTAGCAGGCACGCTACAGGGCCTGTTGAGCTCTCGATTGGGCAAGGCAGGTCCTGGGAGGCAGTTAGTATTTATTGCTGGATTTATTCTTCACTTAAGGAAGAAGCTTCACATTGAACCATATCAGGGATTTCAATTCAAGAGCAAGGGGAGCTGGAGGCAGAAATTATTATTTCGCTTTCAGTGGATTTACTTGGGAGAGCTGAACCTTTTTTCTGCTTACAGTCGCTTGTTCTTTCTAGCAACACAAAGACTCTTAGCTAATACTTATTCATTTATTTACTTGTATTTAATAAACAGTGTTTGGATTACACTGTTCTTTATTGTGCTGCTTCAGGGTGGGGGCTTGGTGACAAGTCTTTGAAGCAGGGCGCCTGTGGGAGGGGAGTATAGTCCAGTTGATATACTGACCCCAGCCCATTTGCAGGCATTGTGGCTGTGGTGCCTAGCTCTGTGGAGTACAAGTCCAAAGGGTTGGGTTGAGTTGCCCACAATAAGTGTTAATTATTAGTGGGACTAGTGTCTATTAAAAGGCAAAAGTATGATGTTTCACTTCTGTTTGAAAGTAATGTGACATTTTAACCTGAATTTGAATGGATTCTTCCTAGTTTTCATTTTAGCTTTGGATAGCAACATAACTGTTGGGGTCTTTGTGCTTTGTCTATCCCATCCACAGCAAGACGGGATCTCTTTGCATTTTCTGAAAGAAGATAATGTTTCCATTTAGGCTGCAACCAGACATCGCTTACTTATTCTGCTATATCTGGAATTTCCAGAATATCCATGCTTTATTCTGGAATATGAAAATATATCAGAATCAGTAACCAAAATCGTACAAAATTGCCGCTAGAAAATTATACTGTCGAGAGCATTGGAAATATTCACACTTATAGTGCACATCTAACTTGTGTGTCTTACTTCTCATGGTCACAGAGAAGCTGTTCATCCCTTTATATTGTTTTAAGGAAAAATCTGTAGCAAACAGCAGGATAAACTTGCTCACATGAAGAAGACCCACAATGCAATAGTAGAGCCCATGAACTGGGATAGAGATTCTGTTACCCTCCAGTACTGCTCAATTTCACTTCTTACCAGCTCCTGCTTTCTTGAGTATTGGTGATGCAGAATGGAACCGTAGAAAGATCTAGTGTTCCTTCATCTCTGTTCTAAAGCTTCTTCTGGATGCTTTGTAGAAAGAGATCCTACAGCTCAGTAGAATGTAGACCGCGGAAACTTCAGTTTTAACTTGTAACTCGTGTGAAATCAATGTCAAAATAGAAGGCAACTCTGTGTACACCATCTCTTCAGGCATAATATGTTAAGGGAGCAAGCAATTAGAACAGCAAGGCACAGTGAAGGTAATTACCTGGTGATATCAGAACAGCAGATGAGAACAAGGCAATTTCCTCCTCGGTCAGCTGCAAAGAACACAAATTCTTTGCAAAGTCAAATGCTTCATTCACCAGGTCATCAGAACCTGTAAATGGGACAGAAATACAAAGATAAAATCAACCAGCTTCTAAAGTTTACATGTCCAGTCTTCTTAAATGTGAATGAGTATGTGCACAAGTATATGGCTACACCCATTCTAATGATGGTGACACACCATTTGCCCATACTGAGCCCAGGAAGCATCTTTATTGCAAAGGAAAGCTGTCAGGATAATTCTGAACAGCAGCACTGCTCATGGTCCTGTTACAAAGAACGGTAGTCAGTAATCTGTCTTGAATAGCTGTTTGTTGAGATCAATGGAAAAGCATGAGTCTGCTCAGCAAATTGGGGATTAGAAGTGTCCTTTCACTGAAGTTTATTATGAGGAGAGCTGAAATAGATCTGATACCTGTAAGTACTGTGCAATAAAAATAATTCCCCTGCCACTGTAATTCCTGCTGCCTCTACACACACAAACACACACAGTTTGTTTTGATGTAACGGCGATAATGCAGTACATTTGCCATACAAGGGGGTGCAAAATTCCATTCAAATCCACAGATTCAATTGATTTTTTTTTAATTCTTAGACATTTGCATTGAATTGAGAATTGGGTCATTTGAACACCTAAAAAATTCAATCAAAGCAAACAAAGCTCCTTCTTGCAAAAACATTCTGATTGGACATTCATATTTTGCTATGGTTCTGGGGATGAAAAGCAATATTTTAATGAGGGTAAAGTCACAAAAGACATTTGAACACAAATATGAAAATCTGGGTTTATTTGTTTTATTTTATTTGACAAACCAAATTTTCAGATGTTCAGTTTGATATATTGCATCTGCTTATTGCTGTTTTGTGGGAGTCACTATTCCAATATAAAGGCTCCTTTATCACAGTTCACACTCCACAAGAATTAAAAAAACAAAATATTCCTATAAAGTGAAATAGACCTAGCTTGTGTAGTTTGGAACTACAACAAGGACACAAATTCCTGGCCAATACCCAGCCACTGTCCCCCCCCCTTTTTTGGCAAAACTTATCATCTGAATCTGCCTGGTCTTTACTAAGGATGTGCATGAATATTTATCACATTTGAAACTTGTATGAATTTATCCAAATTCAGACATTAGAAGATTGACATTCAAATATGAATCAAATGTTTCATATGAAGCTTCATTACATTCGTGAACCTGGGGAGGTGGGAGAGCGGCTGCCCAGTCACATCTGCAGTGGATCCAGAGTGGATTAAAAGCAAACTTAGAGCTGATTCAATGTGGATTGAGGGCAGATTAAAAGTGGATTCAGACTGGATTTGACGTGTTTAGAGTGGATGCGTAAGGGATTTGTAGGGCGCGGCTATAAGAGGGATTCGAATCGTATTTATATTGAACATTTGTATTGAATTTGAATCTTACTACATTTGAAGGAGCCCTGTTCCAATGAATATACAGTAAATTTCCTTGCATTCAATTTGACATGAATCACATACAAGATTGTGCAAATCCTAGTTTTTACCTGCCCCCTTCCCATGTTCACAGCCAATGCTATATAAAAGTGACCCACCAGAATCTTTTCCACTCCTTTCTAGGGATGTGCATGGATATTTGAAAATTCAAAAATCCGATTCAAATTTGATGAATATTGACATTCAAATTTGAATCGGATTTTTGAAAATATGAATTTAGACATTTGAACGAATTTTGGATTTTTGAAAATCTGATGCGGATTTTTGAATAATTCGACTGAACAGATCCATTTATATCACATCCAAACATCATGTTTATTTGCGCTTATAATGTGGGATGCAAATGGGAAGCACACGAATTCAGAATTCGGATATGAATGTTGCCGACATTTGTATTCTCGAATTCAAATCTGATTTTTGAATGTATGGATTCAGATAATCTGGATTCAAATTGGATTTTCAAAAATCCAGCTTTTCAAAATTCGAATCAAATCAAATATATGAATATTCAAATTGACTCAAACTGAGATGCCAAAAATGCATTCGTGCATACCCCTACTCATTTCTGTTTCCTTTAATTTTAACTTCTGCCTTCCCCAGAGTTCAGCAGTTGCCTTTTATCTTGCAAACTGGGATTGCAAATAAAATGAAATCACCAGGAGCAGTGGTGTAGATCTGGCCTATGTGCACACAAGTTTCCTTCTTTCTTTTTCATACACACTCATCGCCTTCCCACACTTCTTTTTCTCTGTCCCTTTGCTGAAGTGTTTAAAAAGCTGAATTTTGTGGAAACTTTGGAGGTACAGAACAAGAGATATCTGGATCCCAGACTTTGAAGTCCCGTTGATTATATATGGCCATAGATGCCACTCCATTCATTTCACAGTTTGATCACAAGCAATGAAAATCAGCCTACCCAATGATTTGAACATTTGCATTCCTCCATATTTTCCTTCAAAGAGAACAGTGTTGTTGAGTGGATTGAAGGCACGGCACATTCTTACTAAAACCACTTCCAAGCATCCTGAAAAGACAGTAAAGGTCTACGTTAACTTATCAGATCCTAAATGGCTTGGCCCCCAAATATCTAAAATAACACCTTCTCCTGTATAAGATGCCATGCCCTAAGATCTACCAGTGTGGCCCACTGTGTGGGAGGACATTCTCTGTCACAGCCCACAGGTTATAGAACAATCTCTCCTCTGAGATGTGTCAGGCTCATTGTATACATTCTGAAAACTGGTGAAGATGCACCTTTCTACCCAGGTCTTTGGCTGCCATTGTTTTAGTCATGTTTTTAAATCTGTTTTTATTGTTATTTTGTTGTGACCCACCCTTCAACCTTCAGGAATAAGGCAGGATAGGAATACCACCCACCCACCCACCCACCCACCCACCCACCCACCCATCCATCCATCCATCCATCCATCCATCCATCCATCCATCCATCCATCCATCCATCCATCCATCCATCCATCCATCCATCCATCCATCATATCATCACATAGCAGTATATACCCAAACGCAAATGTGTGATCTTCAACTTTTTTTTAGAGCGAATTTCTGGCAATGACTGTACTTTATCTAGTGTTTTATAAGTGATAGAACAAATGACTGGACAAAACATTGCTGCTTGGAAAGGGAATTTATTGTGGATTTTTTACCACTGTGATATGGAGGGTTAAATTTGCAAGGAAGCAACACCAGACTATTTTGTAGTGAAGAGAGAGAATTACTTCCTATGTGCTTGCTCAGCTTTAGATTGAGTGCTATGGCCTTTTCTCTCTCCTATCATTGGAGTTTGAGCTGTGAGGTTCATCACACTTCTTGAAAGAGGCTCATCAAATGCTGCCACTGTATCTTTCTGAGTAGCTAATGAAAAGGGAAAGTTCATTGAGAAGTACTTGGGGTAGGCTGGAGAGATATTAATACAATTTATCTTTTGTTTTTCTGAATCTTTTATTTTTTTCTTTCAGATCCTGGTTTCCAGCTCAGCACTGTTTGCAGAGCAACCCTAAAAGCGTCTACTCAAAAATGTGTCCAGCTGAGATTAATAGGAACTACTGTACAGTAAATAGATACAGAGATGCATCTTTAGGCTTATTTCTGACTCCTGACTTTAAGGATGTTTTCCCACTGTCAGAAAGTACCCATTTTTGCACTCATTAAGGACCCATTTGGATGTGAGCCAGATGAACCCATTTCCACTACGGCACCCATTTGGGACCCAATTGTTTCAACTGCCGCTGGGGAAATCCGGATCAAATGGGTACTTTCTGGCCTTTAATCTGGATTTTCTGGGGTCTTCAGGCAGAAAATCCAGATTAAAGGGAGCCTGTTTCCACAGGAAACAGGCAATGGGGTCTAGAGGAGACTAGGGGGAGGAGATGCACCCATGGAGGGGGGGGGAGCCTCGAAATCCCAGCTTCGAAGTTATTTCGGAGTCATTTTGAAATCATTCTGAAATGACTCCGAAGTCCCTCCAAAGTGATCGCCAACTCCAGAGCTGTCAGAGCGGTCTGTGTGCTATTAGCGCAGACCATGTGGACTTTCCTCTGACGTTCCTCCAAAGAGACCGGTGGCAAGACTTCGAGGTCTGCGCTGATCTCTTTGGTGAGACCAACAGTGAGACCCCGGAGTCAGTGCTGATCTCTCCGAAGAGACCAGTGGCAAGACTCCGAGGTCTGCACTGATCTCTTCAATGAGACTGGCAACGAGAAGTCTCTGCTGACCTCCCATGGAAACACATTGGGTGCTTCCCTTAATCCAGATCTACTAGATCCGGATTAAGGAATGTACCCATTCTTTAGATCCGGATCTTCTTAGATCTGGATCTAAGAAGCACAGTGGAAAAACACCCTATGTCAATGTGTGCTTTAACAAAACAGTTTCCCTATATGCCACAGTGTCCCAGTCCTGCAAATATTTATTTTTAAGTGACACGATGCAGTGTCCCATCTTGCAAATGATGCAGTCATTTTAGATACTTCTGTTCTTTGTGTTCTGATATTCCAAGATGTATGGTAAACTAGCACGGCTGCTTATTTTCTACTCACCTGATTTGAGAAGCAGAATTTGATCATTTTGACAGAGCTCCATGAAGCCTGTTATCCGCTTTGCAAATTCCACCACGTACTGAATAGCATGAGTGATCTGGATTGCACACTGCTGCCACAATGCTTCTCTTGACTTTCGAATGAAAAGTGCATGCAAAAAGAGAGCACATAAACATGTACATTCTATAGATAGTGATAATCTCTGGTTCAATTTATCAAGGAGATTTTAAAACTGTCACTCAGCATTGTCTAGACAAAATATGATAGGCAGAGTCACAAGCGGAAAAGTACTGAAGGAAAGTCACACATTAGTGATGTGCCAATCTGATGAGGGTTTATCCTGTTTTGAATTTAACAAAATGTTTCAACCCAAACCAAACCATGACACCATTCACTAGAATTGAACCAAACCAGAGGGTGTATGTCTGAACACGTCAAACCATCCTATTAAAACCAAACCGGATTTTATCATAATGTTCCTTAAAAAGGATTGGGCCACAGCTAATCTAGTCCAGCATCCCATCTCATACAGTGGCCCACCAATTGCTTCTGGAGATTCTTAAGCAGAAGATCGGGGCAAAACCTTTATCTGTACTTGCTTCCTTCCACATAGCCTTTAGAGGCATCCTGATTGTCTCTTCAATTTGGAGGTGGTATCTAGTGTTATGTGATGTAAATTTTCCTCTGTCAAATCACGTTTCCCACACCATGAATTATTTTATATACAGTCAGACCCCGGTACCCACTGATTTGGTAACCACGGTTTCAGTTAACCACGGTTACCATATCAGCCCACCCCCACTCTGTGGGCGCCATGAGGGGAAAGAACCCAGAACTGGAAGGCCTGTTTTGGCTTCCAGAGGGCCTATTTTGGCCTCCGTAGAGTGTTGGTACAGGCTTGTGATGTCACTGGAGCCCGTCCCAAAATATAAGGGGGAGCATGGGAGGTGGGCGCTGGGCATCACACACCTATTCCAATGCTCTCTGGGGGCTGAAATAGGCCTTCCGAAGGCTAAAATGCATGACCCCAGCACCAGAAGGCCTGTTTGCAATTATCCATGGTTTCAGGTAACCACAGTAGCAGCCGGAACATATTCCCAGCAGATATGGGGGTCTGACTGTACTTCAATAAAGTCACCTCTTAAACACTACCTTTCAAGGTTGACTATGCCTAGATGTCACAGTCTGATTTCATAAGGAAGGTGTTCCAACCTCTTTTTCATTCTGATGTCCTTTTCTGCAACTTTTCCAGTTCTACAATATACTTTCCAAGGTGTGGCGACAGACTTGTGTACAGTATTCCAAATGTGGCCTCCCCACAGGTTTATAAAGAGGCAAAATGTCTGTACTGATTTGTTTTCTGTTCCTTTCCTGATTATCTCTGGCACTGAATTTGCTTTTTTTTTTTTTTACTGCTGATGCACACTGGGTTGACACCTTTACTGAGATGTTCATCAGAACCTCAAGATCCCTTCCTTGATCAGCCACAAAAAAAGTTGCCCCCAACAGTCTATAGGGATAATTGGGATTCTTTAGCCCAATGTTCATCACTTTGCACTTGCTAAGACTGAAGTGCATTTTTCACTTTGTTGGCCACTCATCCAATACTAAGGGATCCCTTTGGAGCAATTTACAATCCCTTGTAATTGTTAAAGTCATCAACAAACTTTGCTCATTGCTTACCCCTTATTTCTAGATGACTTTTGAATAAATTAAAAGGCACAGATCCTAAAATCCTCACCCCTTTCCACTCTGAGATGTGTCCATTTGTTACTACTCTCTGTTTCCTTTCCAAATCAGTTCAACTTCAGACTGAACTGAACCACAAAATTCAAGTTTGTACATAACTCTACCACACCTGCATGTTGAGCTCATGGCATCAAAACCAACATACCTTGATCTACAGTCTGAAATATTTAATATCCAAGTGAAAACTGTGAGATAATTAACATATAGCTTCCCAGTATTAAACACATGCAATCCTCCAAGTCTAGGCAAGCAAGGAGGGCTAGCAGCTCATGCTACCAACTTCTTCCTTTTTGTTATTCCCTAAGATGCTACTAGGTCCTCCTGTTTACTGACTGAGACTAACACAGCTACTTTGAATTCAACCACCAAATCTTAGCAGGATGCCAGTTCTGGATACATTTGGGTATGGCATGTTTGTTTGACAGGTTTGTTTGAAGTCTACTGTACGTAGCAGGTCTGTCTTAGATCTACCTGACATGGGCTGGTGAAGTAGGGATTTGCTGTACACTACTATACATCAAACAAGCTGTGCTCCACACTTCTGCCCTCTTTGGAGGATAGGGGAATATAATTTAGCATCCTTGCATTCTTTGGAAATTGACCTAGATTAACTGCAAATACTAATTAACAAGTTTTAATATGGAGACACTACAAAAAGGTCTAATAGGGTGTTTTTCCACTGTCAGAAAGTACTCATTCTTGCACTCATTAAGGACCCTTTTGGGTGTGAGCCGGATGATCCCATTCCCACCACGGCAACCATTTGGGACCAAATTGTTTCCCACTGGGGAAATCCGGATCAAATGGGTACTTTCTGGCCTTTAATCCAGATTTTCTGTAGACCCCATTAATGGGGTCTACAATGGGGTCTTCAGGCGGAAAATCTGAATTAAAGGGAGCCTGTTTCCACGCGTGTGTGGCAGTGGGATCTAGAGGAGGCTAGGGAGAAGGGGTACCCATGGGGGGGGAGCCCCAAAACCTAAGCTTCAAAGTCATTTCAAAGTCATCTCGACGTCACTTTGAAGTCTGTGCAAAATAGCTCCTTTGAAGTCTGTGCTGATCTTCAGAGTGAACTTTGAAGTTTGTTCCGAAGATCAGCACAGACTTCAAAAGAGCTATTTTGCACAGACTTCACAGTGACTTTGAAATGACTTTGAAATGACTTCGAAGCCGCTTCAGAGATTGCACCCCCTGTCCCCCCCAAAACCTGGGCTGCCAGGCAGACCCCTCATGGGTGGATCCGGATTTCCAAATGGGTGCTCCAGTGTTTCCATGGCAGGGAGGCTAGCACCCATTGCTATTGGGTGCTAGACCACCCATGGAAACACATTGGGTACTTCCCTTAATCCGGATCTACTAGATCCAGGTTAAGGAATGTACCCATTCCTTAGATCCGGATCTTCTTAGATCCAGATTAAAGGAGTGCAGTGGAAAAACACACATAGATGGGGATGTGTGCTGCTCCTCTGTTTTGAACTATATGACATTCCTGCTAGCTTGCGCAGATTCTCCAACACACTGGAAAGACATTTGGATCCATTAAGCTTCAAGAAATTCAGATTTTCTTTGAGAAAGACCTATTATCACATCTCATCAATATGGCCAGTAAAATATATATACATCATTTTTTGCCATATAAGACTTTAAAAAAAAAAATTCAAAGGACAATCTTAGTCCTGTTTTTAAATTCATTTTCCCTAAATGTTCCTTCCTAAATTACAGATGCTTCTTATATGCATGGTAAGCATGATGGTATAAATTCATTTTGTAAGCTCCATTCCTATTTTAAAATGTTGCTTTTGACATTTACATTGATCAAGGCTGCTATGTAGCAATTAAAAAGTCAAGAGGATAGATACAGTATATAATGTGTAGCAAATAAGAAAGCCGGTGAGTTGGTACCTTGCTCTGGTATTCTTTGATTTCTTCATATGTATGGGTTTGCCATGCTAGCTGATGAAGTTCCTCTATTGTGTACTGACATGTTTCCAAATGAGATTTGATGATATTCTGTGCAATTCGATCTAAGAAAATGAGCAAAAGAGAAAGACAATCTGTGTTAGCATAAAAGACCTCACAACTTTGTGCCATGTTGCTTAAATCATGTTGAATTACAACAGTGCAAGATTGTTCTCATAATGATAGAAACAGTAAACTAACAGTAAAAAGGAAAGGATTTAAGCAATAAACTCACATTAGTTAATTTGACCTATTTTAGAAAAATTCTCAAAGTTTATTTCTTTATTTATATTTATATCCCGCCCCATACCCAAGGGTCTCTGGGCGGCTCACAACATTTAAAAACACACATATCAAAACTGTATAAGACAATGCTAAAACCAGTACAAGGTTTAAAATCCAGCATAATGATAATATTTAAAAAGAAAAGATATAAGAACAGTTTTAAAAAACAGTAGAGTGTGCAGTGGGGCAAGAGGAGGGAGCCTTTAACCAAAGGCTTGAGTGAAGAGGTATGTCTTTACCACCATCCTGAACATAAACAGAGAAGGGGCCTGACATACCTTCCAATGGGAGACCATTCCACAATCTGGGGGCCACTACCGAGAAGGCCCTCTCCCGGGTGCCCACCTGCCTAGCTACTGAAGGCGGAGGGATAGCCAGAAGGGCCTCTTAAGACGCGGGCAGGTCGATATGGGAGAAGGCGCTCCTTTAGATATCTGGGGCCCAAGTCATTTAGGGCCTTATAAGTCAGAGTTAGCACCTTGAATTGGGCTCGGTAGTGAATTGGCAGCCAATGCAGTTCTTTTAGAACCGGCGTAATATGTGTCTGACTAGTTGTTCCGGTCAGCACTCTAGCAGCTGCATTTTGCACCAGCTGCAACTTCCGAACTGTCTTCAAGGGAAGCCCCATGTAGAGTGTGTTACAGTAGTCCAACCTGGAGGCTACCAGAGCATGGATAACTGACAATGTGTTCATGTCTGAGCCGCAAGCTCAGAATTAGGGGTGTGCATGAATATTCGAAGGTATTTGAAATTTGATCGAGTCTCCCTGAATTTCGACATTCGAATTCAAATCAAATGTTCATAAATTTGAATTTAAAGACTCAAACGAATTTTGAAGTTTGGATCTATTCATTCGAATTATCCAGACATTCACATGTGTTCGTACATGATGCGTATTTGCAGATACACGTTTCCTGCGTCGATATGCATTTGTACTGATCTGTACAGGACAAAAATGGGTTGCGTACGAGAACTATGGGATGCACAAGGACGTGTACGGATGCGTACAGGATGCATAACGGTGCGTACCGGCACATTTGTAAGTGCAAATTTGAATTGAAAATTCAAACAAATAGATTCAAATTTGCTTAATTCGAATTGAATTTGATTAATTCAAATCTGTCAGGATTTTCCACTTTTGCCCCGCTTTGGTTCCACTTTCCTGACACTTTGAAAGTGGAATGAGTGCGCTTTTGGAGCAAAGCACTTGGAGTCACAGAAGTGAAGGAGGCTGCAGAGACATCCAAAGGAGGAGGTTTATTCTTGTGGTTGCAAGTCAGCACTAGCTAAACACACAAGTGTGTAATACAGATAAATGTGTGCAAGTATGAAAATAAAGGTAAAGTATACAAACTATCTAACATTCCTGCTTCCTGTAAAACAGGCAGGGGAAAAAACCACACAGGAACAGGCAAAGGTACAAGGCAAAATAGTAAGATAAAGTTTGGCATCAAAGGCAAAGAACTATCCCAACAGCAAGACATTTAGACAGAATTATCACATAAGGAAATAAGGCTTGACCTATCCAAATAGAACCTCTTTCCCAGGTGCTTTGCAAGACGTTGTGGCCAATTAAGGACACTACCCATCTATCCAACTGACCAGCAAGTCTGGACAAGTCTTTTGCATGCCTTGAGCAGGCAGAGAGCCCAAGACTTTTACAATTCATCCTCTGACAAAATCAAATCTGGTTAAATTAAAATTTTAAAGATGCCAGTTGAATTGAATTTTCAGGTATTTGATTTGAGTCGAACTGAATCACGAAAATTGCATTTGTGCACACCTCTATTCAGAATACAACCTTACACAAATTGCCAAACCTGATCTCCAGAGCTCGGATTGACTCCACAAATTCACCGGAGCTCCAACCATTTCCACTCCAAACCCCCTGCCAAACTTCTCTTTCCTTTCACCCTTTGTTCTTGAGCAATCAATTTATTATGTCCTTTCTTTCCTACGATAATGGCAAAGCCCCACCTAGGTGTTCAGTGCTGCAGAACAAGTAACAGGAACAACCAGAGCTGCGGTAGTTCTTATCCATGTATTCTGGTGTTTGAAAACAAAAGAGTCCATAAGTGGAGCCCGGCTGCCTCTGATGAGGACAGTGGAGTTGCAGTGTATCATATGGCTAATGTTTGGCAGCTTATTTTGTGGGCTGATTGGGGTTGCTTGGTCACTAAGTGAGACTTCCTGATCACTTAGTTGGCCTAGATGAAAGGGAGTAAAGGATTAGCATTAGAATGGAAGGCAGCTGGTTAAAAGACCTCAAAAGACTATTTTTTCTTCAATAGGGCAAGTTAATGTATATTTTTACATTGACTAACTTACAACAGAGCATATGACAGTGAGGGGGTGGGTGCATATGAGAAATTCAGATTTGCCCGGGCACATAAAAAGTACTGATGCTTTCTCGTCTATCAAATTTGGCATTATTCAAAAATATTTATAATCAGAATTTATCATACCCTCTTCAACACAGAGTTTGCTGGTCTTGAAATACAGTTCCTTGCTACTATCCAATTAGAGCAGGGATGACTAATATATGCCCATCCAGATATTGCTCAACTATATGACCCATGAATGACAGCCATCACAGTTACTGGCAAGAAATGATGGGAAACATAAAGTCTTCAGCCTTGGTTAGGTGGTTGGCCTTCATTATCAAATTATTAGTTTCCTAATTGACATTCTCAGATATGCCCTCTCCCAAACAGAGCTAAATGGCATGTTCACAATGGGGTTTTCAGCCATAAAATCCGGATTATAGGGAGCCTATTTCCACTGAAATTGGGCAATGGGGTCTGGAGGAGGCTCGGGGGAGGGGGCATCCATGGGGGGGGGTGCCCCAAAATCAAAATTCCAAAGTCCCTCCGAAGTCATTCTGAAGTTGCCTTTGGAGATTAGCAAAGGCTCCAAAGGGTTTTTTCTGAAGCGCCTGTGCTAATCTCCAAAGGCAACTTTGGAATGACTTTGGAGGGACTTCAGAGGGACTTTGGAGCCTTTGCTAATCTCCAAAGGCAACTTCAGAGATTGCAACCCCTGTCCTCCAAAACACCTGGGTGACAGGCAGATCCCTTGTGGGTAGATCTGGATTTGCAAATGGGTGCTCCAGTGTTTCCACAGCAGGCAGGCTAGCACCCATTGCTATTGGGTGCTAGACCACCCATGGAAACACATTGGGTACTTCCCTCATTTTGCTCACGAGTAGACCTGATTTGCTCAATGTAGGTTTTGCATGATGTTTGCAGAGTGCCTTATGGGAACATGAAACAAAGTTAATACTTTAAGTCATTCATGCCTACCCAAAAACCCTGCTGAAAACTTTTCTATGTGATTCAGGCTTTATTTCCTTTATGAAGCAAAAAGGCCCTTTCCACACTGTGTGAGCAATTCCATCCCACTTAGCATGGGCCAGTAGGTGCAAATGATGCTGGATGGGGTGAGACTTGCATGGTCCAAAAGCTGCCTGCATGTGGACACACTGTTGTGGTGCAACCATGGCTGCCAGCTTTGAAGGCTGCAGTTGCCAGAAAGGTCTGTTTCAGTGGTATGGTTGATTTCCAACTAGGGGTGGGCATGAATACAATTTTCAGGATTCGATTCAGATCCGAAAATTTGAATTGATTCAAATCTTTAAAATTCGACTGTATTCACATTTGATTCAGGTTGAATACATTCAAATTGATTCGTGCAAATTTTCAGTTTGAACTTGCACATACGAATGTTGACAACATTCGTAGGTCCCATTACACACCCCATACACACCCATACACATCTGTGCACATCCTTTATTTATCCCGTATGCATCCTGTTTTTGTCACAAATGGATCCGTAACAATGTGTACAGATGTGGGAAAGATGTGTGCGGGCAAGTATGCATTGTGTATGTATCTGTCCAAATAATTTGAACAAACAGATACAAAATTTGAAATTGATTTGAATGTTTAAATGCAAATGTATAGACATTTGTTTCAAATTTGAATGCTGAACTTTGAACTAATTTGATTGAATTTCAAATGTCCCTACTTCCAACTTCACTTCCAGTGGTGCTTCCTGGAAACATGTCCCCCCTGGCATTCTGGCCTACAAGTGTCTACTGCCTGCATAGCCTTTATAGTCTGAAATACTGACTCTGGTCCACTTATGGACTTTTTAAAAGAGGTCCACAGTAGGACTGTGATATAGCACCATTAATTGTGTAACCTGCCCAGAGACAGTATTAGGGTGGATATGAATGAAAAATTCACATTCATTTTGCAATTGAAACGAACGTCTGAAAATTTGTGTTGTTGGTTCATTCAAACATCTGTACTACAGTACTGATGAAATAAACATTTTTGTGCATTTTTTCCATTTAAAAAGCCTATTTTCATCTGTAAACGAAAGCAAAAATGTGAAAATTTGAACAAACTTTCATATTCATGAGATCGGAACATTGTTCATTTCACTCAAATGTCCGTACTTTTGTTCTGATGTGAAAATTTGCTAATTTGAAAGTTTGATCAAATTTTCACATGTGAGTTTGTTCACGCACGCCTTTAATAAGTACATAAACTATGTATATACAAATATTGAAACTATTCTGCCTATGTTTCTTTGGGGTTTTTTCCCCACTTACCTCCCTTTCTATGGAGCTAAGTAGAAATAGCATTGCTCTGATGGATCAGCTTTGAAACCTGTGCCATTATCTGGAGTTTCCATTTTAGGAGATTATGCACACACTTTGGAGCTTCAGGTTTGGGGGCACAACTCCCATGCCCCCCCTCAGAGCCCTCCCTAGACCTCATTGCCCGATTGCAGTAGAAACATGGTCAGTATAATCATGATTTGATGGCTGAAGATGCCATTGTACACCCCTTTAATAGGGACTACAGAAAATCCGAATTATAGGTCTTGAAGGATTTCCCTAGAACAGGTGGAAACAAATGTCACTCTAATGGGGTCTGCAGTGGAAACAGGGTCTTCCTGCTCTGAGCCTAATGGGTCCCTAATGGGTCCTTAATGGGTACTTGGTGCTAGTGGAAACACGCCCATAGTCTGACTATGATAGAGCTGTCAGCTGAATCATAAGTAGATGTTCTTTATATGTTTCAAATCTGTATTATGAAAGTGATTCAGACATTATTACAAGTGAATCCTCCCTCTTTTCCACAATGAACACCCAAAGAAATGATGAAGAAACAATTACCACACAATGGAGGTGGAACTACTGTCACCTTGGCATAATAAATTCATTAGCCCCATAGATTTCAAGGGGGGTTATTTCTGGCTAACTCAATACAGTTCTGCCCAGTAAAGAAAATAAAGAACCCACAGTGTTTCGTAAGGCCAGCCTAATTTATGATGAAAGATGAGCTGCTAGGGAACATGACAATGTGTGGTGCATGGTTTGATGTCACAAAACCAGCATTATATAGCACACAGCTTTCAAAATAGCAAATGACCTTTTCTGTGCTTGAATTCAGTAGCTTTTCTTCCTGATAACACAGTCCCTTATTTTTAGGCTAAGGGAGACATTTCAGGATAGGAGTATCTTCAAAGGTTACTTACAGCTAAGATGTGGCTCTTTTTTTTTTATGAAGGTTTATATAAAATATTGGCCCTTTGGAATACAAATGGAATAATACCAATTAGCTTTTGTGAAACTGTAGCAATGCAGTGTCATGGGGTTGGAAGGGACTATTGCTTCTTTACTTTATGCTCTGCTCTGTATTTCTAGTTCCTAAAACCTGCAAACATTCCTGAATTCCACTGAAGAGAGAGGAAATTTGGAATGAGAACCCTACTTTCCAGAAGCCTCGGTTTGGGTATGGGACCATAAGCTTCAGAAAGGCACCCTTTTCCATGTTCTAAGTGAAAGACTAGCATAATCTGATATGTTTTCCACTGGCGGAAAGAACTTTCTGACCGTGTATAGATATGTATGTAATGTGTATGTATCTGTACACATACAAATGTTCAAATAATTTGTATGAATAATTCAAAACATTTAAAATAATTTGAATGTTAAAAAACAAATGTATAGACATTTGATTTGAATTCGAACGTCCGAATTTGAATGAATTCGGTCCAATTTTGAATGTTTTGAATATTCTTGCACATCCCTAAGAGAGATACATACATATTCATATTCATACCATTGTTTTTCTGTATTGCCTTCCCGTGATCCAAACCATTGACCAGCAAGTGTGGTCAGAAGCAGCAGCATCTTCATAAAGCACTGGTCCAGACCAACCTCTGCACTGGCCCTGAAGCTCACACAAGCTTTGGGCTGGCACTTGAGGGCTCCAAATATTCCTAGCCTTAGAGCCCCTAGGGAATCCATTTTGGCACCACACTTTGGTATGTCACCAGAAAGTGGTCCCCCGGTAGTCCAGAACATGGAGGCTATGGAGTCTGCTATGCAGCTTGCTTTGACTCAGTCTTATTTGTCCAGTCTGAGACCCCTTCAACCTGCCCTCCTCTCATCTTTTTTCTATATGAGGCCAGTGTTTGACAAAAGGACGTATTCTACTGGGACTATGGGAAGCTATGGCAGGTAGTTATTTCACAGACCTAATTTCCATGGTTTGTCTCTCTTCTGAAGTGAATTGGACACAAAGAGATCCATGAGCAGGTTGCTTTTTATTTTATGGCAGTCTGGATTTCTAAGCCTCCACTTTGATCGTATTTGATCTTGTTAGATATTTTGAGCCTTTTTAACACAGAAAACTGGAAGAAAGTTTCTGATAAATATATAAAATAAACATTCAAAAATAAGAAGCTGATGCAAAGCTGTGTTATTCAAATCTTCAGAGATTCAAAAATTTGGGCAACATGGCTCTTCACTTCCAATTATCTTTGTCGTTTCACAAGCAGGTATAAAATTTGTAAAACACAAGAAAACAAATCAAGAACTGAGATTGCAATATTTATGTTAGAAGCATTTTGGTCTGTCCTGATTGATTGTAGACCAAGTTTTAATCAACATTTGATCCACTTTCTGAATAAGTGACAAACAATTATTCTTTCACATTTATCTAACTTTGGGTGAAATAATGTGTAAAGAAAATGGCTAACTGTGTTGCTGATGCATTCTCTCACTCTGAAGGTGGATTAGATGTGGATTAAAACCGAGGTGTGGCTGGATGAATAAACTGCCTATAAAGCACCTTTCTTCTTCATTTGTTTCTTTTTTCTCTTGAGAAAGCCTTGAGAAGGCTTCCTTCTCAAAACCTCATGCACTGGGAATCACAGAACTTTGAAGTATATCTTCTAAAATACCGATAACCATCCTCAATTAAAACGAATAATGAATTTTAATTTGACACTTACCCTGAGGATACAGTCAAGTAGCTAAGAGCTCATTTTGGCTTTTACCCTAACTACCCGATTATGAGCTCTCTCAGGAACCCATTTTGAATTAATATTGCTGAAAGTCTATGACTCTGTTCAGTAGCATTCAAAAGGATTTGGATTCACTTATTAAGTGCACACATGCACACATGCACTCTTTCCCAACCACATCCTATATCACTAGCCATGCTCCATATCACCCTTCAGTGTTCTTGGGTCATCTGAAACAGATGGCTTCTTCTTTCAGAATGCAGGTTTTAAAAATTGCTGCCTGCTCTGTAGGCTGTGGCTCCACTACAAACTTGCTGTGGCAATGCCAGGGTCAGGTAATGTGCCTGACCAATACCATTGCTGCCATGTGACACTTTTTACAAGTGGTGCCTACAAGGTTTCCCTGCACAGGGTCTTCAGCCCTATGAGTTGGCTGCGACATCTTCCTGTGGTAAGTGGTATCACCAGTGTGCGGGGAAGCACGCAGAGTGTCGGCTCCTGCACATCGAGCCAGTTTGGTCTTGTGGTTAGAGTGTCACTCTTATCTAGTAGTCTCCCAGTTTGATTCCACATTCCTATACAAACTCAGCTAGGTGACCTTGGGGAGTCACAGCCCTCTTTCTGAGCTCCTACAGCCACAGGGTCTCTGTTGTGGGGAGAAGAACAGAAGGTTGTCATCTGCTTTGAACCCCCTTATGGGTGGGAAAAACAGTATAAAAACTAACTCTTCTTCTTTAAGTATTTTTGACAGACTCCCAGGATACTAGTGACTCTCCACAGGTACATCAGTGTGTGTACATCACTTGGGGTCCCATCAACAATGTGTTGGCCGTGAAATGGTGACACAACCAACAGCAGTAGAACAAGAGGAGATTGGTCATTCTTAATGCTTTTGTAAACACAATGGTGGCAAGACCCTACTTATGGTAAACAATGAAGACACAGCTCTTTACCCTGGCTTTTGGATATAGGAATGCCATCCTCTCCCCATGTAGACAGTGTCACTGCTTTAGTCATCATTTCTTATCAGTTTTTATGATTGTATTGTTTGACACTCTGAAACCTTGTTACTGAATCATCAGCTGATGTTTAAGCAAAAAAGTTTTGATGTAGTTGGATGCCACTCTCTGTTCCATCTCTTCTAAAGGTAGCAACCACATATCTAGGTAAATATCTCAAGACTCCTTTTCTTCTTGGTTATTTCCTGCTTTGGTTCTTTATTCTAACAACCTTTTGTTCCTTCTTGTACTTTACCATGCAAGATTGTACTAGGTCAAGTTGAGAAGTTCATGCTCTCAGCATAAGAGTTCTTGATTTTCCTGACCACCATGAGAAGCAACTGGATGTCAGAGGGCTCACAGATCAAAGATAAGAAGAAAAAAAAAGGTGATTGCTGAAAGGCTTTCATTTAAGAAAACTCTAAGGTTTTTTTTCTTAGAGTGATCTACAGAATATAGAGATCTACTTTTTCTCAAAATTATCTACTTTATTATTTCCTGAAATATGTGTCTTGGTAGGCAAATTCCAGGTTCCCTGAGATCCCTCTGAGATCACAGTAAAGCAAAACTAAGGGAATGGTTCATAAATAAGTAAGATTTTGCTCACGCAAGAATAGCATAGGGATGGTACAGGAACTATGAAGAACATAACTGGCTGCACTATAATGCATGCTGTACCTTGGGAGCAAAGAATTCATTTTTGGTAAACTGGCAGAACCAAAGAATCAGAGTTGGGGACACTGAAGCTGCTGAGTCCAATGCTTGTTTCATTCAGGAATTCAGATCAAAGCATCTCCACTGATGTGGCTGTTGTAGATGAGCAGGGGGTGAGGCTAACTAGAACACAACATTTTCCAGTATTTTCATGACTTCAAAGGATACCAGCAAATCGCTGCTGCATTCCCCTTGAATGGATTAGGGGTGTGCAAGAATTTTTATTGTTTTTTTACATTCTATTCGAGTCGATTCAAATAATAAAAAATTCAATTTGATTCAAATGATTTAAATTCGAATTTAACAAAATTTGATTTGAATTAAGCAAATTCAAATCAGTTCGTTTGAATTTCTGATTCAAATTTGCACTTACGAATGTCAAGATGCACAGATGCCTGTACGCATCTTCCCAACATCCGCACACGTGTGTATGCATCCTGTAGTTATCCCATACGCAACCCGTTTTTGTCCTGTATGGATCTGTACAAATGCGTATGGATAAGCGAAAGATGGATCTTCAAGTACGCATCATGTACTAACCCATACAATATGAATGTTCAAATAATCTGAACGAATAGACCCGAAATTAGAAATTCAATTCAAATTTCTGGAAATTCAATTCGAATTTGAATGTTGAAATTCGGCACATTCGATCAAATTTTGGGTGCCTACGAATATCTGGGCACATCTCTAAAATGGATCCAGTAACATAGATGTCACTCTTCTATATGATTAATCGTACTTTAGACTATTCTAACTGTAATGGGAGAGATGCTGTGGAGTCTAATGGCAGCCATATTGAAAGTGGCTGCTCATCCAGGGTTACCAGAGTGGAATTAGTCAGTGTATCTAGAAACAGCCACCAAAGAAGGTTACTTTCAGAGTCTGGAAAAATGGTATTAGGTTCCACATGTCCTGCTCCATCACCTGCATGTTGGTGGGCAGAGTGGCCTATGGCCCAGGAATGATGGGAACCCACTTTGAAATGGTCTTCTGCTGGTGTGCTCCCTGGTGGACTTTTCATGCCAAGGAATACTTCCCATCTCCTTGGGAGTATTCTGGGCTTTCCCCAGCCCTTGCTAGAATAGTCTAATGGACTGCGCAGATGATGAATCTACGTTTTAACCATGTTTCTATTTACAACCAAGGCAACGTTTGAAAGTTATTTTAAAAAGTTCAAAATGGAAGGATGAACATCTATGAGTATTGCTTTTAGTGCTGGATCAGAAAAGCCAGTAAGACAATTATTTTCCAATTAACAGAAGAAGCAAGCAAGCAAGCAAGCAAGCAAGCAAGCAAGCAAGCAAGCAAGCAAGCAAGCAAGCAAGCAAGCAAGCAAGAAAGAAAGAAAGAAAGAAAGAAAGAAAGAAAGAAAGAAAGAAAGAAAGAAAGAAAGAAAGAAAGAAAGAAGAGCTGGCTTTTAGAACCTCCTTTTCTCACCCTTTTGAGGGAACTCAAAGAAGCTGACAAAGTTTCCTGTTCTTTGTCCCAAAATAGATACCCTGTGAGGCGGGTGGGGATGTGAGAGCTCAGAAAGAGAACTGTGACTAGCCCAAGGCCACCCAGCTGGCTTTGTGTAGAAGTGCAGAATTGAACCAGGAGACCTCCAGATAAGACCCTGACACCACAAGACCAAGTTGCTTCTGCATTGGTCAGTATTTCAGACCACCAAGTATTCCACTCACTGGTGTGTTATACTGGCCAGTGGAGAATCGACCTGAGAGAACTTAGACCTGAAAACCATTAAGTTATACACTTTCTGGTCACTTCCTACACTTGATAAAAATGATATATTTATTTGTTTGTCTATCTTCATATATCTCACTCTATACTATAGGCCCTCAAGATGCATTACAAACAATTAAAACCTAATGCAAAGATAAAAGCAGAACTAAAACAGATTGAAATCAGAAGTAAAACAGAAATAAAATCAACCCAAAATTACATTATTCGGGAGGTAGAATGCTCAATAAAGTGGCACATCTTCAACAAACTTCTAAATATGGGTAGTGAAGGTACTTGACAGATACCAGAGTCTGAAAGTGGTGGCAGAACCAAGAGGGCCTCCATGGTGGGTCATCAAGTCTATATGGAGTGAGAATTCCTTGAGATATTTTGGGTCCAGGTGATTCAGATGTTACTAGTTAAATTTTGAGTTAGACTTGGTAGTGAACTGGCACCAGCGCAGTTCTTGGTTCTAAGTATGATCAGATATAAAGCCCTATTCATTGAAAGCTCATATAACAGGGATGTGCATGAATATTCATAGGTATTTGCAATCAGATCAAATGTGCCGAATTTAGACATTCGAACTCAAATAGAAAATTTAAATGTCTACATTCAAATTGAATGTCAAATTTCGGATCTATTTGTTTGAATTATTTGGACATTCATATGTGTACGGGTTTATACCCAATGCGTGCGTGAAGATTCACATCTTTCCTGCATCTGTACACATTTGTACAGATCTGTACGGGACGAAAACGGGTTGCATACCGGATAACTATGGGATGCATACAGACATGCACAGATGCATATGGCTGCCTATGGATGTGGGGAAAAAGCGCATGTGCATATACGATTGTTGTTGACATTTGTATGTGCAGATTTGAATAAAAAATCTGAATGAATAGATTCAAATTTGATAAATACGAACTGAAACTTGTTAAAGTCAGATTTAAAAGATTCAAATCAAATTGGATTTACGGGTATTCAATTTGATTTGATTTGAACAGAATGTCAAAAACAAAACAAAACCTTTTGTGCATATCCCTATCATATAATATCCAAATATCCAAAGGATAGAATTTATTTTTTAAAAGATATTTTGGGAACACATCAAGAATTGGCTTGTTTATTTAATCTGTTGAAGTCACACCTGCCCCTGACCCCAATATTTGTAATAGTGTCAGCCTCCAGTATCTTGGGAAAAGATAGGTGATACTTAAATTGATATATTGTGTGTAGTTTTATGGTTATTTCCCCTCAGGGAGTTCTTGTTTTATCATGGAAATACAGCTTAAGGCTGAGTCAAATTTATGACAGAAAAGTGGCTGGCACAGAGAAAAGTGTCACTGAAAATGTTTCTCACCAACTATTTGTCATGAAAAATTACCAAAAGACATCCCCACCCCCCCCAAGAAATAATGTGTATACAGGATACCCTATTTTTTACTTTCTGGATTGAAAACAGCTGTGAAGACAAAGGGTAAGTAGCTTTTACCAGCCTACTATTAAGAAAAGAGTGATTTTAGGGACTTACACAAAATAGGTAGTTTTGTCCACCTTGCTGTCAAAAACATGGTGATCTTTAGCAGCTGTTTTGCTAAGGAATGCACAGCTGGCAATTGGGATATATATAAAAATGATAGATATCAGTAAGCTTGAAGTATTCTGAAATAAAAACCTATAAACCATCTGAAGATATTTTGAACTAAAACTGTGTGTGGGTGCACATGTGTGAGTGTGCCTGCGTGTATCTATAAGAGAGACAGAGGGTGTTTTTCCACTGGCAGTAAGTACCCATTTTAGCACCCGTTAAGGACCCATTTGGCTGAGAGCTGGATGACCCCATTTCCACCACAGACCCCATTTGTTTCCACCACAGCTAGGTAAATCTGGATCATTATGGGTCCTTCCAGGACCTAAAATCCAGATTTCGTGTAGATCCCATTAAAGGGGTCTACAATGGGGGTCTTCAGCCTTAAAATCCAGATTGTAGAGAACCTGTTTCCACTACAATCCAGCAATGGGGTCTAAAGGAGGCTCGGGGGGGAGGCACCCATGGGGGGGGGGTGCCCCAGAGTCCCTCTGAAGGCAGCTCCAAAATCCCTCCAAAGTCGCCTTTGGAGGTTAGCAAAGGCTCCACAGAGAAACCCCTTGCCTCCAGGCATGGAAAGAGGTGCATATTAATGAGGCTGACTCATCAGTGCTCACAGGAGAGATGCAAGCAAGGAGCTAATTAATATGTACCTCTCTCATAAGGGGTTTGTCTTCAGAACCTTTGCCAATCTCCGAAGGCAACTTTGGAGATTGCACCCCCTGTCCCCCAAAACACCTGAGGTGACAGGCAGATCCCTTGTGGTCCAATCCAGATTTGCCACATGGGTGCTCCAATGTTTCCACAGCAGGCAGGCTAGCACCCATTGCTGTTGGGTGCTAGACCACCCATGGAAACACATTGGGTACTTCCCTTAATCCAGATCTACTAGATCCAGAGTCAGGGACGTACCCATTCCTTTGATCCAGATCTTCTTAGATCTGGATTGAAGGAGCGCAGTGGAAAAACAACCAGAGACAGAAAGATAGAATTTCCAAGTAAAATTTGTCACAACCAACTTTTCATCCATGACTGCATTGGCTAATGTGCCCTCCTGGTTGTCCCACCATCCTCAGTCACAAAAGGGGTGGGCACCCAGGATAGGGCCTTTTCAGTTGTGGCTCCCAGATTATGCAATAGCCTCTCTGCTGAGGTGCATCAGGCTAAACAAGGAAATGGCTTTCCTCCCCACATTCACACATTGTCATGGTTTTGATGCTCATTTTGGGTGTTTTTCCACTGTCACTAAAAGTACCCATTAAGTACCCATTAATGGGTACGTAATGGCATTTTTGTGCCATTACGTACTTACGTACTTAATGGGTACTTCTAATGACAGTGGAAAAACACCCTTTGTATACTCACTGGTTTTTAATGTAATCCACCCTGAGATGGGCAGGATAAAAATTCAAACAAACAAACAGTTTTCATATTCTCAGGGAGCAGTCTACGTATATCTAGTAATATGGATGCATTTGGATTTTATCTATCATTTCTGCTGAACTGCAGAGGCAGTGTCGCTCAAAATGTCCACGGTTCCAATTTCAGTGCCTGCATGTCATTTCAATTATAATACAGTATTCATATTTGCATAGTTTAATGGTTTAATTGTTATTTCTCTTCAATGATCAAAGACTTTGGCAGGATCCCGCATCTGGGATGTGCAGTAAGAACGCTAAAAAGCTTTTGGCAGGAAGTTGACAGCAAATGCTGGCAGGAAGTGTGCAGAAAGGAGCAGTTGTGCGCTGTCTGCACACCTGCCATTGCTCCTAGCCACACAAACATCACACCCTGGGAATTTTCATTTGCTTGCTTCAGTGGCTACATCCACATGTCACTTTCTTATTCTGCTATGTTTGGATATTCCAGAATCAATCCAAATATAGTGGAAAATGTAAGTGAGGTCTGGATTCAGCTCATGTTTCTAGCTGGAACAATTTACTCGTACACAGGATATGGCCCCAGAAGAGTTATCTGGCCTGAAGAAAGCTCACAAAAAGAAGTGGTAAGTTCACACATCATGGTACACACTCCTGCTCTATAATTACAGTGCTTTAATGTGTGCTGGTCAGAGATGGGCACAAATATTCATAGGCATTCAAAATCCAATAGAATGTGCTGGATTTCGACATGTGAACTCGAATAGAATGTCCCAAAATTTGAATTTAAATATTTGAATCGAATTTCAAACTTTGGATATATTTGTTTGAATTTGTATGTGTATGAGTTCGTACACGATGTGTACTCGAAGATCCACATCCTTCCTGCATCTGTACGCATTTGTAAAGGATCTGTACGGGATGAAAACTGGTTGCATACTGGATAACTATGGGATGCATACATACATGTACGGATGCGTACGGATGTGGGGAAGATGGTACATAGATAGATTCAACGAATAGATTTGAACGAACAGATTCGAATTTAGTAAATATGAATCAAACGTTGTTAAATTCAAATTTAAAAGATTTGAATCAAATTGGATTTTTGGGTATTCAGTCTTAACAGAATGTCAAAAACACACACCCATGCTCATGCCTAGTGCTTGGATATGAGCTGGATAATTGTGGGGTTAAAGACATGTGCATCCAGCCCCTTCGTGGTCATGCAGTGGTGGCATGCATATACAACTTTTTAGCTATTTATTTCCAAATCCAGGATCAATCCCCACACATTCCCATAATTCCAATGGATCAAAATGCAGTTTGGAGTCTTGCCTTTCCTACACTTCCATAGCTCATGTTTCTAATGCATGTCCATGTGCGTAACTTCTCTTTCACCACACGATTCCAGAATATTTAACATGTGAAAATGAACAATACAAGACTGCAATCAATACAATTTTAAAAGTGCATATTTATAGAATGAACACAAATGAAAACTAAATTAAAAATTATAAAAAAAATAAGACCCTAGTGTAGTGGAGAAAAAAGAAACTCATTAATCAACTGCCTAGGTGAAAAGGTTTGTTTTTAACTAGGCACTAGAAGACATAAAAGAATGATAGATTCCAAGGGGAAGGCTGTTTATGACCCTGTTCATGGTAAATTTCAAAAATATAATTATATATATAAACTGTTTAATATAGATTGTGTTAACTGTTTAATATATATTGTTACGTTTTAATGTTTGGAATTTTTAAAGCATTGTTACCCGCCCTGAAACCTTCGGGTATAGGGCAGGATAGAAACACAAATAATAAATAAAATAATCTGTGGAGAGCCATTTGATTTGAAAATCACTTTTGGAAGTTACACAGGGTCAGTTCTTGAAAGACTCTTTAAATATAATACCACTGACAACCAAAACACTATTGAATTTGTTGTACAAACCACTAGACAAGTTAAACAAATCTATGTGTAGGGGCCATGTAGTATATCAGAGTTTGACCAATTAATCTGTTTTGCTTCCAGGAATTTTTTCATGAGAAAATTTCCTCCTCTGTTCCCTGGACCATTTGTCTTTAATACGTAGAATAAACACTAAGGAAAAAAAATCCAGTTAATTGTAGGCAGATGGTGACTTCTACCTGGAAAGCCTTCTGTTTATAACAACGACAACGAAATGTAGAAGTAATTTGAAGAATTTTGTAGCAGTGTAAATTGCTAAAAAGCTCAATTAGGAACATGGCCAAGAGCTATCTCTGGTCAATTTATAATGACCTTGTTAGATGTTCCTTAACATACGATAGATTAATTTACTGTGGACAGAAACACTGTAAATTAGTCTGTGTTGTTTGTCAGCAATTAAAAAAAATTAAGAATGTTGCATGGCTGATTCATATGGTGTATTTGATTGCTTCATACCAAGTCCTGATTTAAACATGTACATGAGGATCAAAACTATAGATAAGAACACAGATAAGAGCCAGTTTAGTCTAATAGTTAAGGAGCCAGACTCTTATCTGATTCCGCACTCCTCCACAAAGCTATCTGTGTGACCTTGGGCTAGTGATAGCTCTCTCCTGAGCTCTACCTCACAGGGTGTCTGTTGTGGGGAGAAGAACAGAAAACTTTGTTAGCTGCTTTGAGTCCCCTTAAATGGGTGAGAAAAGTGGGGCCAGCTCCTGGCATGGCCAGAAATCGGTCATTTTGTTGAACATCCAAGACATTCCCAAGGGAGGAAATGAAAAAAAACTGCAGCCATCATGGTGCATCTTCTGGTTCAGATGACAGGAGGCAAATTTCAACACATGCTCTACTTTTCTTGTTTTACAGGAAGCACAACTTTTGTGGCAGATAGAGTGGGATGGAAACTACAATTGGGAAGGCCCATTTGGATGCCCAGGCCCTGGAACTCCTAAGGGTGCTCCTTCTGTCTTGGGCAGATGTAGCCACTGTTCGCTCCAGTAGGATATTCTTTTCCTCTTCATTCCTTTTTCCACTTTCTTTTTTTCCTATCTGATAACTCTGTTTCTGTTAGATTGTTGTTATTCAAATCTCTAGGTTTCCCCCCTTCCAAACAGGTGAGCTATAGTTGTGTGTGTGTGTTCTGTGATATTGATTGATACCTTATTTTACCCATTCTGTCTTGGCACTCATAGCCTAAATTCTACATTAGAGAAAGTGATGTTTAGAATAATGTTAACACACTCCACAATAACCTGGAGGTTTGTACTTATGGATTAAATTTATATTAGAATGCATTTAATTGTTTAGAAAAATCTACATCCTTCCACTGATCTAGGCATAATGTCAAAAAATACTTACTGAAAATGATTTGAAGTTGTCTACAGATACCTCATTACTGATGTCTATGTAGAATCTGGATACGGTAATGGTAAAATTACTCACTAGATGGCAACATTTACCCATAGAAATATAGTATGAAATTATACAAAGAATTCTTAAAGATTGAGTGAAACAATTAAGTAGGATTGGACCACACCAGGATGTGGAGGAGATGTTTCTAATACGTTTGTTGATTCGGTATATTGACCGTAGGAATACACATGGATATTCGTATTTGTTATTCATATGAATTTGGCTGAATTCAGACATTTGTATTTGAATTTGGCACATTCAAAAGCTGATATTCAAATGCAAACCAGATGCTTTGGAACATTCGTACAAAACTTTTTTTACATCCGTGAACCTGGGAGGTGGGAAAGCGACTGTCCCAGTCACATCTGCAACAGATCCAGAGTAGATTCAAAGTGGATTGAGAGATTCAAAGTGGATTTAGGGCAGATTTGATGCAGTCTGAGTGGATACATATGGGATGATTCATATCTAATATTTGTATCAAATTCGTTTGGAACATTCATATTGAATCGAATCCTACCATATTCAAAGGGGATCTATTTGAACAAATATGAATTTTCTTGCATTCAATTAGATATGAATCAGATAATAATAATAAAACCTCCTTGGTGCTATGTTGTTTCCAGTGCAGAATTGTTCTAGAAGAGGTCTTTAAAATAATTCTAGGTAAGAAATATTTTTTAAAAAAGACAGTGACAAAATAAATTTATGATGAGGAAGGTGAGGTTGAGAGTAACTACATAAAAAAGGAGCAGAACTACATGTGAAAAATAAACCAAGATTCAGGACTATTGCTGCCTTGTTTAAACAAAACAGCATAAGGAATGGTATATTAAGTATAATAGGATATTTTAAAAGTATAGACTAAGCATCTCTGAACAGCAAACATGAACTCATTTAACTGGTTATGCTCCTCAAGATCCCACCAAGAGAACAAAGCTGTCAACAGGCTAAGGATTTCTAACCTGCATTTTTAAAAAATCTAGCAAAAATACCAATGCTTTCTTGTAGGAAATAACCATATAAAGAACAAATGATGGTGGGAATACGGTTAGAAATAACCATATAGGTGCTGCATCCTAGTGATGTGCACAAATGTTTATTTTGTACGAATTCAAGTCAAATAGAATGTGAAAACATTCAATTTGAACGTTTAAAATTCAAATGCAACAAAACCCATTCAAATCTGATACACTCAAATCTATTCATTCGAATGTTAGATACGAATTTGAAGATTCAAATGTTGACAACATTCATATTTAAAGATACGAATGTCGACAACATTCGTATGTGTTATACATGTCTGTACGCATTTCGCATACATCCCATTTTGTCCTTTATGCATTCCATTTTCGTTCTGTATTGTAAGTCCAAATGTGTACAACTGTGTATGATATTCGTACAGATACGTACGTAATCTGTACATTCGAATGATTTGAATCAATTGAACAAATGTTTTGGAACATTTGAAATTTGTTTGAATGTTTAAATTCGAATGTGGAAACATTCTATTTGAATTCAAATTTCCACATGCAATCAAATTTGATCAAATTTCGAATGTTTAGAACATTTGTGCACATCTCTATGGCACACACATAGAAATCCCGGGATGATGTAACCGCCTGAAGAAATATGCAGCATGTGGGGGGCAGCTTTTGAATAGCAGCTCTTGCTAAAGTTTTCTTTGTTCAGAGTGCCATTTGCTTATGACCTGGCAAGATTTCATGCTAGCCAAAAAGTTTCTGTTGGCGATCACACTATGAAGACAGCATCATCTGCACAAAGAACTGTGCATTCAAGGCTTCTATGAAGCTTAAAAAGCAAAAGGGAAGCATTGTTCTAATTGCAAAGAGCTGAGTGCTATGATCCCAGTCTGGAAAATGTGGTTAGAACCTTTCTAAACCTCAATCATGCTTTTTGGGAATGGCTTAAGAGCTAACAGGGTAGCTTTTGTTATTTCTTACTCACTCCCAGTAACTCATATTTATTTATCATTAACACAATGAGATCAAAGGGATTTTAATATCACATGTATATTTTAACGATCTCTCAAGGGTTGTACTTTGGCTGGACCAGTATCACACAGCATTTCATTTTTTAAAAAAGTGCTTTGTCCAAAAGTTTGTTTAAATACAAAGCAAAACTCTGACTTTTATTATGAAGTTTCCCAATATCCTGTCTCCTGAAAAAGCCAGTTTAAATGCCTATAAGAAGCACAGAAGAAGCAGAAGCAGAAAAATGGTAGCAATGTTTGTTTCTTATTAAGCTTCAGTTGAAGTTCTGTTTAATCTCCAGGATTGCTTTCTAGAACAAATGATGGTGGGAATACGGTTAGAAATTATACTGGAAGATATAAAAGTCTTGTCTAGAGTGATAAATGTGAAGGAGGTCATGGCCCTAATTTACGTTCCATCCAAAGTGTCAGATGATCAGTCAGTGGAATAGGCTGCCATTGGAGGTAGTGAGATCTCCTTCGCTGGAGGTCTTCAAGCAGAGGCTGGACCTTCATCTGTCTGTGATAGTTTAGAAAAAACTGCATTGAGAAGGGGGTCAGACTCGATGACCCTAGAGTTCTCTTCCCGCTCTATGATTCTATGATTCTGTGAGGCAGGAAGTACAGTTCCTGCTGATTGGACAAATGGCATAGGGTCCAGATACTATTTGTCCTAGCATCAGGGCCAAAATGTACTTGGGAGGAGAACCCTCCTCCATGCTGTGTTGTTTCCACATCAGTGAGACCCCTGGTGGACCAAAAATGAGTGACTTCTAGTCATTTTAGGGCAGAAGTAGAACCAGGTAAATTGCATCCTTCCCCTCTATGCATCTACATGGGGCAGTGGGGTGGAGGGAGCATCATGCCCTCTGTAGCCACCCAAAGAGTAGTATCTTGGGCGTTCATGGTGAACCACTCCTGAAGCAAGCTGTGGAGCCCTGGGACTGTTAGACTGGACATCATGACCCCAGAGTTCCTATGGGATGCATCTTCCACCCATGTGCATTGGTGATGGTTTTGGGCACATTTACTACTTTCCTCTGCAGGGAAGAAGAAGAAGAAGAAGAAGAAGAAGAAGAAGAAGAAGAAGAAGAAGAAGAAGAAGAAGAAGAAGAAGAAGAAGAAGAAGAAGAAGAAGAAGAAGAAGAAGAAGAAGAAGAAGAAGAAGAAGAGATGGCTTTCTTACCCCACTTTTCTCACTCATTTAAGGGACTCTAAGCGGTTGACAAAGCTAGTGGTCTAATGTGGGGCTTTACCAACTCTTGAAGTACTGACGGGTCCCACTGTGCTTGATCTTCACCTGGCTGGTATGGTATTATCATACCATATCAGTCAGATAAGTGCGGACAGATCCATTGCTTAGCCTGGGAAGACCACTTGGCTTTCTGTACATGATACCTGACCACGAGATTTCAATGCCAGTTATCTCAACCCCAATTGAAACTGAACTCTCCAAATAATTTACAGAGATCGTGTGAACCTGCAAGTTTCAGATCCTGAGTTCAGTTTTGCTGATGTAAATACAGAATGCTTAGTGCAGTTTTACACAGTGAGGTTATGCATTGTAATTAATTTCTGAGCAAGGTCTATTAATGATCCTTCTTCAGAGCTCTTTGTTGACAAGAATATGCATAGTTGTCAAAAAGATCATTAAGCCCTCCCAATAATGAGCTCACTTGATACAAGTTCCCTATTTAGTAATTATCTCTTGATTGATTCATCAGTGGCTCTGGTGTTCCAGTTTCATAAACAGATCATGAATTGCTCCATTTATGCTATGTAAACATTTTAGAATTCTGTTAAATGAATTCACAACAAACCCAGTCAGACATTTGCCTCAGGACCAATCCATTCAGAATGAAAAGCCTCATGGTTTGAAATATACACACAGTTCCACGCAAAAATGGTCACCAATATTAAATATGGGATTTTCTTACCTATTTCTGCCATGGTTATCCCTGGAGCTAATTGTCCATTGTTGCAAGAGCTATAGGTAAACAAGTTTGGTACAGAAGTGAGGTCATAGATAGGTTCCTGCTTGATTTGTTTGATTCCAGTCATGTCTAAGCCAGATTGATCTGGGGAGGGCTGGGCAGAATCCACATTGTAATAACCCTCAGATTTCGGCAGGTCAATGACGTGCCCATTTGAATAAGTGCCACCAGTTTCATTGTTCAGGTTGCTCAAGCCGTTGCTGATGCTGCTACTGTAGACTCGGGCCAAGGCTTCGGCCTCGCCACTCTGCTGCTGCCGTTGCTCCTGGAGTCTCTGTTGATGCTTCTGTACCTCAGCATACAAGCTGTCTCTTTGCTTTTTGGACATTCTTCCAAATTTTACAGCTGTAACAGAACAAACAAGAAAACAGAATGGCTGTTTTGCTTTTCTTTTTTGTCACTTTCTTTAATACTACTGCTACTACTGCTATCATATACAGTTGGACCCCCATATCCACTGATTCGGTAACCACGGTTTCAGTTAACCAAGGTTATCAGATCAGCCCCACACCACCCCCTGTGGGCACAACAAAGTAAAAGCACGCAGAACTGAGAGGCCTATTTCGGCCTCCAAAAGGCCTATTTTGACCTCTGTAAAGCATTGGAATAGGTGCATGACATCACCAGAGCCCATCCCAAAATGTAGGTGGGCGCGTGGGAGGTGGGCAGAAGGCATCTGATGGCATTGCACACCTATTCCAATGCTCTACGGAAGCCAAAATAGGCCTTCCAGAGGCCAGAAAACCACTTCTTGGTTCTGGCGTTGCATGACCCCAGAACCAGAAGGTCTGTTTGTGATTATCCACAGTTTCAAGTAACCACGGTAGGAGCTAGTACATATCCCTAGTGGATACAGGAGTCCAACTGTACACATATAAACACTGTGTAGAACAGAATGTTTCTTTTTTAAAAAAAATGTTCCAAGGTCATTGTTTCAGTCATACATTCAAATGCATCGAGACTAGAAATCTCTTTCCCTCAAGAGGTGAAGGCTACATTCCACAGGAGCTGGATCCAGCCTGTATCTGGGGCAGAAGGCTTCAGTTGTGCGTAAACTTGTGGAGAGGAGGAAGCCACAGTAGGTGCTCATTATTTGCCTCACCACAGCTGACATGCCTCGATGAATGGAGCTGTAAGGGGAAGCCTTCATGAGAACTGTGTTGCTTTTCCACCAGTTTCTCCTCAGATAGACTGAAAATGGATAACTCCCAGCCATGTCTCCTGTCTGTCAGAGACTCTCCAGCACAGAAACAGAGACAGGTGAATTGCACCTTAACTCTCTGGCATCCGGATTTGTAGATGCTCACTTCACGGGTCAACTGGAGGGGGCAGATAAGGTGTTTCTCTGGATGCATCCAGATTGTGTATTGGGCTGCAATCTTTGGCCATTTACGCACTTACCACCACTTGTGGGGTCGGGCACAGATCATGGGTAGGGATTTGCATGAATATTCGAAATATTCAAAATTCTATCAAATTTGTTCGAATTTGGACATTCAAACTCAAATTGAATGTCTATAAATTTAAACATTCAAACAAATTTTGCATTTTTGAATCTATTTGTTCCAATTATTTGGACATTCGTTTGTGTATGGATACGTACACGATGTGTACTTTCTCGTATGTATCTTTCCCATATCTGTGTGCATTAGTACAAATCCGTAGGGGATGAAAATGGGATGTATACAGGATAAATACAGGATGTGTACATATGCGTATGGATGTGTACAGGCACATACAAATGTGTTCGACATTCGGATGTGCAAATTTAAATTTTCAATTTGAAAATAGATGAGAAAACGATTAGATTCAAATTTACTCAATTCGAATCGGATGTGGATAAAGTCACATTTTAAAGATTCAAATCAAATTGAATTTTTAGATATTCGATTTGAATTGAATCCTGAAAATTGTATTCGTGCACACCCCTAATCATGGGATGTGATGCCCATGGAGTGGAATAGCGCCATCCACATTTTGAACAGCCTGTGAAATCCCAGCCCTGGCTGCTAACTCTGAAGGCTGGAACCGGTGTTCTAAGTTCCCAGAAGGCATCTTTTCTGTACCATGTCATTTTCAGTGGTGTTTCAGGAAAAGGACCACTGAAAAGGACCCCCCACCCCCAATAGACTCAACCGTGCTAACAGGCCTCATTGTCGAGGTTTCCGATAGAGTAGGATAGGGCACAATTTTGGCACCCAACTCACTTTCTCACTTCGTCCAGTGTGGATGAAGCATTCTAGGAGGGGGTGGAGCTTCCCCTATCCAGGACTAGTCCACAAAAGGGGGGCATCTGGACCACTTCCTGGAATGTACTAAGGCCCGTTCTTGAAAGGGCTTCAGACTGTGAAGGGAAAGGGAGCAAATATGAAATTGTCCTGGTTTTCCTTACTGAAAACAGCAGCTATTTGTTTCAATTGTAGGAACCAGTACAACATATCTGTGGTTTGTTTAACTGAGAAAATATTACCTTTAGAAGGGAGAACAATTTAAAACGTATAGGGAAAGAGTTAAGCTTTCCTTTTCCTATTAGCCATGGCGCCGATCTAAATCTGAACGATCTACAATTGCTTTCTGTAAAAGAGAAAGACACTAGAAGTTCCAACCCTGAAAAGCACTAACTCCTCATATAATCTGCCCCTTATTGTGCTGCAGGAGAAACTGAGGGACTCTGTGAAAGGCCTGTTCAAGACTGCACAGTGAATTAACGGCGATGCAAATCTGATATTAAGCTAACACAAAAACATTCTTTTTTCATTTGTTTAAATTGAGAGAGAATCCGGGTCTTTAGCAGCTAAAGATTAAGCAGAAATCAGGTTTTGTTTCCTTCTGTTTAGCTCCATGTCAGAAGATGTTTTGTTTGCCATGTTAGAATTACTATCGGGAAAGAAAAAGCAATTTTCCATTCTAGGACTTGGCTATCTCATTACATAACTGGTCCACAGCTATGAGATTAGTTTACTGTAATATTCTCGATGTGAAACTTGCTTGAAAATACATCTAGAATTTACAGAGAAGATATACAGTAGCCTCCCACTTCTCTACTGAGGCTTTTCACAGATGCCGTAGGTCCATTCTGCATGGGTCACTGTTCTGTGATAGGAAAGATCTAGAAGCTTCCCTTACACATGCTGGTGTGGTTTAAGGGAAGCCCCTCCCCCACCTGGTGTGCTCCATCTACACAGGACAGAGTAGAGACTGGGCTAGGGTGTTCAAATTCGTGTCCTAGCTTGATTCACCAGTGGAGATCTACCAGTGTGTTAGGGGGTAGTATACCAAACCACAGAGGTGTGTGGATAGCACACTTCTATGGTTTGGTCTATCATGGGGGATCCACTTTGGTGACACAACCAGCCACGCAACTGAAATGGCACCCTCAGGATCTACGAAGGGCAGGATCTTTTGCTGTAGTCCTTCAGAGCATTTGGAAGTCCACCATGTCACCTCCAAAGCTGGTGAGGGCTTTGGAAATGCGCAGGGACTGGCACACAACAGGTTGTTCCAATGCTGATAGTCTTGTTTCATGCCAGGAACAACCCACCCAAGATGGTACAGACTATGTATCCTTGTATGGGATGGCTCTCCCTGTATCAGGATAGCACCACAAAGTGTGGAAATGGGATTAGATACAGTAATTGCTTTGTTTATCAGTTTGTTTCCTAATCCTGCCTATTCTGAGTAGGGATGTGCACGAATGTTCTAAACATTCGAAATCTGATCAAATTTGATTGAATGTGGACATTTGAATTTTAATAGAATGTCTTCACATCCTAACTTAAACATTCCAATGAATTTTATATAACACATACAAATGTTGTTGACGTTCATGTCTTCAAATTTGTATCTAACATTTGAATAAATAGATTCAGATGTATCGGACTCAAATTGTTTTTTGTTGCATTTGGATTTTAAACATTTGAATCAAATTGAATGTTTTGACATTCGAATCGATTCAAATTTGAGTGCAAAACAAACAAACAAACAAACAAAAAATATTTGTGCACATCGCTAGTTCTGAGTTCAGGATTTCTGAACGTTATTTGCCATATTTTAATCTTTGTTTTTAATTATACTATACTATAACTGAATTTTGTATAGCAAGTGAATTTTAAATGTAATTCTAAATTATTTCTGTACTTTTATACTGTGCTGGACTTATACTGCATTAATTATTTCTATTGCACTTATATGTTGTGGTGTATTTATATTTCATTATAACCTGCCTTGAGAGCTTCGGTTGTAATGCTAGCAACAAATATTAAATGAAACCAAACTAAACATCTTTACTGTCTGTACAGTGTTAAGGTAGGTTGTTCTTCTCACTAAAGAGGGAATTCCAGCACTAGTACTCCATGGCTTGTAGAGAGACCAACAGAAGAATCACAAAATACAGGTCAAAGTGCTAAGAAAGAAGCTAAATCCCTCATATCACCACATTAATAATACAATTTCAGCCACAGTAATTAGGTATTAGTGCTTATTGAGCTGATAAAGCACTATTAAAACACGCAGTAAAGTCTGTTTGAGAGGCCTTACCCTTTTCTTTGTCCATATAGTGACCAGGCATAAATTATACTTCAGTAGCACCTGACAGCAAAAGTCCTTTTATTTTCTTGTTTTATTTCCTTACTATGAATCAAATATGATTCATTTCAGTCCTTTACTAACTTAACTTTCCTGTGAGTAAAAACCATGGGTGTTAAGGAGGTCTACTTTTGGGTACATATTGTTGTTGTTGTTGTTAATATTTAGAAAATTTATATCCCACCCTTCACCGAATGCAAATGCGAAGTCAGGGAGGAGGGTCTTTGAGCCAGTTTGGTCTAGTGGTTAGGGAGCTGGATTCTTATCTGGGAATACCAGGTTCAATTCCACCCTCCCCCATGAAGCCAGTTGGGTGACCTTGGGCTAGTCACAGCTCTCTTCTGAGCTCTCACAGCCCCACCTACCTCACAGTGTGTTCTGTTGTGGGAAGAAGAACAGAAGCTTTGTCAGCCACTTTGAGTCCCCTTAAATGGGTGAGAAACGCAGGGTATAAAAGCCAACTCTCCTCCTCCTCCTTTGGTAAAAGGGGAAAGGCGAAAGATTTATGCGATCTGAAGAGAAACCAGAGAAACTCTGGTTTCTCTCCTTTGGTTCTAGTCACACGGTCACTTTAAATTTTCTTCAGTCTATCTTCCTATTTGACTGCTCACACCTTTTCGTTTCTGTCCATTTTATTTGTGGACTTTCTATTTAGGAAAGTCCAAATGGAGAATGGCAAGTCCACAAATAAAATGAACAAAAATGAAAAGGTACGAGCAGTCTGACCTGAAGATGGCCTGAAGAAGGTTTAAAGTGAAGGTGAGACCACAAGCAATAAAACAATTATATTACTATTAAAATGATCAGCACAAATATATACAGGACATAACATGTGTACTTCCATACTCCCATCAGCCTCTCGGTATTGCTCAATGTTCCTAAAGAAAGTCGAAACAAAACACTAGGTTCTAAATATAAAACAATAAATGTGAAATCATAATCCTATCTGTCTATTCCTCTCTTCGTTGGTGGAAGAGAGGTGGAAAACCCAGTAGTACTGGGATGCTCTGATTAGTAAATCATATTGACAGGAACTGAAAGAGCAAATAGTCTTGCCATCATAAAGTGGTAGCCAACTGTTTTTTTTGTAGGCATATCCTCCCTCTGCTGCTCCATTTCTGACAAAATCTTGGGATCTAGGCCATGAACCTTACCCTGGTCACTTGCACAAAAGTAAGATCTATTGAAATCAGTAGGACATACTTGCATGTAAGTGTGCCAGCCAGCAGCACCCTGCTGTGAATAATGAGTAAGCCTGCTAGCTCTTTTTCATCTCTTCATGTTCACCAAAGAACAAACCAGAGCTCTATAAAAAATGTACAGACTTCAGATTTGTATCCTGTGTGATTTATCAATTTTCCCTAAACCTTTAATCTGTGCACTAACAGGAGTAGTACTTTCTGAAGATAACAAGCCCTAAAGCCCTATTATCACAACCTGTCAACGGGGCTGTTATCTTCACACACTTATTTTGGAAAAAAAAAAGAGAATGTTACAGGTTACAGTTAAGGCCTAGGGGGAAATAACAGACTTGAAGGTAAACACACTACAGGAATGACATTTCCTCCAAAGAAGCAACATTGGGGAATGCTTTTCAGACATAGATTTGCAGGATATAATCTTAACGTGCATAATGTGTTCATTTCTCCTGAGATGCACTGGGAGAAAATTGTGCTTTGGTTGTTGTATTGCAGCAGTTGCAAGGGTAATATTTAAATAGTGCTATTCCTGATTTTGCTATACACTTAAAAGTTTACACCAGCTCCTCCTCACTTTTGGATTTTCCACTGAGTTGAAACATGACTCCCTCTCTTTCTGGTTGGATATTCTCCTTTCTCTTTACAGAACAAAGCACATTAGCTTCATCCACATGGTTGCTTGTGGTGTCTCAGAGGATTGCTCTGCGCATGGAGGGGTATCCGGATTCCCCAGTCTGAGTCAGTTTTTCAGCCTCTGGAGCTATCTTGAGCCTAAACCCCAAGAAATTACTTTCAAGGTGGCTCCAGTGACTGAGCTGCTTCCTCTCCCACATGGGGATGCATGGAAGGGGAAGATACAACTTGGTGGTCTTGATTTTCTTGCAAAGACCATTTATTGAAAACCAAAAATGGCCAACGTCTAGTACCACTTGCCATCCTTCTCCAGAGTATGTCCTGGTGACAACCTCACTACTGTGAGCAGACTTCCAGTCACAGCAGTGGTGGAATAAATACCATTGGCTTTCCATACTTCCAACCTGTGTGCTTGATCCTGTACCACTTCTCCCAAATCCTTCCTCTTTTGCTGCACATGTAGACACAGCCACTTCTGCATCTGACTTCTGCATCTGACGTCTACAGCCTTATCCATCTTTGATGGAAGTTGCCCACAACATGGGTTTGGAGTTCTACAAATGTTAACCTACATGCCTACAGATGCTCAGGACTGCACGTCAAGAGTGGCTGTGAGAGAAACGCCTAGAGCAAGTAGAGGCCTATTCGCACTTGGCCTTTTTCTGGAGTATATCTCGGGATAGGGGTCTGTGGCCCACATGCTAATGCAGACTCTGGCAGACCTCATGTTGGGCCTGCTGAAGCCTGCACTAGCATATGGACAGCAAATCCCTATTCCAGGATATATTCCAGAATAAATCCAAGTGCGAATAGGCCCTAGATTAATTCTTCTAGTCTTAATCTGCCTAATTCTAATCCTACATTATAATAACAGAGCTTCAGGGCTGGTTATAGGGGTTCAGGGACGCCAAGCTAATTTATTCTTTGCTGCCCCCTTACACTCTCACATGTAAGATTATAATACAGTGGTTTCACATCCACTGCAGTGCTAGCTCTCTCCACTAGGGATGTGCACAAATGCATTTGGGGGCATTCAGTTTGTAACAAACTGAATGTTAGAAGATTTGTATTTGTTTGAATAGGTCCCCTTCGAATGTGGTAGGGTTCTATTCAGTACGAATGTATCCATAAGAATTCGTATGAATATCCAATATGAACGAATACGTATCTGATACTTATCTGACACTAATGCATATGTATCCAATAAGAACACATATGTATCGGATACATATCAGATACGTATCCAATAAGAATGCATACATATCGGATATGTGTTGGATACTTATCCGATACATATCCCCAGCTTCACAAATGTCGGAACTATTCGTACGAATGTATGAATGTTGTAACATTTGATAAGTGTACAAATGTCCGAATTTGTATGTACTTGTACGAATAACTAATGTTACAAATATTCGTACACACCCCTATTCTCCACTGTTTGCTCTCCACTTAATGCCACATCTGTTTTGGCAGTCATTTTCCTTGTCATCTTGAACAAGTGGTGAGTAGTCCTGGGGTGTTTTTCCACTGTCACTAGAAGTACCCATTAAGTACCCATAATGGCATTTTTGTACCCATTAATGGGTACTTAATGGGTACTTCTAGTGACAGTGGAAAAACACCCCTGCATAGAATACTATTCTGATGGAACTAAAACACAACAGAATGATATCAGCTGTGAAAGAAACCTGGCATCAGTATTATTTCTGTTTCTCGGTTCTTGGAAAATAGGCACACATTTACTGGAAATCAGTCTCACATTTTATGTAAAACAACTACAACATATGTTAAGCACCATAGATTAAAATATAAGTGGCTATTTCCGGTACATAGGGTTTATATCTCTTATACTATCATTTCTCCTTCATCAGCTATGTCTGGCAAGCAGGGTCTCTAGCCCATCAGGTATGGAAGAGAACAAACACAGAACTGGAGATTAACACAGGGTAGGTATGGGCAAAAATGTCCGACACCTTTGCAATTCATATGGCTTGCAAAACTTCAAACGTTTACCTCCAAATCGAATATTGTCTCTATTCAAAAACAGACATTTACAGGCAAAGCAAAAGCTTTTGTGCATTCATTCAAAGCTTTGTTACACTCATGAAGGTGAATTCTGGCTTCTTAGCAGATTCTTAGAGGATTCAGAGGTGTGGCTGGTAGTGGCAGGGATCGATGAACATTTGAAAAACATTTGAAGCGATGGCGAAGCCTAGCACATTCAAATTTCAATGCAAAGAGAAAAAGAATAAAAATTCATGTACAAATTCATGTAACTAACACCCTGGTCACACAAGTCTAAGGCAGAATATCATATTCATAATTTGAACAGAGGTCATACCAGCTCTGTTCACACCTAGATTGTTATAGGTTATCCTCAGACCATCCTTGCTCTGGGATGCCCTGCTCACACCTTTCTCTGTGATTGACCTGAGCCTCCTCCACAGACCTCTTGGCTCTTCGCCCCTTTTGCTTTCTTATTGGATGTCATTTTGTCACTCAAGAGAGGCGAGGGTGTGTATTTGCAGTTTCTTTTTAAGCCTGCTTCCCCACCTCCACACATGCCCTGCCTTTTTTATGGGCTTTTCTTCTCCGTGCGATTAATTTTTTAAAATAATAATAATAATAATAAATTTGCATAAAAATGCTAGATAGAGGAACCATACAAATAAACCAAGGAGAGAAGGGGAGGTGCTGATTGGCCAAGGGAAAGACTGGACCTACCCACCACGGCACAGTTCAGCCTCCTTTAGCATGTCTCCCCACTCATACTTGGGGAAGTGAAGACGGACTAGAATGCCAAGATGGGCTGAGTCCTTGCCAGTCCTCTAAAAATGGGACTCCAGGTTAACACAGTCTAATGAGGGGGGGGGTAGGCCAGTTTGGGAAATAAATACAAATAAAGTGAGTAACATGACTTGAGGATGACCTGAATTTGAGCTAAACCATTTGTGACCACGGCCTAATAATTTTTTGCTTTTACTATATAAAAGTAAGCTGCACCCAGACATTACTTATTTTGCTATATATGGATATTTCATAATATCCATGCTTTATTCTGGAATATCCATATAGACTAGAATAACGTAACCCACATCTGGATGCTAACGACTGTTTCAAAGCTCTCAAAAACAGTCTTTTATTTATTTATTTATTTATTTATTTATTTATTTATTTATTTATTTATTTATTTATTTATTTATTTATTTGTATGTCTATCCCGCCCTATACCCGAAGGTCTCAGGGCAGGTTACAATATTTTATTAATCTTAGATAGGTCCCTGCCCTCAGGCTTACAATCTAAAGAGACAAGAAACAAAAGGAAAATGGTGTCCACATTTAAGGTTGGCTTCACTGTTATACTGGTGAAAAGACAGTGTTGGCTGCCCTTATGGAACCTACCGGAGAGAAGAGTCTCACCTCTTTGCTTCTCTCCTAGAGGCCCTGGTAGGACAATGAGGGTCAGACAAAGGCCCAACTTCACCCCCACCGCCTGGTAAATGTCAGCTAGTTTGCATAAAATGCAGGCTTTTGAGGGATGCCATGGAGCTCTTCTAAGCCTTTCAGAACAATGTTTTGCACATCTCTGTAGAAAGACCTTCATAAACCGCTCATAGTTCTGTGGGGAGATTAGGGAACAGTAACTAATACTGTGGCCAGATCCAGCAAGGTCCTCTTAGGTTACATACACATTACATACATATCCGTACGCATCTTATGGGATGCATGCAGGATAAAGCGGGATGTGTACAGATGCCTACAGACACATACAAATGTTGTCGACATTCGTATCATCAAATATGAATCAAATATTCATACAAATAGATACAAATGTATTTGAATCGATTCAAATTTGAATACATTCGTTTTTTCTCTATTTGTACAAATTCGTACGTTAGAATATTCAATTCAAATCAAACTGAATGTCAAAAATTGCATTTGTGCTCACCCCTACTTGACACCAACCCCAAACCTCACACAACTTTGGGGGCAGCTTCCAAGGGCTTCAAAGGCCTAGGAATAAAAATTGCTAGTCTTGGAACCACCAGGGAACCAATTATGGCAGCATGCTTTGGTGCATTGGCCCAACAGGTTCCTAGTAGTCTGGAATACAAAGGCATGCCTCCTGTGGACTTCCATGTTCTGGACTAGGACACGTTGGTCTGCCAGTTGACATCAGCATTGAGGTCTATCAGTGATTCATATCAAGGGTCTCTTAATCTAGATCACACTTAGTCCTTTGTGAATAGATTGCACCAGAGGTGGATGGGACCTCCTCTATTCCACATCAGCATGTAGAGTGAACATCATAGAGAACTTAACTCTTAATCTAACATTCCAAGTATTTTCCATCAGAATTAATATAGTGCACTGACTTTTCTGAAATAAACATTTCATGAAGAGAAGAGGAATTCTGGAATAGCAAAAGATACTATGACAGATTTTGCAGCAATTGATCATTCAGCTGAGCAGACAAATTTTATATAAATCTTAATTGGACGGCCGTTGCTCATCCCAGTGGCATTATAAAACAACCTCAGGCTCAAAAATCCTTCCACCTATATTACGGATACACAGAACTGTGGTCTGGTACCTTATCTTTCTATTTCAAATCTTCCAATGTGAGAATTTGTGTTTGGGACAATTTCATCATGTTCATGTCGCCTTTTCTCCTTCCATGCTTCCTTTCTTGTCTTATATAAAATATGCCCTTTTAAATTCCTTTAAATCTGATGAATGTGGTTATATATGCTACAAAGCAGTGAGGTTTCATTGTTGAGTTATCTGCTGGGAGGGAAAAGCAGAATGCAATGAAGATAGTTTCAAAGGGATTGATCTCTGGAATAGGAAGCAAGTACTTTACCATCTCTAGACATTCCTAGGGCAAGACACTTTTGCAGCCGGCAGTGTTGGCAGCGGTTTCTGTTGGTTCTGTCAATTAAACAGTTTCTCTGCCGTGGGCAGGAGTAAGATGCATTGTTCTGTTGACTCCTCCGAAAGAATCCCTAGTGAGAGAAAGAGAGAGAAGTTGAAATGGAGGGGCATGCTCATCACTGGATTCAAGGCATCATAGTGTCTAGCAGCGCAAACTCGGTTAAAATTCTGAATTTTAATTTCTTAAACATGGGGTGTTTTTCCACTGTCACTAGAAGTACCCATTAAGTACCCATTAATGGGTACTTAATGGCATTTTGTACCCATTAATGGGTACTTAATGGGTACTTCTAGTGACAGTGGAAAAACACCCAAGGTTTTCGCCACTGTACAAATCCAGGAAATCGCCTACAGCATGGGTTGATCCATTCTACCCATCAACAGTACTATGAAGAGATTCTCACCCGTTTTGCTTTACAAAATACAATGGTTCTCTTGTCCCTGTAGGATTCCTACCATACAGACCTCACTTTCAGAGTATTCTTTTCTACAGTGATACAGTTTAGTTTCCTCAGACCAAAACCCATGTTTTCCAAGTAACTGCAACTCACTAAAAATGGGGATTAGAGGAACCACGGCATTCAAGCAATGTTTGTGCAGCTCCTTTATGGTGCCATAATTGTGCATAGGAGGGGAAGCCCCACATAGACCCTCATAATGTTAGAAAATCTGGATTTCTACAAACAGATCCCATTTGAATGTGGTAGGATTCTATTTGATACAAATGTATTCATTTCTACCCCACTTTTCTCACCCATTTAAGAGGACTCAAAGCGGCTGACAAACCTTTTCTATTCTTCTCCCCACAACAGAACACCCTGTGAGGTAGGTGGGGCTGTGAGAGCTCAGAAGAGAGCTGTGACTAGCCCAAGGCCACCCAGCTGGCTTCATGGGGGAGGGTGGAATCGAACCCAGTATTCCCAGATAAGAGTCCAGCTCCCTAACCAGTAGACCAAACTGTAGGGGGAAAGGGTGCTCTATGGACATTTGGGTGTTTGCTGAGCAAATGGGCCCATCTGCATCAGGCCAATAGCTTTGCCCCATGGGTCAGGGGAGCAGTGAACCCTTATTTGCCTCATCCTCTACCGTGTAGAAAGACAGTGGAGAAAGAGGTGAATGACTGGTGGTGGTTATTGATGGTTTAGCATTGGACTAAAAATGGCTGACTTCCAGGGCCTTTTCCAGTTCATCACTGAACCGTGACAGAAATTTCACAGCTGCCCAGCTTTTGGTCCATAGCTGTAAACACTTTGGGGGTCAAGAGGCATTACACTGTGACCAGTGTGCTTCCTGCTTCCACAGATAACCTTTTTCACGGGCCTCTGGACACTCCTCTAGTTTCCTGAATCTTCACAGTTGTATTGAGGACTAGATCGGAATGATTTTCATAATGACCTTGGAAGATGAGCAGAGCTGTAGCACTAAATGGGGTTCTGCAATCAATGACTCTCATAATTCAATAGTTACCACCAGAGACGGGCACTTTGTCCCAATTTCTTTTGACTCTGATTTGAAATTTTTGTACGCTTTACCTTTCTAAGTTTTGGCACTTCTGAGTTGTAGCACAGCTTGCTTGGGCCAGTTGTAAGTTCTAGCCCTCCTGGTTTTGGAACTTTTAAGAGAATTTTGACATAACTTCTGGAGCCTTAGGGGGCATTAGGATCAATGGGTATATTTTATCAAATTTTTTTTTCCTGTGGAGCTTTCAAATGCAACTCCCCTTAATCTCAACTTCCCCATAAAGTATTTGATACTATACAGTAGCTGGAAATTTAATTGTGAGGTTCTCCATAAATCAGACTCTAGCAAAAAAAAAAAAAAAAAAAAGGGGGGGCAACTACTCTGCATAGAGCAGTGAATCAAAATTTGGTTTGGGGCTTCTAGTTAAAATTTGCCTCCTCCTCTGTCCTGTGTGATCCCCATCTGCAGGCTACTGTTTTTTATAGAGCAGGCAGATACATAAAGTTTAATTTCCGCTATGGCTTAGTTCCAGAATCTGTTTTCTACAAATGCTTATCCATACCATCTATCAGATAAGGCTATTACTAATTGTACTATTCCCAGCGAGGAAGCATAGACTGGTTCTTTTCAGCTGTGATAAGAGAACAGGATTTCCTAGGATTGCAACTTATCAAAAATTTCACATCACCTTTCTTTTTCAGTGTGAGAAAATATACTTCTATAGGCTAGGGTTCACAGTAAACACAGCAGATCTCCTTTTCTTGGCCTATACTTGATTCATGAAAGTCACACATAACCCTAGAAACAATTGCCAAACTTCCAATAGGGTGTAGTTACTTGGGCAACACAATTTAGGACCACAGGCAGCGGCTGCTATTTCTATGTCCGATTCGCATGAATCAAAATGGAATGGGGGTGACCCATGGTTCATGAACTACATGTTCGAATTGCATGTAGGACTCAGTAAACATGTCCTAGGTATGAATTCTAGGTAAGTCATTTTTTCAAACTAAAATATCCATTTTACGCACTCATTACATAAAGCCATAAATATGGATCTCCCTGAAAAAAATGGTCTTTGGCATGAATGCTACCGAAGGATGAAGACAACAGAATTAGGCTGGTCCACCCATACTTTGTATTGTGCTAACATAGGTATTGTATGAATGTGCTTACTTCCTATTGGACAGACGGAAAGAATGATGGGGATACCTTCTTGTTAGTAACTGTTAAAGGCACCAGAGTCTTGTGTCTTTCAGAACCTCTATTGCATCTTTAAGTAGCTGCCCAGCAGAGCTGTTCTTAGTGGTTAAGGGGGATGTTGTCATCTGCCCCTGGTAATCTTACTGTGATACATTTGCAAGACACTTTGAGCATAAAGTCCTGCAACTTCATGCACACAAGTGTCTCCACTGATGTGTTACCTGTTGAGATGTTCAGTCAGCTGTCTTGTCTGCTTTTTTGGAATTACTTTCCGTTTTTGTGGCAAGCCCATGACATGCTGTCTCGATCCTTGCCCATCTTGGCTTATTAGAACTCGGGATGTGCAAGAATGTATTTTTTGCATTCAAAAATTCAATTTGATTTGAATTTCAAAAATCCGGATTTTCAAAAATCCAGTTCGGGTCCAAATAATCCAGATCCGTATTTTTGAAAATCCCATTCGCACCTGGATATATGAAGGTCGATAAGATTCGTATCTGATATATGAATTTGTGCAAACACATATTTATCCCGTATGCATCCCATATGCACTCCGTTTTTATTCCGCATTATATGTGCAAATACATCTAATTTTCATGCATATTCATATGCGATAGATACAAATCTACTCTTTCGAATTATTCAAAAATCCATATCGGATTTTTAAAAATCTGAAATTCGTCTAAATGTGTAAATTCGGATTTTTGAAAATCCAATTTGAATTTGAATGTTAATATTCAACGGATTTGAACTGAATTTTTGAATTTTTGAATATCCGTGCACATCCCTAATTAGAACTAGCCAGGAGACGTAGACTGGGTGGATCCAGGGAGTGATGAATGCATCTTTGCATGAGGGGGTGGTCCCACTGACTTAAAATGAGGCAGTGATCCATTCAGCTCTCCCTGGACCCAAAGGTCTATTCTAACTATTGCCTAGTAGTTAATAACCATCTTTCTGAACAAGTTCTGGAGAAGGTGGTGGCTGTGCAATTGCTAGCACATTTTGATGAAACTGATTATCTAGAAGTTTGGGTTCTGTAGTTGATGAACCAACCATAGCCCTGCAAGTAAATGCTCTTGGCCGCTGTCTCCACCAGAGCTTCAAGCATCAGCAAAGAGTCAAAGTTCACCCCCCAATTTTTCACTTGTCCCTTCCAGGGCCATAAAGCCACATCATGAAAATAATGCCTCCCTACTTCACAAATGTGAGACCCAGTAGGATACGGCGCTTCCATCTTTTCTGAATTCATCAATTTATTAGTCCCTGTCCAGTTCATTACTGTCTACAAGTACCTGCCAAGCATTTCAGCTGCCTCTCCTGAATCAGAAAACATAGAAAGAATGAGTTGCATATCATTTCTCCAACAGCTTCTTATAGATAATAAAGAACATGGGAGATATGATTGAGCCCTGAGGAACCCCACTACTGCATGCTCAGGATGTTGAGTTAAGAATCTCCTATAACCACTTTCTGACATTGACCTTGGCAGTAGGAGTGGAATCATCACAATGCAGTGCGACTAACTCCCAAACTCCATAGGATTTCCAGAATGATACCATGGTCACTAGTATCAAAACTGCCAAGAAATCCAGGATAACCAATAGGGTTTCACTCCCCTTGTCATTCTTTTAGAGAAGTAATCAACCAGTGTGACAAAGTCAATTTCTGGACCATAACCAGGTCTGAAGCTAGACAAAAATGGGTCTCGATAATCAGCTTCTTCCAACCATACCTGCAGTTGAACAGCCACAACTCTCTGCAATGTCTTGCCCAAGAAGGGTATGTTAGCCACTGGGAGACAGCTGTTTAAATCTTCTAGATCCAAGAGTACCTGTTGAGGAGAGGGCATACCACTGCCTCTTTAAGTCATGGTTGGACCCCATATCTCAAAGAGGTACTCACAACTCCATGGACTCCTCCAATCATACCTGGCTGTCTAGCTTTTATCAGCCAAGAAGGACAAGGATCCAGAGGGCACACAGTTGTTCAAACCCCAGGAAGTAGGTTGTTCACGTCCTCAGTGCACAATAATTGAGAAAGAGGCAATCGTTCCTGAGGCACTTCACTTGGACTATTCTCAACTAAGGCATAAATATAATTATTATGGACATCAAAAATAGATTGATATATAAACATGTAAGGGGCAAAACACAACAAGAACTCTCCAAATCATTAATTTGTACAATAACATTTGCATATTTGCTCAAATACAGCCCAAAAATTACATTTACAGAGAGACTTTTTAAAAATGTCATAGCAGCTAGAGTTCTAATTATGCTTTCCAAAATCTGTTCTGCCATGTCTCTAGAAAGCTACTCATATATTCTGGCGTATAAGAGGACTGGGCGTATAAGATGACCCCCAACTTTTCCAGTTAAAATATAGAGTTTAGGATATACACCCAGCGTATAAGACGACCCCTGACTTCTGAGATTTTCCTGCATTAAAAAGTAGTCTTATATGCCAGAATATACAGTATTTATATTGAGACTTTTTAGAAGTAAGTAAGTAAGTAAGTAAGTAAGTAAGTAAGTAAGTAAGTAAGTAAGTAAGTAAGTAAGTAAGTAAGGAAGGAAGGAAGGAAGGAAGGAAGGAAGGAAGGAAGGAAGGAAGGAAGGAAGGAAGGAAGGAAGGAAATTCACAGTCATGGAGATGTATATTTGAAATCGTATTAATTTTGGGGCTTCAGTTGATCTAGTATTGGATTGTGTTTTAGCTTTTATTGTGCAAAGGTTATTGTAGAGTGACATTCCTTCCTTCCTTCCTTCCTTCCTGATGTTAATTTGTTTTGTTCACCACTCTGGAACTTTTAATCAATCAATCTTTTCTATTCATAATTAATTTTATTTGCATTGCATGCTGTTTTACTAAATTGTACTACAGCTACATTTCAATTGTTCAGAATGATGAGCTTTAACATTTACTATACAATATGCTCCTCCACTGGGGAAAGTTTCAGTCCTTAAATTCAGTCCCTAAAAGTTGATCGGAATAAATATTTCTAAGCACATCAAGGCAATAATCCTATACACACTTACCTTGGGATAGGCCTTAGGATGAACACCTGCATGCTTGCACTGTAGCATTTATTTATTTATTTATTTATTTATTTATTTATTTATTTATTTATTTATTTATTTATTTATTTATTTATTTATTTATTTATTTATTTAATTTCTATCCCGCCCTATACCCGAAAGTTTCAGGGCGGGGAACAGCATTTAAAACCCAATAAATGAAAACAGTCAACAACCTATATAAAAATGATAGTATCTCTGCAATTTGCTTTTGAAATAAAGAAATGCTTTTGCTGCTCCTCAAGGATCCTCTGCTTTGGTAAGCAAGTTGTATAGCCCTGCAAGGACTGGCTGTTTTCAAAACGACTTGGGGAAAAAAATAAAACTCTATTTCAAGTATTTTCTTACTACAGACAGTTTACAATTCCCACATGAACTGACAATCCTAAAGGAACGTAGACTTGAAAGTCAAGGAACTATGTGCCTACGAGAAGACAGGCTGCTCTTTATGCATGTAGAACAGAGAGTTAACAACACCCATTGCCTGGCGTTTTGTAAGAAAGCACGTAGGATGCTGAGATCACAGAAAGACTTCAGGAGACCTAAATGGAAGTGAGCATTTTGTCCCCCATCCTCTTCCCTCCCAGGGTGGCAGCAGCAAAACGGATTAGGCTAATTGGTCTGATACTTTAAAACCAGTTCAAAAACAATGGGGTTAAACCTGCTTGAAGTAAAAGAGCTTCTCCTTATCTCCACGAGCTGTCTACATGCTGCAGTTCAGAGAGGGATCATCTGCCCACCAGGCACACACAAGGGCAGCCATTAATGCTAATCACATCTAAACAGGACTGAGCCTTAGAGCGCTGCTCGTCCAACTGCACGCATCAAGGCAAGGGGCGCCGTGGCTGCTAGAAGCCACTTTTGCCCCCAGTCGTCTTTGTTGTGTTGGGTTTCAAATGATCAGATCAATCAGACTAATCCACAGCTATGACTGTCAGAGATGCAGACAGAGATTTTCTCAGGCAGGCACTGCAGTGATGGGAATCATTTTTAGTATGGTGACCTAACTATGTGAAAGCAGGGTAAATACACTTTTGGAAGGAAGGGAAGGGGAAGAGGTTACAATTTGCATGGGTTCAGTTCTTTACAGCCTGCCAATGAGAAGAAAAGCTTTTAATAGGGGTGTGCACGAATGCAATTTTCAGCATTTGATTCCTAACGAATCAAATGTTTGAACATTTGTATTCGTACAAATGTGCGATTTCGAATGTCCGGATGTTCCATTCGATGCGAATGCTCCATGCCAAATCTGGGCCATATGCTGGGCCATCCTGATCAACTGCAGTTGGACCCCCGTATCTGTGGGGGATCATTTCCATGTCGTACCATGGTTACTGAAAACCGTGGATATTTGAAACATGGGGAAATTGCTCTCGATTTTCCATAATACTTCTGAAATCCTGTGAGATTTCTCAGGAATCATGGGAAATCTCACTCAATTTTCCTTGATTCCTATGAAATCCCATGAGATTTCTCAGGCATTGTGGGACACTGAGTGCAATTTGGTGGGATTTTGCAACTGCCCCAGGCTTCCAGGAAGCCTTAGGTAGGCCTAATGGTACTGGTGAGGCGGATGGGCTGATCTTATCACCGTGGATAAGTGAAACCGTAGTTACTGGATCAGTGGATATGGGGGTCCGACTGTACATGTTAAGTAACAATGAAATGCCAAATAAACTACATGTGCTTGCACTTACCAGACTTTCAAAGTAGCCGAGACTGGAAAGAGTGTAGAATTTTGCATAAAATTTAATTGGGGGGGGGGGAATGCATGCAGACTGTTACTGTCCTCAGCCTGCCCAGAACCAGCATCAAATAGAAAAAAACAGAGAAACAGAAGTTTCTTTTGTGAGGTAAGAAGACTACAAAAATTCTGAAGATGGACTTCAGTATTTATTTATATTGCAGTTGGAAGAGATAATGCAAAAATCATTTAGAAAATATTGTCTTTCCTGAGTCATGCAGGCAGCTTGCACATTCTGCTGAGTCAGCAAGGCAGCTGCCCACAAGCCCTATGACCTGAGTGCAGCACTGCATGACTGGCTGTAATTAAATGCAGAAATAATGGAAAATGGCAGACAAAAGTTTCTCACACAAACGTATCACATACCTTGCAGCCTTCACATGTGATGACTCCATAATGGATTCCGGAGGACTTGTCACCACAAATTTTGCATGGTATCACTTCAATTTGTGCTGGAAAAGAAACAAACACTTGCTGTATGCTTGACAATGCAATTTGCTCTCTTTCTTAAGTTCGTATCATGGAACAGATAAATGGACAAGCCCTTTCACTGGCTTGCCATGACAAGTTACTGTGAAATTGTTTCTTACACTGCTGGATATTCTCAAACATTCCATCCAGTTGGAGTTTAACAGCCTCTGCTACTCCCCTTTTCTTGAGAAGGTGCTCCACAGACTTCACCCTCAATTTACTCATCCTGACATAAAGTTCAACTTCTCCTTTGTTGATTATATCTCTTGAAAAATCCATTCTTCTTCCCTCCTCGCTTCTTATTAACCTTAGAATAATTTTGTAGGCAGTAATCTTGACCTCTCTCACACCCCTGGATAATATACTGCGTATTAACAAGCCCTTGTGTGCTCTTGACATAGTGCAACTTACATCATATGATCACAAATATAAACCTTTATTATCTATAATTTCCGTGACACTCCACATGACTGAGCACTGGAACATCACAAAAGCCATTATTATTTTTAGAGGGCCTTGGCTTTTTATAAGATTGTGAATATCTTATTTGTGCACACACTCACAAAATGTTCATTTGCTGTTAGAGTATCAGGAGTCCTCTATGTGGCAATATCACTCATGTTGTTTCATGACTTGGTTCACATCTTGCCACTAAGTATCTGACAAAAGTCATATCACAAGCTATTTTTATGTTGAATTAGGAATCAATTAGGAAGTAACTTTGTAAAGTAGGACATCATTAAAAGCAAATTCCGAAAACTATGATCATTGACATACTGTATAGGGCCTTTGGGAAATATATCTCATTACACAAACTTAATACAACCCGTGAAAAATATGAAGATTTCTTCTAAAGTGAAAATTTGTATAACGAGTTCTCATTGTCATTGCTTGTCCTGTCGTGGCATTTCTCTTACAAGCAAAAATCTGTTTATTTAGCAAAAACTCAGATAGGAACATTCTTACCTTTTATAAGTGAAATTTCTTGAATACAGTAAGGTCTTGGGATGTGCACGGATATTCATAGCATTTGTAATTTGTACAAATTTGTATGAATTCAGATGTTTGTACATGAATTAATAATATTAAAGTTTAATGCTTGGTCCACTGACCTTATCATAAAATGAAATACAAAAATACAATACAATATGAGTTCCATCAAGAGACGTTTTCGCACGGGGCTGAACGGTATGCGTGGGAGACAGCTGCGGACACGGCATACGCATTGCCCGAGCGGGGCTTGCGCTCCGACGTGTCCGGAGCTGTCTTCGGCGCGTTCGAAATGTAGAGCACTTTAAAGTGCTCTACATGCATTCGAACGCGGACGAGCCGCCCGCAGGCGTTTGGGAGGAGAAGCATTCGCGCCTGCTTCTCCCTCCCTAACAGCTGCGGGCTTGCCTCCGACGCCGGCGCAGGTTTGGCAATCAGCTGTTTGACAATCAGCTGATTGCCGATCTGCCTCCGCGGCTGTCTCCACGCCCCTGGCCGGCCTTTGCCGGCCAAGACAGCTCCCGGCGCTTTCACCTTTCGCACACAGACACGCCGGTACGCGTTCCGGCGCGTCTGTGTGTGAACGCTGAAAGCGCCGGGAGCTGTCTTAAGCTTTCCGCCTGAACGCGTTCCGTTTGGAACGCGTTGCAGTGCGGAAAAGTCTAAGCTCCCAGCACTGACCCCTTCCTCCCAACTGTCACCACACAGGCTATGAAGGAGCCATCTTGCCTGTGGGGAGAGGAAAAGAGAAGGAAACTGGGTGAGCACCTTCCGTCAAGCTCCCAGCATTGACCCCTCCCTCCCAACTTTCACCCCACAAGCCATGAAGGAGCCATCTTGCCTATGGGGAGAGGAAGAGAGAAGGAAACTGAGTGAGCACCTTCCACCAAGCTCCCAGCATTGACCCCTCCCTCCCAACCGTCACCACACAGGCTATGAAGGAGCCATCTTGCCTGTGGAGAATGGAGGAGAAAAAGAAAATAAAAGTATTTTACCATTGCAAGGACACTGTTGCTGCCAGAGTGTCCCTGTTCCCTCCCACACCATTTTCCTTTTGTATCTTGTCTCTTTAGATTGTAAGCCTGAGGGCAGGGACCTAATGTTAATATAATATTGTAACCCATCCTGAGACCTTTGGGTATAGGGAAGGATAGAAATACAAATAAATAAATAAACAAATAAAATAAATTGGTTACACTTATTGTTAAAATACTGAATCTAAAACATAGCAGCATGAATTCTGGCAGCCTTGATAATAAACAAAGCCACACCACATGAATTAAATTTTACAATATTCATACATTGACATTTGTATGTATACGAATGTTGCAGACATTCATACAAATAGTTTGGACGTTTGTTAAACTGGGGGTGTGGGAAAGCAACATCTGTAATGGATCTAGAGTACATTTGACATGGATTGAGACCATATTAAAAGTGAATTCAGGTCAGAGTTGACGCTTTCATAGCAGATTTGTTACGGGATATGTATCGGATACGTATTCGTTCGTATTGGATACATATTTATTTATTTTTATTTATTTTTATTTATATCCCGCCCCATACCCAAGGGTCTCTGGGCGGCTCACAACATTTAAAAACAAACATATCAAAAACTATATCAATACTAAAACCAGTACAAAGTTTAAAAAGCCAGCATTAAAAAATACAATAACAGTTTAAAACCAGCAGTGTTTGCAATGGGGGAAGCGTAGGGAGCATTTAACCAAAGGCCTGAGTGAAGAGGTACGTCTTCACCGCCTTCCTAAACATAAACAGAGAAGGGGCCTGATGCACCTTGAGGGGGAGACCATTCCACAGCCTGGAGCCACTATCGAGAAGGCCCTCTCCTGGGTGCCCACCCGCCTAGCTGCTAAAGGCGGTGGGATAACCAGGAAGGCCTCCCCTCCGGATCTTAAGATGCAAGCCGAGATGTTTTCGCATTACTCCCGTTCCATTTGGAACGGGAGTAGGACGGGAAGCTTAAGACAGCTCCCGGCGCTTTCCCCTTTCACACACAGACGCGCCAGAACGCGTGTAAACGCGTTCCGGAGCGTCTGTGTGCGAATGCTCAAAGCGCCGGGAGCTGTCTTAGCCGGCAAAGGCCGGCCAGGGGCGCGGAGACAGCCGCGGAGGCAGATCGACAATCAGCTGATTGTCAAACAGCTGATTGTCGAAGCCGCGCCGGCGTCGGAGGCGAGCCCGCAGCTGTTCGGGAGACAGAAGCAGGCGCGAATGCTTCTCCTCCCGAACGCCTGCGGGCGGCTCGTCCGCGTTCGAACGCATGTAGAGCACTTTAAAGTGCTCTACATTTCGAACGCGAGAAAGACAGCTGCGGACACGTCGGAGCGCAAGCCGCGCTCGGGCAATGCGGATGCCGTGTCCGCAGCTGTCTCCCACGCGTCCCGTTCAGCCCCGTGCGAAAATGTCTCAGATATGGGAAAGGTGCTCCTTTAGATATCTGGGGTCCAAGTCATTTAGGGCCTTATAGGTCAAAGTTAACACCTTGAATTGGCCTCGGTAGTGAATTGGCAGCCAGTGCAATTCTTTTAGAACCGGCGTGATATGTGTCCGGCTAGATGTTCCGGTCAGCAACTTCCAAACTGTCTTCATATCAGATATTCATATGAATTTGTACGAATACATTCATATCAAATAGAATTTTATCATATTCTAAAGCGTCTAGTCGTACAAATACAAATGTTCAAACATTCGATTCATTGTGAACTGAGTGTCAAAAAACACATCCATGTGCATCCATTTTCAGCAAATGTGGTTTGTGCAGTATCAATATAACAAGTTTTAGCCTTTTCACAGTTACCTGCATGGTAAGTCTGGGGGATGTTCCAGCACAGAGCATCTGCCGGTCTAGAAGCCGTTAGTTCTTCACCATTGATTTAAAAGACTCGGGCATTATATTGTGAAGCAGGCACCAACCAGTGAAGCTGCTATATGGGAAATTGGATGGGGATCCTACACTATGAACAAGTGTGCAAAAAAGGGAAGTGTTTCAGGTGTTGCCTGCAATACAAGCTTCTTTTTTCTGCACCACTATTAAAGATACAAGGCCTCTTCCTGCTTTCTGCTTGACATCCTAACTAAATGGAAGATATTTCAGGTCATATTAGGCTTCCAAACCACAACTGGAGGATCAGACTGTGCTAAAAGCCAACCTTTTGGACTGTTACACAGCCAAAGACATTTGAGTAGGAATGTTCATGAATATATAACATTCATTATTCATATGAATTCAGACAAGTTTGGACATTTGTATATGAATCAAATGTTACAATACAAATGCTTTGGGCATTTGTACGAATATGTATTGGATATGTATTCATTCGTATCAGATATTTGTACAAATTCATACGAATACATTTGCATCAAATAGAATTTTACCATACTCAAAAGCATCTATTTGTACGAATACAAATGTTCTATCATTATAAATCATATGTCAAAAAACACATTTGTGCACATCCCTACATTTGAGGGTACTACAGTGTGCTGAAGAAGGAAGAATTCAAGTCATTCTGTTTTGCAGATTAGCAAGCAGCTGCCCTAATTATATTTTACAAATTCATCATGATGTTAAGGGAATGATATATAGGGATGGTTTATGGCTCAATAATTAGCAGTGATTACTTCTGACCAATTGTTATGCCAACTTCGGAGATGATTTATATTCAAATGCTGTATAACACTGTATAACTGAACAAATGCTTTTAGAGCAAATGAATTACAAGCCAGATACTAGAAGATGGAATTACTCTTTGAATACACGTGCATAGAGGTTTGTCTTTTGCTGATTGATGACATAGGTTCCAGGGAAAACTTTACAATTGGAGCACACTGTGAAGGGTGATCATGTTCTGGACTGAGTGATTTAGACCAAGACAAAACTGGAGCTTGGTGGCATGTTTTGGGGCCATTTGCATTGCTGTTTCTCACCCCAACCCAGTTTTAGAAGCTGTAAACGAAGGTTCCTGGCCTCCAAAATTGCCGCCTGCTACTGTTTTTGTCAGGGCTCAGAAATGGGCCATGTCTGGGAACTCTGCAAAATAGTCTGGTCCAACTAAGGACACAAGGAATGCCCTTTAAAGCAGACTTTCCTTGGAGCAGACTTTAGCATGATTTCTGAACCAAGGATTGACACAATGGTTGTTGCCACATAACAGGCTATTTTCCAGGAGGCATGGTCTCTCTGGGGATTGGTCTGCCACAAAGTTGTTCCTTATGAGCTGTTGGCATGGGCCAGTAGCCCAGTGCAGAAGGCGCCTACCTAGGCCTATTCGCACTTGGCTGTATTCTAGGATATATCTCAGCATAGGGGACCTGTGCTCTGGGTGCTACTGCAGACTCTGGCAGACCTCCCTTAGGGCCTGCTGTAGCCTACACTAGCATGTGGACAGCAGGCCCCTATTCCAGGATATATTCCAGAATAAAGCCAAGTGCGAATAGGCCCCCTGTTTGGTTCCTGTGCTGCAAGGTTGATCAAGTCTGGCCAACAGCAAGTGAGGTTTACAGGAGTAGTCACCCAAAATACCTTGGACACACCAGTTTGATGAAAGATACTTTATTGTGCCTGTGGATATATTTGTTATTTCTGTACCTACTAACCACTTTGCTTCAAAAAATCCTAACATTCTTTACAGTTTTAAAAACAAAACAAATCCATACGACAAAAACTTAAATATTATCACAGAAGAAGCCCTCTGAAACCATGGAATATAACATTAACAGCCACACACAAATTAGTAAGAAAGACCAGCTTGTCATTTTTAACTTCCACCATGAGTCAGGTAGGAGAAAAGATGCATAATCTAAAACAGGTTAAATCTGCTATAAGAGAGGGTCTGGGGTGGGGTGGGGGAGAGTTCCACAAATGGGAAGACAAGATTGATAAGGCCCAATATTTTGTCACCTGCCTAGCCTTTTCCTACTAGGGATTAGAACCCTTCTAAGACCCCGTTAGGAATCCGATTAGTGCCTGATTGGTACCAATCGGGAAGGCCTTGTCCCCACCTGGACCCCATTGAAGGCCCCATCAGCAAGGCCCTGTTCCCACAAGGGCAGGGGAAATCTGGATTTAATGGGTCCTTCAGGCCCTTAAATCTGGATCTCATGTGGACTTGATTAAAAGCTTTTGCAATGGGGTCTTCAGGAATCTTGAAGATCCGGATCTCCAGGAGATCTTGACGATCCGAGTTGCGGATGTATTCATGATAAAGAAATGGACAGAAAATGGCTTTCAACGTCAACCATTTCCTTTCTGCTCCTTAATGGTGCTAGGCAGAAAAATACTCTGGTAAGTCACCACTAATGTTCCTCTGCATGCTGGTGGCAGGAACACATGAGGGCACCAAGCACTCTCAAAAGAGTTTTTAATACTCCACATAAAGGGCAACTCTAAGGGTGCTTTCCATAACTCAGGAGTGGGCTAGAGGCCCAATGGAGACACTGGCTCCTCAGGCAGGTATTCTTTCCCCAGCCATGTCAATGCACTTCATCTTCTGAATGTGATTGTTGCATTTGTGATGTGACAGCTATCCATAGAATCATAGAGTTGGAAGGGACCTCTAGGGTCATCAAGTCCAACCCACTGCTCAATGCAGGATTTCCTAAAGCATCCCAGACTGATGTAGATTCAGCCTCTGCTTGAAGACCTCCAGCGAAGGAGAGCTCACTATGTATGTCTTCTGTAGTGTTTCAAACCCACTTTCACAGGCATAAAAATAAATGATGGATCATATAGTGACACTCTGTTTACTTAGATCAGCGGTTCTCAACCTTCCTAATGCTGTGACCCCTTAATGCAGTTCCTCATGTTGTAGAGACCCACAAGCACGTGGGCGGGGCAGCAGAGGAATCCACAGTGAAAACACTACATACAGGAGGATTCACAAAGTTCCTGCAAATATGACAGGACTTCTCAATTCGTTTGCAGCTCATGAGATTTACAAGCTGTGGTACAGAAGAAGTCAGAAGGAAACATCTAATTTGCAAGTCTCATAAAAGTCTAGTTAGGGAAGGACAAAGTCTCTTTGCGGGGGAGGGAGGGGCGGCGGGAGACTCATCACAACCCCTTTGAAAGGGTAGTTTGACCCCCAAAGGGGTCGCGACCCACAGGTTGAGAACCACTGAATTAGATCTATAGAAATATTTGATAAAATGTCTGGCTGTAAGAGGAAGTATCAGAAGTATCAATGATATCAGAGCCCATTTTGGATGTTACAGTCCCTGGGATTGGCGGAAGCTGTGGTCCAAAGCATCCAGAAAACATCAGATTGAGCTCTTGGAGGATTTCAGACAAACAGACTGATGCTGTCGATATTCATCTGTGTGTCACAGTTTTGGTGGAATTTTGTGTCATCTCTTCCCAGATTCTTTAGAAACTATTGGCATTCTTGTCAGGAAGTTTTATAGCTATAAAAGACTTTCTGACTGTTGTAGGGCCGACATTTTTGCTAAGAGTCATGGAATTAATATTTTGCAGGGTTCCACAGAATTGTCTCACAGATTCCCTTAGATCTGCAGTTTGTTAACAAGGTGTAAACAATAAAACACAGAGCATATATTCTAAAAAATCAGCTCTGAAGGTGCTACATAGCCCTTCCTTCCAGCATGTGGTATTTGGATCCTTGATATAGAGGGTACATCCACATAACCCCTTTAGGCCATCTAGATATAGTACATGTCATGGGCTTAGAGAAATGCAAGTACAGTATATTCTGGCGTATAAGACTACTTTCTAACCCAGGAAAATCTTCTCAAAAGTTGGGGGTCGTCTTATATGCCGCGTTTCATCTTCTTATATGGCGAGTATACGCCCAGTCATCTTATACGCCAGAATATATGGGTATTCCTGTAGTGAAATAGCCAAGGAAACCATTTCCTTCACTGAACTTTCTTCTTCTCATCAACCAAAAGCACATTGTGTCTCATGTACATATATGCCCTGCAACACATTGTGAAGTGAACCAAATAAAGCACTAAGGACCTTTCTCCATGTACAGATCCAAAATAGTGGGTCTGAAACAAGCAATCCTTCCTGAGGCTGGGATGGGCCGCTCTGGGCAGGAACAATACCACTGATATAGTGATGGTGTGTTTCAGCCCAAGCCTGGACATGAAGCCACTTGCACAAGTTCCAAAGGTCAGGAATGAAGGTTCCTGGCCTTGGAGCACCCAAGAGACCAGTTTGGTGCAGCAAGAAGGAGTGCCATCAAAATGGATACCCCTATAACCAGAACACAGAAGTATGCACCTTCTGCATGGCTCTATGTTCTGAACTAGACCAAGCTGGTATGGCAGTAGACCGCGATACTGATGCTTACCAGTAATCCAGATCAAGGGCTTCTTGATCAGGATCACACTCTGTGGATGGAGCATTCCAGTGGTGGGTGGGGCCTCCTTGTAAACTGCTATGAAGGGAAGCCCTTAGCACACTTAGTGCAGAAAGACCCAAAGACTGGTTGATATATTATTCTCTCCTCTTCTTGCCTTTAGCAACCCCCTTGTTACGGATGTTGTGCTTTGATATTCTTGCCGTGGATCATAATAAATACCAAGTGGTAGAAACCGGATGAGTACAAATTGTTTACAGGGAGAAACACAGCTAACCACTGTGCTGACTACATCATAATCCAACCTGGGGGAAAGAGTTTTAAACACTTTGGGAAATGCAGACTCGATGGCGTTTTCCTGGGCATTCCTCCTTTGTCTAAAGGACAGCAAGACAGTTTATGTACTTGTAACAGAAAACTTGACTCAATTAATTGTACAGGCTAGGAGAAAAAGAAGCTTGTGTATTCTCAGAAACATCTTGAATTACTGTAATTAACACCCAGTGTACCAGGTTTCCTTTGCAGATTTAATGATTGTCAGAAGCTCCTACACCTTGTTCACATTGAAGCTTTGTTTAACAGGACAGAACTAGGTTTTTCTCTCCTTTCTCCCCACTCCAACCCACCCTTCCCAGCCCAAAGACTGTCAAACAGCACATCCTGTGACTATTTCCATAATAATCATTAGTTGATCCATTAGGTGTCTTGGAGGATGGAAACTAAACATTCTGATAATGTTTCACAAAACATAAATAAGGAAAATGAGCATTAAACAATATACGGATGTAGCCAAATAACCCACTCCTGCTGATAATATACTGTAAAGTTCTTTTTGCTCTTGGCCCTCCAGGATGGCTGTGGACACTCGGATACATGTACATTCACACACAGCGGAACCACTTCTGTTCTGGAGTGGCCAAGAGCCACTTTGGTTGGTACAAGTTGTGGATCAGTAAAAACTGAAATAAGAGCACCTAAAGCATTTCAACACAGCCACTGAAGCAGTGGCTTATACCCATGGTTTTTGCTGCAGTAGGGGGAATCCTCACAGAAAAGAGTGCTTACATTTCACCCAGACCCAGGTACATTTGGGTGAAGTTTGCAACGCTAATGCCAGCCACTGTCCCTGATCCTAACTTCCACGGGACTCTGTCCCACAGAAATCAAGTGTGAAAGTCCCCATGTGAGCATTGCTCCGACTGCATATTCAGAGAAGAGCTTTGACTGAAGTGAGGCATGTCTTACCAAAACAGCACAATTCCAGGCACTAGTATGACCCCATAGAAATCTGGAGCAATTTCAGGTTGGGCCACATAAGAATTACTCCTGCTCTTCCTCCCATTCTTTTTTTTTGGGGGGGGCAATAGTCAAGGTACAAAGAAGGAGTTTTCTCTCCTGCTGGATGAACTTGTAAAAACAGCTCATAGGAGGGGCTGCTGGGACAAATGTTGTTGGTACTGGCAGAGTGACTCCCCCCTGTCAGCACAACGACCTGAGCAATGACTTCTTGTTCACTGCTTCACCTGACCTGGGACCTTGAAGAAGCTTTTTTCCCCCTTCCTGTTTCCCCCCCCCCCAAACCCCACAATTCTTTATTTTGCAACCAGTTTGATAAGTGCATTTACTTATGCAAACCAAGGAGGGCTCTGTCCCATATCCATAATATATAACATATTTACTACAGCGCTGAGTTAAGTCACATGAGCCAGTTTGGTCTAGTGGTTACGGAGCCAGGCTTTTATGTGGGAATACTGGGTTTGATTCCGCTCTCCTCCATGAAGCCAGCTGGGTGACCTTGGGCTAGTCACAGCTCTCTTCTGATCTCTCACAGCCCCACCTACCTCACAGGGTGTTCTGTTGTGGGGAGAATAGAAAAGTTTTGTGAGCCGCTTTGAGTCTCCTTAAATGGGTGAGAAAAGCAGGGTACAAAAGCCAACTCTTCTTTCATTTTCTTTCTTTCTTTCTTTATACATATATATTTTAAGAATTTATACTCCACTCTTCATCCAAAGGTCCCAAGGTGGGCCGTGACAATAAAAAGGTAAATCATATGAAATATACCTGAAACCTATTTAAAATATAACCCTCCCCTCCTCCCTTCCTGATATATAAACTCACTTCTCTTATTCAACATGGCAGCTTATGCGTGGGTTGTCTGAAAATAATGGGGCTATTAGTTTCCCCACAATCAATGCTGAAGAGATCTCCAAAGTCTCCCGGGAAGCATGTTTCTGTTTCCGTAGAAGCTACATGACAAAAATGACTGTCACGGAGAAGGGTAAAGGGTGCAGAGAACCTTGTATACTTGCAAAATGAATCAGAAATTCTCCAGGGGAGAATTTGATCTTTGCCATGAAGAGTATGACAGCCTCAGCATTGCCCATGAATGGTGCCACAAAGTAAATTGGCACTATCATGCTGCCTATGCGACTTCTGATATTGCCACCTTTGTAGCTTCTGGCAAAAGACTTGCATTCATCCCTAATTTTTGACTGGGCAAAAGACAGTGAGAAGTTAGGGGTTTGTATATCTATCCCAAGAACATATCTGATTCTTCACTTCACTTCCTCGTTTAGATCTCTTTAAACTCAGCACCCTATCTTATGGAATGTCACTCTGTCAGTGATGTTGATCTTGATTGCTCTTTAATCAAATAATTAAGCCCTACGCAGATGACACATCCACGTCGATCTTAATTGCTCATTAATCAAACGTTCCAGCCTTGTGACAATGACACGCACAGAAGAATGAACGCAAGGCGGTGGTTGACAATTGTGCCCAACAGCCCTTCAGTTCACCTCCAACCTCCTACCTGAAGATATCCACATTTTAGATCCAGGGTGAAGCCATCATCCGTCACCTGTGGCAGAATTCCATTTGTTACTGAGATCCCCACATCCAGAGATGGAAAAATAGTAATAATAATATCACCAGATGTAAACTTTCCAAGGACTGAATAGCCCCTTCATCTTTGTCTTTCTCCATATTAAATGTCCAATCCATCCATCCCCTTCTCAATTACCCATGATTCCAGTTTTCTTTTCTGTTCACACTCCACCTTTTCTTCCAAGAGTTTAAGGCCATAGTCAAAGCTTCTTTCTTTTGTCCTTTTATTTTTGCAACAATGCTGTGAAACATATGAAGCTGAGAGGTAGTGATTGACCCACAGTAACCTTGACATTTTCATGGCAATTTGAACACATACCTTAGTCAAAGTCTAGCTCAATTTTTGCCCAGGGTCCCAATTACCAAAGGAGGCACCAAAGGGGGTCCTGCCACCATTGGCCTAGATATCTCCAGTGTTTATTAATGCACTCTGCATGTATTTTTGGGTGTGTATGTCCATCTTATTTTCTTTTAGGGATGGGTGAAAGTTTGTTGCCTTCACAATTCATATGAATTGCTAATGTTCAAAACATCACATTCTATCTGAATATGGTCTATATTTGAAGACTGGCCTTTGAAGGTGAAGTGAAAAGCTTTTGTTCCCACATCCAAAGCTTTGTTACAGTTGCCAGCAGCATTTTGTTGGCAGGGCTACCAGGCACAGTGGCTTCCCAGTCATCTCTAGAGTGGATTCGGAGGATATTCAGAGTGGATTTGGAAGAAGTGATTTGGAGGTGGCAGCAGGGACCAACAAACATTCAAAGCTAATTCAAAGCCTAATGTTGAAGTGGCTCCATTCTCACGAATGCAAATTTCTGTCCCATTTGCTTTGATGCAAAATGAATGGGGGGACGGAATTATGCACATATCTGTTTTATTTGCCAGGAGCCCAGCCACTCCACCTTAACGATGCCTCTGTGAGCTACTATGCTAGACTGGCTCTGAAACTGGATTAATCTAGATTTAAGGGCCCAAAGGCCTCATTAAATCTGGATTTTGCTGGTGCTTGTGGATACAGCACATTCAGAATGGAATCCTAATGGTGTGTGCAGAAGGTATGTAGCTGATCTATACCAATGGCATACTTTTCAGGTTCCCAATGGGTTCTTTGTTGCAAGGACTGGATTCCAATGAGGACTGCATCTCAAAGATCCAGATCTTCTAAACAGAGGCTTAGAAGGTCACAGAGGTAAGTGCAAAAACAGCCTAGCACAACGTCATCCATCTGGCTTCATGTAAGAATGGAGAAGCAAGCCAGCAGACTAGCAGATAAGTGTCCGACATTCTAACCACAAGACCAATCTAGCTTGGACTATGTTATCCTGGATTTGGGATTGGTTGCCTGTGGGCCAGAACAAGGCTCTGCGCATCCTGGTCCATAACTTTGTCTGCATATATGAAGTGCCCTAAAGGGAAGGGGAACCTCTGCTGGTCCACACTAATGTGCAGATGGCAAAGTTCTAGGCTAGATTATGGTTCGGTCTACTGCCAAATACCAAAGGGTCACAGCTGTGAGGCAACATCAATTAAAAACAGCAACCCTTAAGTGAACTCTTTGGGTGTTTCCACATTTGCCGCCGCAAAACGGATTAAAGAAGATTCATTTCTTGGCAATCCATCCTCCTGAGAATCCGTCCCAAATAGGGACGGATCCAAAGGGCCTTCACATGTCTGCACACACACGGGAAAGATGCATTTGGCAGGATGGATGGTCTGGGTGCTGTGTAGAAGCCACAGCACCCATTCCAAAAGTCAGCTGGATTCCAGCGCTGCTGATGCCGCCCCCGGAGCCATGGGACAAGAGCAGTCAGCTGCCAGTCACCGCATGTTTCCGGGGAAGGGCTCCCAAGGCAGACCATCCTGCTTCCGCCCCTCCCAAGATGGCGGCTGCAGGGACATCTGTCCCTTCGCCTGTCCATGTGTGGAAGCGTCCTGCTTCCGCACGGATCAAGGAGAAGGGACAGATAGAAGACCTAATTTTTTAGGTCTTCATTTAGATCCAGTTTTTGGCAGCGAGACCCAATTTAGAGACGGATCTCGTGCGCCGAAATGTGGAAGCAGATGCCTCCAAGTGTCCCTAATCAGTGCTACAATGCGGAAGGTAAGTTTGAAGTGTTTTAAATGTGTCTTAAACCTCTTGTTAATCCAGTTTCTGCAGCCAGTGCGGAAACACGCTTTGGCTGTATCTGCAATGCAGTCGTGGACTGGACCTGTAGCCCCGCTGAAACACCCCATCCATATTGTGGAGCATCTACTGGGATGTCACATCTCTGTTAGAACTGTGCATCTTCGTGGGATGAGGCACTGGAGCAGCCTATGCTGAAAAATGGTAGTGTACCCTGCTTCAAAATAGGCTGCTAGGAAGTGGCCCATGCAGTATTCCAGGATAGTGGACTGGACCAGTTGCTTATATGCAGATATCTTTTGGAAATGTATTTTCTGGCCATTAGTGTGGATTAAAGGCAATAGTGGGTGGTTGCTACCACATGCGAGCCACTTTCAACCCACTTCTTTTTACTGCATGTGGATGCAGCCCCTGATTCTACCGAATGTTTGGAAATTTTCTCCATTGACAGGAAGAGATGGTGAGGAGGAAAACTTTGGGTTCAATAAAGCAAATTTCATGGTTTCTAATTTTTAATTATTCAGTTTATGATATAGTATCTGTGGAAGTAACTTTGGTTTTTAGTTTCTGATTAAAACCTGAAGACTTTGCACTCTGGGCCTAGTCAGGCCTAGCCAGTCTGGTTTAGGCTATCTGCATGGCCTGAAAACAGGGAGAAGAAACTCATAGTGTAATAATAGCCAGATATCACTGCTAAATAAATGCAGTGCTTTTGTTCTTCAAACCCAGTAGGCCTTAAAGATTCAAGATATCATTTCCCTGATGCAGCACACTTTCCCTAAAGAGATTACTAATGTAATCCTAAATATTATGCTAGTGCAAGCCATCTTCTGTTTGAGCTCATCAGCTCCAGTGTTCTGCACATAATCTCCCACAGCTTTAGCTGCTGTTATATAAAGCTGCCCAGAATGTGACTGTTCCTAAGTAGTAATAATGGCCACCCTGTAAAGATGTTAATGGTTAGATTTTTCCTGGCACAAGGGCTTGTGTGGACTGTACATTTCACACCTTGATTGTATTATCCGAAGGAAACAATTCTATCTTTCTCTTAAAAGATTACATTACTTATTGCCCTCAGTAGATTCTGTTTAATTCTTAGGTAAGTACAGTTTAGTATAATAATTAAGGGTTTATTCAAATACAGAAATGTGATTCAAAGCAGGCCTGCTGGTTTGGGTCACGGTATGGCCAGCGTAGCCAGGAAAGGTGCATTATAGACTAGCACTCGTACTTGTGATCACTAATCAATGAAGGCTTGGCCCCCATGTGATTAATCACTCAACTTATTGGTCAGGCCAAGTTTCCAGTCCCTCCTCAGGGTGCCGCCATCTTGAAAATGGCACTATGTGCATGGACCAGTTCTGTCGCTGTGGCAACGCTGATGCTTTGCACAAGCACAGTTATGTCAGGAGCTCAGATGGCCTCCTCAGCTGGAAAGTGCAGATGGTCGCTGGCTGGACACTAAAGGTAAGGTTATGCTCGGGACTGGGGATGGTTGGTATGGTTGTGGTGCACAATTTCATGTCCTACATCTGGTTTATAATTAGTCAACATCTAATTATAAACTCCGGGCTGAAGTGTGAATTGGGCCCTGGCCTTTTCCCCTAGAGGTCTTGTGGGGTAATGATCTTTGGATACTGTAAATCTAAGGGTGAAATCTCGCACCACTTATATCTAACACTTCTTTAAATCTATTTCTGCAAGTTTTTATTTCAATCACCAGAAGCCTCCCTCTGTGCCTAAGGCCCTTCACTAGTGGATAGGGGACTGAAAGAGTCCACAAATGCCTTAACTTTGCCCCCTGAATAACTACTATTTTGCTGCTTTTTCGTGGAGCCCTGAGGAAATGTCTGCCAGGGCAGCTGCTTTGTTCACCAGTTCTAAACAAAGTTACTCCTGAAAGGATGCAGCTCATAGCATTGACAAAGCAATCAAAACGTATCAACATTCAAATCAGGAACCAAAGACAACTTAGGAGTGATTTAGCAACTTCTGTTCCTAAAAATGCTTGAAGCAGCAGCAATGTCAAAAATGGAAAAATCCACTGCTCAGGCCTTTGTCCACTCTCTCTCTCTCTCTCTGACCCTTTCAGACAGGATGAGGAACAATTCTCCATCATCCTTGATTTTGACACAGGTCATTCATAACTGAGGCTGACCAAAACTGTTTGTCATTCAAATCAACAGTTTCCGTACCCATAAAGTACTCCCATTGAAAATAATGGAAGAAACAGAAGCGGTGTTCAAAGCCAGTAGCATTTACACGAACACCCCACTTGGGATGTCCTTGAATATTCACCACATTCGAAATTCGAATGAATTTGTTCGAATTTGTACATTTGAATTGAATGCTGGCTACATCTGAAGACTGACGTTCAAATGCGAAGCGAATGCTTCCAAGCATTTGTTAAAAGCCTCATTGTATTCGTGAATGTTGGGAGACGGGAAAGCGGTTGCCCAGTCACATCTGCAGCAGATCCAAAGTGGATTCGGAACAGATTCAAAGCAGATCCAGAGGAGATTAGATGCGTTCAAACCAGATCTGTAGGGGATCCTACAGCAGGGATTTGAATGCAGTTCAAATAGCATTCAAAGAATATTCGTATTGAACTTGAATCCTACGAAATTTGAAGGGGTTCTATTCAAATGAATGCAAATTTCCTCGCATTCAATTCAAATTGAACACCCACAAAAAATTCACCCACATCCCTACACCCCACTGAAACCCTACTTCTTTAGGTGGGCAGTGATATTGGAGCAGAGTAGCTGAAGGAAGGAATCAGGAATCTTATCTCTTGGTGCCCGTGATCTGCAAGCAAAGGAAGTTTTGCATTTTTATAGATCTTTAAAAGCTTAATGATGCCATAGGTAGAGGGAAAACATGTATTTATATCCCTGCAGGACCTGCTCTTGAAAGTGACAGAAGTGAAAGCATTTTCCAAATTGGGATTGTCTCAAGTGATTTCTTGCAAACACGTTTGACAAGCTAAAGCACTGAAGTGACTCCATTTATATCACACTGTGGGAGATTTCGTTTTTCTTGCTTGCCGTTTGGGATCACAATGCTTCTGAGATTTTTCAGAAGACAATGACTAAACTCCATAGAGAAACAAAAGGGTCATTCTCGTCACAGATGGCATCCTAAAGCATAGCAGACCGGCAGCACACCACAGAACCCACAGACTATGATAAACACTACCTTGGATATGGCCCTTGAATCTGGATTCAAACATGAATTTCATTTTTTAAATAGATGAAAGAAAGTTCTTGGAAGATATAATAATACTATGTACCAAAAGCCAAACCAAGAGAGGGGAATTCCATCAAAGTTCTGAAAGCACTAACACCAGAGAAGAATATTACAGAGCTGAGATACCTGTTGTGGAAGGTGAACTATCTAGGTTGATATTTGCAGAAAAGATAAAATTGGATTTCCTCATAAAAATAATTTCCTCATAGAAAGAAAAATGATATAAGCAAAACAAAAGATGGCACATGTGATTAAAAAAAAAAGAACTGGGAAAAGGTAATAGAGTACGGGAAGTAAAATATGAGGAACAGGGACTATATCAGACTATAAACATGGGCTTCACCAGAAATCCTTTTGACTTAGGATTCGTTACCTATGAGCGATGAGGGGAGGGGAGAATTGGTGGAACAAGAGCATAACAAAATTTGGCAAGAAGAAGAAGAGGAGGAGCAGCAGCAGCAGCAGCAGCTTTGGCAGCCGCTTTGAGTCCCCTTAAATGGGTGCAAAAAGTGAGGTAGAAAAGCCAACTCTTCAACTCTTCTTCTTCTAGTTCCCCAACGTTCTGTTCTGTGATGCTAAGAAAATCTCCGTGGTTTATACTGTTATAAGCAACTACAGAAGACATAGATTCCAGCAATAACTGTGACATTGAGAATAGATGCCAATCTGTTCCAGGATGAGAAAGAAAGAAAGAAAGAAAGAAAGAAAGAAAGAAAGAAAGAAAGAAAGAAAGAAAGAAAGAAAGAAAGAAAGGCAAACATGTCCAGCATTTGGTCATCTGAAAGCTTTAACAGATAAAGGGTTTTTTCCACTAGCACTAAATACTCATTAAGGACCCATGAGGCTCAGAGCAGGAAGACCCTTTTTCCACTGCACACCCCATTATAACCCAATTTGTTCACACCTGTATTAAACTGAGACCTTCAGGACCTATAATCTGGATTTCCTGGTCTTCAGGCATCAAATCTGGATTAGATGCATCACCCCACCCCCACCCCCCAAAAATGTGGCGTGATGGACATCTCCCACTTGGATACAGACGGATGCTCCACATGGGTGCTCCGGCATTCCCACTGAGAGCTTGCCTAGCACCCACTGCTATCAGGTGTTACATTGCCCATGGAGACACATTGGGTACTTCCTTAAATCTGGATCTTCTTAATCCAGATTAGTTGAAGGACCCATTTCTTAGATCTGGATCATCTTAGATCTGGATTAAGGGAGGTGAGTGGAAAACCCCTCATTGTGAAGCCCCTCAGTGCAAACAGCTGCCCTAAAATTGGAAGAGGATGCCATGGATTGCTTATGCATTATACTGGACATATTTATTTTGCAGCTTCTGAGATCGCCATAAAAGTTGATTAAGAACATTCAGAAATCAACCATAATTGCTCAAGAATTTTAGCAATGTTTTGGAGATGCCTAGAAAGTATCACACAAACCACAAACAATTGATTGAACTGGAAAACTTAAGGACAAATGGAAACCATTGTATCACAACCCACAACAAAAAATTATTATCAGTACCAGGAGAAAACTGGATTCAACTTGTGTTGATTTTATGGATAAATGCTCCTGATCTTTGCCTGCCTTTCATAAGATATTGTAGCTTTTCCAATAACTTTCCACTGAAGACAAACCAGTACAGACTGCAAATAAAATACTGAGATACAATATATACAATATATTTTTATTGTGCTTATTAATGTATTTATTTGAGTATTTATATCCTGCCCTTCACCCAAAGGTCCCAGAGAAGATAACAACAACAAAATGATAAATACCGTAAAACAGTACAAAACAATATAAAACAGGCATTAAGATAAAATCCTTCCACCGTCCATTCCTTCCTGGCAGAGGAAACCAAGCATCAAGGGCCCAGGTGAAGAGGATAGTTGAACCGGGCATTGGAAGACATGCCTCCAGAGGAAGACTGTTCCAAAGTATGGTGGCTACCACAGAAAAGGCCCTCTCACAAGCCATAACCCCATGCACATCTGAAAGAGGTGGAACTACAAGAAGATCATGACACTCAGGTCTCGATGGGAAGAGATTTACCAATGGGAAGTCAAAAAAGGGCAGCAATTTCACCTTTAGAGAATATCTTCATCCCTCAGTAGTCAGGCACAAATGGGTGGATGAGCTGGTAGGTAGGAGAGGAGTCTCCTTAAGGCGATGTCCCCATGCAAGCCATTTGGGTCTGATTTGGACTGGATGCCGGACCGAGATCGAATCGTGCCTGTCCCCATGTCATTCCCGGTAATGTGGGTCAGGTGTGGATTCAGCTGTCCCCATGCATACCATGCCAAAAACCAGCATGGGGAGCAGTGCTATCTCCTTTCTGCCCCCTCCCCCCTTATTGGAAGCCGGATTGATGTCACCCCACCCCTGTGCCGCCCGCCACAAATGCCACATCCCTCCCCTTTAGTGGGACTGAACAAACTGAAAATTAATAATTTTTTTAAAAAACCAAAGCCACTATGAGGTTTTGACAACCGTGGCAGTTGGGCAGTTAATTATAAGGGAAGGTGAGGGACTGTGGTTCTTCCGCATTGGGTTTTTGTAATAATAAAATGGAAGAGCCATGAAATGCCAATAGATGCTGCTTGGGTGCTTATACATGGTGCAGTGCATCCTAGAAATCTTCTCTCCCCCTGCTGCCCTCGCCCCTACCTTTTTCTGAACAGGGAAGGGTCCATGTATGCAACCATTCAATTTCCTAGTCTTTCACTCTTACAATCAATCACTGACCAAGGAGTTGTTGGGAAGCTGAATTCCTGAGGCTCAATACCAGATCACAAGGAAAAAAGGTAGGGAGCATAAACAAGGTTCAAGAAAAGGAACCTCCCCTCTCTTTGGCTATTTAAACAATAAAATAAACCCAGGGAAGAGTAGAGTGAAACTGCAGTTATTTAGAAGTTGGTTGCAATAGCAGGGGTCCAAAGGAAATCCAGTAGTTAAAAGAGTAAAGAGGTAAAATGAATGGGAAATCAGGTTCCTAAGTACAAATGACTAGAGTTCCTACATCGTCATATCTGAGCTATTCTTGGCACAAAGACAGCCCAATTCTGAAAATGCATTTAAATACTTACCTCGGTATGATGGCCATTTACACCCATCACATTGTATTCTTATGGGATCTGTGTGGAAATGCGAACATTTACACATATGAAGTGCCATGGATACAGATGGCCAAAGATTAAACAACTGAGTTTGCCATGTGGTCCTATTGGACAGCAAACCTGCAAGGGAGGGGTGTGCAGGAATGTATTTTTTGCATTTGAATTCGGGTTGAATAGAATATCTGAAAATTCAATTCAATTCGAATGTCGAAAATCCAAATATCCAAGAATCCGATTCGAATCCGGATTATTCAAGTCCGCATGTTCAGAAGTTTTTTTTATTTGTATTTAAAGATACGAATGTTGACGACATTCATATCCATTATCCGACTTTGTGTGCATCCCGTTTTCATCCCACGTTATAAGTGCAAATCTGTATAATTTTTGTACAAATTCATATACACTATATATGAATCTCTTCATTCAAAAATATTTGATTACAATTACAAATACAATTGCAAATACAATTTGTGGAATGGCCTCCCCCTCGAGGTGCGCCATGCCCCCTCCTTATATTTATTTAGGAGGGCCTTAAAGACACACCTGTTTACCTTGGCCTTTGGTTAAGGATTTGTTTTCCCTCCCCAGCTATAATGGCATCATTTTAATGCACTACGGAGTGCACGGTTTTAAATTTGTTGAATCTTAAGATGTTTTTAAGTGTGCTTCTTGTTTTATTTGTATTTCATTTTAATCTGTACTGCTTTCAATTTGTATCTTGTTTTAATTTATTTTTACTTGTTGTAACCCGCCCAGAGACCTTCGGGTATGGGTGGGATAGAAATGTAAGTAAATAAATAAATAAATAAATAAATAAATAAATAAATAAATAAATAAATAAATTGTCATTTTACACATTCTTAATCTGAAGATTTCCAATCTGCACTTCATCCCATAGTTCAAAATTAGGGAACATCTGGGAACCTACCTGGAAGTGTCCAGCTGGTGAGCATCTGAACTTCTGCCAGATGAGGAGGCTAGCAGACCTGCCGCACAAGTGTGCTGGCAGCTCACATGACCCCCTGATGCACATGACTGCGCAGAGCATCAGTTCCACCACAGCAATAGGGCTGATGCATGCACAGTCACACAGGGTACCACACTCAAGATGGCGGCTACCTGCAGAGGAGCAGCCTGGCAATCGAACACAGGTAAGTGATAGATTGTGCAGGGGGCGGATTGTCATTGACTAGTACTCACACGTGTGAGTGCTAATCAACATTAGTTCAACGCACACCTTTCCCTTCCATGGGAAGGGAAATGTAAAATTGCCTCATCACTCAGCAATTCAACTGACATGGCCCAGTGGAAACCCATTCAGCATGGTCCAGGTTAGGGATTTGCATGGAAATTCGAAGATTCGAAAATCCAATTCAAATCTGTCGAATATCGACATTTTAATTCAAATCGGATTTTCAAATTTAAACATTTGATTGAATTTTGGATTTTCAAAAATCTGATACAGATTTTCAAATAATTCGACTGAACAGAACATCGTATATTGCATCCGAATATCATGTTTATTTGTGCCTATAATGCGGGAAGCACACGATATGGAAACAGGATGAAAACGGGACGCACGTAAATTTGAATGTTGGATACGAATGTTGCCAAAATTCATATTTTTGAGTTCGAATCAAATTTCTGAATGTACGAATTTGAATAATCCATATTTGAACCAGATTTTCAAAAAAACCTGGATTTTTAAAATTTTGAATCGAATCAAATATTCAGATATTCAAATCAACTCAAATTTGAATGCAAAAAAATGCACACTCCTAGTCCAGGTAGCTGAACTGGATGAACTGCAGAGCTTGGTGTAACACAAGAAGAAGAAGAACACCCTGTGAGGTAGGTGGGGCTGTGAGAGCCCAGAAGAGAGCTGTGACTAGCCCAAGGTCACCCAGCTGGCTTCATGTGGGAGGGTGGAATCGAACCTGGCATTCCCAGATAAGAGTCCGGCTCCCTAACCACTACACCGGAAGTGGCTCTACAAGGGTAGATTATGATAAGGCTTCCAGTCACTCCCCAGCACAGCTGGTATGTGGAGAGTAGAGTCAGAGCACATTTGAGCAGTGTGAACTAACATGAACCACATGGCTGCTACAAAGTCGTAGGTCTGACATGCCGATACTCACCTTTACATTTCAAAGGTCAAATCAGGAACCCTAGCCTTTCATGAAGACAGGGAACAGGTGAATGATAATTCCTGAACGCAGTTTAAAAAGAAATATAACTTATTTTATCAGTGAATAAATCTAATGCCCATTTTCACATAATACCTTTTGTAAACCTCAATAGACTACAAACTAATTTCTTCTGCACTGTAAATTAGAATCATAGAATCATAGAATCATAGAATGGTAGAGTTGGAGGGGACCTCCTGGGCCATCGAGTCCAACCCCCTGCTCAAGGCAGGATCTCCTAAACCATCTCAGACAGATGGCTGTCCAGTCTCTGCTTGAAGACCTCCAACGAAGGGGAACCAACCACCTCCCGTGGCAGCCTGTTCCACTGGTTGATCACTCTTACTGATAGAAATTTTTTCCTAACATCTAAACTAAATCTTTTCCCCTGCAGTTTCACCCCATTGTTTCTAGTCCTTCCTTGAGAGAGTGAGAACAGGGCTGATCCCTCTGCCTTGTGACAACCCTTGAGGTATTTGTAGACAGCTATCATGTCTCCTCTCAGTCTTCTTTTTGTTAGACTAAACATTCCTAGTTCCTTAAGCCGTTCCTCATAGGACATTGATGTTAACACAGTTCCAAAAAAAATGCAGGGGAATCATGTGATCTCACACATTTCTCGCATGATCCCTTGGTTGATATTTCTTTATATTTTTATGTTTGAAGGTTCTAAACTTTTTACTTGCCTTCTCTCTGTGTGTAAAGTATTATCTTCTATTTAAAAAAAAATTAATGAGGAAATGAACAATTACTTAACATGAAACTTGGGGTGCAACAGTACCTCTGAATAGGGTGTCCGCGAAAGCAATTTTTGATATTCAATTCAAATCGAATATTCAAATGTACAAATTCATATGAATACAGAAAAAATGAATGCATTCAAATTCGAACTGATTCAAGTATATTCATATCTATTCATATGAATATTCAGTACGTATTTGATGATACGAATGTCAACAACATTCGTATGCATCCTGTTTTTATCTTGTATGCCTCCCATTTTCTTTCTGTACGTATCTGTACAGATGAGTACAGATAGGAATAGGATGCATATGGATACGTATGTAATGCATACACATATGAATGTCTGAATTATTCATAGGAAAGATTCAAAATATTTGTATTTGATCGAATATTAAAAAAACAAATGTATGGACCTTTGATTCAAATTGGAATGTCCGAATTTGATCAAAAAACAAATATTTTGAATATTCTTGCACATCCCTACCTCTCAAGTGTCAACATATGAAATAGATCAGTCTATCAGTCTATCAGTCAATCCATCCATCCATCCATCCATCCATCCATCCATCCATCCATCCATCCATCCATCCATCAAACAAACAGAGCAGTATAAACAAGCACACCATAGTAAGACCCTTCATAAACATAGACAAATATATCACCATAAGAATCCTGAATATAATAATACTTTAAACTTAACTTTTGGCCTAATTTTTCGAAATACTAAAACAGAAAACTTCTGGAAAGCTCTGCCTTTGTTTATACCCTTCCCTCAATCACCACTGTGCCTTTAATCTAAAACTTAGATTCTAATTAGATTAAGTTGTAATTTTTAATACGATCTTTGCAGAATCAGACAAATACATTAAAGCCTCAGCCTATACATATGTCTAAAACATGGAGGAGGCTTTGCATTTGATCTATCTTACTTGCCATTTAAAAAAGCCATTCCTTTATTTTCCGCTTTCATCGAAATAAAGTAAAACAGAAAATTAAATGTTACACTTAAGATGAGCACAGAATAACCCAGTTCTACATACAGTGATTAAATTATAAGAACCAAGCATGCCGGTGTGCCTCTTGCCTGGGAGTAACTGTGATAAGATTGTAGTTCCCTTCTACACAAAAATTGAATAGCACGGGGGGAAAAAAGCTCCTCTAGTCAGACTTACCAGTTGCATCTGTTTTTATCCTGAGTTGATTTTCATGCATGTTGTCCATTGTGTCTTTTTTAAAAAAATTAAAAACGTCGTTTTTTAAAAAACTCCCTTTTTCACTGCTTTGTTTACTGGTGCCTGTACCTGTGTTACTGCAAACCTGGCGTCTTAGTAGGTCACATTAATAAGCTTAAGCAAAGAGAGTGTTAGTGGCATAGATCGTTTCATTTCATTAAAGAAGGAGAGACAAGCAGCTTGAGGAAGAAAGTCTTCATAGATCTACACACCCTGCTATCTATAGTTTACCATTCATTTCAGGCTGGCAGTTCTAGAATAGGTGAAATTTATACACTGTGCTTGAGCTAGCTATATTTCTTTTGGATGATCTGGAAAAAGGACGCCTTCTTAGGCTGCGATCAAACATACCTTTTAAAGGTCACTCAATTTAATAAAGTTGTCCTTTCTCCTACATGGATAATATATGTCCTTCCACATTAAGCAACGACAGGTTGCCTGCTATTCCCCCAACCATTTCTGGGTGATGCTCACACAATCACTGCCACCTTTAGGCTCCTTTCCTCTGTTTCTCAGCCAGTCCACAGCATCCCTGGAATATTTAAGAAAGAAGCAGGGAGGGGAGTGGTAGTATACCAGAGTGCACAGGCATTTCATTGTTCCTATTGCCCACTCCCCATAGGTCCCATATTCCCACCCAGCCTGTGTGCTTTTTCAGCGTCGGAAGGAAAAGTGTTTTAATCTCCGCACTCTGTTGCTTAATTTGCTTCCTTGGAGCAGAATGCCATTTTCGGTACAACGCATGCCCAAATCCGTTTGATTCGAATCTGTTAATTTAAAATTTAACCAGATTCTATTTGAATTAAGCAAATTCAAATCGATTTGTTTGAATTTTTTATTCGAATTTATTCTTATGAATGTCGACAAGGTGGTGGGTATATAAGGACTAGTAGGATATTAAGGAAAAAATTGTGCTGGTCTCTGTCTGAATTGACCTTATATGAACTGGTAGCTCATCACCCCCCCTCTCAGTAAGGGTATTATCCCCCCCTTTAAATAATTTTGCATGGGGAATCATGAAGCCTCCAATTTAGAAAAACATATATAGAACCTATGAGACTTAAAAGCATGTTGCAGCCATTGCTTATACATACTGTGCAGGCTGTCCAATAAATTGATCAAACATGATTTTGTCCTGCTTTCTCCTTCTTTGGGGGAGTTTTGAAGCTATTCAGGAATTGTATCAGCAGAAGTTAGGGCAGAGGGACATCTATAGAAGACTTAACATAGCCCCACTCGAGCCAAGAGAATGATGGCAATTTGCACCAGAAAGTGGTGTTTCACGCTCAGTTTACTATATCCTTAAAAACAGAACTTCCTAACAGTTGCTAGTTTTGACTGAGGAATCTTTATTTGAAGGTTTCAGATTCCTTAAGTGATGTTAGAGTGCCAAAAGAAATTCTGCAGTGATGCCCTGTGCAATTTATTGTGGGGAGCAAATATTACTTCTGGGAACTGTCATCCCAACAACCCACAGATTGCATTGCCTCTTCATCTCTTTCCTACATCACACCAGATTAGTAAACTCCATTAACCACTAAACATTTTTTTTCTAAGTGTAAATTCTAAGAATCTCCCATTCTTAGGCTCTTTCTGCAAGGGCCCTTAATCCAAATTTTAAAGGTCCCTTTAGTACATATCTGGGCCTCTAGATCTAAATATTAATAAGGATCTATGGGATCCCACCACACCTGGCACATCATCTGGTAGAGCCATTTAGCAAATATGGATTGTCTTGTTGTGTCCTCACAGCCCCATTTTAACTCATCCATGCAACCTGAACATCTTCCTGTTTTGTTCCTGCACAACCTGAACATCATTCACACTACCCTCCCTGCTATGCTTACTTTGATTTGGAGGAGGAAGAATGAGCACTATATGAAGAAGAAGAAGAAGAAGAAGAAGAAGAAGAAGAAGAAGAAGAAGAAAGTTTGGTTTTCCTTACCCTGCTTTTCTCAACCATTTGAGGGGACTCAAAGCAGCTGACAAAGCTTTTCTATTCTTCTTCCTACAACAAAACACCCTGTGAGGTAGGTGGGGCTGTGGGGGCTCAGAAGAGAGTGGTGACCAGCCCAAGGTCACCCAGCTGACTTTGTGGAGTATTCCCAGATAAGAGTCAGGTTCCCTAACCACTAGACCAAACTAGCCTTCTGTTTTGCTCTTCTCTGCCCTTGGAACATGGCTGCAGTGTGTGGCTGCAATAGTGGACTCAGTGTTCTGCATCCCACTTTGAGCACTCTTTCAAAAGCATAAAAGCACAACATGAACTGCAAAAGGGAAAGTCCAAGAAGAACTGAAGAGAGGCTGAAGCTGATGAACAGAAAGTCAAGGGAGCCATTTGAGGTTCCCTCAATGAAAAGTAGCTCATCTTTCATCTTTAGGTATGAAACAGAAGAGTTTCTTCTTCAGTGCACTGCTGAAATGCCATTCTCAAGATTTCACTTAAAACTTTACACTTTTTCCAAGTACTTTATTTATATTGAACTTTTTTCCCAAGAGGAGGAAAATATTTAAGGCCATTTAAAAGCTTTCACTCAAAAAAGATTACATAAGGGGGAACAACCACATGCCATTATTTTTCCAAAATAAAAAAATGAAATAATCTAGTTTATATAAATGGAATTTAACTCTTCCAGCGTATATACTTTTTTTTCTTCCTTGCTTGTGTATTTTGCTGCTGAAATGGCAGAATCACAGATGTTCCTTTTTTAGGCACAACACATGTGCGTGTGTGATCGTTAGGGATTTGCACCAATGTTCTAAAAATTTGGAATCCAATCAAATTCATTTGAATTTGGACATTTGTATTCAAATCAAATGTCTTCACATTCGAATTTAGACACTCAAACGAATTGCAGATGTTCTGAAATATTATTTTGAATGACTCAAACGATTCAAATGTTTTACATACGTATCTGTATGAATATCATACGTATCTGTACGCATTTGTGCTTATAATACGGAATGAAAACAGGATGCATACAGGATAAAACGAGATGCTATACATTTTATATGGATAACTCTTTGTAATCTGCCCCGAGACTTTTAACAATGATAAATTTCAGGAGTGGTACTTGGTGCATGCTGGGGCAGTGAAAAAGAATTGGGCTCAGAATGGGTAAATCTATAAAGGTATGAACCCATACAAACACTGACCCTAGTAAGTATTGTAGCACATAATCAGGTGAGTGGGCCGGATATAAATAAGTTCAGATTTAAAGATAAAGAAACAAAACGGTTGTCCATTTAAGATAGTTAGAATTTCAGGAATCTGAGTCATTGAGAAGCAAATTCTGTTCCCTTACACACACTAGCGTATGCAGATATTTTAGCATGTTTCCAGCCTGTAGGGCCTGTGGACTAGGGATGTACAAGAATGTTTTTTTGACATTCTATTTGAGTTGATTTGAATACTCAAAAATTCAATTTGAATGTTTAAATTCGAATTTTGGGACATTCTATTCGAATTCAAATGTCAAAATTCAGCACATTTTATTGAATTTCAAATGCCTATGAATATTCATGCTCTTGGACATCCTGAGAAAGTATTAACAAAATGGCTGCCATGGAACATGTAAAAGAACATGAATCATGGGCTATGTCTTTTCTTCCAGGTGGAGGTGGCTTGGTGGCACCTGTGTAGGGGGTATTCCTCAGAAAAAGGTGCCCTTCTCATCTGTATTTTGAAGTGAGAGGCCCTATTTTTCATGAGACCTCTATGAAGGCAGGAAAAAGCATCCTGCATAGGAGGTATCTCTACCAGCAATCACACTGCAAAGGGGCCAATGTGATCAGTACAAAGTACCCACTGCTGCCAAAGATGTAGATGGGGTGGTAGCAGGTGCCTTCTTGGAACAATATGGGTGCCTCTGACCAGTAAGTAGAGACTATGCTCTGCATAGACCTCATACTGCCTCTGCCACCACAAGGCTCACACAAGCTTCAGGGTCTGGTGTGGGAACTCCAATGGTCAAGAATTAAAGTTCTTGGCCTCAGAGCCCCAGGGGGTTGCATTTTGGCCATGCAAGGTGATGTACCAGCAAAATAGACCCCATGCTAAATCAAAACAGGAAGGCATAAAATTTTCTACATGCCTCCCTGTTCTGTTCCAGATGCCGCTGGATCACCAGTAGATCTGCTAAAACAGATTTACCTGTATCCTGGTCTAGGCAAGTATTTTGGCCACCTAAACGTGGCTACATTCTGTCCAGTGTGGATGGACCAGTCTAGCAAGGGACAGGGCCTTTCTAGTCTGTGCGAGAGTGTGGAAAGGCCCTTTGTCTCTCAGCCTGATCTGCTCCAGTAAGTGTCTCCAACCTTGATAATGGTGGTGAGGTCATCAAACACATTAAGAAAAGGAAGTTGTCCCATGGGTCATTTCTTTCATTTGAGGACCTGGAGAAGATGCCAAGGAGAAAGGTAAATGCTGTAAGGGCCACTTAGGATGGCCAGTTCCCTCACCAGATGGGTTCTCTACACCAGATGGGCCATAAAGAAACAGCATAATGGTATCATAACGAACATACACAATGAGTAACATGTAGATGGGAAATTAGAAATGCATTAGATTTTCAGCCTTTTCAGCACTTCAGATTTATGGCAAAAGACATTCAAAATACATGTTAAAATACCTATTTTTAGAGAAAACATACATTAAATATGTATTTGGGAAAAAACACATTTGGAAGGAAGTTGCAGAAACTGCTGATTTGGAATAAAGTGAGATGATTATACAGCTATGTTCCTATTTCACAGAAGATCTCCATTTAAATAACTTTTGAGGGACAGATACATTTTAATATATCTTGAGAAGTCCTTATTAATGACAGGCTATTGGAGAATTGGGAGGAAGTAATGGATGAAGACACATCTGGTGGTTTTGAATGGAAATACACATTGACCACTCTCTGTGAGATTCAAGACAGATATTTCTAGTCACTGCAACAGAAGAACATTGAATTTCATGTTTCTTCCCAGACAGGGTGAAAGACTACTCATTTTGGCTCGTGTTCTTTGCCTTCTTCAAGTCCCAGATGGCTTAAAATGCACTCCTTACAGAACTGGATTTTAGCATTTTAGTATGTTAAGGGGCAGGACAAGGTGGTGATTCATATCTTGCATTTGATCATACTGCTAATTTGAACCACAATGAATCAAAACATGGCTCCATCATGTGATCAAAAGTGAGGCACCAGATGTAGCTTCCCCTCTCCCCAACACGTTTCATAATTTGTAAACCAGCACTAGTGGTTTATGAAGTTCCTCAGCATGGGTGGTGGGGTTGACAGAGGAGCTGTCTTGAATCAAAAGGTAGCTCTGTTTTTACTGAGCTATCTTTCAATCTGGTGATGCACTGTTTCTACCCTGAGGTCCTCAGTCCATGAACTTACTACCAGAAGAGGTGGTTACAGCAACCAGCCTGAACAGCTTTAAGAATGGGTTGGACAAATTCATGGAGGACAGGTGTATCAATGACTACTGGAATGGACACCTTGGTACTTCTTCCCAGATGGAGAAACAGGCATTTGCAAAGGCTATTTGCCAAGATTTGACAGTAGGTGAAACTTTTGTTTTTATTTTCTGCTTGAAAATGCCCAGAGGCAATTGGTGGGCCACTGTTTGAAGCCCTTTCTGTGCTCACTGGTGGTCTGGGTTAAGGAGTCCCTGAATCCAGATCATGGGTTTCCGGATCCACAAGTTAATGCCAATTAAGAAGGCCCCACCCTCAGTGGCCCAGCTCCACCTGCTCTGGATGGAACCAGATCCAAATTAAGAAGGCCCTTAATTTGGATCTGTTGTAGACCCATTTAATCAGGACCACAACTAGACCAAGGGCCTTGTTCTGGATCATGGGAGGCGAACAAACATACTGTATGTCCATGATCTGGAACTACTAGGGGGTGCTTTTCAGCAGCATGCTATTTGTTCTGCCAAAAAGCTCCCCCTCACACACACAAAGTTCTGAAGCTTGGAACTATTGTTCCTAGCCTTCAGAAGAATGTGGGGAGTGGGGTGGTGGCACTGACCCAGCCCAAGCCTATAAATAGTCTGAATCAGTGGGCCTCCACATATGCCAGAGGGTGGGGCCTTCTTAATGTGAATTACCACATGGAAATACCTGAGATAGGACACTGGACTAGATGGGCAGCGGCGTGCTCCAGCATGACTTCTGTCACGTTCTTATGTTCTTAACCCTACTGTAAATTACAAAAATAGGATACTGGTCTTAATGTGCTCCGTATGAAGGCCCTCAATAGCAGAAGCAGAAAAGCAAGAGATTCAGAACACAGCCACCTTTGCTGCTTATATTGTAAGAGTCCTTCCTTATATTCTCAGTTGTCATTACGGCGCTTGGATGAGAGAGACAAATAGGAGTCAAAGCCACATTACTAAAGCTGGTTTTGAGAATACTTCCACCCTGAAATAAGCTTTGGAGAAATAGGCACCCGGGATGCCAGGTTGCAAGGTCAGCGGCAAAAGAAAGCATCACTGCTGGGTTTCTAATCTTGAGCCTTGTGCTCATTAATAATACAAAATACAACATCAAACCTTTCTAAAACAACAAGCCAAGAACTTCACTTTAATCACTCTGTCAGCACTTCTCATTTGCACTCCCAGAGACCAAGACTGAGCATGGCGACAAACAGAGAGTGCATCCATTTTTAAGGCATTCCTCTGAACACACCAAAAGGCTTCTGTGCCGAGCGCAACTCAGTGAATAATGCATGCGAGGACCAATGTTTGTTAATGCAAGGAGGAAAGAAAGAGATTTTAGCTGACTGAGAAGTTACTGCTGTGGTCTGGGAAATAAACTCAACTTGGAAGACGTTACCGTAACTGTATTCTACTGTATAACTTTCTCAATCAAGAGTCTCTTAGGTGTTTCTCAGGATGGGGCCATGGTGACCAATCTGTAGAATGGTTGCATTTCAGAATTTCTGCAGCTTGTGAGAGTGGCTACAGGCTCCTAACACAGACACTAAACTCCAGTATCCAGGTTTCCTTGAAAGGAGGGTGACAACTGAACAGCCAAGATGCAAAATCAATACATCAAACCCTAGCCCTAGGGTCCCATTGGTATACTACTGTTTGCAATAGGATGTAGGATATGGGAACAGGCATTCTGGCCCATGCCTGGCTTCACTAATGTCTGTGGGCAAAAAGGCTAACCAGTTGCCCTTCTGTTGTGCTTCAAGTACGGGTCCACGCTTTATTGTGACAACTCAGTCCAACTGCCCCCTTGTGACTTGTACTCCACAGAGCTACATAGCAAGGAAATGGCTATCGAGCATCACGCCCCAACTGCCTGCAATGGGTTGGGGTCAGTATATGAACTGAATTATACTACCCCACAGGCGTCCTGCTCCAATGGCTGGAGATCAAGCCCCCTCCCTGAAGCGGCACAATAAACACCAGTGTAATCCAAACACTAACTGTTTATTTACATAAAATAATAAATAGTAGAAGCAAAGGTAAGATTAGTCCAATAGTCCTTGAATAGCTAGAGAGTAAATGTTGTTGTAAATGAAATAAAGTTCAGTCCCCAGTAAGGAGTTCCACTGAAAGCAAATATCATAAAGGATTCCTGTCTCCAACTCACTCCTGCCCCTGAATGGATGGATTCCAACCACCATTCAATGTGAAGATTCTTCTCTAAATAAAGCAAGCAAACAGCAATTACAAATTGCCTTCCAGGCCCTGTCTCAGTCAGCTCTGAGTTAACAGCTTGCCCACGCGTCCACCCTGTTGCTGGCACACGTCCTGGTCTTCTCTGCCCCAGAGGCTAGATCCCTTCTATCCCCTGCCCCTTTATTCCAAGAGTGCGAGGCCTGGAAGCCCAAAGAGTTCAACCCTGAACTCTCTGCAATCCCTCTCTCACTCAAACCACAGGATCAGAGACATGGAGAGCACGGGGCTGCTCGCTTATATATCCCGCGATTCGGTTGCTTTCATTGGTGCATTTTTGGTGGGTGTTGCGGCTGCTGTGCCCCATCTGTCAATCAAGAGACTGCAAAAGCCTGGGAAACAAGCCTGTGGCTGCAGCCTCTACTATGAAAACGTCACATTTATGAATAGTGATAATGCTTTAGGGAATCCTTCACACTGCCAACTGTTGCAGATATTATACTGAAGAATCTCAAGGCATACCTTTTCCATTAGGACATTGTCACTGTTGCAACCTGTCAGCTGTAAAGGACATCAACATGATGGCCCAGTTTTTGAAGCATCTGTCTGCCCCACTCATGAGTACCCACCACTGTATTGTTATTTATTTATTTATTTATTTGTATTTCTATCCCGTCCTATACCTGAACGTTTCAGGGCGGGTGACAATATTGTATTGATCTTAGACAGGTCCCTGCCCTCAAGGCTTACAATCTAAAGAGACAAGAAACAAAAGGAAAATGGTGTGGGAGGGAAAAGGGAACAACGAAAAGCAGGCACTTGAGTTCTTCAGTTCCAATTCTTCAGTTCATTTCTTATTGCTGGAATTTTCCTATTCTCTTTACTTTGAATATTCTCTTCATTGATGACTAAGCCAGATGATGGTAGAGATGGTCAGCCGGCATCTACTCAGCCCCACCCTGCTCAGCCTCAGGATCAGACGTTTCCTCAACTGGTGGATCGGCTGCCATAGTCTCTTTGCCATCTTCTGATGGCAGCAGCTGGAAGAGGGAGGAGGCACTTTTGTGAGGAAGGTGGCAGACCTCCTCTACCTGTTTCCTCTCTTCTGCTCCTCTCAGGCAAGATGGTTAACAGCCTTGTAATGGCAGTTGGAGGAGGAAGGGACAGAGCTGGGAGCAAGATGGCAGAGTCCAGCCTGCTGCCTCTTCTCCACTCCTCTCAGGCAAGATAGTTCGCAGCCTTGTAATGGCAGTTGGAGGAGGAAGGGGCAGTGCTGGGAGCAAGATGGCAGAGTCCAGCCTGCTGCCTCTTCTCCACTCCTCTCAGGCAAGATAGTTCACAGCCTTGTAATGGCAGTTGGAGGAGGAAGGGGCAGTGCTGGGAGCAAGATGGCAGAGTCCAGCCTGCTGCCTCTTCTCCACTCCTCTCAGGCAGCTGTTATGACCACAGCTTGGGAATTACTGGATTAGGATGAATGAGACAACAGTGTACACAATATTTTTCTTCTCCGTCCCCAGCCTTGCTTCTGTATGTTACCTGCTCCCTTATTATCATACAAAATGTACTGGCAAAGCAAAAGGTATAGAAGTCTATGTATGGGAATCCAGGAAGGAGCTCACCTCTCATTGTAAAAATTTAGAAAGAAGATTAATGAAACGGACCTGCAAGAAGTTCAGAAATCACATTAATTAAACAGAGCTAGGGCTCTCTAAAGTTACCCTGCCAACAATAATAATGCTGCTTTGCAAAAGGCCGCCTTGGTAGAGATTTGAAAAATACAATGTCAAGATGGCTCTGAGTATTTTGTAAAAAATATATATCTCCTAGGGGGATTCTTTCTTCTGCATTTGTCACTTTGCTATCACTGTAGGAGTTCAGCTTCCCTGCAAAGTTTCTTTTTCTTTTTCTTCTTTTTGGTGTGTGCGTGTATAGACGGTTCAGTTGCAGTCTCAACTCGATGGAATAGACGGGAATAAAAGAAAGAGGCTGCTGTGTCTTCTTCACAATGACGGCAGGTTGGAATTCATCTTGCCGGAATGGGTGCTGGCATTGTGGAGAATGACAACGGCTAACAGAAACTTACCCAAGGCAAGCATGCATTCTGCATGATGCGCAGAATAATCAAGGTGAAACAACCAGGAGCGCTTCTAGAATGAGATGGAGGGTAGTTATTCTTCCAGCAAAATCTCAAGGCACTAATCAGTTGCTAGGGGTGCCCTGAGATGTCGTGAAAAACCAGAGAAAAAGTCTTTGAGTAGCCCACCAATTTTGCACATGACAAATGGGTATCAGATCTTGGAGCACATTTCAGGTAGAATGTTTTGTGGGGTGCAATACGAATGGTAATACACAGCTGAAAATGACTGTAGAGTAGGGATATGGACAATATTTGTAACATTCAAAATTTGGCCAAACTCAGCTGAATTCAGACATTCAAACTCAAATCAAATGTTACAGTATCCGTATACTAACATTCAGGGGTGTGCCTGAATCTTATTTATTTTTTTGCATTAGAATTCAATTCAATTCGAATGTTTAAATCCAAATGCAACAAAATCTGAATGCAACAAAAATCTATTCGTTCGAATGTTAGATACGAATTTGAAGGCATGAATATCAACAACACTTGTATGTGTTATACATAACTGTACGCATTTCGGATGCATCCCGTTTTTGTTTTATATTATAAGTGCAAATATGTACAGATACGTATGATTCTAATCATTGGAGCGAATGTTTTGGAACACTCAAAATTCATTCGAATGTCCACGTTTGAATGAATTTGATTGAATTTTGAATGTTTAGAACATTTGTGCCCATCAGCACTAACATTTGAATGAATAAGCTGGGGAAACATATCAAGTACATATCTGTTCATATGCAGAGTATTACATTTTCAGCTTTAAAAAAAAGAAACTGTGAAAATAAAGGCGAATAGCTAAACAATGTATTGATGATCAAACTTAACACAGAACTCACATTAATGCAGTAAGACCTTGATCAATGATCACATGCCACAGTCCAGTGAGGAATACAGAATGATGATCACTGATAAAACCCTTCATATCTAATACTGGTGACTGTGTGATTCCCTGGCTGACAACGTAACACACAGTTTCTTCCTGCTTCCTTGAAAAGGAAACCTTCTATTTCCAGAACAAAAATTAAATGAAAAGTACTTTTGAACAATCAAAGCAGCAGTTTCCCCTTTTTCTCTTCTCAACTATTATCTCCTCTTTGACAATGGCAAAACATTAATCTACTTTCCATAATATTCTTAAATCTTTGAATTATGACTGTATTACACTTGTCAGAAATAGTATCTTTATTAAAATGTCTTAATGGCCTGCTTATAATGACCTTTTGTGTCATATTTCAGTGCTCATTTACAGAAGGGGAAAGATGGGCCTTTCTATGAAATTCTCCTTCTGCACTGTTCTTATGCATAATGCAATTACCATGATTTTTATGCACTTCAAAAGTACTAACATTTCCCATAGCTATGCAGAGGGGAAAAAACATCTTGAATTCAAAGGACTATACATGACCGACAGATCTTACTACTGTGCCTCTTGTTACTTAAAATGAAAGTGAATAACAAGACACAGCACTTTGCATTTTCATTTGGGGTCCTTGTATTTTCCTTATTATCTCTCTTCCGTAGCCTCATGTTTCCTTGGACACTAATGATGTCTTGCTCTGCCGTTGAGCACATCCTGTCGAGGGTACAATGCTAGGTATCCTAAGAACCATCCAGCTAGTCAGTCTAAACATAATACCACCTCTGGAGAGGTGCCAGGTAAAAACACTTTTGCCAGTTCTAATAATCTAGATACTAGGTGCTACTTCAGTTAATACATTCAAAGCAAAGTGAACTAAAGCCAGCCAGCCAGCCAGCCGCCCAAAGGTTCTTATATAAGTACTGGTAACTAGCTGATACAAATTCTTTAGATTTCCTCTTACTGTCTGATGAGCTTCAAATAATTTGCCTCCTCTCCCCTACTACCACATTTTACTTTAAAAAAATGATAAAAATAAAATTTCAGGATACCATTCTACATGTCTGTTTGTCTGTCTATCATTCCAATTAAGCAATGCAAACTAGGCCTGTGGAGTTGGAGTTTTAAGGGCAGTCAAGAGAGGTGAGACCCAAGGCCAATTCACACTCAGGGCTCTAGTCAACAATTAGTGCAGCTGTGGTGAAGAGCATGCACATGGCCACTAGGCCTAGAAGCATGTCACCCTCACTAGAGGTGCACTAATTGTTGATTAGGTGTGGAGCACTGAATCGTGTTCCACACCTTTACCAACATTAACTAGAAGCTTACTTGAAGCAGCCAGAGATGTGACCACTTGGTCTTCTTCCAGTTGACTGAATGTGGAGGGAGAGGGCGGTGGTGTCCGCATAGGCGCAATGGTGGTGGCAGCCATGATTGATCCCATAATCAATCATAGGGTTGCAAGACGGGCATTTCATTGGCGATGGAGAAGTGGGCACTGTGTGTTCGATGATGGGTGCTGATGTGCTCAGCCACCACATGTCCCTGTGCTCAAACACTCAGCTGATGGCAGCCAATTGCAGCAGTGAGGGGGTGGGACTTCCAGTTTTGGAGGTGGTGGCATGGGCTGGGCTGGTAAGTGGGAGAACCATTTCCATTTCTTGTACTTTGTAAGGGACACTTTGAGTGAGCTTTCCTCCTGGCAAATGTGAATGGTCCTCCTGTCCCTGAAGTTTACCAACCCTAGTTCACAGCAGTCTAATCAGGTAAGTGCAGAAAGGTAAGTGCACCAATTGAGCCACCATTGAGAGAGATCAAAGGAAGGTTTCTGGTTCTGGGTAGGTGGAGCTTTGTCCTTCCCCCTGACTTTGTGGAAATGCTCCCCAGAATGTTGAGCAAAATCTCTCTCCCCCCCCCATTTCTTTTTCAGTAGATCTACCTGGTGATTTTTATAACAAAATTCCCTCTTTCTCTCTCCCTACTTCATCGATCTCCCTGCTTTAATTGGCAGACAGCAATGTCTGATGCGAAAATAATGGTCTTTTAAATACCTGGGAATGAAAAGCAAATTAAGTTAGCACAGTGTAAGAGGCAAGTAATTACATCATGTCAATTCTGTTTTATACAGTTTAGTCTTTAAACAGCATGCATGAAAAAGGACATGTCTGAGGGAAAATATGAATCCCATTTCTTCAGGTGACTCACATGCTTTCCCTCTCTGTAACGAAAGGGGATTATGATAGGTAGCAACGGGCTTTTAGCTGAAACGTGTCTCAGATGCAGCTGCTAATGTCCTTACTTCACATTTAAAGATTTCCCATCCACCCTGGCTACCCTGATTAATTCTGGGAAATAGTTCTGTGATTTTAAGTTTTAATTATTGCAACTTAGAGGAGAAAACAATAGAAAAAATAGAGAAAGAATTGTTGAACTCGTTATTTTGTCTCTAGTTTCCCAGGAAACTTTTCAGTGGTTTATTCCAAATATCAGACAACCCTGATAACTAAAATGGAATTCTAATAAGGATGCCTTGATATTTCACCGCACTCAATATCCAACATAGATATTTTGGTTATCTCTCTATAGCCAACTATTCAGGCCTGCCATTATCTGGTTTTACGAGAGCAAACATAAGGGTCCGCTCTGGAAGGAAAAATGTTCAGACACTTGAATATGTTGCTTGGTAAACTACAGTACACTATGGGTGTTTTTCCACTGTCACTAGAAGTACATCTAGTGACAGTGGAAAAAACACCCTATGATAAAAATAAGACACAACTCAAATGAGTTTGTATGGTGAAACAGAATGACATCTGTGTGGAAGTAATATCCCAACTCATCCAAAAAGACAGAAAGAAGAAGAAAGAGCAGAAGAAGGTAGAGCCTTGAGAAACTGCTGGCTGAAATTGCAGAACTGTAATTTCTGACTGGGCAAAAATTGCGAAGAAGAAGAAGAAAAAGAAGAAGAAGAAGAGTTGGCTTTTCTACCCCACTTTTCTCACCCATTTAAGGGAACTCAAAGCAGCTGACAAAACTTTCTGTTTGTCTCCCCATAACTAGGGTTGTGCATGAATATTCATATTATTTGTTTTTTGGACGAATTAGGACAGATTCGGACATCTGTATACCAATCAAACGCCCAGACATTCATGCTTTATTATTTGTATGAATATTTCAAGTTATTTGTACAGATAATTCGGACATTCACATTGTTTATATATCCGTACACATCTTGTGCGTATCCATATGCATCCATACGGATACATTCAGGATGAAAACCGGATGCGTACGAGATTCACATCATTGGATACATATTGAATATTCATATGAATAGATATGAATTTATTCATATAAGTACAAATATTCATTATTTTATTTGTATGGATTTGGATTTCTGAATATTTGATTCATTACAAATCATATGCTGAAAACTGCATTCATGCAACACCCCTACCCACAACAGAACACCCTGTGAGGTGGGTGGGGCTGTGAGAGCTCAGAAGGAGAGCTATGACTACCCCCAAGGTTGCCCAGCTGAATTCATGGCATGTGACCTGCTGAAAGTGTAGTCTGATCCAAAATGAGCTATTTTAGCAGTGTAGAAGGTCATTGCCTTCAGGGCAGAAATGAGTGACTGATTAGGAGACCTTCACTGCAGTTCTCAGATGTTCCTCAACTACAGTTTCCACCATTCAATGGCATCTTGAGGCTGGAAGCAAATAACAGGAACTGAAATTCAGGAATACTTGGAAGGTTGAGGTTGACCACCACTGGTTACTATTTTTACCCTATGTTCTTGATGGGACTGTATTGTTATTTACCTAAAGGGATAAAAACTGAGATCTTTTCTCCCCGATGATTTCTGGGATGAATATAATTTTCTGCAAAGCCTGTTGCATTTTCAATTTATAATATCATTTGCAATACTTTAGTGAATTTTATTATATTGTATGATGCCTAATTAATTATAACCCAATTGCTGTTGCAATTACTATGATTCATGCACCCACATTTAATTGATAATGATGATGATGACTACATATAGACAGACCGATTATGTATGCTGCTGTTGTTCTTGACTGAACATCATCGGGGGACAGTAGAACTAGCTGCCCAAGGATCCCAGAAGTACGGAGTACTTGCAGGACTCTGTCTAAGGCTGCGAGAGTAACACACCTGCCAACACCTGTGGGCTCTGGGACCTATATAGGGAGGCCTTGTTATTTGTTCTTGTTTTAATGGGGGTAGGTGAAAGCAGGACTTTTTAACCCTGTGAGTTTTAGAATTATTTTAATGCATCTTTGTTTAATATTGTTTTAACTTGTTTATAGCGTTCTGTTTGGTGGAGGGAACATAATGTGCCAAGGCAGGGCAGGACCGGGCGACATATCTCATGGGGCTTTAACTTACAAAGCCCTAAATGACTTGGGCCCCAAATATCTCATATTGACCTGCCTGTGCCTTAAGATCTGGAGGGGAGGCCCTGCTGGTTGTACCACCACCCTCAGCAGCAAAAGGGGTTAGCACCAGGGGCCTTCTGAGTGATGGTCCATAGGCTATGGAAAAGTCTCCCCCTTGAGGTATATCTATCACCTTCACTGTACATGTTTAGGATGGCAGTGAAGACGCATCTCTTTGCCCTGGCTAGTTAAACAGGGATGCATTTTCCCTTCCCCCTTGCAGACATTGTTGTTGTAATATATACTGTGATTGTTTTAATATGTTTGATTTTGAACGTTGTTACCCACCCTGAGACTTCCAGGTATAGGGCAGGATAGATAGATAAATAAATAAATAAATAAATAAATAAATAAATAAATAAATAAATAAATAAATAAATAAATAAATAAATAAATACACAAACACACACACACATCAGGCTACTCTGCATTCTATCTTTGCTTATTGTATTGTAAGGATTTTATTTTTCAGTCACATTGACATATTTCAATGAGAGTTTGTATAGAAATGATCTAATAAACGAAATAGCACTTTTAGAAAGAGAAGGCAATGATAAATAGGAGTAACCACTACTGGGAAGAAAAGTCATATTTCTGAGCATTTCCTTCTCTTTCTTCTGTAAGGAAAAGGTTGTAGGTGGTATGTGTGAAATTTAATGGTCAAAACCATAAGCATTTTGCATCCTTTGGTAAACATTTGACCTGATTTTATGGCTATTTATGAAAAACACTGAACAGTTTGCAGATAACGTTTGGTGCTAGCACTGTAAAACTGACAGGTGCCTTTGCAACGTGTTTGTTTCTTCTTCTGAATTCTATGCGTAACCTTCATTCACAATATTTCTTTTCATTAATCATCTCTTTATGCTAAGTTCTTTCAAAATAAGTATGCATTGTAACAGTGGAGTGTGGATTCTCTGCAACAAAGCATTGTAACACCCTATTTAAGTGCTTACCTTCTAAATTAATTCTTGTATCTGGAATGGAGGCAAGGTTTATCCTTATACTCTATCAAATTCAAAAAGCAGGAAGGCATCAGACTGCAGCAGCAAAGATCCTGAATGCATCCAAGTGAGGGTCAACCTTGGAGTATCAGAATCTTAAGGTTTAAAATGTGTTATTATGTTCTGGCTACGTTGAGATTGTCATACATATCTGTGGCAACCCCAACGTAGCCCCACAGCATAGAAGTAAAATACTGCTATATCCTATTTTGGGGAAACTCGGCTCTCAATGTAGATTTTTGTGAAATAGTGCTACCTGTCTGGAAGTTTGGTTTATGGGTTTCTTGCTGAGGAACATGGTCCTGTGCATGGGCAGGGCTGAATTTTGGGCAAAAATGATCACTGTGCATGGGCTGGGTCAGCTATTTGCCCCCTTGAAATATCCAGAAGCCGCTGTCTCACCATGGTCCATGCAAGCATGGAGTCAGGTAGGTCATAATGTTTTCCCTAAAATGTTTCCCTGCTGTGTGTAATGCACGGCAAAAGGAAAGCTTGCATTTTTCTTTTGCTGTCTGAAGGAAGTTTCACTTTGGGCAGGAAAGCATATGCTGAGACAGGCCTATGGTCCACTGGGTGTCATTGGACAAGTGATCCTATGATTCCTCATCACTGCTAATTTTGGATGGGGCTGATTCTAGATCATTTTCAACAGGAATTAAAGTCAGCAGGGCTGTGGGTCACATCTAAGGTTTAATCCAGCTTCAGTTCACTTTCAGAGCAAGAGAGCATATCGGCCAAGTGACCAGTAATTTTCTTTCCACCTTATCTATCACAAAGGTGAATCTTCTGAGTTATTTAAGACTGAAAGAAAGCAGCTTGTCACTTTGCTGACATATTCTAAATAACTTGGGCCCCAAATATCTAAAGGAATGCTTTCTGCCACACCGACCTGCCTGTGCCTTAAGATCTAGCAGTGAGGCCCTATCATTTTAAACATGGAGTGTATTGTTTTAGATTTCTTGGATTTTAAAAGTGCTTTTAATGTATATTCTGTTTTTAATCTGTTGTTTTAATGGTTGTTACCCACCCAGAGACTTTCAGGTATGGGGCAGAATAGAAATGTAAATAATAAATAAATAAATAAATTCTCTCACTCTGAAAGTGGACTGAAGCTGGATTAAACCTTAAGTGTGATCACAGCCCAGGAAAAAGCAGCAGCCTATCTATGCTCATTAGAAGCTGCCTCTCCGGGGACATGATTGCTTCTGAAGTTTCCAAGGCCTGACCCTTGTAAACCAAAGCTTTGAGGATGTATCTGAGTTGCCTTAATAGAACAGATTGTAGTTGTTGTTTTTTTTGTATAAAGCTTGCAAATGTATGAGCGAAAGAAAAGAAAGGAAGTGCATTTCAAATTGTACCTCATTCTTCATAACCCAGGGGACAGAAATGGATGAGAAGCAAGAAGTGTCTTTGCATAAAACACTCCTCTTGAATTTTCACTCTGACTTCCCTCATCCTTTAAAAAAATACAGATTTCACATTGAGGCAGTGTCTCCATTCTGAGCAAAGGCACCTTAAGTGAGACCAGTTTCCATTAGGTCCAATGGAGACCATCTGCCCTGAAGGCCAGATTAAGGTGCCTGGTTGCATAAAGGAGACATTGCCTGAAATTGTGAATTAAATCAAACTATGGTATTTGTAATCATCCCTGAAAAGGCTAATACATAAAGAGAGTCAAAATAAAGATTCCCTTAGTTTGAGCTGGACATGTGACTGGCTATTCACACATATCCACATGATTTTCTTGGCAACAGTGTAGATGTTGTTTACTACTGCCTTCCTACAAAAACAAAACAAAACAAAACAAAAAACAACCAAGGATTGCATCTTGGTTCTTGGTAAGGAGAGTGGATATTTTACCACTAAGCCATAACAACTTGTATACACCGAGTGTTATGTCTCAATGATGATGAATAATCTTTGTTCAAAAGCTGCGTTTCCTCTTTGAAGATGAGCCATTGGCATAGGAAGGCAGTAGCTAAAGCTTGGTGTGTTTAGAAGCAAAAAGTGGGTAAGTCATAAGACCTTTTCACACTTAGGCTGGTAGTCAACAATTAATTGATGTTGTTTTTGAGCAACAGCGGTCAAACCAGTTTTCTTGTATTTCATTATTCCTACAAATGTATCCTTCAGATTGGTTCTCAACCTGGGGGTCGGGACCCCTTTGGGGGTCAAACGACCCTTTCAGAGGGGTCGCGACAAGTCTCCCGCTGCCCTTCTCTCCCACTTCCCAGCTGCTCTACCCCCATGGTTGGGAGTCTCCACAACATGAGGAACTCCATTAAGGGGTCGCGGTGTTAGGAAGGTTGAGAACCGCTGTTTTGAAAGAGTAATTTTTTATCCAAATCTCCACTTCAGGAAAAAAAGAAAATACATGTATATTTATGGGCATTATATAAATAAAAAGGATGCACATGTCAATTTTTTTTATTAATGTTGGTGGCATATAGGCTTACTGATTTCACAATTACATCTACAGGATCTCATTATAGGGATGTGTCTCTGATACAGAATTATTACAATTATTAGGTAGAAACTCTTTGCCAAACAGATTTCCTACAAAACTATGTTTTGATGTTTTTAGGGCGATAGAAACCGTATCTCTCTGAAAGAGAATATTTTTTTAAAAAAAATTACTATATTTATAGCTATCAAGTAGTGGATGTTTTAGCAGCACTTGTATAGAATCAAACAAGACTTGCACTGCCTTTATAAATTAGTGTGTCCATCACTAGCAGATTACTCTGCCTTATATAGTCTATATATTACCTCTGAAGCATTCTTAACGTGAAGCTGCCAGGAGACATGAAATTGTACATACTTTTCAGTTAGCCCCATATCCAAAAATAAAAGTGCATTGCTCTAAAATATCGTCTATCTTCCGTTCAACCTAAAATTGTTAACAAATTAATAGCTCAGGTTCATCCATGACTAGTTTGCTGTCACTAAGAGATACAACACCGATAATATACTTATTTCTACATGATAACTAATACTATTATGGTTCCAGAGAAACTAAAATATATTACATTTTAGTGGCTTTTGCAAGATTCATGGCATTTGGACAGCCACATTCTTGTCATATAACAGTCAGAGGACCTTTATGTTCTTGCTGCAAGTCAAGTTAGGGATTATTGCATTGCTGGACACATGTAATTTGTGAAATTGAAAGGAATTGTGAACACATTGCATGTCCCATCTAGGCTGGCAACATGAGCCACTTTTCACAGAAGACAAATGAGAGACATGAAGCATTGCGAAATGCTAGATGTTATATAGCTATTTCGAACATGGCCACACTTCTCCTCTTGCTGATGGAGGCTAACTGTAATAGATACAGGATGTTTCCACACAGCACAAGAACTGTTCTCTCTGTATGATACACCAAGTAACCTTGACAATAATGCAACTTTCACACTGCACACATTGACTCACATTACCGAAGCTACTTCTTGCCTGGTTCACTCAGTCTGAGCCAATAATGAAGTAGGGACAAGTTGAATGCACCAACAGCTGTCCATATTGTTGCGGCACTGTCCTGGCCTTCTTTGAAGGTTGGGGAATTAAAGTTCCCCAGCCTCCAAATTTGTGAGCTGGAGACAATTTTGGCAGCACACAACAAACAGCTCACTTTCAGGGCCATTTCTGGAGCTTAGCAACACAGGATCAGGCTCTGTGTGCTGCATGAGCCATTCCAGACATCTACATGTCGGATGGTTGGAGTGGCCCATGGTCTGGGGACCTCTTGCTGGCATGTTCCTCAATGTACTTTTCATACTGGGGACAACTCCAGATGCCACAGTGGTGCAGCCAGAGGCTGTGCCCAGACTTGTTTATACTGTGCAGTGGAATGTGCAGTCGTGATCATCACTCATGAAGATCGATGGATCGTCATGGCATCGCATTATCCAATCAGGGCTGTGTGCTTATCTTAAAGCTAATGTAATGACACTCACTGCGCAGTATAAACAAAACCCAAAGTTTCCCTCCAGTCCAAGCAGAATGACGAGAACAGAATGAAAGTGGGAAAGGCAGCTCAAATGTGATTGGCTGCCTCAACCTATATGATGGTATGTGCTGAATCAGATCTCACAGCTCCCAGTGGGGAAGCTACAGAGCTGCTTTTCGAGTCGGGACAGCCAGTCATCACTGTTCAGCAGGTATGCTGTGCTTTTACTGTTAACAGCAGATTTATTCTGCTAGTCTGGAGGTAGGCAGAGTATTACCCAGGAAGCCATGCTTCCCAGGGACTGCTCTGTTGAGTGGATGTTGTGGTCCATGGAGGCAGCTAGCAGGGTCCATAGGCATAGTGTTGGGGCTGCCTGGGAGTCCTTAAAAAAATTGGGGGTGCTGATGTAGCTGCAGAAATGAGAAATATATGCAAGCAAGTTATACATCTTGAATTACATACACATTTTTTCCCTCTTGATTTTCACAGATAGTATGCAGTCTAAATATATGCTACACTCTGTAGTGCCAGCTGCAGAACTTTAAGTTTTGTCAACCTGGAAGGACGTGCAGTGCAGTAAGTTATGGCATATTGTCATAAAGGAACAATTACCGAATAGTATACGAGGGTTCAAGGAAGAACAAAGGCAGAAGATGTTGGTTTGCTTTTGCTTCCCTTCCTGGAATAATTTTGATTCACATATGAACTCCAAAGAACAAAGGATACTCAAGAGAAGAAAAACATCAGACAGCTCTTATGTCAATCTATCATGTGTACTTCAGATTTTACCAGAAGATAGATGTGTCTTGCAATGAAATGGAGATTACTGCATTAAGTTTGTTAGCAATCGTAAACAATGTTTATATATACACAGAGGCAAGCATATTATTATTATTATTATTATTATTATTATTATTATTATTATTATTATTATTATTATTATTATTATTATTATTATTATTATTATTATTATTATTATTATTATTATTATTATTATTATTATTATTATTATTAATCAGTTCCACACAGCAGACAAGATCACTATGGTGGATTTTGTATTATATCACTAGTTGGGCACTTCCCAAGCACCTAGGACTGTGTGATCAGAGAGGCAACAGCAATGTTTTAACTTTTGTCTTTCTGTCCCAGTCCATCTGGGAATCACTGGTCCGGGAACCCATAAGGAGGAACAATACCCTCCTTGAACAACTTGGGTGCATATACATATGAGAACACAGCTATCCTTCCTGGAGGACTTAATATTCAAATGGGTTACTTCTGAGTAACCATGCCTAGGAATGGCTTCTCACTGATCCATTTCAAATTAACATGGGACATTCATCTTTCAATGAGAGGTGCCCACATAATCTCCCTAGAGATGCCTCCAAACATCTCCTTTCAAAGCAAAACACAGCTCCATTAAAGAGTACAGTATCTGAATACACCTTCTTGCATGAAGGCACATATAGGGCCTTTTCACACATGGGTGAAAAAGCCAGTCCAGATGTGCTCCTGAAGAGCTGCTTCCATTCTAGAAGTGACTTTGCACATGCTAGACTGTCCCATGGCCAGCTAAAACATGACCCACTGCTGAACTAGCTGTGTCTAGTTTGGTCTAGTGGTTAGGGAGTTGGACTCTTATCTGGGAATACCGGGTTCAATTCCACCCTCCCCCTTGTAGCCAGCTGGGTGACCTTGGGCTAGTCACAGCTCTCTTCTGACCTCTCACAGCCCCACCTACCTCACAGGGTGTTCTGTGGTGGGGAGAAGAATAGAAAGCTTTGTCAATCCACTTTGAGTCCCCTTGAATGGGTGAGAACAGTGGGGTAGAAAAGCCAGCTCTGCTTCTTCTAGGATGCTGGTACATGCTGGCACATACCCTTCACACCTCTTCTGGGGGATGGTTGCGCGGAGGCAGGGTGGCATAGCCACAGTTGTGTTCCAGCTGGCCTATTCACTGCAGAGATGGCTGACACATGTGTCTGTTGCTGTGAAGAAGCAATCACAGCTATCACACTCAGGTAATGAAGTTCTGGGTAAATTTGGAATGAATTGGGCATTCTGAAATGCAGACCTCTGGTCCATTCCAGATCTTTCCTTGCCTGGGGTGATGTCCCAGGGAAGTGCAGATGCAAAAAAACCAATAGAGCCTTCTCACCTTCTCTGGTGACCAGAATTCTCTATGAGTCCTGCTGCTTTACCCCAATCAGCCTAAAGAGGAAGGAGGTTGGGATACGGGTGCATATGAATATTCAAAGGTATGCGAAATTCGATCAAATCTGCCCAAATTTCAACATTCAAATAAGAACAGAATGTCCATAAATTTGAATTTAAAGATTAGAATGAATTTAAAATTTCAGATCCATTCATTCGAATTATCCAGACATTCGCATGTGTACGGGTTAGTACACAATACATACTTGCAGATACGCATTTGTATGGATCTGTATGGGATGAAAATGGGTTGCATAGGGCACAACTACAGGATGCATGGGGACATGTATGGATGCATACAGAATGTGTAATAATGCATATGGGCCCATACAAAGGTTGTCGACATTCGTAAATACAAATTAGAATTGAACTGTCAAACGAATAGATTTGAATTTGCTTAATTCAAATCACACTTGGTTAAATTCAAATTTTCAAGATTCAAATCAAATTGGATTTTTGGGTATCCGATTCAAATTGAGTCGAATCCCGAAAATTGCCTTCGTGCACACCCCTAGGTTGGAAAAAGAGAGAGAAAGGATCATCATTTCTTTCTTCTTTTTTAACCCCTCCCTGTCATACTACATTTATTTGCAAGCAACAGAGAATATAGAATGCTGGAGCTTCCTTATGTAGGTTGAAAGGGGCTGCATGCTGCCCTGGGTTAATAGTTTAGCAGTTTATCACATTCCTATCTTCCCCTTGAACCTGAATCACCCAGGATGGAAACAATGAAAAACAATGCATTGTAAAAACTGTAGGGGAACCCCTTCCAAAGGAGCTTGAAAAAGTCCAATTCGGCATACAATACCACTGAATTAACAGATAACTCATGCCCACTTCAGGGAATCCAAATCTCCTCCAAGAGCGCATCAAGGGATATGCTATTGCAAAATACCTGGAAAAGGAGCTCACCATCCACTCTGAGTTAGTTTCACTTTGCACATTTTCACTCAATGCAAAGAACGGCTCCTTCCCTGGCAGATGGAACTATTGCACTTTTAGCTGATGTGTGAATTTGAAGCAAGTGACACACAAGCCATTCTGCAATCATGTCTACCAAACGTTGGCTTAATAATCGAAGAGTTTCTCCAGTTCACGGAGAAGGGGGGGGGGGGACTGGAGAAAGAGTGCCTGAGAGCACTGCGGTCTAAATTTTCCTCTTAGTGATGTAAACAAGCTTTTTCTTCTTGGCTTTTTTAATGACTTTTAGGATTTTAATTTAATATAGTGTTTCAAAACTGGCTATAGTTTGTCTCTATCCCTCATGAATGAACTAGAACAGTGATGGCGAACCTTTTGAGCTCGGTGTGTCAAAATTCACAAGAAAACCTAGCTTAACTCGGCTGCTGTGTCACATCTAGAAATATGCATAATTTTGTGATATTTGTAGCTCTAGTAAAAAAGTTATATTTTTGATATATGTATTTTATTAAAAGCAAAAACAAATAATTATTTACATTAGTGACTTTTGTTGCTAAATCTTCAATTGAAAGTTGATATTTCGTACACTTCAAGAACAAGCAAGCACTACATGCCCAGGTGCCAGGGTGACCATGTGTGTCACCCAAAAGGGCTTGGTGTGTCACCTGTGAGACGCGTGTCATAGGTTGGCCATCACTGAACTAGAATCTAGAAGGAAAGACGAATTCCAAAGGGGGAAAGGAATGCACAGAGCCTTTATGGTCCCATGAATGCAGGGGATGTACGATTTGGTTCCTTCATGGGGAATTTGGTGAAGTGGATGACTATGGCTTCCACGAGGTCCTTCACTTATCTCACTATCCTATCTTCATATGTGCCCCTAAGTAGGGGTGTACACAAATGGAGGGTTTTTTTTGTTTTTTTGTTTTTGTGTGTATTTGATTGGTTTTGAATTGAATGCAAGAAAAATTGTATTCATTCGAATAGATCCCTTTTGAATGTGGTAGGATTCATATTTGATATGAATGTTTAATCCCGCACGAATCCCATATGAATGCATATGAACAGCAAATGGATCCTATACGTGAATGCGTATGAATAGTATATGGATCCTATAGCACATGGATCACATACAAATGCATACAAAGAACGTACGAATCCCGTATGAAGCTTCATACAAAAGTATCAAAACATTTTCTTTGAATTTGAATGTCAATCTTTGAATGTGCCAGCATTTTATTTGAATTTGAATGTCTGAATTTGGCCGAATTTGGCCGAATTTCAAATGTTACGAATCCCTACCTCTAAGTGTTCTGCATCTTACTTGCTGTTGTTCTGGCTGCTGCTGTCTAAGAAGGTCTTACCTTTCTCCATGGTGGCTACTTCCTGTGTCCAATAACTCCTCTGGCCATCTAGGTCACAGCTGGGGACAGTGCGTGATACATGATCAACACATTCCTTCTGGAATTCACAGGGACAAGGGTGCCATAATAGTAGCATTCTTGCCACACAATGCCCATTTTGCCAGAGAGTCTCTAATTGAAAGGATGTGCATTCAAGATACCTTTATAGCTGTATCTGTATGCAAATATATAGGATAGAATTGTTTTTATAATACCTGTTCAAAGCTAGACTACATTTGCTCTTATTTTCTTGAAATTAGGTGTCTGAGCTTTGTAATTTTATATGTTTGCATGCTATCTGGGAAGAAATAATTAACTGGTAAAGCAGTTCAGTTCAGAATGAAAGACCTTTTAAGTGATAGGTACTAACTACATCCTTAATCAGAGCCTTTGTTCAGATTTATAGTAACAATGATGTGGTTAGCAAAGGAAGGAGCAGTACTCTTGTCTTGAGGAGGAAATTATTGGTGCAAACACTGCTGTCCATGTCTGTCTGTGGGAAAATTGAGGTTGGTTTACATCTCACTTGTCACAGTTTTTCAGGTTGTTAAGTGGTGCTCCATAGTTCTACATTGGACCTAAGCTTTTGGATATGGCTACACTATCATCTTCTGAAGGTGGATACTGTAGCAATATCTAAAAGTTTAGTTTCAAAGCAGAACCATGGAACAGGATATGAAACTCCCCAAACTGCAACAAGTGAGAAGAAGGTCTCATGGACAAGGTCAGACAGACTAAAGGTCTTTGACCACACTAGCCACATTTGGGTCTACAATAGAGGGAAACGCTATAGGAAACTTCCAAGCAGAGGCTCAGTCCACTCCTGCCATCCTCATGGGGGTGCACCACAATCCACTGCTATTTGCACAATCCAGTTTGCCAGGATAAATTCTGCTGATGGCCTTAATGAGATTTGGATTCTTTGGATCCATGTCTATCATGGAGTGTTTTTCCACTAGCACCAAGTACCCATTGAAGCACTCATTAAGGACCCGTTTGGCTGAGAGCCTGATCACCCCATTTCCACTACAGACCCCATTAGAGACACATCTGTTTCCATCACAGCTAGGAAAATCCAGATCATATGGGTCCTTCAGGACCTATAATCCAGATTTCCTATAGACCTCATTAAAGGGGTCTACAATGGAGTCTTCAGCCATCAAATACAGATTATAGGGAGCCTGTTTCCAGTACAATCGGGCAATGGGGTCTAGAGGGGGCTCAGGGGGGGAGGCACCCATGGAGGGTGCCCCAAACTCAAGACTTCGAAGCACCTCCAAAGCTGGCTCTGAAGTCCATCCAAAATTGCCTTAGAAGCCTGTGCTGATCTCCAAAGGCAACTTTTGGAAGGACTTTGGAGCCTTTGCTAACCTCCAAAAGCAACTTCAGAGATTGCACCCCTTATTCCCCAAAGCACCTGAGGTGGCAGACAGACTCCTTGTGGGTAGATCCAGATTTGCAAATGAGTGCTCTGATGTTTCCACAGCAGGCTAGCACCCATTGCTATTGGGTGCTAGACCACACATGGAAACACATTGAGTACTTCCCTTAATCCAGATCTACTAGATCCAGATTAAGGAAAGTATCCATTCCTTAGATCCGGATCTTCTTAGATCCAGATTAAAGGAGCTCAGTGGAAAAACACCCATGGTAGCAATGGCTATTTGTAGTCTCTAAGAGGTAGCAAAGCTGCTTCTTCTAATCCTGTCACCCAAGAGGTCCTCTCTGTGTGTGTTATCAGCCACCACCTTAGAATCAACTCACAAAAAACAAGTCCTTCATTGAAAGCATTTCATCAGCATGCATAATGCTGTAATTAACCACACAGAACACAGTAGCATCAAGACTGTATGCACTTCAATCATAACCTTCCCATCTTGTCAGGATATTGCACCCATGTTTCAAATTCATCTCTTTGACATTCACAACAGTCTGCTGGATTCTCTGATGGCAAGGATGTTCAGAATGGAAAAACAGCCTTCTCAGAGGCGGCACCCAATTATGACACTTTTCAGAGAGTAGCCTAAAATATTGGAGGTGCTATTCTTGCTGACTCTTCTATTTTATTAATCATGTCCACAAGGAGAATCCAACAATGTTAGCATTAATGTTAATCCACACAGGCCCCATTCCCATTCAATAATAATAATAATAATAATAATAATAATAATAATAATAATAATAATAATAATAATAATAATAATAATAATAATAATAATAATAATAATAATAATAATAATAATAATAATAATAATAATAATGCTATTTACAACGCTAAAAGAAATGGAATTTAAAAACCCGGAAAAAAATGAATATGACTGTTCCCACTTAAGCATGGAAAATCCCGATTTCTGAGCTTCCCTCAAAACTGCATTAGGGTGTTCCCACTGTGAGTCATGGCGCCCCCCCCCCCCTTTGATTGGGCTTTCTTCTGATGCAACATTATTGACGTGGCCAAGGGCAGGAGTTCAAGCCAAGCCACAGGGAATGACAAGGGGCTCCCCCTCCTGGGAGTGTAGCCACACCCATTTAATGACATGTCCAGAAGCAGACAGGCATTGGACAGGATGTTATTGGGAAGGGAAACTAAGACACATTCTTCCCCAAATACTGCTCTAGCGTTCCCACTGCAGTAAGGGAGAAATGCTTTAAAACCCAAAACTGGGAAAACACCTGAAGAAACAGGTGTTTATTTATTCTGTTTATTTGCCAAATACTCCACAAAATACTCTGGAAACAAATGGCGAGTGCGGACGCTGAGAACTGAAAACAGTTCTAAAGTGCTGTATCTTTCAAATGGGAACGGCCCCACAGAAACATAAATACATATACAGAGCAAAACCATAGCATTGCACGGACGTCTCCAAGACCAAGCTGGAATAAAGTTCACACAGCATCACACAAACTAACCAATTTGGAGCACAACTCCTGGAAGGCATTTGGTTGGGGGAAGCTGGCATAGGGATCAGCTGAGAGTTACAGATTAGAATTATCCTCTAAGGACCTCTGTACAGATTGATCTCAAATACAAAATTTGAAATGACCTTTACTTTTTGTAGATTTTCAAGAGCAGGAAGGATTTATTGACTACCGCAATACTTTGCAAAGCAGAATTTTAACTCTAGCTCTTGAGCCCAACAAGAAAGATGCATGTCCCTACATTCTTCTGCAACTACAATATCTCCCACAACTTAGCAACATCCTCAGCTATGTCTAAAACTTGCACACCAGTCTGCAAAGTGGACCTTGACTAGTTTGGCTGCATAGAAACAGGTTGTGCTTCTATTACCCTGCCTGTAAAGAACCACAGCTTTGATTGTGACAACCTCTCCCTATTGTAATCACAGCCAGGATATTCCCAGTTTTGATATCAGCTGTGGGGGCAGACCTCCTGCGTCCCAACAGTCAGCACTGAAGCATGGAAATCCATGGCTTTGTTTCTGATGTAGAGCATGCTGAACACAAGGAATGACCTTAAGGCCTACTTCCTGTGAATACAAAGAACCCCGCTGAGGCCCCTCAAGCGGTAAGGTCCACCAAGCAATACCTATGCCGGCAGTACAGCCTATGTTAGCATGGAAAAGAAAGAGCATAGTGTCCATGTGGATGCCATGCTCATCCTCCTACATATGGAATCCACAGTGAGAGGGAAGTGCCATACAGACACTGCACACTCCTGGCGTACTCATAGAGCCAGAAAGATGATGTGGAGATACAGCTATACGAAGAAAATAAAGCCTTCTCTCAGTTCTCCACTAATTTTACACCTTCTTGGCTAGGATACTAGGCATCTTTGAGACAGGATGCTTTTCACATGGCCCGGCACCTCCTGACCTCACATTTACATGGCTTCAAAGTTTTCACCTAATGTAATTTCATGCTGGACAGGAAATGTCCCTAGGAGGTAGAAGAGCACAAATCAATCAAGGTAGGTTGCCCTGCCCTTGTGTCTCTTTATGTACCAGGGATGCCGGAGGCAAAGATCTACCTTTGGAGTCCTTCACTACATCCAAGAGCAGCTTTCCTGCCTCAGAGGTTAGCTTCAGGCTAATGGGGGTGATGGCCCGTGGTCCCTACCAGACCCACTTTTCCCATTGTTTGCATGAAGTCCATGATCTCATCTCAAATTACTGACTTTTCTACATCCTGTATTTAATCCACGTTGCCCTTGCGTTCCTCCCAGGACGTAAAGCCACAACTTAATATTTGGTACCCTTTCCATGTTGCCTTGGAATGTCACACATCAGGATATCTGTGCTTACTAGGAATAAATATTAGCGTGCGTTTATTTTCCCCAACAATTGCTCGGAGTGATGACTATAATGCTTCAGATCTAGCCCCAGGACATAATTCGGTCAAAAGGAAAGAAAAAGAAAGCACACACACAGAGGAGCATCTGAAATATCAAGTTTGCTTATGCTTTCAGGGGGACAAAATCATTGTGGAACAGAATACACAAATAACAAAGTCATCTTTGCCACAGTCATTTTGCAGGTCAGAAAATCCAATTAAAAAGCTAGGAAAGTATGTAAGTCCTATCTCCTTTAAACACGCTGTTTCCTCTATCTCAGAAAAGCCTCACACCTCCACAGATCATAAAAAAGACTGGGGTCATGGAGCTCTCTTTTATACGAGGTTTATTATGTAGGCTGCCAATGAAAAGTTCAGGTGTCTCTTTCTGATAATAGAAACGTGTGAGGACAATTCAGGCAACCTGGCAAGTTAAACTAAAGAGGACAAAAATGATCATTTCCTTGTCTTGCACCTAGCACTAAAGAGGAAAAGAGCGAGAGCGAGAGAGGTATATGTTTGGAACAAATATTTATTAGTAGTTGTAGTCATCTTCAGAAAGAACACTTTAATTATTTGGGGAGGGGATATATTACTTTTGTCTACAAAGACAGGATCAAGTGCTCCGGCCCTCAAAGTGGAAAGTACGCTGATGGCACAAAGGAATAGAAGCTGAGGAACTTCAACATTTATGCCCAGGTTTCTTTTTCAGAGATACAGGGAGTAAGACAGTTTGGACTTGTGGTTAGGGTCCCGGACTCTTATCTGGGAATGACCGGGTTTGATCCCACACTCTTCAATGAAGCCAGCTGGGTGACCTTGGGCTAGTCACAGCTCTCTTTCTGAGCTCTCACAGCCCCACCTGCCTATTTCTGCACTTGGATTTCTGCCCTTTGGAAGGGAAGAGTACAGAGAAGAAGAAGAAGAAGAAGAAGAAAAAGAAGAAGAAGAAGAAGAAGAAGAAGAAGAAGAAGAAGAAGAAGAAGAAGAAGAAGAAGAAGAGTTGGCTTTTCTACCCCGCTTTTCTCACCCATTCAAGGGGACTCAAAGGTGGTTGACAAAGCTTTCTATTCTTCTCCCCATAACAGAATACTCTGGGAGGTAGGTGGGGCTGTGAGAGCTCAGAAGAGAGCTGTGACTAGCCCAGTGTCACCCAGCTGGCTTCATGAGGGAGGGTAGAATCGAACCCAGTGTTCCCAGATAAGAGTCCAGCTCCTTAACCACTAGACCAAACTGGCTCACGACTAACATGTACTAATGTTTGCACCAGGGAAGCTAGTACATGACACCTTTGCTCTGGGACTGCATCTGATCCATTTTGATTGTGGTGCCCTGCGTAACTGTGCATGCGCCGGGATCATTCTTATGGCGATGATACTCTGCGCATGCACAGTCACATCAGGTTTCATCTGAGGTGCCAGCACATTAAATGACTGGAAATGGTGTGAATGCTCACTGCTGGACACCACAAGTAAGTATTTGGTCACATTTAGTCAACATTAGGTTGTGTGTGGTGCACAACTGCATGCCCCACTGCTAGTTTGCAGTAGGTGGACATCTAGGCAGGCGGGAGGTGTTTCTAGGCTGCAGACGCACCAGCCCAGACATCTGCCTATTGCAAAATATGAGATCAAGTGCAAATTTGCCTAGGGTGTCTGTTGTGGGGAGAGTAACACAAAGCTTTATCAGTGGCTTTGAGTCCCCTAGAATGTGTGAAAAACATGGGCTATAAAAACCAACTCTTCTTCTTCCTGGAAGCTGTCCATTTTTGGTTTCTCTAAAAACAGGGTGAGAAGACCTGAGATGAGCAAGTTAGTACTGCCTAAAACAACTATTTTTTTTTCAATTTAATGAAAGCAATTAAACAGTACAATTATTAATGATAGAGAATTATTTGGGCACATTGGTAGGTAACAGGAAGCCAAGAGCATTAAAAAAAAAAAACCCTGTAAAGTTCCCATAATGGCCACTGGCCATTAAAAGCACTGTCATGCCCTGATCAGCTTCATCAGAAGAGGAGGATATGCCTGCAATGCTACCACAGGCTGAGGAGCAGCCACAGCAGGGCATTGCAGGCATGGAAGAGTTAAGGCCGGTCCCAGGTGAGCAGCCGGACAGCTCTGATGAGGAATCCACCAGCAGTGAGCCTAATCAAAGGCTCTCTCATCACCTGCTTAGGCAGCAGAAGCAGGTGAGATGCAGATCCGAGCGATTAGCCCAGCTGCACCGTGGGCGTGGCTCTGACTCCTCTATTTAAGAACAAGCTCACCTTGCCTCAAGTTGCTGTAGACAGCGTCTTAGCAGCCTCGTATTACCTGAGCTTGAAATCCTGGACTCCTTGTGACCTGCTGACCCTTTGGACTGCCTGACCCCTGCTGACTCTCTGGACTCCTAGACCCCGGACCGGAACTGACCTCGAGAACGCCTGGAACCCTTGGGACTGAGTAGCTGTGCAAGTGTTTGCCTGTTGCCTGACAGGCCTGCAACATGACAAGCACACATTCAAAGCACATGCACAGAAGGCTTTGCTAAATAACTTCTCCTTTTGTTTTTGTCACACTCACACCCAACCCAGACACATATATTTATACTGTAATCTCTCCCTACTTTTTTCTGAAAAGCCTGCCATTAAGGGATGGGAAAGGAGTCTGCTGATCTGGCTTGGGAGGCCGGCCTCCTGCTGCTGTTGATTGGCTGTTATGGTTCAGCTCAACTTCTAATTTGCTAACATCACCTGCTGTATCAGCTGAAAAACAATGGCACGAAGCTGTGGCTGTCATGTTGGAGGAGACCCTTCTGTGTCATTTATTTTAACCATGTAAAAAAAAAGGAACTTCTTTTTGTGTTCCCCACAGGATCCTCAGATCCCGGATGGAGAAACAAGACAGATTAAAAGAAAAAAAAAACCCTCAAGAGTTAAGGGGAAAAAACCACTTACTATCCAGTATCTTTTAATGATACAGGCTTTCCAATATAATCTCTTTAAGACTGTGGACACCACCTTGCTGAAATCATCTGTCTTATTAAGAAGATGGAGTCAAAATGCACCAACTCTGACCCCACCCAAGATCTGATCATCCTTCCTCAGTTCATCCTCAGTTTGGGTTACTTTGCTCACACCTTTCTTTTCCCATTCTGAGACTCTTTTACGAGACTTTGGGTGTTTTTCCACTGTCACTAAAAGTACCCATTAAGTACCCATTAATGGGTACGTAATGGCATTTTTGTACCCATTAATGGACACTTAATGGGTATTTCTAGTGACAGTGGAAAAACACCCTTTGTGTAGATCTCCACCCCTCTCCACCATCACAATACCCTCTGTGCTCTGACAGATTAAAGGTTCTGTGATTCAACAGCATGTAGAAGAAGAAGAAGAGTTGGCTTTTCTACCTGCTTTTCTCACCCATTTAAGGACTCAAAGTGGCTGACAAAGCTTTCTACACTTCTCCTCACCACAGAACACCTTTTGAGGTAGGTGGGGCAGTGAGAGCTCAGAAGAGAGCTGTGAGTAGCCCAAGGACACCCAGCTGGCTTCATGGGGGAGGGCAGAATCGAACCTGGTATTCCCAGATAAGAGTCCGGCTCCCTGACCACTAGACTCATTGCGTGAATGGGAAGACAAATTATTGCACTATCTACACCCATTTTGTCTTCTTTGGCCAAATTCCCCACATGCAAACACACATGTGTGTGTTGGGGTTCAGCTTTGTGAAGGAATATTCAAATATTTGTAAACAAATATTCATGAACAACCCCCCCCCTCCTGTCCTGACACCTCTCTATGGCTGCCAATACCACATGCTGCTCGGAACTTAACTGAAATAACACTTCCGGTTCCGTACATACAGCTCTCCATCTGGGAATCACAATCCCCATATGTGGAGCTGCGGATACAAATCTGGTAGTACTATTTTGGTGCCCAAAGAGTGCCAAAATGACTGTGGACAACACAACTGCATTGCCCCATTCCACTCTGCCTTTCTTCCTTACCTTTATGGAGGCCACTGTGGCATCTTCAGGCCCATTTCAGCACTGTCAAAGCATCAAAACAAGCCTTCCGGTTCTGTGTGTGCAGCTCTCCCTCTAGGGATCACAATTCCCAGATGGAGAGCTGCGTGCGCAGAACCGGAAGTACTGTTTCGGTGCCCAAAGAGTGCCAAAATGGGCCCGGAGACGCAACTGCACCCTCTGTAAAGATAAGGGAGCATGTCATGGTGGAACCGGTGGTGGTGGTGGTCATATTGTCCGCTGTCATTTTGGTGCTACATTTCCCACCACTTGCTTGATCATTTCCTTAATTGCAAATCCTGGAAAACCTACTAAGTACTAAGCAATAAAGGGTTTTAAAGTCCATATTTACAAATGATTGTAACAATGCTGAACATAAGGATAAAAACTAAGGTGATTGAAATGGGGGTCTTGGACTCTACACATTTTAGCGTATGAATTTTCGAAGAACAGAACTTCCAAAAAACTTTTTCCCAAGAGTGTTTTAAAAGGTCCTTCTTGGTTCAAGGCTTGAAGGCAGAAACCCTGATTAATCTACTGTGAACACTAGAGATACATCAGCAGGTTCTAGCCTGTCTTCTGATCTATTTAATACAAGCAGTATATGTAGGCGGCATTGGAGAATCTGCCAGACGTGGGGGGAAAGCAAGCAAACAAATTATCAATAAGAACCAGTTGGAGACTATACCTAAAACAATTAACTCATACAGAGCTTTGATGCATCTATTTCCTGGAATGGACAAGTGGGAGAAAAACATTAAAGCCCTGTTCCTGGCACTGTTATTTCACTGGATTGGAAGTAGAGAAGATTGTTCATTTTTTGAAACTTCTCTTAATGCTTATAGTAGTAGTGAAAGATAACACTGAAGCTATTAATATTTTGACAACATATGACTGGTTGTTCTTATTGTGCTATTTTGGGCCGCAAACTCCCTTTGGGAGACGCTTTGCTTTTCTGCTCAATAACTTGTGGATTGTATGGAGGAGTTCCTTTCAGCTCAGTCATTTGTGCCATATCGCTGACAGTGTGTGTGCCAAGATTTTAGGCTTTGGGTGGATAAATAAATAAATAAATAAATAAATAAATAAATAAATAAATAAATAAATAAATGTATACCCATGCTTGTTATAGCAAGCACTGCAAAAACAGAACAGCAACAATCATATCACAGCAGAATAGGAACAGGTGAATACAGTATAGTCATTCTTTTGTAACCTTGCAAAAATTGAATTAAAAAAAAGATATTTTTTTTTAAAAGTGGATAACCACATTTTAGTCATGGTATATACAGTTTTTATGTAGATCTAATTCCAGAGTTTCTAACCTCACATTTACAGCTTCATTTGCAATCAACATACATGTAGTCAGCATATTGTAAATACTCCCATTTTGTATGATTTGGCATATACAGTGGACTATATCTACATTGATTCTTGAGTCTCCCTCTGAGGCAACATTGACTTTCACTGGCAAATGGAGGTCAGGTCTATACCTCACCGTTACACTATCTTTACATTAGTGTCTTTGCGTCTTGACAACCAACTATGCACACTGCAAACATGTGTGGAATCTCCAGCGTCTCTTCATAGAAGCATAAGGAGACCTGTTTGCACTCGGCCAATCTGGATGGCTGTACATGCTTTGGCATAGTGCATCTGCACACCTGAGAGCAGCCTCCATTCAAAGTGGCTCAAAGCGTGCCTGACCACCTTGATCTTCAGAAGCTGTAGAGAGTGCCTAGGGCACTCCTAGCACGGTCCTGCAGGCAGCATTCACATTAGGGATGCGCATGAATGTGTCTTTTTTTGGGGGGGGGGCATTAGATTCATTACAAATCAAACATTAGAAATATTGTATTCGTTTGAGTAGATCCCCTTTAAATGTGATAGGATTCTATTCAACCTGCAGCAGATCTAACAAATGCGTGTTCAATTCTGAATTAAGTGTCCGCATGGGGCTCAGGAAAACGCGCATTTAAAATGCACTGACCATCCCCAAGGAAGCGTCTTTAGCTTACCCGCATCTTTTTCTCCCCACCCCTCGCTGTTTCATTGGGTGCTCGTGCGATCGTGCGCTCATTCACAAATCCAAAAGAAAATTTTACAAGTTCTCTGTTCGCCTCCCCCAGCCAGCGATCTTGCCTCATACACTTTCACTTGCCTCATACACTTTCACTTAATATAAGCAATTCATTACAATGTATCTTTGCTGTTTCTCTTTGTGATTGGAATGCCTGCCTACTGTTTTCATATCGTGAATGCTGGCTGTGGATGAGAGGCAACAAAAGAGAGAGAGAGCTTGCCGCCTCGGAGAGAACCCCCACCCCTTTTGCCATGGAGCGTCTCCATGCAAAATGTTGCTCTGAATACCTGCGTCTGAATACCTGAATACCTGTTGCTCTGAATACCTGCTTGCAGTCTTCTTTAAAGGGCTGTGTTTTTGCAGCGCATTTTCCTAATTAGTGGTGTTGGAAGCCCGGATAAAAGCTGTGCATGGGGGTGCTCCGAAACAAAAGGAGATTTTCTGCGGGCTTTAAATTGCATGGGGATGCACCCTTAATGTAAGAATGTTACAACATTCTATTTATGTACGAATGTCTGAATATTTATGAATTCGTACAAATAACAAATGTTACAAATATTCATGCACTTCCCTAATTCAGATACGTCCATATGTGAAGGCTGCATGGGGCAGCTCAGCCCTGCTCAGCTGTGGAGTCATGCACTGCATCACTGATCACTATAGCAATGGCACAGCGTGCATGGCCATTGCTATGGCAAAGCAGACAGTCTTTGATGGGACAGTTTGCACTTCACCCAGACCCAGGTTGGTCTGGGTGAAGTTTGGGACAGGAAGGTAGCTGCAACGCATACTTCGGCCACCGTCCCTGATCTTAACTACTTAGAGATACTTTTCCATTGCATTTAAGTGCATACAATTCCAGTGTCACCTCGGCCTGAACTGTATGCAGATAGTTGGTTGTCATGATATTGTGAAACTACTGTAATACCACCGTGACATCAAACACATGACAAGCAATGTTCTGGGTCTCTCCTCTGGGGGGTATTGATTGAACATAAGTAGCCTTGATCTCATTTCTATGACACCATTGGCTTAGACCGGCAGACTGAGCATCCAGATTTCACTCTATTCTCAGCTTCCCAAAGGTGGCAATTGCTTGCATAACAGCTTTGCACCACACTGGTGTACTGAAAGCACCAAACTCCAGCATTATTTGAAGGACTGCTTATTGTCATCACTGTTTCCTGGTGCTGACAGTCAGACTTCATATTAGTGATATTCAGTGATTAGCTCACTTAATTTTATTAAGGCGGCTCTAGATATTTTAGGCTAGAAGGTTCAACCGTGCCAACGAATGCAGAATGGATATGTCCTTGTTGTAGTCATATTTGACTTGCTCATATTACTTTTCATTTATGCATTTTTTCAGAGCGGGGAGCTAAAGGTAAAGTCACTCTTGAGTCACTCTTAACCTTTAGTGACATAAAGGAAATTTCTGCATTGGTGAAGCAGGACAGGCCAGTCTTGGTCCAATTAAGTGATCCAGGTCAAGGTTGCAGGATGCTCATGCTTAAGGGCCATCTGCTCTGGTGTGGCCCAGTCTAGCCCAACTTTGAAGGCTGGGAGCAAACGTTCTCAGCCTCCAAAGTTGCTGGCTGGGGAGGTGTTTTCACATTTTCAGGGCTGTTGTTGGAAGATCAGTAAAACACTGCCAGGATCTGCAAGGCAGGTAGCCTGGCCAAGCTACCTGCATGGTGGATGTCTGGTGGTCTGGTCTATTGTGGGGAAGAAATGGGAGACTGCTTTTAAGTGGGCCCTTATTCACTCATGTTTCCCCTTATCCAGCTGCAAAGACGTTGCTTAGCTCCAAAACTGGAGACATAGTCTTCAACGGTTCTAAAGTTCGACATTACATAAGTAAAAGCATTGGTCTTTACCTAGCAATCCTTGGTACATAAGATTCTCTCAGTGACCTGTCATTTGGCATTGGGAGATTGAGTCCTCCTAGACTCCAAGCTCTCTCTATGGGTGTTTTTCCACTAGCATCAAGTACCCTTTGAAGCACCCATAAGGACCCATTTGGCTGAGAGCCAGATGACCCCATTTCCACTACAGAACCCATTAGGGACGCATCTGTTTCTACCACAGCTAGGGAAATCTGGATCATATGGGCCCTTCAGGACCTATAATTCGGATTTTGTGTAGACCCCATTAAAGGGGTCTACAGTGGGGTCTTCAGTCTTCAAATCCGGATTGTATGGAGCCCATTTCCACTACAATTCGGCAATGAGGTCTAGAGGAAGCCAGCTCCCAAATCCCTCCGAAGTTGCCGAGATTAGTGCAGGTTCTGCAGAAGAACCCCCTGTGAGAGCAATGCTGCTGTCAAGTGCTCCAGAGATTCTATGGAGCAATCTGCCACTAACTTCGGAGATTGTCTGGAGTGCTTGCCAGCAGCACTGCTCTTGCAAGGGGTTTCTCCGCAGAGCCTTTGCTAATCTCTGAAGGCAACTTTGGAGACAGCACCCCTGTCCCCCCAAACACCTGGGATGACAGGGGGTAGATCCGGATTTGCAAATGGGTGCTCCGGTGTTTTCACAGCAGGCAGGCTAGCACCCATTGCTATTAGGTGCTAGACCACCCATGGAAACACACTGGGTACTTCCCTTAATCCGGATCTACTAGATATGGATTAAGGGAAGTACCCATTCCATAGATCAGGATCTTCTTAGATCATCCATTAAAGGGCAACTGAAACCTTTTATCTAAACCCGAAATACATAAGGATTTAGAAACAGGGAAATTAAAATAAAAACAATTATTAAAGGTAATAGCTTAAAAAATCCAGCTCAGATAAGAAACAACTGTTAAACTGAATGAGCAACAGTAGTATGCCCAATAGGCCTATGAAGTGTGGAAAGCCTGACTAAGGATCCCACGCTAAGAACCAATCAATCTATCATATTTACTAATGGGTTATGCAACCCAGTCTCACCTCTCTTAGAAGTCTTGTTAGATTTTGACCACTGAGTCTTCAACCTTGAAGACATATTGAGAAGCGCACTCTCAAATGTGGCTTTCACTGCGACTGAGGAATGACTTGAGCATAGGGCGGTTGTGCATGACTATTTATGGAATTTTGAAATGCACCCTCTATCGGTCACTGGGGCTAACTGCAAGGAGGCTTACCCACAGTATTTTGCTAGAGCTATCAGAGAGGATTCTGGTTCCTTGCACCCTCCTTCCAATTCCTGATTCAGCAACCCCTGCGTAGTGATTATCCTTCTGAAGAACTATAATAATTCCATAAAAGCTGTGATCCAGTTGCAAGGCTTTAGCCAAGATATGTGAGAATCTACAGTTTGGTCTTGTGCTTCGAATGCCAGATTCATATCTCATAGTCACTGGGCTTCATTCCGCACTCCTCCACAAAGCCAGCTGGGTGACCATGGGCTAGTCACAGCTCTCTTTTGGAGCTCTCACAGCTTCACCTACCTCACAGGGATGTCTGTGGTGGGGAGAAGAACAGAAGATTTGTCATCTTCTTTGAGTCCCCTTAAATGGGTGAGAAAAGTGGGGTACAAAAGCCAACTCTTCTTCTAATAGATGGGGTGCAATTTTTTTAACACTGCAGAACTTCTTTTGCAAAACAATGTTTAAAATATTATACATACATACATACATACATACATACATACATACATACATATATTTTTTAAAAAAATATCCCCACCCTCAATATAAATATAGAATGTCAAGTTCATTATCAACTGGAGAAACATTTGTTTAAAAAAAGACGATAGAACACTATGATTAAAGATCAAACTGCTCCCATCACACTGCTGCCATTTAGTCACCTAGAAGAATCTTATTAACAGTGGAAAGCCTATTTAATGTAACATTATATCCTTGAAATTCTCTCTTGGTGGAAAAAACACTTTTGTATTGCAAGGTGGAAAGGATGGGAAAGTTCTTGTATAAATAAAAGCTCAAATTCACCAGCACTGCAAAGGTTTATATAACAGTGGACAATGGATACATCAGTGTCACAGTTGTTATTACTCAGCCCTCCTCCAGTGTTTAAATAGATGCAACTTTGCTGGTAACTATCTAGGCAATTAAACAACAACAACAAAATGCAATGTATAGGGCATATTTGCTTTACAACTCCGCACTGCTTGTCTGCAGCTAAAGGTCTTCTAGCAGCTGTGAATAGATGAAATGCATGGTTTTTCCTGCTAGGGATGAAGGGGGAATGTTTATTTTTAAATACATTTTAGTATTTTATATATTTTATTTTTTCCTATTGTGACCGGCCCTGAGAATTTTTGATGAAGAGTGGGATATGAATTCCTCAAACAAACAAATAAACAAACAAACAACCATTGAAACTGTTGCACTCACTGCTGGAATTACGGTTTTTTACGTTCTTCTAACCCACCTCACCTCTTTGGATGGTCCTTGCTCCTTGTGAAGTATTTCACTGTTCTAATTGGAATATTTGTCAGTTTACCTCATCCCTTGTAAAATATTGTCCTTTCCCCTCTGCTACCCAAACAAAGTTGCAATGACATATATGTCATGACTGGGAACTCTGTCCACTTTCTGCTTTCAAGTCAGAATTCCATCTGGCTTCCGTAGCCAGTTGACTAAGCATGGCCAATTAGCTATCTCGGGACCTTTATGAACTTGCTGGTTTTTCCTTACCACCAAGTGTTCTAAGAGCCTCCCTCCCACACATTAATGTGGCATACCTGGGGAGGGGGGCACCCACCTCCAGTATGTTCCTTCTGTGCAGGATGGAGCATGATCCAGGTTGAGGGGACCTACTGAAGACTACAGCAGGCTCGTAGTCTCCACCAGTACATGGACAGTAGGTCCGTGTTCTGGATGATGATCTAGAATGAAGCCCAGTCCAGAAAGAATCCTATTCTAGTCACTGCACTGTTGGCCCCCTAAAATTAAAGTTTTTTTTCAAAAGCTCTTGATGATTATGAAATATATTCTGTGTTCTTTCTCCTCTGCTTCTTTCATTATGAGCGGGGACAACTTGTTTGTTAAGATATTAATTAGAAAACCAATCTGTTCTGCCACCCCTCCCTTCTCTGTTCCCTCCAACTGGCCTCAGGAGAAAATCTTGAAGCTTTTTTTTTTTTTTTTTTTTTTTTGGTGCCATTGCTCTGTTAACCCCAATTTAGTAACTAGTCTCCATTCTGATGATAACAAAAAGCTTTGTCCTTTCTCCCTTCCCAAAGTTGTATAACTCATTAGTAAGCCCTTGCTAATTGAATTTGATTTAGTGTCAGCACTATCACAGTCATATTGAAGAGCACCAATGGCATTTCGGTTCGGCTTGCTGTGATCATTAAGCTTCGTCGTCTAACGACAGGAGCCCAGTCTTTGTGGGGAAGGTTGTAAGATCAAGCCCACAGGAGCCCTCTATGACAATGTCCATTTCAATTCTAAAATGAAAGTAGCAATGCATCTGTTCAAATGCGACATGCACAAACATTGATCTTGACTATTCTTGGGTGTCTGATCTTTTGGGGTAAAAAAAAAAGTGCAGGCGCAAATTTATATGAATAGCTTAGCTATAGTAAAATGTTTCTATTTAAAAACAGCTTGACAACATCTCAACACCCTTCATCTATTGATTTTCACATAAGGCTCAATTATTGTGGTTATCGCCAGTGTCCCAAAGAAGCCTAAGGACATGACTTGCATTCACAATGAGGCATTATTATTTTGAAAACTCACACAACAGCCATCTCTATCCTCTTGCCATTTAAAGTCGAAAGAGTAAAGTCCCCCAGAGTTGCTTAAAAAAAGAAGAAGAAGAAGCTTGTTACACCAGTTAGCAAGTTGCTCTTTGAACGTGTTTCTAAAAGCCAGCCTGGCAGTTTTCTTCAGCTGAGAAAGATACCCCTCCCCAAGCTATTTCTCTAAGGGAAATAGAAAGGAAAGTGTTTTTCTCTGCACTGTAAGGGCAATTCAGCCTGGCTTGTAGGGATATGCACAGAGATTCAAAAATCCTATTCAAATTCGATGAATATTGACATTTGAATTCAAATTGGATTTTCAAAATTCCGAATTTCTGAATTGGATCGAATTTTGAATTTTCGGAAATCCAACATGGATTTTTGAATAATTTGACTAAATAGATCCATTTATATTGCATCTGAACATCGGGTCTATTTGCACATATAACACAGGATGACAACGGGATACAAATGGGACAAAAACGGGATGTGTATGAATTTAAAAAATTGGATATGAAGGTCCCCAACATTCGTATCGTTTGCTTCGAATTGGATTTTTGAATCTACAGATTCGGATAATCCAGATTTGAATTGGGTATTTGAAAATTTGGATTTTTGAATTTCAAATCAAATCGAATATTCGAATTGACCTGAATTTGAATGCAAAAAATACGTCCATGCACATGCCTACTGCCTTGTCCTTTCTGGGTTTGGCTCTGAAAAACAATGGAATAATTTTTGATAACAATAGTAATCTGTGAAATGGAACCACAAGGGCTGTATCCATACTTGTTTATACTGCGTAGCAGAATGTGCAGTTGTGATTGGGATGTAACACACAATGATCGATGGATTATCATGGCGGTGCATTATCCAATTGCTACTGTGCACTTACTGTGTATGCTAATTTAATTGCACTCACTGCACAGTACAAAGAAGATTTGAATTTTCCCACAACTCCTGGCAGAACAATGAGAAGAGATGAATGATAGAAGGAAGGGCAGCTCAATTCTGATTGGCTGCCTCATCCTGCATGACTACGTGTGCTGACTCAGCTCTCTCAGCTTCTGAAGAGGAAGCTACAGAGCTGCGTTTTAGTCGGGACGGCCGGTCGTTGCTGCACAGCAGGTAAGCTGTGCTTTTTCTTTTAACTGCAGATTTATTTTGCACCTCTGGAGGCAGCCAACGGCAGCTGAGTAGCAGTGATGTTCCAGCTGGACACTTTGGGTGTGATCACACAGACAATTTGGTGGACATTTATTTCCAAAGGATTGCCCCACTTGTATACACAGGAAAAAGAACAGTGTCACACAAGTTTGAAGGAGTGCTTAAAAGCTTACTATGTTCACTGTAAGATGCACTCTTTTTTGCTTGTCTAATTCCTTGCATTTTACTCTTAATCAGGTGACAACTGAAAAGTCTGATGAGAACTAGAACAGGGCGGAAGGAACAACAACAACAATAATAAGAGTTGGCTTTTCTACCCTGCTTTTCTCACCCATTTAAGGGGACTCAAAGTGGCTGACAAAGCTTCCTATTCTTCTTCCCACATCAGAACCCCCTGTGAGGTAGGTGGGACTGCGAGAGCTCAAAAGGGAGCTGTGACTAGCCCAAGGTCACCCAGCTGGCTTCACGGGGGTGGGTGGAATTGAACCCGGTATTCCCAGATAAGAGTCTGGCTCCCTAACTGCTAGACCAATAAGGTTTTTTAAAATTGTTTCTAGAGAACCATCCATGCTATACCCATCAAGGAGATACAAGAAGAAGAAGAGAAGATCATTCTCACTTAAAAGTGCAGGAGTAGCAAAAGGAAGGTTACTCAAAAGAATCTTCTATAGCCTGTTGGGGCAGTGTGTCTTGGACTGCAAGTATTTAAGCAATTTTTCTTATTCTTTTTGTTTGGATTTTACATCTAAGTGTGTTTTACATTACATTATTGATTGACATGTGGCTACTCTATCTTGCTTTGAACTCTGTTCAATAACATTTCTGTGTTTTGTTGCTTGAAAACTACCTTGAGCATATCATGAAAGGGCGGTAAAGAAATAAACAGATGATGATGATGATGATGATGATGGTAATGAAGGGGACCATCTACAAAATCATAGATTTTATGATTTTTCTCGACCAGAAAGTGAACATCAGTTATTTTTCAGTGCATTAAAACCAATGGCCATATGAGACCATTCCAGTGAAATCAACAAATACTGCTTTTATTATGGCACGAATCACTCTTTATCCTGTGTCTGGTTAAGCATGATGGGTTCAAAATGAAACCAGAAGTGGAAGTTTTCTCCTTTCAGTAGCTACACCTCTGAATAATCAGAGAGGGCAACCAGCCCTCCAATCCGTTCCTCTCGGCCACACAACGCTGGGTGGCAGAGCACAGATTTCTCTCTTGTTAAGATGTAAGTCGTCCAGTAAAACTTGGCAGCGCATGACTGATGATTTCCTGAATTGCTTCAAAAGTAAACTGTTAGCAGCAGGAAGGCATGGCGTGGGGGCTGGTGAGAAGATTTATATTGCCCTGGAATCCAGTCAGCTGAAATATTTTGACAATAAACTCTCTGGTGTGTGTGTGTGTGTGTTGAGTGTGTGTTTTAAAAGATCACATGAAAAAGAGAACAGTCTTGATCGTCTGGGTAATGACATGCAAAAGAGGGGATGCAAAGCTGGTAACCCTTTTGCCACTTGAAATCAATGCATATTGCATTCACAGCATATGCAACTTTCTATTTTTCCTTCTATAGGGCATAGACCAAATATGGCTTATTTATTTCTTTGTTTGGCTTAATATTTCAAAGGACTCCATGTAGTCTAGAAGTTAACAACACCGTAAACAACAAATCAAAACACACGCACTAACAACAACAAAAAGTCAGAATTAATAGTGGTCACTCTATTTACTCCTCACTCTTCCACACCGACAAAACAGTTGAATCACATCCTATTTGTCTAATCTCATTGTGATTTCAATGCAGCTCTATATGCACAGCTCATCACCTATATTGGGTTTATTCCTTAACAGGGTCTGACTGCTGTGTAATAACCTTGCCATTTGCACATTCCAGAAAATACATCTTTGCAGGGTGTTGCAGATTACACTGACATACAAGCAACCGGTAATCCTGTAATGTAAGCATTTTTTTCCCCCTTGAACACTTCAGCAAAGTTGTGACTAGCTATTTTCATGGCTGTACGGCGTGCACTGCAAACATTTGGCTCTCTTAAATACAGATTTGGAAAGCTTAATTTGGATCAGAAAGTAGCAGCAATTCTGCACATATTAAGGTGCTGCTGTGACTTTGAATGTGGTTTTCTGTTTTCCTCTGATATGAACTTAAAATCTGCAGAATATTCACTATAGAGGGAAAGTTAATGCTACTGTATGCTGCAAGGAAGCAACTCATAATTCTTATCCTAGTCCAGTATATTTCTCTCATTTTGTTGTTTCACTAGACCATCTAGGAACCTGAGTACAATAATAAGAAAGATGATTACATTGAACGTCTCTTTTTACTTAGGAAAATGAAGAAATGGATTTATGCAGCTATCAGAAAGTGCTGTCCAGTGCTGAATTTTTGTTTGTTAAAATGCTGCCAAAGCAGTCCATGCTGCCACATATTTATATGGATGTGAATACTGTGAAATATCATGCTAAGTCTTACCAGTTGCTATACTGAATTAAAAATAAATTGTTCTACTTTTCTTCACTGAGGTAAGGAAGCAACGAAAGTCTTATGTGCTTAGATTAAAGACCTATCTGTTCCAACAGCCTATTCTCACAGAGGCTGCTGGGACGGACATAAATGAGTGTAATAGGCCTAGGGGTGTTGGTGAAATTCAATGCCTGGTCAATTATAAGAGATTTTAGGGATTTCTGGTCATCTTATATCCATTTATATAAAGCACAGACTTCTAAATCTATGAGCACATGAATAAGAATGATGAAGAACACACTGCTGCAAACTTTTACACAAATTCTAATGTACACATTTGTAGATGTATGCATTTCACATATATATATATATATATATATTGTGCACTTTTAAAATTGATACAAATGCTTCTGCATTTGTTTTCCTTCCATCCAGATTTCTGCCTTAACCAGCAACTGACGATATACTGGTTCTTTTTGCATTTCATTTTCCTCACATTTCACCTGTCTAAAATAATGTGATCCACAGTGCCATAATAAATTTAGTGCTAGACTTTAAGGTGCCACCAGATTTATTCCCTTGAGACTACATTCCCTCCAGTCACTAGGTTAAGTTACCCAATTTGGTTTTCATTAATTCTGCTCTTAACATATGCCTTCTAAAATTCTCCATATAAAACTATCTTGTTTTTCCTCATTTCTGTTTTTCACCTAACAATGATCCTGTCTGCACTCCCTAAGGATAATTAATCACTGGTAATGGCGACATTTCTAAAATTTCAAAAATGGGGGACTCAGCATTAATGTGCTTCTATATGACAGGAGCCTTAGTTAGGATATGAATTCTGCATAGTATTTAGCGGAGCTTCATGTGAACACTTGCCATCTCCTCCTACATATTAAAAGATGCGGTTTGAAGACTTCATGGATTCAGCATGAACTACTCTTCTCTTTGTTTGATGCTTACTAGTTAGCCTGAATAAATCTGGAGCTTGTACACTAGTCTGTGATAGCGATGTGCACAGATGTGTTTTTTGGCATTCAATTAGTCACAAATTGAATGCTAGAAAATTCGTTTTTGTACAAATAGACCCTTTTGAATGTGGTGAAATTTTATTCGATATGAATGTATTCATATGAATTTGTACAAATATTCGATAAGAATGAATACCTATCAGATACATATCTGATACATATCCCATAACAAAGCCACTCTGAAAGCATCAAATCTGACCTGAATCCACTTTTAATGCATTCTCAGTCCATGAGCCTATTCGCACTTGGCTTTATTCTGGAATGTATCCTGGGACTTGCTGTCCATATGCTGGTGCCGGCTTCAGCAGGCCCAAAGTGAGGTCTGCTAGAGTCTGCATTAGCATGTGGACCACAGACCCCTATCCTGATATACTCCAGAAAAAGGCCAAGTGTGAATAGGCCCCATGTCGAATCCACTCTAGATCCGCTACAGATGTGACTGGTGCAGCCGCTTTCCCACCTCCCTAGTTTAATGAATGTTTGAACTATTGGTATGAATGTTGACGTATGAATATCATAGCATTCAATTTGTGAACAAATGTCTGAGTTTGTAAAAATTTGCACAAATTCATATGAACAACGAACGTTAAAAATATGTGTGCGTATCCCTAGTCTATGATATTCAGCTCTGCCACATCAAAGTATCATCCTCATAAGAGTTGTTCAAGAAAGTTTGCAAAAATCGAAGTTATTTTAAAAGACTAAAAATCCAAAGCTAGAATATATTTTCCCTTGGCGGAAATGGGAATCCCACGGCAGCAAAACCAGAAGAATGGCAGAAACTCAAAGACATCTGGACTAAGATGGTCAGGTCAATTTCTTTCTGGTTTGTCTCCATTTCTCAAGACTTAATCTATATTTTGTCCCATGCTTATTCTATGTTATTCCAAATTAAAATAAACACATGTACAAAATCTAAATACACACTTGGCATCAACCTACTTGCTTTAAAAAAAACCCATGCACTTAGACCATTTTTGACAAAATTGAGAACAGTGAGAAATCCAAGGGATAAATGTGTTCCAACCAAAAGCATGCTGTTAGGTCAGATGACTTAAAAATGAAAACCATCTGCTATCCAAACGCAAAAAGGAAGCAGGCCTATTTGAAGAGAGGAGTTTGCATTCTAGCTTAAAACAGCCTGCAATAACTAGATTGCTAATTTTTTTTCCTACTTGGAAATAATGCATGGTATGTCCTATTTCCTTTGCAATGGGTAGGGACACACACAACCAGTTTGCATTGCACCTTGCTAAGTTTGTAGGCAAACTCAAACCAAACAGCAATTCTCTCTTGGTGACAGTTGACTTCTTCCTCACCACCTTTTGGCTGTGAATCCCTCTCATCTTTTTTACCTAATGCTGCACCATCATGCTACAATGGCCATTATTCAGATGATGAGAACATAAAAAATATAGGAAATGCCCTGCTGGATCAGGCCACAGCCCATCTATTCCAGTACTCTGTCTCACACAACGATCCCAAAATTGCGTCTGAGCATCTCAAGCAGAAGGCAAAGACAAAACCTTCACTTACTCTCAACATCCAGCAAATGCCCTTAAAATCATCCTGCCTATCACTCCAATCTGGAGGAAGAACCTAGACATCCATTCTAGTAGCCATTAATATACCTGAGGCCTATTCACACTTGGGCCTAGGGACAGAATTAGGAAACCCCTGGGACAGAACACTTGCTCTCTGGGCCAGGCAGTTCTGTCTGGAACCATCCCAGCCCCGGCTGGAACCATCCCGTCCTGTCCCAGGGCTGGCCTAATTGCAGCCATGCTCACACCCATGGGTAAATCATGCTCACACCCATCTCAAGACATCCCTGGCTGACCCAGAGCTGTCTGGCAGGGAGAGCATTCACACTCTCCCTGCCAGCCAGTTCTGGAGCTGCGGGTCGGGCTGTCACCATTGGGCCCTATCGGCCCCACCAGCTGGCAGCCCCTTTTAGGGGTGGGGTGATACCGGGGCGGCCCCATCCTGAAGTCCTGCGGGCTGCTGCCACCCCAATCAGGCCAACTACAGCCCACATTACTCCAGGATGGGCCAGAACCAGGCTACCAGCCAGTGGGCAGAATATGGTGCAACAGCAGCAGCCCTGGGTGGGGTGACCAGACCCTGCAGCAGCCTTTTTGGGCTGGTACATGTGGGGATGTAACGACCGTTCACAGCTTGGCCAGTAAGGGATGCTTTGGGATCTCATCTCTTATCAGCCAAAGCAAATACTCATTCTGTCCCTGTGTGTACCAGCCTTAGGGTACTACAGCCATCCAGAGAGAGATCCTGGCAGCAGAAGGTGGCCCTTTACTCCTGCTTCCGCTTTGGAAGTGGAGTAAAAGCTTCTCCCGCCCGGATCGGGGGGGAGGGGTGGGGGGGCTGTCTCCCTCCTGCTCCTGGTAGGCACCGGAGTGGGGGTCGTCTGCGCGGTGTAGGCTCATCGATCCATGCAGCTACACCCGCAGACAGGTGCAATCGGGGGGGGGGGGATGGAAAGCCTTGGTAGACCGGAGCCACATGCTCCGATCTGCCAAGGGGTCCTCCTCATAGGCAGCTGGCCCCGGCCCCCGGCCCCCAGGGTGGGTGGGTGCCCGGGTGGCTTCATGCCAGCTGGACAGGGCTCAGTCGAGCCCTGAACAGCTGCCACAAAGTGGGGCAAGCGGCCTGACAGGGCTGCCTGCCCCTGGGTGCTCGCAGCCAATGGCAGGCAGCCTTGCGGAAGGCATCCCTGCCCCTGGCTGGCCTTTCCCGGCTAACTCACTTTGTTATGCTTCAGCCATTCGCACACAGGCATGCTGGAATGCATGTAAACGCGTTCCTGCCTGCCAGTGTGTGAATGGGTAAAGCGTCCCGAAGTGACTTAGCCCACATGCACTACAGCCGTTTCGGCTTAGTGCAAAAAGGCCTCTGGAATATTTCTCGGGTTAGGGATTTGTTATCCACATGCTAATACAGACTATGGTAGGCCTTATCTGGTGCCTGCCGTATCCTGCATGAGCATGTGCACAGCAGTGCCTCTATCATAAGGTGCATTCCAACATAAGGCTAAGTGTGAAAAGGCCATGAGTCTGTTTACAGTGAAGCAGTTGAAAGAGTACTACGTATCATAAATGAAGTAAGTACTAGGGCTAGATGTCATCTGGCTAAGGGTCATCTGAGGTTCAAGCAAGCATGCTGACACCTCAGGTGACCCTGAACGCAACCGCACATGCATGGAACATCACTGTTGCCATGGCCCCAGTGCCTGTGTAGTCATGTTGGCTGGTGCAAAGAAGGTGGCAGCAATCAGACATGCACCTGGACACAGGTGAGTCTCCAGGTTTGGGGTGTACTTGCATTTACCAAGTGTGAATGCTAGTACACATTAGTCGGTTCTGTGTTTTTCCTGCCCAGCGGATGGGAAGCGAAGCGCAGAAAAGTTTGGGAATATATACACAGTGCTAAGTGATGAGCATGGTACCCTTCTCCCAAAGCATTTTGGTAGATCTCCTCTGCATCACACGGTTGCACGCGCATCAGAAGTCTGGTAGAAATGATGATTACAGCAGCACACTGAGGGCAAAAGGAACCTCCCATTTGGAGATCCAGAAATCATCTGTAATCACTCATTCTGCAGGTGTCTTCAGCTACACCACACCCACACAGCAGCTGCTTTCAGCTGCACTAACACACTCTAGTAGTTACTACTGGGTCTTGGTAGTAGTTTGACAGTTACATGAAATGCTGTTAAATCAAATATCAGCCAAACTGGCTACAATGTAATACAGCATAGTGCAACATCACACCTCTTTCACAATGAGCTGCACAGAATTTAATGGAAATATTAAATTCCATCACATTAATAACAGATAATCCAATATTTTCATATTCTTGAATTCCACTTCCTGCTTGCCACATATTTTCTTGGCTCATATTACACTGTTAGTAATTTTGTGCTAGTCAATTAAATCTCTTTTTGAAGAATTATAATTGCAGTTGCTAATCATTTGATGAAATTTTATGAAAATCAACTTGTCATACAATTATGACCTTACTATTTAATTTCAGAATGTTTAGGGTAAAGTATAACTTTTTTTTGGATTTAATGAAGTTCAGAAAAAAATAGGAAATAACTTTTAAAAGGAGGCCAAACGGCAGAGTCATGTGATTGTTTAATACTTGGATTCAGATTTCTCTAATTGAAATAAGTACTGAAGTAAACACATGGAAAGTAGCAGAGCAAAGACATCTAAAACACTATCTATATTCTATATACAATGGTGATCAATATTTCTGTTATTTATTTAAGATCTATTTATACTGAATTCCATTTTTTTAAAACTCAGAGTGGTTTACAAAACAGCAGACACACCTGCACTTTAAATCACCTTCAGGTCTCATTGCTCACACCTTTTCATTTCTATCTACAGTGGTACCTCGACATACAAGTGCCCTGACATACAAGTGTTTTGAGATACAAGCCGCCGAGCGAGTGATATTTTGCTTTGAGATGAGAGCAAGATTTGAGATACGAGTATGTAAATACAGTACAGAACATAACAAAAACAACTGAGGTGGTGTTTTGGGAGCTGGAATGGATTAATGGGAAAATTGCTTTGAGATACGAGCGATTTGACATAAGAGCAAGGTTACGGAACAAATTAAACTCGTATGTCAAGGTACCACTGTATTTTATTTGTAGATAGTAGGCTAACAAACTGAAATTACTTTAACAATAACAATAACAATAACAATAACAACAACAATAACAACAACAACAACAACAATAAACATTTATTTATATCAACCTTTCCACCAAAGGGTGGTACAGAGATTCAGTTTAAAACTACAGAATACAAAATCCAGTCTAATACTACAAAATCCAGGTTACAACTTTTTCTATTCCTAGGACATATCTTATCCAAATCAATCTGCTAATTGACTGTATCATCTACTTTACAGCAGTGCACAAAGTGAAGGAAGAAAGTCAATTCGATTTGACTGTTTAAAATCTGAATGCTAAAAAACCAATTTGAATCTGTTACATTAGAATGTTAGATTTGTATTTAAAGATACTCCTCACAACGGAACACCCTGTGAGGTAGGTGGGGCTGTGAGAGCTCAGAAGAGAGCTGTGATTAACCCAAGGTCACCCAGCTGGCTTCATGGGGGACGGCGGAATTGAACCCGGTATTCCCAGATAAAAGTCCAACTCCCTAATCACTAGATCAAACTGGGTCACAGTGAATCAGGTGTTAGCACTTTGGGATGCCCAATCTAACCCACTTTACATAGCTGTGGCAATTGTGATGCATGTTAGCCACTGCTGCAGCAACTGGGGAATGTGTTGCACAAGTGCAGCTGTGCTCCCCCTCCCCTCCCCTCCCCTCGTACCCTTCACCTGCAAGAGGTGCAAAGGCTATGTGTCAGGTTGTACTAGCCACTTTCCAGATGCAGCTAGTATAACCGTGGAGCCCTTTCTAGCACTCCACAGCTATCTGGCTCACACGGAACTGCTTCTGGAATGGAAGCGGCTTCACACAGTGTGGATGCTTCATGTGGGAGCAGCATCCCCTGACCTCCTGTGTCCGAAAAGACCCTTTACCAAAATAGCATATGCAGCAAGAGAAAGCTGATAACAGTCTTAATGGAAACCTCTGCTAGGCTTACAAATACAGGCTAAATACACGCTTCCTCCAGGCTAAACAGAAACTGCCAGGTCAACTCAATGCTACTTTTGGAACAATCAAGAAGGTAGGAGTGTTAAAGTGAGACATGGTTTGGCAGAAGAGATTTTGATTTATTTGCTTTTCATAACGTGAAGATATTAAATACATTGGGGAGCCTTCAAGGGTCAAAAAACCTCCTGCCATGTCTTTAGGAAGGCACTTGTTTGTCCATCTATTATTTCATCTGATATCCTTGACACAACATTGCTCTGTGAGGTTCTTCAATGGAATTCTTCCCTTTCAAATTCTAAAGGGCCTCTTTAACTGGAAACGGATTCCTTTGCATGCAGAAGAGAGGCTCTACACAGCAATGGCTCACAGAGCACTTTTGCAAAGGTCCCGAGAAAGCGGCTAGGCTCCGGCTAGAATCCCTCTGAATTGATCCCTCTTGATTCCTCTGAAACTTGCTTTGATCTGCTGTGAATCCCTGCTCTGCCTTTTAGAACCAGTCTGTGGATCATTACTGCAGGAAGTAAGGAGCTCTGAAATAATTGGAACTTACTTCTGAGTAGACAAGAAATCCCCAGATGTGAGATATTTGGCCTGAACATGATCGAAGTCTGTGCAAAATAGCTCTGGAGCATCTTTGAAGTCTGTGCTGAACTCCGAAGATCAGCACAGACTTCAAAGATGCTCCGGAGCTATTTTCACAGACTTTGACGTGACTTCAAAATGACTTTGAAGCTTAGGTTTTGGGGCTCCCCCCCCAAGTGTGCCCCCTCTCCCTAGCCTCCTCTAGACCCCATTGCCACACTTACATGGAAACAGGCTCCCTTTAATCCAGATTTTCTGGCCAAAAAGTACCCATATGATCTGGATTTCCCAGGGCGTGGTGGAAACAAATGTGTCCTTAATGGGTGCCGTGGTGGAAATGGGGTCGTCTGGCTCTCACTCAAATAGGTCCTTAATGGGTGCTAAAATGGGTACTAGGTGACTGTGGAAAAACACCCTATGATTCCTCTTGTATCTGATTAGTCTAATGGCTTCTTTCGAGCACATTGGAAATGTGCCATAAAAGAACCGCAGTTTTTTAAGGTTTTTAAAAAAATATATGTAAAGAATATAACAAAATGAAGCATGCCCATTAGATCTATTTTACAGTTTTCACATAATAAATTAGCTTTTAAATGTTTGCTTGGTTTTGTGCTTTTCATTTGTCCAAAGATTAGTAAATTCCCTCATTTCTTGGATCCCAGCCCCGACATGGTCTAATAAAAGAAGCTAAATAAGAGTGAGGACAAAGGTCTCTACTGTAGTTTATAGAAAAAGAAGATTTAGAGTCATATGCTGTGCAGAGAGCTGAACAGCTTTCGTGAATGAAGCGGAGCACACAGCAACCACTGCACGGGAGAAGGAAATGGCAAACGTCTTTGAATTCACTCCTCTTGCCTTCGGTGTCAAGAAGACAGGGATAAATAATATGGGCAACAAGGCACAGCTTGCCTTCGCTCTATAAGGTGCCCATTTCCCCAAATTTTAGGAGCTCCTGTTCGCGTTCCTTTCTCCTGGAAATGTAGTGCCACAAGACAATACTGGAATGAGGCATCATTTTAGGCACTTCCTGCCCCTGATTTTGGTTGAAAAGCTGAAAAGTAGGGAGATATGTGGTAAAAGTGTTGTGCCCTACCAAGTATTCCTTCGGGTCTCCAGAATTTTTCAGGCTACTCCTTCAAGTTCTTCCCTCTCCTGTTCCTCCCTTTCTACTTGTTCCTTTTGTACTAACCCTTTCCTTCAACAAAAACTGGCTTGTCTCAAAGCTGCAATCAGATAAGCAACGAATGAAAAAAGACACCAGCCTTTCACTCCTTTAAAAAAAAAAAAAAAGAAAGCAAGAAAAAAAGAGGGGGAAAAATTCTAACTGGATTTCTTCAGAAATTTAAGCCTCAGGTAACACTTTCCTGTCTTCTCAAGTTTGCCTCACGATATACTGGAGATTGCTGCTTTTTAATTATTCAACCAAAACAAAGCACCAGCATTAATAACGTGCCAAAAGAGATAATAGTTAGCAACAGAAGCAGCACTTAAAAGAAGAAGGAAAAAAAGTTTGACAGGAACAAGTAGCAAAAAAGAAGGAAAAATAAATCTTACCAAAGCTGGAATTCATAAGATTTAGGCAGGATCCACACGGTTCAAAAAAGCACACAACGGGAGCTTGAGGCCTTGTCTCCATTATGCTGTAAAGGCACTTTAATCAGTCCCTCAGGGCAGATGGTCTCCATTAGGAGTAATAGGAACTGGCTTTAGTTAAGGTGCCTTGTTTGCTGTGTAATGGAGATGCAGCCTGAAGTGCGTGTTGTCCACAAGCCAGTGTGTTCTTGGGCTTTATAACGTACTGCCAAGGACAGACTCTGCCTCCAAAGATGAACCATTTGCAGAGGAGGATAATCTGCTCTGCAAAGTGATTGCCACTTTTGGGTGTCTGTCTCATTGCCATGGAGATTGATGGCGGCACAGGGGATTTACTTAGGCCCAGCGCCATTAATTGACTTGAAGATGGCCAACTTTCAAGACCATTTCCTGGATGTTGCTTTAATAGCAACAGTTGGAAAATTTGAAGCTGGGAGACTTCTGTTTCTTAGCCTTTGATGATTGTGAGGGTGAGAGGAAGGAGGAGTCCGGAAGCAGCATGTCTTCCACCTCTGAAGCAGAGCCCTCGAAATGTGACCCACAAACAATTCGTTTTGCTGCTACGCAGAGGCTGTCTTAGATTGCAGATTTGTAGGATTTGGAGATGGTGAAGTTTAAATTCCCGATGAGCCATGCAGCTTACAGGCCACCTTTGCCCATCATTACTCAGTTCCATTCAGACACCAGCCAACTGCTGCAACAATATTCCCCCTGGAATTATCCCTGTGAAGCTGTAGTGGGATCACAAAGATATACCTGGAAATCCTACTCTATTGCACTTGTAATGACATTAAATTTCCTCCTGTCTGGACAGGGCATCGGTACCGTCACACTTAACATACAAATGGTCCAAGGTTCAATTCTGGCACCTCCAGGTAGAGCAGACAGAAACACCTGGAGTTAGGCATCTTCCACAGGATTGCTGGTGGAATACTCTTTGGAAAATATTTCTGATCTATTGGAATAGGATGGGGCAGCACAGAGTGTAGTAGTAATGACCTATCCCAGACTAGCTCCCAAGCCAGGGAATAAGGGTGCTTTCCCATAGGCATTTAAATCAGAATTAAATCCAAATTCGGTTTCCAGAGTCCCCATTTATTTATGCAATAAATCCAAATTTGGTATCCAGCATCCCCATTCAATTTCTTATTCTTGGATTTTATGAGGACTATCCTGCAGAAATCTGGAGAAAATAGTACTGATGAAAACAGGACTTAACCCCCTTTTTTGAACCAAGTCCACTTTTTTTCTCCCCAAATGAAAACACTACCAGGTTATATGGGTGGAGGTCTAACCTTCTGGTCAATGCCAGCCAGCTGTGGTTCAGATTTCACAGATGCAAAGTCCCCCCTTGGCATGCCCTCAATGCTAGAGCCCTGATTGAAAAAGGAAAAAAAAGGGGGGGGAGCTGCTTTTTGCTTTTAAAACCTTTTTGCCTGTATCTTATCTGTATCTTTTCTGATGATTGTTAGCAGGTACCATAAATGTAGCTAGTAGCTGATAACAATCATCAGAAAGATACATATAAGCAAAAAGGCTTTGAAGCAAAAAGCAGCTCACCTCTGATTGTGCTGTGCTCCTTTGCTGATCTGCTTGAGTGCACAGTTCCCAGTAACATTGAAAGGAAGGGTGTGAAAAGGTGAAAGTAAGTGGCTGCTTTGATCAAAGGCAGAGTTTAGAATTTTTTTTAAGTGTCAGCTTTTAACTTAAGCTCTTTGGCTTCAGTTCAGTTTGGCTGCTTTGAATGGAGGTAGGGTTTGTACTGGGGGGATTTAAAAGTCCTGTTCTCTGTGCTGGGGTGGTGGGAATGGCTATATTTGCATTTTATCTTGTAAGTGGGAACAGCTATATTCAGATTAATCTTCAGGCACTGGATCTGGATTAAAAATAGTCCAAATGGGACTTTAAAAAATAGTCCAAACAGGACTAACAAAACAGGACAAAAAAAGTCAAGTGGGAATGCACCCTAAGTGTTTCCAAGCTTTGTAGTTACAGTACAGATACCTACCAATGTCAATGTATATTTTCTTGAAATGAGTTTCATTGGAATGCTTCAGTCACATTTACAATTTTATTTTTAAACTTTTAAAAATCTGACCTTTGAAAGTAGGCGTAATACTTTAAATTGCCTAGTCAGCTTAAATACTAGTTTAGCAGGCAAGCTTTTGTCACTTAGAGTGTGTCTTCACGGCACCCTTATTTCGAATTCAAAATGTTTTGAATCCTCGCAGTCCAGACGGCAGTTTGGCTTAACATGATTTCCGCGTGTTAAATCGCCCCAAAGCATTGTAAATGTTAATCCTCATTTCAACAGGTCTCACTCCGGTTTGTGCGCTTGAAACGTTTTACATTTTTTACTGTGGGAACCCTTCCGTGTTAAGGGATGAGAGTTTCCCTCCCCCAATAGCTTGCTTCCAAAGCAAGCTGTAAACGCAGGAGCAGCCCGAATAGCAATTCACTGTAGCAAACAAGCAATTCACTGTAGCAAACAAGCAATTCACGCCTGATAACATCTTGCTCTTGAAAGTGCTGGCCTTCTTAAAAGGGAAAGAAAGAAAAGCAGCTGCCGTTTGGAGAGATGTGTGAATGTTTATTTTCTGCTGCGCGCCCTAAGCAATCGGGAGAGGAGGGGAAAAAATTGCTGTCTGCCTGCTGCCGATTTTCCTCCATCCAGGCAAGGCAGCCACCCAGCTAGGCTCCATGGAGGGGTCTGTTATGGGTGGCGCGTTCTTGCCAGGAGGAAGAGGACAGGGCAGCCCCGAAAACTGGCTTTTAAAAGGTAGCCACTGGAGTCCCCCCTTGAGTCACGTATGTCCTCAGAACCCAGATTGAACGCGATTAAGCTGAAAGTAAATGGGAACAGGCAAATTTGCGTTTGCATCCGGTTCTGTTATCTCAGTTTAGGGAAAGTGAAATAAGGGTTGCCATGAAGACACGGCCTTAATGTACATTACATACATTACATACATTACATTATATACAGGTGCTTATAATAGCTGTAGGCAGCAGATGCATCCCCACATTGGTCTATTTCTCTGCCACACAGGAAGAATTATTTTTTTCTGCTGTAGTTTCTACTGCAATGCAACTATCTGCACAATATATGTTTTTTTTTTCATTTGATGGGGTTATTTGCATGTAGTATTTAAGAGTGTTTATGAACAAGTTGGTAAAATTTCATATTATTAATTGACTAAAGGTCCAGGCAATACTATCTGCTTGCTGTCTGAGGAGGCCTTTTCTGTGGCAGAACCCTGGTTTTGTGACACCCTCTTAGGGGAGGCATGGAACAGATTCTGGAATAAGGAACAACAGTCTACAAACCAGTGTGGACTAGGTCGAGCCCCGCTCCATGTAATGCTTCATTTGCATTTGGCAGAGTGTGGATTGAACTATGGCATCACAGTCCACTATAGCTGTAGACCTCAATGTTGAGGTCTACAATCTGACCAAGCGTAAGTATACCGGACTACGGAGTTCTATGGACAGCACACCGCCATAGTCTGGCATACTACTGGCGATCCTTTCCAGAAAGCACCACTTTTGAGTGATTTTCCTGCAAAACCCAATAGGTTGGATACTTTAAAGATAGGTAACAAAAACATCCTAGCTTGCATAACCTTGTGGTTGCCTCTAAGGACCTCTCTGGAGGCAGCAGCAAGGGCTGGAGTGTAGGACAGGCCATCTGATTGGGGACAGCCCTGTTCCATCCCAGAGGCAACTTGTCCCAGCATTGGAGGAGGAGGAGGAGGAGAAGAAGAAGAGTCGGCTTTTCTACCCCACTTTTCTCACCCATTTCAGGGGACTCAAAGCGACTGACAAAACTTTTCTATTCTTCTTCCCACAACAGAACACCCTGTGAGGTAGGTGGGGCTGTGAGAGCTCAGAAGAGAGCTGTGACTAGCCCAAGGTCACCCAGCTGGCTTCACAGGGGAGGGCAGAATCGATCCTGGTATTCCCAGATAAGAGTCTGGCTCCCTAACCACTAGACCAAACTGAAGTTCCCAGAAGTACTTAAAGGGAGCTGGATCAGGCCACAGTCCATTTAACCCAGTATCCCGCCTCATACAGTGACTCACCAATTGCATCTGGGCATCTCAAGTAGAAGATGAAGGCAAAACCTTTATCAGCTCTCAAATCCCTGGAAAACGGATGGATGGCTTGTTCAACAGACAGTACAACAGACACTAGTGTGGAAAGTGCCTTAGGTAGTAGGTATGAACTCCGTACATTCCCCAAATTCTTGAGCAAATGGGGTAGACCATTTCATACAACTCTCTGCAATAAATTCACTCATGCCTCTTACCACAAAGCTATGTTTCTTAATAGATCAAATTTAAATGAACAGCTGTGTGAATATGAGGTAAAGCTGCTTCTCCAGGGCTTTAGAAGATTTTTTTTTAGTTCATCAAAAAGTTTGTGGACTCCTTTCAGATTAGAATGATGAACTAGTCCTGAGTTTTAAGCCAGCTTTGTCCCTGGCTATCTGTCAATGTGCAAAAAGATTCTGTCATCTATAAAGGGCTGCCTAATGGAATTTATCCATATTATGGGATGGGAGGTTTTTTTAGAGTTTTAAAGTATTCTAAGTAGATAATAAAACCTCAGGGGGGCTCTGTGTAATCTAAGAGTAGCTGTTCCTTCCTGTGCCTCAAAGAACTCCTTTTTCCCCCTTTTTCCCTCTCAGAAATGACACCTGGATATGAAAATGAAAAAAATGCATAAAAACTTAAAGCTGTTTTAGTGCTTTTATTCTCAAAAGAAGAAGGAGCTAACAGGCCGCAACTTGCTTTCAAAGAGGGGCTGATTTTATACCCAGAATTTAGGTGAGCCATGTGAAAAAAGCCCTGGCTGAATGCTATGTGCAAAGCAGTGAGCAAAGGGGCAAAAATAGAATTAATGGCCCTGATATATATTTATTTTGCACTATTACACACACTGAGAAGAAGAAGAAGAGTTGGCTTTTCTACCCCTCTTTTCTCACCCATTTAAGGGGACTCAAAGCGACTGACAAAGCTTTTCTATTCTTCTCCCCACAACACACACCCTGTGAGGTAGGTGGGGCTGTGAGTCCAGAAGGGAGCTGTGACTAGCCCAAGGTCACCCAGCTGCCTTCATGGGGGAGGGCAGAATCGAACCCGGTATTGCCAGATAAGAGTCCAACTCCCTAACCACTAGACCAACCTGGTCTAATTCAAAATTTGATCGAAGCAGGCATCCAAAATATTTTGCCACCTGAGCATAATGGGGAAGGAGAAGGAAGAAAATAATATTACGAATTATTCCTTTCTTCCTAATTTGAATTTAGTCAGATTCATTGTATTTTACTAAAATTTGTATGTCCCTCATGTTGTTTTCCTTCCCCAGGTTGGGGTAAAAGAAAAGTGTATAAAGATTAGGGATGTGCACAAATATTCAAAAAATTCAAAATTTGATCAAATTTGATCGAATTCAGACATTCCAAATGTCTATACATTCAAATTTAAGATTTGAACAAGTTTAGAATCTTTTGAACCATTCATACTAATTATTTGGACATTCGTATTTGTACGGATATGTAAGCATTACGTACGTATCTGTATGCATCTTATCCATATGCATTTGTACGGATATGTACAGGACAAAAACGGGATGTATACTGGATAAAAATGGGATGTATACGAATGGATATGGATGCGTATGGACACACTCGAATGTTGTCGACATTTATATCTTCAAAAATGTATACGAATAGATTCAAATGAATTCGATTTGAATCGAATGTGAATACATTCAAATTTTAAACATCCAAATCAATTCTAATCTTCGGATATTCAATTTGAATAGAATCGAATTCCAAAAATTGCATTGGTGCACACCCCTAATAAAGAGTATTGTTCTTAACATTGTTATTTTTTGTTCTCCTACAAGTTGGGCTGTAGGATGTCACTAAGTAACATTTTGTCACTAATACTATTTAATATCTATATAAAGTTACTTAGATGTGGAGTTTTGGGTTCAGTGTTAGCAGTATACAGACAACATCCTGCTCTAATTGTATGCTAGAGCCCTTTCTGCATTGACCGCAGTTAGTCTATATTAGCTAGATCTGTATTAGCTAGGTCTGGATCAACCACAGGGAGATGGATCTGCATTGAGTGGGCTTTAGAACAGCAAATGGGTGCTGAAGAGTTGTGGGATAGGTATAGACCACATTTATCTGATCTGGAACCACTTTACTCCACTACAGACAATGTGTTCTTAGAAGATCCTTGGTCCAGATTAACAATTGATGTCTAGATGTGCTAAAATACTGGATCAGAATCCATAAACTGAAACTGAATCCTGACAAGACAAGGTCCTTGTATTTTGGTGGATCCTAGTTAAGGATTACCAGAAAAGTACAATGAATAACATCACAAAGAATGATGAAATACTTTTTAAAGTATTTTTACTTTGCCCCAACCCAGTTCTAATACATTGAATTGGATTTGGCACCATTGCACACTCTTTATAAATCTAACCCTAAGTAAAGGGAAATATTGTTTTGTAAACAATATTTTTTAAAAAATATGTCCTGGCCTAGCCAGGTTGTCTCTGTGTGTGTTTAATTGTTTTTTATGCTGTCTCTGTGTTTTGTGTTTCTAACATCTATTGTAAATTACTCTGAGATTTTTTAAAAACGAAAGGTGGGATACAATTGTCTTAAATATTTTGCATTTTTAATGTTCTACTTCACCTTAGTTTTACATAGAAAGGTGATTAAGAAACCATTAACATCATCTGAATGGGCTGCTTGATCTAGGTAGGGTTATAACTCCCTTGAAGGAACATAAGCATATTCTGAAAGTGTTCCAAGAACCATGACTGCTATTAGAGACCCAGGTGACCACTGTGGCTAGAAGCACCTTTTGCCAGCACTGATTCATAAAACTGCTAAAATCATCATTCTGTAAGTACAGCTTGACCACAGAAACACTTGCACTATATAGCTTCAAGACTAGACTGTTACAGGTCGTACTCTAGAGAGATGTGTTATGTGGGGAAAGTTAGCTTATCTTACCATTGGCCCAAAGAGATCAAAATGCTTAGGCTTGAATAACAATAAATTGGTAAGTACTCCATAAAAGCAAGCATGGAGCAAAATAAAAAATCCTTCCCAGTCAGTTTATGCAATGAAACATAAAAAGTTTTATTAGAACTCAGTAAAAAGCTTAAAAACCAGGAAAAGTGGCCACGACTGGTCAGAATTAGCTGACAATCACCAATATAGGACAAAAGCAAAGAAACAAAACTAACAAACGCGTGTGTGTAAGATACTAAGTCCTGACACTAAGGAAAAAGTAAAACAAAAACAAAACCCCTTGATCTTACCACAAGGTATCTTCTCTAGGCAAATCTTTATCAGGATGAAGAGGGAAGATAAGGAGAAGAGGAGAGAGTCCTCAGAAGCCAAACGTAATGGGAAAGTGGAATGCTCTTTGCCAGATGCTACAGCTCAGAGGTTCAGCCTAAGCTTGGAACTAAGACCACACACAAAAAAAAGAGAAGCAGACTCTTTCCAAGTGAAATCTACTCTAAAAGAAAATGCAAAAACCAAAAAACCTCAAAATGCAATTGTCTTTGAGAAGCAGAGTTTTTCTCTTCTGTTCAACAACAGGAAACCAGGTGCAGCTACCAGAAAGCAAAATGAGATAGGATGGATGATCTTAAGATGTTTTCTTCTTAGGTTGTTGTGATTTCAGCTTTTATTATGAAAAACCTGGACTTTTTATACCAGGCATGTCAAAGATACGGCCCGCGGGCCGGATGCGGCCTGCGGGCTGTACTAATACGGCCTGCGGCCGCCACCCGCAGCTGCCCGCCGCCACCGATGCCCGCGGCTGCCCGCCGCCGCCACCCGCCGCCGCTGTCCTCCTTGGGCATGAAGGAGGCAAAGTGAGGCGAGGCGAGCGAGCGCGCGGCGGGACCCTCCACTGCCCGAGTGCGCGGGCGCCACCATGGACAGCCAGCCCCTCCTCTGTGCCCTAGCCACGCCCTGGCCATGCCCCGGCCACACCCCCAGCCCCTCCTCTGTGCCCTAGGCACGCCCCCGGCCACGCCCCCAGCCACGCCCCCTGTCCCTGACAGTACTCTTTTTTTTTTAATCCAGCCCTCTGTTTTATATTCTTTTCCCAAGTGGAAAAAGGTGCCAAATCTATCTCATTGGCTTGAAAAAGTGATGGATTGAAATGCTCACCTTTTACTGTTCTGTTTGATGTTATTGGTCCTCCTCCTGGAGAGATGAGGAACAGGCGATGTCATGCTTGCATAAACTTTTTTTCTAAATATGTTTTTTTTCCCCCTTCCTCTTGGGCACACTTGACCTGGACTCTACACTCCTAGAATGTTGTTGATGGGGTTATGTCTGCAGGTCTCTAGTAGCACAAAGGTGTGATGTTTGGCTTAATAGGTGTCATTCACTTCAGGTAATAATCAAATCAAGTTAAAATAATAATTCTATCTAAAACCATCAATTCTGACCGGCATTCCTGATAAAGATATTCCTGATATTTACTGTAAATAAAAGGTTGGTCTATGTTGCCAAATAATTCCTCTTCTTTACCTTGTTTAAATACAGAATTCTCTTAACAGTTCTCAGTGGCTGCAGGTGTTATCTTCCTGGCTTGGCCAGCCTTTGGAAATGGAGATTTTTTTACCAAAGTGGCAATTGTGGGAGATTCCTTACTAAGAGGAACAGAAGTAGCCATGTGCACACCCGACATGACCTCGTGAAAGGTGTGAAGACAAAGCCCCTTAAATTTTTTTTGGGGGGGGGTGTTCTACATGAAACCGAACATTCCTCCTTTTGATTTGAATAGAATTGAAGGGGGGAATATACTTCATGCATACTTCTAATATGCAAGTGACCATTCTTTGGGCTATGCAGATATCCTGGAGAGATGAGGAACAGGCGATCTTCTGTGTACAGTGCAGCTCAAATGCACAGCTTAGTCTGCATTCAAACATCAGTTACTTACTGTGCTATACTTGGATTTTTCTTGAATAAAGCATGGGTATTGCAGAACATCCATACTTTATTCTGGAATAACCAAATATAGTGGAATAAGTAACCAACATATGGATGCATTTAGCTGAAACCTTGCCTGCCATATACCTGCTTTTCTTTTTAACCTGTCATAATTTGCATTTGAATTCTGTTCCACGTTGCCATCATTTGGTCTAAATTTGCAGCTTTATTTTAAAGACCTTTTAAAAACCAAAGTTATAGGTAGAGAGCAAGGACAGCAAGACAGGTATATTTCTGTCCTTGTAATAAGAGCAAACCAAAAGAGATCCAACATTAAGCAAGGATTACCACTGCCTTGGTGATTGATTTTGGGACCATTTTCCACCATAGTTGATCCAAAAAGAGAAGAAATACAGAATAAAAAGAGGTAACAGAATATAAAATGTTATAGTTTTCATCTAGCCTGACCCCAAAACTGTTTTACTTTTTTCTAGTTTCTAAATAGTTGTTAATTGGTGTGCAGGTAAAGTCTCCCAGCCTGTTTGGTACTTAGAATCTACATTAAAAGTGGATCCCAAAAACAATAATAAAAATATATTGTTATGATTTCACAAGACGCACATTATCTTTTTTGGGGTGGGGTGGGGGGTGGGATAGGAAAGTTATTCCAAATTGCCATCCAGTGACAGGTCATATTGGTCTCTACCATCTGAACTGGGGAAAAAGAATTACTTCTTAGTGAGTCAGTGCTTTTGGGACCTGCTATAATGCAAAATGCAAACACAAATCTGTTCTTGTATCATAGCAGCATAGTGATTATGGGCTCTGTGGGTGCTGTGATTTCAGTTCATGCCCATGAATGTAATGCCTCCATTAGGAAACTTCCATATAAAAATCACAGGATCCATGTTATTCAGTTTGTGATTTGATGGTTGTTTTTACAGTCTCCTATAAAATCTATAGGACACCGAAGCTGCTGCATCTTGGATTCTGGTTCTTCCCACATTTCAGCTTTAATTTTGTGTATATGACATGACATAAGATTTGGAACATTTTTTTTTTAAGCGTGGGAATCCTATGTGAATATTCAAGGGATCCATGAAGATATTGTTACACATCGCTACCTAGTCTCTTATGGTTTAGTCCATATCTAAATGCAGCAATTTGGGGAGGTAACATGTGTCATAAAACCTTAGAACCGTGGATCTGTGTCATGAACCCTTGTTAAAGGGTGTTTTTCCACTGTCACTAGAAGTACCCATTAAGTACCCATTAATGGGTACAAAAATGCCATTAATGGGTACGTAATGGGTACTTTTAGTGACAGTGGAAAAACACCCAAAGACACCCTTCCTTATAGATGTGGATACACAGCTTTCACAATTCACTGCACCCTTGGACAAAAAATTAACAACTTAACAGTGGCTTTGTAAATGTCATTCATGACAAATCATCAGTAAGATGATTTCAGTTACTCAGTTCATAACTAGAAAAGAGGCACATTGATTGTGGTCTAAGGATGAGCCTGAAGAAGAATAATTAAGGTCTGTGGTGACCTGGTCCAACCCCTCCCAACTTGCCCTCTGCCAAACTGCGCAGTAAGGAAGCACCACGGCCCAAACTGCCTGCAATGGGGTGGTGTCAGTATATGAAATGAATGCTGTACCCCACAGCTGTCCTGCTTTATCAGTCTGTGAATAGACTGCCCCTTTAAAGCAGCACATAAACGCTAGTGTGTACAAGCACTTAATGTTTATTAATATAAATAAATACATAGTAGAAGCAAATAAAGATAAGCTCAATGGTCCTTGAGCTGCTTGAAATAATAGTTGCAGTAAATAAAACAAAGTTTGGTTCTCAGCCAGAAGCTCCACTGAAAGCAAATAACAAAAATAAACCCTGCTTCCAGCCCCACTCACTTCTCCTGCACCTGAATGGATTCCCACTACCATTCAGTGCAAAGTATCTCCCTAAATAGTAGAATTTGCCTTGTGGTGCTGATACTCTGCCGTGAGGTCCCCCTGTATTGCTTCGGCTCCAAGCAAACAGTTGTTCCAACGTGCCCATCCTAGGGTTGGCGGGTGTCCCAATCTTCCTCTGCCTCAGAGGCAAGACCCCCTTCTATACCCTTCACTCTCGTCCAAGAGTTACAGGTCTAGAAGTCTGGAGAGTTAAGTTGAACCCTCCGTGATCTCTCTCATAAAATCCACAATATCAGAGATGGTAAGAGTGCCAGGCTGCTGGCTTAAATACCCCTAGATCCAGCAGCTCCCATTGGTGCATTTTGGCGGTTCCTGGTGTGGCTCCACCCCATCTGTCAATGGAGTGGCTGCAAATGCCCAGGAAACAAGCCCACGGCTGCAGCCTGCACCCGAAAACGTCATAAGGTCCATGAGGATCTATAATTAGAGCCTTGCTTTTTCTTTGTGTGATTTTTCCCTCTCAGTTTGGACAATGGAGAGCAGCAGTCTCCATCCAGGGCTAACCAGAGCTAATCTGCAGTTAAAATCTACCTAACCCTAACCCAGTTAGGCAATACAAAAGTTAACTCAAATGGCTCTTGAAAGACAGAAGCATGGCTACGCCTTTAAGTACTATTGAAAGAGAATCAAAATAATAAGAAAAGGGTCTGATGTTACCAGAGACTTGGTTCTTTTCTTTTTTTTTTGCATAATTAGGAACCTAAATCCCATGTGAACTAAGCTAATTTGAATACTATGCAACTCAGATGGTCTGAGTTGGGGTGGAGGTAGTGTAGGAAGCAACTGTCCTAACCATAGTTTAGATAGCTAGAAGATTTGGGGCGAATCCCCACAGCAAGCTTATTTCGAATTCAAAACGTTTTCAATCCTGGCAGACCCCACATCAGTTTGGCTTAACACGCTTTCCGCGTGTTAAATCGCCCCAAAGCATTGTAAATGTTAATCCTCATTTCAACAGGTCTCACTCCGGTTCGTGCGCTTGAAACGTTTTACATTTTTTACTGTGGGAACCCTTCTGTGTTAAGGGATGAGAGTTTCCCTCCCCCAATAGCTTGCTTCCAAAGCAAGCTGTAAAATCCACCGCTTAAAGCTACACTGTAGCGATCGAACCACTTCACACCTGATAACGAACTTGCCATTGAAAGTTCTGATCTTTAAAAAAGGCAAAAGAAAGGAAAGCAGCTGCCAGTTTGGGGAGATGTGTGAATGTTTGTTGCTGCTGCTGCAATGAGGAGAGGAGGGGAAAGAATTGCTGGCTGCTCGCTGCCGTTTTTCCTCCATCCAGGCAAGCAGCAGCCACCAAGCCACCCAGCTAGGCTCCGTGAAGGGGTCTGTTATGGGTGGCGCATTCACGCCAGGAGGAAGAGGACAGGGCAGCCCCAAAAAGCAGTTTTTAAAAAGCAGCCACTGGAGTCCCCCCTTGAGTCATGTAAGTCCTCAGAATCCAGATTGAACGTGATTCTGGCTGAAAGTAATGGAATCAGGCAAATTCGCGTTTGCATCCAGTTCTGTTATTTCGATTTAGGGAAACTGGATTAAGAGTCTAATGGGGATGCGGCCATGGAGTTTTTTCAGTTTGTGCCATTTAAGTTAGGATACATGGTGAGAAGGATTCACCTCCCAGGTCTTTCCCCTATTCTCCTCCTGAGCCAGTCACCTGCCCTCATCCTCCAAAGGACTCGGAAAGCTTACCGGAATGATGAACCACTGGGCACCCTGCCTCCACTATTGTGCTCCACAGAACCCAATAGCTATACTGAATATTATGTATATCAAAGTTCATAGCATTCATCAAGTGAAAAAACAGAAAGAAGGCACCATTAAGGAAACGTGTTATCTCTTGCAATTCCTACTCCATTTTAGTTTGTTTCAAGGCAGTCTATTAATAAATAATGTAAGCAGTTAAAGGATATTTGTCTGTAAACAGGGTTAGCTCACAGGGATAACTCTGAACTCTGTCTGTGTGCCATGAAGGACAATAAAGTAAGAGCCCCTCCCTAGGGAAGCCAAATATTTTAAGCATGGGGATGGGAAGGATTGGAAGATGCTTGAAGAGAAGAAGGAACCAGCAAGGACCTTCTGCTTGGGTCTTTTCAAGGCACATCCTAATCCTAATTCTGCTCAGGTCAGGTTCCTATGACCTAGCAAATTTCTCTGGGCCCTAGTGGCACGCACCATGGCCTGGTGCAAAAATCCTCATTCATGCACATATGTAGGCTTTCACAGCCAGTTTCAACCTCATTTGTAGCAGTTTTTGGATTGTTATGCTGGGTTCTTCTTCTGAAAACCTAAGCTTATCCATCTTGTGATATCCATCTTCAGAGGTCTTTGCTCTTTGCCAAGTCAAGGGTGCCTTACTAGATCTTCTTTCTTCAGTTCTCAGAAGAAGAAACCTGGAACACGGCATAGCAGCCCAAAAACTGCTACAAACGAGATCCTCATGAATCCTAATCCTTAATGTACAGAACTTAATGTTTCCATAAAATATCAAGGCATCATTGCAAAAAGAGACAGGATAGCTTCACTGTTAAAGTTTAAAAAAATGTTTATTATGTCTGGTAATAAACATCTTCCTATACTCAAAACATCTTAAATGACTGTGCATTGTTGAAAAAGAGTGACAAAGGGTCAGATTTTCTTTTTGATGCAAGGGGGTCACCACCAAGAAAGCCCTCTCCAGTTTGGTCTAGTGGTTAGGGAGCCGGACTCTTACCTGGGAATACCAAGTTCGATTCTGCCCTCCCCCATGAAGCCAGCTGGGTGACCTTGGGCTAGTCACAACTCTCTTCTGAGCTCTCACAGCCCCACCTACCTCACAGGGTGTTCTCTTGTTGGGAGAATAGAAAAGCTTTGTCAGCCGCTTTGAGTGAGAAAATGGGTGAGTAAAGCAGGGTAGAAAAGCCAACTCCTTCTTCTTCTTCTTCTCTCCAAGGCAGGACAGAGATCCCCAAGTTTCTACATTTAAAGTGTTTTGTACTTCTTTTCTTGATTCTTAGTATGTGTTTCAAAATTAATGAGGCACACACTGTCTCCTTTTGCAATAAACCACCAAAAACTGACCAATTGTTTTGGAATTATTTAAAGAGGTTTCACCTTGTTCTTTGGGACTCTAAACATCTGAGTATGCGATGTGCTGCCACAGCTTACGTGTGACTGACTGGCTACAGTGCTGGCTGATCTATATGGAGAGGTGAGAATTTGTCACCGCGCATAAGCAGAAAGATCAGACAAACATAGTGATGGATCTGTTCCTTGCCTCAATTCATCTGCTGCTATAATAAGGAGGCTCAGCTGCTTCTGAGCAGAATTCAAATTTTAAAGTTAACGAAACAGGAAAACAATAAGCAAATAAACAAGCAAATGAAAAGCAGCAAAAATGTCTTCAAACAACCACTACATGATGCAATTGCTGCAGAAGCGATATATGCATTAGCCCTGTTACGGTGTCAAAATTCTCTGAGCCATCACCATGTTCCAAGGCAGCCATGGATGGGGGCGGGGGGGGGGGGGAATGTCATGTCATTCCATCATATCCCTAATTTGCTGCAGTGCATGTATAAAACAGTTCTTACGATTTCAGAGCAACCAGGACACAAATAAGCATGCACTTTTCGTTTGATCTGTTTAGCATGAAAAGAGTTCGCTTTGGGCTAAAATCAGTCCTCTCGCTCCTTGGCACTATATGGATTCCACTGAATTCAGGCCTCTCTCTTAGGGGACACACAACATGTTTCATTTTCATTAGGCTTGGTTTCAGAACAAAATATTCTTACTTTGAAAAATAATAAAATAAAAAAATCTGGAAAAAACTATAGTATTGATAGTATAGCAGAAAGAGCCAATGAATACATTTGACTCCAATGCCTGCAGCATATATATAAGAACATAAGAGGAGACCCGCTGGTGATCATAGATATGAGGAACTGGGGTGCAGGTACAAAAGTGGGAATAGTGGCCCTTTCATTCAAAACGGAGCAGAGACCATTCCAGTCCCATTACATCTCCTTTCCCCAGGCGTGATCCACCATTCTTCATGTTACTGGCTGCGTCTGATGGATTTCAATAACGTCTAGAGGGCACTGTGTTGCTTAATACCAGTTTCTTGGTTATTGTTTACTGTAATCTCTGCTTGGAACGAAACAGCCATTATATGCTACAAATGTAAGACGTGACAAACAGGGGTGATAAACTGAAGAACACTGTGAGCTCCGAACACCAAAGGACAATCAATCAAATTAATGTGGTTAAAAAACATTAATTTGCACACTTGACATTACACCTGAAAACCCTCTCTAAAAGCTCAAGCATCCATTTGCCTCTAAATAGACTACATAGCAATTTGAGGGGAGACGTGCCCTAAATATACAATCTCTAAAGTATATTGTCAGTAATAAGAGTGTTTTACAAAGATTTATTTATTTATTTTTAAACTGGAGTGTAAAGAACTGGTGGTATAAACTTTAAAATTATGGGTAGGGATGTGCACAAATGTTCTACACATTCGAAATTTGGCTGAATTCAACTGAATGTGGACATTTGAATTCAAATGGAATGCCTACGCATTCGAATTTAAACATTTGAATGAATTTTGAGCGTTCCAAAACGTTCATTTGAATGATCTGAAACATTCAAATGTACAGACATGTATGTATTCCATACGTATCTGAACGCATTTGCGCTGATAGTACGGGACGAAAACAGGATGCATACGGGATAAAATGGGATGCGTACAAAATGCATACGGATATGTGTAACAGATACGAATGCTGTCAACACTGATATCTTCAGATTCAAACCTAACATTTGAACGAATAGATTTGAATGTATTCGATTCAGATCTGGTATTGTTGCATTTGGGTTCTAAACATTTGAATTGAACCGAATGTTTGATATTCAATTTGAATTTGAATGCAAAAACAAAACAAAACAAAACATACATACATACATACATACACATCCCTAATCCAGGGCTGGATGATATATGTGCCTTTTTGGGTAAAAAAAAATACAATTTCTGTTTGTTTTATTCTATTTCGTCTCCATGGGTGTTTACTAGACAAAACTATGCCCTTCTGCTAGGGAAGAAGAGCAGTTTTTTATTTCAATATTGTGTGGAAGTCTTTCTCTCTCTATTGATTTGATCTCATAAATAGAATTTGTGCTTTTTGATAAAATAAAACAAATTATCCCTAGGAAGCATTTTTCATTTCACCTTGAAAACTCCAAAACATCAAACAACACATCAAACAGGACTTTGCTCACATTTGCTACACAATACTCAGTAGAGCTCTACATACACAAAAGAGCTCAATACTGGCTTGTGCAACTGCAAATATTTTTTCCTAATTTACTAGGAGTGCATAGAGAGTGTGATCAAGTTAGAGGCTAGATTAAAAAAAAATCATGGATGCATAGATTTGTTCAAGATGGCTTTGAGATTTTCTGCTCTGTTTCTTTGATTGCATTTACAAGTGTCACAAGATGACATTAGCTTGAGAACATCCTGGCAGTGGGATTGTCTGTTGTCACCACGGGCACGTACACTGCTAAGTTGGGAGAGATCATCATACCAGAAGATCCCAATACCAGGATGTGTGGGCACAAGATCTCTTTTAGGAGGCCTTATAATGTCCTCAGATTGGGAGTTATGCATATCTCAATCTAAATGTCATTGCCAGAATCCAGAATCCTGAGCCAGTTCGGTCAAGTGGTTAGGGAACAAGACTCTCATCTGGGAATACTGGGTTTGGTTCCCCCATGAAGCCAGCTGGGTGACCTTGGCCTAGTCACAACTCTCTTCTGAGCTCTCACAGCCCTACCTACCTCACAGGGTGTTCTGTTGTGGGGAGAAGAATAGAAAGCTTTGTCAGCTGCTTTGAGTCTCCTTAAATGGGTGAGCAAAGTGGGGCAAAAAAGCTTCCTCCTCCCCCTCCTCCTCCTTCCCCCTATTCTCTTGGGGGGAAGACCACACCACACCAGCTCCATTATGTGTAGATACAGTCTACGCAAATGCGTACAACCTACAACTACAGCTAGTTCCCATTGTAAAACAGTGCCGCCAAATCCTATTGCTCTGTCTGTATCCACACCCTTTCTGCACTTACCTTTAGTTCAGACTAAGGGACCACAAAGTCTACTACTGGGCCTTATGGTCTGGACATTAGTGCTGACCTTTGGAGCCCCATCCCCTGTTGAAATCTTCCTTAGACAGAAGGTAGTCCCAACCAGGGACGCCATCCTTTGGTACACTTCCAAGATCAGGACTAGTGGGTAGGGATGTGCATGAATATTCGCAATATACGTTATTTGTACAAATTTGTATGAATTCAGGCATTCATATATGTATCGAATATTATGCCATTCCTACACTGACATTCATATTCACATGAATGTTTCAGAACATTCATACAAAGCTTCGGAACTTTTGTGAAACAGGGAGACGGGAAAGTGGCTGCACCAGTCACATCTGCAACGGATCCAGAATGAATTCAACATGGTTTGAGAGTGGATTCAAAGTGGATTCAGGGCAGATTTGAAGCTTTCAGGGCAAATATATTACGAGATATGTATCAGATACATATTACATACATATCAGATACATATGCATGCATATCTGATATTCGTATGAATTTGTATGAATACATTTGTATCAAATAGAATCCTACCACATTAGAAGGGGATTTATTACAAATGAATACGAACTTTCTTACATTCAATTCCATATGAAGTGAATGAAAAGAACCCCTTTCATGCACGTTCTTAGTAGCGGGGGACCCATTTTTGGTGGGCTGTGATTTTCCACCTGGCAGCGGGTTGTTTTTGCAAATGAATAGGAAATACTTCCACAGTGTGTCAAAAGGAGGTGCTGCCAGCTGCCAATGCTGAGATGTAGTGATGTTAAAAAGTTGTTGAAGGCTAGTGCAGAATGACGGGCGGCGAGGATAGCAAGGATACGATGTGGGGAGTAAATAACTGCCCCCCTTTTTAGATTGGCTTTCTTTCACAAGGATCAACTGCCATAGTTCCTTATTATTGATGTCTAGTTAGACTTGATATTAGGCACATATGAGCCTCACTGCTTTGCAGGACTGCAGGACTGTAGAGCAATCTTCTCTGCAAAGGTCACAGTAAACTGTCTACTGGGTAAATTGGCTTGCTCATGCACACCATATATTCATTGCTATTATTAACATGTTGTTGTTGAAACTATATGCATTGCTGTACTTACCGATGGTAATCTGGATCAGCTGGTCTGAATCAGGCAATGCTCTGTCCTGTATCAGCCTCTGTGCCACCCCGAAGCTTGCGTAAGCATCAGAGACAGCCCCAATAGCCAGGAACAAAAGTTCCCGGTCTCAGAGCCTCAAGGAAACCTATTTAAGCAACCCAACAAGATGTCCCACCAAAATGGGTCCTCCATGGCCCTGTTTAATAAGGACTTTAAGAAGTATTCTGGATTTAATTTGTACTGGGAGGCCATTTTGCACTTCTAATCCAAATTATATTTTATCTGGTGCAGATGGAATGTACTAGTAGGGAAGAGGACCACTCTTGTCTTCACTAGAGTGTGCATAAAACAGGTCCTAGAGAGGACCACAGTGTGGACAGTGGTAAGTGTGGAAAGACCCTACATTTTCAAGGCTGTTGGAGAGAGTCTACCAAACATAGGTTTTTCAATGACCTTCTCAAAACATTTTAATAGACATTAAGAATTCTAGCTTGTGGTTCATAGTAATTGTAATTTAAAGCCTGCTTATTTGTCATTATTTTCAGAAGAGGGCCAATTTTCATTATGGCTGAATATTTTCATGGGTAGGCGAAGAGTTGAACAATATACTGTAGTGAAACAGAAAGTTGTTATCTTTAGGGCAAAAAGTGTCCATGCATATACAGTATACTACTCAGAAAGATTAGTTCCATTCAGCAGGAATACACATTAAAAAGAGCAGCTCAAATGTGTTAGCATGTGGACTCTGGTGTTCCCATTCTACATCTAATCCACATTAAAAGACAGGGAATTCATTTTGAAAGTGTATTTTTCTAGCCTTTAAAGCAGATTTAAAGCAATTTGCAAATTTCTGCACAGAGTCAAAAGTATGGACATCCGAACATTAAAATGGATCGAACAATGCTTCTGGCTTGTGAATTTTTCACTGAATTTTATGGTTGAAGATAGACTTTTGCAATGGGAAAAAGGCACAAAAATGTTTGCCTGCAGATGTGGAAGTCTGAAAATTCAAACAAGTGATGCGATGAAGAAAACAAATTTTTCTTCATTTCAATTGTGAACTGAACATGAATTTTTCATTAGCGCATATCCCTATAAGGTGCTAGTATATGGAAATTACCACTTCAAAGCTGCCTTTTAGACGCATTTATTGTTTTTACTGTGTGTGGTTGCAGCCTTGGTGAAAGGTTGTGACAAGGAGAAAATGAAGAACGAAAAGCTGATTGAAGATGGCTCTTAACTCAAAGACACCTGACCACAGTCTTTTAAATATGCTGAAAATTTTGTTAGCTTCCATTTTCCCATTTTAACCTAACCATGGAGAAAGAAGGCAAAAATCCCCACAAAATTAAATTTTAATATCTTTAAAAACACACATCTTGCCTCACTGAACATAGAAGGCAGCTTAGACTCTACGACTAATGCACCATCAACAAAAACAGCTGGAATCTAGTGCTGTACCTTATGGTACCTTTTGCTCATTCTTTGTCAATTAATGAAAACAAATTGCATTAGAAAATTATCAAGGGGGTAGAGATGTTTTGCTACTGTCGTTATATGTGATTTTTACACAGTTTCTGCTCTGCTTACCTTACTTTCAAGGTTATTGTGTCAGGATCTGATAATGTTTCTTTTCTTATGTTCCCCAAATAATCTGTTTCATCCATTGTCTGAAGCCTTCCTAGTTATTATTTATTAAGAACATTTTTTGTGCCACTTTGCATTAAAAAATAGCCCTGAAGCAGTTTTCGATTAAAGATAGGCAACATGGCTAGTTTATTAATATATATATATATATAATTAAAAACTGTGGGTGGAAAAAGGAAACCCATGCACACTAGTAATGATGTCCTTCTTGCTTGAACCTCCCATGAAATCAGCAGCACATGAAAATCCTTTTGTGTCCATCATTCACACCTTGTTATCATTAAATGTCTGTTATAAAGAAATGAGAAAGATGTATTGGGAAGCAATTATTCCTTCCCACCCCAATAAAGTTTTTTTTTAAATGGTGTTTCCTCAAAAACAAAACAAAGCAAAATCATTGAGGATGCCAGCTTCAGGGATTGCATATGCAGCTGTGCTGAGAGCCCTTTTGCTTTAATCAAAGACAAAAATGTTACTAGGTATATAAAAGAAGTCACACAAGTTATTTTGGCTTCTTTGTTATATAGACAGCTTTCACATCTGTTTTAATCATCTTACCAGAGCTCTGCTAGTGCTCTTGACAGCCCCTATACCCACCTGATAGTTGCTCAGCTGACTGCAAGGCAGCTGTCAGGCGATTGTATGGGGTAAATCAAGCCCTTACCTGAGAGATTAAGCGCTCAGGCAAGGGGTGGTGGTAGAGAAAACAGTGGCATCCCAATGCAGGGATTTACTGTTGTTTTCACAGGGACGGGCGGGTTCGCCTTGAACCCACCCTGTCCTCCATTGCCATGGGGACTCCTGAATGTGAATTAATATTCAAATTAAGGCTCCCCGGAATCTGCCACGAGGCAGTGGCAGCCCCTCGGGGATGCAGGCTTTGTGAAACAAAGCAAAACAAAAGACAACAATAAAATAAAGCCCTTTCCACAACAGAGCTTTTAACATGCAACTATTTACCTGATGATTAGAGCTTGAATAAAAATAACTATATTTGAGGCTCAGCACTTTTTACACTTTACCCAATTCATCATTCCATGAGAAGCACATTATAAATATTGAGGTTTACTATTAATATTCTCCACAGCTGCGTGACATTAGTCAAATCCAAAAAAAGTGGAGGAAATAAGCACAAGGAATGATTCATATAAGTAAAAACAAACAAGAGGCCTTCTCTTAAAAATCATTACTGTGTATCAAAAGGATGATTTCTCTCCTGCATCTTGAAATATGATTTTCTAAAACTTTTACTTTTGATGCTGGGTTCCAAGGCAGTTACATCTAACCTGCACAAAAATTAAGAAAACTGTTATTTGTAAACTATAGATAACCGAACTCAACTAAGGTCTCAGGGTGGGTAACAACATATTAAAATAATAACAGCATATATTAAAACAACAGTGGTTGCAAGTGGGAAGGAAAAGCGTGTCCCCATTTAACTGAAGGGCAGGGCAAAGAGTTTGCATCCCTAACTGTGGTCCTTCCATGCCAATGGTGACTCATGAAACCAAGTGAGTTGTACAGCAGGGGTAGGAGAGACCCTGGAACCATACCCTTGATTTAGCTGGCATCCATCTTCACTGCCTTCCTGAACATATACAGTGAAGGAGCCTGACGTGCCTCAAGGGGGAGGCTATTCATAGCCTGAGAAGGCCCTCCCCCAGGTGCCCACACATTTTGCTGCTGAGGGTGTTGGGACACCCAGGAGGGCCTCTCCTCCAGATCTTAAGGCACGGGCAGGTTGATAGGGGAGAAGGCGTTCCCTTAGATACTTAGGGCCTTATAAGGCAAAGTTAACATTTTGCTGCTGAGGTAGTTGAGACAACCAGGAAGGCCTCCCCTCCAGATCTTAAAGCACGGGCAGGTCGATATGTGATACATGTGACATTCCCAAGATAGTCCTGTGGGAATTATGGATGGTAAACAATGTCTAGAGGCACCCTAAGAATGCCTTTAGTAGTTCTGTGTAAATTTCTGTACAGGTAGCTTAGCATGAAAATTACTCATAAACCATGTCCCACCATGGCAGAAGGTAAGAGAACTCCACTGAATGCCAGTGAGAATCCCCTCATTTCTCTTCAGAAAAGTAGGAAGACTCATAATTTTGAACGTCATCACTAAAATGAAATAAAACAAAATGTTAGCCCCCTACTTTCCTTAAAAAATGAAAGAAAGAAAGAAAACCTTAACTGAAGCAAAGTACTCTTTGGTCCCCTGCTGCATCGTACAAAAGAATCTCAGAGACATTACTGCTTGCTGCTGTGGTGTTTGAATAGGGTTTATCCTGCTCGCAACCTTTAGCTAATAATGAAAAAATCAATGTACTCTCCAACTTGTTATAATGTGTGCATTTTACATTGCCAAGGGTTTAATAATGCACAGTAGGTATTAAAGGCAGGCTGAGCACATCTTGTTTATCCTCTTTCAGACTTCTAATTTGTTAAAAACAAAACACTAAATCTGAATAACGGGTTTCCCTTTAATTTGGCACATTAAATGGGATGTTTTAAGGATGAGCAAGTTAACAATGATAAGCGTCCCTAACTGTGGTCCTTCCATGCCAATGGTGACTCATGAAACCAAGTGGGTTGTACAGCAGGGGTAGGAGAGACCCTGGAACCATACCCTTGATTTAGCTGGCATCCATTTTGTTTCATAGCGGATGGCATAGGTATAGTCCAGAGACATTTTCACACTACCCTTTCCCGCAGAACGGGAAGGAACACCTGGCTTGCCCGATGGGACCCTTCCTTCTCTGGAGCAACCGCATAAAAGCAGGGAGAGGGAAGATGCTGAGCAACACCTGGCTTGTCCGACGGGACCCTTCCTTCTCTGGAGCAATTGGATAAAAGCAGGGAGAGGGAAGATGCTGAACACCATCTGGGAGCTGCCTGTTGGGCTCGTCCCTCCCTGCAACTACCTAGGAGCGGCAGGCGACAAGGAGAGTGCTCTGCCTGACAGGGCTCTCCCCTCCTTAGTATTGAAAGGTGGTGTGCATGAGAGTACGTGTGTCTTTTTAAAAATAATACTGTTTTTAAATTCTTCTCACTGTTTAATGTTGTTTCAAACCTTGGGTGTGTGTGCATGTGTGGCTGTATGTGTGACTAGCTAGCCTTCAGCTAGCTTTTTTTTTTTTAAACTGCTATATAATGTTTTATTATAATATGCCATATATTTTTGACATGTAAACTGCCTTGGGGAAAAATTGTCTTTGATTTAAGTTATTGATTATATTTGCTGTATTTTTGATGTAATGTTTGTATTTTTGCTTTGTATTTTGTTTCCATTTGTTGTGAACCGCCTTGAGCAAAAGTCTCTTTTGGAAAGACGGTATATAAATAAAAAAATGGAAATGGAAATGGAAATGGAACACAATTACCCAACATTGACTAGCACTCACACTTGAGTGCTAGTCAACTTCACCCGTTCCCTCCCCCTGGGATTAGATACTCACCCTATTCAGTCCGGGGGCCCGGTCCTCTTCTGGGTGCCGCCATTTTGACAGCGTGCCTCCGCAACAGTGCATGCATCAGCACTGTCACCTTGATGACGCAGACACTCTGCACTCGCACAGTTGTGCCTATGGTTGTCTGAGGTGCCAGCGCATTTGTGTGGCACCTCAAACAACCCTGGAACACCAGCAACAGCGAATGGTCACACCACTGGATGCTTCAGGTAAGTGTTAGGTAAACACTGGTAAATGAAATAGTGCTCAACCCCTAATCAAGGATTAGGGCTCTTCTGGAGAGGGAGGGCAGGTTTGTAGGCTATAACAGCCTACTCAGTGTGCTTATACTCTTCCCCAGAGGTGAACTAATTATGCACTAGAGGCCATAGTGTGAAAAGGCCTCAGGTTAGTTGACTGAAAATCCAAAACTTCAATGTCACAGAAAACACTACCTCTAGGTTTCCAAAAATACCTATTTCTTACTCCCACTGGGTCACTCTTCACGTTACTGTTCCTGATCAAAATACCTGGAGGCAAGCCAAATGCAGGGAAAATACAAAGGGAAGTAGGAAGGCACTTGGCTGATAGCCGACTATTTCAACCAGGAACAGTAATAATATGAAAAACCACCAGATGGAGGTAAGAAGCTAGGATTGGCTCCTGCAGTCTGGCAAAAGGGGTGACAGGCAATTGAGGGATCTAAGAAAGATCCCTCAATTTCTTCTTGCCATCTGGGTGCACCCTGAATGGCTTTAAAATAACTGTAGAAGATTTACTGGGAATTAATTGAAAACGGCTATATTGCAGAATGATTTTCAGACTGACCAGCTTCAGCCCACTCTGTTTTGTACTTTGTAAAGATCAAGATAAAACCACGGGGCATCCAGCATACTATTCTGAAACCAGCAATGCTAGTTGTGTCAGAATATCTCTACACCATTCTCAGAATTTTCTAAACCATCTGGAATTCAGTGCACATAACATGCTCCAAAATGAATATGATAGTTGAAAGCATGAATGGTCCAGCATGTGGCAGTACTAGATTACTCTCCCAATAACCAGGTTTTGCTTGCCCACTTTTTTTAAAAAAATCTATTACTCAACCCAATTATATGTTGCCATAAATAAAAGACAAGGGCCTCACACACCCATTCTGTCTCCCTACTCCGCACAGGGGATTCCTCTAAGGTTGCTTAATAAAGGCTACGCAAGAGGTGCCTGATCATCTTACCAGCTGGTTCCTTTTCCTTCTATTCTCTGCAGCCACTTCTCCAACTCCTCGACTATCTGAGTGTTCCTGCAGCCTGCTTGCTAGTTTGCAGTCAAAGCGAGGAAGTACACCAAGAAAGAGAATTGCTCTCCACCACGTTATTTTAAAAGATCTTTGGTACTCACTTAGGCTGCTTTCACGTGTAGAAAAAAAAAAATCTGCTCCAGAGTAGAGATGTGACATTCTATTCCAAATGAATCAAATACCTGAAGAGCCAGTTCAATTTGCATCTTTTAAATTCAAATTTAACAAGATTTGCTTCGTATTTACCAAATTCAAATCTATTCTTTTGAATTTTTTATTCGAAACTGCACATAGGAATGTCGACAACATTCATATGTGCCCGTGCGCCTCTTCCCCACATCTGTACACATCCGTACATGTCCGTACGCATCCTGTAGTTATCCCATATACAATCCATTTTCATCCCACATGGATCCGTACAAATGCGTACGGATGCAGGAAAGATGTGGATCTTCAAGTAAGCATTGTGTACATGTAAGAAAGTCTGGATAATTCGAACAAATAGATCCGGAATTCAAAATTCGATTTGAACATTTACATTCAAATTTCAGGACATTCTATTCGTGTTTGAATGTTGAAATTTGGCACATTCGATCGGATTTCAAATGCCTACGAATGTTTGTCCACAACCCTACTCCAGAGTGCATTAGAGAGGGTGATTCAGACGGTAAACCATCTCTAAGCCATCTCTGTGGGTTTTCCCACACTACTTCACTGTGATCTATCACAGTCGGTCTAGACCGGTGATGGCCAACCTATGACACGCGTGTCACAGGTGACACGCCAAGCCCTTTTGGGTGACACACATGGCCACCCTGGCACCTGGGCGTGTAGTGCTTGCTTGTTCTTGAAGTGTACAAAATACCAACTTTCAGCTGAAGATTAAGCAACAAAAGTCACTAACGTAAAGAATTATTTGTTTTTGCTTTTAATAAAATACATATATCAAAAATATAACTTTTTTACTAGAGCTACAAATATCACAAAATTATGGATATTTCTAGATGTGACGCAGCACCTGAGTTAAGCTAGGTTTTCTTGCGAATTTTGACACACCGAGCTCAAAAGGTTCGCCATCACTGGTCTAGACTAATGAGCCCCACTAGTCTGAACCACAACAAGGCATGGTCTAGAACAGCACTGTCTGCATGATGGTCCAGAGCAGCTCCCACACGGGCTCCAAATGGAAATGCCACGTAGCAGCAGCAGAAGAGTTGACTTTTATACCCACTTTTCTCACCTTTTAAGGAGTCCCTAAGTGGCAGACAAACCTTCTGCTCCTCTCCCCATAGCAAATTGCCTGGGAGGTGAGTGAAGCTGTGAGAGCTCAGAAAAAGAGCCATGACTAGCCCAAGGCCACCCAGCTGCCTTTGTGGAGGAGCGCAGGATCAAACTGGGAGACTACCAAATAAGAATCCAACACTGTAACCACAAGACCAAACGGTCTCAAAGTGGATTTTGCCCTCATTTGCCTCTCCCACTGCTATGCAGAGAGAGAGCAGCAACTTGGACAGATTACTGAGGCGACTTCTGCCCAGTATGATTTAGCATTAAAAGGAAAACTGGTTAATTGCTGGGACTATTTCTGATCTGACGTAAAGTCATTTACAAGTGAAAACAATGAAGCTGCAAAACCTTTGTTCTGTAGTTTCAAAGCTTCAGATTCTGGGAGATGTCTGACTATGTCCGTGATGTACTTTCTGCCTCTGGGTGGGACAGCCCTTCTGCTGGCCATCTGGATGCTGTGTTCCTCTAGAAGATCCCCGAGGTGTCCCTGACTGGTCCATGCTGCAACTGCTAGATTTCTAATCTAAAAGCGAGGGGGAGTCATGACAACCTTAGATGTTCCTGTGGAAACTGCATCCACATGCATTTTAATAAGTGACTCAAAAGGGGCTTAGAAATGGTAGCATGTACTGTACGTTCTTGCCTAACCTCCAGTACATATTAAAGGCAGGGGTGGCCCACGGCGTACCAATTTGGGTGTTCACTGGCACAGGCTGGGTGAACATTAGCCATGGAGGCATGTGCTATTCCTCAGCATGCCAAAGCAAGGCCTTACTGAGAAGCAGGGCATGTTTTCATGGGCAGCCCTTGCCCAGCCTATGCCTACATCCATTCACATCAAAAGCCACAGTCTGCCACTAATTAAGGGTCTGAAAATACACTTTGGAAGTGCCGCTACTGTGGATCAGAAGTGGAAAGAGAGCATCTGTATGTGGCAGTTATGTCTAAACTGCTTTCAACTGACTTTTTTCTTTCTTTTTTTACTGTGTTTGGAAGCATACTAAGGGTGCATCTCCATAGACATTTAAATCCAAATTGAATCCAAATTAGGTAACTGGGGTCACCATTTACTTATGTAAAAATTCAAACTCTGTATCCAGCATCCCCATTCAATTTCTTATTCCTGGATTTTATGAGGACTGTCCTACAGAAATCTGGAGCAAAAAAAGTACTGATGAAAACTTTTTTTCCTTTTTTTGAGCCGAGTCTGCTCCCCCCCCCCCCAGTGGGAACAGTACCAGGCTATTTGGGGTGGAGGTCTAGTTTTCTGGGCAACGCCAGCCAGCTGTGGGTGGGATTTCACAGATGCAAAGCTCCCATGCCCACAAGGTTAGAGCCCTGATTGAAAAAGACAAAGGGGGGAGAGCTTCATTTTGCTTTTAAAACCTTTTTGCCAGATACATATGTATTTTTTTCTGATGATTGTAACCAGGTACTAGAAATGTAGCTTCATTCCAGTAGCTGATAACAATCATCAGAAAGATACATATCAGCAAAAAGGGTTTAAAGGGAAAGCACAAGCAGCTCAGCCCCTTTTTCCAGTTGTGCTCTGCTCCTGCACTGATGTACTTGAGCACACATTTCCCGGTAATGTCAATGGCTGCTTTGATCGGAGGCAGGTCTAGAATTTTTTTTAAAGCACCAGCCTTTAACTAAAGCTCTCTGGCTTCAGCTCAAAGGGAATGAGAAGGAGAAAATGTTGCTGCCTTGATTGCAGGCAGGGTTTGTACTGGGAAGAATCTAAAAGTCCTGTTCTGAGCGGAGACGTCTATATTCAGATTAATTGTCAGGCACTCTATTCGGATTAAAATAGTCCAAATAGGACTAAAAAAATATAGTCCAAACAGGACTAAAACTAAACTAAAAAAGCTTAGTGGAAATGCGACCTAAGTTGCACTGTCTTCAGCTACTGCTGTTCTGCCATTTTTCCTTACTTCCTTTACAAATTAAGTGGGTTTTCTCCACTTAAACTTTCATAGACTATTGTAAAAGGAAGATTTGTATCTTTCATATAGGCATTCAAAGACGTTCAGGAAGACCAAATTCAACTGGCTCCTAAAAACCTTTCCATATCTTTCCATTCCCAAGGATATTTACCCTCACTCTGAGAGAGAGAGGGAGAGAGGGAGGGAGAGAGTCTCATCTCCTTCCCTCTGCCCTCAGGGAAGTGCCCTTACCAGATCTTGCATGTGACTAAATATGCTTGCAGGGATACAGAGCAAGTGGGATACATAGCACTGAGAGCTGCTTGCCTTTAAAACATTTTTGCTGGAAACATTTGCATCTTTTATGATGTTTGTTATCAGAAAGATATACTTTAGAAGCAAAAAACGCTTTGCAAATATACATTTATCATGCTGTGCTCACTCCTTTGCTGATCTGCTTGAGTGCACAGTTCCCAGTAATGTCAAAAGGGAGAGGTGTGAAAGGAAAAAGTACTCGTGCTTAGAATTTTTTTTAAAAAAACTGCTAGCTTTTAATTTAAGCTCTCCGGCTTCAGCGAGAGTGAAGGGGAAGGTTTTGCTGCTTTTATTGAAGGCTGGTTTTGCAAGGGATGGAGGGGATTTAAAAGTCCTGTTATGCATGGGGATGGCTATATTTGGATTAATTGACAGGCATTCTATTCAGATTAAAAATAGTCCCAAAATATAGTCCAAACAAGACTAAATCAGGACTAAAAAAGCTACATGGGGAGGCACCCATAGTCTGTTATAGGAAAAATATATGGAAACAAAATAGTCCAGGTGAGTTTATCCACTATTTTGGGAAAATAAATGGAAACAAAATAGTCCAGGTGAGTTTATCCACTATCTTGGTAACCAGGCTCAATAACAGTAGAACCAATGATGTGTAGTTCAGTTACATAACCCTCTTGTGATATTCTTGTGCTCAGTCTTTTACAAATAGCAGTGTTGTTTAAGAAGATGGCTTTTTATTTTGCTCTACTAGCTCTACATGGCTGACCTTTTGTTTGAACCTGGTTGAATAAATTGCATAATTCTATCAGTGTCTATAAATCCAGCTGCTTAGCAACATCAGCAACAATAGTTTTAGCTGAGCAATATGAGGCAAATGATGATACAAACTTCGCTCATGTTAAGGCTATCTGGAGAAAGCCTTCATCGTCTACTTTGTATTAATGAGCAGAGGGAAATGCGGAAGAAGAAGAAGAAGAAGGGGACTCAAAGTGGCTGGCAAAGCTTTTCTATTCTTCTCCCCACAACAGAACATCATGTGAGGTAGGTGGGGCTGTGAGAGCTCAGAAGAGAGCTGTGACCAGTCCAAGGTCACCCAACTGGCTTTGTGGGGGAGTGTGGAATCAAACCCAGTATTCCCAGATAAGAAGAAGAAAAGTTGGTTTTTCTACCCCACTTTTCTCACCCATTTAAGGGGACTCAAAACAGCTGACAAAGCTTTCTGTTCTTCTCCCCACAACAGAACACCCTGTGAGGTAGGTGGGGCTGTGAGAGCTCAGAAGAGAGCTGTGAATGGCCCAAGGTCACCCAGCTGGCTTCATGGGGCAGGGCGGAATCGAACCCAGTATTCCCAGATAAGAGTCCAGCTCCCTAACCACTAGACCAAACTGGTTCAGCCTAAAAAGGGGGTTAGGTTGAATGAGCTGATAAAATCAACAGAAGTGTTGATATTATTATTTTGAGTTGTTTGGTTTCATCCTAATTTCTTTACAGTAGCAGACAATAAAGTTTAATCCAGGCCTTTTTTTTTATGAGTTCTCTTTGCGGGGGCAGGGGAGATGAAGACAAAATAAAAATGAATCTATAAATATGGAAATAAAATATCCAAAGGAAAAGAGCACCAAATCTTTAAATCTAGAGTATCAAGATAGCTGAACAGTATGTGTACTTGGAAAAAAAAAAGACTTCCATACTTGTATTTGGCTGACCAATAATCATGATAAGTCCCTGTGCTTCTATACTCACACTTAAAATATGCAGTAAGGAATATCTAATTGTAGAAATTCTTGATTTGTGAGCTTAATACCCAGAACAATGTTCTTTCTTTAAAAAGGAGAGGGCAGAGAAAAAAAAAACATAAGCAGTTATGCAGAGAAATTAAAAAGTCCCCAAAACAATTCACCTGTTAAAACAAAACAACAACAACAAAAAAAAACCTAATGAGAAGTGTATTTCATAATAGGGCCCAAAGCACATTAAAGAATTACTCATGTTCTGTGGCTGAGATCAAAATGACACAATGCACCACGGTTGCTTCCTTTCACAGCAATTTAATTGACTGATTTCCACTAAAAATTCTCTGAATGCAGACAATAGCTTCATGTTGTGTTTTTAGAGTAGTGCTACTCAGGATTCGAGGGGAGCTTATGCAATGTGTACAACAGGGGATGGGTAATCAGGACAAAAACTGAGCAAACCCTGCTGGATGTGATTAATGTGGGTTACACATTAAAAAAGCCTGTTGAGAGTCGTCAGTAGTGCCTGGCAGAGGAGGAAATACAAGCTTGGTCACTTAAAAGTCTGTTTTCATTAAAAACCACTTTATTTTTAAACAGAAGGGCCACTAAAAAGCACGACATGGTTTTAGCCACTCTAGCATCACGGAATAATATACAGGAACAGGAGGGGGAAAAGAGAACCGCTTCTTGTTTCTGTTCCACCTACAAACAGTTCTGTTCAGATGCGTTATTTAAAGGCGAGAAGCAGAGCAGCCAAATCAAGATGTTAAGGCTTCAACATTTTGCTTTAGTCTCAATTACAGAATATAAATAAGGGGATCTTAACATGTAGTGCTTAAGCTCCACTATCCCCTTGTAGAAAAGCCCAAGTCAGCGTTTTCCAGCAGAATCTCCTTTAAGGATTTAGTGAAGCACACGGCAAGTATCAATATTCCCTGTGCAAACTCACATCTTTGTTCTGCTCTGTCTTGCTCACTCTGTCTCTTTGAATTTCCTATAAAAGCTAAATTAGGTCTCAGGGGCACTGCCACACTAAACAAGGATCTCTTCTCGTCCATTGTGATGGAAGTAAATGTACTCTGGAGGGAGATGTACATGAAGGAAAGGGTAAAGTGTCTCCACTACTTTCCCAATCTTTATAGCATATTGCTTCACTGTCTTTGCAAAAAGAAGAAAACTCTTTTCTGTGTATCTCCAACAAACAGAGTTTGCAACACTGTACCAAATGGTGAGAATTTACTGTATTAAGCTGGAAGCTTTCCCAAGCAAATGCATAAAATATTGTCAATAATTCCAACACTTGCACACTCATTTTCCACACTCATTTTCTTCCTGTTTTCCTTTATTGCTAAATGTCAGTCTCAAAAACCGAAGACTAGTAAGAATATCATTGTACAAGCCATTCACAGGGACAACAGCATTGGCTTAGAATAAACAGGTCCATCCTAAAATTTAAACCAGACTTTAGTCTGGAAATATTTGATACAAGGCAATACCTGTACAACAACAATTAAAGTGGAGGATTGGATGGAGAGGGGTTTTGTTGGATTTTTGCTACATGTATTAACAGAGGGACATTTTGAGTTGCAGAGTACAATATGATATAGGCCATCACTTTAATGTATTTTGCTCAGGCCACTTAAATGAGTGTCATGAACTCGGCATTTTTATTGCTAGCTTAAGGTAAATGAATTGGATTAGTCATTAGTTTATCCCCAATGGCTACATGAAGCCAAATGCAGGCAACTGCCTGAGGCAGTTATGGACCATGTGCCACCTGCTTTAACAGCACATGAGCCATCACACCAGTAACAATGACATACGATGGAGCTTCTCTAGAATTCAACAGAAAAATCTGTCCCAAAAGAAACCACAGACTTCACAACACATTTTGTCTGCAATCCCGTTCTGGATTTTGGTCCCTCTCGACAGTGGGTATGAGGAAGCAGTTATACATCTGATATTCTTGGGGGGCATCCCTGATCAAAAGCAAGGGTATCTGGAGAAGATGGAAACGAGAAGTTGCATGCACACCCAGGAAGGAAGGTACACACACCCCATATGTGGTCCCCAGGTTTTCATCTCTAATCCACCATCTCTAGCCTAGAATATTCATGGGTAGGAGGGCAGACTGTCCTGTGAACAATCCTATCTCAGACCAACTCTGCGATAACTTTGTTTTATTTTTCACTGTGTGTGAATGTTTACTTAATTATTCCTGACATGTATATCCTCCCTTTACTCCTAAGCAGAATGGCCATAAAGCAGTGCCAGACATTCTGCTTTCATTAAGAAGGCCTTAGAAGTTTCTTGGCATCTCCTCAGTAGTAGAGAGTCCCAATGCAGAAAACTGCACTGACCAGCAGTCAAGTTCAACATGAAGACATTTTTACCTCACCTTGTCATTCCCCTGATAAGCACAAAACACTTTGCGCGGTTCTGTCTCCTTCATCGTTACAGCCTAACAAGTCTATGAAGTACATTCTCTTGTGTGGCACAGTTTTGCTCCAAGGTCAACTGAGCTTCATGTTTAGAAATTTGAGTTTTTAGACCTGATTTTCCAGGTTCACACTGAGTACTTGCACCACAATAACTTCACTTGCTCAATACTTATTATTACAATTTTCCAATCTCTGAAGAAATTGATGTAATTACTAACAGGCAAACTCCTTAGTATGAATCCTAAGTGTTTATTAAATGAGGTTCATGAAACGCACAGAAATCCAAGGCCAAGAGTACAGCTTGCTCTCACTGCTCCCTTCATTGTTGTTTTGACCTCACTGCCCTCTCAGACTTACCCTACAAAGAGAGAGGAATGCTTATAGTAAAAGAAGTCCATTGTCTTCCACTTCCAGACAATACTGGGGATTTCTCGGAGGTCTCAAATGCTTTACAGTTACCCTTGTGAAGCTAACAAATGAAAGTTTACTTTCTGTTTTGGGTCACTCACTAATGTTAATTATGCAAGTTGCTAAGTCCAATATTACCTAGGTGTGCATTTCAGAGATCTAGAGGTTGTTCATAATGGACTTGGGGTGAGGAGAGAGCAGGTTCCTCAATCAATCACTGCAGCACCTTAGCCCAGTTCAGAAATTTTGACTCTTTTATTTTTGGCAGCTAAGAGCCTGGTTACAATTAAGGGCACGTCACATAATTGTCTTTTTCAGAGCAAACAGCATGTGGAAGACAGATGGCTGCACATGGACTTTGCCCTCCATTTATCCCACTGGCATACAGAAGACATATTTGGCCAACTTCTACTGGATAGACGCAACACAACTTCTCCTTGTTCCTCAGGACAGACTTATACCTCTCCCATCACCTGCAGTTTCTCACTGCCACCTTGTACCTTGTACAATTTGTGAGCAAACTCGGAACAGATACTGCAAATGAGCTCTAACAAGATTAGACTTTTAATATTTGATACATAAGAGCTATTTACAGTATTTGATAACTATGGTTGTACGATCTGGGTGTATTCTCAGGCAATAAAAAATCTGCTTTTTGGTTCAGCAGGATAATACAACCAAACACAGCACTAAACAAATATAGCACTTGATGGATTGTATCCTATGTTAGTCCTGTAAATGAATGCCGAAATTGAACTCGCATCCAAAAATTTGTAATTCAAAGTCTGAGGGTTGCTACCTAGCATTACAAAAGTAAACATTTGCGGTTTCCACTAGATTTTCTTTTCCTCACCCTGAATTTATTGTGACCCTTTCCAAATTTGTTCTGGGTGCAACTCATAGGGCAAGTCTGGAGATACCTGAGAGGTATTCATTTAAAGCACATTTATATACATGAACCTTTCTCAGGCTTTGTCCGCATGCAGGCTGGTCGCTTCGCTTGTGACACATGTCATAAAAATCCACGTTGTAACCCTCAATAAAGCGTCCCCATGTGGTTTGGGGCAACGCGGATTCAAATCGTACATGCCTGTCCCCATACAAGTTGCAACGTGAACCCACATCTCCTCACCCACCCTCTCCCCTGATAGGAAGCCGGATTGACGTCACCATAACCCATCCCCCCTGCTGCAGCGATGACAGGCAAACACCTCAGTTGCACCTCCACGAACACAATACAACACAAGATCATTCCTGTCCTTGGCTGCCACAGTTAAAAGCATAACCAAAAGTTAATTAAAAGCATAACTAAAAGCAGATCATTCCTTTCCTTGGCTGCCACAAGTTAGCGGAGGTGTGCACATCCGCATGACAGCAGGCACCTCCCCCCCCCCCACTCGCAACTGGCTCAAAATTTTCTCCCAATTCAGGCCCCAGACTTGCTATCATGGAGGGGGGTGTGTGTAATAACTGTAGCTGTTTATTTAAAGAAATCCCCAAGCAGCTGCTGATTGCAACACGCACGGCATGGACAGGGAGCAGAGGTGAAACCCTGCCTGCTAATACTGCGGCTGCCAAGCTCTGCCCCAAATAACCCGGGAGCATCCACATGACCCCAGGACAATATGTGCTAGCCCCCTTTTTCGCAATGAGTACACTTGCAAAGTGTGTGTGTGGGGGGGGGGGGTTACATGTATTGTCTTGCTTGCAGTCTGTATTAGGGCTTTGCATGGAGACGCTCCCGAGGCAGTCTTGGAATATTTTCAGCATGGGGATGCCCCCTCATTTAATTAAAAGTCCTGTGGTTTACAACAGTCTCGCTAAGCATATTTTTTACTCATATTACATATATTCTAAGCTTCATAGAATTTGCAAAAACGGCAAAATTATGTAATTAAAAAAACATTTGTGATCTTAAAGTAAAAATGCATGGTTGTGTAAGCAATAAATCAGTGCATGAGTATCTGATTGTGCTACACATTAAGTCACTGAAGATTTTCTTTTGAAAGCAGCAATGAGATAAATGGAAAATAGATAATCAAGCACTGTGATCAACTCCTATCCTTCTCCAGGCCACGGATTTTGTTTAATCTTTCAAATATAACTGCTTTTACTGTTTTCCATATTTTCCCAAATATCTTCCTTTTTAAAGCTATTTGCTATTGAATTCCCTTTGATAAAATCAATTTACTTTACCATCACAGGAGACAATATTCATGCTGTTTTTTATCTTCACTGATTAGCATTCATAACTAGACAACTTCAACTTTTGAAGGGCAAAATGATCATTGAAAATATACCATGAAGGATAAAGACTCATTTTTCATTTGGTATTATGAAATTGGACTTAAGGGTGCAACTTGCAACATAATTCTATGCCTGTGTATTTAATAAGTTTCATTGTTGGCAGGTCTGAGGAGCAGTTTTTCTTGAAACTTTAAAAACCAAGACACAATTTGGGAAGATCAAAGAACGGCTTCCAATGACAATCTCATTCTTGCCCATATCATTGCATAAAAAGATGCCAATTCCATAGGAGTTACTGAAGCTACAGGATAAATGTTCTAACAGTCATAGGATGAAGTGCAGCAGATGTCCTGAAATCCATAGAGGCGCTGGCTGCTACTGGTAAATATATTCTCCTTAATTAAATGGCATTTGCTCCCTCATCAATGTGCCTACAATTATGGCGAATACCAATTTTGGAGGAGAAAATCAAAAATCGGTTTCATGCTTTGAACCCCTGGCGATATTGGCTGTGGTTCTAAATATCAGATAGCACCGGCGAATTCAGCTGGGTTCCAGCTTAAAAGAAAAAGCTGGTTGCATCCAGACCTAGGTTAATTATTCTGTCATATCTGGAGATTCTGGAATAATGCACAGAGATACTAGAAATACTCATGCTTTTATTCCAGGGTATCCGATATAGCAGCCTAGTAGTCTTCAAACCACATTATCTTTGCCTACAAATGAGCTCCATTAAAACAAACAGAAATTATAATCAATGTTATATTAGGTTGGTTTACAAATAATTCCCTTAATTGTGTAAATACACATGGAGTAGAGAAATGCAAGACATATAAAAAAAGACCTCTTGAATGCTTAGGGTTGAAGGGTGGTGGTGGTGGTGGGGTCAATACATGGATTTAAACATGTCCCTTTAACTCATTGAAATGCCGGGCTGCAGCCAGAAAAGCCGCCTTTATCTTGTATAACAGTTTGCACTACATCTTAGCATGTTTACTTCTTTCTCTGACACGCAGTCTAATACGGGGAATCTTGATGGCTTGTCAAATTAATATAACGGAAACTGAGGCGGGGGGGAGGGAGACTGGAGGGACTCTAAGGAGGAGCAGCATCACAACCTCCTCTCTTTCTACTATTGTTGTGTGCCTAAAGCCACGAAAGAAAGGGGTGTATGTGGGAGGGAAATCCGCCCTCTTGCCAGTCCATTCAAACTCTGGCCTTAGCTGCTTAGATTGCTACCAGGAATTTCAATTAGTGCTAACTGTGGTGCGGGATTCCTTCCATCCCTGCTTGCTTTGTTTTTGGGTTTTGTGGAGAAAGTTCATTAAGAACCAGATGGAGACCACCAACCTCTTGAACAAAGCCTAGCAAACAGGCATCATGTTATGCCACTGTCAAACTGCAAGAGGAACTGACAATACTGAATATATATATGTATACTGTACATTAAGCATCTGGCATTAGCTGTGGAATTCTATACATGGCTATATATACAGGGCTAAGGGTAATTGTTCTTAAAATATAGGATGTCCAGGCACAACCCCATATAGGCTTCTTGGGAATGACAAGCTATTTAAAAACCAATCATAGAACTGCAAGTTGTGATTTTTTCCCCCCCAGCCTACGTTACTTCAAATGTTATAAAAATATAAATCACAAATGGCTCACACAGATTTCTTAACAGAATAAACAAACAATAACATGCTTCAACAAGCCCTCAAAATTCATTGCTTTCTTTGTTCTCCTTGTCAATCGCTTCCATTGACCAAAGCAAGATAAAAATATTTTAAAATAAATAAAATATAGTTCACTAGATGGACAAATTACGAGACTAACCTACTACTTTGAGATTGTGAATTAATATGAAATTAATATCCTGACGTCTGTAAACTGATACAAGAATTATGTTTCACAGCCGCCTTCCTTCCATCCATCAGCCATGAATACACATTATTTGGGCACCTAAGATACAATGTTATAGGACATGCATGCCATATTCTGTTTTGAGGTTTATATTTAGGTCTCCTACAAAAACATGAGGATCTATAGTCAAAGAAATTATTCAGCAGACAATCTAATTTGCTCACTTTTCCTTTCTCTGTTCCTTCATTGTAAAAGCCCATATTAAATTTGATGTCTCTGTTAAAATAAAGAGAGATCAAAATTATGAGCATTTGTCCACACACAGACACCAGGGGTCAAAGGTGACTCAATGGCACCTAACAACAACAACAACAACAAAGACAACTACAATTTTATGAGGTGTAAACATAGTATTGAAAGTTTACTTTCAGCCCCTGAACAGAGAGAAGTGAACTATGAACAATTCCTAAACCTTCTTGCTCATTTCTCCTTCAGGCAATTGGGAAAAACAAAACAGAAAACCAAAAAGTTTGCAGTAACGAATCCACACATGCACTGGGAGAATTGTCACTGAGGAACACATCATGTGCAGGCTGTGTGGACACCACCGCACTGATATCCAGAAGGATCAGACATAAACTGGTTCACGTCCAATGTGGAGCAACTGCAGGATGGACTATGTAGCCAGAAAGTGGTGCTGCGACTTCTGGTCCCACCCACATCTGTTCCCTATCCTGTCCCTGTGCGGAAGCACCCTCCTTCAATCCAGAATTTGCAAGCAGGAACGGTTTGAAGACCTAATTTTTCAGGTCTACCTACTGGGCGGCCTCTAGACCCCATTAGAGACGGATCTCGCATGAGGCCATGCACAAGCGGCGTCCATGAAGGGGCCCTATTCTGTCCTGCTGTGCAGAAGGTACCTTGCGGAGGTGTGCCACATGGATCCTTATTGAGGTCTTGAGGGCCTGTGTGGAAACACCCAAGGGGTCTAGATGCACCCTATGAGTCATCTCTATTCCTTAATGTGTAGGGGGAAAAGATGCTACGCTTGTAACACTTCCTTCCCAGCCATGGAAATACTGCCTTTGTGTTTGCAGGATGACAGAGAGATACACAGATCTTTTATATCTGAAATCGTCATCAATGTTCTTTGTAAATTGCAGGAGTGTACTCAGCAAAACGTATAAGTGCTGACCATTCCTAAACACCGCTGGACCCCCCCCCCCCAAAAAAAGGGCCATTACCATTGAGAAGAGAACACTAATATGTTGAATGACCTGTGGGCACTTTTTTTGGGACAAACTTTGGAAGGACAGAACATGCTCAGCTTTAAAGCAGAATTAGCAAAAAAACAAATGGGAACAGGCATAATGTGCATTCGCGCCCGTTTTTGTTAATTCTGCTTTAAGGGAGACAAGTGGGTACAGGGCCTGGGTGTTGCCAACAAATTGGTACCTTTGCAAGAGAAATGATTCTGCAGAGAAATGATAGACAAGGTAAGAGGCTCGGTTTCCTTAAGGATTGTCTCCTGCTCTTTGGCAGGAAGAAAAAAGTGACTGCAGAACCTAAACAAGATAAAACTCATGCCAAACAAAGCCAATTAAGAGTGAAGGCACTTAGGTTATGTTCACACCTATATTTTAATTCAGTTCCAGACCACTTACAGAGTGAGAGAACACTAGCAAAGTGACTAGGCATTTTATTTCTGATTTATTTATCTCAAAGGTGGTTTTTCTGAGTTAGAGAATGCCGAAAGAAAAAAGCTTAGTACTTTGTTGATGCATCGTCTCACTCTGAAAGTGGACTGAAGCTGAATTAAAATGTAGGTGACGACACAGCCTTAGGCAATCTTTTTTTCTGGAGGAGCTGAAATACTGCTAGCCCCAATTAAATAATGTTGAAAATGAGTCTACACAGTTAGTTAGAACTGGCTACCTTATGATATTCCTGAGGAGAAAGAAAGTAATTATTTTTGAACTGGTGAATATTTTTAAAACAGTCTTGGGGAAATGGAAAATATAGTGGATGTACTGAGGGGAAAATGAAGTCTGAAGGGGGGGAAGCACCTCTCTAAGGGTGCGTTCCCATGGTACTAATTTGTATCTCTATTGCCCCTCCACTGAAGTGGATTAAAGAAAAGCGGGTTCAATCTGGATTTAGGCGTTCCCAGGGGGGTAAGCAAAACACGCATTTAAAATGAACGGACTGTCCCCAAGGAAGCGTGTTTTGTTTACCCGCATCTTTTTCTCCCCGCCCCTCACTGTTTCATTGGGTGATCGGGCGGAAGGAATTTCCAGCTGCCGAAATGCCTCCCCCCCAGCCAGCGATCCTGCAATCTGTTCCTTCAAAAAGACCAAAAGAAAAATTTAAAACTTCTCTGTTCGTCTCCCCTGCTTGCGAAGACTGCAGCCGGCACTCTTTACAAGATCTCCACCCAGCCAGCTCTTTTACACTTTCACTTTCGTGGAAGCAATTCATCACAATGTATCTTTGCTGTTTCTCTTTAGGATTGGAAAGAGAAACAGCAAAGAGAAAATGCCTGCCTAGATCACTGTTTGCATAGATCGCTGGCTGGATGACAGGCAAAAGAGAGACAGACAGAGAGAGAGAGATTATCTCTCCAGCCGGCAATTCCCACCTGGGAGAGAATCCCCGCCCCTTTTGCCATGGAGCGATCCCATGGAAAATGTTGCACTGAAAACCTGCGTCTTCCAGAAAGTACTGCTTTAAACAGGTATTTTTTTAAAGCGGGTTTTCCCCATTAGCAGTGCTGGAAACCCAGATTAAAGCCGTGCATGGGACCGCTCCGTGGCAAAAGAAGATTTTCAGCAGACTTATTATTGCATGGGAACGCAGCCTAAGACATAAATCTTTTTTTTAAATCTGAACTTTGGTGTTCCTGGTTTACAGATTTTGAAATGACAGTGAAATGAAATCTTTTTGCTCTTCAAACTGTACTAAGAAGTATGATTTGAATTTTTTTTTCATATCCCATGATTGTATCATTTTCAGCAAATCTAGCAGGCACATTGTCTTATTTTGCAAAACTATTGTAACTATGTAGAGATGAAAGGTAAGCCAAAGTCAAAGCTAGGGTCTGCCTACTTTTAATTGTACCATCATTATGTCCTCAAAACTGAGAGGATGGGAAGAAATGGGAAGAAAGAAGCCAGGAGAGAGGAGATGGGTAATCTATTTAGCATACTGACTGCAGAAACAGACTTTAATACCTTGCTTTTAATACCTGTTTTTAATATGTATTTTTACCTGTGTCTTGTTTTTAATATGTTTTTTAAATGCTGTTGATCTGTTGTTACCCGCCCAGAGACCTTCGGGTATGGGGGAATATAGAAATGGAAATAAATAAATAAATAAATAAAATAGGCTGCAATTGTCTACAAATTTTACGGCACTTTCATTTTTGCTTACAGTGCTTCCTACTGCTACCAGAATGATGCAAGTAGCACATCTTTGGATAACAACACGAGAAAGAAAGCACCTCCGAGTCTTCTAGAGAGATTACTTTCACATCATGATCTGTCTTTATCCTTTTCTCCTTCAGAGGTTTTCTTAGCACTGATGTATATTTGCATGAAGCAACTGCTAACCAGTTAAAGGGGGGGGGGATTACAGCATGAGTTTGTCACAAACAAATACAAACAAACCCAACCTGTAACCCTAGCCACTTTTCTTAGGAGTAAGCCCAATTTAATGTAGTGGATATTTACTTCTGAGTAAGCAAGCATATATGTAGGCTGTGAATAATTTAAAAATCAATGATACCCATCCTAATCCCATTGAGCGAACCACAGACAGTTTCTCCTGGGCATGTTAGCTGTAGCAAGCATACAGAAGGCTAATGCAGTCAGGCATAACAACAACTGTTTCAAAGCTTCAGTTGCGATAATGCACATAGAACCATATGTTTCCTCTCATTCTAGTTCCTGCGATTCAAGGAAATCACAAAAACTGAAGCAACCGTTCGTAAGAGTTTCATCAACGGAGGATGAGGTGAGGTGAATGTAGTCTTTCAGCTCAGAAACAGATGCTAGAGATGTGAAAAGTTGAGTCCCCGTTTGAAAACCCCACTGAACAGTTTGTGTTTGTGAATGTTTGCATAGAGCCAAACATGCGATTGTTTGGATATCTGGAAATGTGTTCAGACCGAGCCAGTCTTCTGCTCACAGACTCGGGCAATTTGATCAGACAGTTTGTGTCACTGCGTTTCTGCCCTTTAGAAGGGCTTTTTTTCTCAGTTAAAAAATTGTATATTCTGTTTTCAAGTTTGGAATCTGATGGGAACAACCAATTGTTTGATCAACCAGTGTTTGGGTCGGTGGTGATCGGAACATTTCCACTTGAGCACATTCCTAGCAGTTGTGTTATATGTTGCAACTTGATGAGCAAACTGCGGGCCTCTTTGGAATATCTTCTGGCCCTTCAACCCTATGCACACTTACAGGGGACCAAAACACACTTCAGTTTTCATATGTTCTTGTTCTAGCAAAAGTTCTACGGCTTCCACGTTACCATGTGGTGCAGTTTAGCGCCAGACTGGAAACGGTGCCAAAATCAGCTGTTTTTCTGCCTGGTAATAAATCATGTGGCTGCAGGTAATTCATCACCAAACGCTATCCAAACAAGGGAGTAAAAAGTACCCATGGATTACTGTGCTGGAGCTCACCAGCAGTTCGCTTTTGAAGATGGAATTTGTGTCTTGGGTACAAACTTCAGGCCCAAAGTAGAAATGTGTGTTTGCCAAGGTAGCCACAAACACTCTTTTCACCACATGTGGGTGTAACCTTTGTCTACTCCAGTAATTGTTATCTCTTGATAATGTTCTGTTTTTGAAACACACCTGAATTCTTCTATTAAAATCAGACTGACTTTCATGGGGTTTCCCCCCTTAGGCACAGGTAGTATATTCACTTCCTTTAAGTACATAGCATCTTTATAGAAAGGATAGGGCTAGTTTCATCTAATTCAGTTCATTATTACTAGAGAGATGGGCTCTGTCTGCATGCTAAAAAATATTCCAAAAGGATTCTGTGTCCGCCTCAGGAGCATCCACATACAAATACGTGGCACACGGGACTAAATACGTGTTTTAAAAAACCCACTTCACAAGTGTTTTGCATGCGAAATAAGGGGGCTAACGTGTATTGTCCTGGTGCCATGCGGACACTCCCGGAGGGGATGAATGGGAAAATAACCTTGCTCGCTCACTCGCTCGGCCAGTAATGTTACCTCCATTTACACTGCTGGGAAGGCAACAGGTTTGCGCTGAAGCAGGTTAACTGTCAAGCAAATGACAGCGGGGCACTTCTAAGGCCATTTGCTGGGATTCGAGAGCAGGCAAAGTTTCGTCCTTGTCTCTGCTTGAGAAGCCTATTAGCATTTGGTGGGCCACTGTGTGCAATGGGATACTGGACTAGATGGGCTGTGGCCTGATCCAGCAGGGATTCTCTTATGTTCTTTTGCGGATGCACCCATGGTGAGTTTCACATGATTTACAGCCTGACAGGTGTTTGGGTGGAGGCTCACTGGGCAGCCTTTTCTTCATAAGAGATGAATCATGGACTAATAAGGGAAAACAAAACAGTCAACTTAAGAACTATACACACAAACATTTACTGTGGCCACTTTGCTTTGCTTTAGTTTCTTTGTGTGTGTACAACGGCACACGAGTGGATGTAGGTGTGCATGTGTACATTAGGACTAAACCTAACTGGGAAAAGTAGTTTTATTCCTTAGATTTTTTTAAAAAATTCACAAGTGTGTGACAAAAAGTCTACTTTGAGGCACTCAGCAAGGCTGAGCAACATTTGGTAAACATTTCAGTTATAGATATGAATAAACTTGCCTCAAGTTTGGTTTGATCTGAATCTTTTCAAACAGGTTCAAACCAAACTTTGAACCTATTTGGGGGATGGGGACCTTCCAATTTTTTTTCTCCAAAAAGCTCTTAAAGGAAGAAAAATACAGCATTCATGTTTATGAATACATCCCTGGTTCGGTTCAAACCAATTTGAACGATTTAGCGTGATTTGACTTTTTGAACACAAACTAAGTTTTGCGCCTCTCAAATTCAATTCTCTCTCATTATTTACAATTATTAGGGGTGGGAAGGATAGTCAAATGTATACTCAAAGCACTGATGGGAATTCAGCATATAAGAACTTGTATTTATACAAATTTCTGTTTGAAGATCCATATATTTTTGCAAACTTTGTAGCTTTCAAAAATAGCAATGGGTATATACACACATTTTAAAGCGCACATTATAATTGATGTGAACTTCACAAAAATTCATTACTATATTTTGTACATACATACCTACTGTACTGTATTTCCTGCCATATAAAACATACTTTTCTCAATGATAAAAAACCTCCCCAGAATAACCTACGTCCTACTTTTAAATCCATTTTTCATAAATACTCTTTGCTGCATTACAGGTGCATCTTATATGCCAGTATAAAAATATTATAGGGTAGGAAATGTGGCAACTAGGGAGAAAATAACATCTGGCCCACTGAAAAAATCAGAAACAGAATGCTAGCTACAATAAATCTATGTAAATGGGAATTATTTTTTTAAAATTTTTTTTTTGGTTTCTAACAACTAGCTTGTTTTTTCTCTCTTTCACAGAATCACATCAAAATGTTTTACTGAACTGCACAAAATGAAGCAAAGCAATAGAATGATTCACACACCCATAAGATACCAAAGTGACGATCACTTGCACATAGGATCTTTAAGTATCTACTTGATAACAGACTCCAGCCAATCTTGTCTCCAACAGATGTGCCGATAGAATACACAACTTTAACAATACTTCTGGCATTTGCACATTATATTCTGAGTTATATTTTTAGGGAGAAACAATCTATAGGATATAGATCAGCGGTTCTCAACCTTCCTAATGCCGCGACCCTTTAATACAGTTCCTCATGTTGTGGTGACCCCCAGCCTAACCCTAACCCCCAAGCATAAAATTATTTTTGTTGCTACTTCATAATGACCCCTGTGAAAGAGTAGATTGACTCCCAAAGGGGCTGCCACCCACAGGTTGAGAACCACTGATATAGATAAAAATGCAGTGTGTAAAGTCCTTGGAATGTGCTCAGCCCCTTGTATAGTGGTGTTTCCTTTTCAGATCAGCGTGGTCTGAAATCGAATGTTAGCAAATTTGTATTCGTTCAAATAGATCCCCTTTGAATGTGGTAGGATTCTATTTGATATGAATGTATTCATACAAATTTGTGAGCTAGTTTGGTCTAGTGGTTAGGGACCCAGTCTCTTATCTGGGACTACTGGGTTCGATTCCGCTCTCCCCGATGAAGCCAGCTGGGTGACCTTGGGCTAGTCACAGCTCTTTTCTGAGCTCTCACAGCCCCACCTACTTCACAGGGTGTCTGTTGTGGGGAGAAGAATAGAAAGCGTTGTCAGCTGCTTTGAGTCCCCTGAAATGGGTGAGGAAAGCAGGGTAGAAAAGCCAACTCTTCTTCTTGTACAAATATCCAATACGTACCCACTATGAATGCGTACATATCCGATACGTATCTGTAACATATTCACACTCTGAAAGTGTCAAATATGACCCGAATCCACTTTTAATCTGCTCTCGATCCATGTCGAATACAATCCGGATCCGTTGCAAACGTGACTGACACCATGCTTTCCCACCTCCCCAGTTTAACAAATATCCAAATTATCTGTACAAATGTCCAAAACATTTAAATGTGTACAAATGTTTATGTATGAATGTTGTAACATTTGATTCATGTACAAATGTCTGAATTCAGAAGAATTTGTACGAATAATGAATGTTACACATCCCTAGTCTGAAACTGAGGCTGCATCTGCACACTGTAAATAAAAGTGGCTTCAAAATGATTTAGAAGTGATAACATCTACACAGTAGTGTCCCTAATCCACATTAGACACCAAAGGGGTAGGTGGGTTTCCATTTTCCTCCCTTAATCTGGATCTAAGATGATCTGGATCTAAGAAACGGGTCCTTCAACTAATCTGGATTTAGAAGATCCAGATCTAAGGAAGTACTCAATGTATCTCCGCAGGCAGTGTAGCACCCAATATAATGGGTGCTAAGCTAGCTCACAGTGGGAATGCCGGAGCACCCATGTGGAGCATCCGTCTGTACCCAATTGGGAGATGTCCGACATGCTACATTTTTGGGGGGGTGGGTGGGTGATGCATCTAATCTGGATTTGATGACTGAAGACCAGATTGTAGACCCTTTAATGGGGTCCACAGGAAATTCGGATTATAGGTCCTGAAGGACGCTTTAATCCGGATTTTCCTAGTATGGGTGAGAACAAATTGGGTTGTAATGGGGTCTGCACTGGAAACAGGGTCTTCCTGCTCTGAGCCTAATGGGTACTTAATGGATTCCTAATGGATATTTAATGGGTACTTAGTGCTAGTGGAAACCCCCCAAAAACCTGCACTTTCAAAGTCCTTTAATGTAGATTAGAAATGCGATGGGAATACTAGTGTTCACACATTACTACCTCTAAGCCGCTTTTGAGCTCCTTTTTTTCTCACCTGTGTAGATACATCCCAGCCATCAGAACCTCCTGATAGAAAACAGTTCCATTCTCCAACCCTGCTTTCCCAATGAATCATTACCTACAATTTTCAGTCCAGGCAATTTCTGAAATTATGCAATAAAATAATACCATTCATATAGTCATAGGAACTGTCAATGGGAAAAAGAGAATTAATATGGTACGTGATTTTTTTTAAAAAAAATCTGTCAATTGACAAAAATCTATTTATATAAAGAAACATTTGTCCGTCTGAATGTGCATTATAAAATGCATGCCTGTTTACACACACATAGCAAAAGGGTATGTCTCCTCTATAAGCTATCAGGTGTGTTCAGCGCAATGTTGACACAAAATGTTTATTTTGTAGTGTAATGATTAAGTCTCTGGAATTCTGTATGTATTTTTTGGATGTACAGTTACATATAGGTTTGCTAATTAATAAGCTAGTGAACATAAAGCTAAAACGTAGATATTTTGCAAGGGAAGGACTCGGCACCTGTGTTTTCTTTGAAAGTAAATTGGTCCATGAGAAGAAAAGCCATTGGAAAATATGGACAACATATAAGAGAGAAACTTCTTGGGTTTGGAGACTAGATCTGTGATGGCCAACCTATGACACGCGTGTGTCACAGGTGACACGCCAAGACCTTTTGGGTGACACACATGGTCACCCTGGCACCTGGGCGTGTAGTGCTTGCTTGTTCTTGAAGTGTATGAAATACCAACTTTCAATTGAAGATTTAGCGAACGAAATTCAGCAACAGAAGTCACTAATGTAAAGAATTATTTGTTTTTGCTTTTAATAAAATACATATATCAAGAATATAACTTTTTTTACTAGAGCTACAAATACCACAAAATGATGGATATTTCTAGATGTGACACAGCACCCAAGTAAAGCTAGGTTTTCTTGCAAATTTTGACACACCAAGCTAAAAAGGTTTGTCATCACTGAACTAGATGAATAGAGGCAACATTTCACTGTACTACCTCTATATTGCTTTTAAGACACTAATATGTCTGGTTTGCATATTTTTTTATGTCTCTGCACAGAAAAATAAGAACTAGCTAAAATGTTTCTACAAATTTTAGGGGGAACTAGGAAGCTGTAAGAACTTTATAACAATTATGGAGATGCTACTGCCCAAAGGGACAAGGTAGCAAAGGCTCATATGTGAGAAGATAGAAGTTTAGCCATCAAATTTAGAAGTTACTATTATAAACCTCTAAAAGGAAGCCTTATTAGTTCTGCCAGGATCTGTGAATCTGATTGCCAGAAAAGCAGCATAAGATCACTGTCTTTAGATTGGCCAAACAAATGAAACAGAAGACAAGAAAACAAGAGAAAAAAAAATACAACCGCTAAGACTATTTTCTAATGTGGCATCATGATTTTTCTTCTCCTTCCCAAACATGGAAGGGTATCTTCTATTGAGAGACTTTCATATAGTAAGCACTGGATGTCAGTGAAGGAACTTGAACCCAGTGATCCACACAAGATATGTTTGGGGGGGGGGGGCTTCAAGATGAAGACCCCCCCCCCAAAAAAAAATAACCTTCACTGTTCAGGAGGCTTGTATAATTATGTGTGCAAATTGTGCATAAGAAATATCATAAGGGGAAGCAGGGAAAAAAACAGAAATTATGTTCCATTCTCCTTCTCTCTTTATTCTTTCAGTCAAGATCATCTGAAAATGAAAGTTGGGGTAATTCCGGGCTTGCATTGGGATAGATCCTGTGCATTGTCTGCTCTCCAAGGCAAAGTGCAGAGCAGTCCCCTAGGGAGTCCAAATTGGTGCATGAACTGCACGCCATTCCCCAGACACCTTGGAACTGCATTCATTCACTCCTTTCAGATGGAATCTTGATGGATGTCCTCACAAGGACATGCACTGAGAACACCTCTTCCATTCCTATGGTAAAGCAAATTCTACCTCCATAGGGATGGTTGGGAAAAATCTTTGGAAATAGGCCATGTGGGAGCTCTTTCTCAAAGTCATTCTTGAAACAATGTTCAGAAGCATCCAAAGTTGGAGCTGGTGAACTGTGGGAGATGGATTACTCAAGAATAGAAATGTGCATTTCATTGTTTTGATTGTTTTGAAAACATTCAGCTACCTAGCCAAATTATTTTGGATGCACAATGGGGCTCACTTCTGTAAGCATGCAAAAGAGTGCATTCTCCATAACTCAGGCATCTGGAATGCAAATAAGCCTCCATGAGATCAGGGAAATTTTATCATGCTTACTTCAGCATAAAAACAATTGAGGTTGTACTGCGCATATTGGCATTTCATTCAACTTTGAAAAAGTTAATAGAGTAACCTTGATACTTTCTCATTTTATTATGTCTTTCCATTCTAAGGTGACATGATTATCTGCTACAACATTTTAGTTTTACAGTCTGATGCACCAGCAGTCCTATATAGAAATAGATTAACCTTCTGAACTAGTGTCTCAAAGGCTGCATCCCCATGAAGCTTTTTTAGTCCCGATTTAGTCCTGCTTGGACCTTTTTGGGGACTATTTTTAAACATAAAAATCAGGACTTAAAAAAAAACATGCAAACCCTGCCTGCAATAAAGGCAGCAAAACTATCACTGAAGGCAGGTTTTTTTTTTAAAAAAAAATTCTACGCAATTACTTTCTATTTCACACCTCTCCCTTTTGACATTACTGGCAAATGTGCACTCAAGCAGATCAGTGAAGGAGGAAGCACAGTGTGATAAAATGTATCTTTGCAAAGTATTTCAAGACATTTCAGGCACTGCACAACTTCTCAAATGTATCTTTTCTGATAACAATACAAAAAGATACAAATGTTTCCAGAAAACCTGTTTTAAAAGGCAAGCAGCTCTCCCCCTTTTCCCTTTTTTCAAACAAGACCCTAGCATTGTGAGCCCGGCAAGGGAGGAGGGAAGCTTTGCATCTGTAAACAACATCAACAACAACAAAACCATCCACAGCTGGCTGCCATTGCCCATAAGGCTAGACCTCCACCCCAAATAGCCTGGCATTGTCCCCATGTGGGGGGAAAATAAGCAGACTTGGCTCCAAAAAGGGACTGAGTCCTGTTTTCATCAGAATTTTTTCCTCCAGATTTAGGCAGGATAGTCCTCATAAAATCCAGGAATAAGACATTGCATGGGGGCACCTGGGTGCTGAATTTGGATTAATTACAGAAGTCATGGGAACGGTCCTTCCTGAATTCAGACTCAATTCAGATTTAAATGCCAATGGGGATGCACCCAAAGGTTCTGAGAAAATTCTGTGGTCCTCCAGTTAAAAGTAAATCTGTACTGCCCTTAAAACTGACAGTGGACTGACTGCAGTTTTCTCAGCACACACGGGGAAATGTCTGAAACCTTTCAAATGGTTGCATCCCTGATCTGTGGCCAGCACTGTGTTGTGGACTGATTAAAAACCATTCATTCTAGATTGACTTGGCCACATTTGCAAAAGGATGCATGCACCAACCAAATGCTTCTTTCCGCCAAAGTGAATTGACTAACAGCGTCTGATTGAGTGATGTGTTAGCTTCAGGGGTGGAATCTCATCTCTTGCAGAAAAAAGGCTTAACACACTTTCTAGCATAGGCATCTAAAACAGAAAGCTGAGACTGACCCAAAAGTTAAAACTTGCAGATTCCAAACAGAAAATTGTAGCACTTCACAATTTTTGTTATGAGGCAGCGTCTATAATTTCTTACAGTTTAAGTTTAAAAAGTGGGCTATGACAGATCTGAAGCAGGCAAGGTCCATCGTGGCAGCCAAGAATTAAGTATACCTAACTGCTATTGCTTCCTTTCCACTGAAATAACCTAGAAGTCTGAACCAAGGATTGAAATAACTCTTCATAAAATGAATATTTTTCTCCTTCTTTTCCATCAGTAGGCTCTGAAGTTGCTTTCTTGAAAAGGACCTTAGGTTTCTTTGAGAAATATATGATGGAGGAAGAGGACTTTTGTCTGATTTGCAGCTTAATATGTCTACAAGAATTATGCCCATGAATTTGGGCAGGAAAAAGGCATTTTTGCCACTGACTTCAATGACACAGGATTAAACCCTTTCTTTATATTAAATTGTTTTTATGGCTTCGATTATTTGAGGCAACATTTAATCTTTTATGTTTCATACAACTTCAAGCTGCTAGAGTTCACATGGGTGTATAGTACCCAGACCTTAATCTGACTCTCCTTATTCATGTGAATGGCCTCAGGACACCAAAATTTCCCGGCAGACTATGAAATAATCTCTCAAATAATGAATTCATCTGACAAGTAACCACCATGACTTGACCTTCATTTGAAAGAGCACTTTGTTTTCAGTGCCTTTAATCTAGCGATAATCCGGCAGTTGCCTTTCAAAACAAAAATCTAGGGTTATGACCATACATCCTCTTACTAGTTCTTAAAATATAGATTTTTCTGCTTAAACAAAACTGTCCAATAGTAGCACCATGAAAGATATTTATGTAGCTTTAGCAGAACCCTATTCATATTTTACACAACATATTTAATTTTGCACATATTTAATTTATTATTCATTCTGTTATGTAATTATTACATTTAAAATGTTCATGTCTCTGTTCGTTTTTCACTTGTTTTTTAATTATCATCTACTACTGTGGATCTTCTAATCAACAGTGTCATGCAAACGTTTTAAACTATTAAGTCCAGCAATTAATTACAGACACTAGCCAGTTATTCTTCTATGAACAAACCTCAAGGATTTTGAGCATTTGCTTAATTCTTCCTTTGAAATGAATGCACTTTAAAGTGCTTCTCTTCACTGACTCACAAACAAAAAATAAAAAATCATAAGAGGTCTGATGAACAAAAAAAGAACTGTAATTTACATCAAGAACACCTAAGGAAGCAACACAGTATATTGGCTATAAATTCTGTCAAGCAAGAATACAAGAACCTTGTGAATTAAAATAAATTATAGCACACACACACACACAAACCCACTATTGATTGCGCTGTACGCACTAAAGGAAGGGTTAATAATGTTGAGTGAACAGATGGAAATTTATGTTATTTATTATTATTTATTTGTATTTCCATCCTGCCCTATATTCACAGGTCTAACGAATATAGGGCTGATATCAGAGGAATGCATTGACATTTTCTTTTACATTGCATATTCATAAAGTGCATGAACTTTTTGAGTTAACTTAAAGCATATGAAACAAAATACTTAAATGATATATTTACACAAGTTGAAATGTCCCAAAAGTATAAACAAATGAAGCAGCTATGATATGTCTGATATGTCCTTTGTGATGGACTGATTGTATTCTCAGCACTTCAGTATGAGTGTTGGGCAATTAATGATAAGTTTGTTGCGCTTCTAATGCTTTGCCACAAATGTCATATTAGATTCTGGATAAGTATAGAAAGATAGAGTCTTGGCTTGAAAATATAACATGGGATATGAAAGTACTTATTAGAATAACCTATTATATTAGTGCATTGGTATCAATTCATTCAGTGATTAATCCAAATCAATACTTATACCTGTATGCTTATTTTGACTTTAGCTACAAAAGGAGACATCCTTTACTTTGACAAAAATGAACCATTGTTCCCTATGTGCCCCTGCATCAAATGAAAAACAAACCAACCAATTTATCCCACTAATTCTACACTTTGGACTTATTTACACCTAAATTTTAATTCAGATTCAGTCCACTTTCAGAGTGAGTTGACACTTCAGCAAAGTGACAAGCTGTTCTCTTTGAGTATCATCTAATGTACAAGGAAAATGACCAGTCATTTTGCTGATATGTTTCTGAAGGCGGAATGGAGCTGGATAAAACATTGGTGTGGGTGCATGCTTGGTTTGTTTTTGCAGTAATACTTTTGTGTACCAACCGCTGAAAAATAAAAACAAATGACTTTTATGGCATAATATATCAACAGAATTTTAAATTTATTTAAGAAAGTGCTTTACAATGTGAGATTTTTTTTTGTTTTTATCTCATTCTTAAGCTTGCTTTGTAAATAGGAATGTGCTTTAATTATAATAAAAATAACTTGGCATTAAGACAGAAAAAAATTAAAAGTCCATGTTGTATCTTGGGTCCATGAGTTTTCAGTTTGAATCTGGCCTTTGTGGCCTGACAGTTCTAAAACTGTGGCTGTTTCTTATATTAGGTTGTGTACATTTTGCAGAAAGGGATCACCCTTGATGATACAGAATGTATAGAACATCAGAAGTGTTTTAAAGTGTGGTTAAAATACAAAGAACTGCTTCTGCACTATTACTGTGAAAAGCATTTTGTATGACATTTCTTATTGTCAAAATAATGACAGAGGATATCAAGCAAAAGCAACATCATCATCAGAAAAATTCCAATTTCTGGAACGATTCCTAGTCAGACAAGGCTCCTAGTCATTTCAGATACTATTTATAATATGATGGGAAAGGGACCAACTTGTGCAAAATGAAACTGGCATCTAATATTTACAGCAGCAACATACAACAGAGTGTATCATCTGGATAGCTTTAAAGCAATGCATGAAGTTAGTTTGCGTTTCATTCACGGATTGGGTGTTTATAGTACTAGAGCTGTATTGAGGCAGAAAGACAAACAGTTGCCAAAAATCCTGCCATGTGTATGTACGCATTTAAAAATCCATGCTTCTCATCTTTGCCATCATGCTAAAGGTCAGTCATAATGCAAGGACCAAAAACTTGCTGACCAATTCAGGTAAAAATACAATACAAAGCATTTGCTTTGGTTCTACTCACGACTGTAAGACCAATGATTTGATGATGGCCCTCACTTAGCATCTCAAAATCACAGTACCATATCCATTGTGAATACAGTACACTATAAACATGCTTTCAGGATAGCATTCCGAACTGACCATATTCCAGTAATAATGTTTAGCTGCCATCCAGGAAACAAATCATTAGCAAGATTATGAAAATATCTAAATTTTGTTTGCCTAGACCGAGGAAGAATTATGTGTTTTAAAAGATGCCAGGGGAACAGGGTGGGATCATGACAATCCTGATGTTAAAGGTGGACCAGTGAAAGAAAACTAATGCTCTGGTTATTTAAGCTGAAGCTAAAGAGCTTAGGAACATTCTGATGAAGAAGTTTAGAAAGTACAGTTTTGCAAAGCCTTTCTGTTTCACAAAAGATGTATCAGTCAAAAGTGATGCTTAAGCTGTTACTGGATACAACTTCAAAGATCTGCCGATTTTCCACAGTGTTGGTAACATTTTAAAAAAAACACAGTGTAACTATTGGAGCATCCCAAAGAGGAAAATCACATTAGAGTGTTATATTCTCCGTATTGGTCCTGCGTATGATGTGTAGGCACTGTATATACTTTTTAAAAATTCTAGAGGGCATATACGACTGCCACCACCTTTATTCTTAGGATGAAAATAAAAGACGCAGAAGGGTATTTTAACCTCTTTGTTCAAGGCTCAGTCTGAAGTGGACAACTAAACCCTTCAGAGAAGCAGGTGATGGTCTCTGGTGGCTTCGTCCAACACCTAACCCTTCCCTCTCTTCCTCTTCTAGAACTTCAAGCTGGCCATAATGGGCTGGAAGAAGCCAAGGCCCATGGCCAGGATCAGGAAGAACCCCCAAGATAGCCGGCTGCAACATTGGGTGTTTTTCCACTTAGCACTAAAGGACCCATTAAGGGTCCTTAATGGGTACTCTAGTGCTAAGTGGGAAAACGCTCCCTTAGGAAGCCTTGCAGAGAAAAATCTCACAAGGAGATCTCTGCCCCTCATGTGAAACGGTGCTGCGTAATTGCTGGAGAAACCATCTTCCTATAACTCAGCAGCCCTACTGCAAATTGAGGCCAATTTAGTCAGCCGTCTGGAAGCATTCAGGGTCCGCCACGCGACTTGAAAAGCCTTTCCTCCCGCCCGCCCCGTCGGCCTTCCGATGTGAACCGAGGCAGCCCGACACGTAAGCGGACACAAGCTCCGGCTGCCCGTCTTTCGGCGCCGAGGGTGTGTTAACGCGTGTACGCGCGCACGTGGGAATCCCCATGAGGTTGGGCTGGAGAGGAAGGCGCAGCCACCCAAGACGGCCACGGGGGAAGGCGAAAAGAAAGCGGGGAGATCTATGGCGCGTTACGGCACAGGAGGAACGAAGAACTAAGTCGCGGAGACCTTCACGGCGGTGTCTTCCAGACCGGCGCGCCTCAGCCTTGCAAGGTTAATGTGGTTTGATTTTGCGGCATGCCAATAATCTATCGATTCCCCGGGCCTTTTCCTTTCCTCTCCGCTTCGGGGGCGCAACTGAAAAATGGGATGCAATTAATAGATTCCATTAACAACCAACTCCGCTTCCCAATCGAACGAGCCTCCCTTCCCAGCCCTGCTACTCTGGATGAACCCGACGGCGTTCCCGGGCCGTGGCGATTCTAGAGCTCGGGTGGGGTTAATTTTGTACTGGTCCCCTATGGAAACGAGTGATGGGGAAGGGAAAAAATGGGGGGGGGGGAGAGAGATCGAAGTCCAGGGGGAAGAGATCTCACGAAACCAAACTCAGCAGGCCTGGACGTCAGTCCTTGGGATCTGGGAAGGCTTCTCTTCAGGGCTCGTTTGCGACTTAATAAAACGTAGGGAGGGTGAAGAAGCGAGTTTGGGTGTCCCGGCGTCGATTTACTCCGCCTGTACCTCTGACGCTTGGAATCGCGGAGGGCTTTAAGGGCTCTTCCGTGGGAACGCACCGCTGCGCCATGCGCAAATTACGCGAAGGTGGAAGGACCAAACCCGGATTCGCTTCTGCTCCAAGGAGCCGAATTTGCTCGCTGTCGGACAGCCCTGTGGCTTAAAGAAGATCGAAGAGATCGAAGATCTCATTCCGTTAGCCTTTGGCCAACTCGGAATACAGCCTCATTCAGAACCCTTGGCATCCTTCCGGATGGCACCACCTTCCTAAACTTAAAAAGAAGTTTAAGCTGAGCTGGCTCAAGGAAAGTGCCAGTGAGCTTTCCAGGGCTGCTAGTGGGGTTGGTGTCCCGACTACTGAACAGCTTGGTCTAGTGGTTAGGGAGCCGTACTCTTATCTGGGAATACCGGGTTTGATTCCATGCTCCTCCGCAAAGCTGTCTGGCTGACCCTGGATGAGTCACAGCTCTCTTCTGAGCTCTCACAGCCTCACCTACCTCACAGGGTGTCTGTTGTGGGGAGAAGAACAGAATGTTTGTCAGCCGCTTTGAGTCCCCTTAAATGGGTGAGAAAAGCAGGATAGGAAAGCAAACTCTTCTCTTTCTCTCTGCTCTTCTGTACAATAAAGGACCATTCGCTCACACCCCAAATTATCCTTTTGGAATCAAGTTGTGCCACAGAGCCAATCCTTGCCTCCCTGTTGTTGTTGTTTTCCTCTGCCTAGCTAGCCAGTGCACACACAAGTATTTGACACAATTCTGCTCCTAGCCAGAGTCACGACAGATGAGAAAAACCAGTGACCAGCTAACGGTCCCTCTTCTCTTCCGTCCTTATTTCAGGTCATCTATGGATGCCGGATCTTATATGCAAAACTTGCAAGGTGGGAGTCAACGACCACAGACAGGTTTTCCCCTTCCTCCCTTCCACCAAGGATCTGTATGGGGTGGTCGGCTGGCAGCTGGTACTGGAGACTTCACACTCTTGCTCTCCCCCTCCCATTTTTCTGCCCCTCCCCACCTTTCCTATTTTGATCTCTTAGCAACATGTAGGAAGGCCAGAGGGGAAGGGGCAAATAGAGGAACAGTGAGGGACCAAGAGGTGATGATTTTCCCCGCCTTTGGAGTGACGTCCCAGGACCCAAGTTCATCACCAGTCAAAACATCTTTAGAACTTCGGAAACACGGAGAGGACTTCTTGTAAAGTCCTGGGATAACAAGATGCGGCCACCTTCTGACTGGCTCCTTGCCATTTTCCTCACGGCCTCAGCCGAACTTTAAGCTTCTGTTTACAGAAACAAGAGGAGAAAGTGGCCTTGGGACAGGCGTCAAATCCACGGCACAGGGGGCTTGCTGTGAAGGTGACTGGTTAGATCTCTTAGGTCACACGAGATACCACTGGGATTCCATCTTATCAGCTCAAACAGAAGAAGAAGAAGAGGAAGAGTTGGCTTTTCTACCCCACTTTTCTCACTTATATAAGGGGACTCAAATCTTCTGTTCTTCTCCCCACAGTAGAACATCCTGTGAAGTAGGGGGGGGGGCTGTGAGAGCTCAGAAATAGAGCTGTGACCAGGCCAAGGTCACCCAGTTGGCTTCATGTAGGAAGAGGAAGAGTTGGCTTTTCTAACCCTGCTTTTCTCACCCATTTAAGGGGACTCAAAGCGGCTGACAAAGCTTTCTGTTCCTCTCCCCACAACAGAACACCCCGTGAGAGCTCAGAAGAAAGCTGTGATTAGCCCAAGGCCGCCCACTTGGCTTTGTGCAATCAGATCCAGTATTCCCAGATAAGAATCCGTCTCCCTAACCATAAGACCAAACCGGCTGCCTGCCCACCCATGGATTTCAAGCCCCTGGAGGTGAAGCCACAGGCTGTCTGATAGGACATGGGCTGCCCGCTGTGGGATTTTCTTTCCTGAGGAATCAGCAGAACTGCCAGAAACATTTTACTTAGCAAATAAAGGCCTCTGTTAGGGATGGTTAGGGATGCTCACTGACATTGATTTCTTTCTTTCTTTTTTTAAATATTCTTTTGGAAGGTAACAAGGAGGATCTCAAGAACATGGTACACATTCTTAGAAAGGCCTGCGACTGCAATTAGCTCCATTCCTGCATGAACCAGAGGATATTCTACACTAATGAATAGTCAAGTCAATTTGGAAATTAATTGGACTTTCTCTCTTATAAACCTAGTTGGAGCATAGGAAATAAATGGCTGCATGGTAAAGCAGGAAGAGGCACCCTCCCCACTTCCACAGGCATAGTTTCATCTGCTAGTTTGGGAGGGTCCATTTTAAAATATGCTTTAGTGTTTTGTGGCTTTTATAGGATGCTATAAGCTGCCTTGGGAGCTTTGGGTGAAGGTCTGGACAGAAATAAACAAGCAAGCCAACGTCCCACGGTGTATGGGTCAGATCAGGGATGGTCCTTTCTGGCTATTAAATCTATATATATTCTTGTTCTTTCCTATATAAATATATAAAAGGACTAAGTCCCTTATTTGCCCCTGTGGAAGTGGGGAGGATTCTTTTTCAGCCTTTCCTATATTATATTATATATGGAAAAGAATGATTTGTACAAACACAGAGAGCCATAGAGTTTTTGGACTGCTTTTTAAATGCCCTTCTTCCACTGCCTTCAAAAAAGAAAGATATACGCCATCCTTATTTTGCATCCTTATTGTAAAAATAAACTCTCCTAGTATGGGAATGAGCTGATGTCCAAGTTGATCCTGCAGACAGATACCTCAGTGTGCCCTGAAGTATCTGCCTCCAGAGGTGGACGCCCTATAAGAAAGAAGTTTACAGGAGAGTGGGAAAGAAGAGCCAATCTAGTTCGCTTTCGCTGAGTAATCTGTCTGTGAAATGCTGGAGGCTGGGGGTCTTGCCTTGGTCCCTGACTGGACATGCTTTCTCAGCCGAAAGAAGTGGGTCAGTAGAACACATGACAAAACCCCAGCTCCTACCCAGGACACGGAGCGGGTAGGGGATGGGAGAAAATAAAGCAGGGAAGCTGGCAGATCTGTAGTTCAAGGTTTTTGTTTTGTTATCAAATCCGGTTTACAATAGAGTTCTCTCACCAGAATGTGTGTGGGACCTATTCACGTTGGAGCCCGCCATGCATGCTTGGGTGATCCGTCCCCTTTTGCAGTCCGGAACATCAGGCTGCTTCCAGACACTGCTTACTTATTCTGTTATATTTGGATACTCCAGAATAAAGCATGGGAATTCCAGAATACACCGTGTCATTGGTGTGCTTTAGTCCAGAATATCCGAATTTAGTTAAATAAGTAACCGACGTCTGGGTGAGGCCTCAGAGATATGAACCTGATCCCACACCCAGGAGATAAACAGAGATGGCTTTGATCAGGAACTGCATCAAGGTAAGCATGTTTAAGGGAATGCTATTGAGCACAGTCAGCTTAGCAGACACAACTCCTCTGCCTATGGTACTGAACTTTTACCTGTCAATAGAGCCTGCCAGACCCTGCACAGGCCAAAGTGAATATTCCGAGGCCAAAGGTCAGCTGTGGACACCGCAATCAACCCAATAACAGCATCTACATAGCGCACCTCGACTAGCATCAAGATTGTGGTGCTTGTCTTGTGATTTGTAATGTAGTTTCCCTACATTTCATTGGATTTTCCACTGCCCAGACCTGCCCAGACTTCCAAAACATGCAGTACAAACCGAGCCCAAAGCCTGCTCATTTAGCCTTCCCACCAGAGTCCCATTCACCTTATATAGACTGTCTTGGAATAATTGCAGTTTAACATGGCAAACTTGACTTCCAAGAAAAAACAAAACAAAACCATGCACAGCATAGGGATATTTGGCCTCTCATGCATAGTTTCATCTGCTAGGTTGGGAGGGTCCATTTTAAAATATGCTTTAGCGTTTTGTGGCTTTTATAGGATGCTATAAGCTGCCTTGGGAGCTTTGGGTGAAGGTCTGGGTACAAATAAACAAGCAAACGTTCCATGGTGTATGGGTCAGATCAGGGATGATCCTTTCTGGCTCTTCAATCTACTACTTCCTGCTCAGAAGGAGTTAGGACCACCGAAGCCTTATTCATATCTTAGCCCTGGAACCCTGACTTGATCATGTGAAGAATAAACACACACTTAGAACAGGTGCAGAATACTTATTTTTCTGCCTTTTTTGCTGAGATTGTGGGAGAAGCTTTAAGGTTAAAGGTCGTAACTAATAGGCACACTTTAACCTGGTTTCGATAGCAGCAAATCAGGCAGGTACATTTCTCAAACATCACCAGCAGAAACATGGATGCATCATGCCCTCAGATCTTCCCACACACCTGGCTCACTCACCTGGCCTATCCTCGCCTGTCTGCTCACCTGCCACCCATCAACCAAGAAGTGTCGGTGGAACTCTCTGCCACCATAAGGCCTTTCTCTTGAACCAGCTGCCTCAACAGGTCTCAGGTGCCAGCAGAACCAACCTTCACAGCTCAACACCTTGGCCTGTTCTCAGCCCTAAAGCACCTCTGACCTCAGGTCCTTCAGGAAACTTCTAACAGCCTCTCCAACCACTCTCCAGACAAGAATACAGGACAGAATCCTTTTTCATAGCCATGGCAAAAAAAAAAAAAAAAAAAAGGAAAGAGAGATCCATTCTTCTTTTCACACATTACACAAAACTGACTCTACTCCACTTTTACCTGAAATTCTCTCTCTCTGATGCACACACAATGACTCTGTACCATATTCCCACCTTCAGAGGTCCAGCAGAACAAGTGTGGGGTACCCCCTGAAGGAGACATCTTCCAGATCTCTTCCTACCACACCAAGCAGGGTATGCCACCTCCCTTCTCTTTTGGGGGATACTCTCAGTTCTGATCTCCACCGTTTTTCACCTTCTGTGCCTCCCACACAACCGACCAGAGTTGGCAGAGAAGAAAGTTCACGCGGTGAGCCCTTAGCCAGCAAACAGTACAACTTAGCTTGACCCCTCTCCAGATATTTGTTTTGCCGGTTTCGTTTTAACACCACAGAAATCAACTAAGGCTCCGCAGGCCTCTGTGATCCTCGGTTGAGCAGTTTCCAGCACGGTAAATGGGGACAAACTGCTTGCAAGTTCAGACTTCTGGACAGTTTGAAGAGAGAAGAACCATCTGAAAGACCAAAGTCTGCGTGCCTGGCGAAAGGGCTGGGTGGGTAAAAAATATTTCTCCTAAGAGACAGATCCAAGGCAGAGACTTACGGTTAAAAATTACCATTATTACTACTGCTGCTACTACTCTAGGTGCAGCCTCATTTACCCTTAGGCAGCGTATGTGTCAGAATAGTTTAGGATAGCCCCTGGGATCCGTGACAGGCGTCCGCTGAGTATAAAACACATTAAGGATTCAGGCGGACCCTGCCTTCAGCTTAAGAAGTTGGGAGTCAAGTAGGCAGGACATGGGAATCTACTGCTTTGTTCTACCTAATCCCCTGAAGCTCAGCATGGAACATTGCTTGCTTTTTCACACTGGAAGTGATCTGGAAACAAAGACGAATGTTTAAGGATGACCCCTTTTGCTATCCATGTGCAAGTGAGTTCTAAATCCACTACCACCCCCTCAACTATCTGGCGCTTTGGGGACCAGACTAAGGCGAAGGGCAAAGCTTTCAGCATCAAGGAGACGGAGCACGAAACTTACAGCCCGTTTCCAATGGCAGCAAGGGAGTCCTATGTGCGGTGGAAGATAATTCCTCCGGACTGGGAAGAAAAGAATAAAAAAGTTGGGAATGGTGGCACGTCGGTCATGGCGGTAGGAAGAGAGCTGAACGGAGGAGCCCTAGAGACAACTTCTCCAAAATAAAATATTGAGTTGGTGTTTGGGGAGACTGAGGCAAGGGCTGCGGTCACACTTAACCCGGCTTCAGTCCAGTGAGAGAAAACATCGGCAACCTGACAAGCTGCTTTCTTTCAGTGTTAAAAGAGCTCAGAAAATTCACCTTTGGGACAGATAACATGGAAAGAAAATTACCGGTCACTTTTGCGGATGATGTTCTCTCGCTCTGAAGGTGGACTGAAGCTGGACTAAACCTTAAATGCGACCACAGCCCAGGTTTCTCCACTTAGCCCAGGGCTTCAAGGCATTCTTGAATGACATGACTGAGGTCTAGAGGTGCTTTGCCAAAGTTTGAAGGGCAGGAAGTAATAAACAAAAGTTACCTAGAGGGTATAACCTTAGCTGTATTTCCTTGCAAGCAGGTACCACTAAATCGGTGGTTCTCAACTTTCCTGACGCAGTGACCCTTTAATACAGTTCCTCATGTTGTGGTGACCCCCAACCTAACCCTAACCCCCAACCATAAAATTATTTTCATTGCTACTTCATAACAACCCCCGTGAAAGAGTAGATCGACCCCCAAAGGGGTCCCGACCCACAGGCTGAGAACAACTGCACTAAAGGCACAACAGAATTGACTGTGAGGTGAGGATTTGTAAGTGCAGACCGACTGGACCCCAACCCTCTTCCGAAGGGAAAACTCTCCCAGGTGCTGAAAACTCACCCTACCCTTCAAGGACCTTCTCAGCTCGTCCAGCTCCTCGCCTTACCTTGATCAGGTAAGAAGAGGGCAGGAAAACTTATGGCGAGCACCATGGTGAACGATGGGTGTCTATATATCCTTGGATACCCAAGAATTTCAGCTGATGGTCCCCTTGAAATGCAGGCAAGGATGGCTGGGGACATGGGAAACAAGGAAAGGGTCCCCCTCCCCTGGTACAAAGTGGAGTTCTACTTGCCAAGGCTGGTTAAGGCGCCGAACTTTCCTTTGGCTTCTTTCCTACCCCCTTTTTATTTGGAGACAGAGGCTGAATCTGGGGTTCTGGGGGACATCTAGGAGGTCGTACGTCTCTCTCTTTGCTTTTGGCTAAAAAGTGCCCCCACCGCAGCATTAGGCGACGCGTCAGGCTCAAATATTGATCCCTCCCTACAGGAAAAGCAGGATAAGCCAGCCTCGCCCCTTCCCAAACCCAGGCCGGTTGCTCGGGTCTTCCCCGCCGCCGGGCTGTGCGCCCACCTCGAAGAAGCGCAGTGGAGGACCGGCGCTCCGGAAACAAAGCCACGGCTTCCCCCTTCCTCGCAAAGCCCCGAAAGTAGGTCCAGGAGACACCGCAGCCTCAGCCAAGAAAGCGCCCACAGGTCCGTATCCTAAGGCGCCTCGGGCTCCGAAGTTGCCCCGACCCCGACGGGTGCCCAGTTTGGAACAGGCCGCCCCCCCCAAAACTTCTCTCCGTCGGGAAAAGAAGGAGAGCGACCCAAACGCCTGGAGACCCTAAACCAGCCAAAAATGGCACTTTGGGGCCAAAGCAAAGCAAAAAGAACCCAAAGAGAGAGAGACGCGCTGGAGAACTTTCAGTCAGTCTCCGCGCTCCTTTTCCTCCCCATCTTTGGATCGCTTCCAACAATCCCTTCCAAAAAAAGTATCCATCTCTCCAGGGGCTCCAGGAGCAGGGTCCCCCCTACCCAAGCCCCCCATCTCGGTTGCCTTGGTGTCCGCTGCGCCCCCTCCCCCCCCCCAGCCACATAAACGCAGCCTCCCCTCACCTCGCATGGTGCTGGCGATAGCGGGCTCAGCGCAGTCATGTAGCTACCAGCTTAAAATCCCCTTCTCAGCAAGCGCGAAGGCAGCAGGAGCGAGCCGACGTTGCTGCGACAAGCATTCCTTCCTTCCTTCCTTCCTTCCTTCCTTCCTTCCTTCCTTCCTTCCTTCGGGTCTCTTCCTTTGTGTGCCGGGCTTTCCACGCAGGCAGATTCGGATCCAAGGAAAAGAAGGGAAAGTCCCTTTTCCCAACGGAGCCCCGCGAAAAAGTCTCTTCGGAGTTGCCTCCGGTGCGCGCTGCTCGACGGTCCTCGCTGCCTGCGCGCCTTCGCCTCGCAAGTGGCGCCCAAAGCGGCTCCCGGAGGTTTCTGCGGGGATCGCGCGCACGGAGAAGGGGATGATGGAGGAGGAGGAGGAGGAGAAAGAGGAGGATTTCTTGTGGCTTGCTTGCTTGCTTGAGCTAGAGAGACGGCGGCGAAGACGATCAACCTTGGAGGCGGCCGGGGACGGGAGACGTCGCGGAGAGACTTGACAGTCGACGGGAGTTTTCTGCTGTCACAGAAATGCGTCCCCCTCCAGCCCTAGGACGGGACGGGGAAAGGAGAGCGGCGCCCGTGCGTTCTCACATGACATCGGAGCCCGAGTTGGCGGATTTCCCCGACGCGCGAGCGGCTCACGGTGTTTGGGGCTGGAATGCGGACGCGCACGGCAACGAGAGAGAGAGAGAGAGATCGGGAGCGACAGCCACCACGCCGAGAGCCTTATAGAGAGGAGGGGCGGGCGGGCTGGAGCGCTTCCCCCGAGCAAGCGAGCGAGCGAGCTCCTCCTGCTGTCAGCGCGCACGGCCAATCCGAGCGAGCCGGAGTTGGGGACCCGGAGGAGGCTGAGTTCCGGGCCTCTGGGTGGTGGGAAGGGAAGGGAAGGGAAGGGAAGGGGGAGTTCTCGGGCTCTTTGTAGAGACAAACGGGGGGGGGGGGGGCGGGCGGAGGAGGAGGAGCACGGAGGAGGAAGCCCTCGCACGAGCGCGCGCGCGGGTGCGGGCGCACGCGCCCTCTAACTACTTGCCTCCGATCGAAGATCTCGAGTGTTTTTCCACTGAGCACTAGAGGACCCATTAAGGGTCCTGAATGTGTCCTGAATGGGTGCTCCGTGGGTCCTTAATGGGCCCTCTAGCGCGCAGTGGAAAAACACCCGAGATCTTAATGGGTCCTTAATGGGGGCTCCGGTGCTAGTGGAAAAACACCCCTCCAGGCTGGTGTGCCTTCCTTCCCTGGGGCCTCCAGCCCTTGGCGCTCCAAGCCCCGTAGAAACGGAGTCGGGACGGATCTCGCCGTCGCCGCACTTAGGGAACATCCGATCCGGCTCTCTTCATCCCGTTGCGCGATGCTCCTCGCACGTGGCGCTTCCGCCAGAAGTTGTGGGCGCAGCGATGCGCTGGAGATCCTTGTGGCCGCTTGTTTACCTGTCCCTTGCATGCCTCCCTTAGAACCACCTGTTTGCAAAGTGCGACCCACTGGATGGAAACATGAAAACGTCCGGGCGACCTATAGGGTGGCTTTGTTTTATGGTTTTTTCTAAGGCTGCCCGACTTAGGGAATCATTCCTTGATGGGCACAAAGGATGATGCTATTTTTATTTATTTTGCGTTTCTTAATTTTATCCTTAAGAGCATAAGGACATAAGAGGAGTCCTGCTGGATCAGGCCACAGCCCATCTAGTCCAGTTGCACACAGTGGCCCACCAATTGCCCATGGGCATCTCAAGCAGAGACAAGGATGAACCTTTGCCTGCTCTCGAATCCCAGCAAATGGCCTTAGAAGCGCCCCCCCCCCCAAAAAAAGCATCCCTGTATGCTTTATCCTTGTATGTTTTGCAGGGTTTTCTCTTTTGTAAACTTTAAACCTGTTATGGTCAGATGACTAATCGATATTCAGTGCCTTGCATTGCATAAAAAGAATATATGCAAACTTGCCGTCTTTCAACGTCTTGCCTTTTCCTCCCCAGTGTTTCCAGAATTGCAAGGTGCAATTGTGCAGAAGTTGTGCAGAAGGGAGACGTTTCAGTCAGCATTGTCTGTGTTGCAAGGTACACCTGCTGAGAACGTACCTTCTCCCAAAGCAGAGTCATGCGTGGTTGGGGGCTTGTGGCTTTCTGATCGCATAGGGATACCAGTCTAAACAGGAGAAGTTCTACAATATCCCCAAATAAGCAATGGGAATTAATCACTTTGTTTTTGAGATACTTGTATAGGTTCACACAAACTAGCAGTTGTTTTTAACTTGGTGGCACCTTCGATTCTGGAGAGACGGTGTTTAAAAGGGGACCTGACTGAAGTATATAAAATTATGCATGGCATACAGAAGGTGGATGGAGAATTTCTCTATCACACAACACTAGAACCAGGGGGCATCTGTGAAGCTGATGGGTAGGAGTGTCGGTTCAGACAACGGGAAGTATTTCTTCACCAAGAAGGTCATTGGTTTATGGAATTTGCTGCTGGAAGAGGTGGTAACAGCTACCAGCCTAGATCGCTTTAAGGTAGGGTTAGACAAATTTATGGACAAGAGATGTACCAATGGCTACTAGAATGGATGCCTAAGTACATCTTTCAGGCTGGTGGGGGGGAGCAGGATGCTTCTAAGGACATTTGCTGGGATTTGAGAGCAGGAATAGGTTTGTCCTTGTCTCTGCTTGAGATGCCCATGAGCATTTGGTGGGCCACTGTGTGCATCAGTATGCTGGACTAGATGGGCTGTGGTCTGATCCAGAAAGGCTTCTCTTATGTTCTTATGTTCTTATGAAAAGGTTTGTCCTTGTCTCTGCTTGAGATGCCCATGAGCATTTGGTGGTCCACTGTGTGCAACAGGACGCTGGACTAGATGGGCTGTGGCTTCTCTTATGTTCTTATTTTAGACTACTGTTATAAGATATGGGAAACCTGAGGTGACGATCCATCCAAAAGTGTCTGGGATCATGTACTGCAGATTAGCGATGGAGACTTTGCCAGTGTTACCCTGTTAGTGTTATCAGGAAATAGCGGTGGTGGGGAATTATTTGGGAAATCTATGTACTGAACTTTAATGGAGAAAGTTTGTAGGGCTAGACAGGCTTTTTAAAAATAAACATTGATTAGTCCATTAGACGATATCAAAATACAGAGGTACAACACACAACACAGGAACTTAAAATCTAATAAAAATCTGCATGGGTCTTCATTCCCGTCAGGATAAAAAGTGCCACTTTTAAAATGGGCTGCCCATCCGAGCCCTTAAGCAGTACATGAAGTTTCCCAGTGTCATCTAGAAGGTTATGCTTATCTAGAAGAGGGGCTATGTAGTGGCTCTTAATTTTCTCATACAGTACAGAAATAGATGCATTAAGTCTTCAACAGTATTTTCTCCACATACACAGATTCTCCTATTATAAGGTAACCCCTGATAATGGCCCAGTTTGGTCATAATGTCCAGTTGCTCAAATCTTGCTCTAGTAAATAGTCTGCAAAGATGGGAAAGTTAACCTCTATGTTTACCTGGCATTTATGCATGGCCAGATAAGGTGTAGCTGTGGTCTGAGTGATGGCAGCTCGGTCGGTTTGTGCTGCAGTGTCCAAAGCCTGTTGATGAATAGCTGGGATGGCTATAGGGCCAAAGGAGCTCAGGATTTGCAGACAGACTAGACAGACTTAAAACAGTGTGAAGTTTACGAAGAGTCTTTAAGGGTGTTTTTCCACTGTCAAAAAGTACCCATTCTTGCACCCATTTAGGACCCATTTGGGTGTGAGCTGGATGATCCCATTTCCACCCCATTTGTGACCCGATTGTTTCCTCTGCCATGGGGGAAATCCGAATCTAATGGGTACATTTTGGCCTTTAATCCGGATTTTCTGTAGACCCCATTAATGGGGTCTACAATGAGGTCTTCTGCCAGAAAATCCAGATTAAAGGGAGCCTGTTTCCACTGGAAACAGGCAATGGGGTCCAAAGGAGGCTAGGGGGAGGGGATGCACCCATTGGGCCCTCCTAAACCTAGGCTCCAAAGTCACTTCGAAGCCACTTCGAATTGACTTCGAAGTCATTTCAAAGTCATTTCGAAGTCTGTGCAAAATAGCTCCAGAGTGCCTTTCAAGTCTGTGCTGATCTTCAGAGTGGACTTCGAAGTGACTCCAAAGTCATTTCGAAGTTCACTCCGAAGATCAGCACAGACTTCAAAGGCACTCTGGAGCTATTTTGCACAGACTTTGAAATGACTTCGAAATGACTTTGATATGACTTCGAAGTCAATTTGAAGTGGCTTCGAAGACTGCCCCCCCCCCCCGCCCTCCGAAACACCTGGGTTAATGGACCGATCCCTTGGGGGTTGATCCAGATTCCCCACGTGGGTGCAAAGCTGTTTCCACAGCAGGGGTGTTAGCACCCATTGCTAATGGGTGCTACACCTCCTGTGGAAACACATTGGGTGCTTCCCTTAATTCGGATCTACTAGTACTTAATGGGTACTTCTAGTGGCAGTGGAAAAACACCCTTTGAGTCCTCTTAAATGGGTGAGAAAAGTGGGATAGAAAAGCCAATTCTTCTTCTTCTTTCTCTTCCTCTTCAATGCCAAGCATTCCTAACCACTAGAAATCATCAAATACTTTTAAAAAGCACCTCCAAAAACTTTCCTCTAAAATGTTATTTCTCAACCTAGTAGGGATGTCCACGAATATGTGAAACATTCAAAATTAGATCAAATTTGTTCAAATTCAGATATTCGAATTTGAATAGAATATCTCTACATTCAAATTTAAACATTCAAATGAATTTTGAATCTTTCCGCTCATTTGTACAAAATTTTCGGACATTGATATGTGTATGGATACATACGCATTACATTCCATTTTTATTTGTATACCGCCTTTCCAAAAGAAAATTTCACCCAAGGCGGTTTACAACAGACAGAAAAAATACAATAATCACATCAGAGAAACACAGCAAGTAAATACAGCAAGTAAGGAAATCAATTTAAATAACTAAAACATCAAATATATATCATAAGCAATGTACAAAATTCTAATCCAAAAAACTCCAATGCACAGTATACCTAGTTATTCTAAATGTTTTGCATAACTCTTTTGGGGCCCACCTACTCTGTCTATGCCTGCTAGAGCTGATGTTCGCTGACATTCAATAAAAACTGGTGGGCACCAGCTTGGGGAATGATGCCATAAACATTTCTGATAGATTCAATGACATATCTTTGACTTTCTTTTCTTTCTTTTTGCTTCTTCTAAAACAAATCATAGACAAACAATACATATGGGATGAAAAATGGGATATTAATCCTGTTAAACTCCTACATCTGTAGTTTATCATCCATTACGTGGCTGTCTGTCTTAATGATAATTTTTATCCTTGAACTCCATTTTATCCTTTACTCTGATCTCTAAAGTAAGGGGTGTTTTGAAATTCTTCAAACAATCCCTCATTCAATTAGCAATAATTTACATAAATAAAAAAAACTTTCATTATTTTTTGTTATGGCCTTACTTTGGACATTATTAGCTGTAATAGTTCACTGAATGCAGTAATTTTCTTTTAAAGGAATGAAACATAATTTTGGTAGCTTTTTCCAGCTTCAGGAGTGCAAATGGTGCTTAAAAACATGCTGTACCTCTGGATTGTTTAATATACTTTGCAACTGAGGGGCGGGGGGGAGATACTTTCCCTTTAACTGCCAGGTATGCCTGCAGAACTATGGAATACTATTTATTGATTTAAAAACTTGTATCTACAGTACCTGATACAATTTGCATCAATGGTGGATTGATTAATAATTAAAACACATAAACTAATCCATCAAACAGCATTTGTCTACTAAAGGGCAGTGAAAAATGGAGAAAAACACTATTTCCCATGGTTTGCTTTCTAATAATAATTGTCTTTAGCCCTTTGGATAGTGCCAGCTGTATTGATTAGTGTGTAGATCAGTGGTTCTCAACCTGTGGGTCATGACCCCTTTGGGGGTCGATCTACCCTTTCACAGGGGTCGTTATGAAGTAGCAAGGAAAATAATTTTATGTTTGGTTAGGGTTAGGATTAGGTTGGGGATCACCACACCATGGGGAACTGTATTAAAGGGTCACTGCATCAGGAAAGTTGAGAACCACTGGTGTACATGGAAGGTTCCACTGAGATCTATTTGAGGAAGGGAAAGGACAAGGAAGGAGTCCAATAATGTTCCAGAAGAGTCCTCCAACTTTCTGGAGAAAAGATGTAAAACAACATGCCTCAGCAAGCACAAGCAATCCACATGGCTCCATAAATGACCACAGGAGAGAAGAAAGGGGGAAGTATAGGAATGGATCCTGTTCTGCAACATCTGCTAAGTATTTCTGGATCAACTAAATGTAGTCGTTTATGATACTATCCTGTCTTTTTCCGAGGCGGTGTTCTCCTTTGGTATAAATATCACCTGCTCAGCAAGTGTGTTCACAGTGAAAATACATTTAAATGACTACTGCTTGCTATGAAACTGATGCAAGTATGATAGGAATGCCTGCATAATCACAGCTATTTAAGCAGATGTTGGTTACTGGGTATTCCAGAATATCCATGCTTTATTTCGGAATATCCAAATATAGAGGGATAAGTAACTAATGTTCATATGCAGCACACAAACACTCTTACCCTCCCAAGTCTGTTGCTATTATATCCTGTTGTTTTATAGTAATGATTGTGATGTTAAGGGTGCGTTCCCATAGGTATTTAAATCTGAATGGAATCTGAATTCAGCATCCAGAGTTCCCATTCAATTTTCAATAAATCCAAATAGAATCTGAATTCGGTACCCAGCATCCCCATTCAATTTTTTATTCCTGGATTTTATGAGGACTGTGCAGTGAAAATCTGGAGAAAAAAAGTCCTGAGGAAAATGGGACTTTTTCCTCTTTTTGAGCTGAGTCCATTCCCCTCCCAAATGGGAATGCTCCCAGACTATTTGGGGTGGAGTTCTAGCCTTCTGGCCAATGCCTGCCAGATGTGGGTGAGATTTCACAGCTGTGAATGTCCCCCCCTCCCTTGCAATGCCTACAATGCTAGAGCCCCAATCAGCTTGGATTTCCCCTGAATTGGGGGGGGGGGAGGGACACTGGCTTGACTCACAGCGGTTTTGCTTTTAAAACATTTTTGCTTGATACATGTGTATCTTTCTGATGATTGTTAGCAGCTATTAGAAATGGATACATTCCTAGTAGCTCCTAACAATCCTCAGAAAGATACACATGTATCAAAAAAAAAAAACATTTTAAAAGCAAAACTGCATTTCTGGTTGTGCTCTGTTCTTTTACCAATCTGCTTAAGTGCAAATGTGCTCTTCCCAGTAATGTGGATGGAGGTAATGTTACCTGGAACATACAATCTGAAAGGAAGGGTGTAAAAGGGGGAAGTTGTGATTGGCCTGTATGTGTCTGTTCTTCCACTCAGCTGATTGACCAGGGCAGGCTTACAGGGTTTGCACTGGGGGAGGGGGGGCAGAGATCAAAATGTCCTGTTTCTCTGTGCTGGGGATTTGGGCAGTGAGTGAGAACGGCAATATTCGGATCAGATAAATGGGAACAGCTTGCAATGTGTACTTGGCCCTGCATCCGGATTAAAATAATCCAGCAGGGATGGAAATAATCCAACCGGGACTAAAATAGTCAAGTGAGAATGCACCCTAAAGCAGGTTGCTCCTTTGTGCACCACTAGCAAATAGGGACTCTGGATCACTGTTGCTGTCACAAAGGCCCTGTGATTATACATCTCAATATCCTAGATTCCTGAGGTCAAAAGGTATAGGGGACTAAGACTGCATGATAATGTTCACCCTTCCACTTTTCTTCCACGGAGGTTTAGGAAAATGATAACAATGCTAGTAGAATCTAAAACTTGATTCTACTAATATTATTTGTTGTTCCCACCATCCTCCAGGGCTAATCCACAAGGCACTGCTGACATCAACTTGGAGAGGGAAATTTAGGCTCAGAGACAAGAAGATCGGACTTCAGGGTACACAATTACTTTCATGGTTGGGTGGGGATTTGAATTCTTGCCTAGACAACAATTTAGCTCATACCTTATACTAGCTCTCAAATATAGTGTCTCTTCTGGATGTGTCCCAGGGCAATAAGCAGGGTTTGCATGAACAGAAGTATTCTTGGACTCAAGAAACCCTTGTAAATTTTCAGAAATCATGCTGATCTTGTTAAAAAGGAACTAGTACTTTGGGGGAGATGGGGCTTTGAACATTTTTGAGGGATGCTGCAGTAATTTAGGAAGCACAGGGACAAGCGCTAAAAAATGTAGATTCCATGGTCTACGGGGCCACAATGAAATCACTATAAATACAAGTAAAATGGGTTGGCTAAAACAATAAAGGTGCCTCGGTGAGGAGGTGATGCTTTTCCATAAGAACATAAAAGGAACCCTGTTGGATCAGGCCACAGCCCATCTAGCCCAGCATCCCGTTGCACACAGAGGCCCACCAATTGCCCATGGGCATCTCAAGCAGAGACAAGGGCAAACCTCCTGCTCTCAAATCCCAACACGTGGACTTAGAAGCATCCTGCTTGTCCCCATGGCCTGAAAGATGTACTTAGGCATCCACTCTAGTAGCTACATCTGTCATCCATAGATTTGTCTAGCCCTTCCTTAGAGCCATCTAGGCTGGTAGCTGTTAACACCTCTTCTGGCAGCAAATTCCATAGACCGATGAAAGGCCAAGTTTAAGACTTACTTCAGTATCAGTCATCTGAAGACATACAGTGAGATGCCCAATACATCTAAGCGGGGAGGCTATTTGATAGTCTGGCAGCTGTCACTCAGGCTGTGGTCACACTTCAGGTTTAAACCAGCTTCAGTCCACTTTCAGAGTAAGAGATAATACATCAACAAAGTGGCAAGCTGTTTTCTTTCAGTGTTAAGTAACTCAGAAAATTCATCCCACTTTACAGACCCTTTACTGTTTTAATATATACAGTTGTTTTAATATATGTCTTATTTGAAATGTTGTTGTCCACCCTAAGACCCTCGGGTATAGGGTGGAATAGAAATGCAATGAATGAATGAATGATGTGGAAAGAAAATTACTTGTCACTTTGCTGATGTGTTCTCTCACACTGAAGGTGGACTGAAACTGCATTAAACCTTAGGTGTGACCACAGCTTCAGTCCAGTGGCATGATTAAAAAAAAACAAGTTGTGTGAAAGTCCTGTAGAAACAATGCTACTAGAGACAATGCTGCTTTATATGGTTACTCTATTTGCTTTAGGGCTGAAAATACAGTATAGGCTACATTCAGATTTTAAAACAAATAAACAAAAACAAACATTAATTTATTATAGAAGACAACAAACAAAGAAACAAAACAGAACTAGAAAAAAAACCCCACATTCTCCAAATATATCATTACATGTAAATTAACAAACATACCTGACAGCAACTGGGCCTTGTCAGTAGTAGTGGTAGTTTATTTATACGGTCTACAGACCAGATATATCAAATGTTAAAACTAGAGGTATTTACAAAAGAAGTAAATTATTTAAAAACACAAATATATATATATACATAAGACTTAAAACGTGTGATCAAGTGTAGGTGACTCAGATCAATTCGCTCATCTGGGCCTTGTCTTCTCTCCCTCTTCTTCCTGGATTTACTCAAGTGTCTAACCAGTATATAATGTCCTCCATATTTCTTTTCAATTTGTCTTTAAATTCCAGTGAATCATTCAAATTAAATATTCTTCCCCAATTCTTCCTTGAATTAATCTTCATTTCTTGCCCAGAATACAAGAAATGATTATGGGAGACTTTAACTACCCAGACATTTGTTGGGAATCTCGCTCAGGAAAAAGTCACAAGTCTAATAAGTTCTTATCCTCTCTCGCTGACAATTTCATGTACCAAAAGGTGGTGGAGGAAACAAGAGGATTGGCTATCCTTGATCTAATTCTTACCAACAGAGAGGAAATGGTGGAGGATATCAGAGTTTCTGGGGCATTAGGAGGCAGCGATCATGTTATCCTTGAATTCTGGATAATAAGGGAAGGAAAGCATGAGAGGACTCAGACTTCAAAGTTGGACTTCAGAAGGGCGGATTTTGATGGACTCCGGAGGAGGTTAGGAGGGATCAAATGGTTAAATGTACTAAAGGATAGAAATGTCCAAGAAGGATGGGATATTTTGAGAAATGCAATATTAGAAGCGCAATCATTAACAATTCCTCAAAGAAGGAAGAATGGAAAACATCTAAAGAGACCAGGGTGGATAAACCTAGAACTTAAAAACTTGATAAAAAAGAAAAAAGAAATGTTTAAGAAATGGAAGGAGGGATACATATCTAAGGAGGAATATAATGAAATCAGTACAATCTGCAGGGCAAGTATCAGAAAAGCTAAAGCTAAAAATGAACTGAGGCTTGCAAGAGAGACTAAAAACAATAAAAAAGGGTTTTGGGGATATGTCAACAGCAAAAGAAAAGTCAAAGGGTGCGTCTTCATGGCATAGTTATCTCGAATTCAAAACGTTTTGAGTTTGCGCAGTTCAGACGGCACTTCGGATTAACACGGTATTTCCGTGTTAAAGGACGTTATCCCGATTAGAAATAAATCCTGATCTCAACAGGTCTCACTCCGGATCGTGCGTCAATACGTGTTTCCTTTTTAACTGTGTGGACAGTATCGTTCCGGGATGAGATTCAGTGTTAAGGCTGTCCCGCCCCCCCAATCGCACTGTAACCAATGGCTGAACGTATTAGAAGCACGTCATGTTTAGGGTTTCCTTCATTGAAAAAATCCACCCTCAAACACCCACTATAAACCTCCAGTCCTTAAAGCTGAAACACTGTATCAATGTAATCACTTCACACCTTAAAAACAATGTTGCAATTTTGCACAATTTCAGACCTTTGAAGGTTCGGAACAGTTGCTTTCAGCCCCCTTAAGGGTGAGAAGGCTTGTCAGCCACTTAGTCCCTTGAAGGGTGAAAACAGAATGTCAACCGCTTTGAGCCCCCTCTAGGCTACTTTGCCTCTGCCTGTGGTCACACCTAAGGTTTAATCCAGTTTCAGTTCACTTTCAGAGTGAGAGAATACACCAGCAAACTGACAAGCTGGTTTTCTTTCAGGGTTAATAACTCAGAAAATCCACCTTTAGACTAGATAATGTGGAAAGAAAACTACTGGTCACTTTGCTGATGTGTTCTCTCACTCTGAAGGTGGAGTGAAGCTAGATTAAACCTTAGGTGTGACCACAAGCCAAGGTTTTAATCCAGCTTCGGTCCCTGTGAGGTGGGGGGGCGGAGTTCCCTCCCGGCCACGGGGGGAAGAGCAAGCGAGGAGCCCCCATCGCCCTCTTGTCCACCCCTTGGCTCTCCTCCTCTGCGGGGCAAAGTGGCGGCAAAGCGGGGGGAAAGCGGCGGCGGAGCCCCAGGGAGAAGCCGCTAGCGCCGCAGCGCCGCAGCGCCTGGATGAATAGATGGATGGATGGATGGATGGATGGATGGATGGATGGATGGATGGGTGGGTGGATGGATGGGTGGATGGATGGATGGATGCTGCTGCTGCTGCTGCTGCTGCTGCTGCTGGGAAGGGGGAGGGTGGACTGGGCAGGGAATTCCCGGCAGAGCATGACGCAAAGAGAAGGGAGGGTGGGATCCTGGCAGGGAAAACCAATCACAGGAGAGAGTGTGGGCAATGGGCAGGAGGACAATGCTGCCATGTGGACTCCGAGTATTGATCCCGCGTTAAGGCTGCCATAGGAACCGGATCAACTTGCAAGTCGTCTGGACAGCTTTGTTCCGTTTCTTTTATTTCGAATTCTTTAAACTGAAATAACACATGCCATGAAGACGCGCCCAAAGAGGTTTTGGGAAGTCTGCAGGGAGAGAATGGAGAAGTGATTGAAAGTGATCTTGAGAAGGCAGAGATTCTGAACTCCTATTTTGCATCTGTTTTTTCCAAGAGGGATAATGTACATGCAACAGTCCTTCACTGTACTGATGAAGGACTAGGAGAATCAAGACACAAAATCAACACTGAGAGAGTAAGGGAACGCTTAGCTAACTTAAACGAATTTAAGTCCCCGGGTCCAGATGGATTACATCCTAGGGTACTGAAGGAATTAGCAGAGGTAATTGCTGAACCACTTGCTGTAATCTTTGAGAAGTCATGGAGAACAGGAGAAGTCCCAGACGATTGGAGAAGGGCAAACGTTGTTCCTATCTTCAAAAAAGGGAAGAAGGTAGACCCAGGGAACTACAGGCCTGTTAGCCTGACTTCAATACCAGGAAAGATTCTCGAACAAATTATTAAACAACACATATGTCAGCATTTGGATAGGAATTCAATAATTAACAGTAGTCAACATGGGTTTGTATCAAACAAGTTGTGTCAGACTAACTTGATTTCATTTTATGACAAAATCACTGAATGGGTTGATCAAGGAAATGCAGTAGACATAGTATTTCTTGATTTCAGCAAAGCATTTGACAAAGTATCTCATGCGATCCTCATTGAAAAATTGATCAAATATGGGTTTGACAAGGCAACTATAAGGTGGGTTCAAAACTGGCTTAGTAATCGTACTCAAAGAGTGGCTTTAAATGGCTGCACATCCAAATGGAAGGAAGTGTCAAGTGGAGTACCACAAGGTTCTGTCCTGGGCCCAGTTTTGTTTAATGTTTTTATAAATGATCTGGACGAGGGAGTTGAAGGGAAACTGATCAAATTTGCTGATGACACAAAGCTAGGGGGGATTGCAAACACCAGAGAAGAGAGAGAGAGGATTCAAAAAGATTTAGAGAAACTCGAACAATGGGCTGCAACTAATAAAATGGTATTTAACAAAGAAAAATGCAAGGTTCTGCACCTGGGCAAGAAAAATGAAAAAAGCACATATACAATGGGAGGAATTCGGCTGAGCAGCAGCACATGTGAAAAAGACTTGGGTGTCCTGGTAGATCATCAACTGAACATGAGTCAACAGTGCGAGGCAGCTGCAAAAAAGGCAAACGCAATCCTGGGGTGTATTAGGAGAAGCATAGAGTCCAGATCACGTGAAGTTATTATCCCCCTCTACTCTACCTTGGTCAGACCTCATCTGGAGTACTGTGTCCAGTTCTGGTCACCCCAGTTTAAAAAAGACACTGACAAGCTGGAGCAGGTTCAAAGGAGAGCTACCAAGATGGTGAACGGTCTGCAAACCATGTCCTATGAGGAACGGCTTAAGGAACTAGGAATGTTTAGTCTAACAAAAAGAAGACTGAGAGGAGACATGATAGCTGTCTACAAATACCTCAAGGGTTGTCACAAGGCAGAGGGATCAGCCCTGTTCTCACTCTCTCAAGGAAGGACTAGAAACAATGGGGTGAAACTGCAGGGGAAAAGATTTAGTTTAGATGTTAGGAAAAAATTTCTATCAGTAAGAGTGATCAACCAGTGGAACAGGCTGCCACGGGAGGTGGTTGGTTCCCCTTCAATGGAGGTCTTCAAGCAGAGACTGGACGGCCATCTGTCTGAGATGGTTTAGGAGATCCTGCCTTGAGCAGGGGGTTGGACTCAATGACCCAGGAGGTCCCCTCCAACTCTACCATTCTATGATTCTATGATTCTATGATTCTTAAACACTGGAAAGTCAAATTGGGACTCCCAAGAATATAATAGTGCCATTTTTGAACCATCCACTTCCCCAGATCCGGATTGAATGCGATTCTGGCTGAAAGTAATGGGATCAGGCAAATTTGCATTTGCATCCAGTTCTGTTATTTCGGTTTAGGGAAACTGGATTAAGCTTCTAATGGGGATGCGGCCCAGATGTTATGTGGCCTTCTTCTTTTCCTGCGACCACCTGGGGTGGCACCCAGGTCATTGCCATTTGGGGGATTTTCTCATTCTCCATCCGTAGAACATGGCCTGCAAATCATAGTTGTCTTTCGATGATTTTATGCAGATTATGCAGGCCACTTGTTTGTTTGTGATGTGGTTGCAATATTTTATTTTGAAAATCCGCCTTGGGCACCATTGATAAAAAAACTTTAAAGCTTATGTGCTGATTTCGTTGACATTTTCCAGGTTTCACATACATACATATGTAACCATTGGAAAAATGATTGATGCATAAAGCCGTAACTTAATTTATGTTAATAGCCATATACGATGAAGTTTTTGGAAGACTGCAGAGGCTTTCCCAATTCTAACATGGATGTCTGCATCTGTGTCTCCAGCATTGCAGATGAGGCTGCCCAATTTGTAAAGCGGTCAACATCTTCTAACTCATGTTGTCCCACTGTAATCCATTTATACTCCTACTCTTTGTCTTATGTGTATTTATTCAGAGTCCCACCAGACTGGCTATTCTATCTAGTTCAGTGGTCATTGGTTGTAAACTGCTAGAAGGACAATATCATCTGCAAAATCTAGGTCTGTAAGGTGGGGTTCTTCATTCCATTGGATGCCCATGGAATACTTGGTTAGCCATCCCTAATATAAAATTGTGATAGTAGAAATTATTCCCCTAGCTTCCCATTTTTATTTCATTCCTGCCAACAAAAGGGCAGAACAGCTTGGGATGTTGTGGTACAGCAATACCTCTTCAGAGCTGAAATGTTACTTTTCTAGACTCTGCCATTGGTCTAAGGTGTAGTCTGGGTGTACAATTTTAGTGGAAAGTTTAAATGCTGGGTCCCTTAAAAATAGAACCACCCCAATTAATTAATATATAGTCTAAAGGGGATGATAGGGATATCAGACCATTGACTTAATTCCTAGATTTTTATAGGAAACATAAACTTCTAACAAGCCTTAATAAGAGAACCATGAATGTAGAAGGAAAAAAAATCATCTTAAATGTTTGCCTCAACTTATTTAAATGCATATCAAGTGCCAATTTAGTGTTAAGCCATGGTTCTTCTTTTTTAAATCACTCATTATTAACAAGTGATGGTTTTTGACTTAATGAACTGGGGTGATGCCAATAGCAACTTACACTCTAGCAAACTGGTTGTTAACTTCATTAATGGCCAATTTCTTCAGGATTATTGCTGTTATACATGAAATTCAGTGGCTTGTAGAGAATTTGTATTTCTTTCCTTCATTAAAAGAGGAATTAGCGGTGTGTGTCATTCATAGGGTTTCTCTTTGGGTTCTTCCAGATGACACAGTATAAACTGCTTTACTCTTAAGGGCCTTTCCATATTCAGCTCTTCTGGAATGGCCTAACTGTTCCAGCCCATTCTGGTCTGGAATAAGAGGTGAGGTGCTGTGTCTGCATTGCAGGGGTAGGGAAGCCATCACTCCTGGACTAAGGTTGGCATCAATGCAGATTTGTCATAACTTTTCCTATTCATGCTGACTCCTTGCCCAAGACACCAGCCACCCCTGCCAATGAATGGCCCTGGCACCGTTCCTTCCATGTCAAGCTTAGCACACAAGTTCCAGGCTAGCAGAATAGCCCTTGTTCCATGTTTTCAAAAATTATCTTTGAAAGCTTGCATAAACTTTGGTGATTGGACTGTGGCATTTTTCTTGTTCTGGGCCAGGTATTAAAAAACACATTGGATTGGGATAACACAGCTTGGGAAAGTTGTAAACCTCTTCAAACAAGGCTCTGGCTAATGGAGATATGTTTTTGCATTTCCTGTCTGCTGGACAGAGAAGGAGTACAATCAACTAACGTTTACTAGTGTTCGCACTTTCAAACGTTAGTAAATGTTAGCTTACGCCGGTGATGGCCAACCTATGACACGCGTGTCACAGGTGACACGCCAAGCCCTTTTGGGTGACACATATGGTCACCCTGGTACTTGGATGTGTAGTGCTTGCTTGTTCTTGAAGTGTATGAAATACCAACTTTCAGTTGAAGATTTAGCAACAAAAGTCACTAATGTAGATAATTATTTGTTTTTGCTTTTAATAAAATACATATATAAAAAATATAACTTTTTTACTAGAGCTACAAATATCACAAAATTATGGATATTTCTAGATGTGACACAGCACCCGAGTTAAGCTAGGTTCTCTTGCAAATTTTGACACACCGAGCTCAAAAGGTTCGCCATCACTGGCTTACCCTCTCCTCATGATTAAATGCTTACCTTCTGTTTGATTGCTGGCTGCTCCACTTCAGGGTGGAGCCAGCTTATGTGTGGCGCATTCCATGACTGTGCGTGCGTCAGCGCCATCACCATGATGACACTGAAGCTCTGCGCAGTCACAGTCATGTCAGAAGGTCATCAGAGCTGCCAGGATGCTCGCACAGCAGCAAAGGTGCAGATGGTCAGCAGCTGGACATGATCAGGTAAGTTGCGTTAAGGGTAGGTAAGCTTGTGGAGCACGATTTCTTGCTCCACAGCTAGCTGATAATTAGTCAATTAGTTTCTGTGCTGTAAACGTCTCCTGCAAGTCCAGATGCACCTGTCCAGATGTTGCCTAATTCTCAACCATGGGCCAAAGTGCAATTGGTTCCAGGTTAGGGATCCTTTGGGATGGTTCTGGACTGGAATACCACTAGTCCCAGGCAGACTGGTGGAGCACCCTATTCAAGGATATCAAACAAGTGTGGAAAGTGGCCACAGAGCTGGAATAGTACCAGGGTTCAAGTCCCCTCCCAGTCATGGTCACTTACTCGTTTGAGCTCTTAGGAAGAAAGATGAGGTATGAAACTTGGACTGATCACACCTCTCAGCCTAATCTGTGTAGTTTTTGTGAGGGAAGATGGAGGTGGGCTCTTTGGCAGAAAAAACCAAAGCAGACATAAAAAAGCAATAAAATAAAATATAAATACCAATTCACTGACAATCTTTTTTTTAAAAAATGTGTATCTCAGGTATGTAATAACCCTCATCAATACAGGTGAAAAATGATGAAATATGTGGACAATTTTGTTTCCTATTTGTTTTTTGTTTTTATCCCTACAGCCCAACCATAAATAGTATTCACTTGATTTCTCCTGGGATTTTCCCCTGGGAAGTGTCCTAAAATTATGCAATATGTACATTTTTGAATTGCATTATATGTATATTTACAAGGATTAAGATCCACTCTTTCTTTCTTTCTTTTTTTTACAGAACATTTCCAAAATTCTGAAGTTTTTACTTGGGTTTTATTTTAATTGAAAAACATTGCTCTACCTGGTCACTTTAAATTCTGAAACACGTTGGATTTTCTTTCACAGTGGACCATTGTGTTATTCCATCAAATGGCTCCACTGAGAAAGAGCTAGAAACCAATTATGAAATGGAGTTCTAAACTCTCCCATGAGCTTTTTGTAAGGAAACCTTGACACCATTAACTCGGACTTTAATTTTACTCAGTGTAAGGCAGCATCACCTTATAAGCTGCTTCCGTAAATTGGTAACGCTTGCACAGGATTCTATAGGAAAAGCTAAGCATCCCATCAGAATGACCAGAAAGGTGAACTTGCTTCATTTTGATGTAAATAATGGAGTAATACAGTTTGCCATTTAAAGAAGGCCATTCTGAAGACTTATTAAATCCTTTGTGGACCTATGGGCACATGATGAATGTTGAAAATCTCCTGTTGGCACCAGTCAGTTGTGAGTCTGTGATATATACTGTTGTTATGTCAAGCTTGCATTACTGGGATGCTCTTTACCTGGGGCTTCCATCAAAGATTATTCATGGATCATAGTTAGTTCAGAATATAATGGCTTGTGTTCTCTGCACATACTTGAATATGCTCATTGTATATTTCTATCACTTTTCTTAACATTGGCTTCTGGGTTGTTTTGGTACATAATAAAAATTGTTGCTTTTTACTAGTGGTATGTTCATATTTTGTTAAAGGAGTCCAAGCCAAAAAGAGGGAGTCTTTCTGATTTCATCCCTTATATTATAGAGTACGTTACTGTCTGATTTAAGAAGAATAACGTAATTGAATCTTAAGGCAGATCATTTTCATTTGGCTCCCACCTGATCTGAACTGTAATCTTTCTTCCTTGCTCAGATGGTTTCTTTTATTCCTAAGTCTTGCCCCATATGTAAGTTGTTCTTGTTGTTATATTACTGCCCTGTGAACAACTTTGAGTCTTTGTGATAAAGATGGAGTAAACAAAATGGCCACCACAGGGGTTGAAAAGAATATACTGGAAGTGTTGGATCAAAATGGAGCCTCTTGTTCCTTATCTTCGCCTAGTACAGAGATGGAAGGCAAGTTGTTCCGTAGTTGTGCTTTACCCTGTGGGATTGTGGGGTGGGAATCTTTTGGTGCCAGTGTTTAAAAACTATACATTGGAACAGAGATGAATGCAGGAGCAGCTGGCATGTTGTTTGCACAAAAAGAGGGGGGTGCTTATTATATGCGTATACAGCTTAAAACTGGGGAAATTAGCTATTCACCATGTGAAAAAATTAGTGCATCAGTGAATAAATTAAAGCAGCACAATAAAGGAGAAGCTTTCTTCAGGAAAATGAAAGCAGAATCACTGATGGCATCTACTTATACAAACCCCAGGGTTGGCGGTGCAGAGTAGGGTCTATACTGGGATAGAAGAGATTTAGTTCCCAAAGTGAGAGAATCTGCCAGCCTCTTGTGCCAAAGTGGAGTGGGGGAATGAGTGTTGCCTGTTGGTTTTGAAAGTTTAGTCTTTGTTTCAGACAGGCCATCTGGAAAACAGTGGTGTCTTTGGTGCTACTGTTTCTAGGAACAGTTTGTGTTGGGGAAAGAAGACAGTCCTTTTCTGCACTGGAGCTTTTTCTAGATTAGGGATGGGCACAAATGGGTTTTTTGGCATTTGATTAGTAAATCGAATTTTAGAAAATACAAATATAATGTATTCGTATTAATTCATACAAATATGATTCAAATGGATATGTATCCGATACGTATCCAATAATAATAATAATAATAATAATAATAATAATAATAATAATAATAATAATAATAATAATAATAATAATAATAATAATAATAATAATAATAATAATAATAATAATAATAATAATAAGGAGAAGAAGGAGAAGAAGGAGAAGGAGAAGGAGAAGGAGAAGGAGAAGGAGAAGGAGAAGAAGAATCGGACATCCCCTGGCACTGATCAGTTGCATGGCTTCTGGCTCAAATACCTGACCAGCCTGCATGCAAAAATGGCCGAACTGTTCAATGAAATGCTGCAAACAGGAAACATCAGTGAATGGCTAATAACTGGCAAAACATACTTAATACAGAAAGATGCAGCCAAAGGAGCCATACCAGGAAACTACAGGCCGATAATTTGTCTACCTACTATGCTCAAGCTGCTGAAAGGCATAATAGCAGACAGGATTCAAGACTACATCGAAGACAACAACATCATGCCAGTAGAGCAAAAAGGAAACAAACGGAGAAGCAGGGGAACAAAAGACCAGCTAATGATTGACAAAATGATTCTGGAGAACTGGAAAAGCCGAAAAACAAACCTGCATATGACTTGGATCGACTATAAAAAAGCTTTTGGTTCACTGCCACATGGTTGGGTCACAAAGTGCCTGGAAACCATCAGGATCAGTCAGAACATCACCAAATTTATAGAAAGTGTGATGAAACACTGGAAGACTGAGCTTTTTGTTGGAAATGAAAGCTACGGACTGATCAACATCAAAAGGGGCATCGTCCAGGGGGATTCATTGTCCCCACTGCTTTTCATCATCGCTATGATCCCGCTGTCACTCATCCTAAAGAAAACAAACCTGGGCTATCAAACTGCCAGGAATTCACAGAAAATTTCACATCTACTGTACATGGATGACTTGAAGCTTTATGGAAAATCTGAAATTGAGATCCAGTCACTGACCAACGCAGTGCGAATATTCAGCAGTGACATCAGTATGGAGTTTGGCCTGGACAAATGCGCCACAGTGGCACTGAAGAAGGGGAGGATTACTGAAAGTGAAGGCATTGAAATGCCAAATGGTCAAGCCATCAGGTCCCACCAGCCAGAAGCCTACAAATACCTTGGCATCTTGCAACTGGATAACATTAAGCATGGCCATGTGAAATCTGTGGTCAGTAAAGAGTACATCCAAAGGACTAGAAAAAAACTTGAAAAGTAAATTGAATGGCGGTAACACCATTAAGGCCATAAACACCTGGGCCATACCAGTCATTAGATACACTGCGGGAATTGTGAACTGGACTCAGTTGGAACTGGACAACTTAGACAGAAAAACCAGAAAACTGATGACGATCCACCATGCACTACATCCTCGGAGTGATGTCGACAGGTTGTACTTGCCCAGGAAAGCAGGCGGTAGAGGACTTTTGCAAGTGAAGCAAACAGTGGGAGAAGAGAAGCATGCATTAGCAGATTACGTGGCAGAAAGCAAAGAATCAGCTTTGATTGAAGTCAACAACCAGAAGCTTCTCAAGGTGCAGCAAACCAAGAACCAGTACCGGAAAACTGCAATTCAATGCCGAATGGACAGCTGGCACAATAAAGCACTCCATGGACAGTTCCTGGAGAAGATCGTAGGCAAAGTGAACATGGAAAAGACCTTATCTTGGCTTACGAATGGAACACTGAAAAAGGAAACAGAAGGACTGATTCTTGCTGCACAAGAGCAAGCAATAAGAACAAATGCCATCAAAGCCAGAATTGAAAAAATCAGTAGAAGATCCAAAGTGCCGACTCTGCAAAGAAGTGGATTAAACAATTGACCAGATACTCAGCTGCTGCAAGAAGTTCGCACAAACTGATTACAAGCAGAGACACAATGCTGTAGCACAAATGATCCACTGGAACTTGTGCCAAAAGTATCATCTGCAAGTGGCAAAGAACTGGTGGGATCACAAGCCAGAAAAAGTTGTTGAAAACGAACAGGCAAAACTACTTTGGGACTTCAGGCTTCAGACTGACAGAAAACTGGAGCATAACACCCCTGACATTACAATTGTTGAGAAAGAGAAGGTGTGGATCATCAACGTTGCCATTCCAGGTGACAGCAGAATTGAGGAGAAACAGTTGGAGAAGCTCACCAGATACGAAGACCTGAGAATTGAACTTCAGCGACTCTGGCAAAAACCAGTGAAAGTGGTCCCAGTCATCCTCGGCACACTGGGCACAGTGCCAAAAGATCTCAGCGGGCACCTAAAAACCATTGGCATTGACAAAATATGCATCTGCCAACTACAAAAAGCCACTTTACTGGGGTCTGCTCGCATAATTCGCCGATACATCACGCAGTCCTAGGTGCTTGGGAAGTGCCCGACTGGTGATATAATACGAAATCCAGCATAGTCATCTCGTTTGCTGTGTGTAACTGCTGCTTTTACATAAATAATAATAATAATAATAATAATAATAATAATAATAATAATAATAATAATAATAATAATAATAATAATAATAATAATAATAATAATAATAATAATAAACAATATGGATAGGTATTGGATACGTATCCAGTACATATCTGATACATATCTCCAGTGTAACAAATGTCTGAACTATTCATACAAATGTTCTGAAACATTCGTATTCGTACAAATGTCAATGTATAAATGTCGTAACATTTGATTTGTGTATGAATGTCCAAATTCGTACGAATAATGAATGTTATGAATATTCATGTACATCCCTATTCCAGATTTAATCTAGGAGGAAGGACGTACATTGCCTGGGCTAGCTTGCTGATGACAGGTTCCTCTTCTGAGATATAATCCTGAATAAGCCCCAATGCAGAAAGGACCACAGTTTTATAAGGACTCCAAAGTGAAAACAGATCCTGGATCCCACAGTTTTTAGCAGAAAAATGATTCAACCCAGGAGAAGGAACCAGGAGGAGAAGGGGCAGAAGAAGATTACTCTTCTAAGATAGCATCCGAATATAGTAAAACAAACTGACTGACTAATAAACAAAGTGGTTTTAATAGAGGTGTGCCAAACTGTAGCTCCTCAAACACAAACCACTCAAAGAGGGTGAATTACTCTCTCGGACTCCATACCAATCAGAGAAGGTGGGGAAGGGAAGTAGAGTGACAGCTACATCCAAGAAATTTAAAGCAGGACTTAACAGCACTAGAGTCTAGGCTCTCTTTGGCAGCTTGCATTGCAGTCCTGAGGAGGTGGAACAACGTGGGGTGGAAGATGGTGGCATTTCACAGACACAGAGATGTTGAGTAGGATGTGTACACGTGTCCTAGCTCATGGCAAAGGGTGTAATAGCGACCATGCTGCATCCACATGCCATTGGGAAAAAGAAAATAATAGTAAAAAAAAAGAAGCTTCAAAGAGCCAATGGAGTGGTTTCAGATCCCAGGCAAGGATATTCTGAATGGGCACATTAAAAGAAACTGAAGGAAGAGATAGTGTGGATTTATTTATGTCAGTGGTTCTCAACAAAAATAATTTTATGGTTGGGGGTTAGGATTAGGTTGGGGGGTCATCACAACATGAGGAACTATATTAAAGGGTCGTGGCATTAGGAAGGTTGAGAACCACTGATTTATATGAATATACTGGATGAATGAGTCGATTCTCCCAACCTGAAGTACTCTAGATTTAGTGCTCAGGCCCTTTCTGTACTTGCCTGCCCTATATCTGGATCCATGGATTTGGAATAACCGGCCCCACTGATCCAGATTGCATGGAGGCATAGACAAGATCACCATTGGCTGCACTGATGACACTGATCTGCCCCATGTCTTCTCATGGCTGTGAAGATTGTGAGTTTCACAGCTTCTCCCTACCCATGGCTCCAAAGGCTATGGTATGCTGCTGAAAAACCCTCTGGTAGTTCTGAAAGATGGAAGCATGCTGTCTGAACACCTCTCATGTTCTGGTACAAGCCCCTTAGTCTTCTTGTGGACTCAGTTAAAGAGGTCCACCAGAGATCCCCAGATGACGGGACCCTTAATCCAAATCTGGCTCCATCCAGTGCAAACAGAGCTGAACCAGCCGGGTGGTGAGACACATTCTTGATCCTCAATGTGTGGTTGGGGAGGCCCATGATCTGAATTAAGAGGCTCCTTAACGTACAGAAGGAGCATCAGAAAAAAGAGAAAGTTGGCAGCATTGGGGAAATGTTCTTATAGACAAATTTATGGATGACAGATGGATCAATGGCTACTAGAACGAATGCCTAGGTACATCTTTCAGGCTGGGGGGGGGGAGCAGGATGCTTCTAATGCCATTTGCTGGGATTCAAGAACAGGAAAAGGTTTGTCCTTGTCTTTGTTTGAGATGCCCATGAGCATTTGGTGGGCCACTGTGTGTGACAGGATGCCGGACTAGATGGGCTGTGGCCTGATCCAGCAGGGCTTCTCTTATGTTCTTAAAGGTCTTGGAACACAGTGGTTTTGTTAGCCAGTAGGAAGAAGACAGAGACAGAGAAAAGCAGACGTAGCAGAGGACAGTCTATCTATTCCCCAAATCAATGTGCTTGTTTATTCAATGAAATACAAGACACAGGACCCAGATCCAATATAGCAAGAGAGTGAGTGAAGCAGAATGAAATATCTAATGGATATTAGAAATAGAATTAAATATCTAATGGATTCTAGGAATGGCATATGATACTTCCTGAAGATTTTTCCTCGAGGTATTTGAACCTTTTTTGTGAATCATCCACTGGGGTAGATGATGTCTAAATCAGTTTCACAAAATGTTGATTTTTTTTTTTTTTTTTGCTGTTGTTAAGTAATTGAAAATCGAACTTCCTTGCCGCGTTAACTTGAATCGATTGGTTCACCGTGTGTTTCACCTCAAAAGCACTTCGCTGAATGTGTGGGAGTGCTTACAAAGAGTGGGGGGGGGCACATACGCATTCTCTACATTGTGTATGAGATATGCGAAAATGCTGTCAATTAAAATTCATCACTATCCTCTCCGGCATTTGTTGCACCCATCTGATATAGCCCCCCTCTCTTGTCTTTGCACATATCTTTCAATGCTGTTTCAGAAAAGGATGCAGTGAATTGGAAACTGCTGCTGTAGATCCCCATGCAAATTATTCTTACTGCCAAGGTGCTGAGCAAATTTGTCTGCTTGTATTTGCCTTAAATAATGTAAGGAGTTTTGATGCTGGCCAAATACTGCACAATGCTGACTTCTTTCTTTCTTTCTTTCTTTCTTTCCTTCTTTCCTTCTTTCCTTCTTTCCTTCTTTCCTTCTTTCCTTCTTTCCTTCTTTCCTTCCTTCCTTCCTTCCTTCCTTCCTTTCTCTTTCTTTCTTTCTTTCTTTTCTTTCTTTCTTTCTTTCTTTCTTTTCTTTCTTTCTTCTTTCTTTCTTTCTTTCTTTCTTTCTTCTCTTTCTTTCCTTTCCTTCCTTTCTTCCTTTCTTTCTTTCTTTCTTTCTTTCTTTCTTTCTTTCTTTCTTTCTTTTCTTTCTCTTTCTTTCTTTCTTTCTTTCTTTCTTTCTTCCTTCCTTCCTTCCTTCCTTCCTTCCTTCCTTCCTTCCTTCCTTCCTTCCTTCCTTAAGCTTCTAAGAGAGGATTTTTCTGTTCTTTGAGATGGTGAAGAGTTCAAAGGGAATACATGCCAGCGGTGAGGGGTGATGCATTATTTGCCCCAACTTCTTTTCCTTTTCCCTCCATGCAGTATGCCATACCTTTGGCAAGCAAAGCTCAGAACTCTTTAAGGATAGAGGAAGTTCATGAATAATGGTTGAATCAGGAAGCTGATAATTAAATGAGACAACTGAATGCTAGTGGAATCCCCAGTGGAAACTAGTCTTCATTGAAGATCATTTCCACCTTTCATTTCCCCCAGTTTTAGTACAATCTAGCAGTTCATTACTGCAATGCAGTCAATTTCTTTTTTTTCTTTTTTTAAAACTGTATGGTAAAAATACATATTCAAGCTTCCCCATTTTTTATAAGGGTCTGCAAATGTGTGTCTTCATAGAACACATACATATGTGTGCCAACTTGAATGTATTTTCATTGTGTTAATTCTGCTCCCCCAATGTTTTGGATACCAACTTGTTACTCTTTTTTTACCATATTCTTGACCTTCCCTGCATGATCCACAGTAGAAGACAAAAAGACCTTGAAATCTGAGTAGTCTTACTGAATGTGAGTTTTAACTATTTTTAGATATGTTTTGAATTTTAATATAATTGCTTCAATTTTATTTTAATTATTCTATTACTTGTAAGTTTCTGTCAAAGCAGGAAGGGGCAAGGTATAAATTTGAATAAATAGGTAAGAAAAAAAACCCCCAAGATTCAATACCTGGAGGATTAGGCTGAAAAATCACCACACATGTCAACACCATGTGTATAATCCTACTTCTTTTCCTCTCTTCTATCCTTTGAGAATCCTGAACAGCTGTGTAGTGGCAGTTTGTTGGGTGGGGGGCAACTTCAGTTAAGATAATTATTATAACTTATGGAGAATATTGGGAGAAAAATAACCAAAGCCTTGATACTTTTGCCTATTGCTTTTTAGCATGTGTCTGCTGCAAAGTGATACAACTAATGTGATAGTGGACCCATATCATACATTAATGTAAGAAACTTAAGTGTCCTTTCCAATAGAATCATCTGGGATCGGTGTGGAAAAAAGCACTGGTATGAGATGGTCCAAGGGTATAGATCCATTTTCTTTCTAAAAATTGATAAAGTAGTCCAGAACAGTTTTAATAAATTCTCTGATCTGAGCCGCATTGGCAAGATGCGTGGAAGCGCTGTGATGTCACTTCCTGTACAGCTATACAGGAAAAGGCTTTCCTGTCCCTACAGAAATAGATATATAGGGTGATCTTAGTTGTTTAAAGATAGAGTATGGAAGCAGTTCACTGCTACCTTGCAAATATGCTGGGATTTTTTCTTCAGCTCTCTGACACAAAGATACACCTGATATTATAGAGAAAAATGTTTGCGATTGTCGCTGCCACCTTGCCTCCATTCGTGAAAGATACTGTCATCATTCAAAATTATTCTAAGATCTGAACTGATAGTTTTTTACAATGCTTTCAAAAGCCACTGCTACACTTGCTCCCTCTGCTTCTCCCACCCTAACCCTTCACACATGTGGCAATCCCAACATAGTCCCAACACAGTCCTGGGTTTTACACCCTGTCTGTAAGTAACTACAGTGGAGATCAGGCAAAGCCAATATTATTTTGGTTGAATAACATATAGCCTTATACTCAACCAGTGTCGGGGAGGATTCCTTTAGGGCTTTATTTGGTTAAAACATGGAATCAGGAACTGGTGCAAATGGATTTTATTACTGGCCATTTTGCCTCCCTCTATACACACCCCAAAAATGCAATGCTGGCACAATCAACATTAATTTTAGAAACTGGTGTAATTTAAACATTTTTTATGCTTTACATCCCCCTTTCCTTCTATGATTTATGTCAAGATAGCATGCTGAGAGTCTATTGGCAGTCTTCTATGAGTCTTCGCATCTATGATCAGTGATACCACCCAGACCTAAATATGAAATTCATGGGAAATGGATCACAACATGGAACAGCGTTGACCAATATACTGTACTAGCAAGTGAACTAGGACCCTCTCTTTTGCATACTGGGTACCATCTAAGGTGGGACGGGCCTCTTTTAGATCATGTTAGCATGCAGAAAGGAACTCCTACTATGCTGGCCGGTGTGGAATCACCCAAAGATATGCACATTGTAAATGAGATAAATCTGCACGTTCTTAATTTATGCTTTGTGTCTTTTCTATGTGTTACTTAGATATCTGCCTACAGTCTTGCATTACTTTCAGATGATTAGCCGGATGAGTTAAACAAATACATTCAGGAAATGCTGGGCAAAAGACGACTGACCCATAAATAGTAAAGTTCGTTCATTCTTTTCATTTGAAATACATATGCTATGTCATCTCTGCACCCATCCTTTTTTCTTCCCTTCCTCCCTCCTTCCCTCTCTTCCTCCCTGCCTCCCTTCAGCTCACCCTCTCCTCTCCCCTCCCCTCTGATTCTAGGATTTACAATGAATGTCAATGTTTCTTAGTAAACCTACTGTGCCTTTAAAAAAATAAAAATCAAAGATAGTTAGTTTTGCTCACTTGACAGCTTTGCTTTCTGTATTGTTGCTGGGGTATTTTTAGCATCCATATACGGAGATCAGGGGAATTTTCAACATACTTTTGGGCTTTATCATAAATACTGCAAAGAGGATTGTTATTCCATTGGTCCTTATAAACACTGTAGGAAAATATATCCTTAGTGTAACAGTGGGTGGCTTAAGACAGAAAACAGTGTGGTTCTCCATTTTGAAATGGCACAGAGTGTTGAAAAATGAATAGGCAGGTAACTCCCCCAGTGGTAAAAAGCCTTGAAAATAATTGTCTTACATGTGGGTGAATGGCTAGCATGGCCCACTTAGCTCATTCCCCATGACCTTAAGAGAGGCGCAGTGCAATGGTTCAAATATTATATTGAAGTATTTATTTATCACATGGCAGCAATGCATGGACTAAAGACAATTAAAACAGGAAGATAAAATAGGAAGTTAGAATTCATAAGTTAAAGGCACCCAATATAACAGTATCAAGGCCACTCATCCACTGAAAGACTATCTGTTATTTCACAGATTGTGACACCTATCCTGAATAGGCGGCCCTCAGTTCATAGCTGGCCACAACATGGTTAACCGTCTGATGTACGACTCCATAATCACAATGAGTGGAATTTGTTTTACCCCATTTATACAATGATTCCTGGCCAAAGCCCTGAGATGCACAGATCCTATTTGGTGTTTTCCAGGTCAGTCATAGTAAGTGGAAACATTAGGAATGTACATGAATTTTTTTTGGAGGGGGGGGGGCATTCAATTCGAATTGAATATTTGAATATCCAAATTCGTGTGAATAGAGAAAAAACTAATGTATTCAAATTCAAACTGATTCAAATACATTCGTATCTATTTGTACAAATATTTGATACGTATTTGATGATACGAATCTTGTACACATGCATCTTTTACGGATGCATATGGATACGAATAAGATGCATATGTATCCATACACATGAATGTCCAAATTATTTGCACGAATAATTCAAAACATTCGTATTTGTTCAAATACTAAATAATGAATGTCTGTACATTGATCGCGAGTTCAAATGTCCAAATCTGGCCGAATTCAATCAAATAACGAATATCTCAAATATTCTTGCACATTCCTAGGAAACATGGTTGTTTGTGAGATCTACCCATATACTATGAAACAACGGGTGTTTTTCCACAGCGCTCCTTTAATCCGGATCTAAGAAGATCCGGATCTAGGGAATGGGTACTTCACTTAATCCGGATCTAGTAGATCCAGATTAAGGGAAGTACTCAATGTGTTTCCATGGGTGGTCTAGCACCCAAGTTCCCTCTGAAGATCAGCACAGACTTCAAAGACACTCTGGAGCTATTTTGCACAGACTTTGAAGTGACTTCAAAATGACTTTGAAGCTTAGGTTTTGGGGCTCCTCCCCAAGGGTGCCCCCTCCCCCTAGGTTCCTCTAGACCCCATTGCCAAACTAACTTGGAAACAGGCTCCCTTTAATCCAGATTTTCTGGCTCAAGACCCCATTGTAGACCCCATTAATGGGGTTTACAGAAAATCCAGATTGAAGGCCAGAAAGTACCCATTTGATCCAGATTTCCCCAGCGGCAGTCGAAACAATCGGGTCTCAAATGGGTGCTGTGGTGGGAATGGGATCAGCTGGCTCACACCCAAATGGGTCCTTAATGGGTGCAAAAATGGGTACTTTCTGACAGTGGAAAAATACCCAAGAAGAAGAAGCTCAAAAGCAGCTCATAGGCTGTAGCAACTGCACCCTTTAAAAGGAAACACAAGACAAAATGGCAGCAATTGTACCGCAGCAATGCCTATTTCAGGGATAAACATACCACAACTATTTGTATGGATCTGTACTAGTATTATCAAGGCCCATAAAAATATTACAGGGTTTTTTTTATCACCTGGAAAAGGCTTCAGGTCTAATTGTTCTTATTAAAAATGCACATTGCTGTCTATATTTGTGTTTTACAAGTACATTGATTTAGACGGAAGTCCTCTCTATTAGATTTGTAGATAAAACATAGATAAAAGAATGACCCAGTATTTTTGGAAGATGAGTGAACCATTGTTAGTGCATTCATTAGCCCTAGACAGCTGTAATGTTGTTTTTAAAGAATATTTATTGTTTCTGCTTGTTTAGCTTTACATACCTTTTTTTTTTTACCACAGCAGTATTTTATTCTGTCATGATTACTCAACACACTCTTGCAGATCTGCAGTAAACTAATGTCATAATAAAGGTGGTTCTTTCCAAAGCAATCTGTTTAAATAACATTTTATAGGCATAATGTGATATGTTATGAAGAATGGCTCACATTTATAGCTTCACTATAGCTTTAAAGGTTCATCATGCTTTGTGGTGTGTGTCATTAAAAATACATAGTTGTAGCAATTGATTTTTCTTCATATAGTTAAATAGCAATCTTGGAAATTTATGGCACCAGGAGTGGAAGTGCCTCTGAAGAACGAAGAGCTTTTAGAGTCCGCCCAGGATTGTGGGATGTGTCTGAAAGGAGGGCAGAAAATTCATAGGAATACAGTGCACTAGGAATATGCACACACACACACACAAATCACATTTGTTTTGCTACCCAATTGAAAATCTGCAAATTCATTTCATTGTTGAACTGTGAAATTGAAAAAAAAAAAAAAAGAAGATTTTTACATGCGTAAATTAAGGCTTCCATGACTGGGTACAGTATGATGGTTGAAGAAGTTTCTGGGTAAAAGTCATGCTAAAAATACTTAAAAACTACAAAAAAAAACCTATAAAGAGGGGAAAATTAAAATAACACACAAAAAGCCTGTCATAAAAGTCCCAATCTTTATAAGTCCCAATCTTTACACGTGTTTCACCTACTCACTGTAGACTTCCTCAGAATAGCACACCGTACTAAGAGAGAAAACACACAGTAAGACAGACATTTAGAAGTGAACTAGAGAGAATCAGTCAACTGCTAAGTACAAGGCATATAGGGCACTTCAAGATCAAGAACAGGTGCCAGCTCCTGCAGTTTCTTCCTTCTTTTTACTTAAGAAAACAGTAACATTTTGACCAGGATCATCTGTCAAGGGGTGTTTTCCCACTGTCACTAGAAGTACCCATTAAGTACCCATTAATGGGTACCAAATGACATTTTTGTACCCATTAATGGCTACTTAATGGGTACTTCTAGTGGCAGTGGAAAAACACCCAAGGCCTTTCTGCACGTTTTTAAAACTGGCAACCAAGTATCTGGTACTCCTTTGAATTCCTCCTTTCTATTAAAATGCAACAGGTGCTTATAAATCTCAATAGCTTCTCTAAAAATCCGAGGGTAAAATGATTGGGTGAAGGAAAGAACTGTAGTGTTGTTAAAATCAACGTGGTGACCACTCTTCATTACATGTTTTGCCAACGCAGACTTATCAGATTGACTGAGACTGCAGTGGCGTTCGTGTTCTTGTATACGGGTTTGCAACACTTCTTTTACAATCACATTGTATTTTATAGACCCCAGCAGTGGAGAACGGGGGTCTAGGATCTTTAACACTACGGATCATTTGGCTGATTTTCTTTGCTGGGCAAAAAACAGTTTTTATATCAGCGCCTCAGAGTATTCTCCCAATATGATCTGTCACCCCTTTTATATATGGAAGAAAAGCCAACTTCTCCATCTGTTTAACAGCTCCAATGTTTGACCCTTCCTTTTGCTTCTTCTTAGCCTTATGATTTGTTGCTCTATCAATGTCCTGTATTAAATATCCATTAGCTAACAGGGCCCTTTCCACATGTTGCTTTTAATATATCCCCTTCAATTGTGGTAGAATTCAAATTTGATATGAATGTTCAATATGAATTCAGTTTTAATCCCTGATATGAATCACATACGAATGCCCTACAAATCCCATATGAATCTCCTTTGTGTCCGCTCTGGACACATCAAATCTGCCCCAAATCCACTCTGAATCTTCTCTCAATCCACTTCAAATCCATTCTGGATCCATTGTAAATGAGACTGGTGCAGACACTTCCTCACCTCCCCGGGTCCATGAATGCAACAAAGCTTCATACAAGTGTTCAGAGACATTTGATTTAAATTTGAATATTAATCTCCTAATGTCCAAATTTGCATGTCCAAATATTAGTGCATATCCCTGCTGAAAACAAAGACAAATAATAGTATTTGACCAAATTACTCAGTTTCTGAATCAGGAGTCAAATTCACTTTGAAATAGTTTCAGTTCAGCATGCATGTCAGTAAAATTTAAATACTCAACTGAATGTGCGAATACAAATTCCATATTGCATATCCCTACAATGCAGTCCTGGGCCTTTATGTGGTTCAGCAAGGCTCAAAGGACACCAACATTGATCACACCACTTGACATTGCACCAGAATATCATCAACATTGCTGTTTCCTGTTCACAACATCAGACATTGTGGTGACTCTACTCAACTCTACTTGACTCCACCTCCCCACCCCTCTCTTGGATTCATGGTAGCAGAATAATGCAGTCAAGAAGGAGGCCATCAAGCACCACAGCCCAACTACTTGCCAATGGGCTTGTGCAGTATACCAACTGGATTATACCCCCCTTTGCCCAGGTGTTCCATTTCAAAGGCTTACTTCCAAACCTCCACCTTGAAGCAGCACCATAAACACCAGTGTAATCCAACACTGACTGTTTATTATATTCAAGCAAGGAAAGAAAGAAAGAAAGAAATAGAAGCAAGGATAAGGTCTGCTCAATAGTCCTAAGTAGACACAAGAAAAAAGTTACCGTAAAAGGAGTAAAGCTTACCTCTCCCGAGCAAAACTGCTAAAGTACACTAAATAACTTGAGCCTCCAGCTCCCTTTAACCTGAAATAATTGTTTGGATGTTCATTGTTCAATGGTGTTGGGATGTTCTTCCCAAATAAAGAATAAACCCCAGCAGTAAAATCTAACTGCTGACCAGGAGTCTCACTTGCTCAAACCAGAGTCAAGTAGCCACCTGTATTTTCCCAGGTATGCCCTGAGGTCTTCCTGTAAATAGTCTAGACCTCCCTTCTAACCCCTGCTCCAAACTGATAACACGGGGCCTAGAAACCTGGAGAGTTCAGCTAACTCCCCACCAACCTTCCTCCTGCAAAATCTGCCAGGCGAGAGACACCCAGAGCCCCGGAACACTGGCTTTTATACAGCGAGAACTGTCATGCGTGTCATGGGGTACATATCCAGAGAGGAGTGGATGCTTGGGATTAGCACCAAACAAGCCCATTAAAAAGACAGAAGACCAGATCTGGATTTGCTTTTAACACTACGCATGTAACATTTATTAAATCATTTAAGCATACAATCAGAGGGATCCCCTTTCACTCATCATTCATTCTATACTCACACACACACGGCCTACTCCGGATGGGTTATCAGTCCAACATAGAGGTGGTGGACGCTTCATCATAGCTGGTTCAAAGAAGCGTGAATGTACTTTCCAGAGTCTTTCTTTATATCCTCTTTGGGGTGATGTTCCAACGCATGCGTACTTCCAAGTTCTTTGTCTAATATTGTTTACGTCTGCATCACTCCGTTATCATCAGTCTGTTATCAGTCATTTTGTTGTGAACATCATCAGTCTGTTATCAGTCATTTACCGGTCAGCTTCTTGTTGTGAACATCTTCAAAAATCCTTGCCTTTAGATGCCAAATTTCTCATCAGTCTAAGAAATCCTCGCTTTCGAGAAGCCAGGTCTCCATCTTATCATGCATTGCGCTTCATCAGTAGGTTTCGGCCTTTTTCCTCACACACATCATCACAGAACCGGCCACTCTGATTGGCACAATTTTGCAATTTTTTGACACAGCTCCTCCCTCCTATCCATCAAATCTGCAAAATCCCTGGGAAATTTTCCTGCAGTTTGCAGCTTGCACCATGAGTCCGTCACAGACACCATCATCATCATTATTTTGAGACTGTGAGAAAACTCCGTTATTTGTGGCAATTTCATCTTGAGTTTTTGGGTGTTCATGCCTTCTTGCTTCCTTCCCTTCCTGGAGATTATTTAAACGTAGCTTGAGGTCCCCTGCTTTGGTACTTGCTATCAAGCTTACTTGTATTCTTCTGTAGCTTCTGCATTGTCAGAACCTCGAGGTCACTTAGGGCCTTTCCGCACTGGCTCTAAAAACGGATTTAGAGCCAGATGTGGAACGCACTTAGACTTGGCTTTCGCATAGGGGCCGGAATTAGGACCCCTTTGAGTAAGCCGCGTCCGCATATCGGCAGGCAAAAACGGTTGTTTAAACCGTTTTTGCCACCAAAATCCTACCCAGGTGTAAGATCTGAAAAAATCAGGTCTTACATCTGGCTTTTCCCCTGAAAACGGTTTGGAAATGAACGTTTCCGCACTGGAGGGGGAAAAGCCGGATTGCCGGCGCCTGCCCAGCTATCAGAGAGGCAGAGCACATGCTCTGCCACTCTGACAGGTGGGCGGGTCCAGCAGTCGGCTTCCCTGTCTTCCCTTTGCCAGAGAACCGATGATCCTCGGTTCTCTGGCAAGGGTAAGGCACCCCCTACACCTACTCTCACCCCCCCCCCAGAAAGACCCTATGACTTATCTGACCGGCTGCACCTCATTTCGGAGCCTGGCTGTGCCGGCACCAATCGCGCATGCGCGTGCCGCAACCTTGCCAGTCCCAGCTCCCCAGGGATGCTGGGAAATGTAGTCCTAGCCTGCTGCGACTGTCAGTGATTCGCGCCAGCGCTGCGAGGCTCAGCATTGACCTGCAGACGATCAGGGACATCAGAGGGATTCTCGGTGGGGTGGCAAGGGTAAGGCACCCCCTACTTTCACCCCCACCCCACTGAGAATCCCTCCGATGTCCCTGATGGTCTGCAGGTCAATGCTGAGACTACATTTCCCAGCATCCCTGGGGAGCTGGGACTGGCAGCCAACTCTCATTCTTTCTTCTCTCATAGCCCCACCTACCTCACAGGTGTCTGTTGTTGTGAGAGGAACAGAAGGTTTGTCAGCTGCTTTGAGTCCCCTTAAATGGGCGAGGAAAGCATGATCTAAAAGCTAACTCCTCCTCATCTTCTTCAAAATATTGAAGGGTTTTTTTTTTTTTTACTGTTTCTTTTAAACATATTCACAGTGGATACTGGCAGCTGATGAAAAAATCTTCTCATTACTCCATTAGCTTTGGATTATACATCTGTCTTTTAAGATTGTTTATTTCTTAGTAAAGCTATTCCTCCTTCGATTTTTTTTAATATAAAAAAGTCTCTCCAAGTAGGGAATCCTGATTACCAATGATGAGTGTAATTATTGAATTTATTGGTCTCCAATCTTCTGTTTAATTTTGCTAGGAACCGTTATAATCATTTTACCAAAAATAAAAGGGCTGGCAAGGTCTTAGAATGCGAATTGCTGGAGTCTCATAATAGCTTTCAGGACTCCAGGGAAAGCTCTAACAAGGCTGTACCTCTGCAGTATTAATTAAGCATTGTTCTGCTTTTAACCACGGTGTATTTACTGTTTTAAAAAATAAGCAGTAGAAATACAAAAACAAGATGTTGTAAAACCTTATTGCTCTAGAACATGTAGATATAAAAAGCCACTTCACGGAAGATTTGTTTTGTTTTGTCTTATTTTCCTAGTTTGCACAGTAGGGATGTGCACAGATATTCTAAACATTCGAAATTCGATTCAAATTTGTTTGAATGTGGGCATTTGAATTCGAATTGAATGTTTTCACATTAGAATTTAGGCATTCAATCGAATTTTGAATGTACCAAAACATTTGTTCAAATGATTTGAATAATTCAAATGTACAGATACATATGAATATTATATCTGTACGAATATCATCCATATCTGTACACATTTGTGCTTTTAATATGGAAGGAAAATGAGATGCATACAGGATAAAATGGGATGCAGACAAAATGTGTACAGATACATATAAAACAACACAAGTCCCTATAAACCAGAACCCAAGAACAAAACCCAAAAGCACCAACCTAAAGGGTTCTGCAAGAAAAACAATAGACAGAATAAAATATGTGCCACTCCCAAAGAAAATAAATGTACTCTGGAACCAGAAAAAACAGTATAATTACTATAAGGGCAGCAATACCCCACTGAAAAATCCATTACCATTTTGGAATTGAATGAGACTCACATTGTGTGAGCTGTATACTGGTTTACTGTGTATATTTTTTATTACTCTTTATAAATATAGGCCACTGATGAAGACTTCTGTCGAAACACGTTTGGCCTTGAGTTTTTAATAGTTTTTATATTCTTATTAGGACTTTATTAACTGTGTTTTATTTTCCACATTTATAAATTTTTCAGTGGGGTATTGCTGCCCTTATAGTAATTATACTGTTTTTTCTGGTTCCAGAGTACATTTATTTTCTTTGGGAGTGGCACATATTTTATTCTGTCTATTGTTGTTTTTCTTGCAGAACCCTTTAGGTTGGTGCTTACAGATACATATAACACATACAAATGTTGTTGAGATTTGTATCTTTAAATAATGTTGTCGACATTCATATCTTGAAGTTTGTATCAATGTTCAAATGAATAGATTCGAATGTATTGGATTCAAATAGTTTTTTGTTGCATTTGGATTTTAAATATTCAAATCAAATGTTTTGACATTCAATTCGACTTGAATTCAAATGCAACCCCCCCCAAAAAACAAACCACATTCATGCACACCGTGAATGCATAGATCTCTGTGCAAGAAGGGAAACCTGACCAAAAGTGAGTCCTCCATCATACTGAAAAGCTCCTAGACATTACAACAGTGTTCACACCAATCCACTGGGCAATGGGGCCCAGCAGGTAGACACACTGAAAGGGATCAGTGATACGAGAGCCTTGATGCAAGGCGGAAAATGGTGGCAGTCCAGATGGCTACCCTATGAATCTGGTATCCATGACTACATGTTTCTTGTGAGACATCTGCAACTGAGTCACTATAATCCAGTGATGGTACATCTGCTTTGCATGTAAAAGAAGCGAGATTCAATTCCTGGCATCTCCATGGATTATGCGGACCCATATCAATCTAGTTTCACTCTGACGTTTTATAGGGAGAAGGGCAGAGTTAATGCAACCTTGCTGGTTCTCCTATATCTCTCAGATACTTTCAATACCATCAATTATGGTATCCTTTGAGAACAGTTTTTGGGGGACTTCTCTTACTGTCATACCTGTTCCCTCCCACAGAAAGAAGCAATGGGGGGGGGGACTTTGGTTTGATGCCTGGGAACTCACATGTATTGTTCCTTGGGGTTGATTTTGTCCCCTAAGCGTCTGGGAAAAGTCATGAGGAGTTTTGGAGAGAGGTGTCATCAGTACGTTGATGACATCTTGATTTGTCTCTCCAAATGAATTGTAAGTAAAATCAGACAAGATGAAGCTACCTGGATCTATTAAGGAGCACCCAATTCTGGATTGAGTTATTTTGTTCCTAAAAGAACAGGTGTGTGATTTTTTTTTTTGGGGGGGGCTTCTTGATTCATTGGTGTGGTTTGAGTTCCATGTGGTATTGGTAGACAGGAGTACCTACTCCATTTCCAACTGGTTCAACAACTTCAGCCTTTACTGGATAGGGATAACTTGGTCATGATGATCTTTGTTCTGGTAACCACTGGTAACCTCCTGACTAGTCTGTTATAATGCACTCTCTATATAGGCTACCCTTGAAGACAGTCTGGAAGTTGGAGCTAGTGCAATTTGTAACAGCTCAACTGCTGACAGAACTTTTTGGCTGGTGGTCCTGACTACCAATTTGCCTGATTCAAGGTGTGGTCAATATATTAAACTCTAAATGACTTGAGCCACAGATATCTGAAGAGAACTTTCTCCCATATAGACCTGTCCTAGTATTAAGATTGCAAAGCAAGGGATTCTGGAGAACGGATGGAGTGGGTGCTGTGCGGACACATCAGCACCCATTCCAAAAGTCCTCCGGTTTGTGTGCCGCCAGTGCCACCCCTGGAGCTGTGGGACTGGAGCAAAGAGCTGCCAGTCAATCTGTGTTTCCGGTGGCACCTGGCTTCCACCCTTCCCAACATGGTGGCCAGAGGGACATCCATTCCCTCTCTTGTCCATGTGCGGAAGCATCCTCCTTTGATGCTGATTTTCCACACAAAAACGGATTAAGACCTAATTTTTTAGGTCTTTCCGGAAACCGGTTTTAGCAGCGCCAAGACCACATCAGAGACGGATCTCAGATGAGACTGTGAGGAAGCGGTGTCATCGAAGTGTCTTGGATGTGGCCTCCAATGCAGAAGGTAAGTTCCAATGTGTTCTATATGTTTCTTTAATGTGTTTCTTTAATGTGTTTCTAAACGCATTCTAACTGCCTGTGCGGAAACACCCTAAGCCCGCATCCCCATTAGAAGCTTAATCCAGTTTTCCTAAATCGAAATAACAGAACTGGATGCAAACACGAATTTGCCCGATCCCATTACTTTCAGCCAGAATCGTGTTCAATCCAGATACTGAGGACTTATGTGACTCAAGGGGGGACTCCAGTGGCTACTTTTTAAAAACTGCTTTTCGGGGCTGCCCTGTCCTCTTCCTCCTGGCGTGAACACGCCACCCATAAGGGACCCCTTCACGGAGCCTAGCTGTGTGGCTGGGTGGCTGCTGCTTGCCTGAATGGAAGAAAAATGGCAGTGGACAGTCAGCAATTCTTTCCCCTCCTCTCCTCATTGCTCAGGGCAAACAGCAGCAGCAGCAACAAGCATTCACACATCTCCCCAAACCGGAAGCTGCTTTTGTTTCTTTTCCCTTTTCAGAAGGTCAGCACTTTCAATGGCAAAATCGTTATCAGGTGTGAAGTGGTTCAATCGCTACAGTGTAGCTTTAAGTGGTGGATTTTACAGCTTGCTTTGGAAGCAAGCTATTGGGGGAGGGAAACTCTCATCCCTTAACACGGAAGGGTTCCCACAGTAAAAAATGTAAAATGTTTCAAGCGCACGAACCGGAGTGAGACCTGTTGAAATGAGGATTAACATTTACAATGCTTTGGGGTGATTTAACACGTGGAAAGCATGTTAAGCCAAACTGACGTGGGCTCTGCGAGGTTTGAAAACGTTTTGAATTCGAAATAAGCTTGCTGTGGGGATTTGCCCTAAGGGTGCTAAAAAAAGTGAACCATGCTTGGAACTCATCTGGGAAAGTATCATTGAAGGCAAGTTTAGATGAATCAGTCCTGAAACCATATGCCAATCAATATCAGTATGGTCACATGCAAAACAGTAATGTGGAAAAATTAGGGCTCCTCTCCCAACATTTATCGTGCAAGATGCGTATAATATGTATAGTTGTGCATCTGTAAAGTTTTAGCTCATGCTTCTATTCTAAATAGAACAAGAGTAACAAGAAGCAAACTTTTGTTTACTTGTTCCTGGTTTTTGGTCAAATTTGATTTTAAAAAAAGACATCAGTGTGTTCTGACTGATGACATCAGTGCTTTTTTTGTTCTATTCATGAATGTGGTATGGTTGTTTTCAAACTAAATAAATTATTTATTCAAGAATTTAATTAAGAAACAAAATAGAAAACTGTAGAATTCAGAGTTCTGTTTTTAGAAGTGCTCAGGGCAATGCTTTCTCATTTCTGTATGCATAAACTGCTATTAATTTTAAATTATGTATATGGTGAATGCATGTCTCATTTTCTGTAATACAGAAGGACCCTCAACATCCATGGTTTTCCCATTTGTGGTCTCATTTATCTCTCAGTGTCATATGAGACCTGCCTTTGCTACTTGCAAGGAAGGGTATCACATATTCACAAAGGTACCCCTGGCCACACACACACTAAAAAAAGCATTTTGGTAGGAGCATTTAGGGAATGCTTTAGCAAGGGTAGTTATGCAGTGGCTTGTATACCAAACCAGCAAGCGTGCATATTTCCTTCTGTACATTGGTATGGTCTAAGGGAGTCCCCGGACCATGCCGTAATGTGGAAAAGACACTCCTAACTTGCTGGTCTGGTGTAGTGGCTAGTACAGAATTGTCACTAGTTCCTGAATTCATGATTTTGGCAATATGGAAGAATTTTGGAATTGGATCCTCATGAATTCTAAGAATTCCCTATGCTTATGCAATAAACACTGCAGTAAGGAGTGTTTTTCTGTGATGACAAGTATGTATTTGGTACCTGTTGTATCATTTGAAGATACCAGAAGGATGCCGCAGTTAGCAGTTCAACTAGACTGTTGTAATTCTGCAGAGTGAATAAAATCAATTCACACTCACGTAAATCAGCTCTCACCTCCATTTTAAATAGGAGTTGCTTGTCTGTGTGAAATGATCCATGTTGTTTTACCATGGCAATTAAAACAAAGTCAGTAGATTTAGTTGTCTTCCCATTTAAATTATTTTAACAGGATTTTTTAAATGATATTTGTTAGGTAAATGTGTTACCTAGCTCAGGAAACACTTAAAAACGATGCAGAAACAATACTAAATATTTGATCTTTGTTTTTGGAGAGAAATAGATAAGGAAAAAATGGTGACATAGTTTTATTATATCAAAAATAACCAGAATATCAGTTAATACGTTTGCTATTGCTCTTTTTTAAAAGCGAGCCCAGAAAAGCTAGTATCTCTCTCAAATTAATATTTTACCCTTATCAAAATGGTTCAGTGACCAAAATGTAGCCAAAGCATGCCTCCTTTACTTCTCTCTCTCTCTCTCTCTCTCTGCACTGCATTATGCCTGGCTTGACCTAATAGGCGACTGAGTTTTTTTCTGCAAACGTGTTTTGAACCCTTCCTTAAGTTCAAGAGAGTTCTAAGACACAGCAATGATTGCAAGAGGACCTGCATTGGATGCTTTCCTTGTTGGATTACAGACATGAAGATTTAGTTATCATTCATTCATTCATTCATTCATTCATTCATTCATTCATTCATTCATTCATTCATGCGTGCCATACATGCATTCCATTTATTTTGGAATTTCTCTTGCTTCACCTTTTGGATTTTATAACTAAAGGAGAATTTCTTGACATAACTCAGTGAATAAAATTTTAAAAAAGTGCAAAATCTGCAGGAAGAATTTAAGTTTTTAATCTCTTCTGCTAATTCAAAGCTCTAAAATTTGGCGAAACGAGTTTTAAAAAAATAAACTTGAACTTCATAAGAAAGCATAGAAGTGAATTTCTTAACAGAATATTTTATAGATTTGTAGTTTTGTTGCAGGAATTTCTTCATTGCGTTGCCCTGAAAAACTTCCGTTGCATCCCTACCAAGTTCTCATGTGTTAAATGGGTGATATAAAAATTGCTTTCAGAATTGAGTGTGTGATTGGACATAAGTTTTTGGAAAAAGAAGAAAAAAGCAAAAGAAATGCATTGAACATTCACTGAGGTAAAAGTGACTATTAGGAAAACTTTCTTTTTCTGTCTGGAATTCCTATTTAAATCTCAAGGTATATAATTCATTCAAATTGCTCTCTTTGCTCTGCGAGGGTGTGTACTGTTCTTATTTCTTGTTGCCTTTTAACTTTGCCCATATATTTCTTGTCAAGCACGACCAATGCATTTTAAAATAATCATGTTCATTTTAAATGGAACTTCCCCAGTGGCTCTTCCTTTCCCCGCCCATAAACCCTGTCACTTTTTTCTGTCTCTTTCTAACCATTCCTCACAACCCTTATATTAAAAGGTTCCCTTCAGAAATTTAATTTTGAGTTAAATCTTCACCCGCCCACCCTTAGGGCTCCAAGGCAGAATGAAATAAATCCCACTAAAAAGTAATGCACCACCTCTAGCTATGGTAATGTAATATCAGTTGTCAGGCTGTCAAAGCAAATGTGTATGTTTGCACACGCACAGATGAGCATGCTTAGGTCTCAGTAGGGAGGAAAAACACAATTTGCGGCCATTAGAACTATTTGTGATTGAACGTGCCCGAAAATGTAGGATGTCATGAAAACATAATCCTTACTATAACAAGGTATGATTCCTTGCCGTTTGGAAACAAAATGGTGGATCATTGTGCCGGAGTGAAAGGGAAAGCCTGGGGAAACCAGCTGGTACAATGTTTTTCAAGTGGTTCTGAGAAAAAACAAAAACAAATCAAACCAAAAGTATATTTTTGACAGAATAAAGTGACTGTTGTTCTTTTTCTCATTTCGGGGCTGTAATGGAAACTGGGTGAGCACCTTCCATCAAGCTCCCAACATTGGCCCCTCCATCACAACTGCCACCACACAGGCCATGAAGGAGCCATCTTGCCTATGGGGAATGGAGCAGAAAAATAAAATAAAAGTATTTTACCATTGCAAGGACAATATTGCTGCCAGAGTGTCCCTGTTCCCTCCCACACCATTTTCCTTTTGCATCTTGTCTCTTTAGATTGTAAGCCTGAGGGCAGGGACCTGTCTAAGACTATAGTGTAACCAGCCCTGAGACTTCCGGGTATAGGGCAGGATAGAAATACAAACACAAACAAATAAATAAATAATGTGAATAACTTGGAGATTGCTTATCCTTGGAGTGATGAAACTAATATATAAACAGTATCTATGAATGTAGCTGCTTTGACAATCATTTAGGCAGAAAAACCGATCAAACTATAGCATAAATTTGCTTGAGAATCGTTGTACGTATACACCCACACCTATGTGTGAATGTGTGTGGCTTTACATGCATATGTGTGATACACACACACACACACACACCCTTATGTGTGATACACGCACGCACACACCTTACACACACACACACACACACACACACAAATAATTTCACGCAAAGAAAAGAAAAGATTCTTGTCATCCGCTTCTCAGGCTTTCAGACATCCAGAGACTGAGGCACTGTTGTACGGCAGGGTTTATGGGTGTAACTAATATAAGGTGACAGGTCTGTTTGGATCTGTCTGCAAGTCCGGAGCTAGGCCATTTTAATGAAAGGTTTGTTTACCCATGAAAACTCGAAGTTAGCTCATGGTGGAGATGAGTAGTTCTCATCTCAGTGTCCAACCTAGGTGTGTACAATTATTATATAAGCTTCCAGCAAGTTGTGCGGTTGGTGATTTGGTCTTCTTTTTATAGGCAAAGAACAGCTCAGCAAATTAAAATCGAGCTTTTCACTAAAGAAGGCCTATTCTTGCTTTCAGGAGAAAACCATCTCTGTGGGAATTCTCAGGGGGCAAACCGCAGGGGGAAAAAAAAAGAGAGGAGAAGATATTTTAACTGACAGCCCTGGAGTGCATCGGAAAATAGGAGACTTACAACAAGCAGCGCCGCCATTTCTGTTATGCTAAAAAAATGTATTTTTCCTATGCTAGTAGAAAACACGTTCGTTAAAGGCAATGATAGCAAGAAAAAAAATATGAAGAAAGGACAATAAAGCTAAACACGTGCAGACAATTAAATATTGCTTAAGTAGAAATTTTTTTTTCCACTTGAAAAGGAATATACATGGACAAAATGCATATGCAAAATGGGAATTACGAATCAGAAACTAAAGGTTAATAGAATAACTTGTTAGCAAGTCTTTTAAATGCAGAAGCTGAAATTTGTGCACCCATTTCTGCATTTTTAATGCTTAAAATTAACTCTTCAAGTATAAAATATAAGCACTGTGTAGTCTTATTGTTCTTATATGGAGTTTTATTTTTATTTTTTTATCATTTGTATTTCTATCCTGCCCTATACCCGGAGGTCTCAGGGCAGGTAATGATCCTTAAAAATTCTGTACATTAAAACAAAACAATATATATCAAAACAGTAATATCTACAACAACATTTAAAATCCAGAATGTTTAAACAAACCAAATATATATTAAAAACAGTACAACTTGAAAGGTGTGTGTGTAGGGAATGTAACCACGTTTAGCTGAAGGCCAGAGCAAAGAGGTGCGTCTTTACTGCCTTCCTGAACATGTACATGTACATGTACATGTCCTGGTGTCCTGTGGGCTTTAGCCAACCCAATCAGGTCATCTGGAGCCTGCAGGGACCCCCAGACGCCCACCCCCACTCAGGGGCCCACGCCGCCCCCATCCTTGTGCGCGCAACTTACTTGGTTGGCCCCTCTACATTGAACTGGCAAACTCTGTGGGTGGCGCTTGCTGAGTTTGATATGCGGCATTCTGCGCAGGTGCGCACTGTGGTCCAATTGCAGGCTGCAATGTATGCCTGTGCGGAACGCTGCCTATCGAACTTGGCAAGCCACACCAGTGGGGCTTGCCATTTCAATCTTGGGCGCTGAAGAGGTAAGTCATGCGTGTGAGGATGAGGGGTGGCGTCCTGCCCCCACACTAGTGTTTTCGGGCTGGAACGCATGGGGACAGAGTCTCCATTCGCACCTAGGCAGGTAAGGGACAAGTGGGAACATGTCCCTTACTTGCCTAGGTGCAAATGAGGAATCCATCCTTGGGTGTCCAAGCCTAACTGCACTATAGTCATTTGGCTCTAGTGTGAAAAGGCCTCTAGTTTACTCGGGCAACCCAGGCCCTTTCTGGGTCTTAGGGTCGATTTGCACTTCATCCTGTAGTTTACAATTAGGCAACATCTGGGCAGATGCACCTAAACTCACAGGAGCTGCTTGCAGCCTACAAATGCCCCCTGCCTGTCCAGATCTTGCCTAATTTTAAACTAGCTCTAGTACATGACATCATGCACCACAAGCTACCCAACTCTCCCCAGTCATGACCGTGAACTTACCTTACATATCCAGTCGGTGACCATCTGAACTCCCAATGGCTGAGGAGGTCATTGGAGCTGCCATGAAAGCATGCTGGCAGCTCACACGACCCCCTGATGCGACTGTGCAGAGCATCAGTGTTGCTGTAGTGACAGCGCTGACACATGCACAGTTGCACAGGGCACCACACTGAAGATGGCAGTGACCAGTGGAGGAGCGACAGTGCGATCAAACACAGGTCTTTGTACCCACCTTGTCTTTCGTTGACTCTCCATGTAACCCTGCAGCTAAAGATTCAAGGGCTGCAGACGTGCAATCAGCATGACACTTTGGTATCACTCTGTCAAATTTTTATGAATTAGTTTTATGACCATATCAAGAGGAAAAATAAAAAAATAAAAAAATGAATTCAGTGATAAAGGAATAAAACAACAGTTCCAACCCCCTGTACATAACACCACACTCTGCTCTAAAAATATATTTCCAAGGCATGAAGCCCAGGCCCAAAAGAGAAAAGAGCAACCTTATCTGTCACCTGAACATTTTCTTCTGCAGAATGATAAAACAATTTTTATCTGCATTCTGGTAGGTCAAATATTTTAAGAAGCTAGCAATGCATTTTAGTCTAACTGAAGAGTACAGCTGACAATCAAATAAAATGTGAGAAAGATCTTTAGCTGATACACCATAGACACGTAGCCTCTCTTTACAAGGCATGTAGGTAATAGGAAAAATTCACATTTTCATTACACTGCAAACGTGAAAACTTATAAGTTTGTTTTGTTTTTGAATAGTTCATGAAAAAATGGTTTTTCACATTCATCCTTGCACTTTTTCGTGAAGCAAAATGCATTTTTTCCTATTCATAAAAGTCTTTTTCATGATCAAAATCATAGCAGAACATGAACGTTCAGTCAAATTGTTCATTTTTATAAGTGGGAGATTGTTTTGTTTCCATCAATATTTGGCATATGTGAAAAACTATTTTTTAATGTGAATATCTGTGAATACAAAATATTCAATCAAATTGGAACACAAATCAAATTTTGTGAGCACAAATCAAATTTTGCACATTCTTAGTAGCTAATCCCTTTCCATTTAAATTCATTAAATTTATCAAAGTTGCTTAAAAGTTCAGTGTGGGATTAATCTGCATGTTTTTCAAAATCAATTAATAATTTCAGGAGTGCTAGATTTTGACTTGACTCTGTATTTGATTAATCAAGGAAGCAAAGTCAACCAGTGGATTGGAATCAGAAGCTTTTGTTAAGGTCAATGATTCCATTCAGTCCATATTTCATACCAGTCGATGCTGTTTCACAGTTACTGATGTCTACTTTCAGATTTTGTGCTTCTTTGAACTCAGTGTTCACCCATGGATTGGGACTTCAGGAGGGTCCTTTTGATCTTCTCAAACTATGCTTTGATCCACTGTGGATCAAAGTGCAGTTGAGGACAGCAAAGGGAAGTTTACAAACAGAGGCTGTTCCTCCCACAGTCCTGATACTTAGGCCTCTGCTGTCGAGAACTCATGAATAACTTCTCAACTCAAAGTGCATAATAAAATGAACTTAGAAGTGCATGTTTTTTATGAAAAACATGTTCAAAAATATGTCTTTAAAGAGGATTTAAATTTAATCACCCCTATGCTCCCAATATATCAAGAGTGGAAGTATAAAGGAATACAAATGAAAATAGCCCCATTCTTGTGGTTGTCAGGGACTGTAGGCCCATTTGCACTTAGGCTCTAGTCAACAATTGGTACAGCTCTGGTGAAGATCGTATCCACACCCATTAGGGTGCTACGGTCTAGAAGCGTGCCCATTGTCACTAGAGGTGCACTAACTGTTGATTGAAGCATGATTTCATGCTCTACACCTATACCACCCTTTACCCCAAACTTACCACAAGCTTCCCACGATGCAACCATTTGCTCTTCATCCACCTCACTGTGTGCGGTGGGTGCGGAGTGTGTTGTCTGCACACGTGTGGCCACTTTGCTGGTCAGGACCAATTCTCAGCATCTTGCGCAGGCACGGCCATGTTGCCGGCACTGATTGGTTGCTGGCATCTTCAGCAGGCACAATGCTCCTATGATCAGGCAGGTCTGCGCATTCTGGCTCCACAGCAGCAAGCTGGCCAGGGAGCAATCTACAGAGGACAGTGGGGCACGCACCCCCAAATGTCACCAGGATCTGGTCCTGCCCATCTGCATCGGCCTGCCAGCACATCACGGACCATGTGACATGGCTGGCAGTGGTCAATGGAGCAAGTGTGGAGGTGGGATCCCACCACAGCCATGGCACGGGCCAGTCTACAGAGGACCATTCACATTTCTGGTCAGTGGGAACATCCCTCAGCAGCCAAAAATGTGAGTGGCCTCCCTGTACCTGGCGTGTACTGGCCCTAGTGCATGGCAGCCTACAAAGGTAAGTGCAGAAAGGCCTATGGTCTCTGAACTGCTTATGTATTTCCCACGTGTTAAGATCTTGGCTGATTTCCCCTTCATATCGTGTGTTTTGGAGAAGTCAAATGGAAAAGCTCAGGCACTACACTATGCAGATTCTAATATGATTGTGTGTGATCCTGACTGGCAAATGAAACAGAAGTGCTCATAACAATGAAGTCAAGTGCTGAAATAAACAGTGAGCTTCTTTTCTCAAAAGAGTAGCAAAGGCAGCATTATTTTTATTTATTTTTTATTTTAATTAATTAATTAATTTCTATCCTGCCCTATACCTGAAGGTCTCTGGGCAGATAACAACTTTTATATAAAAAGAAACCTATATTAAAACAATAATTATCAACAGCATTTAAATCCAACATGTTAAAAAACAGTATGATATCAGTTAAAACAGTAGTGCTTGCAGTGGGGGGCGAACATAACCAACATTTAGCCAAAGGCCTGAGTGAAGAGGTGTGTCTTCACCGCCTTCCTGAGCCTAATCAGAGGAGGAGGCTGACACACCTCAAGGGGGAGACTATTCCATAGCCTGGGGGCCATTACTGAGAAGGCCCTCTCCCGGGTGCCCACCCGCCTCACTTCTGAGGACAGTGGAACAACCAGGAGGGCCTCCCCTCCAGATCTTAAGGCAAGGGCAGGTCGATAGGGGAGAAGGCAATCCTTTAGATATTTGGGACCCAAATCATTTAGGGCATTGTAAGTCAAAGTTAACATCTTGAATTGGGCTCAGTAGTAAATTGGCCACTAGTGCAACTCTTTTAAGACCGGCGTGATGTGCATCTGGCTAGCTGTCCCAGTCAGCAACCTGGTAGCTGCATTCTGCACTGACTGCAACTTCTGAACAGTCTTCAAGAGCAGCCCCATGTAGAGCGCATTACAATAGTCCAATCTGGATAACTGTGGCCAAGTCATCTCTGTCCAGAAAAGGTTTCAATTGACGTACCAGCCGTAGTTGGGAGTAGGCATTCCTGGCCCCAGCATCCACCTGAGCTTCAAGCATCAGCACAGAGTCTAGGAATACCCCCAGGTTACATACCTGTCCTTTCTAAGGCATTGGAGCCCTGTCAAGGACAGGGGATGTCCCAACTACATGGACCTGAGACCCTATGACACACAGCACCTCCATCTTGTCTGGATTCAGCTTCAATTTATTGGGCCCCATCCAGCCCATTACTGGCTCCAGGCATCTGTCAAGCACTTCAACTGTCTCTCCTGATTCAGATGGCACAGAGGAATAGAGCTGGGTATCATCTGCATATTGATGACACCTCACTCCAAATCTCCTGATGACCTCTCCCAGCGGCTTCATGTAGAAATTAAATAACACGGGAGATAAAATTGACCCCTAGGGAACTCCACAAGTGAATTCCCAGGGTGTCGAATTAATACCTCTCACAACCACTATTTGAGATTGGCTCTGGAGATAGGAGCAGAACAAATGCCAAGCAGTGCCCCCTACTCCTAAACTCCGTAGCAATTTGCCTTCAAAACCAGTGGAGGCAACTTGATTTAGTCAGTAAATCTCCCTTCCTTACTTTCCCATGGAAAAGAACCTACAGAGTTAGCTCCATACCGACTCACAATTAAAAGGACTGAAAAGGGGGGCAGGAGTGGCTTATTTATTATTTTGGTACCAACGTTATACCCTAATACAGTGTATCCCCCTTTATTAATATCACAATGCACTTTGAAACATTTCTTCAAGTGGTTCCTTTTTTTCTAAAAAAAGTGCCTAAAAAAAAGACTTTTCAGGTTTGCTTCCTGAATACTTCAACATAAATTCCTTTTGCCAGTTTGCAGATCTATAATAACTGCAGTCCTTTGAGTACAGTTGTATTTTGGCCCTAGAACGGAACTTTTCTTCTCTTTCATTTTTCAGGATTTTGGCTGTTATTACTGTCTTTCTTCCAAGGTATTATATGTGGAAATTTAGTTTGGTAGAACTCCTCCTTGTTTTCTTTAAAGGACAGAATCTGTTTAAAATGTTCTGTTCTTTTGTAAAGCTCTGCTTGCTTTCCTCTTCTTGGTGTGAAAATACATCGTATCGACACAGGCAAGTAGGTGGGTTCTGATTATGCGCACATACACACTCAGAGAGAAGTTGTCAGGGTTTGAAGTAGATTGGTATATACTTTGGGGCATGAAAACCATGCAAACATATGGCCAGCAATGTATATTTTAAAATCTACATAACGTGGGAGATGAAAAGACTTTTGGGGGGTTGGCAGGTGGGGAGGTAGGTTCTGGGTATATAAAAAGAGGTGAGAGCTGAAATATTTCAGAAGAGATTGGCAAACTATATTTGCCCCTGTTGCTGAAAGGCACATATGTAGCCTGAGATTCTCCTGACTTTGTGGCGGCTATTAGGAGTGCCAACGGAAAGACATTGAGGGATGCATTTCTTTCTAATGGCATGTCTACCATAACTTTTTGAACAATGATTTCATTTCTTTAAGGTAGCCCAGGAATCAGACAACAGCACAGAGACCAAGAAATATAGTCAAATATGGTCAAATTTGGATCAGTGGGTCTGGAATAAGCATGCTTGCTGATCTGGATCGCATTGAGGCATGGGCAGCCCAATCTGCACCGATTCCATTGTCTGCCTGTGGCTATGAAACTTGCACAAGTCCCACCCCCACCCCTCCAAAGGCCAGAAAAGTTCCTAGGCTTGCAGCCCAGCCTTAGGGGGTGCTTTATGGTGGTCCACTTTGGTGTGCAACTGAAAACCATCTCCTGGTAGTTCTAAAACCTGGGGAGTGACATCTGCACGCTTCCTATGTTCTGGAACCTTCCTCTTGTGGATCTGATTAAATAGGTTCACAAGAGGTCAGAGGTGTGTCCACTGGATGGGAAAGGAGCGTGATGACCCAATGTTGACTAGTGCTTGCACTTGAGCTCTAGTCAACTTTACCTGCTCCCCCTCTCTGCAATAGAATACTCACCTTAATCAGTCTCAAGGCCTGGTTCTCCTCTGGGCACCACCATTTTGGTAGTGGCACCTCCACAACTGCGCGTGCCTCAGTGCTGTTTCCTTGACAATGCTGACAGTCTGCACACACACGGTCACGTCTATGGTCGTCTGAGATCCTGACACTCTTGTGCAGGACCTCAAATGACCCTGGAGTGCCAGCAAAAGCAAAACTGGACGCTTGAGGTAAGTGATTAACTAATGGTGGTTAGCGTGTGGAGAACAATTTTGTGTTCCACACCTAATGAACAATTAGTCAACTTCTGGGGAAGAAGGGCACATCTGTAGGCTGTAGTAGCCTAATCAATCTGCGTACACTTTTCCCCAGAGGCGCACTAATTATTGACTAGAGGCTGTAATGAGAGAATAGGTCTCTGGATTAAGGGTCTCCTTAATCCAAATTTGGCTCCAGTGCAGATGGAAGGCCTCCTTGATCTGCATTAACATGCAGATGAGGTGACCCATGATACAGATTAAGAAGCTCCTTAATCCAGATTGCCAGTGACTTCAGAAAGGACCTAGGTTTCTTGAAAATGCTGCAGATTTCAAATTTGCAGTGAGGGAGGGAAGGAGGAAGGTTTATGAGGGACAGAGGTTCATTAAAAGTTCAGTTACAAAGCTGCAGCTTTCAAAAGTCTACGTACAGACTCAAGAGCACTTTCAGTCATCAAGGGGACTCTGATTTGAACAGTCCAAGGTCAGTTCAGTATTAGAATTAGATATTAGAATGGAGACAAGAGCCATCACCCAGCCACCTCTGCTAAACTCTGCCTCATGATACTATGCTTCATAGAAGATAAAAGTTGTGAGACCATCAAAAGAGTATTAAAGTTTTGTTTTACCTTATTTTTCTATAAATTGAGGGGCTTAGATTAAGACAATGTAAAATGTTGTGATCTGTATTTTTTTAAAATCTGTTTCTTAGTGCTATTTGCTGATCTTGCTTTGTTTAGTTGTTCTGCTTTGTTGACTTGTAAATGGCTGTAATAAAAATTACTACTACTAGGTAGAAGAGTCAGTATCCAAGGTTTGATTGTCGTTCTGGAGGCATCATAAAAAAAATCATGTTCAGCTTCCTTAAGATAATTTTGGCTTTTTCTCCATTTAGCTTGGACCTTCTTCCTTGGTTCTTTGGATTAGTGATGTGCATGAATATTCTAAACATTCAAAATCCAATCGAATTCATTCAAATGTGGACATTTGAATTTGAATGGAATGTCTTCATATTCAAATTTAGACATTCAAACAAATTTTGAATATTCTGAAACTTTTGTTCAAATGATTCACATGTACAGATACATATGTATTACCTACGTATCTGTATGAATATCATATGTATCTGTACACATTTGTTCTTATAATATGGAATGAAAATGGGATGCATACGAGATAAAATGGATGCATACAAAATGTGTACAGATGCATATAACACATGAATGTTGTCGACATTTGTATCTTCAAATCTGTGTCTACCACTCAAATGAACAGATTTTAATGTATCAAGTTCAAATGGGTTTTTGTTGCATTCGGATTTTGAACACTTGAATCAAATCAAATGTTTTGACATTCAATTCAACTTGAATTTGAATGCAAAAAAAAATTTGTGCACACCCCTACTCTGGATACTATCTCACCACTCTCCAAAGTCCCCCTTGCTAAGTTTCTGGACATGCATATCCTGGAGTTTGGCAACCTCCTCCTCCTCATCATCATCTGGAGAACCTGGAGCTGCCCCCACAACTGCTTGGACCTCCCCACAATTGTTCACATTGATTTTCTTACGCAATTGCTTCAATTTAGGCACCATCTGGAGGTGGCCAGTGTTGTATTCTCTTCCAGATTTCCTTCAGCACCATGGCTGCTGACTTGGTGGTCCAAGATCTTTTTTGCCCTAGACCTTATTCTGGATTATATCTTGAAACACAGACCTGTCATCTGCGTGTTGATGGAGCCTATGGCAGACCCCACCCACAACTTGCCATAGTTAGCACTAGGATGCAGATGGCAGGTCCCTATTCCAAGAGATAATCTGGCTTAAGGCCCAGTGCAGAAAGGGCCCAAGATTCAAACAAGATACCTCTGGAATAATCTTCTTGAGGCCTGATTCATGGGCTTCAGAGGAGTAAAGTGTTAGTGCTTGAGTGTGAGATTGTCAGGGTGTCTTAGCACATTGTCATAGGTCAGATTCCCACTCAGCAATCTGGTTTTAAGCCAGGTTTTTAAAAATCAGCTGTGAGGTCTGTTTTTTTGTTTGTTTGTTTGTTTGCATATCCACTGTTAGCTTATAATGAAGACTCACTCTCCATTTTTCAGTGCCCGGCATGGGAGGAACCCCCTCCCTTCTCTCCTCCCCCTAGCAGAACCCCCTCTCCATGCAGTAAGCAATTGGACACTGTCTTACCCTGACTTCATCGGGAGAGTCCCTCTTTGTAAAATCAGTCCCTGCTACATGGTCTGATCTCTTGTTACGTTATTATGTACTGCAGGCTTTGTTCATTCTTCACCTCCTCTCCTCCACCCCCTTTCAGCCAGCCCGATCTCCTTAGCACATAATGGCAGAGAGCCCAGGGAAGAGGGGTCTAGGCAGAGGAAATCATGGCTTATAATTGGATCAGGGGAAACTGAGGCAAACACCTCTAAAGCGTAGTCCCCCCCCCCAAACTGCTTGTGTTCCCACTTTTCTAAATAGTGTGGAGTTTTTCTATATCCAGCAGTGAGACCCCTTTTAATCTGAATAGGGATACTTCACATCTTGAGACCTTTAATCCACAGAAACAGCAAACTGTCGGAACAGGGAGAACCTGAGCCGACGTCAAGCCTGATTATATCCTGTGTCCATATACCTTGTCACGGGTCTTGTAGAAAATATATTACTCAGTTTTCACAGCAAAGCAATTTCTGATCCAGTCGAGAACGTAGTAGGCAATCCATGCTTTTAGAATGGGACACTAGAAAAATATCAGTTGGTCCTTTTCATTTTGTCTTTTGATTCACTAGGATTAAGAGAGCAATAAAGAACACACCAGGTGCATTAAAACAGATGAAGCTGAATTGGTCTTTTTGTTGCCTTGAACCTGAGAACCTGTCCCTCTTTTGGGGCTATAAATGTATAGTCTGGCATCCTTTTGCAGAAAGGATCTGTTTCAGCTGTGTTAACAGACTTGTTTGGAAAGTACCCCTTCTTTCCTACAATCTCATATACACTCCAGGACAAGTCTTTTAACAGAGACATACACACAAGCACACAAAATGTAAAACAAGTTGTAAGATAACACAGTAGCGCACAGCAGGACACTAACAACACACAAGGCAAAACAACACAACAAAGCACAGCAGGGACCTCAGCACACACAGGGAATTGCCTATACAACAAAAGAGAAGCAGGGACAAACATAGAGAAGACACAAATCCACAATAAATGTGGCACCCACCAAACACTGCAGTATCGTATTCACTTCCACTGTTCTCGCCAACATCTCTCAAAGAAACCTCTAACACTTCAAAATAAAAACCCACTCATCAAAATACAGTCCCTTCAATCCAAGCATTTTAAATCTCAATGCCTGACTTTTTACTATGTGGTCTCTTCAGTATAGACACAGATGAAAGTTTAAGCAGGCATTATTTAGCCTTTTTGCAGTAAGGCTAGGGCATGTGGGGATGTATTCCCCATTCACACCTAGGCACCTGACTATGTGCAAAAGGGGAATCCATCCCCATGTGTCCTAGCCTTAAAAAGCTGGTGCAAGGGCAGGACACCCCTCTCAGGCCTGTCCCCATTGCGTACGGCTGGACTTGGGGGTGAGCAGGCCTGTCTGGTTACTTCCCCAGGTTCCTCCATGCTCCAGGGGACTGGATCGGGTCCCCTAGGGCCCACAGGAGCCCCCTCAGGCACCCCCCCCCAGGCACGGGCCTATGCGGGGACACGTGGGCACAAGAGGCACTTACCTCATGCTCGCCAGGTTCCAAAGTGGCCGGCATGGTTGGTGGTGCTGTGCATGCTGCCCCCTCTGATTGGCTAACTACCCATGATCTGGTGCCCTGGAGCATGAAGGAACCCGGGGAAGGGACTGGACAGGCTTGCCCGCCCCTGGGTCTTATCTGAACGCTCTGTCTCCTGAACAGCTGTGGTACAGCTGGGGATGGCCGTGAAGATCCTGGGCTGGTTGTAGAGCACAATTTCGTGCTCTGCACCCAGAATGCGTGTAGGGTGTCCTGGGATGGGATGGGGCGGTTCCAAACAATTGTGGAAGAAAATCAATGTGAACAATTGTGGGGAAGTCCAAGCAGTTGTGGGGGCAGCTCCAGGTTCTCCAGATGATGATGATGAGGAGGAGGAGGAGGTTGCCAAACTCCAGGTGTGAATGCTCCATCCCAAAGCATCCTACACGTGTTCTGGAGACCCTCGTCCAAAAAGGTCTCAGATGAGGGACAGTGGAAACCTGGAGATTCAGAGACTGAGATGTCCAAGAAAGCAAAAGAAAGAAAGAACTCAGGTTGTGCACAAAGCACGTTTCCCCCCTTCAATTCAAGTTGAATCAAGGGGGGGGGATGTTTGGCTCCATGCAAAGCCCCCCACAAATATAGGGGGCTTCACTTTGTGTGCAGACATCCCCTCCCTCACCTCCACTCACCGTCTGTCACTGCTCAAGCTCTCCTAGAGGTGCACACATGTGGCTGAAACAGCTGCCCAGTTCCCTGAGAATAATAGATAATCTCACATGAAATTCCCTGGGAATCACAGAGAATCTTGTGCAGGATTTTCTGGGAATTGTGGGGAATCTAGGGAATTAGAGAGAATCTCGCGGACCTCATGGTTTCCATTGCCTACTTCTAGGGAGTGGTTGGGAATGCAACTGAGGATTCTCTGCTTTCCAGGCCATTTGTTATTTCACTCAGCTGCAACCACTCTTCCCCAATTCCCACAAAGTGCCAACATGCAATTTCCCAGTCTGACTGAAGAATAATAAGTTGCAAGGACAACAGCATTCACACAGTTGCTTAACATGAGGCGAGATGTGTGTTGGAACATGGGGCCAACATGTCATCATGTTGGCCCCATGTTGTGGTTAGAGGGCCGGGCTCATCTCTTGCAGTCATGGAGTTTGATTCCACACTCCTCTGCAGAGCCAGGTGGGTGACCTTGGGCTAGTCACAGCTCTTTCTGAGCTCTCACAGCCCCACATACCTCACAGGGTGTTCTGTTGTTGGGAGAAGAATAGAAAGCTTTCTACTTTAAGTCCTCTTAAATGGGTGAGAAAAGCGGGGTACATGGGATTTCATCTGGCACCATGAAATCCCATGGGCCTTTGTAATGCATGGTGGCTGCACACCCCTTGCTCATGGCTGTCCCCATGTACAAAATATTACCAAAGAACACTTTATCTGTGGTCTGGCTGGTTCCTGATTCCTTTTACTGCCATGCAGATAGTTGCTAGCTCAGGGTGAATTCCCATTACAAGCTTAAAATGGTTTCAAAATGGTTTCGATCCTCGCAGTCCCCACGTCAGGTTGGCTTAACATGCTTTCCACGTGTTAAATTGCCCCAAAGTGTTGTAAATGTTAACACTCATTTCAACAGGTCTTGCTCCGGTTTGTGCATTTGAAACGTTTTACATTTCTTCTTGTGGGAACCGTACCGTTTTAGTGGGATGAGAATGCATGTTTAGGGTTTCCCTCCCCCAATAGCTTGCTTCCAAAGATAGTGATTTTACTGTAAAAATCCACCTCTTACAGCAGCTGCTACACTGTAGCAATCCAACCACTTCACACCTGATAACAATGTTGCAGTTTTGTGCAATACTGAAAGTTCTGACCTTTAGAAAGGGAAAAGAAAGGAAATCAGCTGCAGGTTCTGGGAGATGTGTGAATGTTTAAGGTGAAAGGGGCTTGAGTTGCCGCTGCTGCTGTGTGCCCTGGGCAATGGGGAGAGGAGGGGAAAGAATCACTGGCTGCCCGGTGCCGTTTTTCCTCCATCCAGGCAAGGGGCAGCCACCCAACCACCCAGCTAGGCTCCATGAAGGGGTCCCTTATGGGTGGCGCGTTCACGCCAGGAGGAAGAGGGCAGGGCAGCCCCGAAAAGCGGCTTTTAGAAAGTAGCCACTTGAGTCCCCCCTTGAGTCACGTACGCCGCGTACGATCCTTAGAATCTGGATCGAACACGATTAAGTTGAAAGTAATGGTATCAGGCAAATTTGCGTTTGCATCCGGTTCTATTATTTTGGTTTGGGGAAACCGTATTAAGCTTGTAATGGGAATGCGGCCACAGAGACATGAAGACAGCCCATTTCTGGGACTGTGCATAAATGTCCTGGGCTCCCCAATGCATTCTGCACCTCGGCCAGGAGCATTCTCTTTAGTTTCAACCTGTGGTGAGCATGTAGATCTCGAAAATAAGACCCGGTAAAACAGGACTGTCTGAGATCCCCACTGTCTGAAGTAACATCTGCCAGTCCTTTTGTTTTTGAATGAGCCACACTGCATTTGTTTGCAGTGAGAAAGCACACTGGAATGTACTACTGTGATGGGAGAAAGAATGTCAGATGAATTTGGACATTCATATAGTCATTCATTCATACTTATCCAATTTGTATAGGATCTGTATGCAGGATCCATATGCAAGATCCCTATGCATTTATACTGGATATCCATACAAATTCATATAAACAGATTCGTATTGAATAGAATCCTACCACATTTGAAGGGGATCTCTTCGAATGAATACAAATTTTCTTACGTTCGATTTGTTATGAATCAAATGCCCCAAACCCCATTCATGCACAGGACTGTGGTGAATTTGACAGCATAAGAATAATCTCATGCTCCTGACATGCTCCATCCTCCCTTCCACATCCTTGAACTCCTGAGTTTTCCATTTGCTCACAGACTGTGTGATTGTGATAAATTCCTGGAAACAAACTCAGAAAGGATCCAGTAACTGAACTGTTTGTTTCTTCATGTCCCATAAGTGATGCTTTAATATTTTATATATATATATATATATTGCAGGTCACAAAAGTCTGGAAAGTAGCTTCCTTAACAGCATAAAATTCTGTGTTTAGATTGTTTGTTTGTCCACACTCATGCTTTTCTGATTATAGATTAGTATCAGCATTTGAAAAACGACCTCTTAACACCTCTGAACCATGAGGGCAACCAAGGTTAAGTTAAGTGGCTGTTGTAAGCCAGAGAAGGGCAACTTAAAATGGTTGTGATTACAGCAATTTGTGAAAGAGGGGAGGAGTTAATACTGTTATTTCAGAGTTTATTGTAATCTCATGGTTTGACCTCTCTACAGAGGAGGGAAAAGGGGGAGACAAAACCCACAGAATTTAATTTTTCTGTTCTATTAGAGATAAGATATTCTCTTTGCAAGAAATCCTCTTGCTTGCAACATTCTGTACTACAGGACAGAGGATTCTGTTCACATGTTGCAAGCGTGTGCACAAACACACACTTGCACACAAGAACACAGGCAAACGATTTAGACAAACCCCAATTCCCTAATCACAGAACTATGGCTACCTCCAGACGTTGGCAAGTTATTCTGCTAGCAACTGCTAATCTGGAGTATTGTCCCTCTGAGGCATTACTGCTTGCTAGCTAGACAGTTTCATGGCTGGAAGTGTCTTTCTACATTTATGTGACATGCACATCTGGGTATTTGGCTGGTGCAGAATAGCTTGATGTGTTCATCACCATCAGTGTGCTGTCTGTTTTGGTTCCTGCATATGAATAGAACATAAGAACATAAGAGAAGCCCTGCTAGATCAGGCCACAGCCCATCTAGTCCAGCATCCTGTCGCACATAGTGGCCCACCACATCCTCATGGGCATCTTAAGCAGAGACAAGGACAAATCTATTCCTGCTCTAGAACCCCAGCAAACGGCCTTAGAAGTGCCCCAGTCCCCCCCCCCAGCTTGAAAGATGCACCTAGGCATTCATTCTAGTAGCCATTGATACATCTGTCATCCATAAATTTGTCTAACCCTACCTTATAGCCAACTAGACTGGTAGCTGTCACCACCTCTTCCGGCAGCACATTCCATAAGCCAATGACGCTCTGGGTGAAGAAATACTTCTCTTTGTCGGATCTGACTCTCCCACCCATCAGCTTTATAGAGTTTCCCCTGGTTCTAGTATTGTGTGATAGAGAAAAGAAATTTTCTCCATCCACCTTTTCTATACCATGCATAATTTTGTATAGTTCAATCAGGTCCCCTCTTAAATGCCATCTCTCCAGACTGAAGAGGCCTAGATGTTGCAGCCTGGTTTCGTAAGGGAGGTGTTCCAGACCCTTAATCATCCTGGTTGCCTTTCTCTGCACCTTCTCTAGTCCTCTAGAATAGTGGACGGAAATAATGGTAGTTCTGTCCACACAGGCAGATATTAGGGCTATTGCTGGAAAATCCACCACCAGTGTGCTGCTGTGCTTTTTAGCGGAGAGGATATAGTGGAGCTTTGGTTGGGTTGTCACAGATACGAGTGACAATCCCACCATAGCACAGACATAATGGCGCTATATTTTCCCCATTTTCTTGTGGCCTATGTGTTTGAAAATCTACACTTTATTCACATTCTAGAATACTCCTTTTTATTACATGTTCTTTCAGTATTCTTCTTTCCTTCATGAGGGTGCAATACTAGTGTTTGTAGCAGAACGAAGAATCAGGCTTTCATATGACTTCTCAGATCATAAATCTGGAAAAAAACCTCCAGATCCTAGGAGACCAGGCACATGGGTCTTGAGATCCTGATCTTCTCAGGTCAGTACCATTCCTATACCAAGGGTCAGCTTCTGGATTGAGCCTTACAGAGAGGTAGGAAAATAATGATAGGATATATTGCTTTGCCTTCATTTGCTGCAAATGTGTTTCAACTTGTTGTAGACTGGAAGGTATTGTAGTTCAGGAGGTTGGAAACAAAGATTCTAGATGCTGCTTTGTTCTACCTTCTGCAGAACATTTGAAAATGGGCAACCCCATTGCCCGTCTCTGTTTTACACACCCTCTTCCAGAGGACTAGGCCAAAGCAATGACCAACTTCCTGTCATCTGTCATTCACTACCGGGCCCAATTCAAGGTATTAACTCTGATTTATACGGCCCTAAATTACTTGGGCCCCAAATATCTAAAGGAACACCTTCTCCCATACCGACCTGCCCGTGACTTAAGATCCAATGATGAGGCCCTCCTGGTCATCCCACCACCTTCAGTAGTGAGGTTGGTGGGCACCCAGGAGAGAGCTTTTTCGGCGGCAGCCCCAAGACTGTAGAATGGCCTCCCCCTTGAGGTGCGCCATGCCCCTTCCTTGTATTTATTTAGGAGGGTTGTAAAGACTTACCTCTTTGCCTTGGCCTTTGGCTGAGGTTCTATTCTCCCTTTCCAGTTATAATGACACCACTATTAATGCTCTAGGGAGTGTCCGGCTTTAAATTTGTTGAATTTTTAAGGTGTTTTTAAACATTCATCTTATTTTAATCTGTATTTCATTTTAATCTGAATCTGTTTTAATTTGTATCCTGTTTTAATTTGTTTTAATCTGTTGTTACCCACCCGAGGCCTTCGGGTATGGGGTGGGATAGAAATGTAAATAAATAAATAAATAAAATAAATAAATATCTGGAAGATACGGTGGTAGAAGCAGAAAGTAAGTGGGTGTGAGGATGTACACAAATGTTCTAAACATTCAAAATTTGATTGAATTTGATTGAATGTAGACACCCAAACTCAAATAGAGTGTCTACACATTTGAATTTAAACATTCAAATGAATTTTGAATGTTCTGAAACATTTGTTTGAATGATTTGAAACATTTGAATGTACAGATACATAGGTATATATATGAATGCACAGATATGAATGTACGCATATGTATCTGTATGCATCTCATACAAAATGCGTAGAGATACATATGACATGTACACATGTTGTTGACATCTATATTTTCAAATACGAATGTTGTCGACATTCGTATCTTCAGATTCGAATCGAACATTCAGACGAATAGATTCAAATGTATTTGATTCGAATCGGATTTTGTTGCATTCTGATTCTAAACATTCAGACATGTGGTGTTATCGGCATTATATTGGAAATGCCAGTCATATCTGATGCCCACACTAAGAAGAAGAATACTGTGTTTGATTCTACCCTCCTCCACAGAGCCAGCTTGGTGACCTTGGGCTAGTTACAGCTCTCTTCTGAGCTCTCACAGCCCCACCTATCTCACAGGGGGTTCTGTTTTGGCTGTTTTGAGTCCTTTTAAATGGGCGAGAAAAGCGGGGTAGAAAAGCCAACTTTTCTTCTTCCTCCTCTTCTTCTTCTTCACCATGTCTGTCAAGGGCCAGCAAGAGGCAAGTGTAGGGCCTTGTCCCATATTGTCTTTTGCTCTCCAGAGGAAACCAGTGTCTCCTGCCCTGACCTAAATCTCATCTTAAACATAGGTTAAACAGCCAAGGGGATTTTTTTTTTCAAAATTCCTTTTTAAAACATTTGATTAGAAGATGGGTTTCCCTTTGAAACTCTTTGTGCCAGGCAACTAATGTCTCCTTGCAAAATAAGCCATGGCAGGAGGTGTGACAGCTGTAGTTTCACACTTCCTAGAATAATTTCTGAGTGACAGGGTGCTAAGCATCTCATAGCGAAGAACTTCAAATAGAAGCCCAGCTACTTGCGTTAGTTTTTAAAAAGAACGGAGCGGTCAAAGCAGTGGTAGCTCTTGATCTCTCTCATTTCCCTCAGGTTGAATGAAAACCTTTGAGTTGTAGCAGCTCTCCAGACCTTCTAGAGTTGCATCCCCAAAAGACTTATTTGCTTCTCTACTGGCCCTCTACTGTCATTCTATTCAAGCGGACTTTAAAAGTGCCATGCAAATCAGGAATAAACGTCCGCATGAGGCTCAGCAAAATGCGCGTTTTTAACGCACCTTCCGTCCCCATGGGAGCTGTGTTTTCTTTCCGCACATCTTTTTCTCCCCACCCCTGCTCTTGTTGATAGGGTGCCAGGGGGAATAGGGAGGGACTGCGCTCGGCGCGGCCACAACCAGGAAGAAACCCCCAACAAGTCCAAAGAAAAATAGCCATCAGTTCTCTGTTCATCTCCCAGATCTTCCGCCCCCCCTCCCTCTCTCCTCCCCATCCTCAGGCTCTTGCTGCAGAAGCTGCATGATGATGGCTGCAAGACATTTTTACCTGTACAGCGCACGATCACTCATTCACTCTCACCACTTTCCCCTGTTATTGCTGTCAAAATCCACCCCATACAGTAGCAATAATCCACACCTGATAGCGATTGCAACAATGTTGCAGTTCTGCACGATTCTGGCTCTTTAGTTCTGAGCTTTAGAAAGGGAAGCTGCTTGTGTTATTGCTGTGTGTGTAGGCGGCAATCCCCGCCCCTTTTGTCACGGAGCATCCCCAAGGTAAATGTTGCAAGGAAAACCCGCAACTTCCAAAAAGAGTGCTGAAAGTCTTATTTAAAGGGCACTTTTTCTGTTGTGGGTTTTCCTCATTTTGTAGCGCTGGAAGCTTGTAAAAAACCCTGGCATGGGGGCGTTCAGAGGCAAAATAGGATTTTTAGCAGACTTTAAATTGCTTGGGGACAGGGCCTAGGATACAGACATTCCTTCTATAATGCTGTGGTTTGCTTCCTACAACCCATCCTGTAGTGCAGAAGACCATTAGGGAATAGGGATGTGAATGACATTTGTATTCACAAATTCGATAGAATATTTCAAATTCTTGAACATTTGACTCAACGTGAAAGTCTGGATGCCCGGGTGTCCAAAACTCAGTTGGAAAAAAACAAAACCTCCCATTTGCAAATATGAAAAATCTGATTGAGTACTTTGTGCTGTGTTTTGGTCATGAAAAAGAGCGCGCCAGTCACTGCATGTTTCCGGTGGTGACTGGCGCGCGGGGGAAGGGCTTTGGAAGCAGGCAGTCCTGTTTCCACCCTTCCCAAAAAGGCGGCCGCAGGGAATCCATCTCTTCCGATGGAGGTGTAAGGAAGCATCCTGATTTAAGACCTGATTTTTCAGGTCTTACATTTAATCCAGATTTCGGCAGCAAAACCGGTTTAAAAAACTGGTCTTGCATGCCAAAATGCGGACATGCCTTCCGCAAAGGGTGCTAGAAAGCATCTCCAATTCGGAAGGCGTTTAAGGTAAGTGTTGTTAATGGGTGTTTGGGGTGGGTTAAACCAGTTTCCGTGGCCAATGCGGAAACACTCTAAGATTCTTGCAGGGCTTGCTGTGAAGAGCCTGTATAGTGGCAGAAGAGACTTTTAGCCAGTGATGAAGGCTAGAAGCAAAAGGTGATAAGCACACAGATGTTTTGCTGACACACTAGATGTGTCACATAGCCATTGACAGACTTCAAAGGAGCCATTCCCTCTAAAACATCATGAATCTGTTGTTTGTTTACTTGGCAAAATCACTTCTGGCTCTTTCCTTGTTTTTCAAGCAATATGTTCAATAAAATAAAATAAAATAATGGAGCAATTAAAAAATAAGACTGCTGAACAGCATCTGTTTTCTCTAATTTATGTCCTTAAAATGTGTTTTTTAAAATACTTCTTCCCATTCTAAAACTTTGTAGCAGATCACAATAAAAGTAATCAGTGAGCTTTAAAAACCTGTTTAAAAGCAGTGGGCTGGAGAGGAAAAACTATCCATGTTGGGAAGACTGTCATGAGTTTGAAGTGTCTTCCAAGGAGTCCTAAGAGCTGTAATGGTATGAACATCACTGACCTCAGAGGTGGGAGTTTTCCAAGGATAATTGCCACCGCATGATAGGTCCTGTCATGCAAAAGCACATGGTTTCTAAACCGCAAAAGTAGAGCTGTGTAAGAAAACAAAAATATAACATAACTAACATCATAAACAACATAAGAGGTGCCCTACTAGATTGATTCATAGCACATCTGATCCAGTATCCTGTCTCACATTGGCCCACCAATTGCTTCTGGGCATTCTCAAGCAGAAGACAAAAGCAAAACCTTTACCTGCAAATGGCCTTTAGTGGAATCTTGCCTGTTTCTCCAATTTGGTGGAAGTACCTAGGTATCAGTTCTAGTAACCATTGATACACCTGTCCTCCATACACCTTTCTTAAAGCTATCCATTCTTGTTACTGTCACCTCCTACCTCTTCTGGCTGTAAATTCCATCAACCAATGGCTGCTAGGAGAAGAAATACTTCCCCTTCCCCTTGTCAGTTCTAACTCTCCTCCACATCAAGTTCACACAGCGTGCCCTGGTTCTAGTGTTGTGTGATACAAAAAATATTTCTTCTCTATCCACCTTTTCCACATCATGCATGATTTTATATACTTCAGTCAGGTCCCCTTTTTAATGGCCTCTTTCCAGGCTGAAGAGGCCTAAACGTTGCAGTTTCATAAGGGAGGTGTTCCAGACCCTTAATCATTCTGGTTGCCCTTTTCCAGTTCCACAATATCCTTTTTGAGATATGGTGACCAGAATTGTACACAATATTCCAAATGGGGCCTCACCATAGATTTATAAAGAGGGAAAATGGCACTTGCTGACTTGTTTTCTATTCCCTTCCCAATTATTCCCAGCATTGAATTAGCTTCTTCCTTTTGTTTTGCTGCTGCTGCTCCTCACTGGGCTGAAACCTTCATTGAACTGTCCACCAGAACCCCAAGATCCCTTTCCTGGTGTGTTGCAGAAAGCTCAGCCCGCATTGTTTTATAGACCTAATTAGAATTCTTTGCCCAGATGTGCATTATTTTGCACTTATGGTAATTAATCACATTTGCCAATTAGCTGCCCGCTCACCTAATGCCAAGAGATCCCTCTGGAGCTCTTGACAATCTATTTTCAGTTTTTACTACCATGAACAAATTAGTTGACAGCAAATGTTGCTATTTCATATGGATTGCCAAATGGTAAATGCAGAAATGCACTTATGTGGCCAAAATATTTGAGTATCTTCTTCCAGGTGTATAAGTGATGTACATTAGTTCTAGAAGGTGTTATATATCTTCACAGAACTGACCAACTTCAGCTTCTTCAGCATCAATAGTTGAGGTATAGATCTGAATTATTGTGATGTTGAGCCATTTGACTTGGAGTTGAAAAGAAATCATTTTGTTGGGTAAAAGATAGAAATCCAATCCTGCTTTTTTCACCCTATAATTGACTTTGGCTGTGTTCCCACTGAGGTTTTATTGTGCACTGAAAACTTTTTGAAAATTATTTGACTGCATTCAAAATTGGCTTCCCGCACTTTCAGAGGAGTAAACCAGAAAAAAAATGCATTAAAAAAAACACTTGTTCAAACAACTTTCGCTGCCATTTTTGTTGATAATATGCTTTATTTTTCCTATGGGAATGGTACAATAGCAGTATCCTGCCTGCTAGCCCACCTGGCTGCCCTTTTGGCTGCCACTGCTGCCTCGCTGTGCCCCCGCTGCCTTGCTCACCCTCCTGATTGCTCGCCCTTTTGGCCACCTCCATCTTGCCCACCAGCCCACCTGGCTGCCCACCCTTTCCACATGCACTCCCAAGGCATGGGGAGAGGAATGCTGGGCAGGCGGGCAGGCGGGCAGGTGAGTGAGCGAGTGACTGAGCCCTGCCCTCCCTCCCTCCCTTTCAGCCACCCTTTCGGCTGAACTTTTTAAAAGCAGAACTAACACACACACAAAAATGGGAATGGGCAGAATGCACGCTTGCATCCATTTTTTATTAATTCCACTTCAAAAAAGTCAAGTGGGATCATAGCCTTTGAGAGCTATTCCACTCTTTCTATGGGATTTTTGCCCACAGTAGTAGATATAATTGTTATCTGAATTAAATTTGCCCATTCCCATCCATTCTACTTCACTGTCTCCCAAGATGTTTGTTTATAGTCTTCTTGACATCTCACCCCATCCAGCTTACTTTGATTCATAGATCTTCCATTCCAGGTTCCTCCACAATGTCGTTCTTCACAGCACTGAACTTTCCTGTCACCACCAGACAGATACTGAGTCTTTTAAATATAGGAATAGCAGTAAAGTCTAAACAATTCTCTTTTTCCTGACCATTATTATTATAGGGCTTTATCAAGAATATATTTGCTTAGTTGTGGTGCTTGGATTCCCTCTCCAAAATGGTTAATCAAAAGTAGCATATAAGGCATCTACAGATCAGTTATGCTGGTTCTAATATATAAAAATAGAGGTAGGAGCAGTATTTACCAAAGAAATACTGGGAAAGCAAGCACATGCTTTTGTGGGCTTCACATTCGCAGCCAATAAAAATTCTCCTGTACTGTTTGAGGTGGATAGAGCACACATAGGGAACGGAGTCGAGCAATCTGGCATATGCTGCCACAGGGTAGGTGAGAAATACACTGCAGCACTTGGGAATGTGGTTGCAAATCAGAAATCCCAAGATGGAAGCTTTCCCTCTTCCTAATGCAAGTTGTGCTTGCTTTTCATGGTCCTCCTCCTCTTTGTTTCTCTTCTGTGATTCTCTGTTAGCTACTATCCTTTTGAAGGGCATTTTGGACTTTGTTTACATCTAGAATTGCTTTTTCCGAGAAACCCAGCAGGGCCATAAGGAAAGCCAAAGTCTACCCTAGCTTTTTATATGTTTGGGACTATGTTTTGACCCACTCAAACTGCAGTTTGGCGAGAGGTCAAGGGTGTGGCTTCAAGTGCTGGCCTCACCCCTCCCATCTTGCCTATTGTGACGAAGCCTTCCTGCGACTCTAAACATAGAAGCATGGAGAATGAATGGAGAAATACTTTAAAGTGAAGTGGTTAAGTTGCAACCCAAAACCAAATGGCAATATTGCACTTATTTAGGAGGGGTGACGTGTTCTGTGCAGAGGGTTATGTCCATATACCTTATGCAAGAGCAGCAGTTCAAGAAGAAGAAGAAGTCGAGGAGGAGGAGGAGGAGGAATTGGCTTTTCTATCCCACTTTTCTCACCCATTTAAGGGAACTCAAAGAAGCTGACAAAACTTTCTGTTCTCCTCACAACAGAACATCCTGTGAGGTAGGTGGGGATGTGAGAGCTCAGAAGAGAGCTGCGACTAGCCCAAGGTCACCCAGCTGGCTTCATGGGGGAGGGCGGAATCGAACCCGGTATTCCGGCTCCCTAACCACTAGATCAATACTGTAATATTGGAAGCTGAAGGATTGTGTGCTCAATGGATGCAACTGGGTTTGTCTGCTGGATGCCTGAGTCCACTTTTTGTCTTGTCTCTTCTTTTCAGCAGGACGTTTGCTGATGGTTAGGGATGTGCATGAATATTTGTAACATTTGAAATTCAATCAAATTTGGCTGAATTCAGACATTTGAACTTGAATCTCATGTTACAATATTCGTATGCTGTCATATGAACAAATACAAATATTTCTGGACAGTTCAGAAGATTTGTTAATCTGGGGAAATGTATCAGGTACGTATCTATTTGTATCAGATACATATCTGTTCACATCAGAAAGATACCTGTTCACATTAGATACATATTGAATGTTCGCATGAATACATGCAAATAGATTCATATCAAATAGAGTTTTGCCACATTCAAATGCAATCTATTTGTACGAATATTTTTGAAAATTTGATTTGTTTCAAATCAAATGCCCAAAAAACATTTGTGCACATCCCTACTGCTGCTGTATTAGTGCCTGCCCCCATCAGGGCATGAGCCAAAGGCCAGAAATTCAGTTCAGTGTTTTTCATGGAAAGTGTAACTCTGTGTTTTTCTTTCTCCATTTTATGTGTGCTCCTGTAGTTTTTGTTCAATTTAATAATGTATTTTGTATTGCTGTAACGGATTGCTTTTCTTTTCATTGCTGTTGTTGTAAACCACAGTTTTGTCTGGAATTATACAGATAAATTGGCACAATAGAAGTTGGTGGTGACCTTTAATGCTCTTTTCTCAATCTGCTAGACCTTCACTGCACCAGCCCCAATAGTCATCACTTGCCACTGAATGTTGGTGGAAAGGATACTTTTGCTAAAGTCCAAGTTTCTGTACAGCTGGCTGCACCAACCATATATGTGAAGTATGTAGTTTCCTAGGATATAGAAATTTAAAGGGCAGTTCATCCTCTCTGCTTAATATCCTAGATAAACAGACAAACAAAAAGATACAGGACTTTAAAAAACAACAGTTGAGTAACATAGTCATCAAGTCAGCATGAGGGCATATATCTTGATGGCAGGTGGTAGATGAGTGTCATATTATTTTATCCGGCACACAAACCCACACCCACACACGCACTGAAAAATCTTGGACAGTTGGTGGTCCAAAAGTAGGCAACTGAACCGCAGAGAACACCTAAGTTGTCCTGCCTTAGTTACAACATATGCTTCCTGCCATAACGAAGGGGCGTTCTGCACTTAACGTGCCATGATTTGACTCAGTGGGTCTCGACCATGGGAAACCCTCTTGTCCAGACCATGGCAAAACTCAGCACCATTTCCATGGCAACACTGTTCTAGCCCAGCCATGCACTGTCCCTGAAGCTCACATGAGCTTATGAGCTCAAGGACTCTGAAAGTTGGGAACAGAGGCCTATTTGCTCTTAGAACTCCAGTGTGGAATCAGGACAGCTCTGGTAAAGAGCATATACACACTCACTAGGCTGCAACACTGGAACCAGGGGACACTCTATGAAGCTGATGGATAGGAGGGTCAGATCAGACAAGGGGAAGTATTTTTTCACCCAGAGGGTCATCAGTCTATAGAATTTGCTGCCAGAAGAAGTGGTAACTGCAACCAGCCTAGATGGCTTTAAGGAAGGGCTAGACAAATTTATGAATGACAGATGTATCAATGGTCACTAAAACAGATGCCCAAGTACGTCTTTCATGCTGTGGGAGCAAGCAAGATGCTTCTACGGTCATTTGCTGGGATTCAAGACCAGAAGAAGGTTTGCCCTTGTATCTGCTTGAGATGCAAATGTGCAATTGGTAGGTCACTGTGTGAGACAGGATGCTGGACTAGATGGGTTGTGGCTTAATGCAGCAGGGCTCCTCTTATGATCTTATGACCCATTTGGGCAATGAGATAAGATGCACTACCAAAATGGGTTTCCTGTATAAGTGTGCACTTTCTGTACACTTCTGTGTTCCAGATTAGAATTTGATATTCTATGGGCAATGCAGATCGGGGGCCTCCTGCTAATAATCTGGAGGATTCTGCAGTGCAGTATTGTGGATTACAGGTAAATGTAGAATGACTATAATTTAAATGTGAATTCCCTCTCCTTTGAACATTTTTTTTTTTTTTACCCAAGAGATACTTCAAATCAATAGCATCAAATTGTTTTGTTTTGTTTTGTTTTAGGGGGGAAAGCTGGATAAAATACTGTAGTGAAATGGTTGCTTAATGGATGATCACAAAGAAAACTAGAACAGTGCAGTGGTCAGCATGTTGGGTTAAAACATAGGAGTTCATGAGTTGAAAGCAACATTCAGTCCTGAATAGGGGTGTACACAAATGGGTTTTTGACATTCAATTTGTAACAAATCTAATGTTAGAAAATCCGTATTTGTTTGAATAGATCCCCTTCAAAGGTGGTAGGATTCTATATTTAATATGAATGTATTTGTATGAATTGGTACAAATATCCAATATGTATCCAATACAAACAAATATGTATCCAATATCAAAAAATATGTACCCTCAGAAATGCATACGTATCTGATATGTATCTGATATATGTATCCAGTAACATATCCACTCTGAAAACATCAAATCTGACCTGAATCCACTTTTGTGAGCCAGTTTGGTCTAGTGGTTAAGGAGCCAGACTCTTCTCTGGGAGTACCGGGTTCGATTCCGCTCTCCCCCATGAAGCCAGCTGGGTGACCTTGGGCTAGTCACAGCTCTCCTCTGAGTGACCTTGGGCTAGTCACATCTCTTCTCTGAGCTCTCACAGCCCCACCTACCTCACAGGGTGTTCTGCTGTGGGGAGAAGAATAGAAAGCTTTGTCAGCAGCTTTGAGTCCCCTTAATTGGGTGAGAAAAGCGGGATAGAAAAGCCAATGTAATTTAATAATTTAATTTAATTTAAATCTGCTCTCGATCCATGTCGAATGGAATATAGATCTATTGCAACCATGACTCACGCAGCCACTTTCCCATCTCCCAAGTGTAATGAATGTCTGAACTATTCATGCAAATGTCCAAAACATTCATATTTACGAATGTTAATGTCCGAATGTCCTAATATTTGATTTGTGTACGTATGTCTGAATTTGGACGAATCCATGCGAATAATGAATGTTACCAATATTCATGTACATCCCAAGTCCTGAATGCTCACTTGGTAATATTGGGGAAACTGTTGTCTCCTTTTCTATCTTACCTCACCTTTGAAATGGTCACATGACTAGTCAAATAAATTTTCTACTCTATCTTACCTCACAAACTTTTTGTGAAGATAAAACTAAGAGGAGGATCATAATGTGGATAGTCTGGAATTCTCCAGAGGAGTAGTGGGATAATAATTACCAAAAATAAATTCAATGCACTAGGAAATGATGAACTAGTTGATTTTGTCTGATTGACCAGACAATCTTGAATATAAGACTTTTCACTGACAATGCATTTCTACTTTCTGTGTCTGAAAAAAATATTTTTCCAGAACTTTTAGGGACTCTGATTAAGGATCATGCAAATAGTATACCCCAAAATGTACTTTTACAAACTCTGGCCTCTTACAATGAACAAGGTATATGCCTTCCCCTGAAATGGTGTAAAATACATTTAAAAAAAATAGAATGAATATTTCAAAATGACAAAAGCTCAACTACATAGAGTTTTGGAAAGCTGTAAATAAAATAACATAAAGCAAAATGAAATGAAATAAAGAACAAAGTATCCACTTCCAGCTCACAGTGAAATGCAAGATTTAAGTTTGTGGCTAGAAACGGCATCATGAATAACTCATCAATGTTGATGATATTTTATTCATTATTTTCTAGCCCTTAGGGCCACGGCAGCCTTGAACCTAGTGTGGATGTAAATTATGCCTATGCTATCTTGTATATCAATACTTACTCAGGAACTTCACTTGACCATTCCTTTCCACTTTTTTTTTTTTAAAATATGTTATTTACATAAATGAGCTTATGGTGTTCAGTTTTCATGTTTTCATATTTAGATTTCTTCCAAGCCGTCATGCCGGCATTTAGAAGCGACGTAATTTTTAACTAAACTTTATGCATATGGTCTGTGCGTATAGCATATATATATATTTTATCTGAAAGCAAAAAGGAAAGCAGAAGCATTGTTGAGATGGGGAAAATATAGCACCATATGGGATTGCCATATATATTTGTGGCAACTTCACCATAACCCTGCTATATCACCTACTAAATCTTGTTACTGCCTATTGCAGGGGAAAAAATCAATGCTGATCAGGGGTGGGCATGAATGCAATTTTTGGATTTGATTAGAATTGAATATTCAAATGTTTGAATTCAAATGAATTGAAAAACACACAAATGCATTCAAATTAGAATCCGATTCAAATACATTTGTGTCTATTCATACAAATTTTCAATTCCTATTTGAAGATACGAATGTTGACAAGATTTGTATATGTCCATATGCACCTGTATGCATGGGCATTTGTACACATCCCATTTTTATCCCGTATCCATCCCATTTTTGTCCCATATGTATCAGCCACAAATAAGATGCATATGAATATGTATGTAATGCATATGTATCCGTGCACATATGAATGTCTGAATGATTCATTCGAATGATTCAGAACATTCAAAATTCATTTGAATGTTAAAAAAATGAATGTATTTGAAAAACGAATTCAAATTCGAATGCCCAAATGCAAATGAATTCAATAGAATTTTGAATGTTTCGAATATTTTTGCACATCCCTAATGCTGATTGTGGGTTTTCCTAAAACAACGCCATAAGTCAGAGCCACCAATGTCACCAGGGTCACTGTGCATGGAAAGAGATGGCTGTCCCTGCACAGTGGTAGTGAGTGTGCATTTGCAGATATTTTTGTGTTGGTGAAGTACATGGATGTGTGCACCACTGAAACATGGCCAGACAGTGCCATTCCCCACATTGTTTAGGCAACTAGCATTTGCTAGTGAGATACTCACTGGAATCTGGAGCCAGTGATATTCTGAGTATGGAAGAGGTTAGGTGAAGAATTAGATAGCCAACAGCTAAAGGCATGAAGAAATCTAATGCCAAGCAGACAAAAAAAAATCCTCTTCCCTTTGTTTGGGAATCTATTGGTTGCACTGGCTGGCCTCCTTTACTGTTCTCATGGGTGAGAAGAGCATACCAACTTATCTGGAGATTTCAGAGGAGCATGGAATCACAAATAGATGCAATCCCAAATCCACTGCACCTGTTAGAGCTTTGCCTTCCCCTGCTAGTCTCTGCTGAATCTCTAACAGAATACAGGAGTAGGAGCCATATCGTATCTAGTTGAAGAAGAAGAAGAGTTGGCTTTTCTACCCTGCTTTTCTCACCCATTTAAGGGACTCAAAGCGGCTATCAAACCTTCCATTCTTCTCCCCACAACAGAATACCCTGTGAGGTGGGTGGGGCTGAGAGAACTCAGAAGAGAGCTGTGACTAGCCCAAGGTCACCCAGCTGACTTCATGGGGGAGGGTGGAATTGAACCCAGTATTCGCAGATAAGAGTCCGGCTCCCTAACAACTAGACCAAACTGGCTCACAGTTTGTATCTGCAGCTTTGCATGCTTGAAATATGCCAATAGTCCCTAAGCAAGTGTGTTTCATTTTGCATATTAAAGAAGCAAATGGACTTTTAAGAACTCTTAAAAAAAATTGAGCAGAAATCAAAACTGATCTGTACATCCTTGAACATTTTATTTATTATCAATACAAGAATGTGGAAGTTAGATAGAACAAACATCACGTTGTTTTTAGTAACCTTTCACTGCCAATTCATACATGGCTAATGATTGAGTAAAGATGCAGAAGAAAATAACTAAATTTGTACATGAGAGTTTACAGAATTTTGATTTCCTGCAATGATTTGCAGTATGGTCTTTACATATTATCACTAGTGTGACATGTGAAAACCCACCTGGTCTTGATTTAGGCCCTGGATTCAGACATTCTCTTAAACAGGGAGAATTAGTGAATGTTTTTCCAACATCACAGGATGATTGTAAGGCGAAAAATATAGAGGATGATAGTCTATGCTTCTTCAGCTGCATTTACACCTAAGTTTTAATCCATTTTCAATACAAGACAACACATCAGCAAAGTGACTAGTCATTATCTAGAATTTTCTGAGTTAGATAATGCTGAAAGCAAGTGGCTTGACACTTGGCTCATAGCTTCTCATTTTGAATGTGGTCTAAAGCTGGATTAAAATTTAGGTGTGAATGCAGAATCTGAGTGGAATACAAATGCAAGACATGAAATAAATAAAACTGTCACAAGGAATTTCCAGAAACATATTCTTGCTAGTTTTAGTGACACATTTAATCTTTGTTCTAGATATTGCAGTTTTCATCATCCCATAATCCTTTGCGTAATTCTATTATTGCTTTGAAAGTAGGCAAGAAAAGACAACATTGCTTGTTCCTCTCTTCTTAATATGCAAAACCTACCTGTCACTTTTCTGTCTAAAAATAGATAGGTTTATCAACCTTTATAAAAATAATCATCTTTGGTTTTATATTTTGATTTCACCTAATTAGAGCATTCCATTCTATTAGATCCTTTTTTTGGGGGGGGATGGGTCAAGGCCAAGCTCTGCTTCTGGAACCTTCCACTCCTTTAAAAAACAAGAAGAAACAACAATCCTTATAATCCAAAATTTCATGAAATACAACTGTGAGACGCAGCTGTTTCTGAGGGCAGGCTGATGCATGCTTAGAATTAAGAAACAAGATGCCTTTGGACACATGCTCAGTCCAAGAATGTATCTGTAGTACTAGACATTATTTCCCAGTCCTTCCTCCTCCTCCTCCTCTTCCTCCTCTTCTATCTTTCTCTCTCTCTCTCTCTCTCTCTCCCTATCTATCACTAGAGGTATATTCCAAACATTTGAATTTCTGAATTTAAATGAATAAAAATATTTTGATTTATTTGTATGAAGAATTCAGACATTCATATTTCTGCAGGTACATATGCATCTCATATGGATGCGTACGGGTTCATACAAGATACGTACATACCTGTACAGATATGAATGTCCGAATTATTCACATAAATAACTCAAAATATTCATATTCATTTAAATTCAGAAATTCAAATGTTTGGGCAGTCGATCCGTATACAAAATTGTATACAAATTTGTACGAATGAAGAATATTTTGAATATATGTGCACATCCCTACCTGTCACATTCATATGCATATTCCAGAAGTTTCCCTGTCAGGTTTTTTCTTTTTCTTTCTCCTGTTCAAACTATTAAATTTGATGGTGGTGGTGAACTGTTTTCTTGTTGCAATTATTAAACACTGCATACATTTAGAAGGCTGACAAAAACAAACCTATTTAACCTTACCTTTGGCTTAGAAAATGGCTTTCCTTCCCAACTTCCAGATATTGTTGTTTTTTGTGGGTTCTGTTTATATAGTTGTAACTCATCCTCCTGAGACCTTAAGGTATAGGACCTAAAACAGATGGCATATAGATATAGATATATGGATTAGGGATGTACACAAATTTAGTTTGGCATTTGTTTCTAAGGGTGCTTCCGCACAGGCCTTTTAACACCCATTAAGCACACATTGGGAAACGCGCGTCCGCACATATGTACCTATTTAGCACACTTCCGGCGAAGCGCGTCCACACAGCAACACCCATTAAGCACACATTGGAAAACCCACGTCCGCACAGGCGGACCTATTTAGCACACTTCTGGCGAGGCGCGTCTGCACATTAACACCCATTAAGCACACTTCGGGAAACCTGTGTCCGCACAGGTGGACCTATTTAGCACACTTCCAGTGAGGCGCGTCCGCACATATCCGTCTCTAATGTGTGTTTAATGGGGTTTAACGGAACACCACATTGAAGGTGGTCTTAATGGGTGTTTTGCTCTAAATCTGCATTAACAGAGGACGTGTCCGCACACGGACAGGAGAGAGAACACATGGGGCGGGACAGGAAGTCGCCATGTTGAGAGAGGCAGTGGGAGGAAGCTACCATGTTGAGTGAGGCAGGAGAAGTACAGTCCAGCCATGAAGTCCCTCTCACATGGGCTTTGCATCAGGCAGGTGCCCAGCTATGGCGGCAGAGGGACAGCAAGTCTGAATGTAGCGATTCCATGCACAAAAAGCTGGCTTCAGCTCCAGGCGGGCACTGGACCTTAGACATGCTGCTGATTGGTCCGCACACAGCAGGGAAGGAGTGGTGACTGATGGCTGAAGGCTCCAATCACGCGGCTCCTGGGGCAGCCATCTTGAAATCTGTGCTACTGCATCCGCACAGCGAAGGCAGAATCTGTTCCTCACAATCCATCCTTTCCACGCTTGTGCGGATGGAAGGGGTGTTGGTAGATCCGTATCTACTAGATACGGATCTACCTTAAACCGGATTTAGTAAATCCGGATCTACCTTAAACCAGAGTTAGTAAATCTGGATCTATTCTAAACTGGTTTTAGTAAATCCGGATGTAATAGACCCAGATTTAAAATGGTAAGTGCGGAAGCAGCCTAAATGAATCAAATGTTCCAAAATCCATATTTGTATGAATAGATCACATTTGACTGTGTTAAATTCTATTCAGTACAAATCTATTCATACATATTTGTATGAACAGTCAATAAGGATCTGAAACGAATAGATACGTATCTGATACAAATAGATATGTATCTGATATGTTTCCCCATCTTAACCAATTAGTATGAATGTCCTGAAACATTTGTAGTCAATGTTAGCAAACAAATATTGTAACATTCGATCTTTATTTGAATGTCTGAATTTGGCCAGATTTGGCCAAATTTTGAATGTTACGAATATTCGTGTGAATCCCTAATATAGATATAAATCTCCAATTCTTAGACTGCCTAAACTATAAACTGTATTTAAGGATATATATTTAATTGCTACATAGAAATGTATTTGTATAGATTGGAATGTCCAGACATTCTTTTTTTCCTTATTCATGTGAATTTGGATTCTTGAATATTTTATTTGTTATGAATCAAATGTCAAAAATTGTAAAACTTGTACTCCTTCCAATTGCAGGGTTTCACAACATGTATCCAGTCATGCTCAAAAATAATCTGTAATTATTGTGGAATAGTGTTTGAGTTGCCAGAAATGATTACAACCCTTCCAATATTGTTGCATAATACACAGACAATGTTCCATAATTCTGATAGTGTGGTTTAATTAACTGTCACCACAGAATATCTAGCTATGGTGTAACTGTTGTGTGGTGTGGATGAGTAGCTATTCTTGACTGTATACTTGTGCAAATTCTCACACTACTCATCCACACCACGAGCTGGTTTGTGTCATAAATTGTACAATCAGGTTTCATATCTTTTACTAGGCACCAAAAATGTGACTGTACATCAATAAAAAAGACAATGACAAACTACAGCAAGTCCAAAGGAGGGCTACCAAAATGGCTGGTGGTCTAGAAACCATATCCTACAAGGAAAGGTTGAAGGATCTAGGAATGTTTAGCCTACAGAAGAGAAAACTGAGAGGAGACATGATCATGGTCTTCAAGTATCTGAAGGGCTGTCACAGTGCAGAGGAATTTTCTCTATTCTCGCTCGCACAAGATGGGAAGGGACCAGAAATAGTGGCATGAAACTTCAGGGAATCAATACAGATTAATAAGAAATATTCCCTTACGGTTGCCATGGGAGGTAGTGAGTTCTCCTTCACTGGAGGTCTTCAAGCAGAGGCTGGACCTAAACTAGGATGGTTTAAGTAATCCTGCATTGAGCAGGGGGTTAGACTCAATGGCCCTAGAGGTCCCTTCCAACTCTATGATGCTATGATTAAATGGTTAAAGCAGCCTAAAAAAGATGAGGCCATTTTTGGTGAGATTCAGGACACAGCCAGTCAGGAGTAGCAGGAGGGAACAAAGACTGGCCAATCATGCACAAGTAAAAGTCCATGCTAATGAGAGGGAGTAAGTCATGTGGAAATATAGACTAGAAGCCTCACTCTGCCACTCTGGTAAATACTAAAAGACAAAGTATTTCAACAATGTCTAGACCAGCTATGATCATTGTGGAATTGCTTTATATTGGTAAATCAATGAATTGCAGAATAAGTATGTACTGTCCAGAGACAGCCTCAGTGAATGTTAACATAAACCACATTCCCTCCCAAATAGTGTTTTTCCCCTTTTCTGCATCTCTTGATTTCTTTAATTCTGTATGAATGCATACAGTGTGTACAGACATATTTTCCTCATTTTGTACCAATTAAAACATGTGCATTTTGCAAGAATATACAAAATCCATAAATATGTAGATCTCATGCTTCAGTAGACTAATGGACTTTGCATTTCTGCTAGTCCATACAAACACAAATTGAAACAAAGCAAAATATATTCAGCATATATTCCTAAAATCTGGCTCAAAACTGAGCAGGGATTAGATTTCTGAACCATCTAAATGTGGCCATCCAGATTTTATTGTTGTTGGGTACCATCAACTCATGGCAGTTTTCTTATGGCAGTACAGTACTGGTTTGCCATTGCCTGATTCTAGGAAGATACTGAGAGTCAAATCTGCAACCATCTGATTTCCAGGCAGTTTTTGCTCATTTATTTATTTGTTTGTTTGTTTGTTTGTATTTCTATCCCGTCCTATACCCAGAGGTCTCAGGGCTGCAGCCAGTTGAGATGCTGAATCAAATTAGGGATGTACACGAATGCTTTTTTTGCATTCGAATTTGACTCAAATCAAAAGTCAAAACATTCAATTCTATTTGAATGTTTAAAATCCAAATGCAGCAAAACCCAGTTCGAATCTGATACATTCGAATCTATTCATTCAAATGTTAGATACGAATTTGAAGATATGAGTGTCGACAACATTTGCATTTGAAGATAGAGATTTTGACAACAGTCGTATGTGTCACGCGTATCTCTATGCATTTTGTTCACATCCCATTTTATCCTGTATGCATCCCGTTTTCTTTCTGTATTATAAGAGCAAATGTGTACAGGTACGTATGATATCTGAATCATTCAAACAAATGTTTTGGAACATTCAAAGTTCATTTGAATCTTTAAATTCAAATGTGAAGACATTCCATTCGAATTCAAATATCCACATTCAATCAAATTCGATTGAATTTTGAATGTTTAGAATATTTGTGCATATCCCTAAATCACAGTTCTCAATCACTGAGGGCCAACACCTATTGTGGCTGGGGTGGAGCAAAAGAGAAAGCAACAAAAAAGAAGTGAGGGATCAGAATAGAAAAGCTACCTGTATCAAAAGGAGAGCTACCAAGATGGTGAACGGTCTGCAAACCATGTCCTATGAGGAACGGCTTAAGGAACTAGGAATGTTTAGTCTACCAAAAAGAAGACTGAGAGGAGACATGATAGCTGTCTACAAATACCTCAGGGGTTGTCACAAGGCAGAGGGATCAGCCCTGTTCTCACTCTCTCAAGGAAGGACTAGAAACAATGGGGTGAAACTGCAGGGGAAAAGATTTAGTTTAGATGTTAGGAAAAAATTTCTAACAGTAAGAGTGATCAACCAGTGGAACAGGCTGCCACGGGAGGTGGTTGGTTCCCCTTCGATGGAGGTCTTCAAGCAGAGACTGGACGGCCATCTGTCTGAGATGGTTTAGGAGATCCTGCCTTGAGCAGGGGGTTGGACTCGATGACCCAGGAGGTCCCCTCCAACTCTACCATTCTATGATTCTATGATTCTAAAAGCATTGGGAAATTAATCTTACCAAAATATAATGGATTATAAATAGGTGAGACACATTCCTGAATTAAAGCATGCCTTGGGGTGAAAGAAAGTCAGGATCCGCTTGACACCTTAATGATGTTGTGGGTTTCTTAAAGGGTACAGGGTATACGCATCCTCTTAACACACTCAAGATACATTCTGCCATAAACTATGTCAATTAGAGATGTACACAAATGGGTTTTTTTTTTTGCATTCAATTCATATAAAATCAAATGTAAGAAAAAATTGATATTTGTTTGAATAGGTTCCCTCCAAATGTGGTAGGATTCTATTCAGTACGAATGTATTCATATGAACTCATACGGATATCCAGTATGATAGTACATCTCTGATATGCATCTGATACGTATCTGTTACGTATCCCAAAATATATCCGCTCTGAAAATGTCAAATCCACACTGAATCTACTTTGAATCTGCTCTCAAATAATGGGTGTATTTCCACTGCAGCCCTTAGATCTGGATCTAAGAAGATCCGGACGTAAGGAATGGGTACATTTCTTAATCCGGATCTAGTAGATCCGGATTAAGGGAAGCACCCAATGTGTTTCCACAGGAGGTGTACCACCTATTAGGAATGGGTGCTAACACCCCTGCTGGGGAAACAGCTTTGCACCCATCTGGGGAATCCGGATTGACCCACAAGGGGTTGGTCCATTACCCCAGGTGTTTTGGGGGGCAGGGGGGGCAGTCTTCAAAGCAACTTTGAAGTGATTTCGTAGTGACTTCGAAGTGAATGTGAAGTCAACTTCGAAGTGACTTCGACGTGACTTCGAAGCCAATGTTGGGGGGGGGTCCCAAAGGTGCATCCCCTCCCCCTAGCCTCCTTTGGACCCCATTGCCTGTTTCCAGTGGAAACAGGCTCCCTTTAATCCAGATTTTCTGGGAGAAGACCCCATTGTAGACCCCTTTAATGGGGTCTACAGAAAATCTGGATTAAAGGCCAAAATGTACCCATTAGATCCAGATTTCCCCAATGGCAGTGGAAACAATCAGGTCCCAAATGGGTGCCATAGTGGAAATGGGGTCATCCAGCTCACACCCAAATGGGTCCTAAATGGGTGCAAAAATGGGTACTTTTGACAGTGGAAAAACACCCAATGTCAAATTCACTCTGGATCCGTTGCAAATGTGACCAGCGCAGCTGCTTTCCTCATCTCCCCATTTTGTTAATCTTCCGAAGCTACGTACAAATGTTCTAAAGCATTTGTATCCATATGAATGTCAAAGTTCGAATGTCGTAACCTTCTATTTGTATATGAATGTCCCAATTTGTATGAATTTATACAAATACCGAATGTTATGAACATTCCTACTGTCAATAGTGTTTTAATGCCAGAATGGAAAAAGCACCCTCATTCTGTTTTCTCCTGATGCAAATGTATTTTATGCCACTTTTTTTCCACACTGCATAGCACAGCCATGATGTGTAAGTGTGTGATGGGCGGACTTACCATAGAGTTTGTGTGGTCCACATGGCATGGGCCTCTTTTCAGGAATATACAAAATGGCAACTTTAGGAGTCATTTCCTGTGCCTCCCAAAATGATCTTGCCAAGAAAGATTGAACTCTGACATTTCCACATCTTGTAGTGTTGTGTATGCAAGAGTGCACAACATCCTTCTTGCTCTGAGGGTTGGGGGTACAGCCCAGGAAGAGTAGAAAACACTACTGTGTGGTTCCTGCCAAAGAGTAGACTCAAGCTTTGAGGTTCTAGGTATAGTGGGATCCTGCTTGCTTATCACTTCTGGACAACCATCTATGGTTCCGTCATTAGGTCTAGTGGGAAGGACCCAGTTGCACTGTAGTTCAGCAATGTCTTATGGGAAAGATGTCACCCGTCCCAAACTAGAAAGATTCTTACTGCACCTTATGCACCTGAACTGTATAGGTTTTGCCCTAATATTATATCTTTCTTGACTTTGCATCTAATTTCCTCTTTACTGTTGTTGTTGTCCATGCTGCATCCTGTGAATCCTAACATGAAATTTTCTTACTCTTTACAACTCCATTTCTATTAAGTGTCATTTCTTTTAATTAAAGGATTATTTTCTGTTTGGTAGCAGTGCTTAAAGAATGCCACACTTTAGGAACTCAGACAAGGATTAATGAGTTAGGAGAAATCTAAACAAAGGGAGAGCCAATTATATAGAGGTAGAATTTTGCAAACTGTCATTTTATACTTCATAACTTAAAGCAAAAACAACAAAATAAGAACTTAAAGCAGTTTTCACCTGACCAGAGGCTCTAAAACACTTGATTAGCCAAAATATAGTTTTTTGTTTTCAGGGAAAATTATTCTCTGGAATGGCGTGTATAATCTGGCAATATCCAGATGTTTAAGTTATACTAGTTTAAACTGGGAGGTCACAGGTTCTTCCCAAATTCTCACCATTTTGAAAAAGTTGACAAAGAAAGAAAAAGAAAGAAAGAAAACAGTTTCATGTTTACTACTAAATATGAAAGATTACTCTTTAAAAACTGAAAAATAGATTAGTGTGATGGATTCATGGAGTGAGCTGCTGCTGCAGGCTTATTTCCCTGGCATTTTGCAGACTTGACTGAAAGGAGGGGAGGAGTTGCTGCAAAAAGCGCCCAAATCACACCAATCAGACCAGCCAGATCTCGCTGTATAAAAGCCAGCAGTCTGGGGCTCTGAGCATCTCTCGCCTAGCAGATTTTGCAGGATTCCGAAACAGGTCGGCCTATAAATGAGTTCAAATTGAGATTGTACCAGTGCTGGTCAGATGTGGATTGATATTGGCCGTCCTGAGGCCATCTCCACCTTGGGCCACATTGGTCACACATTTCTGCAGGGATTGGCCTGGGATTCCTCCATGGACCTCTTCTCTCTCCATCCCTTTGGCTACGTGAAATCTATCTTGTTTCCTATTGGATGTCGTTCATGTCACTCAAGGGAGGTGAGGGTGTATGTTTGCAGTTCTTTTTAAAGCCTTCTCCCTGATCTCCACACATTCCCTTCCTTTTTTATGTGCTTTTCTTCTCCTTGCGATTAATTTATATTTACATGAATTTATAGTCATGTAAAAATGCTAGAGAGAGGAACCATACACATAAACTGAGGAGAGGGGAAGGTGGCCTCATGAATTCCGTGCATGACAATTGGCTAAAGGGGAGGCACCTCATGTACTCCATGTGTGCTTATTGTCCAAAAGGAAATACATGGCGCCATCCACCACAGAACGGTTCTGCCACCTGTAGGCTATTGCCCCACTCACACGTGAAGAAGCGGAAGACAGACTGGAATTTCAGGCCGGTCTGAGTCCAGATCAGTCCTGTAAAATCAGGACTACACTTTAGGATGGCCTAATGGGGGTAGGCCAGCTTGGAATACGGCATAGATTAAATTAACCTGAGTGACAGGGCCTGAGTCCAACTCAGTTGACCGAAAACTTACTTGTAACCATGGCCTCAGAAAGCTTACAGAGATATTAAATGAATATCTTGCAGAGCTAGATTTAATGACTGATGGGTTCGAGTGAAGACCAAGAATAAACAGGAAACGATGGAGAGATAAAGATGAGGGGTAACAAATAATGAACCCATAATATAGAAGTCGGAAGAGCAAAGGAAGTCAAAGAAAATTTTTAAATAATGTAGATTGTTGGAAAAAAAACTTTTATTACATAAAATATATATAAAAGAAAGCTTACAAGAGGGAGCCATAACTGTGGATGAAGGATTTACAGTCCTATGCCTCTACAGCCAAATGGCAAATGGTAACCTGGCATATCCTTGCACTTTATATGTAACACAAAAACCATCTGAAACGTGTTGCCATATTTTAAAGTCCACAAATTGATCCGCTTTCTAAAGTTTCTGGTTTCTAACTCAAATCTTCCAGAATTCCTCGAGTTTGCTTTGCTTTCACTTCCAGCTCCCACCGCCTCAGTGGTGAAGGAAGCCACATAGATGTCTTAGAATTTTTATTACAACAGATTAGGAGAACATAGGTCCTGGGGTCTTCTCAATGGCTTTTGTAAAGTGGTTGGCAGTACAACCTTCAGAAAGCATCGCCACCGGATCAATGTCTCCAGTTATCAAAGATGCCAGTTCCGCTCCTCGCTTTGCTGGGAGGAGGCTATACATGCAGAAGTCACTGTTTTGAGGCCAGCCTCCTGAAAGCTGCTGTCATGATGCCAGCAAGACCATTTATTTGCCAGATGTTAACAGCATCCATAAAAGTGCGGAGCAGGTTTCATTGTACTGTTGGAATTGCTTCTCGGCTCTTCAGATAATCAAGCCCTTCATTGTGATTTGACTAAAATCTGCTACATTTAACTGTCTTGTCAATTATGCATCTCTTTTGGCACTTGAAGTCAAGCACCAGGGAAAGTGCAGAGGGTTATGCAACTGCTGCTTTGAACCTCCATCAACAAAACCCCTGACATTTGTTTTCCCTAACAACACTCCATTGATCTTGAGCTTTCAGCACAGATGAAGCGCAAGCGGGGCTGATGCTGAATGCTAAAGAGATGCTTGCTGTTTTTCGGAGCTCTGCATTTCAGGCAGGATTATGGTAGTCAGAAGAGCACTGCAGCTCTCTTAACTAGTATTTCCCGCTTCAGGAGGCGGCCGTTCATTTGGTTTGGGGTTGTAACAAGAAGTCTGCATCAGCATCTTTTCAGCAGTTACTTCAAATTCAGAAATTCTCCCATGGTGCCCTGGGAATAAAGAAGCGAGTAAACTTTTTACTGAGTCGAGAGAGTGCCTCCATCCATGAAGGTGGGGAGAAACGGTGGCTTTGCATAATCTGATCTGAACTGTCTTGGGCTTAAAGTGTTAAGACTTTTATCTGGTAGGTTCTGAGTTTGATTCTGCACTCCTCTGTGAAGCCAGCTGGGTGACCCCGGGCTAGTCATAGATCTCTTTCTGAGTTCTCACAGCCCCACCTACCCCACAGGGTGCCTGCTGTGGGGAAAAGAACAGAAGGTCTGTCAGCCATTTTGAGTCCCCTTAAAGAGTGAGAAAAGTGGGATATAAAAACAAATTCTTTTTCTTTGTGGTTATTTCTCTGCATTTCTTCTTTGCTCTTACTGTCCATGTTGCACACCTTCTGCAGGTGTAAGGAGATATTCAAATCACTTATAAACTGATGGAGGTAAGACAGTTTGGTCTAGTGGTTAGGGAGCCGGACTCTTTTCTGGGAATACCGGGTTCAATTCTGCCCTCCCCCATGAAGCCAGCTGGGTGACTTTGGGCTAGTCACAACTCTCTTCTGAGTTCTCACAGCCCCACCTACCTCACAGGGTGTTCTGTTGTGAGGAGAAGAACAGAAGGTTTGTCAGATGCCTTGAGTCCCCTTAAGTGGGTGAAAACGTGGGGTAGAAAAGCCAGCTCTTCTTCTTTTCCTCCTTCTTCATGTTCTGTACATTCAGAAATGCTAACCTAATTAATTTATTCTCCAAATTTCAGTTCAAAGGGTACGATCAATTAAACTAACAAATAAAAATAATATTTAAAACAACAGCAAAATCAGAACATAGATTAGGAGTCAGTGAAGCATTTCCACTGATTAGGAAAACAAATGCATCCTAAGAACTAAAAACAGGAGTCTAGAGGACCTTTTATAAAGGTGGCACAATATTTAAGGCCCTTCATGCTATCAGACTGCAGTTCTGATCTAACTTTTGGCTTCATTGTTTCGTTCTGCTAGCCGCAACTGAATGCTTTTATCTTGCTATTCATTATTTCTTAATTAGAAGGAGTTCAAGAAAAAAACTTGCACCATCAGGATGGAAAGGTCCATTCTGCCAGATGTGGAAAGGATTTGGATGTGGCTACCACAAAGGGAACGGAATTAGGGTCCCTTTGAGGACGTCACGTCCGCACGTTGGCGTGCAAAACTAGTTTCTTAAACCGGTTTTGCAGCCAAAATCCTACCCAGATGTAAGACCGGAAAAATCAGGTCTTACATCTGGCTTTTCCCCTTAAACCATTTTGGAAGCAAACACTTCCACAGCGGCAGGGGGAAAGCCACATTGCCGGTCCATGCCCACCTGTCAACAGGGAGAGCGCATGCTCTCCCTGTTTGACAGCTGGCCCTGCCCACTGGCGTCCTCCATTGGCTCCTTTGGAGCTGGCATGGCGATGCCGGCAGCCGGCTTCCCTGGCTTCCCCCTCACAAGAGAATGGGTGATCGCCCCTTCTCTATTGAGGGGAAGCCACAGCCTACCCCCACACACACACACCCCACCCAGGGTCATGCACTCACACTCGCCATCTTACCTGGTCAGGGCCGGGCAGCTTCTCACAGTGGGAGGCCCTGTGTTCACTGTGCATGCATGCACCATGGCTGCCATTAGCCAGCCTCCCTCACAAGGGTGGCTGGCCAATGGCGTCCATGGCACATGCACGTGCCATGGACGCTGGGCTTCCTGCGGCCAGAAACCACTGTGGAGCGACCAGGTGAGATGGTGAACATGAGAGCGGGGTGGGGTGGGGGTGGGGGGGGTAGGTTGTGCCTTCCCCTTGCAAGGGAAGGGACGATCATCCCTTCTCTTGTGAGGGGGAAGCCAGGGAAGCTGGCTGCCAGCCTCTCAAATCTTGGCTCCGATGGAGCCAATCGTGGAGTCTGGGAGTGAGGATGGAGCTTTCAAACAGGGTGAGTATGCGCTCTCCCTGTTTGACAGCTGGGCGGGGCCTTCTGAGGCATGATTGGGGTGTGTCCACCCTGTGTATGTGTGGATGCCTCCAAGAATCTGCCCCTGTTTGGGGCAGATTCTTTTTAAAAATGTTTTGCCGGAAAACAGATCTTGTAGGTGCAAATACAGTAGTCCTTCTGGAAACCAATGCCTGGTTTTCAGTGTCTCGTTAAAATATACCTCTTCGCCCAGATATATGAAGTTTAGGTTCCGTATGTATAGTCCTTCCAGAGAGAGAAGGAGGAAGGTTTATATTATTAATGTGTTTTAGGTTATTCTATATAATTTAGAAAAGAGCAGGGTATAAATCCATAAATAAATAAAACTATGAAAACAATTCCAAGAATGCATTATATTATGGATGTTGTTAGTCAAATAGGACTGCTGGGCAATATTATTTGAAAAGCTGCAGATATTAGGAGAAATGCACACGCAAATCTCACAGATTTTGCTTTTGTGTGTTTTATTAAACACACGACAAGCTGATTTGCAAATGGGGGACTAAACATAACATGTAAAGAATAGGAATGTGAAAGGAATGGTGACCATGTATAGGATGGCATTGTTACTGTCGCAAAAATATAACCTTGGATTTCACATGATGGAAATAGCTTCCATTGGATTGAGCAGATGAGCTTTCCACAAGAAGAATTACAGCTGTAGCAATTTTCAGTCTGGTTTGAAATTTATTACATGATGTCCCTTTAATATTGAGATAATAAATGTACTGAAAACCCTTGCCAAACTATGGACATCTTAATGAGCCTATCCCATTTCCACTCACACCAGACAAATTGGGCATAATTTATTTGGATGTCTTGGCATAATGAGGTTGCATGAGAGGAGGGAACAGGATCACTTTGCCATAAGGAGAAGGGAACAACCATGATCAGGACAGATGAATACATTTTCACCACATCAAAATAATTTTAGTAAGAGTTGCCTTCTTGGAGTGTATTGGAGGCTCAGTTCAGCTTCAGATTCCAGCATGAATTCACAAGAGGATATTTTCATGCTCCGGATGTAAACAAAATTGAGGCTCACAGCTAAATTCCTAAGTGTAAGGCTTTCTAAAATCAGCAGGGGCTGTTTTTGCATGTACCTCCATTAATCCAGATTTAGAAGGTCTGGATCTTTCACATACGGTCCTTGTTTAATCTGGTCCTTGAAGATCCACATCATAGCGAGGACCTCATGTGCCCGCATGGGCCGTCTAGCACCCACTTGCAATGAGTGCTAAAAGAGGGCTGTGGTGCAGATGCCGTAGCACCCATCCCGCAGCTCCAATTAGGCCTGATTAGGCTCGAGAAAGAAGGTGCAATTGCCCTGTGTAGCTGTCAATCAGGGGGCACTTCCAGTTCCAGTGGGCATAGCGAAGAATCACATCATAAACTGTGGCCTGGTAGAAGAAAAGCAGCAAGAAGCAATTTCTCTATGTGGATCCTGCCACTCATGGGATTTTCTATGGGCTTAAATGCCACCTATTCCCTCTTATGGCCTCTACCACATTAACTTCTTTCATCTGTTGTGGAACAGTTCCCAGCAGCCCCTACCAATGCAAGGTTGGGAACTAGTAGAATCCTCATTTTAGGTCCAACTTATTTATTTATTATTTACATTTATATCCCGCCCCATACCCAAAGGTCTCTGGGCGGGTTACAACAAAAATTCTTTTTCGCCGCCATCACCGCCACATGGTAGGCACAATAGTGTGCTCTAACCTGTGTTCGGTCAGATTCGTAGCCGGATTTACGCCACCTACACTCTAGCCGTCGGCCTTCCTGTTTCATGGCCCGTAGTTCCATGGAGTACCAAGGAGCTTTTTGGGCTCCACAAGCATGCCGAGGGCACTTGGGAGCGATCATGTCAATAGCCCTGGTCATCTCCTGATTCCAGAGAGAAACCAGGGCTTCGACAGGCGCACCAGTCATACCAACCGGAAAATCCCCCAGAGCATTCAGGAATCGCTCGGATTCCATAAGTCTCTGGGGGCGGACCATTTCAATAGGTCCCACCCCACAGATGGGAGCTGCCATTGTAAGTCCAAAACTCACCAGCGAATGATCCGTCCATGACAATGGGTTGACAGTCAGCCCTCCTATCAACAGATACTCACCAGTTCGCTCTGAGGCAAAAACCAAATCAAGGGTGTGACCTGCTATATGAGTCAGACCAGATACAAGTTGAGACAGCTCCATGGTTGTCATGGAGGACATGAAGAGCTGAGCTGGTCCACTGAGCATAGCCTCGGCGTGGACATTGAAATCCCCCAACACCACCGTGGCAGAGGCTTCCAACACCACGTCCGAGACCACCTCAGCCAGCTCAGATAGGGAGGATGCTGGACAGTGGGGTGAACGGTACACCAGCAGCATCCCTATCCTGTCTCTCTGGCCCAACAGCATAAACAGGCCTTCAACCCCTGTTACAGTGCGAATTGGTCATCTGGTGAGGGGGATGGATGTCCGGTGGACTACAGCAACACCCCATCCCCTCCCCTCTGGTCTGGAACAGTGCTGCACTGAGTATCCTGGGGGACAAAGCTGGGCAAGACTAGGCCCACCCAATTCATCCACCCAGGTCTCAGTAATGCATGCCAGATCGGCCCCTTCATCCAAAATCAAGTCATGTATGACAGATGGTTTATTCTGGACCGACCTGGCATTCAGGAGCAGCACAGTCAGAGCAGCGGGCTGGTTGGTAGACCTCCCCAAACTCTGTTGGCTGGGAAACAGAACAGAAGGAGTGATGGCTTCGATACATCTATCACTCCTTCTCCTAAACTGTCTCTTCTGCTTCCCAACGCCATATCTCCCTCTGCCCATTATCACTGTGATACCACTGGCCCCCTGACCCACTCCTCCCCCTCCTGCCCAGCCTTGGCACATGTCTCCCTACCCAAAGCACAGCACAGCACACACACACACAACACACACAGAGCTAAGAAAGTATTAAACACTAAACAATTAAAACAACAGTTCTAAAAACAGCCACCCCACAATTTAAAAAACTCGCCCTGCATAGGTGGGGTCAAGAGAAATGCCTGAAAAACAGCAGCTTGTCAGTTGCAGCTCCAGGAGGAGGTAAGGTGGAACAAACTTCTCCCTCTGCAGTTTAAAGCAGGTGAGTTGCAGCTCAACAGGAGGTAAGATGGAACAAACTTCTCCCTCTGCAGTTTTAAGCAGGTGAGTTGCAGCTCCAGGAGGAGGTAAGGTGGCAACTTATGGCAAGAGATTGTCATTTGCAGTGTGGCTGTTGTATGTCTGCTTTTCACACATTGACATTTTTGTGACGGAGTAGGCTTGAAGACCCTCCCCATGTCTGGAATCGCCAAATGTAGTAGATTAATTGATGTCTAGATACAGCCAATGGTTCAAATTCAGGAAATCTCATTTGGTGAATGTGAACCAGCCACTGCCTCTGGAATGTGCAGCAGCATTTAATTTAACAGACAGGTTGAGCGATTCTCCACTGTAATTGAGCATTATAACCCAATATTCTGGACTTTAAAAATAGTGGTTTTAAGGACATGTTCTGCAAAGTATTTTATTCCATATTTTTCTCTGTGTTTGGGCAAGTTGCATGAGAACTTGTGAGAACTTTCCTTCAACCAAAAACATGTGCACCTGTCAGAACTGAGCACACAGGGAGGGGCTGAACATCTAAATGGAAGAATTTATTTATTTATTTTATTTTATTTATTTATGTTTATATGCCGCCCCATACCCAAGGGTCTCTGGGTGGCTCACAGCATTTAAAACAAACATATCAAAACTATATCAAAACAGGTTAATAATATAACTTTAAAAATACAAGAATAATTAAAAACAGCAGTGGTTTCTAGTGGGGGGAAGTGTGGGGAACATTTAACCAAAGGCCCCCGTAAAGAGGAATGTTTTCACTGCCCTCCTAAATAGGAGCAAAGAAGGGGCCTGACGCACCTCGAGGGGGAGACCATTCCACAACCTGGGGGCCACCACCAAGAAGGCCCTCTCTCAGGTGCCCACCCGCCTAGCTACTGAAGGCGGGGGGATCACCAGCAGGGCCTCCCCTCCAGATCTTAAAACACGGGCAGGTTGATATGGGAGAAGGCGCTCCTTTAGATATCTGGGGCCCAAGTCATTTAGGGCCTTATAAGTCAAGGTTAACACCTTGAATTGGTATCCTTCTGGAGAGGCTATGGAGAATCCTTGGTAGTGTGACATAAAATGCAGAGTATCACCTATAGGAAGGGATGTGCACGAATAGTGAAAATATTCAAAATTTGATTAAATCCATTTGAATTCGGACATTTGAATTTGAATCAAATGTCTATACATTTGAATTTAAACAATTGAATGAATTTTGAATCTTTCAAATCATTCGTATGAATTAATTGGACATTCACATGTGTACGGATATGTACGCATTACGTATATATCCGTGTGCTTCTTATTCATATCTGTATGCATTTACACGGATACTGTATGGGTCAAAAATGGGATGCATATAGGATAAAAATGGGGTGGATACAGATGCTTATGGACACATTCAAATGTTGTTGACATTCATATCTTCAAATGTGAATTAAAAAAACCATACAGATAGATCCTAATGTATTGGAATCGAATGGAATGTGAATACAGTTGAATCGATTTGAAGATTCAAGTATTTGATTCACATCAAATTGAATCCAGTAACTGCATTTATGCACACCCCTACCTATAGGTGGGGGCAAACTGCTGTCCCTTTGGAAGCACTTTACTTCACACTATAGGTAAACTGCACATTTTTAAAGTGATGTCTGGAGACACCAAGAATTTCTTCTTTGCGGCCTTGAGTACTTCAGAAGAAAGAGGTGTGAACGGCATAAATAAAGCACACTCGGTTAGAAACATGATTGCTGGGGTGGGTGGGTGAATCTTGCATGCTTATGGATATTTTGGTGTGTCAGGGAAGAGAATGCTCAAATTTAGATGGAAGGTACCTTGGATTGTGCCATGATGAGAACTCAGGATCTTATCTTCTGCAAACTAGCTATGGTAATATGACTAATCAACAAAGTTCATCCATCCATCCATCCATCCATCCATCCTCTCTCTCTCTCTCTCTCACTCGCTCACTCACTCACTCACTCACTCACTCACTCACTCACTCACATTAGGTATCCCTACTGGTCTGGTTGTGTGGAGGTGATAAGACAATTCAGAGTCATAAACAGGATTGGTACCTTGCCATTTCCCATCAGTACAAGATCCCTGAAGTATGAAGGATGCTGCTTCCATGCACCCTCTTCCAGTTAAGGAAATTTCAAAGCTGGGGAACTTTTCTTCCCTAGCTTTGATGTTTCTGCCCAAAACTGTTTTCAAAGGCACATGAAATAGCCCTGAATGTCAGTTATTTTAGATAAGTCTGTACCTTTGATGGCATCTGCAGGTTGTAAGAGGTGAGAAAAGCTCCGCCAGAACTCTTTCTTTCACTCAGACACTAAATCATTATTGTCAACATTTATTGTGGGATGTGTGCTGTTAAAGGACTCCTACAGTGCTACTTCAGTGTGGTGAGAATCTTTGCATACATTTGCTAGACCTTCCTATTTAGGCTGCAAGGTAAGATTTCCGTAACCTACCACAAGCATACGTTGACTCAGCCTGACCGTTCACCTCGGTTTGCAATCATGATTCCCGCTAGACAATGCCATTCTTATACGGAAATCTGTGGTTTTTAGGTAAGGCGACGATGTAGTAAACAGCCATCAATTTAAACCTGGGCAACCAAATAGTGTGTTGAGAAAACTTGCAGCATCTTCTTCGGCAAGGAGAGACGTTTTCTTTTTGCTCCCCTGAAAGGGGAAAAACAGCAGCAAAACCTTCACTGACGGTTCTTGCAGAATGCGATGGCAAAATGCCAGGATAAAAAATTAAATGGCGGTCTAATCCTCCAGGGAAAATAGACTTGGATTTTTCTTTTAATGGGGACTTTGTTTTGCAGACAGCGGGTACTTTAGCCAGACAAACGGCAACAACATCTGCTAATGTTGGTAACAACTGACCTCTTAATCATCAGCTACTCATTTCAGAATGACTGCAGGCTGCTACAACGTGGGCCTACTCAAGGAGTCTATTTGCAACAACCTTGTTTCCTGAATAAATAATTGCTTACCTACCTTTTATTTCCACTAGGTAAAGGAATCCCAGAACATAAAAACCACTTAGAAGGTTCAATTTTTTTAAAAAAATTGAAATAAAAAGAATTGACTATTAGGCAAAGATGGCTAGGTCCAAATTTCATCCAAACTCACAGCTCACTCCTCCTAATTTCCACATGTTTCCCCCTCATATGCAAGATCCATGCATAATTTGTTTGTTTCTCTAGACTCCTATCAGTCTACTGCTGCTGGCAGCAAAAATAAAATATATTTTCTAATACCTGATTTAAAACCATGATGTGTGCGTGTTTAGCACAATAATAAGAGAGGCATCAGCTCTGACTCCCTTTTTAGGTCCCTTTTGCACTGACCTCTCTTGATCCAGGGTCAATGGGTCCAGGATAGCCCGCCCCATTGTTCTGGCTTGCAGGGAGGGATGAGAAGGATCAACACCATCTACACTGATCTGGATTAGTTCACATCATGGCTGTGAAGTTTGTGTGAGCTTCGCAGCAGCAGCAGCATGCCTCTGAAGGCTAAGAACAAAAGTTCCTAGCCTCAGGGCTACGAGGGTAGTGGTAAAAACACACCTGAATATGGGATGCAACCATTTGTATGTCTCCTGTGTTCCGGATTAGGGCTCTGCTCCCTCTGTTAGTACCAAGTAAATGGAACTACCAGAGCTACTGATTAAGAACTTCCTTAATCCATATCAGGCTCTGTTTTTTTCTGCACTTACATGTTTTGCTCTGGACCAGTTGATCTGGATTAACCAGACCTACTGATCCAAATTATGGGGAGGTGCGAGCCAGTTCAGCACCATTTGCATGCTGATCTGGCTCAAGCTTCCTCAAGGCTGCAAGATTCATGGCCACTCATCCCAGCATCTGGAAGTGAAAGTTCCTAGCCTCAGGTTCAGGGCGGCGTTTTTCTGTGACACACCAAAGTGTGCTGCTGAATAGCACCCCAAAGGCTATCCGTGGGGGGGGGGCATGGAGGTTGATGTTTGGCAGCGCTCTATGGCATGCTGCTGCATAGCAGCCATCAGTAATTCTGGGTCACAGAGGCATGCCATCTGCACACATCCAGTTGTAGAGCACCTGTGCACCACCTTCTACAATAGATGTGGGTAAAGGGTCTCTTCACCTGGATCTGGACCGGTCTTGTGCAGATGGGGCTGACCTAACAGAGAGGAAAGCTCCCTTTATCTGCATTAAGAAGCCGTTCCTAGGAATGGACAAGATATTCAGTACTAACCCATTTAGGACAAGAATTTGCATGGATGAGATTCTTTTTTGTATGAATCTTTGCTTTCTGGATCCTAATGAATAGATGGAATGCAAATCAGTGTAATTTTGCTTGTTCATTCCCACAATCCAAATAGACTGGCATGCTTCAGCTGGCATAATAGGGAGGAAAGGTGTGCTTTTAGATTTCACTCACTTGTATGGAACTAGGGAGGAAATACTGTTAAGAATGGGGGGAAACCTTATATGTATAAAATGACTATCCAAAACAAAAACAAAGAACCATCATTACAGCTCCAAATGAAACTATTTGACTTTCTGGCAACATCACCTTGGTCATGTAGAACTCTGCTAGATTTGTGCCCCGACACTAAGATCTGAGGCCTATTCGCACTTAGACCTCTGGAATGAAATCAGAATGCAAGTGCCTGCCCTCACAAGAGTTGTGCTGATTGCAGATGAGGTGTGGAACATGAAATCATGCTCCACACCTCCCACAAGTGTCCGGCTCTTCCTCCGGTTCACTGTGGTAGTCCCGCCCCCTGGCTGGCACAATTGGCTGCCGCTGCCTGTGTCATGTGTGCTGTGATGCACTGGCTGGCAGACAGCCAGTCCTGGAGGGGGGAGATCAATCTGACCCAGTGGCATACCTTGGCACTCCTGGATTGCACCTCTGTGCTGCTCTCTCGTCACGACATCACACTGGGGAGATGCTTTGGTTGACCCTTGCAAGCATCCCTTCCTCCTCTCGGCACTTGTAGGGGGCTTTTCCAGCATCCTCACTGGCCAGAAATGTGTATGGTACTCCTGTACCCAGAGTATCTGGGCTTAGTGCACAATGCACTAGAAACACTAGTGCAAAAATACCCCTGGATGCCAGTGCCTTCCCAGGAGGCATGGTCTCCTGGAGAACATGCTGGCTGCATGAACCTCTTGCCTGCCCCCCTTCTGTGCATGAAAACTGTTCCCAGGATCAGTCCAGTGGGAGGCCTCTTTGAAACGATCTCCCTTGCATTCCCTGTCTGGATTCCTGATAAAATATTGCTGGACTCTAAGAGTCAGCCCACTTCTCGGGCTGGTTCTAGTTGTGCTTCACAAATGCCCCCATCCAGTCCAAGGGCCTGTTGGCACTTGGCCATATTCTGGAATATATCTCAGGACCAATATCTGTTGTCTTCATGATAATGCAGACTCTGGCAGGCTTCACCTGAGGCCTGCTGTAGCTTGTTCTAGCATGTAGATAGAGGGCCCCTGTTCTGGAATATATTTCAGAATAAAGCCAAGTGTGAACAGGCCCAGGGAAAGAATGTTCCCTAGCTCCAAAGGCAGGCTGGGACTGGGCAACTGTCCTGAAGATGGATAGTGGTGCATTCTGTTTTCCCTCTCACTATTCCTTGAATTATTGCCAGGGAGCAGCCCCTCTGGCACAGACTTGTTCACACTGTATGGATGACAAGCATGAAGATGTACCTGTATGTTTGGGTTATGATGGGACCCGCTGGCATAGATATCCTTTCCAAATATATAAAATGTTATTGGGATGTGGATGGTGTCTGTGAAAAGGGCATTGAATCCTCATCCTAAAGGATATTTTTGTCCCATAAAAATAGATTGGTTATTGTCTCATGTTGTGATAGAAACAGCTTGAAAATACTTTTTTAACCCAGCTTTGAGAGCTGATGCCCCTGCTGGCTTCTGAAAGGATTGAAAATATGTTATGTTCCAGCAGATTCTGCTGGTGTTTGGGACCTTTGCCATGGGTACATCTGGGCACATGAAGGCTTCTAGCAGGAGCAAGAATCATGCAGCTCTCTGGCCTTTGAATTTCTATCAGCCCCGACTAGCATGCCTAATTATCAAAGACAGTAAGACCTTTGAAACCAGCGGAATGTGTAGGGCCCAAGCTCTCCATTTCTGATTTATAGGACAACATGTCAGCCCACTCGTCCAAGTCCATAGCTATATTCATTGCACAGGTAATGATAGACTTAAGGACAGAAGTCACTGTTCATTAGTGGGGGAGCACTTTGAACATTTGCTATTAGCATCAAATCTTGTTGCAGTTCAATTCTCCAGCATGTTCACATTTATTTCTATGGAGTTGGAAGGATTTTCCTGTTAACTCCTCTTTATAACCTTGCTGAAAATCTCTGTTCCTCACAGTAAATGTGGCTAAGGTCTGAAATTTAGAATTTGACAAAACAAAGGACATTCTTGAAAGTTAATCTGCCCGACAATGTATTCCTGAATAAAAGGATCTATTCAAATCAGAACACCTTAGCTAGCTAGTTAGCGACTCAAGTTCAAGTGAGGTGAGTCTGACCTCTTTTACACTGTAGTATTTCATATTTTAATTGACAATATTCACATCTTTGAGCTTTTTTTCCCCGTTTAGACTTTGATAAAATCTGCTCACAAAGGCAGATGGCAGGCTGTTATTTTTAATTCACCAGCCATGTTAAATATATGGCATATGTTAAAGAACTTCTCAGGCAGAGTCTTTGAATGCAACCACAATAAACTTACAAACTTACATCAAAAGGCAATCTGACAGAGGGAATTATGCATTTGTGCATACTTTTTTTCCTGGGAAATGAAGCAAATGGTTTGATTCCCTTACTTGATAAAATTTTATGCAAACCATAAAACTATCATCAAAATGCTAACACCTCCAAGTAAAGGTAGGTTAGGGATTGCACTAATTAGAGAAAGAATTACTGAAGGTCTGAGGATGGAGAGAAGAGGTTATAAACTCCAGTTCTATTCTTTGTTTCCATGTGCAAGAGAATGTAGGTTTTGAAGAAGCTGCAATAAATTTAACAAAGGTACTGTATAATCCAGCCATGCCTACTCAGAAGTAAAGCCATAGGAGATTGATTGGGCTTACTCTCTAGGAACAGACAGGGGATATATAGTGCCTTGCTATATCCCCTATATCCCACTATAGCAGTGGTTCTCAGCCTGTGGGCCGGGACCCCTTTGGGGGTCAATCTACTCTTTCACAGGGGTTGTTATGAAGTAGCTACAAAAATAATTTTATGGTTGGGGGTTAGGGTTAGGTTGGGGGTCACCACAACATGAGGAACTGTATTAAAGGGTCGTGGCATTAGGAAGGTTGAGAACCACTGCATGGTTTTGCTGGAAAACCTGGTGCTGGTGGTGTGTTCCCCCAAATTTGCACTACAGCTTACCTTGTAGCCAGAGCTCCCATCATTGCCATGGCTACTGCACATGTGTGGACTGGAGCCCAAAAAAGATGGTTGTTGCATGCATGGGGGTGGTGATCTCACGCTTCTGGACATTTTGTGCTTTTGAAATGCCTAGATGTGCACGTCACTAAAAGTTGCCCAGACAGTGCTAGCCTCAGTGCTGTCTAACCCACAAGTGATAATTCCAGAGGGGCTATACTCCCCCATATGGCTTGCTCTAGCTAGTGTCTAGAGCCACCTCCAGTTGTGATGAAATAATTAAGGAGAAAAGAAGTTCTGGAAGGGGTGTGTGCACAAATATTCGAAGGTATGCAAAATTCGATTGAATTCATCCCAATTTTGACATTCGAATTCGAATTGAATATGCATTAATTTGAATTTAAAATCTCAGATCCATTTGTTTCATCTGTGTGGGATGAAAATGGATAGTGTACAGGATCACTATGGGATGCATATGGACATGTATGAATGCGTACGGATGCGCACGGGATGCATAATGATGCATACGGGCACATAACGAATGTTGTTGTCATTTGTAAGTGCAAATTTGAATTGAAAATTCAAATGAATAGATTTGAATTTGCTTAATTTGAATTGAATTTGGCTAAGTGTGAATTTTAAAGATCCGAATTGAATTTTCAGATATTTAATTTGAATCGAATCCCAAAAATCGCATTCATGCACACCCCTGGTAGGTAGAACCTCTATTAAAGCGTCTGTCTTGCCACGCTGATCAAGGTCGCATTCTAGCTCTGGCTTGTCACAGTAATTGCTCTTCACCTCTTAGTTTCATCCCATACAGTTGGTAATTTTGTGTCTGATGCCTCCTTCAGCAGGAAGTTACACAATAGCTGCAATCAATTAGGTCCTTCGTTTTGTGGAAGCAACAGTAGCTTCATACCAGTGACAAGCCTTTAGGACAGTGAGCAAGGTAGTTATCTGATGCTCTCTGATCATGAAGGCTGCTGTTCAAATCTTCAGATGCTCAGGGGCAACATTTAGCTACTTTCTAGGATCTTTGAACTGAAAGTTTTAAAATGGTTGCAAAACGCAGCAGCTGAGACCAAAGGGAAAATGGAGAAAACACTTGTCTTTATTCTTCAACAGGGTTTTTATTAAAAATTATAAATGACAAGATGTAGGATCACAACAGTGGGAGATACAGCGTTAGCAATCAGATGAAAGGGCGTCCATGCCCTGACATTCAAAGAGTTGACACACGTGACATTAAATCAGAACAATGTGCAACAAAACCATTTAGTGCATTCGTATTTCTAAAAAGACAACTCTATATTACTCAAAACAGATATGAATGAGAGGAGAGAAGAAGAGGTAAAATGTCTTTATTTGGGGGAATAGGTAACAACTATAATATTTCTCAGGTACACAGCATCACATAAGCTGTATACAAAGTAGAACTTGTGTTTTACCCAATGAGAGATGGTTTTGCATAACAAAATGCTTTCTTGGAGACAGCAGCACTTTCTATAGGCTACAGAAATGTTCATGAGACTACTACTTAATTTCTGCTATATTGTGCTGTAACAACCAGGGATCTGTCTGCACTTGGTGCACTGGTAGCCTTGTGTGGCATTCGTAGGGGTTAGAGAGTGACATGGCAGCTTGGTGGGCTTTCCCCAGCCCGTTTGAGTGACAGTGGGCATGTGGCAACCTGGAAAAGTAACACCAGCCTGCAAAAATGGACCAACCTATGCTGCGGAATCACGGACTATAAAAGGAGGCAGCCAAGGCAGACTGGTGTCTCTCGTCTGAGGTATAGAGGGGGATCGGGGCGTCCATTTCCATGTGTGCACGAAAGGGTCTCTCCTTCAGTGTCAGAGAGGGAGAACAGCTAGCTTTGCTTGAGAGCAAAGTCAGGACAAGGCTGTTCAGCCCTGTGGGCATCAGTGGTTTCCTTTGCCTAGTTTCAGAGAGGGAAAATGGGCCTGAGAAACAGGGGAAACATTAAGTGTGCTAGAGAGCAAAGTCAGAGTAGAACGTTGGAAGGAGAATACAAAGACTGCTAAGATTACAAGAAGGACTATTTTGCTTTACTAAGGGTGCATCCCCAAGCAATTAAAAGTCCACTAAAAATCCTCTTTTGTCGCTGAGCGCCCCCATGCACGGTTTTTACCCGGGCTTCCAGCGCCACAAATTAGGAAAATGCACAGCAAAAAAAGTGCCCTTTAAAGAAGACTACCAGTGCACTTTCCGGGAAGACGTGGGTATTCAGAGTAACATTTGCATGGAGACGCTCCGTGGCAAAAGGGGTGGGGCTTCTCTCCAAGGCGGCAAGCTCTCTCTCTCTCTCTCTCTCTTTTTTTTTTTTTTTGCCCCTCTCATCCACAGCCAGCACTCACGATATGAAAACAGTAGGCAGGCATTCCAATCACAAAGAGAAACAGCAAAGATACATTGTAATGAATTGCTTCCGCCCACCCGCAAGTGTAAGTGTATGAGCAAGATCGCTGGCTGGGGGAGGCATTTCAGGGCTGGAGATCTTGTAAACTGCCTTCGCAAGCAGGGGAGACGAACAGAGAACTTGTACATTTTTCTTTTGGACTTGTGAATGAGTGCACGATCGCACGATTGCTGGCTGGGGGAGGCGTTTTGGCAGCTGGAGAACTTGTTCATAGCAAAATGAATTGCCTGAGCACCCAATGAAACAGCGAGGGGCGGTGAGAAAAAGATGCGGGTAAGCAAAAGACGCTTCCTTGTGGACGGTCAGTGCATTTAAAATGCACATTTTGCTGAGCCCCATGGGGACACTTAATTTGGAACTGAACACACATTTGTTAGATCCGCTGCAGTTGAGGGACAATAGCGACAGGAAAAAGTACCTTGGGATTGCACCCTTAAAGGACTATTCATTTTACAAGTAACCCAGATTCTTCAAAGCTGAACTTAAAGCTTGCTTCCTTATTTTATTTTATATTTCTGTAACAATAAACTTCAAGTGTTTTGTCTGACATTCGTCAGTCTGCTGCTTGGGGTAGCCTTCACTTACGCAGGCAAAGCAGGATGCCAGTGAGGGAAGTGAGAGCAGATACCCTCAGAGAGCTGGTAGTAGTTGGGGTGCTGGCCTACTTTCCTCTAACTTGTGTTGCTCTGTGGAGGACAGGGGAGGAGGGAGTAGGCCAGTTCTCCACACCTTGCACCTCCACCTGAAGGAGCCATTTCTGAATCAGAAATGTCTCCTTCCATGCTGGAGTGCACCGCAAGGCAACTACTTACCTTTCCTGGCTATGGCAAAACCCATCTGTACCCCTTTCAGGAGCTGGAGAGTCACCTGATGCACCATGCAAGTGCACTGACACTTCAGGTGACCTGGGACATGAGTGCATATGCCTGACACAGCAATGATGGTGCAAGCACATGTGCACTGGTGTCAACATTGGGACTCAAGATGGCAGTACCCGGACATCCGTCTGCACTTCAGGTAAGTCTGCAGACATTTGGAGGAAGGGAATGATTGTACTAGCATTCACTAGTGTGAATGCTTAGTGCACATGTAGGGACCTTTGACCTTTGCTACAGACAGACAGCAAAGTGTACATCCCCCCCCCCCCCGCGTTCCCATCACTAACATAACAATTCACAGCACTAAGGGCCTGGTGGAGTAATGATAGGAGAAAAGGAAGTGGAAGATGCTTGTAGGTATGTGCAAAAAGGAATTCTGGCTTGGTCTTGGGAACCAATTGAAAAAGAGACTACCAACAAATTGGGCTATGGAGGATGTTGTCTATTCATATGAGAAGGTCCTGGAGAATCACAATAAAGGACAAACTAGGAAGAGATTCTACTTCTATAGAAACATAGAAACATAGAATGGTAGAGTTGGAGGGGACCTCCTGGGTCATCGAGTCCAACCCCCTGCTCAAGGCAGGATCTCCTAAACCATCTCAGACAGATGGCCGTCCAGTCTCTGCTTGAAGACCTCCATCGAAGGGGAACCAACCACCTCCCGTGGCAGCCTGTTCCACTGGTTGATCACTCTTACTGTTAGAAATTTTTTCCTAACATCTAAACTAAATCTTTTCCCCTGCAGTTTCACCCCATTGTTTCTAGTCCTTCCTTGAGAGAGTGAGAACAGGGTTGATCCCTCTGCCTTGTGACAACCCTTGAGGTATTTGTAGACAGCTATCATGTCTCCTCTCAGTCTTCTTTTTGATAGACTAAACATTCCTAGTTCCTTAAGCCGTTCCTCATAGGACATGGTTTGCAGACCGTTCACAATCTTGGTAGCTCTCATAAGTGCCCTGCCTCAGGGTCCAGTGTTTCAGGAAAGGGCAAAAAACCTGTCCACACTATACATAATTTTATAAATCATGTATCATCTCACTTTTATTTATTTATTTATTTATTTATTTATTTATTTATTTATTTATTTATTTATTTATTTATTTATTTATTTATTTATATTTCTACCCCACCTTATACCTGAAGGTGTCAGGGCTGGTAACCACTCTTAAAACAAGAAAATTACAAACCAGTACATATTAAAGCAATAAGATACAAAAAAATGGTTAAAAAAAATCAGTGTGTTTAAAACAATATCCTACATGTTAAAATAATAGTGTCTGTAGTGAGGGGAAAATATACCATAATCATATCAGCCAGAGGCCAGGGCAAAGAGGTACATCTTCACCACCTTCCTGAATATATACCAAGAAGGGGCATGACACACCCTGAACGGGAGACTATTCCACAACCTGGAGGTCATTACTGAAAAGGCCCTTTCCTGGGTGCCCACCCCTCTCACTACTGAAGGTGGTGGGACAACCAAGAGGCCTCCGCACCACATCTTAAGGTGCTTGTCTCCCTTTGAGACTAAAAAGCCCAAATGCTTTACATTTTCTTCATATGGAGGTATCCTTCAGCTCCTTGGCCATCTTAGTCACCTCCTCTGAGTCTTCTTCTACACTGCTAAGTCCTTTTTGACATGTTCTGGCCAAAACTGCACACACTATTCCTACACATAGTATTCCAGATATAACCACACCACTGGTATATATAAGGGCATTATAATCTTAGCATCTCTGCTCTTAATGCTTATGGTGCTTGTGGTTACACTTAGGGTGCGTCTTCATGGCATAGTTATCTCGAATTCAAAACGTTTTGAGTTTGCGCAGTTCAGACGGCACTTCGGATTAACACGGTATTTCCGTGTTAAAGGACGTTATCCCGATTAGAAATAAATCCTGATCTCAACAGGTCTCACTCCGGATCGTGCGTCGATACGTGTTTCCTTTTTAACTGTGTGGACAGTATCGTTCCGGGATGAGATTCAGTGTTAAGGCTGTCCCGCCCCCCCAATCGCACTGTAACCAATGGCTGAACGTATTAGAAGCACGTCATGTTTAGGGTTTCCTTCATTGAAAAAATCCACCCTCAAACACGCACTATAAACCTCCAGTCCTTAAAGCTGAAACACTGTATCAATCTAAGCACTTCACACCTTAAAAACAATGTTGCAATTTTGCGCAATTTCAGACCTTTGAAGGTTCGGAGCAGTCGCTTTCAGCCCCCTTAAGGGTGAGAAGGCTTGTCAGCCACTTAGTCCCTTGAAGGGTGAAAACAGAATGTCAACCGCTTTGAGCCCCCTCTAGGCTACTTAGCCTCTGCCTGTGGTCACACCTAAGGTTTAATCCAGTTTCAGTTCACTTTCAGAGTGAGAGAATACACCAGCAAACTGACAAGCTGGTTTTCTTTCAGGGTTAATAACTCAGAAAATCCACCTTTAGACTAGATAATGTGGAAAGAAAACTACTGGTCACTTTGCTGATGTGTTCTCTCACTCTGAAGGTGGAGTGAAGCTAGATTAAACCTTAGGTGTGACCACAAGCCAAGGTTTTAATCCAGCTTCGGTCCCTGTGAGGTGGGGGGGCGGAGTTCCCTCCCGGCCATGGGGGGAAGAGCAAGCAAGGAGCCCCCTTCGCCCTCTTGTCCACCCCTTGGCTCTCCTCCTCTGCGGGGCAAAGTGGCGGCAAAGCGGGGGGAAAGCGGCGGCGGAGCCCCAGGGAGAAGCCGCTAGCGCCGCAGCGCGGCAGCGCCTGGATAAATGGATGGATGGATGGATGGATGGATGGATGGATGGATGGATGGATGGATGGATGGATGCTGCTGCTGCTGGGAAGGGGGAGGGTGGATTGGGCAGGGAATTCCCGGTGGAGCATGACGCAAAGAGAAGGGAGGGTGGGATCCTGGCAGGGAAAACCAATCACAGGAGAGAGTGTGGGCAATGGGCAGGAGGACAATGCTGCCATGTGGACTCCGAGTATTGATCCCGCGTTAAGGCTGCCATCGGAACCGGATCAACTTGCAAGTCGTCTGGACAGCTTTGTTCCGTTTCTTTTATTTCGAATTCTTTAAACTGAAATAACACATGCCATGAAGACGCGCCCTTAAACTGTCTACCATTACTCCAAAATCTCTTTCCTGATCAGTCACAGTTAGGGATGGGTGAAAAATATTTGTCAGCTTCAAAATTTGTGCAAACTTCGAATCTTTGAACGTTTGCATTCAAATTTGATATTGGCTATACTTGAAGATTGAAGTGAATGCCCAGTCAGTGCTGGGAGCTTGATGGAAGGTGCTCACCCAGTTTCCTTTCTCTTCCTCTCCCCACAGGCAAGATGGCTCCTTCATAGTCTGTGTGATGACCGTTGGGAGGGAGGGGTCAGTGCTGGGAGCTTGATGGAAGGTGCTCACCCAGTTTCCTATGAAGAGTTTGGGGTTTTAGCTTGAGTGTGCATCATTCAATCCTGTTCACCTTGAATGGTGTCAGAGATTTAGCTGTTCCACTGGTTATACCTGCCTCCAGATCATTCATAAATACGTTTCAAAACCAGATTCTTGGGGGACCTGCTTGTTCTATTCCTCCATTGTGAGAGATACCCATTTACACCTCCTTTCTATTTTCTATCCTTAGTCCGTTGCTTATCCATAATAAGACCTGTCTTTTTTTCCCCCTTGACAGTTAAGCTTATAGAGAAGTCTTTGGTGAGGGATTTTATCAAAAGCTTTTTGACAATTTAAGTAGATGATGCCTAAATCTAAGCAGATGATGCCCACTGGTTCCTATCAGTTCCCCCCCCTTTCCTTTCCTTCTTCCTAATGAATACCTGGGAGAGGAAGGCTGGAATATCACCTTCCCATAAATCAATTTGAGCTGGCTGGTTATGGCTGTCTCTTACTTTGGTTAAAGATAGCATACACATACTTTTTGAAAAGGGAAGAGAGGAAGGAGGTAGAAAGCATGGGGGAAAATATCTTCTCTCATCCACTTGGATGAGGCTAACAGTTTGCAGAAATTGCCTAGGCTGTGAATTAAAGCTTTTGCTCAAGAATCAAACAGAAATTGTGGTTTGGTGGCAAGGAGGTGATATGGTTTCCTTCTGATGCATGGAAGCCTGTATGAGAAGAGACTGTGGCAGATTCACACATACTGTAGCACATGCCACAGAGGCTGTAGCAATTTGTGCACTTAACTGTCATCCAGGAGTGTCCACCCTGCCATAGCATAATCATGTGCACTGGGCCATGGCTAGATCAGTCTAGGAATGTGATGTCTGACTGTGCAGCTGCAGCTATGCTGTGCTGCCCTGTGGCGGTTTCAGAGGGCAGGCTGCAGAGGGCAGTAATACTTTTTTGGCCCTTTGCAAAATGCATTGCTTTCTGCCCTTGCAAACCCTGGTTTGAAAATGGCAGAAAGGGCGGGAAACTTTGCCTGGGCCCTTTTGCATTGATTGGCTGCTGACAATTTGGAAGGAAAAGCTGCCCAGGGACCTGGAGGCTTGATGGACAGGTGGGAGGAGTTTCCTTTAGTATCCAGTAGCAACAGCCAATCAGAGTACTAGGGTCTGTGCGTTATTTATAGGCTGGGCACCTGCACATGCTCAGATGGGCAATAGAAGCCAGACGGGTGCCCAGCCAATGAGGGGCCGCCCCCTCGAGCGTGCTCAGAACGGCCCGGCCTTTCCACACAGAATGGAGCCTGCAGGAAAAGGTAAGACCCTTTGGATGGGTAGGGGGCTTTTGGCTGGCATTCCTGCCCACCCCTGGAGCCCGATCTGGGGTTCAGGAGTGAGCAGGAACCCAGGGACAGAAGGCAGCCGGCTGCCCACCCTCGCTCCATAGGAGCCAATGGGAGCAGCCCGGGGGAGGGTCTTCCCCCCGAACGGGTTGAGAACACTTTCCCGTTCGCACTGGCAGGTGAGGGAACTGCTCTCAAAGCGTTCCTTACCTGCCCTTGTGTGAACGGGAAAGTGTTCTCAACCCCTTCGGGGGGAAGCGTTCCGAGGCGTCTTCGCCTTAGTGCGAAAACACCTCTAGTCTGCACCAGCGTGTGGATGAAAGGCTCCTTTTCTGGAATATAATCCAGAATAAAACCTAGAGCAGAAAGGGCTGAAGTGCATAATCAGCTACACAAGGAAGACCATCAGCAGGGGACACAGCGCACAGCTTGCTTTGCTTGCACAATCACAGGGCCTTTTGCACTTATGCAATCAGGATGGCCTCATGAATTGGCACAAACATTAAACATCTGGAACTGATGGCCAACATCACATCTCATGGTAGCTCATTCCAAAATTTCATATTGTGTTTTAAAAAATTATGCTGTCTCAAACTGTATAGGTGAGGTTTCATGATGGCTTGGTTAAGGGTTGGAGCTCCATCTCTTGCAACAACATACATTTCTAGGAATCAGAGACTGTGATTCTGTGGCGGTTTCCTGTTCTACCAGGTAGTCCGTCCATATGGAGTTTTTTTTTTTCTGAAAAGGTTAAGGGAAAAGACTCTGCCTGCAGGAAGTGACCACATCTGAAGTCTGAGGAACTAATATACTAATATAGCAACTAATATACTCCTTTCCCCACCCCCTCGAACAAAAAGAAAAAGAAAAATCCTACTTAGACAAATGGCCTCCTACACAGTAAGTCTTACTCTTACTCTTACAAGTACTCTTCCTTGTCCCGTGATTTGTTATACAGACTCATGACCACATATTTTGCTCTAACTCCTATAGTGCTTTCTTTACTTTTATGCATGCACAACCCATCATTCACCAAACGCTTAAGGCATCCAACAAAGCAAAGCTCAGTATAGGTGGATTAAAACTAAGAAAACCCAAGCTATTAAAAGCAGATAAAATCACCAACAAAAACACCTCCAAGATATAATTAAAAATAGTGAAAATAAGTCCTTAGGGGAGCAAACAGTGTGCTGAAGAAGTTCCTTGTTAAACAAACCCCTGGATGAAAAGGCACATATTCTGTAGGCTCTGAGGTCTGTATCATCATGGTTCATGACACCCTGTGGGTGCATGTAGCTCATTGCATTCAGACCATTCAGCTTTTTCTTTTCAGCTTCCAGTCACCAGAAACAACAACAGGAGAGGGCAGTCAGCCTTCAAACCTGCTTTTGGGATTTCAGCAGAAATCTGCCCACTAATGCGTGATAGGGGATGTCTAATTCAGGAGACCTCTTCCAAATTCTTATGTGGGAGGGAAGTTACATCAATATGTAGCAGTGAGTCAGTTGGGCCTAGTGGTTAGAGAGCCGGACTCTTATCTGGGAATACCAGGTTTGATTCCGCCCTCCCCCATGAAGCCAGCTGGGTGACCTTGGGCTATTCACAGCTCTCTTCTGAGCTCTCACAGCCCCACCCACCTCACAGGGTGTCTGTTGTGGGGAGAAGAACAGAAAGCTTTGTCAGCTGCACTCCTACATGAAGACAGCTGGGTGACCTTGTGCTAGTCACAGCTCTTTTCTGAGCTCTCACAGCTTCACCTACCTCACAGAGTGTTCTCTTGTGAAGAGAACAATAGGAAGTTTTGTCAGCTGCCTTGAGTCCCCTTCTTCTTCTTCTTCTTCTTCTTCTTCTAGCAGACAACCCATCTAACACTGTCTTATGGAGAAGTAGAGGTTTTACAGCATGACCAGAAATGTGGATACATTCTTCTATGACAATCTGCCTATTTATCCAACCCAACCACAAGGCAAGTTTTTGTTTCACCATTCCACAGATGGAGGGGAGGAGTTCCAAAGGTCTGCCTTCTCTTTGCAGAACTGGAAACTCAGTTGATTGTGTCCAGGAGGACCATCAGAGGCGAAGGTGTCCTTCTAGCCCCTGACACGTTCAAGCACGCACACACCTCTTCTTCACTGCACTGATGCAACCCCTTGTGGCAAACAAGATTGACAATTAGTCTAAGTTATTTTGAGTGGGTAGTTCATTGCCATTGCAGATTTTATTCCAGATTCTAGTGCACTTGAACTGCTGAAAACTGCCTGAAGCCACTGGGATGGAAGTTTTAAAGAAATATTGTAAATGAGTCCAAGTAGCAAGTGCATTTTCTATACAGAGTTTGGATGGCTGGGTTGTTCATTATGAATAATTTATCCTTTCAGCATTGGCCTTTTTAATGAATAAATTATTTGAGATTTTATTTACTAATAAATTAGATAGCTGCCTATTTGGTGTATAGAATTTATTATCCATCATTGACTAAAATGTTGTGAATTTCCTTTATATTAGTTGAATTCAACATTTTAAACTGCATTTAAATAATGGTTACATTATATTTTGAATAAGTGATTTTTTGGGACACTGCTTATTAAACAATAGACTAATGAGATTCCAGAATGCATAGGAAAGCAGCAGAAACAACCCCTGTGTGGTTAATAACATCAGCACTGATGTTTTCCGAGAATTTTAGTCTCTTATCTTACTAGTTGGTAAACTTCTGCAGAATTAATTAAATACCTTAAACCTTTAATATTGTAGATCAGGGTACCTATTTAACCTTGGAAATGAAAGCTGATGAGTTTTTGATCATGCTATACAATGTGCTGAGTACTTTCAGGAAATGTATGAAATATAAAAAATGATAATTGCTACTTTGGTACGTCTTTCAATTCATGTCTCTTCTTCTACTCTCAGGTCACTTACATAAATTACTTCTTTCCTTGTGTGTTTTCAACAACATAAGTGACTCTGATCAGTTAATGGTGGTGATACAAAGAAGTCACCAGTTTGAGTTTGGATCTGTGAGGTCAAACAAAGCCAACTGAAATTTCATGAGTTGCAGCTTCTAAATGATTAGTACTAATGATATCCCTGATGGCAACCCAGAGATTGCATGTTTGAACTGATATCAAGGAATGTTGATATCTGCATGTAGATAACTTTTGTTCAAACCTTTTGCATACATTCAGATTTTAATGACATGATGCTGTGGGAAGATGCCACATAAAAGGATAGCATTTGGAATTTGCCCTGGATCAGATACTTACATGAGATCTGTGGATGTAGCTTTTCTAAATCTGACTGTTTGAAACCAACTCATTTTCCATTTTTCTGTCTGTTGACTCTCAGGAGTTAAATTGAGGAAGACTTGTGATTTTGGATAACATTGTGTATCATAATGCCTTCTTTTTTGTTTGGATTCTGCAATGCATGCCCCCAAAGACACCTGAAATTATCATCAAATAAACAGCTCACAAGGGTTTACTAACAACAAAAAGTCAATCATTGCTAATGTTTACCAATCAATGCACAATATTTTGTTTCGTTTTTCTTAGAGGAAATTGGAGCTGAATGAATATACAAGAAAATCTTAACAAAGGTTTTGTCTCACAACTGTAAAGCAGAATGGAGATATGAGTAAGGAATTAGAAAAATATTAATAGTTGCATAGATCATTGCAGTTCATGGATCAAATAAATTATGGGGGACTATGTATGTATAAATGAGACATGAGTAATTTACTCAGTGAAGATGGGAGGGCAAACTCCTACTTTGTCATTTAGGCCCACATATAATATTACTAAAAATAATTATTCTACACTACAAGTTCCAAAATATACTGTTAGCAGTAACTTAGTGAAGTCGGTGTGACGTTTTCTGGGTGCAGGCTGCAGCCGCGCTTTTTCGCAGGCTTTTGCCATCAGTCTGACTGACAGGTGGGTGGAGCAGCATTAGAACTGCCAAAATGCACCAATGGGAGCAGCCGGATCTCGGGGTATTTAAGCCAGCAGCCTGGGGCTCTTAGCATCTCTCGTCGTGCGGTGTTAACAAGAGAGGGATCGTGGAGGGTTTAGCTTAACTCTCCGGGCTTCGGGGCCTGTGCTCTCAGACCAGAAGGGCAAGGGATTGAAGGGGAGAGCTAGTCTCTTTAGCAGAGAAAGATCTTGGAGCGTACCTGAAACTGGAGGGCATGCAGCAGGGGCTGTTAAACTCAGAGCTGAGTGAGACAGGGTCCTGGAAGGCAGTTACTGTTTACTGCTGGGTTTCCTTTGGAAAGGGGAGAGTCATCACATTGAATGGTAGTAGGAATCCATTCAGGGCGCAGGAAGAGTAAGTGGAGCTGGAAGTAGGACTTATTTATGTTATTTGCTTTCAGTGGAACTTCTTGCTGAGAAATGAACTTTATTTTATTTACTGCATTCATTCTTCAAGTAACTCAAGGACTTTTGAGGTAAACTTTACTTTGCTTCTATTTATTTATATTAATAAACATTAGGTGTTTGGATTACACTGGTGTTTATTGTGCTGATTCAGGGGAGGCTGGGCATTCAAGTAATTGAAGCAGGACACCTGCGGGGGGAGTATAGTCCAGTTCATATACTGACACCCCCATTGCAGACAGTTGGGCTATGGTGCTTGGCAGCCACTTCCTATCTGTACAGGTCTGTGGAGGGTGAGGCAAGGCAAGAGGGGTTGGGACGAGTCACCACAGTTGGGAATTCTTGAGAGGAGGTATGCTATTGCCACCAAGAATACAGGTTTTGAACTATACTACAAATAGCCCACCAACTGCACCTCTAGTCAACTCATCTGAAGGAGATTTGATAAAACATAATGCAGCCATCTTCTGTCCAAAATGGGATGTTCAATGACAAATTAACACTTTAAAAAAAATGTAAAACCAGTGAAGGAACTTTTTATCATATGTGGTGGACTTGTAAAAAAGCAACAACCAAAAAATGGATACAGATTTATAATGCAATGAGAAGTATTTTAAAAACAGATTTATCATTTAGATCAGAAATGTTTTTATTAGGAATTATAGAGGAAAGTTTAGATAATATGAATTCTTTGATTCTCTATATGTTAACAGCAGCAAGAATATTATATGCTTAAAAATGGAATAATGCCAAAATTCCCTTGGTGGAAGAATAGTTAATTAAACTGTCTGAACTAGCAGAGATGTACAAATTAACAAACTTTAAACAAAACAGAACAATAGATAAGTATGTAAGATTGGAGACCCTTCATTGATTATCTACTATTCTCAATTTTTTTGACATTCAATTCAAATTGAATCGAATACCTGAAAATCCAAGTCAATTTGAATCTTTTAAATTAGAATTTAACAAGATTCGATTTGGTTTTTTTTACCAAATTTGAATCTATTCGTTCAAATTTTTGATTCAAATCTGCACATACAAATGTCGACAACATTCATATGTGCACGTATGCATCTTCTCCACATGTCTGTATGCATCCTGTAGTTATCCCGTATGCAACCCATTTTTGTCCGAATGCGTGGATCTTCAAGCATGCATTGTGTACGAACCCGTACACATGCAAATGTCTGGTAATTTGAATGAATAGATTCAAAGTTTGAAATTCAATCTGAATGTTTACATTCGAATTTTGGGACATTCTATTTGAGTTTGAATGTCAAAATTCGGCACATTTGATTGGATTTTGAATGCCTACGAATATTCGTGCACATCCCTACTATCTAGAAGAAACTGGTTAATAACTGATCTGACTGATCTTCAAGTGGTCAGCAGAAAGGAAAGGAAGAAAAATTTCTGAAGAATGGAGGAAAACATTTTGAAGAATGGAGGAAGTCATCTATAATAAACAACTGAAAGATGTAATATTAATATATGGGTATAAATTAATGAAAAAGTGAAGTTTTAACTCTATATACACACACATAGCTATTGCCATCAGAACCAAAATGAGCTGCTTTAAGGTGCATGTGGTTTAACCTGCGATTGAGGATGAGTTGAGTAGGGATGAAGTAGGAGGATTATTTATAGGTTTTTTTCCTGTGTCCCCTGTCAGCCGTGGTGGTTACTGTGAGAGAGGATAACCCATTGGTATTCTGCTGAAGCCATCTGAGAACTTGCTGCTCTTGGCTAGGTACTAGTGTAGATTGTTGCTAGAATAGGTCCTTTCCCTTTCTTTTCTGTCCTTTTTCTCTAATTACCAAAGTTTGCACCAGATTGTCTTTTATTGATTTTTTTTCCTGAGTGTAGATTACCCCTCCTTATTTGGCCAGCTTTGTGATTCCCATCTTCTTGTATTTTTGATGCATTTGACAGCTATCTATGCAGCACCCACCTGAAATAGCTGTTTTTTTCTCTTTTGCTGCTGGTTTCTTAATAAAATTTTTCCTCTTATTAAAGAAAGTATTGCTGAGGTCTATCTTGCTTACTGCTTGCTTGATTTCAATGGAGCATGTGCCAATTTATCTCTTTTAAAACCAGGAAGCGCTAAAGTTCCATTCGGGTTCATGGTTGGACTAATCTGATTTCCCCACATAGGACACGTGTCCCGATAACTGCAACACACTTGCCTGCTGTCTGGCAAGCAGCTGAGCTAAAAGGTTTTTGATTATGTGAGAAGCTATGCATTTTAAATGGCCAAATCATGCTGAGAATCGTGTTTGACTGATTCTACCATCCTTGAAACCTGTGCTTCATTTTTTCCATATTGCCAACTAGAGCTGGAAATTTGTATGCTCTCATTCTGCTCAGTGTGTTAGAAAAATCCCCCACATTGCATTTATTTCTATAGCCAAATTACTGCACTTATAAAAGATCCATAATGGAGTAAGGAGGAGAAGGTGTTTCTCCTAAGATTACAGTCTTGACGGTAGATAAGCATTTTTATGGAACACAGTAATTATTATAGTAATGTATAATTTTCCCCTGGATTGGCTGCCTCCTACTATACTAATCTAGAAAACACTAACTCATTCGTAAATAGCATCATTAGGCACTGAAGTAAATAAGCTGAAATCTGCCTCATACCAAGGCCTCCAGACTATTTTCTTTCCTTCTCTCTCTCTCTTTGTTTGCATTCATTAATTCAGTTTTCATGGCTGCTGCAGCAGGTGAGTATTTTATCTTCTCATCTCATTAATCACTCTTGGGTTGCTGAGGAGAACTCTATTAATACCTGGTCAGAAGACAGCAGCAGTATAATCCATAACAACCCTTGCTACAGCACAGCCGGCTGTAGAGCCAAGGTGCAATCATATAACCAAGGCTGAAGTAATATATGCAGACCAAACACCAGGCAAATGTAGCCTAAGTTTATGTAATAGGGATGTGCATGAATATTAGTAACATTCTATATTTGTACGGATTCATACATGAATTGAATGTTATACCATCTGTACATTGACATTCGTACAAAAGCTTCAGAACAATTGTGAAATGGGGAGGTGGGAAACCAGCTGCTCTGGTTACATCTGCAACAAAACCAGAGTGCATTCAACATTGTTTGAGAACAGATTCAAAGTGGATTCAGGGTGGATTTGACTGGGGATGTGCACGGATATTCAAAATTTTAAATATTCGATTTGAATCCATTGAATGTTGACATTTGAACTTGAATCAGATTTTTGAAAATCTGAATTTGAATATTTGAACTTGAATTGGATTTTCAAAAATCCAATATAGATTTTTGAATGATTTGAATGTGTAGATTCGTATCTGTCGCATACGAATCTGCATGAAAATTATACGTATCTTGTGCTTAAAATACGGGATCAAAACAGGATGCATACCCATTTTTACGGAATACGTACAGATACGCATAACAGATATGAATGTTGTCGACATTCGTATCTTTAAATACAAATCTAACATTCGAATGTACAGATTCAAATGTTACAGATTCGAATCAGATTTTATGACGTTCAAATCTTAAATATCTTAAATTTGTGCACATCCCTAGAGTTGACACTTTCAGAGCGAATATGTTATGGAATACATATTGGGTATGTATTGAAAATGTATGCATTCATATCAGATATTCATACAAATTTGTACAAATACATTCATATCGAATAGAATCCTACCACATTTGAAGGAGATCTATTTGAATGAATACAAATTTTCTTACATTTGATTCAATGTGAATCAAATGCAACCCCCCCATTTGTGCACATCCCTACTGTATAACTTTTAAAAATGGGGAGGCAGCTGGCATGTTCATTTGCGGAGTATATAAGAAGCGTAATTGTGGTAGACCATGCCAAAAAAGTGACTACAGATCTCCCTTCCATATGGTTGTATGATTTAAGGGAGGCCTTGCTACCTCCTCCTATGGTCTGTTGTAGTAACCACAAAATCTGCACAGCTTTTCTCCTGGCTTCTTTTTCTTCTGCCCTCCATGTTACAAGCCTTGAGAGTAAAAGGAGCAAGAATTTCCCTTTCCATAGACTTGTAGTACATTCTTGGCACTGAATTCTTTCCACTCCATGCAGCTGCCCTTAGGCAGTTATGGAGTCCCTCGGCCATGTGGAGAGAAAAAGAACAACTTCCCTTCTTTCCCTGTTTGAGGATTTTCCCTGGCTCTGACCTGAGGATGTGACATCAGAAGGGCCTCTGACCTACCAGGCACCAGCTTTCCTCCAATCACCTCCCCTGGTGTTGCTTTGATGTCATTTTCCCCACGCCCCTTCCTTTTGCTGTATATAAACCTCTTGCAACTTTAAACGGTCTCTTTTTCCACCTGTAACCTGTCTCCAGTTTCTTCATTTTCCTCTACACCATTTTTCTATCTACTCAGGTCAGCCATTAAAATGTGGTTTGACTCCCGAGACCTGGGCTGGTCAGGAGCTTAGATAAGATCTATCATAACACTCGGCAAGTAATTGCAGCAGCTACCCAGCTGTTGCCCTCATTGCTGCAGCCACTCAGCTGTTACCCCAATCAAAGCAGCTTCCCCCTGCTTCCCAGAGCCCTTGGATTCAGGTTGCGTAAGCTGGATACGCAACACTCTGTCTCACAGGATAAAGTGGAAACTGGACTATGACACTCAAAGTAAGATCATGACATGAAGAAGAAGAAGAAGAAGAAGAAGAAGAAGAAGAGATGGCTTTTCTCACCCATTTAAGGGGACTCAAAGCAGCTGGCAAAGCTTCTGTTCTTCTTCCCACAACAGAACACCCTGTGAGGTAGGTAAGGTTGTGAGAGCTCAGAAGAGAGCTGTGACTAGCCCAAGGTCACCCAGCTGACTTTGTGGAGGAGGGTGGAATCAAACCCAGTATTCCCAGGTAGGAGTCCAGCTCCCTAACCACTAAACCAAACTGGGAGGTAAGGGTTAATAAAACAACAGTTATTTACCTTTGCTGATGCAGAATGGTTGGAGCATAATTATTCATCCGTGGTGACACAGAATTTACCTTGGGTGGTAGAGCTTTGAGAATAAAAATGAGAATCCATGTCTAAACCACCGTGCATCTTTAAATCCTCAAATACTGACAAAAAGGTATCAGTGTTTTTTCTTCTTTCTCCCCCCACCCTTTTTTTTTGGCCCCATTTCAAAGCTGAAAGTTCTGTCATTTCTTCTTTTCTTCCGTGGAAGAAAGCTCATTCAATCTATTAAATAAGGAACATCTCTTAAGACAGATTCATTCTAGTGATAAATTACGAGCCAATCCCCTTCCGTCAAATGATGCGTCCATAGGCCTTCCTGAAAGCCAGGCCTTTTTCTGTCAAGTGTCCCATTAGCAACTTCTTTAGACATCCAGGACTGAGGACATGCACGCTCCCAAGAAAATATAGAACTTTAAAAGTCATTAGCATACAGCTGCTAAGTGGCTCAGACTATATAGGCTGCCTGAATTCAGTCTTCTGCCACCAGAGCTGGTGGGGATGGGGGTGGGGTGGGATGGGATGGGTTGGGACAATAATGTCCATGAGCTAGTAACTCGATATGAGAAATAATAATTTTAAAAAGTTGAAAAGGCCAGCAAGCAAGTGAAGAGACTGGGCAGTGTTATGAAATGAGTAATAACAGCAGAAACACACAATGCATACGTATAAACAGGAATTGACCACTGGGGTTTTTTCAAAGACTCTTCAGTGACATACTGTATGTGTTAGGCCACTAATCACTCTTGATTTGATGATAAATTTGAATACTAATCCCCTTTGAATAGGGATTAAGCTTCAGTGAACTGGAGGGGGAGGGAGTCATTAGAATTCATCTCATCACGAAGCAGCTTGAATGAAGTTCTGTGGATGCATTGCACTAGCGTCTTTTAAAAGCCGGCCGCTCGCTACCCAAACAGCAGAATTAGGTGCTAGTGGATATGTTCAAACAAATTGTAACCAGTCTATATTCTCATTTCCTCCAATCAGAAAGTATTCGTTCATTTGTTGCATCACATCCAAAACAACACCATTTCGACACAGAACGATCACAGGGGTGACTGATAAAGCTTCCATTGGCCGAGAAACAAGGAGCTGTTCCTGAATTTGCAGAAATGCAATGTTAGTTTTGACTCATATATCCTGCCGGATACATTTGGAATTGTGAGCCAGCGAAAGGGGAGAAAAATGAATCGAATATTATTTTTCCTGTTGCAACATTACCTTGGAAACAGCCGGGGTAAAATATTTAGCTTAGCCTATCACTAGGAAAAGGTGCACAGAAGGGCATGCATCCAACTGTATCCAACTGTTATTAAATAAGAAGGTTTTAATAAACAAACAAGCAAACAAACAAATACGTTGTGCTGAGGAGAAACCAACATTTCATTTCAGGATTCTGACAATGCTTAATCCTTTATCAAGAGAGATGTAGGTCAAGACATGTAGTAGAACCTCTATTAGCTGACCGATCTTGCAAACTCTGTATTCAGCTCAGAAATATCTGGCTAAAACTGTCGCCACACAGCCTAGAAAATAAGCAACCCAATGAACCTTCTGGTAGTTTTTTTTTTCTTTTTAAATATGGGCTTATATTTCACTTTTTGCACATAGTCTCATGGCAGGTCCTCATGGCTGAAAGCAATACATTTCAAACCAGTGAGAAACAACACATTGAACTCAATGTTAAATGGGGCAAAAGGAAAGCAACAACCACCTCTAAGGCCCTAAAAGCTTCCGTCATTTAATTCTCACTAAGGCTACCTGATCAGAAGGCCTGCGTAAAGAGGCATGTCTTCATGAAGCAGTGTTGCACAATGTATCTAAGAAGGAAGAACATTAGAGATCAAAACAAAACGCAAGAGAGATTTCAGAACATTCTACTCCAATGGCAAGGATTCTGCCCACTGGGAACAACAGAGTAGCCTTTCTGATGCTGCTGTTCCATAGTTGACCATTCCCAGGGATGGGGAGTAGAGCACAAGCCTTGTGACTTCCCACCCAAATCAGGAAACTGCTGTTTTGCACTTACCCTTCTTGTTCTTCTTATCACCATTACATTTCTGCTAGCCTTTTATTTCAGTAGAGAGGCATGAAAAGCTGCTTGCCCTTACCTGATACAGATGATCTGTCCCAACTTTGCAACAAAGAATCTCAGAATGTCTTGTTCCAAATCAGAATGCATTGAGGTCAAAATACTTTGTGTGAGAGTGTTCTATTGTCATAATGCCACAGATGTGTATCCTTTCCCCCCTATGGGCTACTGAGATCAATGGTATTCTGTCTATCACTACAGCAGATCCATGCAGAAGAAGGTGCTATCTTACAACAGTCTGTTTGACCATTTCTGGCCTGTTGACCGTTTCTGGACCTGCCAGGCTTAATGGTTCCAACCATGAAAAGGCATGATCAGGAACAGAGCCATTTTCATGGTGACATTGGTCCAGACCTTCTCCCACCCCATCCTTGAAGTATATGGGGTTCAAGGAAGAGGAGTTCTGAGCTTTGGGGCCTCTGGGTGGTGCATTTCCACCCAAAAAAGCATGCTCATAAATTGCGAATCCTTCATAATCGGCTCTTGTTTGAAATCATTAATAAATAAGTTAGCTGATTCTGGTGCAGCATTGCAGTCTGTGGCCACCCCCAAATCTATCAGTAAAGGTAAGCTCAATTGAGAAGAAGAAGAAGCAGGAGGAGGAGGAGGAAGAGGAGGAGGAGGAGAAATAACTACTGGTAGGTCAATCAGATCCACCAAGAAATTCGTGGATGGATTCAGATTTTTTTTTCTCCACCTTAAGTTCTTATTAAAAATCTCAGTATTTTCATTATGTTGGATATTAGTACATAACGACATCATTGCTCCAAAAATAACAAAAGCGTCCTTCGAAATATGAGGCAACTAAATGCACTAGTGGTTTTAAAAAATAGGCAATATCACTAGCCAGTGATCCCAGAACTGATACACAGCTTGCAATTATTATGTGGAGAAGACCAGGGACTGAAGTTGTTTGTTTTGGGATTTTAGGGGACGTATAGAATAACTGTCTAATTTTAGAAGGAAATCTACTATATTAACCATATACTCCGTTAAAAACAACAACCCTGCTTCTATGAACTGTTTATCTTTTTTCTGCATTAAGGATGAAAAATATTGTGACAAATCTTTTAATGTACTCAATCAGATACATTTAATGTACTCAATCAGATACTTCTTCAGAGAGTCTGACGAAGTAGATGTGTCTACGAAAGCTCATGCCACCAACCCTCCTCCTGTTAGTCTCCAAGTGCTACTAACTACCTTGCTGGACTTTTCAATCAGATAGATATCCGTGGACCTCTTCCACCACATAGTAATTCTAATACCTAATTACCAGGGGACGACCCTTTTCTGCTGTTTGGTAAGCAAGTCCTCAGACCCTCTGTTCTCTCTCTGAGGAACATCAACTGGGTATAGAGAGAGTGTTGTGCTTTTTCTGGACATATTAATGGTAGGAATATTGAGAGAGTGGGACCTTGGCATGCCAATTATCATGGTGGGTTTGAATTTCTTTGTTGACCTAATCTGTTTACAGATCTGCTATGGATCACAATGTGGTGTTGTGTATTCGAATTTATTACACAAATCAGCTGCCAATTCATTCATCACCAGCTTTATCATTTCAAGTTCCCTGATTATCTCTCTCCAAATTTTAGGCATCTCCTATGCTTTCCTGATATTTCCCTTTCATACATGTGTGGTACTATTTTGGTTAAATACATTTAGATACATGAAGGGCTTTTCCCCAAGGAATAAAAAGTCTGCCAAGACTCTCCTTTTGCCTCTGAGCATCCCCAAGCCAGGGTTTTTAGCGAGGTTCCAGCGCTACAAAACGTGGAAATCGCGCGACAAAATACATGCACTTTAAACAACTCTTCCAGCGCTCTTTCTGTAAGTCGCGGGTTTTCCTCGCTACAGTTACCTTGAGGACGCTCCGTGGCAAAAGGGGGGGGGGATTGCTTGCTTGCACACACAGCCAAAAAGCATTCACACATCTGAGAAATGCAGCAGGTTCACTTCCTTTCCTTTGTAAAAAGAGCCAGAATTGCTCAGAATGGCAACATTGTTTTCAAGGGAAGCCTTAAAAGAGAATGAGCGAAGGATCGCGCTCCCGATCCTGCAGCCTTTTCTAACAGAGAACAAAGTGAAAGTAACTGCTGAAAGTGAATGAAAGTGACTAAGAATGAGCGCTCATATGCTTTGCTAGAGGCAGGAAGCAGTTTCAAGAGACGGAGATCCGGCGATTTTTCCTTTTAACAAGAGAGGGGGCGGGGGGGGGGGGATGCCTGGAAAGAGAAAACTGCTACCACGGGGACGGAAAGTCCGTTTAGATCGCGGCTGCCAGGGGGACGCTTATTCTGGAAGTGGAGGGGACTTTTAAAGTCAGCTATAACAGAGTGACTGCAGAGGAATCCGAGAGGGGCTAATAAGTCTTTTGGGGATTCAGCCGAAGAATCACCACAGTGGAGTTTTCCTGGTGCATTTGGGGAGTATAAATCACTGTGATTTCCCCTCTTTCTGCCAGATTTGAGAAGAGTAGTGTAAGCTACTTCTGCCCTTCACCTTGAGATGTTATGAAGAGAAAGGGTCTATTGTCAATGGGGGAAATTTCATTACAAATTATTTATCTATTTCCAAAGTTAAACAGTCATTCATTATAATTAGGCTGGCCTATCCCCCATGAAGACTACATAGCTCATTTTAATTACACATTTTCTCCCAGCTACGTGAGCCTTGGTGTTTCAGACTCACATTGTTTATTGACCACACAATTTTAATTACAGTTACTATGCTGGTCTCATATTGATTAAGGCAATTAAGTGGATGGGTATTACATCCTGCATTTGTCAAACAGGGAGGGAAGCAAATGAAATGACAGGTACAAAACCTAAAACCTATGTGAGAGCAGAAGGAAGGAGAACCAATGCCATAATGAATCAATACAGACTGAGCCAATATTAAAGAGGCAAACTGAGGTGTATCAAATATGCACCTGTAGAATTCACAAACAGATCCCCTTAAACATTATGCATGGGGCAGTTAATACACAAAAACCATGGATGGTCGTGAATAAAACAAAAGACCAGTGGTTAGATGCAGTGGTTCTCAACCTTTGGGTCATGAACCCTTTAGGGGTCAATCTACTCTTTCACAGGGGTTGTTATGAAGTAGCAACAAAAATAATTTTATGGTTGGGAGTTAGGGTTAGGGTTAGGTTGGGGGTCACCACAACATGAGGAACTATATTAAAAGGTTGCGGCATTAGGAAGGTTGAGAACCATTGGGTTAGAGTGTATTCCTATTAGGGATATATATTTTTTGCATTTGAATTCAAGTTGAATAGAATGTCCAAACATTCAATTTGATTCAAATGTTAAGAATCCGAATGCAACAAAATCTGGAATCAAATAGAATACATTCAAAATGATTTATTTGAATGTAAGATTTGAATCTGAAGATACCAGTGTCAACAGCATTCATGTGTATTATATGTATTTGTGTGCATTTAGTACGCATCCCGTTTTATCCCGTATGCATCTCGTTTTCATCCCATACCGTAAGCGCAAAAGCGTACAGATACATATGAGATTCATGTAGATACATATCTGATACATACGTATCTGTACTTTTGAATGTTTCAAATCATTCGAATGAATGTTTTGGAGCATTCAAAATTCGTTTGGATGTTTAAATTCAAATGTGAAGACATTCTATTCAAATGCAAATGTCCACATTCAATCAAGTTCGATCAAATTCTGAATATTTAAAACATTTGTGCACATCCCTAATTCATATCAAATTAAAAGTTCTGTATAGACAGGCGTTCTTCACTAGAATGGCACAGGTATAAAAACTTGACCACCGCTTGCTGGGGGAAAAAGTAAGAAAATGGCCGCTTGCTTTACAAATCTGTGGTTTTTCATAATTTTTATGTTGAGAATAAAATATTACCCTATCTTAAAGATGTTGCAGTGGTTGAACTGTTAAACTGTGGAGATTACCCTCTTATGAGCTCAAGAAGGTTACTTTTTCTACTGATTTTTCTTGACTTTCTATCCTATTCTCACTTTTGCATCAAGTAGCTTTCAAAGAAATGGCTTATATATTGGGAAACTGCAAGATTATTTCCATAGCATCAACTCTGCTCTATGTGTTCTTGCCAGAGGGCCCAGTTTTGAAACTGTAACCTCTTTGAAGATCTGAGGCCCTGTTTTCTTTTACCCGGTGTGTCAGTCTGCTTACTGGGTAAGTGTGCCCACACCATGATGCTGCCTCTGTCCCGGCATTCACCAAGCCTGCCCTGGTCCTAACAAGCTCTGAATTGCTGTGGGAGCAGCTGTCAAACAGTTTAGAAATCTAATTGTTAGTCACAAACTAAAAAGTCACAATGAGTCAGCAACTCATGATTCAGAGTTTTGGGGCTATATAAGTATCTCTGTTTTGTAAAATCTTTGTCTTTGGTTTGTTGTTTAAAGAGAAGTTTATATCAGTAAGGATTCTGAAATAAAGTTGCTGAACCTTCCACTGAGGAAATAAATACTTTGTCTCTGGATTTATGTGACTGAATGACTGTCCAGCTATTCTCTGAGATTGGCAAGCGATCTGACTCCAAATCCACCACACAATATGACAGCAGCTAGACAGCTCCTGGGCAGCAGTATTTCTACCCTCTTCCAGGTGAGACACTGTGAGAAGTGTGGTAGCATGGCTGTACTCTTATGTGCTGTGTCCCGATTGCCCTGGCAATGTCCTGGGGTGCACTAGATGTTCCCATGGTGATCTGCCTGTCTGGGCCTGTCCATCTGCACTTCAAGTGTTGATGATATGGTTCAGAACTTTAATAGCCCTTGAAGTGTGGATGGTTCCCTCTTCCCTTGATGTTCACATGACTGATACAGTATTATTATACATGCCAGTCAAGCGAGTGTGAACAGGCTATGTCACAGGGTGAACGGTATGGAAATAGTATCACTTCATGAGATTTTGAAATTATGTCCGCATCTCACTTACTGTCTTAACGTGGCTGGTGGTGGGATGGCTTCACCTCCATAGCCTGGGTGATGTGACAGATTGTCTCCTTTGCTGCCAGCCAGGTGTCTTTGATGAGTGGCAGTGCCTGTACATGGATGCTAGCATTGGGTCGTTGGCCTCCTCACAAACTGGTCTTCATGTGGAGACTGAAGTGACCCTCAAAGGTCATCTTGCAGCATAGACCTGAGTGTCTTGCAGTGGTTGCACTGTCCCGTTTTCTTGGCAGAGCTGTCAGTGAAGACAGTTTCTCCCAACCCTGCTTAGTGGATGTATAATTCCACGAGGCTTTTTCACTCCAAAATGGAGACAAGGACAACAGCCCCATGAGACGTGATCACAATGAGCTGACTGAAAGAGTCAAGGCTTGAGTTTGTGACTTCAGAGTTACTATTGACACCCTGATCCTAAATCACTCTTCCAACATGCTGGAAGAAGCCTTGGGTGTTTCCGCACAGGCCATTAAGACCCCATTAAGCATCTGATAAGGATACATATGGCACACATCTGCAAGTTACCTTCTGCACACCAGGACAGGTTAGGGCCCCTTTAAGGCCGGCACATCCGCATGGCCTCGCATGAGATCCGTCTCTAATGGGGCCTAGAGGCCACCAAATCCAGTTTTCAGGAAGACCTGGAAAATTAGGTCTTCAAACCGTTCCTGCCTGCAAATTCCAGATCAAAGGACAACACTTCCACACATGGACAAGAGTACATGTGAGCAGGACTGGAAATTGCCATGTTGAGTGCAGCCAGGCAGCCACAGGTTCTCAGGCACGCCACTGATTGGTGGGCAGTCTGTCCCTGACATGCTCACGCACAGTGGAAATGAGTGGTGACTGATGACTGAGTGCTCCGGCATCCACACAGCAAACACATAATGCGTTTCTTGCTATCCGTGCTTCCCACATGAGTGCGGATGTGTTAGGCCTTATTGAGAACAGTACTCTAGGTCTTTTCAAGTCAGGCATTACTCTGTCCTTATCTATTCTGAATTTCACTTTCATTTTTAATCCAGTACTCTAACCTGTTGAGAATATTTCAAATTTTTATTCCATCTTCTGGAGTATTTGGTATCTCGCCTTTCTCCCCCCACCCCACAATTTTTGGTACTATTTACAAATCTGAGAAGAGTGCCAGATCTTGTGTGGTCAATGCCATTTATAAATATGTGGTCCCATTGGAGAAGTAAATGTGGGGACAGAGAAAAGCAAAAAAAAAAAAAAGTAATAAAACATTTCATTTTTTAAAAAAACCTTCAACAAGCTCCTTTAGGTACCTAGCAAGCTGCTTTTTGGTCTACTTGTCTCTACACAATAACCACGGCTGTGGTTACACTTAGGGTTTAATCCAGCTTCAGTCCACTTTCAAAATGAGAGAATACATCAGCAAAGTGACAAGCTCTTTTCTTTCAGTGCTAAATAACTCAGAAAATTCACCTCTGGGTTAGATAACGTGGAAAAAAATACTGGTCACTTTGCTGATGTGTTCTCTAACTCTGAAGGTGGACTGAAGCTGGGTTAAACCTTAGGTGTGACCACCATCCATGGGATAGTCAGGAAAAATCAGCAACCCAGGAACTACTTCTGGGTGCTCTAATCATTGCCAGCCATTTTGATAGCACCTTAACTCCATAGCTCCATTTAATTTACCTTGGGCTTCATGGAGATGGCTGAGTTTTGAACCACCATGGATCTGCTCAAGGCAAGCCAAAGTCCCTCAGGATGAGTCCACTTCTCCTATGGAGGATGTGATTTTGAAGTGTGCAGTGCCTCTACTTGTGTAGATTTCATAGAAATGTCAACCCTACTTCAGAAAGAAAAGAGATAGAGACTTGTAGTACTGCACAGGTTTTTAAACTAACTATGTCTAAAGACACCCAAGATATTGTTAGTCCAGCCAGTATAAGGGTACAGATTAACTTTTTAAGTCTGATTAACTTTGAAAGGCTCATAGAAAGAGATTCGCAGCATCAACCTCACAGTTAGACGTTATGTGAAATGCTGCTATAATTTTAGCTAAGCCTTAAAATAACCCAAGTATTGTACTTTCACCCTGTGATCTAAAACGTGTCCCAGAAATCTGTGTGATGTAGCCATCTCACTTGGCAAAGCAGAACAGAACATCACAGATGCAATAGATTCAGCTTGTCACACTCAGCCAGGATGTAGAAGCAAAACTTCTCAGCTTCCCCCACCCTTCCTTCCTTTCTGATAGATTATAACCTGATAATATTGCTGTCCTTCCCCCCCGCCCCAATTTGGAATTCCACCCCCCTCACAATTAGCCTACAGAAAGTGGATGCTCAAATGTTCTTCAGTATCCCAAGTGAAATGATAAAAGGGGGAATTTTGGGAGCGCGTTAATAGTCGCTTCAAAAAGTGTTCCTAAATTTCTCTAAGAAGATTAATATTTTTGCTCATTAACTTTCTGGTAGTGATTCCAAAGGGCACGACCCTTGCTTCGTTAAGAACACTAGAAGCCCATTTCTGAGATAAAGATGTCTTAAAATGTTTAGTGCGTTTCCTTTGAGATACAAAGGGTCTTCTGGGCACACCAGGTTTCCTGAAGCTTAATGTTTTACAATACCCATAGATTTCCCCCCCAGCAAGAGAAATCTTCCCTTTGCACCCCGGCCTCGTGCAACAGCAAACGCTGGGTTAATAAAATCCGCTCTAACAATGGAAGTAAACTGGAGGAGACGGTGGGATGTGCAATTCATAATGGATTAATTTGCTAACACAGATAACCACTACCCAATTTAACATCTCAATTAAGCAGCACTGTATGTGGCTGAAGCTTCTGGAGTTTTGGAATAAAGATGATGAGATCTGATTAACTTTAGCTTAACTGCAAAGCAAAGTTTTTATTAGATATCAGATTCAGAAGAGAAAATATCCTCAGTGGTAGCCATTTTATTAGCAGGAAAATGATCAGCCTCTGACTCAGGCTTTGATTCCTGTCGTTATCCCCATTTTAGACATTTTCAATAATAATAATAATAATAAATCCCTGGGTCTCTGAAGCTAGCTATTAGGAAGTTCTTACATTAGAACATCATTCTGAAACTGGAAGCAAATGCATGTAGCTATAAAGTACATCCAGTTAAGACACTTTCGATAGAAATGTCTGCAGTGGTCAGACTTCAATTACTCTGTATGTTTATGCTGCCCCATGGGCTTAGACGCATGATTTACTAGTCATTTTATTGACAACTGTCTACTGAGCAACAGCCGTTGAATGATGACCCTGTTGGATTAGTCCAGGTAAAATGCTCTGTCACTTCCCTTCCATTCTCATTTTGTAACTACTAATTATTGATAGAAGGATGTAGGTTTTTGTTTTCATGTGGTGGAGGAGATGTTTTTAAACACAAATGTATGCCGTTCAATTTTAGACTGAAGGATGGCCAGGAATGATTGTAGAAGGGAGGAACTAAAGGCACACACAGTTTTAGGGGTGTGTACAGATGCCATTTTCGGCATACAATTTGAATAGAATATCCAAAGATTCAAATCAATTCAAATTTTTTAAATTTAAATGTATTCACATTCAATTTGAATACATTTGTATCTATTCGTACGAATATTCATATTTGAAGATACGAATGTTGACAACATTCGTATGTGTCCTTAAACATCTGTACGCATCCCATTTTTATTCTGTACGTATCCATATAAATGCGTACGGATATGGCTAAGATGTGTATGGATAGATATCTGATATGTATTCCATAACATATCTGCCCTGAAAGCGTCAAATCTGACCTGAGTCCACTTTTAACCTGCTCTAGATCCATGTCGAATGCACTCTGGATCCAATGCAGATGTGACTGGTGCAGCCACTTTTCCACCTCGCCAGTTTCACAAATTTCCGAACTAGTCATATGAATGTCTGGAAACATCTGTACTCGTACATATGTTAATTTATGAATGTCGTATCATTCAATTTGTGTACGAATGCTTGAATTCAGGCAAATTCATACAAATAACAAATGTTACGAATCTTCATGCACGTCCCTCGTCTATCAATGTCACAACTGCAGGTGCAATACAAGATCATGATCTTCTTTCGCGTACTATGATAAAGGAAATTTAGATTTCTGAAATCCGTCCCTGGGAAGATCTATCTGAAATGAGGCCCAATGCATCCGCACTCGTGTGGGGAGCATGGATAGGGAGGAATGCATCATGTGTTTGCTGTGCAGGTGCTGAAGCACCAATATCCAGAAGGATCAGGCCTCTCTTGTGGCCTTACCACCCAAGGTGCCGCGTGATTGGAGCACTCACCCGTCAGTCACCACTCATCTCCACTGTGTGTGGGCATGTCAGGGACAGACTGCCCACCAATCAGCAGTGTTCCTGAGATCCCGTTGCTGCCCGGCTGCGTAGCCTGCTTTTGTGGATGGAAACTGCTGTGCAGAAGCATTGCCCTTTGATCCGGAATTTGCAGGCAGGAACAGTTTGAAGAACTAATTTTTCAGGTCTTCCCAAAAACCAGATTCAGCAGCCTCTAGACCCCATTAGAGATGGATCTCGTGCAAGGCTGTCTGGAAGAGGCATCCTTGAAGGGGCTTTAACTGTCCCGCTGTGCGGAAGTAACTTGCAGATGTGTTCCATATGGGTCCTTATTGAGTGCTTAATGGGGTCTTAATGGCCTGCCAGAAACACCCTAATCAACTATGAATAACTACATTGCACAACAGGTATAGCCCAGGTGTTAATGGCACCTGTTGCATTGCCTTTGTTTATTTAAGTCCAAGATCACCCAGTGAAACTTAGATAGTCCTAGTGCTTTATCCTGACTCTTCCACCCTGCAGTACTCTTTCACTCTGTGAGCTTATCCATGAGCTGAATTGCTCCATTATCTGAAACCAGAAACAACTTATACCTATCACATCCCATTCCATAGTTCAGTACAATGCTACATGCTACATGCTTCCATTGGCTTCCATATTTCTTTCCCTTTTATTTTTTTTCCAAAAAAGAAAAACGATTTCTAAATTTCTGTTTTTAGTCTAGTTCTTGGATTTAAAAAAATGTTATTCCTTAATGCATTCCTATCACAGCCCCTTTTATGCAGTTGGGTGTATTTGATCTCCAACATATTCTTCACTCTATACCTTTGATTAAATGCATGCACACGCAAATCTCTTTGAAGACATTGTTCTGCTCTGGTGTGAAGTTAATGGATTTATGAAAAATTAGAGTCTCATCATTTAATGTTATATATCTGTGCAGTGTATGTCTTACGATGCCCCTCCCCAAAGGAAATCACAATCATGCCATAAAAAATGAAATAAAAGTTTCACAGATCATACGGCTGCATTATGTATAGCATTCATGTTTTCTACTTCCCTTTAGGAAGCAAAGTGTGCAAAAGAAATTCATTCTGTTGCTGTGTCAGTCTTATGGGAGGAATATTAATACCTTAATCTTTAATCAAGAAGGATATAGAAGTCTGATAAAGAAAATTCCTCATTCCACTGTATGATCCTTTCTACGCTAATTCAGAAATAAATATAATTTATTTTGCTTTCTTGTTGATGCCAATTTATTTTTTATTTCACTGAATGTCTTAATGATTTTTTTTCAAATTCTGTACTGCATTTACTAGTGGTTTTTTTTAAAATTTGTCATAGCCCACCTAAGACCTCTTTATGAGGGGTTAGGGTTAATATTTTAAAATTGATTATGAATATTTAAAGCATGTGAACTTCTGAGACCTTCACCAGAAAGAACTTTTAAAGTATTCATTCATTTCTACCTTAAACTAGCCTTTACAGGGCTTGTGAAGTTCACAAAAATAAGGCCACGAATAAAACCCTACAGTGTGTGTGTGGGAAACCCCATTGGATACTGCAACACTGAATTGGCCATGTTTATTTCAACCTCCCTAGACTAACATTTTTGTGTGTGTGTGTGCCACCACATATTAGAAGAAGTTATAAGCAGTGCCTAAGAGAATCCTGCTAAACTGGAACAGAGGTCTAGTTGGGTCTGAGCTTATTTTCTGAGCCAACTCTGTTGTGGGCAGATGGGCAGGGTAGCTGATCCACCTTGGAAAAGGGAGTCCTCTCCATCACTATGGTCACTCGGCCCAACCCCTCCCAACTTGCCTTCCGCAGAGCTTCACAGAAAGGAAGTGGCCACCAAGCATCATGGCCCAACTACCAACAATGGGGGGCAGTATATGAACTGGACTATGCTTCCTACTGGTGTCCTGCTTTACCTGTCTGTAAACAGGCTTCCCTTAAAGCAGCACATAAACACCAGTGTGAACCAAACACTTAATGTTTATTAATACAAAATAAGTAGAATGTAGAAGCAAAATAAAAGTTAGTTCCAAACTCTTTGAGTTGTTTGAATAGATGGTAGCTGTTAAATAAATATATGGTTCCCAATAAACAGCTTCAATAAAAGCTAACAGCCTAAAGTAAGCTCCAAGTAACGGATCCCCACTACCATTCAATGTGACTAAGCTCCCTAAACAGTAGTGTTTGCCTCGTGGCAGTTCAGTTGCCCCGCAGGTCCCTGTTTCCTTCTAGCTCTGAGTAAACAGTCTCCTGCGTGCCCAAGATCTTCCTCCTTCGTAGAGACAAGATCTTCCCTTCTATCCCCGTCCACCCTTACTGAGAGATGAAGGCCTAGAAGACCCGAGGGTGCTGCAAACCCTCTCAATGATCCCTCTCCTGTCCAAGCTGCATGATGAGAGACTAGAGAGATGCTGAGAATGCCACACTGCTGCTTCTTATTGTCCGTATTCGGCTGCTCTCATTGGTCAATTTTGGTGTGCTCCGTCTTTACTCCACCCCTCCTGCCAATCAGGCTGCTGGAAAAGCCCGTGAAACAAGTGTGTGGCTGCAGCCTGTCCCCTGAAAACATTGCAATCACCATTTTGGGGCACGGAGGCATCATTTCTGGTGGTGCTTCTGTGAAAGCTACAAAATCATGCCACGCAAAGAACACATCTCTGACAGAGATTTGGCACCTGAAAGAGGCAATATGATTATCGCGAGGTACCTATGCTCATATAAATGAAGTTGCAGCAGCAATGGATGCCTTTGCAGCAGCTGAGGCACTTCTGGTTGTAAGTGAAAATGTGGTCTCTGTCTAGTTCATAAGGAAGAGCCGGTTGTTAATTGAAACCCATAAGAAGGATATAGTTGCAGTGGCCCTCTCAGTTCCTTGTCTGCATCTTTGCAGCTTCCTCATATTTACCTCTAGCTCAGCAGACACGTAGGTTTGTCCACAGTTAGCCAAAAGCTGTCTTGGAGCAGCAGAAACTCTCCTTGGGATTGCCCTATCCTTAAGCCTGGGTACATGATTTTGAGATGAGATCATTGGTCACTTTACCACCATCACTGTGTCCTCCTCTCCAATCAATTCAATTAATAATTTGCAAAACTGGGCAGCCTTAATAAAAAGAAAAAAACTGCCCTATGTGTCACCTGGATGTTATCTCACTGCAGAAGGTAAGTCAGCTTACGTTCTGCCTTCCAGTGGGACCCATTTAGTAAAAGATCATCCAAGCAAGTTATTTGAATTGAAGAATCCAAGTGACAGGTTAACAAAATATGAAAAAAGATCTTCAACCATTGCTGTGCCACAAACCCAGTCTTCCTTCATAGGGTACCTGATGGTATCTCCCATACTTCACCATGGAATCGAAAAGCTCAAAGCATACACAGGTAAATTGTTTCCTTAACTGATGGGGCACTCAGTATTAAATCTGAAAGACATCACAGTTTGTATACACCTCTCCCTCTATAGAACCTATGAAAGGCTACCCCATCTTAGCCCCAGTTCCTACCCCTCCAAAAAAAGTGCTAAAAACTATTGGTGAAGCCACCATCTTTGCTTCATCGAGCATACACATGTGAAGACTGAAACAGGCATTGACGCACGCAGAGAAATAACAATGAGCACATCCGGACATCCCAGATGCCTAGATTAGGGGTGTGCATGGATGCATTTTTTGCTTTTGAATTCGAGCCGATTTGCATATTTGAATATTCTATTCGAAAATCAAAAACCCAGATTTTTGAAAATCTGATTCGAATCTGGATCATCAGGATCTGGATTTTCAGAAATTCAATTTGGATTCGAAAATACGAATGTTGGGAACATTCGTATCCGATTTTTGAATTCGCCCGCTTCCCTTTTTATCATATTTGCATCCCATTTGCATCCTGTATAATAAGCACAAATAAACATGATATTTGGATGTGATATATGACATTCTATTCAGTCGAATTATTGAAAAATCCGATACAGATTTTTGAAGATACAAAATCTGCCTGAATTTGAAAATTCGGATTTTAAAAAATCCAATTCGAATTTGAATGTCAATATTCATCAAATTTGAATTGGATTTTCAAATTTTTGAATACCCATGCAGAACCCTAGCCTAGATATGGGTGTCCATTAAAACACAGCAGCAGCCATGGTGCTCTCTAGTTAGGAGAAAATAATAGTGTGAAGAAGACTTCCTAGATTATTGGCTCCTAGCCATCGTCTAGAGTTGTCCATGCTGTTCTTGATGCCTTTTGCAAGTGAAAAAGAACCCTATTCAGTGTTTAGGCAATTCTGTGCTTTCCAGAATACCGGACTAGATGGAATCCCCCACTTGAACCACACCAGCATGTGGAAAGGGAGCTGGTCTGGTGTACCAGTCAGTGTGGAATCCTCAGGCCTTTTCGCACTACATACGGAACGGATGTAGTGCACGTGGGCTAAGTAACTTCAGGATGCTACACCCATTCACACACAGGCAGGCAGGAACACATTTACATATGTTGCTGCGTTCCTGTGTGTGAATAGGGGCAGCGTCCTGAAGTTACTTAGCCAGGAAAGGCCGGCCAGGGGCGGGGACATGTCCCGCAAGGCTGCCTGCCATTGGGTGCGAGCACCCAGGGGCAGGCAGCCCTGTCAGTTCCCTTCCCTCACTTCCTGTTGGCTGTACAGGGCTTGATCGAGGCCTGTGCAGCTGGCACGAAGCCACCCAGGGAGCCACCCCAGGGCCTGGGGCCAGCTGCCTATGGGGCAGCGGCTGAGGGACCCCTTGGTCATCTGGACCACGTACACACCGCAGAGGGTCGCGATCGGGTGGGGGGGGAGCCTTGGCTGATTGGAACGACATGGTCCAGTTGACCAAGGGGTCCCTCAGCCCCTCGCCCATAGCCAGCCGGAGATCGGCCTCCTCCCACCCCGGAAAGGGGCGAGAGGAAGCTGATCTTCATGCCTCCCCAACTTTGGCAGCCACAATGGGACTGCTGGGGCTGGGAAGGACCCCCCCCCCCCTGCGCTAGGCCATCACCTAACTTGCCAGTCTGCGGTGGCGCTCGGCAGGTGCGCCAACCCTGGTAGACATCAGAGGGACCCACCGACTTGCAAGCCCCATCTACCTGAAGCATGTGCACTTGCGCGATGGCAACCACAAGTGCTCCCGGTAAATGGGGCCTGCAAGTCTGTGGGTCCCTCTGACGTCTACCAGGGTCGGTGCACCTACCGATCGCCACCACAGCCCGGTAAGGTAGGTAATTAGCCAACCCCCATCACCTGTTCAGCCGATTTTCAGCCAATGGTGATGGGGGGGCATGCCTGCCAATGGTGGTGAGGGGGGCATGCCCGTGAATGCTTCCCTCCCCAAACAGCCGGGGACACTTCGAATGCACGCAGACAGATGTAGAGCACCTTTAAGTGCTCTACAACTCAAATGCGTGGAGAGCAGTTGGAGGCATGCTGGGGTGTCTTAGCCATCCCGGCAGTGGATATGCTGCGTCTCCGACTGCTCTCCACACGTTTGAACACCCTGTGTGCGAAAAGGCCTCTGGTTCTGTCACTGGTAGCAAAGATTTTACAAACTTTGTTTCTTCCCTTAGCAGAAATAATTTGCACTTTTACATTTTTTGAAACTTCTCTAAAGAAGTCATGTAAAGTAGTTGCTGACTCTGCCTGTTTTCAGCTGTACACCCTTGAGGTGCGTTATTGAGGCTGTGAAGTTGGCTATGTTAGGTGTAGGGTTTATGAATATGAAAAGCAGGAAATTTGCATGATTGTGGTGTACCAGTCATTGAAATTCTCTCCTCTTAGAGAACATAAAGAGGGTATCAGTGCATGAAAGAGTCAATTAATGAAAACTAAATCCTTAAAACAAAAGCAAAAACTTTTTTTTAAAAAAAAAACGCTGCTAAGAAGAAAAGAAAATCGAGGAATATTTTACTTCTAAATGTATTTCAATTCCAAGAATCTTTTAAAGATAGAATCTGAAGATCCAGTGTCAACACCATTGTGCCTTCAAAACCGGCTCTCCTGCAGAATGCCGCATTTCAAACTTTTCCAGCCGAATCAAAACAAGGGACTGTAACCTCCCTATTGAAGTTTCTTCTTTTATAAATGAAAGGCTTGAAAAGACACAAGGGCAGAAATTATGCCATCTGAAGCGACCATGACAAATGTGTTTGAGATTATGGAGAAGCCGCTTAAAGGAAAACACAAAAAGGAGCGAAGGTTTGATTTCAATTACCCCACAGTAATTTGTACTCTTATGCAGGTACTTCTGCCATGTTTTAAAAATGTGGGTTAAAAAACAAACAAACACAAAAGCCACCCCACCTATGCCACCCCCATCCCAGCTTGAATCCTTGTAATTTTCAAGGGCTATGAGAGAAAGGAGCGGGTGAGGAATGAGAAAAGGAAGAATGTGGTTGAAAATAGTCTACTAGCGATTCAGCAGCACTTTCTCCTGGCCAATGTTTGCACAGGGGTGGAAGAGATAACTATATTTATAGCTGTGAAAAAGATAGTGTGACAGGCCTTGAAAAGAAGAAGAGTTGCCTTTTCTACCCTGTTTTTCTCACCCATTTAAGAGGACTCAAAGCGGCTGATAAAGCTTTCTATTCTTCTACCCACACCAGACACCCTGAGAGGTAGGTGGGGCTGTGAGAGCTCAGAGGAGAGCTGTGACTAGCCCAAGGTCACCCAGCTGGTTTCATGGGGGAGGGTGGAATCGAACCTGCTATTCCCAGATAAGAGTCTGGCTCCTTAACCACTACACCAAACTGGTCCTGCCCAGAGCTGGTACACTCCATCCACCTGAGACAGAGCAAACCTAGATCAGTGGGGCCTTAATTTAGATTGCCAGTAGTCTTCAACATTGAGGACCACTGATGTACCAGTTCACCCAGGTTCAGAACACGAGACGGGCAGAAGGCAAGGCCTCCAAGTTGCAGACTACTGGGGGACCCATTTCAGTGGCCCACAAATGCACTGCTGAAATGGGTTCCACTGGGGCTTTGAGGCTAGGATATTTTGTTCCAAGCCCCTTAGTGACTCCAGAGTAGAGATGTGCATGAATGTTTTTTTGACATTCTATACGAATCAAATCAAATATCCAAAAATCCGACCTGATTCAAATATTTTAAATTCAAATTTAACAAGATTCAATTCATATTTACCAAATTTGAATCTATTTGTTCAATTTTTTTATTCGAATCTGCACATACGAATCTTGACATTTGTATGTGCACCTACACATCTTCCCCACATCTGTACACATCCGTACACATCTGTATGCATCCAGTAGCTATCCCGTATGCAGCCCGTTTTCATCCCATACGAATCCATACAAATGCATACGGATGCGGGAAAGACGCGGATCTTCAACTACACATCGTGTATGAACCCGTACACGTACGAAGGTCTGGATAATTCAAGTGAATAGATCCAAAGTTCTAAATTTGATTTGAGTGTTTACATTCAAATTTTGGGACATTCTGTTTGAGTTTGAATGTCAAAATTCTGCACATTCGATCAGATTTCGAATGCCTATGAATATTCGTGCACATACCTACTCCAGAGAATCATGTGGGGTCCAATGTGAGAGCAGGCTTCTACCAGCACTGTCATACAGATGGTGTTGGTATAGGCCATGCCTTGCTGTGATCCAAACCAGCATGCCTTGCTGGCCCAGACCCATAAGCTTGCATCTTGGCAAGACAGTCCAGAAAGGCCCAAAGACATTAGTGCAGAATAGAAATGTCAGATGGCCTTCAAAGTCCAACGGCAAGTGAAATTCTCTGCTTAAGCAAGTAACACAATAAATGTTGTGACCATTCTGCACAGTCACTCAGGCATCTCATAGCTCCCTGAGATTAGTTGGCTTCCTTTTATGGGTTTTAGTAGAAATTTGGGAGGTTGAATTCAAATTGTCTCCAAACATTTGTGCAATTCAAAATTCATACAAATTTGTATGAATATTGGCATTCATGGGCTAATCGAAAGGTGCTTAATAGGTCCCCATTACCCACATACTGAATGGATCTGGCATTCACGGACGTTTTGTAGAAGTTTGATGAAGACCAGATCTGTGCCCCTCAGCCTCCTGTTCCCCTGGCTGTGCCCCCTTACGCCCAAATGTGGCCATGACCGCATCCTCCATGTCCTCCATTACTGTTGTTCCTAGTCTTCAGAGGCATGGTGGGAAGGGAGGACCGGAAAGCTCACGAGAGTTTCCCGGCCAATGTAAATGGCACTGACCCAGCCCACATCTCTACATAATCTGTTTGTGGGAGTCACAGAACTGGATTAACAAAGGGTAAGTGCAAAAAAGGCTGTTGTTAACCTTATTTGAGGAATTGTGCTCCAACAAATTACTACACTCTTGACTTCTTTCAACGGTTATCAAGTCTGAAAGGCATTTTAATACAATTCTTTACCTTAAGAGCAGATATCCTTTTTATTTATTTGCGTTTAATGATCAAATAAAATAAGGTGACAGTAACAAAGAAGCTCCAAAGCATTTAACCCAACCAGCCAACAACACCTTCCATGGCCTTTGACAGCTGATAGCTGTCAAATTCAATAGTCCAAAATCATTTTTTTCAAACATTTTTACTAATTTATTGCCTGGGATACTAATATTTTTTCCATGGATTCCTCACCTTATGACAGCTGCACTTTCATGTGAAAAGGAAAGGAAAGAAAGACGACAAATATGAATTTTCAGTGGAATAATGAGAAGTATCAACTCCTGCCCTCCTCTGGAGGAGCCCTGTTGATTTGATATAGTGGTTAGGGAGCCAGACTCTTATCTGGGAATACCGGGTTCAATTCCACCCTCCCCCAGGATGCCAGCTGGGTGACCTTGGGCTAGCCACAGCTCTCTTCTGAGCTCTCATAGCCCCACCTACCTCACAGGAGAAGAACTGAAGGTTTGTCAGCCACTTTGGGTCCCCTTAAATGGGTGAGAAAAGTGCAGTATAAAAGCCAACTCCTACTCCTCCTTCTTCTTGGAATTCTGCATTGGCTAGCCAGAGAACCTGGTGTTATAAATGCTGGTGAAGAGCAAGGTCTTCTCCAGAATAGACATATATAGGATTCTGCTTCTAGTCACTCCCTGGGGAAGAGTGAAAATTGGGACCATTTGGAGAGTGACTCCAGGGAATGCTCTGCAGTTTGCACAATAACTGTGTCTTGACTCACAGGTCACCATTATTTGTTCTGCTTCATCTCCAGTTGTGAGTAGGAAACCTGCTTCGTTTCCTCTCTGTGAGCAAACACCCATACAGACCTACACACAATCCAAGAGTGAACATCTTTTTGTTAAAACATCAAAATCAGTCACAAAACTACAGAAGTGAACACTTCTGACTTTCAGGCACAAAATGATGGCTCATAAAAAGAGGAAGTTTGACACATTTCTAGGATATGAAATGGTTATTTCAAGCTAGTCTTTGACAGAGAATATAATGTCCTTAAGTTAAAAAAAGTGGTGATTCTTTTTATTCTAATGTGCCTCTCTAACTACTATTGTACACTGGAATTCTTAGGGGGAAAAAAGCACAGGTAGCAAAACTTCATCTCCCCAAAATGCACTTCAATACATTTTAAGTCTAAAAACCTAATTTAAAATAATGTCAGCATCTTTCGGCTGCAGAATATGAGGCTCAGCATCTTTAAATTATTTAAGAGGTCCTCAGAGAGTCAGTTATGCTTATAGCATCAGATTTACTCAAAGCAATGGAAAGAGCCAAAGCAAAATGTCGAATAAGGGCTTCCTGTGCTTTTTCACAGAGGATTTTTTTTTCTTGCTAGCCATAATTGAGACAATGTTCCATCCTCACCGAAATTTGAACAGAAATACAGTATATAGTATGTTAGGCTTTGTGAAATGTTTTCTTTTCTGCTTTCCCCCCTCTTTTTCTTTTTTTTTTAATATATATATATAGGACGATCTTTGATGGTGTTCCAGTGAACTTCTTCTCAGACAGGATGACATAAACTTATTTGAATATATGTAAGAAACTCTTATCAAGATTTTATGACATATTTGGTTTTACTGATATTCCTCCATGTAAAATATATTTTCAAAAGGGAAAAGAAAGGCAGAGACTTTTCCTATGCTACTGAGTGCAATGTGGCAATGTAGCGTGGTCAGGGTGAAAGTGATGCATCTTCCTTCCTTTTCCTTCCTTCCTTCCTTCCTTCCTTCCTTCCTTCCTTCCTTCCTTCCTTCCTTCCTTCCTTCCTTCCTTCCTTCCTTCCTTCCTCCTCACTCCCACTTCCTTCTTTGATAACAATTAATTTTAGTTAACACTAAGTTCTTGGAATGGGTAATTTTGTTGGGTTATGGCTTATCAACTTTACTACTTCGACACATCACTGAGCCTTAGGAGCATTTTCCCACCAAAGTGTTTTAATTCTCAATTTTAAAATGTTCCAAGTCAGCAGCTTGGTGCAACCTGACTGAAAAACAACACTGATTTATAGACCTGTTGGTGTCCTCAGCCTAATCAGTTTTCTAAGCTTGAGGTCGGAAACCATGGCCCTTTCCACACTGGCTCTTATCCTGGATTATAACCTGGAATAGGCCTTTGCCATCTGGTTGCTAGTGCAGGCAACGGCAGACCCTAGGTAGAACCTGACATAATTTACACTGGCATATGGATAGCAAGTCCTTATTCTCTGACTTAATCCAGGATAAGGCCCCATATGAAAAGGAGCCATTGTATTTAAAATGGGGGTCAATAACTTCAGAAAAATCCAGCTTTCAGTTGTCATATGTTGTCATATAGGAAGTTGTTTATGTGAAATAGCTCTCTGTCTTGATCAAATAATTTTGCCTTTCCTTCATCCCAGTGCAAGTAGAAGATAAAGTGATGTCTTGATGTGCTGCCTACAAAAACATTAACACCTTAAAAAGAAGACAACCTAATTACACGAGGCCATATCCTATAAACTGGCTTCCTTGGTAATAATAATTGATCATATTTCAATTTTGGTTGGAAATATTCCTCTTTGTTTTCAATGGGTGCCATCAGACAGGGCTTTTTCAGTTATCCATTTAATAAAAAGCATCCTTTATTTTCTTAATTTTTTTTTATTAAAACATGTTCATGAACAACCTAAAAAAATCCAAACACAAGTCATCGACATCTAATAATGTCCATCTTCTTAGTATTTTGTTTGACTTCCTTGTTTTTCAAACTTCCCTTCCGTTTTCTTCTTCGCCTGCACGCTATATGCTTCTTTCTGTTTGTCAGCTGACCTTATAGACTACACAGCATCCTAATCCCAGAAGCACAAAAAATTGTCTTACAAACAGTTGTTTGAATATACAGTTAGAACCTACCTCATTTTGCCATACTGCAGTCTACATTCTCATCCAAGACAGGCAACATCTGACTACAGGTGCTGCACATTAATTGGCCACTTAATGGGAAACTCCTGCCTCTTTGTTTTGTAGCTTCCTGCCCAACATAGCTTAAAGAAAGAGATGGCTTCAGAGTAATGAAATGCTAAAAGCTGACTCACCTTAATCCAGAATGCATCTCTTTAAGGGTGTCTGATTGCACCCTATATGAATATTAGAGATATGCAAGAATAACAACCCAATTTATTTGTTTGTGTGTTTTACATGTTTATCCTGACCTATGCTCAGAGGCCCCTGGGCAGCTAACATTTAAAATCAAATATTATTAAAACAATAACAGAATGTAATAACAATAGCATCATATGATCATATTCATATTGTAGGGGTGGTTTCCTACCGCTCTCTTGTCTTTCTAGCACATTGTTAGGGACCCTGCAATGTGCAAGATGGCTGGCTATGAGTTCGAATCAAGTTTTTGTTTTTATGGAAACGGAACAGCAACAATGTGTGTTAGGATGGCCAGAATCTTCAGCCACTGTGACCTGGTAGTTCAAGTGAGAATCTCTAATCTAACCATCCCAGCACAGATACCATCATTTTAACCATGCTGTGTAATTTGTTGATTTTTTTAAAGTGTTTTTAATGTATATTCTGTTTTTAATCTGTTGTTTTAACAGTTGTTACCCGCCCAGAGACCTTCGGATATGTGGCGGGATAGAAATTTAAATAAATAAATAATCTGGGGCCTCCCCAGTGTTTTGGATCACAATCTCCATCCCCATCGAATACCGGGTTTGATTCTGCCCTCCCCCATGAAGCCAGCTGGGTGACCTTGGGCTAGTCACAGCTCTCTTCTGAGCTATCACAGCCCCACCCACCTCACAGGGTGTTCTGTTGTTGGGAGAAGAACAGAAAGCTTTGTCAGCCACTTTGTGTCTCCTTGGATGGGCGAGAAAAGTGGGGTAGAAAAGCCAACTCTTCTTCTTCTTTGGTGTTGCCTATTTTTAGCCACCGCATCATGAAATGCACAGCTACCTATCTAAACAGAAAGAGAGCATTTAACACCTGAAATTGTTAGGCAAAGACTTACAGAGAAAGAAAACTAAAATCAGGAAAAACAAATCCTTCTTCTTGATCTTGTTTCCTACTAGTTCCATTGCAGTATGTGGGAATACGTGTACACATGATTGGCTTGTACAAGTTTCTGTAACATAGGGCAAGCTTGGATTTCTCTTCTGTCTAGGTTCCACACGCTAAATAATGTATTAGTTTCCACTTGTTTACAACTCCATGTCATACAACCTCAACTTCATCCTATGGTGGCGACAACAGTCTCATTTTTTGTTCCTTATCAAAGTACTTAATGTGACATTATCAACAAAAGAGTAAGGTGCATTGCACTGTTTCATGTCGTAATTACTGTTATCAATTACTGTGGGATCCAATAGAAGAAGAGCTGGCTTTTCTATCCCACTTTTCTCACCCATTTAAGAAAACACAAAGCTTTCTATTATTCTCCCTACAATACTCATCCTGTAAGGTGGGTGGGGCTGTGAAAGCTCAGAAAGAGAGCTGTGACTAGCCGAAGGTCACCCAGCTGGCTTCATGGAGGAATGCAGAATCAAACCCGGTATTCCCAGATAAGAGTCCGGCTCCCTAACCACTAGATGGAAATGGCTTCCTATAGTGCCTAGCAGTTTTAAAGACAGCAGTGCTGCTGTTGTTGTACTTCAAGTTTGTTTGATATGTGGTCTCTGCCTGCAGAAGTTATGATAAGGCCATAGCCCAACCGTGATTAACTCCCACCCTCTCCATTACTCTTGTTCTCATGCAAGGATGTGCAGAAAGCACATTTCTCCCCTTCAATTTAATTTGAATTAAGGGGGAGGAATGTTTAGCTACACGCGAAGCCCCACCTGCAAGGGCCTTCTTCGTTAAACACAACCATTCATTGAGTGTTTGCATGAGAAGGGAACTTCCCCATCTCTTCACTCCTGTCTTGCCTTGCCCCCTCCCCCACAAACCTTTCACCACCGCTGCTGCCGTCATAGCACCCTTCTCATTGAGATTTACAGGATGGGGGTGGCCTCTCCAGCTGTGTGTTCACCTCCAGGAGGCCTATATCAGAGAAACAGCCTTGTTAACCTAACTCAAAAAGCAAGGAAGTTAGTAGCACTTGGAGATTAATAGGAGAAGGGTTGGTGGCATGAGCTTTCATAGACACATCTACTTCTGAAGAAGTAGACATGCTCATTGATCCCCCTAGCATCTGAAGAAGTAGACATGCCCATTGGTTCCCCCTAGCAGCTGAAGAAGTAGACGTGCCCATTGGGCGCCCTAGCATCTGAAGAAGTAGACATGCCATTGGGCCCCATAGCATCTAAAGAAGTAGATGTGACCATTGGGTGCCCTAGCATCTGAAGAAGTAGATATTCCATTGGGCCCCGTAGTATCTAAAGAAGTAGATGTGCCCATTGGGCCCCCTAGCATCTGAAGAAAGTAGACATGCCATTGGGCGCCCTAGCATCTGAAGAAGTAGACATGCCATTGGGCCCCGTAGCATCTAAAGAAGTAGATGTGCCCATTGGGCACCCTAGCATCCGAAGTAAACGTGTCTACAAAAGCTCATGCCACCAACCCTTCTCCTGTTGTCTCCTTCGTAGACATGTCTACAAAAGCTCAAGCCACCAACCCTTCTCCTGTTAGTCTCCAAGTGCTACTAACTACCTTGCTGGACTCCAGGAGACCTAGTTGATCCTCTGAGGAAGGTGTGACGGTAGACAGATTTTAAGGCAAGGGGGCACTGTTGGATGTACATGAAGCAGGGGTTGGGCAAATCCAGCCTTCTTCAAAGTGTCTATGAAGCTGTAACAAAGGCAGATAGTTTTGATTTGCAGTCAAAGGGATTGCCCCCTTTTTATTTTCCTGCAAATCATCAAAGCTTCAAATTCAATTACAAATTCAAAGCTGATGAATATTTTTCACCCATCTCTATTCTCTTGCCATTAGGAAACCACAATTTTCCACCTTCCCAGAAAGGATATAGTCAATCTGGATTGGTTGTCTGGTTAGGAAAGCAAAGCCAGGCTCCTCTTACCATGTAGTCTGAGGTCACAGATGTGCAGAATGTAATAATAAATGAAGGGCATTTATGCATTTGCCATTAGTGTGGAGCAAGAAAGGGTTTGGGACTCATTTCTGCATGCTGGAGAGACTTTTGGGAAGCCTTTCCCCATCCTAGTTCGGTGTGTGCACGAAAGCAATTTTCGGGATTCAATTCACTTTGAGTCAAATATCCAAAAATTTGATTTGATTCAAATGTTTAAAATTTTAATTTAACCAAATTCAGTTTTAATTAAGCAAATTCAAATGTATTCGTTCAAATTTTTCATTCAAATTGGCAATTAACAAATGTCGACAACATTTGTAGATGTCCGTACGCATCTTCCCTGGGTCCGTACACATCCGTACGCATCTGTACACCTCTGTATGCATCCCATAGTTATCCCGTATGCGACCCGTTTTCACCCCGTACGGATCCGGACAAATGCATACGGATGTGGGAAAAAATGTGAATCTTCAAGTACGCTTCATGTACGAACCCGTACATATGTGAATGTCCAAATAATTCAAATGAATAGATCCAAAATTTGAATCAAATCTTTTAATTTGAATTTGATATTCGATTCGAATTTGAATGTTGAAATTTGGTCAATTTGATTGAATTTCAAATGCATTTGAATATTCTTGCACAACCCTAGTCCTAGTATGCTCTAGCCACACATCCTGGAGCATAGACTGGGATAGGGCACCCAAAATGACATGCTGGTCCAGTTTACTGCTATTTCAAAGTCCACTGGTGTACTAGGGGTTGGTATACTGGATTATGAAGGTATGCGGATGGCACATCTCAATGGTTCAGTATACCACAGAAAATCCATTATAGTGGCTCAGAAAGATGCACCGATGAAATGGGGGCTCAAGAAGTTCATGAGACATGAACATTTTTTTCTGGCCTTCGGAGCATTTAGGGACACACCCCACCAACTTCAAAGCTGACACCTCCATGGGAGACACTTTGCAATTTTCCTCCAAAGTTGCTGGTCTGGTTTCCTATTGGCTTCTTCCAGGGACAGTATGGAACTGCAGATTTCTGCTTTTGAAGCAGGTGGTCCAACCATTGAGACAGAGCCAGTCCCTGTATTATATGGGTGCCTCCATGGCAATTTCCTTGGCAGAAGTACAAAAATGTTGTATCCTTTGTTCCAGGGAATAGGTAGGACACGGATGTAAAATTAGAGATTGCTCAAAATATTTGGTACAATTTTATTTTATTTTTTTAGGAAATTCCATATTTGAACTCAGATCAAAGACAAACTCTCTTCTAATATGCATTCCATTTGAAGGCCCTTCACAAACTTCAAACAGATGCAGTTTTTCTGGTTCATTCCCAGTCTTGGTATACAGCATTCATGTACAGCTACATCTATCAGCATCAGAAACCTGCTGGTAAATCAGTCTTCATATGATCTGTCTTCATTTAATCTGAATGCATAAAAGATAGTCCCCATGAGGATCCTATGCTAGGGAAGTGCTGAACCATTTCTAGGATTCGTATAGAACTCTTGTGTGTGCGTGCGCATGTGTCTGTGTACTGAAACTCTTGGAAATTTGGGATTTGATTAAAAAAATTATGAGAACTGGGAGGAGATGGGATTTGACATTCCTTTCCCAATTCTGCCTCACCTACCCCCAGATTGTAACTCCCTCCTCCCATTACAGCAGAAACCCAAACATACATCCTTAAAACCTGAATTTTGTAGGGTTTGTGCATGGGGGGGGGGGGGTCGCGGGGTTGGGTTGGGTTCTGACAATGTCCTAAATTTACATGCCATAGAATAATTGGCCTTCCAGACCTCCTGGGACAGAAATATACCCACAGAGTGTAAATGAGGATTAAATAGACTTTTGGCACAGAGCCACATCACAAAGGCTATGATCATACTTAAGGTTTAATCAAGGTTCAGTCCACTTTCAGAGTGAGAGAATACATCAGTCAAGTGACAAGCTGTTTTCTTTCTGTGTCAGATAATTCAGAAAATTCACCTTTGGGCTAAATAATGTGGAAAGAAAATTCCTGGCCACTTGGCTGTTGTACTCTCTCACTCTGAAGGTATACTGAAGCCGGATTAAACCACTACCAAGGAGTCTAATAACACAGCCAAAACGATTTTTTACTGCATCTGGGGGCACATTGTTATGAAAGTATTTATAAGATTTCAAATATTCTAATTGTCAATCCTATCCTGTGAAATCAGAATTATTTAGGGTCCGGAACACCTCCCTTATGAAACCGGACTGCAACATCTAGGCCTCCTCAGTCTGGAGAGATGATGTTTAAGAGGGGCCTGATTGAAGTATATAAAATTATGCATGGTATAGAATAGGTGGATAGAGAAAATTTCTTTTCTCTATCACAGAACACTAGAACCAGGGGGCATCTATGAAGCTGATGGGTAGGAGAGTCGGATCTGACAAGGAAAAGTATCTCTTCACTCAGAGGGTCATCGGTCATTGGAATTTGCTGCCGGAAGAGGTGGTAACAGCTACCAGCCTAGATGGCTTTAAGGCAGGGTTAGACAAATGTACGGACGACGGATGTATCAATGGCTACTAGAATTAATGCCTAGGTGCATCTTTCAGGCTGGGGGTGGGGAGGACACTTCTAAGGCCATTTGCTGGGATTCAAGAGCAGGCAAAAGTTTGTCCTTGTCTCTGCTTGAAATGCCCATGAGCATTTGGTGGGTGGCTGTGGGCAATGGGACGCTGGACTAGATGGGCTGTGGCCTGATCCAGCAGGGCTTCTCTTATGTTCTTATCTGCTAATAAGGTTGTGGTTTGTTTTCAGTGCAGAACCTTCGTCTCTCTTCATCATTCCTGAACTTGTGAGCTGAAACTGCCATTTCTAAATCATCTCCCTTTGCTTTTTTTAATTTTTAAATAAGATGATACTTCAAGCACAAAGGCTTTAATTAACAAGGCAATGCCTGTCAGTGAAACATTACACTGAGCAGCTGCCTTGAGTTATTGATTACAAAGTCAATTTGGTTGTTTGAAATCAAAATGATAGAAGTATAATGTACTGTTTTCTCTTTGTCAGTTGGCACCACTTCATCACTGAGTTCAGTAAATGCATTTCACTTATAGTCTGTGCTCTTAAATACAGTTCTATGATATCCTCCAGGTATCATCTGGAGTTTTTCTTGTTTCTTTAAATACTCACCATTGATGGTAAAGAGAAATATCATTTCTTCATGGCTGGTTGGTCATTGATGCAGGACTTTGAAATGCCTTCCTGCAGGTAACAATTATGAAAGGAACAATTAATCTATTAGTAGATTTTGAGAATGGAAAAGTGACAGAAGAATATATAATATTTTGTTCCGTCATTTACAGAGTTGAGAGAAAACTGTGCCTTCACAATTGACATAACTGATCTGTGGAATTTTCTTTGAGACAAAATTCTGAAAGTTAGAACGTAAGAACATAACTCTGCATCAGGCCACAGGCCTTCTAGCTGAGCATTCTGTCTTGCACGGGGACCCATCAGTTTCTCCTGCACCTCATCAAGCAGAAGATGAAGGCAAAACCTTCACCAGCTCAGCCCTCGACTCTCTGAAAATGGCCTTTAGAGGCATCTTTCCTGTCTTTCTAACCTGGAGGTAGTACCTAGGCATTTGTTCTAGTAGCCACTGATACATCTTTTCAGATTATAAAAAGATCTTGTTCTTAGGAGTCTAGAAAAGGGATGCTAGCCCTTGAATCACCATGCTCCTGATTTAACATAGAGAAGCTGTTTTCACTAGCATTGGCAGCCCAGTTTGCATATTTCTGGTACCTTGCAGCTATGCACAAGATAATGAAAATGCATTAGCCTGCTTTTGGGGTTTTTTTTGGGGGGGGGGTTGCAATTGAAAAGTGAAAATCTATAGCAGAACTGAAATAGAAGAAAAATGTCAAAACAATTTTTAGTGAAAAAAAAAATGAATTTTAGATTTATAATGGCCCTAGTCCTTTAAAATACCTTATTTTGGATGGTATAGCCCATGTCTTCATTGCCCGTTTTCAAATGGAAGCTGAAAATATTTTTTCCTATCAGGTATATTAAAAAGCTCTGATATTTGAAATTTGACAGATGACTAGTGTCTTCTTCTTCTTCTTCTTCTTCTTCTTCTTCTTCTTCTTCTTCTTCTTCTTCTTCTTCTTCTTCACTTAACCACAGTCATGAGAAGATAAGAGAATATAAGTGGCCCACTAATTGTCCATGGGTTTCTCAAGCAGAGACAAGAGCAAACCTTCTCCTGCTCTCGAATTCCAGCAAATGGCCTTAGAAGCATCCTGCTTGTCCCCCCAGCCTGACAGATGTACTTAGGCATCCATTCTAGTAGCCATTGATACATCTGTCATCCATAAATTTGTCTAACCCTACCTTAAAGCGATCTAGGCTGGTAGCAGTTACCACCTCTTCCAGCAGCAGATTCCATAAACCAATGACCTTCTGAGTGAAGAAATATTTGCCCTTGTCTGATCTGATTCTCCTCCCCATCAGCTTCATAGAGTACCCCCTGGTTACAGTGTTGTGTGATACAGAAAAGAAATTTTCTCTATCCACCTTTTCTATAACAGTCTTGTGCTGCTGTTAAACAGCTAAGGATGAGTTATGATGAGGACCAGTATGCTTCTATTATTCATTAATTAAATTATGGAATACATATAATGATTAGATTGCAATCAGATCTGTATGGGACATTTTATTTTACCTTTTCCAGCTACGAAAGAGTTAAATATGTACTGGATCAGCGTGTACTTCAGTTGGTCCTAATTTCCACAAGGGTGTTTGAGACTTTTAACAAGAGTTATGAAAAATAAAAGCAAATCATTTCTGAAGAGGATTTGTCTTCTTTGTTGAATTTTAGCAATTGGACTTTAACAAATGCTGACAAATTACATGCACTCCCTCCTTCAGATTTGTATTCACCAACGATTGTGACGGAATTTTATTCTATTTTGATTTCACTGTGAAGAGACTTCTTACTGGAGCGAGATATCTGGTCGATCAAATTATACCCATCAGGAACTTTTATTCTGAAAAGGAAAGATAAGATTCCCCTTACTTTTAATATCATATAAGACCCTACTTGCCCTATTATCTCTTTATTAGATGTGACATTTAATTAAATCAAATTTAATAGTGGTGCTCTATGGATGTGTTGATGAGGAGCTCATCTGTTGGGGGCATTACTGAAAAGTACAAAATAATAGAAGAAATAAGAACAAAAGATAGGTGGACTTCCATCACTAAAATAAAAATCTGTCAATTTATGCTAATGGATCTTGAACCTCTCCTTACTTTTGGGGTGCTGTCCATTGGTTTTGTGTCCTGCTGACTCATCACAATCCAAGATAAAACACACAAAATTATCTAGGCACCTCCACTGTGCCCTAAAGAATTAGCAAGGATCACAGTGTACTGCTTATTATATGAAGTGATACTATGAAGCATTTATTCCATTCACATCCAGTGACAAGGGCAAAGACTGTAGCTTAATGGTAGGAGCATATGCTTTGGGTGAGGAAGGTTGCAGGTTTGATTCCCAGCATCTACGATTAGGGAAAGCAGCATCACATACAACTGGGGCAGCAGGGCAGAGCTGAACCTCCATTTAAAACACTGTTTTTTATCTCTTCAAATTGCATTTTAATCTGCAGGGGGAAGACCCTCCCTGAAACCTTGGAAAGCCATTCCCATTTTATCTGGACAGCCTGATTGCTTCTGCACAGGGCATATTACCTAGTGCTGGGAAGATCTTGAGTAAGGCTGAGTGATCCAGCCAGCAGCACTCATCTAGGTTCATCTACATTGCAGATGACCCATAGAATCATAGAATGGTAGAGTTGGAGGGGACCTCCTGGGTCATCGAGTCCAACCCCCTGCTCAAGGCAGGATCTCCTAAACCATCTCAGACAGATGGCTGTCCAGTCTCTGCTTGAAGACCTGGCTGTAACCACTACACCACAGTCCCTATTCATGTAGCCTTTCCAGAGATTATTCATTAGTGACATTTCTAGGTCAAATCTTTCTCTTGTGTCAAAAGTGCACATTAGCTTATGTAACAGGGCTGAGAGATAATTCTACCTATGAAAAAAACACACACACACATACACACATAGGGTATTTCTCTGTTGAAGGTGACACATTTCCCAAAAGTTGTTTTTACACAAAGCCATAGTTACATCAATGGACAACCAGTGGGTGAGTTGAAGCAAACAATTGGGCTACTTTTGCATATCTGGAAAAGAAAAACAAGCAAACACCAACTTATTCAAAGTTGTGTCCCTTCAAAAGGTGGATGCATTTTTTTAAATTCCTTGGCTTTTTAATACGGTCTAAGTTGAGAAGCGTTGTTTCAAATATTTTCAGTTATTAATTATGTTTCTAACAATATTCTGGATCAAACACTCCACAATGAATTTGTGATTTGATTTCTTTTTTGGTGTCATAATTACACATTGTAAACAACGTTCCCTTTTCCCCAAAGGTTGTGCAACTTTATAAAAGCAAAGGGGAGAGGAGGAGGGTGGGGAACAAGAACAAAAATCCCATTGAAGTAGAAATTAAAAAGGGATGTTTGATATGATAAATAATGACTAGATAATGGGTTTCAATGGGATATGGAAATAAATTCCGCAACGTGAAGACCTGTGTGAAGGGGTTTGCCAGAGGAAGGAGGGCTGGGGGTGAATAATTCCAAGTTTTAGTCAAGTTGCTGAGTTCTCTTTTGCTTCTGCAAACAATGTTATAATTCACAAATGCATATTTCATAGAAAACTGTTCTAAAGATACGTCTGGTCTCCCAGTGCTTCTGCTGCTGACTGAGGGACTTTCTAGATGATGAGGGGAGCATCCCCTCTGTTTCATCTTCCATGCTGGCTGTCAGAGTGCCCACTCCTTTGGTGATGAGTGGCACAGTGACAGTGATTTGTGCCATTTTCTAGCTGTGCACCCTCCTTCATGGCTGCAGATATAACTCATTGAGCTGGCTCTGTGCAGTTAGGGATGAGGAAACACTAGACCAGATGGGTTAATGACAGCTTTTCCTGGTGGATTGTGGGTAGGAATGTGCACAAATTTGGGGGGGCATTCAATTTGAAACAAATTGAATGTTCAAAAATCCATATTCATATGAATAGAAGGCATTTGAATGTGTTAAAATTCTATTCGATATGAATCTATTCATATGAATTCGTATGAACATTCAATACATATCTGCTACAAACAGATACGTATCTGATACAGATAGATACCACCTGCACATGAACAGATACGTATCTGCTTTGTTTCCCCAGCTTAACAAATGTTTGAGCTATTCGTACAAATATCCGGAAACATTCATAATCATTTGAATGGTAGTATATGAATATTGTAACATTCAATTCAAGTTCGAATGTCTGAATTTGGCTGAATTTCAAATGTCACAAATATTCGTGCCCATGCCTAGATGTGAGATACCATGTCCTAACTTTAAGGAGGTAGAACAGGGGAATGGGCTGGCAGTGATATATGGTCAAAGGGCTGCTCTAGTTTTTGGCTGCATCTGGCCAGCTTCCTGAGGTTGCATCTGAAGTAAGTACCAAGAGAGTTGGCGTGGTGGATTCAGCATTCACAGTAGACCCACACAAGTCACCACAACACAGCTCTCACTTACCAGAGCAATGTTGCTGCAAAGAAACCCCCCCCCCCTTCAAGAGTGCAGTTCTTTCCTGGGTTGCATTCTATTTTATTGGAAACTTAGACCAAATCTGTTCATGTTCTGTGTTGCAAAATAAGGCGTTTGGAAACAGAGCCCACTGAAGCAGTCTCCATCCCTCCGTAGTGCTTCCGCAAAGGAGAGGAAGCAATGCAAGACCATGAACTACTCTTTGTGAGTGTAAGAATGCAACTTACAGGTTAAGTCCAGAGGTGACTTCACAGCAAATTGAAGGGAGGTGATGCATTAACCACATCGTATAAGGCTTATTTGCACTTAGGCTGATAGTCAACAATTAGTGAACTTCTGGTAAAGAGCATAAGCATGTGGAGTAGGCTGTTAAAGCCTCCAAGAGTATCCTGCGTCCCCAGAAGTTCACTAATTGCTGATCATGTGTGGAGCACTAAATTGTGCTCCACCCCTTTACCAGTGTTGCCCAAAAGCTTACCTGAAGTTCAGTGGTGCAACCATTTGTGAGCCAGTTTGGTCTAGTGGTTAGGGAGCCAGACTCTTAACTGGAATACCAGGTTCAATTCTGCCCTCCTCCATGAAGTCAGCTTGGGTGGCCTTGGGCTAGTCACAGCTCTCTTCTGAGTTCTCATGGCCCCACCTTCCCCAAAGCGTGTTCTGTTGTGTAGAGAAGAATAGAAAAGCCATTCTGAGTCCCCTTAAATGGGTGAGAAAATTGGGGTAGAAAAGCCAACTCTTCTTCTTCTTCTTCATCATCATCATCATCTTCATCATCATCTTCATCATCATCATCATCATCATCTTCTTCTTCTCCTCCTTCTCCTTCTTCTTCTTCTTCATCATCATCATCATCTTCTCCTCCTTCTCCTCCTTCTTCTCCTTCTTCTTCTTCTTCTTCATCATCATCATCATCTTCTTCTTCTTCTTCTTCTTCTTTTTCTTCTTCTTCTTCTTCTTCCAGTTCCCTGGGGAGGAGGTGTTGATGCAGGCATGTTCGATTGCTGACCTCTGATGCAACTGGACCACTGTTCCTTGGGAGTAGTGTCCGGTCATAGAATCATGAGAGGGTCATTCAATCACAAGCACTGATGTGATTGGCCGCAATATGTCCTTCTGCTCAAACTCCCCCCTCTGCAGCTGCATCCAAGCATGTCATGGAACGGTCAATCGTAGGATCGAGGAAGTGGAACTTCCAGTTTCAGATGTAGTGGCGCAGATTGATAAATGGGAGGACCATTCGCACTCCTGACCAATAATGGACACTTTGGGGAAGCTTCCCTGACAAAAAGTGCAAATGTTCCAGCTTTACTAGAAGTTTATCATCCCTAGTTCACAGCAACCTAATCAGCTAAGTGCAGAAAGGCCCCTGTACTGTGCATGCTCAACCCTTACAACAACCCTTGGGGCACATTAAGATGCTCTATGGATGTTGCCTATGATGAGAGTGTTGGATTAGAAACTGAATGTTCAGGGCCGTAGACACGAAGGTGACTCTTGCAGCTTAATCCGGTATTTATGTAACTTTATTACTTCATGCTATTTTTCTCTGTATGTGTGCTCCAAAGAATAATTGCTGGGAAGTTTTTCAAGGGAAGTCTTAACACCTTTAATGGTGTTATGTTCCAAGGTTTTCAGGGGCTTTTATTCAAATAGTTTTTTAAAAAATGAAGCTTTCTATACTTGATGGCAAATTGGCTTCTTCTTTTTTTTTTTTAAGGAAGTCAACTAATAAATGCAAGAACAACAACCTAGTGGATGAACTGGACAAGCATTGTGATGGTTGGCTGACTTGGAACAAATTTTGGTCCAACCAATCAAAAAGATATGAACAGTACTTTCCCTGCAAATCTGCATTTCAACAGACTGCCTATGAGTTTTTACAGCTCACCAGTTCTTAGAGTTCACGTTTAAATGAAGCAACATCAAAAATAGATTTTATAATAATTTGAGATAGAGGTAGGCGGCATTTTGGGCAACAGGCATTGGCTGGATAACTGGAGAGAAGGATAAGGGACAATAAGTTGGCAGGATAAATAATTGCATGTGTCAATCAGAGTCTGTCTTTCCTTTTCACTCTTCCCTTATTTTGAATGAAAACACATCTGTGTTCATTTATAGTGGAAAATTAGGCACAGGACACTCACATAAAACATACAGTCTATCTGTCCCTATATTTTGAAATGCATATCGTGGATTGTGTACAAATCTTAGGGGACTATGTGTGTTGGGGGAAAATATAGACACATCAGTGGTGAATCATGAAAATTAAAGAGTGAGGAAGTGTCGGAAGGACGAAAGTACTTCTTGGAGCTTCATCTTTGCTCTCACTGAACTGTGATTTAATCTTCTGTGGATCACAACAACATTCTAGCTTAAAGATAGGGCTCCAATCAGCACCTGGGGTGTTTCCGCACTTGGCTTCTCATTCATTGGGCAGGAAGAGTGCATAACAAACTAATCTATACTAGCATTCACACTAGGGAATGCTAGTACATGGTAGCCTAACCACCATGTACCTGGATGCACATGCCCATCTGGTTGTGTGCCTGATACCCAACAGGGTGTCGCCATTTTGATCACAGTACCCAGCATGACTGCATGGGCACCATCGTTGTTGCCACAGAGATGATGATGCTCTGAGCAAGTGCAGTCATGTTTGGGGTATCTGAGGTGCCAATGTGCTTGGGTGGCACCTCAGACAGCCCCTTGCATGAGAAATGGTGTGAATGGTCACCGGCTGGAGGGGACAGGTAAGTAATGGGTCGGGATTGGTTAAATGGGAATATACTGTCACTTCTTACTTTACAGACACTGTTATTGTTTTAATATATAATGTTGCTGTTTTAATATATGTTTGTTTTTAAATGTTTTTACCTGCCCTGAGACCGCCGGGTATAGAGCAGAATAGAAATCAATCAACCAACCAACCAACCAACCAACCAACCAACCAACCAACCAACCAACCAACCAACCAACCAACCAACCAACCAACCAACCAACCAACCAACCAATAACAGCAGAAGTGAACAAAAAATACTAAAAACTTGGAGGAAGTATAAAACATTCATTCACACTGGAAAGGTCTGGTTGCTACACGTACAAATATTTCAAGTTATTAGTACGAATAATTTGGACATTTGTATGTATTTTGTGCGTATCCATATGCATCCTTACAGATACATACAGGATGAAAATGGGATGCGCATGAGATTCGTATCATTGGATATGTACTGAATATTCAAACGAATAGATACAAAAGCATTTGTATCGGTTCGAATGTTCAGACATTTGTTTTTCTTTATTTGTACAAATTCAGATCTTTTGATATTTGATTCGTTACGAATCAAATGTTGAAAATTACACCCCTGCTGTAAGATGCTGTTAATTGCAGCAGAATGTTGCAAGATGATCTTAAAGATGTCACTGGCCTATATTAGGCAAACAGATTTACCAAGTATCCTAGTCCTATTGGAATCACACAAAGAAGTGCAAAGTATTGGTTTAGAGGTAGAATTCTGATTTCTCATTGGAACTTTCCAGCCAAGATGGAGAGCTAGATTGCAAATCTTTTTTCTTCTAGGTGTTATACAATGTGATCTTCCTTAAACTGAACTACAGGGGGGGGGGCAGTTTGAGGTATATGAGATTCCATAGAGAGAATCGTACTGATTCTCCTCTGTTATTATCCTTCTCTGAATCAGAATAACTGACTACAGCATCTGTAGCAATTATTTATTTGCAAAAAATAAATATCTACTTGGCACATCATCTTGGACAACTGGAGATGATCCCGGAAACAGTCTTTAAATGAGAGATGTTTTCCTTGGTCCCCCTGAGGAACAACTGCCTAATTAAGCATAGTAATGTGACAATTATGTTCATGTGCATATCTTTATGAAAGAGCACAATGAAAAAAAGGACAGGATTAAGCATAGAAGCAAATGATTAGAAGCTAGGATTACTTTGAATAGACCTAGTAATAGTCCTGAGTATATAAAGTACATTTAAAAAAAAAGGAGAGAGAAAGAATATGAAGCTAGACTTCATCAGTTTGAATGTTTCCTTAATTAGAAAATGGTCATATTACATCAGCAGTTCAACAGCGATCGCCTTTGTAAGCAGATTCACAGCTGCAACAGTGCTTGTTCTGAAATTACTTTAAATGTCCCTTATAGTGGAAAAACAGAGATTCCTGTGAGCAGGTGGTAATCTACTAAGGCTTTCCAGACCATAGCCTCGCTACTCTTAGGGCTGTGTGCTCCACCTAAAACTGTACTCTGCAGTTCCCATCAACACTTCCACAGGCTGAAATTAAATCAGTTCATACATCACCAGTTATCATGCTGGAAATCTGGCTAGCTACTATCCCCTTTAATTCTCTCCTCCAGAAATCTGTCAGAATAATTCACGCTTGCTTCTATCACTGCCTTTGACAATTTGTTCCATTATTCAGCAACCCATTGCATGAAGAAATTCCATCTGAACAAGATATACAATAATCCCATTATTTTCATCAGTCCATTATCTTCTCTTCCTCCCCCCCCCCCCACTTTTTGAGTAAATTATTATCTCAACCCCTTTCTTGGTGGCAATCCATTTCTTTGCCTTCAGAATATTACATTCTTTAATTAGTGCCGCGCTCAGTTGATTTCTGAAATATACTTTGAGATACTTGTCCTGTACACTTGTCAAAATATTTACAAATGCACCACATTGTCAGTTTCGATGACTTCAGGAGGGATCTAAAAAGATATAATAGGAAAATAGAGATTTGCTAATCTCCAACAATTCACAAGGTAATCAGACATAAGCTTCCTAGATGAAATAGAGAAAGAGATCATAGATATCAAGATATGGATTTCATGCTTATGAAGTCTAATTTAAAATTGGGAAAAGTTAAACAGTTTCAAGCTACATTATTTAAAAAATATTATGTCACAATGGGAGAATGATAGGATGTTCTGTACCTCTCAACTGAATTGAATGAAACTTAGTAATTCTTGGGTTCAGTTATAGATTTCCCAGTTCCAGAACAAAGCAAAGAGCCTTCAGAAAAGGGAATAATGTGATTGCTAGTTAAGTCTCATATTGTCATGGAAAAAATAATATACAAATTTCTGTAAGATTTTGCCTTTTTCTGCACTGATGTCAGGTTAATAAAGACCAATGGATCTAGAATAACCAGCACTGATCCAGATTACATGGAAGCATGGGCTGGATCTTAACCATCTGTACTGATGGCACTGATCTGGCCCACACCTTTATGTGGTTTTGAAGCTCATATAAGGTTTGCAGCCACCCACGCCCCCTTGCCTCCAAAGGCTAGGAACAAAAGTTCCGATAGGGACGTGCATGGATATTCGTAACATCTGGAATTTGTACGAATTTGTAAGAATCCAGACATCTGTACACATAACATTCATACATTAACATTCGTATGTATGAATGGTTTGTATGAATGGTTAAACTGGGAATACATATCTGATACGCATCCAATATAGGTATAGGCATTGGTATAGGATCCATATCCGATATGTATGCATTTGTATAGGATCTGTATCCAGGAACCAGATACAGAGGCCTATTCACACTTAGGCTCTGGGATGGAAGTAGGCCAGCTCTGGGACAGGGCACTCACTCTTGAAAAGGCCAGTTCTGTCCAGATCCGGTCCAGCCTGTTCCAGGGCTGGCATACTTCCGTCCAGGGCGTGGAGCATGAAACTGTGCTCCACACCCAGCCCAACCCAGCCCTGGGCCAACCCACCTGGAGTCCTACCCTGGGTTGCCGGTGTTGGGCCATATTGGCCCACAGGCTGGGATCCCATTTCAGGGGTGGGGTAAGACTGGGCCAGGGGATCTTGGGGATCTGTGGGCTGCCACTGTACCAGTCAGGTGGTGGCAGCCAGTGGGGCCTCCTAGGTGCCCACCCCCACCTCCCTGCAACCCTCTTACCTTATTGGACCTCTGGTTTAATGTGACAGGTCCCGGGGCTTGCATTGTATCACATTCAAAGGGGATCTATTTGAATGATTATGAATTTTCTAACATTTGATTCATTACGAATCAAATGCCCAAAAAACCATTTGTGCACATCCCTGGTTCCTAGCCTCAGAGCCTGTGGGAATGTTTTTTGCTGATGTGCAATGGCACGCTTCTGAAAAATACTATTTGGTAGTTCTGGAATATAGAAGCATGCTATCTGCATGCCTCCTGTGTTCCAAAAGAAGGCTGTTGGTCCTCTTATGAACCCAGTATAGAAGGATTCTTGGTTTGCATTAATATGTAGATGAGGAAACCCATGATCTGGATTAAGAGGCTCCTTAATCTGGATGACCAGTAAGTGGAGATAGGGCTAAAAAGTCAATAAGTACCTCTGATACTTTTTTAACAACTATGGTAGGCTGTATCCAGATGGAGAATTCTGGCTGATCTAGGATCAGCTGCGGAATGAGGCATTCACAAGGCCCAGGACTGTATGCAGAAGCATGCCTCCAGTGGCCACCTTTCTGAAGAGCAATATTTCCCTCTTTGAAGCCAGCCTCATGACCCATTCAGCATGGGAGGAGTAATGTTCGTTCTGTTACCAGATCAACTTTGGATGTCCAAGTATCATAAGAAATCTTGACTGCAAAACCAGAACTTGAAATATACCGGGTTTTAACATATGAATTTGGCTATATAATTGGCATAATTAAAAGCTAAAGGCAGACCATGAAACGTGGAAAGGCCTTAAAATAGCAAGACTGAAGCCATATTGAGAAAAAGACAAGCCTGGAAGTTAAAAAAAGGACACAGTTTTTCTCTTGTAAGTTACAAGCTGGCTGTTTGCAAAGGATTGAAAGTCTACATGCAAGAGACAATGCTTGGGAAGGAGAAATAAAACCATGGAATCTGGACAGAGATGGGTTTGTCTAATTTTAATAAAGTAATAAAGAATAAAATGGAATGGATTTTTGGAAAAGATTTGATAAAATGATATATATAGGAATTGGAATTACTACCTAAATGGAAAAAGTCGCCAGTACTAGGTTTCATATTGTATGTGGCTTGGTTTACATCTTAACAGAATTGGGTAAGAGTTTGCTAGGAGTTAGGTTAGCCAGGAGAGGTGCTAATTGAAAACCTTGATTAAGGTATGCAAGACAAGGACTTTTGCAATCAAGCAGAGGCACAACACAGAGACACAGTATGGTTTTACATTAAGAAAAGTTGGGTTCTCCCTTATTTTCTGAAGGAGAAACAGAAGTTTAATGGGGTTTCTTTTAAATAAGAAATTATTCAGCCTTATTCTAGAATAAGAGGGTTTTTAAATATCCTATTCATTTCTTCTTTTTCTGTGGAACTTCACTGAGGGGCATTTCCATTTTGGAAGAGGGCAATGAGTAACCAGTGTCCCCTAAGAGAATCTTTGTCAATGGCTAGAATAAACAGTTAGCCAAGGGGAACAGAACTAATCCTTTTAAACTCAGGACTAGGAAATAAGATATTTGAGTTTCAGATATTTTTCCTGTTTACCAGTATTGTTTGCTTCATTAGGAAATGTTAAGTTTGGGTTAATTTGTATTCTTTTTGGGGAGAAGCTATGAGGAGACTGGAGTCACGTACACATTTTTATTCATTAACAAGGGAAGAACGAATCAGCAGTTTTTGGTTCCAATTTTTGCTATAAAAAATGGCAGAGAAGATATGGTTTTTAGGTCTTCTTCTTCTTGTCATCAGAGGAGGGAGGTCTCCGTCTTCGTCGTCTTCTTGTCATCATGGGAGGCTAAAGAGACCTGGAGAATTTTTTTCTCTCCCCCCCCCTTTTTCTTCTTTCTGCTACACAGAAAGTGGGTGGAGTTTTGCTGCAAGAGCTGCATTTTAAAACTTTTGCATTTTGAATTTGGTCTTTGGTAAAAGCAGTTACAGAGACTATTTTTAAACTATTTCTTTTAATTTCTATTCATTTTGGGGATCAGTCTAACTAGACCGAAGGCCTTCCCAATTTTTAGTCATTTTTGGTTCCTGAAAATGATGCAGTTTGCTGAAATCCTACGCATCTTCAGTTCTGAACTTCTGGGCGTGAAGAAGATGGGATCGTTGGTGAGAACAATGGAAGATGGCTTTCTATTCACTTTTCTCCCATATTTTTATTAAATGTTTTGGGTCAGGGAACTCTTTCTAGAATTAGGGCTAATTTCAATTTTCTTTTTGGGCTTTTATATGTTTCTTTAAGGTTTGGAATTGCTCTTATGGGAGACTTATCCTCATTTTTAGGGCTCTTAATCACAAAAGGCAATTTTATGGTGTTTTGGGGATTTTTTCTTTGCTGCATAAGTTCATTATTTTGGGTCTCAGGAAATGGGGTAAACTTAGTTTAATGCATAGAGATGTGTAAAGGGGATTTAGTCATGTTTGGGCTTTTGGGCATGTCTATCTCAGCTCTTCTAATGTCTAATATGGTTCTGATATGGCTTCACATCTCACTTCAACTTCTCTTCTGTATTTCTAATACATTCTTTATGCTGATTTAACAAGAAACATTGACTTTTGAGTCTGAAGTGGGTCTTGTCTCTGTTTTCTGGTTATTCCTCGTTATTAAATCCTATGTAAACGATCTATAAAACTACCTATTCCCCTGGGGAGGTTTAAATTCGGTGTTCTTTGGGCTTCAAAAATAATACAAATTATCCAAATTTTACTCCCTCCGTATTCGCTTACAGTCTAGACTGGAGCAATATTGGAAATCATTTAAGAGTTCCCCAGTACTCATCCTCCCAATGACTTCCTCCATCTCCTCCACAATATCCATTGAGACAGGCAATGCTGGCTTCAGAAAGAGTTGCCTGACTATACCATACACTGTCCCCATCATTCCCATGATGTAAATGTCTTCCTAAAGCTCTATATTCCCCCCCTCCATTGGGCTGCTTTCCACATGTATGGGATAGGTTAGAGGTATGATGGCAGCAACTGCTTGTTGCAGAAAGAACTAACCCTAGATAGAAAAGATACAGTAAAGTTAGATCATGTACTACTGATCCCCAAGGAAATGTTCCAGCTGCTTGCCAACCTCCAAGCACAATTTAAGATCCTAGCTTTAAAATATAATGCCATGACTTATAGTTCCTCTGTGAGCCAGTTTGGTTTAGTGGTTAGGGAGCCGGAGTCTTATCTGGGAATACCGGCTTTGATTCTGTCCATCTCAATGAAGCCAGCTGGGTACCTTGGGCTAGTCACAGCTCTCTTCTGAGCTCTCACAGCTCCACCTACCCCACAGGGTTTTTGTTGTGAAGAGAAGGACCAAAATCTTTGTCAGTGGCTTTGAGTCTCCTTACAGGTGAGAAAAGAGGGATAGAGAAACAACAAGCCAACCTTCACTTTTTGATATCTTGTATCTCTTTTCTCTGCAATAAAATTATTTATTTCTAACATACTGGTGTTTTTGTTTTCCCACCCCAATATTCCCTGGGTTCTCCTTATCAATCAAGTAATCATAAAAGCAAACCCATGGCTTAATGTTCCCTTGCAGTATCCACAATGACTGACAGGGGGCACCATAAATTTCTATAAAATTCTAGTCAGGGCTCATGCACCCTGAATTCCAGTCATCCTTGGTCGCATTTAGCCACTAGCACTCTGGGAGAGCTTGCCCCAATGGCTTCTAAGGCTAGGGGACATCTGGGGTATATGACTGACTTGGAATACCATCAAACTTTGTGGCTGAGTTGACACCGTACCTAAAACATGTGCTACATATTTCTTACAGACTTAATATTATGAGCTATCCTTGCTCCAAGTTCTATCCTAAAACAAACTGTAATTAAAAAGCAGGAACCTTTATACAATCATCAAATGGAGGATGTTCATTATAAGGTCTTTGGTACCTATCCTTCTGGTAGGGCAGAAATATTAACATTAGTATTCAGATCTATGGAGAAGAATGCTATTATTAAAGCAACTGAAGAGGTTTATTATAAATATGTATGACTTTGTGGAACAGTAAAGAAATATATTCTGCTCAAAGTTCTTCTTGTGCTGAATATTTTAATGAAACTTGCAGTGTTTTTGTACAAGTGCTATAAATTACCCACTTTAAAATTAGATAGAAACTATTTGAGAAATAATTATGAGTATATGTTCATTAGAGTGGAGTTGGAAGGCTGAGAGATAAGGCCATTAGGTCAAGTCCCTCAATCTGCCTCCAGATACTCATTCCAACTATAATGCCCTAAGTACATTTTCACAACTAGATCTCAATATTTAGAATATTCTAACTCATTTCTGTTCTATTGCCAGTGCAGGGAATGTGTGGAAAGAGAAACAAGGTACTCTAACCCATTCATTCAGCTATGCCTTCCTCCTGACTGACCACCATTCCCGCCAGTCACACAAAGCCCACCGCCACTCAAATCCTAGCCGAGCCATTCGTAAATGCTGCTATTGACTGTAGCATTTACTTAATAATGCCATTGCTTTATCCTTGCTTTTAAGTTAATCACCAACAATCCCTCCTCCCAATTCTTGCCAGCAAACCTCCCCTAAGTCCATTGCAAATCATCAACATAATCTGTGTAAATAATTAATCTGCCTGAATCTTATTCCAGCAACACCTGCACAAACACTGATTACCAGATGTGCATGGCATCTATCTTTGTATTTAAATAGATTTGTTCTTACGTTCTACTCCAGCGACCCTCCCTGTGAATGAAGGACAGGTTTTGTTGACCCTATACGGATATCCCCGTGGTCATAATTTCAAAACTGAGCTAAAACAAGTTAAAATTACGAGAAGAGAGTTCCAAGACTAATTTATCCAAAGACAGAAATCAATGAGAGAGATGACGTTTGGGTTAGACCACATATTAAGCATTCCATCAAACAACTGATGCCCTCATCAATCTAGCAATGGAAAGGAATTCAACAAACTCAAACAGCAGAAAGAGGAATAACAAAAAGATTATGCATGACGGATGGGGTAACTTTGCAAAGTGGAGCAGTAAAAGTCTAGATGATTTTCAAGAATCAAGGACAGTGTTTTCACCGTGCCACGCTGCTCCTTGTGCTTCTGTCTCTGATAGATGATAATAAAATGTATAGCTATATGGACGACTTCTTTCTGGGCTGCAACAGCTGAAGCACAATCCTCTTGGCAAAAAGACAAAGCCATGTGGCTTGGTTGATTCTGATCAATGCTTCCACCCCCCTCAGAGAGCTGGAATGCTTTTACTGGCCTCCTGGGGTGGGAGAAGGGAGAAATACAGGATCTTACGATGCCATGGGGGGGAAATTGATATATCTCATTTCCTTGGGACCCTTCTGAGATCCTGTTGGGGTGAAGACTGAGGTAAAATTCTCAGGTTAACTTTTATTGGGATTGAGGCTGCAGTCACACTTCAGCTTCAGCCATCTTTGGGGTGAGACAGACTATCAGCAAAGTAACAAGTCATTTTTTTCTCCCTGCATTATCTAACCCAAATGTGGATTTCTGCAGCAGTGAAAAAGGCTAATTCAATGCTGGGAATAACTAGGAAGGGAATAGAAAATAAGTCATCAAGTGAGATTTTGCCTATTTATAAATCTATGGTGAGGCCAGATTTGGAATACTGTGTACAATTCTTATCACCATATCTCAAAAAGGATATTGTGGAACTGGGAAAGGTGCAGAAAAGGGCAGCCAGAATGATTAAGGGTCTGGAACACCTTCCTTACAAAACCAGACTGCAACGTCTAGGCCTCCTCAGTCTGGAGAGACGGCATTTAAGAGGAGACCTGATTGAAGTATATAAAATTATGTATGGTATAGAAAAGGTGGATAGAGAAAATTTCTTTCCTCTATCACACAACACTAGAACCAGGGGGCATCTATGAAGCTGATGGGTAGGAGAGTTGGATCTGACAAGGACAAGTATTTCTTCACTCAGAGGGTCATTGGTTTATGGAATTTGGTGCCAGAAGAGGTGGTGACAGCTGCCAGTCTAGATAACTTTAAGGTAGGGTTAGACAAATTTATGGACAACAGATGTATCAATGGCTACTAGAATGAACATCTAGGTACATCTTTCAGGCTGGAGAGACAAGCAGGACGTTCTAAGGCCATTTACTCGGATTCGAGAGCAGGAAAAGGTTTGTCCTTGTCTCTGCTTGTGATGCCCATGAGCATTTGGTGGGCCACCGTGTGCGATGGGACGCTGGACTAGATGGGCTGTGGCCTGATCCAGCAGGGCTTTTCTTATCTGACTCAGATAATGCCAAAATAAAACAGCTCTTCACTTTGCTGTGTGGACTAATACGGGATTAAAATTTAGGTGTGTATGTAGCCAGAAAGATGGAAGTTGGGAAACCAAAAAGCTTCATTGAACTGTCTCCATCTCCTTGACGTCTTATTTATTGTCCTACTTGAGGCAAAACAGTTTTGCTTTTTTTGATGTAGGCACTAGGGGTTTTCACAAATGCAGTTTTTGACATTCAATTCATAGGAATTCATACGGATAGAGATAAAATGAATTTATTAAAATCTGAACTTTTTCAAATACATTCGTATCAATTCATATGAATATTTGATTCGTATTTGATCAGTACGCATCCCGTTTTCATCCCGTATGCATCCCGTTTTCATCCCGTACATATCCATTCAAATGTGTATGGATACGAATAAGATGCGTACGGATAAATATGTAATGTGTATGGATATGTACAGATACGGATGCCCAAATAATTTGTACAAATAATCTGAAACATTCAAATTCATTTGAATATTTAAAAAAAACAATTCTAATTCAGAGGACAGGTAAAAGAGATTGAGGAATGCTTTCTTTCCTGGGGTTTGATGACATTCATAATCCATCATGTGGCTGAGGGTTTTGCGAGATCAAACTTTCTAGCACTCCAATACATCTTTCACTTCCCTCTCTTTTTAAAGTGTGCTGCCAGGTACATTGCCAGTCATGTGTTCATAGCATAGGATTAGACAGGTATGCTTTGGGAGGGTAAAGTAAGCTATTTAGGAGGTGCATTTTCATTTACTTACCCAACCTTACTTGCATGCACTTACCTTAGTCCTCCTTCCCAAACCTCTTCCATAATTCACTCTGTGGTAGTTATAATTTGGCACACATTATTTCCACATGTGGTGGTCCTGTAACAATATTAGATGAATTTGGAAAGCTGGAGAAAGTGAAATGACCATTTCCTGGTGCAAATGTTGCATGGGGGCAGGGTGGCACAGCTGAGGCTGTGCAGTTGTGTGCCACATCCCAATCATCACAGCAGCAGCAAGAAGAAGAAGAAGAAGAAGAAGAAGAAGAAGAAGAAGAAGAAGAAGAAGAAGAAGAAGAAGAAGAAGAAGAAGAAGAAGAAGAAGAAGAAGAAGAAGAAGAAGAGAGTTGGCTTTTCTACACTACTTTTCTCACCCATTTAAGGGGACTCAAAGTGGCTGACAAAACTTTCTATGCTTCTCCCCACAACAGAATACCCTGTGAGAGCCCAGAAGAGAGCTGTGACTAGCCCAAGGTCACCCAGTTGGCTCTGTGGAGGAGTGCAGAATCAAACCTGGTATTCCCAGATAAGCGTCAGGCTCCCTAACCACTAGACCAAACTGGCTCACAGCCCAGTGTGTGCCAGAAGTTGCTGTGGCCATTGCTTTGGTGATAAGGATGGCCTGGGATGGGCGGTCGACACTGTGAGGGACAGTAGGGAAGTTGGGGGTGGTCCTGGCATTTGTGATACAAACATCAGACACCATCCTTGAACTTAGCTTCAACGGAATGCTATTTGACTGAAGTGTGAAAAGGCCCATAGCCTGGAATTTCCTACATCATAAAGGCTACATGATCTAAAATAGAAGCTGGGATGAGAAACATAATGCAAAACATAAGAATCCAAATATATAAAGGTAAGAAATGTATCATCGTATAGGACAAAGTGTCCTTAAGATGGATATCAACCTGCATAAAGAAAGCCATAACAGGACATAAGCATCCAAGCTCTGACCACAGGTCCCCTTCAGAGGCCTGCTGTTGTGTCCTATAACCAGAGCCAATCACACCACCATCAGTATTAAATGCCACTGACATCCCTTTTTATGAAGTCATCCAAATTGGTAGCCAATTCCAAAGTTTAACCATGCATTGTATGAAAACCAAGGAAACAAAAATCCTGACCTTTCCACAACTGGCACACACTGCATCAACTCTTTCATTGGACTATCATAATTTCAAGATCTCAGGCCTCAATTGTGGATATGGGGAATTAGGATACCTACTAGATCCCAAGTTGCAGTATCTGACCCTTTCTGCACTGCAGCTTATTCCAGGTTATATTCTGGAATAGTAGCCTGCCAGGTGCTTGCTAGTGCAGAGCTTGACAGCATGTGAGTAACAGGTTCCTATTCTGAGGTATAATCTGTCAAACAGTTTAGAACTCTAATTGATAGTCAGGAACTAAAGAGTCACAATGAGTCAGCAACTCATGACTCAGAGTCTTATGATTCAAAGTCTCATGCTGTCACAGTCATTAGGTGACATCATTCTAAAACCTCATGTTGACTTGCAGTTTTGGGGCTATATAAGTGTCTCTGTTTTGTAAAATCTTTGTCTTTGGTTTGTTGTTTAAAGAGGTTTATATCAGAAAGGATTCTGAAATAAAGCTGCTGAACCTTCCACTGAGGAAAGAAATATACTTTGTCTCTGTATTTATTTGACTGAATGACTGTCCAGCTATTCTCTGAGACTGGCAAGTGATCTCACTCCAGTTCAAATCCACTACACAACCTGACATAATCTGGAATAAGACCCAATGTAGAAAGGGCCTTTGAAAGCAGACATGTTGAATAATGATCCTTCACTTGTGATGTGAGTAACAAGAAATGATGAAAATGGCTTATTGTTTTTTACACTATCCACAACATGCATACTTAAATGCACTCCCCCCCCCAAAAAAAAAAAAGATACACAGGCAGAGATTCAAAAAGAAGCATTTATAGGACACAGTGTCATCAGTTCATTGCATTAAAAAATGTATGCCAAAGGGGAAACGGTTTGTAGTACTATATTCGTGAAGGAGTGGTACATCTAAATGTGATGTAATTTAATGCCGGCAAAAAAGATCTCATTAACCTTTTCCCTCTGTATTTTGCCAGCCTTTAATAAGGGAACCAGATGTTGCCATCCTACAGAATACTGCTGAATTTAATATTTTGCTTCTCTGGGGCATTTTGTTCTTTTACTTCCCTAAGGCATTTATGTTAGAATCTGTAGAGTGAAAGACAGTGGTTTAGAGTGGGAAACTCAACAGACATTAATTTCATTTAGCATTTCCTAGGCTAGCTTCTGCTTTCCTGATGCCATCTCAAATCCTTTGGGATATTTGTGGATAAAGAGCATTAAATAAATGTTGTATGAATTCTACTGTAAAAAGACTCAGCACTTTAACTCCTGCTTTGGCTCTTGGTTTGCACCCATGCACAATAGAAATGTACAATAGAAATGTAAGCAGACAGAAAGATTGGTGGATGGATGGATGGATACACAGAGGAGACCCCTATTTATTTAGATGGATATGAATAGTGCTTCCTATGTTTAGCTGCACTATGTCCAGGTAATTCCCGTATGAAATGTCTCTATAGAGGTGGGGTAGGAGAAAACATTACATTCTATTAAAATCATCCTGCGTTTTTCCTAATGCAGTTAAGGGAAGGAATCATTGGGCTTGATACCCCAACTAAAAGGTAACCAGTTGCATTAGTAAAATGCCTTCATTTCCCTTTATTCATCATAAATGCATGGACTCCTGTCTTTTCAAATATATATCACATTAATGACACATAAATTAGTAAAGCCCTTGGGACTGCTGCTATAGTAACAAATTAGTTTGGGCATTTAAGTTTCAACCTTGGAAATATTATCTAGAATTACTTTTCAAAATGGTCGTGTTGAGTTTATAGTTTATAAACAGTGGATGACTAATCATTGCTCTTACAACTCTAGGAACAGAGAGGTGCAGCTTTCACATGACAACTACAGTTTATACACGATGCAGTCTTCATTAAAACTTTGTTGATAAAGCCACATCAAAAGTGAAATACCAACTTTCTAAAACGTTTCAAATTATGCAAAAAAAAAAGTTTATTTTTAAAAGGATGTTGTTTCTCCGACCATCAAACATACAGACCAAATAATTTTTTTTTCCAGGTTTGTCCTTATCGTGAGCAGTGGTGGGCAAATCATACAATTAATAATTAGTGACTGCAGAAACAACAGGTGACTGGGTGAGGCTGAAAAGGTGCAGCCAAGGCTTAATGTCGGGGTTGATTCCACACTCCCCTACAAAGCCAGCTGGGTGACCTTGGGCTAGTCACGGCTCTCTTCTGAGCTCTCACAGCCCCACCTACCTCACAGGGTGTCTGTTGTGGGGAGAAGGATAAAAGGCTTTGTCAGCCGCTTTGAGTTCCCTTAAATGTTTTAATATATACCTTTATTGTTTTAATATATTTGATTTTAAATGTTGTTACCTGCCCTGAGACCTTTGGCTATTGGGTGGGATACAAATATGAATAATAAAATGAATAAATAAATAAATGGGTGAGAAAAGCGGGGTAGAAAAGCCAACTCTTCTTCTTCTTTTTCTTAATTTCTCTTTTGACTTTTCTGCTTTGAAGGTTAGCCAGTTTTTCAAATGTCCCTTTAACCTGCCTTGAAGTGAACTTAAAAATAGTTTGGTAAAGACAGAAAATGTTGACTGTGGTGAGCAGGAAGAGGAAGAAGAAGAGTTGGCTTTTATATCCCACTTTTCTCATTGACTTAAGGGGTTTCAAAGTGGCCTTCTGTTCTTCTCCCCACAACGGACACCCTGTGAGGTATGTGGGGTTGTGAGAGTTCAGAAAGAGAGCTGTCACTAGCCCAAGGTCATCTAGCTGGCTTCATGGGGGATTGAGAAATCAAACCTGGTGACTACTAGAGTTCGGCCCTCTAACCACAAGACTGAACTGGAAGATAGTATTTGGAAGCCTCTCACTTATTGGAAGTCCTACCTGTAATAATGCATTAACTATAAGCATTAAGACCATTTAGAGCCCCTCCATTAAGCCTGCAACATTTCCACTGACACCAGGAGACAAAGTGGTCAGTGTGTCACCAGAGTGAGAATTCCTGCTGTGTGGCCAAGGCATTTGGCATCAGACCACAGCTTGGAAATGAGCAGCCTTGGAGTGGAGGAATAACACCTCCAAAGTGCCACAAGTAGCCCATTTTGTGGGTTCCCTGAGGACTCTAAGGTGAGGAATTTTCATTCCTGGCCTCGGGATGACTCTAAGCTCATACAAGCTTTGGATGAGAAAAGATTGGGACCAGACCCTGCCTGCTTGCAATCCAGTACAGGACATTCAATATGGACTAGAGTTATCAGAAAATGATCATGTAACACAATGGCAGAGGAACAAGTAACAGTTTAAATCAAGCATGAAGAAAATCTGGAAAGCTTTTAGTTCAAGTTATTGACATTGCAATGCCAACAACTGACTGAAAGTTATAAATAGCTGAAGAACAAGATCATTAAATATATGAAAGAAAGAAAAGAGCATCAGTGATCCTTTGTAATGAAATGGTCACCAAGAAGTCCCTTTTACATGCATTAGAAGATATCAGTAGAGCAGTAGGAAGCATTAGGTCCACATTGTTACCAATCACCTTATGTACAGTACAGCAGCAATGGTTACAGAAACCATGGTCTGCCAAATCAAGAAGCCCAAGTAAGAAAATATATCACTAAAATAGAATCTCAGGCTTGAGGAGAAGATCAGCACATTGAGGTCAAATACCAGTAAGCTGAAAATCATGGAAGAGAAGAAGCTGAAAAAAGAAAAGACTATGGGCCTTTTCCCACTAGGGCTTAGAACCCTTCTAAGACCTCATTAGGAACCCAATTAGTACCTGACTGGCACCAATCGGGAAGGCCCTGTCCTCACCTGGATCCCTTTGAAAGCCTCATCTGCAAGGCCCTGTCCCCACGAGGGCAAGGGAAATCCAGATTTAATGGGATCTTCAGGCCCTTAAATCTGGTCTTTGTGTGGACCTGATTAAAGGTGTCCACAGTAGCATCTTCAAGATCTGGATCTCCAAGGGGACCCCATCTCAAAGATCTAGATCTTGAAGAACTGGATCTTTGACTGTGCATGGAAAAAGGGGGCTTGAGATACTTAGTAAAGAAGTATCATCCTATCCTGCTCCAAACTGCTGGTATACTGGTCAAGCACAAGGCTTAATCCAGAAGATCTGGATCTTTGACTGTGCATGGAAAAAGGGGGGCTGGAAAGTGTGTAGCATTGCTAAGTATACACTTTGTTCTTTTATTTGAGCTTGTTCAAGTGATCGTGTTTTTCAGAAACTCCCAGTTATGCGTCATTCTGTTTGATGCTAGCTAAGTCCAATTCAGTACCAAGCATAGCTAGCTTTCAATAAAATAAAGATGTCTAGCAATTTTGACGAGAGAGCTCAGTGTATCTGAACATGTAAGACTAAAGGAAGGTGGGAAAGGCCTTTATATTTTCTTATGACAACATCTGTAGAACAATGCCCTTTAATTATCATAGTATGGTGTTGTCAGACTGTCCTATTGTTGTTTCCTCTCTGTGGAGGAGGGAAAAGGGAGTATATAAGACCTGCCGAACCTTTCATATGTAAATTTTTCGTAACCAAATTGGGAACCTGTTGTTCTGATGGAAGAATTCTCCTGATCATAGTTCAGGGAAAAGTTTCGGGAATTATTCAAACTTGTTTGAAATTTAGTTTATAAAGTACTCTATAGCCACTCAGGACTTTGTGAATTTTATGTGTCAGACTTTATTCTTTAGTGTGTATTAATAATTCATGCTCTCATTGCTTAATTATACAGAGAAAGAAAGAAAGAGAAGGAGGGAGGGAGGGAAAGAGGGAAAGAAGGAGATGCGACACTTTGTGTACGCTAAGCAACTACAGTGACTCTGTCCCCTTTGTGTATTTCGTACGTTACATGCCTGTTTTGATTGCAAATAAATAAATAAGAATTTGGCATTATGTTTAGCTGGCAAAGGATTATTAATATACTTCTAAAAGAGGTTCCCTTGCTCTCTACTCTTCTCTCATCCCACTGCCTTTTAAAGGCTGCATTGACAAGTATGGCAGCAGCACCAGGGTGCTGGAGTGTGTTGCAGTCACACTCTGCAACCTGAAATCTTGGCTCTGGGAAACCTGGTTGGAGGCAGCCTATAGCTACCTCGATCTTGGCTGCAGTTCTGAAAACCACAGCGATGTTTGGTTAGAATCCCTTATTTGCCACCTGCACGCGACAAGAGATTGCCACGTGCTCCTATGGCAAGTTAAAGACGGAGAGCACAGGGGAAAGAAGTCAGGCGGGAGACAGGATCAGCTGGAAAGAGAGCAAGTTTAATTTTCCCAGGGTTTAAATACAGTGGTCAGTGGAGGAGTGGAGAAAATGGTGTAAAGGTACAATCCAGGGAGGTGATAGGTGGAGTCGTGTCAGGTGAGCAGGTCAGAAGTCCTGATGTCACATCCTGTGGCAGAAGGAAGAGAAGACAGATGCTGTGTGTTTGCCGCCATTCCAAAGGCTACTACCTGGAGTGAAAAGAGTCCAGCACCCTGCTGGTGCTGAGTGTGTACTGCAAGCTTATGGAAGCATGAAAATTCTTTTTACTCAAGGTGGGGCCGGAAGGGAAGCTAGAGGGAAACTGTAGCTTTTTTGGTTACTACAGGGGTGCAGGACCAAGCAACTGGAACACTTGCCCAATGAGAAGAACAGGAACAACCAAAAATCCCTAAAGAAACCCAAACAAACACACCAAAAGTGAACAAACAAACAATTGGGTTCTATACCCCCCCAAAAAAATATAGGTGATATTTACAATGACCCCACTGATAATGTAAAGAATAAATGCACTAATAATGCAAATGATAAATGAACTAAATCAAATAATATAATATAAAGCACCAAATTTAAAAACTCACTGTAAGAAAAACAGTGGAATAAAAGTAAACCACAAGCCACAGCCAAAAGATGTATTAAAATCAAAGCAATAAAGAAAATATAGATAAAATATAGATAAAAATAACCCTTTTAGTAAATATCACATATATTTTTTGGGGGGGGTATAGAACCCAAATGTTTGTCTGTTCACCTATGAGAAGAACTCCAGTGGCCCTCTAAGTGCCATGCAGAGACAAAGTACTCCGAGGCCGGGATGTGCAGGAATATTTGGAGGCATTTGAAATCCGATCAAATGTAGTGAATTACGACATTCGAACTTGGATAGAATGTCCCAAAATTCAAATGTAAACATTCAAATCAGATTTCGAATTTCAGGTCTATTTGTTCAAATTATCCTGACATTTGTGTGTGTATGGGTTTGTACACGATGCGTACTTGTATATCCTCATCTTTCCCGCATCTGTAAGCATTTGTATGGATCTGCACAGGATGAAAACGGGTTGCATACAGGATAGCTACGGGATGCACATGGATGGGTATGGATGGGTATGGATGTGGGGAAGATGCGTACGTGCACATTCCAATGTTGTTGGCATTCATATGTGCAGATTCGAATCCAAAATGCAAACAAATAGATTCAAATTTGGTAAATTCATATCAAATCTTGTTAAATTCAAATTTAAAAGATTTGAATCAAATTGGATTTTTGGGTATTAAATTCAGTTTGAATGGAATGTTTTAAATTTTTTTTGCACATCTCTACTCTGAGGTAGGGTTGTGCTCAAATGGTTTTTTTCTGTATTTGATTCGTATTGAATGTAAGAAAATGTGTATTCATTCAAATAGATCCCCTTCGAATGTGGTAAAATTCTATTTGATACAAATGTGTTTGTATGAATTTGAATGAATATTGATATGAATGCATGCATATCTGATGCGTATCGCGTAACATATCTGCTCTGAAAGCTTGAAATCCACCCTGAAACCACTTTGAAGCCACTCTCAATCTATGTCAAATGCACTCTGGATCTAGGGGTGTGCATGGAAATTCGAAAATTCAAAAATCCAATTTGAATTCAGTGAATATCGACATTCAAATTCAAATCGGATTTTTGAAAATCCGAATTTCTGAATTTGATCGAATTTCAAATGTTCAAAAATCAGATATGGATTTTCAAATAATTTGACTGAATAGATCCATTTATATCGCATCCAAATATCAGGTCCATCTGCACATATAACACGGGACAACAACGGGATGCAAACAGGTAAAAAACGGGATGAAAATGGGATGCATGTGAATTCGAAAATCGGATACTAATGTTCCCAACATTTGTATCATTCAATTTGAATTGGATTTTTGAAAATACGGATTTGGATAATCCAGATTCGAATCGGATTTTTGGATTTTGAATGGAATTGAATATTCAAATATTCAAATCAATTCAAATTTGAATGCAAAAAATGCATTTGTGTGCATTCCTATCTTAATTTGTTGCAGTTGTGACTGGCACAAATGTTCCAAAGCATTCGTACAAATGTTCCAAAAGATTCATGCAAATACAAATGTCAATGTATGAATGTCATAACATTCGATTCATATACAAATGTCTGAATTTGTCTGAATTCGTACAAATATTGAATGTTACAAATATTCGTGCACATCCCTACTCTGAGGGCATCTGTTGCTTTCTGGGAATGTGTTTTCACCATGTAGACACATGTTGAGGTAAGAGAGACTTAAAAGCTTGCTTTGTGCATGTCTCAGACTGAGAAAGTCCCAATTCCCGGCTCCTTGTGAGCAAGTCTGGTCTAGTGGTTAGATTGTTGGAGTCTTACGTGTTAGTCTCTAGATTTAATTTCGCAATCCCACATGAATCCACTCGGTGACCTTGGGCTAGTCACAGCCCTCTTTGTGAGCAGTCACAGCTGACCTATGCAACAGTGTTTCTGTTGTATGGAAAAGAACAGGTTTGTCAGATGCTTTGAGTCCTGTTAAGGATGAGAAAAGCAAGGTATAAAAGCCAAATATTCCCTTTCTCTTTCCCTTCTGAAGTGTTCTATGATGAGACTGAAAACATGATGGTGGCCCAATGGTGACATGTGTCCAAAATGAATGGAGTTGCTCCAGCCCTCTTCCTCTTGGACCTCTTCCAGAGTAGTGGAATAAATCTGCTGTTAAGGGGAATATTTCAGCTTACCTGCTGCAAAGCAGCAGCCGGCGTTCACACTAGAGCAGCCTCCCGTAGCTTCCTCATCAGAAGCTGTGAGAGCTTGAGGGGGCACTCATGATCACATAGGATGAGGTAGCCAATCAGAGTTGAGCTGCCCTCCCTGTTCTTGTTGGCCCTTCTCACCATTCTATACGGACTGGCAAGAAGATTCCAAGTTTCTTAATACTGTGCTATGAGTGCTGTTAAATCAGCATTAACCTAAATGTGCAGTAGTTATTGGATGCTGCGTGGCCACTACGATCTATCAGTCATCGTGTGTGACACCCAGATAGCGACTGCGCATTCTGCTGCTCAGTATTAACAAGTTGGGTGCAACCCTCTTCTGCCTTTCAAGAGTCCTAGGCAACCAAATGCACTATAGGGAAACACGATTGTATGGAGCCTACTATCTTATGGCACATAAAGTGGTGCCATAAAGATACTGGAAGAAGAAGAAGAGTTGGCTTTTCTACCCCACTTTTCTCACCCATTTAAGGGGACTCAAAGCGGCTGACAAAGCTTTTCTATTCTTCTCCCCACAACAGAACACCCTGTGAGGTAGGTGGGGCTGAGAGAGCTCAGAAGAGAGCTGTGACTAACCCAAGGTCACCCAGCTGGCTTCATGGGGGAGGGTGGAATCAAACCCGGTATTCCCAGGAAAGAGTCCAACTCCCTAACCACTAGACCACTAGACTGAAAGGATCCTGCTGAAACTCCTATGTACTTCTTAGAGATTTTTTTTTTAATGAAGTACAGTCTCAGAATGTTTTATACGATGGCCCTTCCCACACTGGGCCTTATTCTCGGATTATATTCCAGTATACAATTCTGCCTCTGTGTGCTGGTGTAGTTTACTACAGATCCTGCCCAGGCCTGCTACAGTCTGCATTAGCATGTGATTAGCAGGCCCCTATTCTGGAATATAATCCAGAATAAGGCCTAGTGCCGGAAAAACCAATAAAACAGAACAAAACAAAAAAATCAATCCATACTAAAGGTTAATAGAAATCATTTTGCTTCACCTGTATCCATGAATTGTTGGAAGAGAACCAGCCAGAGGAGATTGACACCACTGATTGTTACTTTGAGGGTAAGATTACAGTCTACCTGTCCCCCAGCTTTGGCTTCTAATTAGATTTAGTTCACACAAAGACTGTGCAAGGTCTTTCATGCTCTATATAGCCCCTATAAATTACAGCCACACTCTAGTACAACATTGTTTTCCTTGAAAGCCATTGTGTGAGAGAAATAGTTGCCATCTCTAGTTTGTTAGATCAAACCTGCCTTTCTTCAAATGTCTCCCAAGTTCTTGCTTTCAGCTGCTTAGAGAGGTCTCCCAGACTGCAGAAGTTAAATAACAAGACAAACGAAGGTGGGCTGTACACAGTACTGAGGGTGAAAGGCTATGGTTTAATTTGGCAAAAAGGCCTTTAAATTAGGCTGAGGAATAGGCTGGCTCCCCATTATTTTGTGCCATTAGTTTGGGTGTTGAGAACACTTTCAAATATCTGCTCTTGTCAAATATCTTCTGTAGCCACCTGATTGTCCCCTTACCAGAGAAACAAGTGACACAAAATGTCAGGAAGAGTGAGGATTAACTTAACCTTCTCCTGCTCTGATTAGAACTCTGGCTAAATCAGGGATTGCAAAACTCATTCACAATAACCTGATGACACATGACTCTCTCCCTAAATGCTAATTTTCCTATAAGTCAGTGGGTACAATTAAAGTCACATATACTAAAACTGGTCATTAGAGACTGACCACAAATCCATTTACATAGGTCACAAAAGATGTATAATGTCTTTCTTTAGAAATCATCTTGATTCCTAGAATTCAGAAGCATTATTCTCTTACTCATCATGTTCTCTTGGGCTTCAGCTAGGGCAGTGGTTCTCAACGTTCCTAATTCCGCGACCCTTTAAGACAGTCCCTCTTGTTGTGGTGACCCCCAACCTAACCCTAACCCTAACCCCCAACCATAAAATTATTTTCGTTGCTACTTCATAACTGTAATTTTGCTACTGTTATGAATCGTAATGTACATATCTGATATGCAGGATGTATTGTTACAAATTGAACATAATGAAAGCATTGTATTCACGTCAACCACAGCTGAATATAAAAGTGTCGTTTTACCTCCAATGCTGCTGCTTTCTACACAGGAGCTGCTCTCTACTGTATTTGTATGAGGTGTATGTGATGGGGTTGGCACAATGGTGTCATCATGCCAGATACTCGTATGTGGGTATATCTGCATGTGGGCAGAACCGACAGGAGACGGATAGAGGAACACAAGGTGTCTCTGTTCCTATGTGTTTTCTGATGGTCTTAGACGACCCCTGTGAAAGAGTAGATCAACCCCCAAAGGGGTAGCAACCCACAGGTTGAGAACCACTGAGCTAGGGGCTCATTGAAAAAGAAAGAGTTCTGCTTACCATACTTACTTGTACCTGATCCATATTTGATAGAAACACCATTTCAAAAGCAGGGAAGCATATTTATTGCGTAGCTTCAAAGTATTCATCACATTTTTTTTAAAATGAAAGGATGAAGTAATCTAATAATCTCCTTTTTTCTATCTTATTTATCACTTCTCATGATGCCAGACTGAGGGTTTTCTTTTTTTTTTTTTTGAGAAAAGAAACACAAAGATGGTTTATTTATGAAGTTTTCTCTTGTTAATTTTACATCAGAAAGAGTCCCATATTATTCTACGCTGCAGACACGCAAACTATGAAATTTCTCAGCACTTGGGGAGAGCAGTTGAGGAGGGTATTCTACATAATAAATTCTACATAATAAATCACCTTTGAGTACATTTGTTAAATGCACATAAATAAACAGCATTGCCGGGCTAGGCATGTTTCACATTCAGTAAGGCTACAAAGCATAAGCAAGTTTGAAAACAGAGAGTTCCAACTCCTATCAAAATCAGTTTAGAAGTTTATGTGTGTGTGCCACTTTTGCAATTAGTTCTCTTAAGCCTTATATAACTGTATCTTTAAAAAAATAATTTAAACTGGAAAACAAGCTGGCAAATGCACATGTCTGATGCATAGAAATACAATTGGAAAGCAAATTTGGAGGCTTGTTGCATCAGGTCAGTGGACACTTCCTCTTCATAAGCTGCTAGTCCTTGCATAATTGTAACCATTAAACATCCAAACAATTCTGGGATGCTTTTGCACTTCCTTTCCTGTCCCATGGATGGGAAAGGTGTGTTAGAGTCCAGCATTGACTAGCCTGTGCACTTTTCAACACTAATCAACAACAGCCTAGCCCCCACATGATCGATCACTTACCTGTGTTCGATCACACTACTGATCCTCCGCAGGGCGCCACCATCTCGAACATTCATGTCAGGGGGTCATGTGAGCTGCCAGCATGCTTACGTGGCACCTCAGATGACCTCCTCAACCAGATAGAGTGCAGATGCTTGCTGGCTGGATGCTTAAGGTAGGGATATGGTCAGGATTGGAGAGGATTGGGTTGCTTGGGGCACATCACAGTTAGCTTACAATTAGGCAACATCTGGGTAGTCAGGGGGCACTTGTAGGCTGTAAGCACCTCCTGTAAGCACAGATGCACCTGCCCAGATGTTGAATTGGGTCCCTATTATTTGTGAAATTGCTTGATACACTAGGAGGAGAGTGAGTCATTAAGATCCAGTCAGTAGCTGGGTAACAGTCCTATTTCTCCTTCTCCTTCTCCTTTCCCTTCTTCTTTGATAAATACAGAGGTGGACATGTCAACACTGAGAGCTGCAAGTGTCCGTAAGGATCACAAGAGCTCAAGAGTCTGCTTCCCAGGGTAGGACGGACCATGGCCCTTGCTTTTGTGCAAGTCACTTGTTCCAATGAATGAAGCATAATGGAGTACAATGTAGACCATCCAAAATAGTTCAAGTCTCACCATACCTCCAGGCATGCTCAGAGCAAATGCTAACTTTGGCTGCTTATTTCAGTTGAATTTTCAGTGCTTTGGTCTCTTCATGTTTTTTGTCCCTAGACCTTTTGGCACTACAGCCAGTAGTGAACAACTAAGAAACGTCTGGGAAAGGGCATCAACACTTGGAGGAGGTTGCTGCAGCCTCTAAGCACACCCTGACTTCCCAGAAGTTCCCTAATTGTTGATTAGCTTGAGGAGCACAAAATCTGAGGTGCCTTACAAGCATTCTGGAACCTCACATGACCATGGTGACAGGGCTTATGTGCGCATAGTCACAGAGGACAATGCAACCAAAATGGCAGTGCCCAGAAGAGGACCTGCCCCTGGATTGATCACAAGTGAGTGACTGTGCAGTGTTAAAAAGTGCTCGCAAGTGTGAATGCTAGTTAACATTGGATGATTGCGCTCCTTTCCAATCCAGAAGAAAGTAAGGGAAGTGTGGTGTCTGCTTGACTGATGTCATGTTGTCTCAGGGGTAATATACTGCAAAAAGAAAACCATGAAAATGGTTTTGGCTCAGACACAATACTGGGTCTTTATTAGTAATTTGGTGCATGCAAATTTGTAAAAAAAATCATTTTAGAAAACTTGGAGAATTAATATAAGGAAGTGAATAATGTTACATGGCAAGGAAATTGAATAATGTGACATGTGGCCATCATATAACACAGGTCTTCCAATATTAAAAAAACAGATAAAACAGTTTATTGCTTGATCTCCTCAGTTCAAAAAGTTAGTTTTGTTCACAAAAATATGATGGCAGAACTTACTGCAAATGGTCATTCCTTTTCCTGTGTTGCTTAGCTCTTTGATTTTTTTTTTCTTAGAAAGACAACTGACAAATAATAAATATAATAAAACACGTATTCGTGGAATTATGGACAAATCCACATGAACTGAATAATCACTTTTCCTGCCCAATGGCCAGCTCCAAAATATTTGACACAAAGTGTGATAAGTGGCAAAGGTAACAGAAACTTTAGTGCACAGGATACATAGATGATTTTTTTTTTAAAAAAAGATTTAACTAGATATTGTGTGTATGTGTGTGTATTGTTTCGGTTTATATATAGTCTCATAAACAAGAGAAAAAAGTGCAGAGAAAAGGGTAAATAACAAGCCCTCTTACAACACAGTTAGCAAGTGGTACGTAAGTATAAGCTTCAAAAATAGTTATGCACCATCTGCTGCTCATTTTCTTGCACAAGAGAAGGTAAAGGTTGCAGCAGAACTAAATGAATGAATTTGAATTTTGAAAAACAAATTTCTAAATGTTCTCGAATCCATTGCTTGCAGTTTAACAACCCAATGTTCAATTTTCCTAAGTGTGGATGTGAACCTTGACTGCTATTTATGTCAAGACTCACCAGGGATAGCACAGTAGCCTACTGCTCTCAGTAGATCAGAGCTGGAGTCCACTACCTATCCCCCTTGATGCATATTTCAGGGCAGTGTTACGAGAACCACTCTAGACATCTGTTTTTAGCATTGTTTCCACAAACGTGCTGGATTTTTAAGGACTAATACTTTGGTTTAACTGATAATGATTTGAACTGATCTCAAGAGAGAGGAAGGCATTTGATGATCTTGATATAAAGTTTCTTTTTTAAAAGTTTAAAAGGCACAGCAAACACCAATAATAAAAGCAAGTGGCAACAATAAAACATTTTTGAAGGTGGGTGAATTAGTTAAATGGTAACGTGCAACTTAGCAAGAAGAGGCTTTAAATAAATTTTGAAGGTTGGGCGAATTATAGCTTGTAGCAGAATAGGGAACATTTCACTGTAAAGTAAAAGGAGACACAAAGTGAAGACCAAGGGTTTGCTGTCTCCTTAAGATTGAAGCCACGTAGTGGAGGACAAATTAAATGAACAAGAGAGCAAAACGGACAGTTCAGTAAGGCACATCAGTGTAGAGATTTTTGTACTCAATTGAAAACTTGCTACTTGGCAAGATCCAACAGAATCAAGATAAAGTTTAATTCCAAAAGTTTTTGCAGCTAAGGAAAGGTCTAGGGATGTGCACAATCACTTCAAATCCATTGAATATCAACATTCGAATTTGAATCGGATTTTTGAAAGTCCGAATTTGAACATTCGAACTAATTTTGGATTTTTCAAAATCCGATATGGATTTTTGAATGATTCAAATGAATAGATCCACAAATATTTCACATTTGCCCTTAAAATGTGGGATTAAAATGGGATGCATAAGGAATGAATACGGGATGAAAATGGGGTATGCACAAATCTAGAAATGTTTCTGACATTTGTATCTACAGATTTGAATCAGATTTTCGAATGTACAGATCCGGATAATCTGGATCCAAATCAGATTTTTAAAATTCAAATTGAATTGAATATTCAAATTGAATTGAATTTGAACGCAAAAAATGCATTTGTGCGCACCCCTAGAGAGGTGGAATAGATACGAATAGATATGTATCTGATACAAATAAATTTGTATCCGATACAAATGGATATGTATCTGATATGAATAAATACCTATCTGATACGTTTACAAATGTCCCAACTGTTGATACAAATGTCCAGAAACATTCGTATTCATTTGACTGTTAGCATACGAATACTGTAGCATTCGAGTTTGAATGGTCGGATTTGGCCGAATTTCAAATATTACGAATATTTGTGCACATCCTGAGTACATGGATCCCTAAAACAAGCAAGGCTATGGTGGGATTGCCCACAATACAGGAGACAACCCCACCATAGCAACACAGTAATGGGACTATATTTGCCCTGTCTGCGTGCAGCCCAGGATCGTTTTCTCTTTGCCATAACCTTCTTAAGAGAAAGGAAGAAATTTTTCAGCTGATGGCAGAATCCTTTACTCTCTGTAACAGCAATCTTTTAAAGACTGTGATAAAGTAGGATTGTTTCTCCTAGATGCCAGAGCATTTCTAGGGTGTTTTTCCACTGTCAGAAAGTACCCATTTTTGCACCCATTAAGGACTTATTTGGGTGTGAGCCGGATGACCCCATTTCCACCACGGCACCCATTTGGGACACATTTGTTTCCACCGCTGCTGGGGAAATCCAGATCATATGGGTACATCTCAGCCTTTAATCCAGATTTTCTGTAGACCCCATTAATGGGGTCTGCAATGGGGTTTTCAGCCAAAAGATCCGGATTAAAGGGAGCCTGTTTCCACGAGAAACAGGCAATACAGTCTAGAGGCAGCTAGGGGGAGGTGATGCACCCATGGGGGGGGGGAGCCTCAAAATCCCAGCTTTGAAGTGATTTTGGAGTCATTTCAAAATCATTCTGAAATGACTCTGAAGTCACTCCAAAGAGATTGGCAAACACTTCGGAGAGGCTCCGGAGCTGTCAGTGCGGTCCATTTGCTATTAGCACAGACTGCGCGGACTTCCCTCCAAAATCCCTCTGAAGTGATCGGCAAAGACTTCGGAGTCTCGCTACCCGTCTCTCCGAAGATCAGTGCAGACTTTGGAGTTGCTCTGGAGCGATTTTCGTTTGGCTTGTTGCTGTTCAGTTAAATGATGAAACTGTTAACATGTGAACATGTTGGCATTTCCTGTAGCATTGCAAGGAAATGCAGAAAATAAAATTGATCTCCCCTTTTCACCACTAGAGAAAACAATTGCACATGGTCCTTCTGAAAGCATTTTCCAAAAAAGGAAAGAAACAGTGAGGGAAGCACTTCCCCCGTGTGTAGATTTGCTTTCTCCTGAGGCTTGTCAGGCAGCATCTTTACATACCTTCCAGCATCTTTATTTTATTTTATTTTATATTTATTGGTTGTATACCACTTTTCATTGCATGACCTCAAGGCAATGTATAAGACCAAAAACAAAATAAAAGTAAATCACATTAATCTCCTCTCAAAAAAGGGAATCAGACAGGATTTTAAGTTATCCCTTTAAGAAAAAACAAATTCACTCACACACACACAAAAAAGTGCCTTACAACATCTTAAGATGTTGCTGAGAGACTACTTAATTTTGCCACACTGCAGTCTACATTTGCCTCCAAGAACCTGACTACAGCTTCTTACCACTGATTGACCACTTGGTACATCTCTCAAGTGTGTCTAATCACACCCTAAGATACATTTTTAAGGTGCGCTGCTCTGTTACCCTGTGGCATATAACTTTCAATTTATTACCCTCTTTTTATTGTTTGTTGTTCTCCTTTTTAGAAATGTTCTAATTATTTTAAAAATATCTGGCTTTTTATTTGTTTTTGTTTTGTTTTTTGCTGCATGCCTTGAGACCTTCCAGGGCTCAGTATAAGTTTAATGAACAAGTCAAAAATAAAATAAAATAATTCCTGAAAACCATTTGAGGAGAGAAGAAAGTTTGGAGTTTCTGCTAGTGCCATAATCAAATCACAGTGATTCTTTTTTATTAATCTGTATCCAGCAAGGATGTTAGCGCTTGATGTCTGCCTACACTTAAAGCTTTGAAATCTTGTTAACCAACTGGTGACAGGCATGAAGCTGCCAAATGCACAAAGTGAACTGCAAGGAGCTATCAACAGTGAAGTCGAATTAAATCTCTGCCCATAGATTTCTACTGATCTTCCCAGCCCTTGTGCAAGCGACTTGCCTACCTTACTTCATGCACATCCCATTTGGCACACGTCTTATGTGAGGCGAGGGGGAAATTATACGTTCCCCCCTGCTTCCAGGTACTTTATCTCTCTTCAGCTATTGTTTTAATAAGCTCCTCTCCGTTATGTCATAGAGGCTTCATAAATATCAGAATTACAGTCATTTATTTGCAGTCAAATAGCTGACTAGGTACTTCTCTGTATTTTGTATGACACCTGGGCCATCTTCAGTATGATGAATGATAACAAAAGGAGGGTTTGCCTAGCTGTATGCTGCTGAAAGGCACATCAAAGGATGCCATCCTGAACACACCTGAACCACAGTGCTTTCCACAGTTCCTTTTCTTTTGAGGGAAGGTTTAAAGGAACTGATAGGTTTACTCATTTTACAAAGCATTTGTTAAATATTTCTTGTGATCGCATTTCTATTAACATCAAAAGATTCACATACACATTGGATATTTTATAGATCACATGATTTTTTATTTTTTTTTAAACCAAGAACAGGGAATGTCTCTTTTCTTTCTTTTCCTTCCTTCCTTCCTTCCTTCCTTCCTTCCTTCCTTCCTTCCTTCCTTCCTTCCTTCCTTCCTTCCTTCCTTCCTTCCTTTCTCTGTCTTTCTTTCCCTCTCCCTCCCTCCCTCCCTCTTTCTTTCTTTCTTTCCCTCTCCCTCCCTCCCTCTTTCTTTCTTTCTTTCTTTCTTTCTTTCTTTCTTTCTTTCTTTCTTTCTTTCTTTCTTTCTTTCTTTCTTTCTTTCTCTCCCTCTCTCCCTCCCTCCCTCCCTCCCTTGATGACGCCACACAGCAACTTAAATAGATTATCTTAAAAGCAAGGACACATAGAGAAATTACATAGAGACATATAGTATGCATTTGTAGGTTTAGCACGTGAATATCTTTTAAGAGAAATATATCAGAAAAAACAGCATTGACATTTCAGTTGAACTATAGCTGGTTAGAAAAGTGGCTCTTTAGACTCAATAAATCCCACCCTTTCTGTATCCTAATTTGTCCCTGCTGTTTGCCCAGGAATCATCATCATCATCATCATCATCATAAATGGAGATATAACAAAAAGTACACGTGAACATGTAAACCATGAGTCTTTGTATGTCCTGGCACAGATACAGAAAATTTGGCAGAATCATGTCATGTCTGCTGTGTGGAAGCAATCTTAGTGAGCCAGTTTGCCTAGTGGTTAGGGAGCTGGATGCTTATGTGGGAATACTGGGTTTGATTCTGCCCTACCCCATGAAGCCAGCTGGGTGACCTTGGGTTAGTCCCAGCTCTCTTCTGAGCTCTCACAGCCCCACCTACCTCACAGGCTGTTCTGTTGTGGGAAGAAGAATAGAAAACTTTGTCAGCCACTTTGAGTACCTTTAAAAGTGTGAAAAAAACTGGTGTAGAAAAGCCAACTCTCTTCTTCTTCTTCTTCTTCTTCTTCTTCTTCTTCTTCTTCTTCTTCTTCTTCTTCTTCTTCTTCTTCTTCTTCATGAAAATTCATGAATGTTCTTCAGCTGGGAAGAGTACTGGCCTCTGCTGCTCACTTGTATAAATAAGGTGCTTTCATTTGTTTCGTAAGAGCCAACATGATTTAATAGGGAACAAAACTCAAATTATTATTCAATCTTGAATGCTTTTGTTTCAGTTTTGTCCTTTCCTTCTTACAAGAATTTCTGTAGTTTAGAGGTCAGTATCTGCTTCAAATGCAAAAACCCACAGCTTAAACCTGCCAGAAGAAGGGAACAGATAACCTAGGTTTTCCCTGTGAAAAAGGGGATAGAGTTCCTATAACACTCTCGTATACTCATATCAAATTAATATCACAAATGGAATATCCAAGAAATGGCTGCTTAGAAATATGACAGTTATTCATGCCGTAACAATAACTAATACAATATTGTGGTTCCTGTACCACTAATTTGCACTACTGCTTATCTAAGAAGTAAGGCTGTGTTCACACTTAAGGTTTAATCCAGCTTCAGTCCACTTTCAGAATGAGAAAATACATCAGCAAAGTGACAAGCTAGATTTTTTTTCAGTGTTAAATAACTCAGAAAAATCACCTTTGGGATAGATAATGTGGAAAGAAAATTACTGGTCACTTTGCTGATGTGTTCTCTCAATCTGAAAGGTATGAGCAGACTGAGTACCAAACAGAGCGTGAAATGATTTTACTTTTACAGTTACAATATTTTGAAAATTTGTAAATCTACTGTTTAAAGTATTTATATTTTAATTTTGTTAGGTTTACTTTGTGATTATATAACTATTCTTCAGTTCTGTTGGATATAATTACTGTAATAGTGCATATTAGTCAAATAAATAAATACAAAGTTTGTAGTGTGAGCAATACCTACTTAAAATGCTCTTTTGTATGCAAGGTCTGTTTCAAGATGGCAGACATATTTCCTCATCCTATTTTATCCCCCTATAGCCCTGTGAGTTGACTGTCCCGAAGTTCTAAGCTGTGTGGACATTTAAATCTCAATCTTTCTAGTTTCCTTTTTACAAATGTCATTATAACATGATTTAGCCACACTGCCTCTTGAGAGTGGTCTGAGAGAACTGGTTAATCCTCTTTTCTTTATCTGTAAAATGTAGATAAACATGGTCTATCACCAGAAACTGTTTGTTCAAAGAGTAGCAGTATTGTCAGTGTTTGCTACACTGTCAACATTACATACACTGTTTTGAAATAATAACAAATGATAAATGTATTCAGACAAGCTTGTGTCTATTTTTAAACGATTAAACTGCTGAGATGGAATTCTGTGCTCAGCTTTTACCCGAAGTTTCCTATCAAGTGTCAGGAAGAATCTAGCCATCAACTTCCATATCTGATTTACATTGGGAAAGAATAATACGTCTTCCTTAACTACAAATTGTGAAAGGTGTCTAATGTGTAGGCTTTCCCAGTCAAGTTTTCCTTTGGTTTCTCTGCTCTGCACCCATTGGATCAGTTCTGCATTTGGCTGCAGAACTTCAGCATCATTGGGTACATGTACAGGGGAACAGAAGCTGTTGACTGAAGTAGTAAGATAGACTTTGAATAGTACTACCTTTCGGCCATTTTGTGTTACACTCAAGCCTAAACTTTAATGCCAGTCCTGATGTGTGAAGTTGTTTGAAAGAGGAAACGCACAATTAGAACACTGACATTTCCTTGAGGTTGTATAAACAAACCATTTAGCTGCAAGGTGAATCCAATCGAGGAATAATGATTATTTTCCCAGTAAAGAGGTGCAATTAAAAGAAAAAGGGAATAACCACTGTGGGAAGAAGACAAGAAGATAACATTAATATTGCTATTCTTTTGTTATTGCAACTGGAATTTCCCTCTGACAAGTTTCACGCTGACCCTATTTACTTTTATTCGTTTTATTTTATTTTATTATTTGGCTTGAAAACCACTTCACCTTAGAATATATTGAAGCAACTTACAGAACAACAGATAAAATAACTGAAACATTAAAGCATGGGTTATAAACATTGGTTGATGTGAAGGCCTAAATGAATGAAAACATCTTGAATAGGCAACTAAGGACTGTAAAAGTCAATATTTGTTTGTTTTCAAGATCGGGGTGCTTTATTGTTCTTGCCACAGAAGGAAATAGCACTTCATGCTCCCCATCCTCTGAAAAACTCAGCACTTTTCACACGAGGGGTTTTGGAGCATGTGGAGGTCATGCAGGATTGGAGCAATATCTCCTCTGGGCTGGGGGTTCAGTTCAGAACCACCTCATCCCATCCCAGAGCGCCCTCCACGCATTCTAGTTTCAGAGCACAAAGAAGTGCTCTGAAACCGTCCCGGCACGTTTGGCGTGTCCCAACGTGTTCCCATCTGTAGCAGAGGGAAAGCGTCCGCACGCTTTCCCTCCATGATAGCTGGACCCCACCCCCGGCCTCCCCTCATTGGCTCCTGTGGAGCCAGGGGTGGAGAGCCCTTCACCTCCCTTCCCTGGGTTTGCATGCATTGCAAGGGCCCAGATCAGGCCCCTGCAGGTAGCGAGAACCCACCCACCCCAGGGCCATGCCTGTGCAACCGCTCCTTACCTGGTGGTCACTGAGTCGCTATTGTCACAATTGAGCTGCCCATGCTTTGCGCCAGCATGCCGGACAATCCCTGATTGGTCAGGGACCCATCTGGTTTCAAGTGGCCATCTGTGCAGGTGTGGGTCCCTGGCCAATCAGGGAATGTGCAGTGTGCAGGTGCAAAATGCGGCCAGCCTCCTCACCTTGTTACTGCCCAGTGCTGAACAGGTAAGCCCCATTCACATGAGTGTGCCCTTGGGGTGGGGTGTGGGTCTCCCTGCCCCTAGAAGTACAATCTGGACCCCAGGAGCAAGTGGGAGCACAGGGAAGGCACCCAACAGGTCTCCCCGCCCCTCCCTCCAAGGGATCCAATGGGGGGAGGCCGGGGAAGGAGTGTCCCGGCCTTTCCAGGCTAGGACAGGTGGGAACACTTTTTCCATTCACATGGAGGGAGGCAAGGAATGTGTGTAGACACATTCCTGCCTCCCTCCATGTGAATGGATAAAGCGTTCCTGTGCGTCTTAGCCTTCTTCGCTACAACCATTCTGGCTGTAGTGTGAAGAGGCCTCTCATCTCCTTTTCCATCTCTGTTAGAGAACACTGAGGCATTCACTGCCCAAGTATTTGTATACAACCTCTGAAAGATTGTGCTTTCTGGGTTCTGACCAACAGTTGCTGCTGGACAAAACCTTCCAAATCAGGGGACATGTTTGTCTAACGATCCATTTAAGGTGTCAGCGGCATAAGAAGATGCAGCCCCTTAGATAGCCTCCCAATCATATCCAGGGCAAAGGTGCTTGAAAGAGCTGTGGTCCACCGAGAGACATCTTGGGCTCAGCGATTTCCCAGTGATGTCTTCCTAGATCAATCCAGGATTTAGGGGTGTAGCACATCTGTCCCATGGGCATGAATTGGCAATAAAGATTTCCATTAACTAGGGAAAGAGGTACACTGCTCTGAGCTACTGTGCGCCACAACTATGGACTACATTCCTGGGTAAGATCCATGGCACTAAAGAGGGTCCTCACTCACAAGTCCCCCAACCTGATTATTTCTGAGCATGAGTGTAAACACACAGATAATGCTTCTCTACTTCATCAGTTCTGTTCCTGACCAAATGTGATAATACAATGCTCATTCTTTCGAAGTACAATAAGTCCCCTCCGACCGGAGGACAAGAGACCAATCATTAACAGTTTCAAGGAGGAATTTTGAATGGGGAGGTATGGAGGGAACGCAAGATGCTTACATTTGAATCGTAGTTCTTAAAGGCTGGCTTGGAATGAGCATGCATATGACCATATGATTTATTTTAAATAAATAAAATATGTTACTGTAAATGTAATATGCCAACACAGGACAAGTCTATCAATGGCTACTAGTTTAATGCTTATATACTGGCCTCAACACATGAAGAGAAGTTGGGAGCATGTAGCAAGAGAATTATCGCACTGACAACTTCCCAAAAGCATTCTTCAGAAAGCATTTGGGTGCTTCATCTTTGTTTTTGGTGTGATGCCCACTTGAGGTAGCTGGATGCAAGGGCGCAAGAACATACACCCAGAGCGGGTACCCTAGGTGCAACCTCATCAGAGACTCAATGGCACTTCATGGAGTGATTTTCCACATCTTCTGCCTTGGATGTTAAGCCATGACCATAGTCTCCAGTGCAACATAAGACTTCTTATATTTGTATAATTACGCTTGCCTATTAAATGTCATCTTTTTGCACCACAGATGAGCTTTTACATGGTTGGTAATGTAACTTCCTTTTTAATGCAACTTCTAATCCCTTCTTTTCCATAAAAAGAAGAGTTGGCTTTTCTACCCCACTCTTCTCACCCATTTAAGGGGACTCAAAGTCACTGTGAGGTGGGCGGGCTGTGAGAGCTCCGAAGAGAGCTGTGACTTGCCCAAGGTCACCCAAACTGGCTTCATGGGGGAATGTGGAGTCAAACCCAGTATTCCCAGATAAAAGTCCAGCTCCCTAACCACTAGGAAGCATGATTTTTTTTCTCTACACTTTGTTTTGTAACTAGAGATGTGCCTGAAATTCAAAAATGAAACTTCAGTTCAAATGTAACCCAGTTCAGACTGGTTCAGTTCAAGCTTCAGATCAGTTTGACCTGGTTCTGCACATAAAAATGCAATTAAAAGGGCAAAATACTAATGAACTCAAACCAGTACAACTGAAAACCCTCGGTTTAATCCTAATTCAAACCAACCTCCCCATCCTGGGGGTGGTTTTGGTCAAATTCTAGCCAGTTCAAATTCAAATCAGTTCACATTGTAACTGGTTTGGCTCTTCTCTTTTTATCAACTTCTCTATTTCTTGTACAAGAAATTAACATATTGCTAATTTTGCCCAGTAAGGTGATTACACATGGTGTTTAAGGCATGAACTGAAGATCTGCAAAGAGACATCTCCCCACTATTATTTACTGCTGTCGGTCTATTCCTTATTTTAATAAATAAATAAATCCACGAACTAGAATTTAAGAACTAAAAATGTGCCATGGACTATTTTTGAAAATATATCTCTTTTGCTGAAGGCTTGTTTGTGGCCCAAGGTAGGATGTGAAGTGAAAATAATATGATATTTCATGTTAAATTCCAGATGGATGTTGCTACTATGTCTTGTATGCTAGATTCCAAAGATTTTCTGTCAGAAAAACCCAAGAGATGTTCATTAATCTTAAATTGAGTCTTCAAGCTTTTCAGAATTTGGAAGGAAATTTCAAAAGAGTGGCAGAAAGGAAAAAGTAAGAAACTGAAACATATTTTCAGCAGGAGACCTAAATGGTCTGAACTAAAAAAATTGATAACCTAAAAAAGAAGAAAGTATTGTTCTTCCTATGTTTTTCCTCTTGTAAAACTGACCTATCTTTTCTTCATGTGCTACAAACAGTAGTTAACACCAAGTCAATGAGGTATTATATACATATTTTATTATTGCACCAGCTGGTAATTTATGATATCTTTCTGAAACTTTTGATAGTGCAAGCTCTGGATTCAAATTTTGAACCATTAATACTTAGGGGCTCACTGTTTACAAAGTTTCAAAAGAATCTGCAGTTTCTGAGGATTAAATATCCCGAAGCATGGATTATCTATATTTGAATCAAAAGAGGTCTTGCTGCTGGATTTAGAAATAATCCTCACTATTTAGCAATGGGAATTCAAGCAGATTTTTTGGGAGGAGGGAACCGTGCTTTAGGGGTGTTCTCCTCAGTTTCCCCTGACCCAATGATAAGTTGTGATTTCTTCCCCTTTCCCCTGGGCTCTCACCATTACATGCTAAAGATGGGGCTTGGGATGAGTGAGCAGAGCCTCCTGTAGCTTACAATGTAAGGAGAGATTAGACCATTACAATATAATGAGATCTCAGACCATATCACGAGTGGGTCAAAAGTGTCTGATTTTACTTAAAGAGACAGTGATCTCTTTTTTAACATTTGTATGAATGCTTCAGAACATTAGTGAAACAGGGAGGTGGGAAAGCAGCTACACCAGTCACATCTGCAATGGATCCAGAGTGCATTCAACATGGTTTGAGAATGGCTGTGATATGGGATACATATTGGATATGTATCAGATGTGTATGTGTTCGTATCGGATATTTGTATGGATTCATACAGATACATTCATATTGAACAGAATCTTACCACATTTGAAGGCATCTATTTGAATGAATACGGATTTTCTTACAATCCCAAAAGGGCACTGCACAGAGCACTGCAAAGAGAGGCACAAACAGAAGGGAATCTCCAGGGTCAAGTCTTTGTTCGTAGGGATATGCACAATTTGTTTGTTTGTTTGTTTGATCACTTCACATTGAAGTGAATGTGAAAGAAATTTGCATTTCTGCAAACAGAGCCACTTTGAATATGATAGGATTCAAATCCACTGCAAATAGATGATCTTCATATCTGCTTCGAATCCCTGCTGCCAGTTGCATCTCCAAATCCTCTCTGATTCTGTTCCGAATCTGCTTTCAATTTGCTTTATCTCACTAGGCAGGCAGGCAGGGAAGGCAAAACAAGGCAAGGCAGGGATGGATGGATGGATGGAGAGAGGGAAGGAGGAGTCTTTTCCTACCTAATCTAATGCTAAAGGTCAGCCAGGGAGGGAATCCCACCAGTCACAATGTGGAGAGGGCTTTGACAGTGATGGTAATATAGTAAGGGGGACTGAAGCAGTGGAACAGCAGATGGGCTTTCCAAAGCAGCAGCGGAGAAGGGTTGTGCGCAAAAGCAGTACCTTAGAGCTGCTTTGTATCAGGTCTGTCTTTCTATAGTCAAAGGCAGGCACACAGCAGGCACAAGTGAAGCCCAGCAAAGTTAGGCAACTTTGGCTGAAAGAACTGTGGTGAGCCAAAATGGAAGTGATGAATCCTGTTCTCTAGGGAGTAGAGGACTTTATCTGACTATCATTCAGATGCCATTTTTATCCCCTGTTAATTCTAGTGGGCAGAGAGACTCCTGCTGTCATCCAGTCCAGTGGGAGAATGAAGGGAGGCAATGTGATTTCGGAGTGGGAAGGGTTGCAGAGGGGATGGAGAGAAAGGGTGGTTGTGACTAAGAGTAAACCCTTGGTGGTATGACATCTGAATTTATGACCTGGCATTCTGCATAATAATCTGACTTTGGCATTATAATAGCACATCTCTGGTGATTTAGAGTAAACAGAGGCCTTAGATAAGTTGATCTTTTTTGCTTTGCACATGCAAATGAATGAGGTCTTTTGTCAGTCCTCTTCCTGTCTGTTTTGCAATTTGTTGGTGAGACTGAGAGATCTATAGCATTCATATATATTTTTATATATTCTTATTTTTTAGCAGACCTGGCACAGAATTATGAAGCATAACAACTTTGAGCTCCAGTCTTGTGCCAATTGAAAGATACTGTCGTGTCTCAAGCGGGTGAGGGCAGAGAGGTAAACACAAGGGCCCACTTACGGCAGTCCGTTGGGGGCTCAAGAGTAGTCAGCGTCAGGTCAGTCCAAAGTCAGGGTTCCAGAAATTTGGCAAAAGTTTGTGCACATCCCTAGTGTCTGGATATCTTTGCCTGAGCTTGACATAACTTCAGAGCAAAGGATTCTGGGAGCACATATCACTGCAAAGGGCAAACAAGCCCTCAACAATGACGGTGAATGCGCATGAAGGCTGATGTTGGTTGAGAAGCTACTATGATGGAGGCGGTTGCCCCAGCTACTTGTTGCGTATAATTGGTAACACGTATAAGTGGCCTAATCAGAAGTGAGTTTTACTATGCTCCATGCTGCTTATTTCCCAGAAGATGAGCTCAGATCACCCTGTTAGGTAGTATCCAGATTAGTGGATTAAATCCCCAGTTATAACAAAATACACAGCTTACCTGCCACGAAGCCATGATGCTCCATCCAGATTTAAGCACTCTCCCGGCAGCTTTCTCAGAGAAATCTGCAATAACTTCCGTGGAGTGCGCGGTGAGGCATGTGTCATGTGAGATGGTGCAGTCAATGGGAGCTGAGGTGCAGGATCTGCTTTCATTGGCCGTTCCATGCCATCCCGCTAGGATGGCAGGAAACTTCGAATTTACATGAAACTGCAGAGCGAGTGTTGATCGTTCTGCAGTAGGTAACTTTGGAGTGGTGGCAGCATAATGTGCCACCGCTACGCATTATTAGGCATCAAGTGTGAGGCCCACACCGTGATTGTGCATCGGAATGCACAGTATCTGTAAATCTGGACACACCCTTACCTATTTTCTCTTCTTCAAGCTGCTTCCCAGATAGCTCCATGGAACTCAGGGCAATTAAATGCACAAAACAAAGGCTGCATCCCCAAAAGACTTATTTGCCTCTCTAGTCTCCCTCTACTGTCACTCTATTCAAGTGGACTTTAAAAGTGTCCTGCACTTCCGGAATAAGCGTCCGCATGAGGCTCAGAAAAACCTGCATTTTTTTCTCCCTCATTTAAAAAAGCTCATTAAAAACCCTGGCATGGGGGCGCTCAGAGGCAAAAGAAGAGTTTTAGCGCACTTTAAATTGCTTGGGGATGCACCCAAAGCGTCTTCTATCAAAACCAATTTGTTTTATTTTAATTTGGTTCATCACATTTATTTGGCTACCTTAGGACTACTGGTAAAGGGCAGTATGGAAATGTTTAAGAAATGTAAGGGGGGAAAGTTCCTGCAGTTCTTCAAATGTAACAGATGTCTTGGCTAAAACCAGCAGAAGGGAATTGGGGGGAAGGGGCTTAGCTTACCGCCTATGGATGGAGCAGAATCATAACTTGTTTATGCATGTGATGGTCCTAGAATGTTATTTGACAGTTACCAACCATCTTTCCTTGCTACAGAGAAACAGAGCATCTGGGCTTTCAGTTTGAGTTCACGACCTCTTTCACTGCAGAAAAATACTAACAGCTAAACATTCAACATGAGTTGGTGTACACTAGTACTGCTAAAGTAGTATACTGCATGTATAGAAAAAGCAAGGAATGAACAGCCACACGTATGCACCAGCACAAATACATGCACGCACAAACACAAATGCAACCTCTCTCTCACACACGCACACACATACCCATTTTAAATAATCCTATGAATACTTACTCAGAATTAAATTCTTCTATGTGTAACAAGCTTGTCCCACAAGCCAAGATTAGATCTGCAGATTTAAGGACTTTACAGACATGGAAACAAATAATAATTTAAAAAAACAGTGGCATCCTGGCAGGACTTGCTGACAGGACGAATGCATCACACCCAAAAGCTGGATTAATGATGGTGAAGGATATTCTGCACTATCTTAAAAGAGGTTACATCTTGCTTGATGATCTGAAGTATGGTGCATGTTGTTTTCAGCAGTACAAAATTGGACTGTACACCTGGGAACTCACTGTGTGTGTGATGGAAGGAAAAAGAATAGGCACAGCAAATTTCTGAACATCTGATGAGACACTGCCAAAGAACTCCAGCAGTTAGTCTACTGTGGGAGGAATGCCAGCCCACCCAAAAGAACTGATGTTTTCCTTGTGCTGTTGGAAGGGACTCTTATTCCTTACATAGTTAGACAGAAGTACGAGTAGATTCGAATATCAAAAAATCCAATTCAAATCCGCAACATTCAAATCCGTACATTCAAACGTTAGATTCATACTTAAAGAATGTCTTGGGAGGCAAGTCTGAATGTGTGTGAGGCCTCCTAAATAACCCACCGGATCAGCCCTTTCACCCAAAATCAAATCATAGATGAGAGATGGCTTGCTTTGAATTAATCCAACAGTTAACCACAGCACCAGCAAGCCAGTAGAGAGGTTGACAGGCATCAACATATTCTGAAGGTTTGGAGGCAGATCAGAAGTAATAATAGTGTCAGTGTACCTAACACTCTTTCTTTGGGCTCTTTTTGGTGAGCCAGTTTGGTCCAGTGGTTAGGGAGCTGGACTCTTATCTGGGAATACCGGGTTCGATTCTGCCCTCCCCCACAAAGCCAGCTGGGTGACCTTGGGCTAGTTACAGCTCGCTTCTGAGCTCTCACAGCCCCACCTACCTCACAGGGTGTTCTGTTGTGTGGAGAAGAATAGAAAAGCTTTGTCAGCCACTTTGAGTCCCCTTAAATAGGTGAGAAAAGTGGGGTAGAAAAGCCAACTCTTCATCTTCTTCTTCTCTGGCCCTCATTGCCATATCTCCCCATGTCCATTAACACTGAGATGGGACCCTCACACCTTCCCTCTCTTCTTTCACCCAGGCACATAGCTCCCTTTGCTTAACAGGTCCCCTCTAGCAGAATGGTTTCAGTTCTACTCATTCAGATGGTCAATTGCCCAAGAATGGATCAACAGCAGGACCTCCTGGTTGTTACCCAGGAGGTAGATGTAAACTTGGGCCACCAACACTGTGAGTTGCAGTAGGTCTTCTTCAGAAGTAGAGGGGAATATTTCTTGGGCTAACCCAAACATTTTTGGAGGAACTCATGATAAGCTCTCTTCTGGGGTGCATCAGGTACCTTCGCTGTATGGATTTAGTCATCTAGTGAGGATCATCCCTTTACCTTGACTTTTAGCCAAAGAAACAGTCTTCTTTTAGGTACTATTATTGTTCTTTTACTCAGTCTTTTTAATTATTACATTGGTTTTGTTGTGAGTACCCTGAGAATCTTGTGCTGTCTTATATTGTATTTGCATTTGTGGAATTACTTATGTTCACTTTCGTAGTTGCTTTGAGCTTTGGTTGGGGTGGCAGAGTATAAAAGAAAGAAATCAAATAGAAAGGAAAGGAAGCCATTTGATAGACTCCTAAAAATACATATTTTGGGCCAAGATGGGAATACAGTGCCTTTCTAGTAATGTGGTTGCACAATGCATTGGAAGGAGCCATGGAACCAGAGAACTCCATTCATGTTGACTTGTCTCTTGAAATGATTTCTGTTAAAGCCTTTTCAAAAGATTATTCATTTGTTAATGTGTATGACAATTTAGGAATTGCTTTTACAGTATATATCATACAGAAGGCAGATATTCTTAAATTCTACCGTGGAAAAATCTGAATTCCAGTGAAACAAAATGTGTCTTTACTCCAGGTGGCTTTCATAATAAGATACAAAGAAACCATGGTTGTGCTTACTATTTCAGGACGAGACTGTGAAGACAAGTGTGTGATGCTTCCTGGAATATTTTGGCATTTTGAAGACCAAGGTTTATTAACAGGGGCAAGAAGTGTATAGAAGCTCACTTGATTGTGATGTCCAAGTGGCATAGAAAAATGCCTTGCTGTAAGCAGTGTGCTTCTTTGTGGGCCTCGTAGAAAGACAAGGGAAACAAGCAGAACTCATGGTGGACCAGGGGGTTGATGTTCCTGCCGAAGCCTTGCAGAGAAAAGAATCGAGGGCTGTCTTTGCTACCTGAGCAATCAGGTCAACCAAGCTTCCTCTAATGAAGATCCCTCCATTACAATAGGATGCAGGCTAGCACCGTAGATCACTTTCATGGCCTCTGAAGAAGCTGAGCAGTTATCAGTAACATTCAAAAATCCACTGGAAAGTCATTCATTTCACTTTATGGTCCTAATTAGCCATTTGTATAGTTCTATAATTAAATATGTTCCTTTCTCATCAAGTTTTTCACTTTAGTAATGATACCACTGTGCCACAAACAGGTCTCATGCTGTTTGGTTTGGGACTTATTCATAGCATTTAATTGGTCACCCAGTGCTTAGCCAATAACCCTTTCAATGGGAAGCAACACTCTGAATGTTGTTAATGGGCTGGAGGCACAGTGTTTGCCTCCCGGTACCCAGCAGTACAGGGAATAAAGCAATTTCCTCCACTGCGTTGTGTGCCCAATAGCTAATCCTCTCCACTCCTGAAATGCACACTATTTGGTTATAAGTATTTGTGCTGGCTTACTTACCGCTGGGTTGTTAATAGGCAGCGATTCTTCAATGCTCCTTCAGCGGAGTTACAGTCTGCTTGCTGACTGCTAATTAAAACAAGTTTGCACTCTAAGACGAGCATTAGAAGGTAGCAAGGTCATGTTATTTAATGCATCAGGTCCTGTACTTAAGTGTGTTTATGATGCCCTGAACATTTGCATATTTTGCAAACTCCAGTGGGCAGCAGTACTGATCGTGCCAGAATGAAACCAGCTAATCTGCTCTTCTTTAAAATGATAATGAACAATGATGAGGATGCTATAGTATCAAATCTCGCCTCTCCCTTCTCTTTATCCAGAAACTTACAGTTGCCATTTGAATCAAACCGAATACCCCAAAATCCGATTCAAATCTTTTAAATTTCATTTAACAAGATTCAGTTTGTATTTACCAAATTCAGATCTATCCGTTTGGATTTTTTATTTGAATCTGTACATATGAATGTCAACCACATTCATATCTGCACTTATGCATCTTTCCCACATCCATACACATCCGTACACATCCATACATGTCCATATGCACCCCATAGTTATCTCATATGCAACCCCTTTTCGTCCCATACAGATCCGTACAAATGTGTACAGATATGGGAAAGTAGCGGATCTCCAAGTACGCATCATGTATAAACCCATGCACATATGAATGTTTGGATAATTTGAACCAACAGATCCAAAGTTCAAAATTCAATTCAAATGTTTACATTCAAATTTTGGGACAAAATTCGGCACATTCAATTGGATTTCAAATGCCTATGAATATTTGTGCACATTCCTATGTGAGTGTGACCCCCCCACCTTGTCAGTAGAAATATGTATGTTGGACTGTGGTTACACCTTCACTTTAAACCTTCTTCAGTCAATTTTCTAATTGCAATGCTAATACCTTTTCCACATCTATCTGTTTAATTTATGGCCTTTCCACTCTCCATTTGTACTTTCCAGGTCAGAAAAGCCACAAATACAATGTATAAAAATGAAAAGGGGTAAAAGTTGTGATCAGAAGGTCTAAAGTGAAGGTGTAACCATGGCCCTAGAGTCTCTGCCTTTAAAGGCTTCGGTATGCATTGTCTATATTGTTTTTGATTTAGGCCACCTTACTCTTTTTTTTTTTTGCCTTATTGTTCTCGCTGAAAATATACTTATTAATGGAAATAATTTCCCTATACATATTCTGAAAGTGCAATTCAAACATAATACTTACTGGATTTCCAGTGGTGGTGGCAAGATGGCAAGATGGTAAAACAATAGGTACAAGAATAATTTGATAGTGAAGCAAAAGGAAAACAAATTAAGATCTATTGTTGTGGATGGATTTATTCACATATAAAGGGCATGGATTTCAATAGCCCATGTAGAGGATTATGGATTAAATTTTGTTCTGTCTCTTATCCCCTCCCCCTTTTGTGGCTGCTTCCTTTTCTTTTTCTGATGTTTTCTTTCTAAGTATTTATATTTCAACCAATTACTATAATGTGAAAATACTTTGAGCAGCATGTTATACAACTGCCATCTAGCATTTCTGATTTCTTGAGCTATTCTTCAATCAAACAGGAGAAAATATCACTTGATTTGCTTTGTGTGTTTTTTTCTACTTCATTGTACTGAAATTTAAAGATGGGAGAAAGCATTCAGTGAGTCTCAGTTGTTTGGATGCTTTTTTTCCATTTTAAAATTAATCCAAGGAGAAATCTTGGCCTGCCTGGAGAAATATTTGCACTTGATTGTCTGCTCCATAGAAAAGAGGTGTTGAATGTGCCACCATCTAGATATTGTTGGATAGAAAATTCCATCACGATGTGGTACCCAGAGGTGGTTGGAGCTGATGGCTAAGAGCATCAGACACTCCATAGGATCTGGCTCATGGTTAAAGTCTTTAACTAAATATCTCATGCAAAGTATTTAACTAAATATCTCAGAATAGGCACTTGACATCCACATTGTTAGTGCTGTCTGCACCATCATGAGGATGGCAAGTCCCTCATCTGAGCTTTAAACCAGAATACATTCCACTGCAGAAAGGGTCAAAATCTCAATCCAAGGCAGACAGACTTCCACTCCTGTGCACAGACCTTCACCTCAGAAAAATGTGGATGGAAATGTAAAGCCTTCTTGATAAAAAGTCAATATATTTGAAAGGGATACCTCATCTTTGCTCTAGAGAGTATTCTCAAAGCAGCATCCCTGCTTTTGCCTTCCAAGCTGCCTCTTTCCCCATCCTTAAGGAGTTGTCAGCAAGTCTGTGTTAAGCATTATGAAAAATTCAAAGGAGGAAAAACATGTCTGCTAGCATGGATCAAATTGCTTGACCCATCGTAATTCACCTATACTTCTGGGCTTCCCAAATATGTTGATGTTATTATTTTGAAGAGGCTGGGAAAATTTCAGCAGCGGGACATTGGTGTCAGGCAGGTGGCTTCCTGAATTAGCCAAGGTCACAGGGGTAATTTGTGTTTCTTTCTCCTTCAATCAGGGGCAAAAAAAGAGATAAGCTGGGTCTTGCCTTGAAGCACTGCATTCTGGTGGCATATCTATTCAGGTGTAGTGCAAACAGCTGCATAACGTTTTATCAAAAAGTGTTATGTCACTGCATAGCAGCAAACTCTTTAGATAACTCTCATGGTAGTATATTTCTCCATCAGTATGGGTTTCTTTTGAGAGTGTATGTTTATTAGGGGTGTGCATGAATGCAATTTTCGGAAATTGATACAATTCAAATTGAATATCCAAAGATTCAAATCGATTTGGATGTTTAAAATTCGAATGTATTCACATTCAATTAGAATCAAATACATTTGAATCTATTTGTATGAATTTTCACTTCGTATTTGAAGCTACGAATGTCGACAACATGTGAATGTGTTCATACGTATCCATATGCATATGTACGCATCCGTACATATCTCTACAAGTGCGTATGAATACGAATAAAATACTGTCTGAATAATTCGTACAAATGTTTCAAAAGATGCAAAAATTCATTCAAATGTTAAATTCAAATGTATAGACATTCAGTTAAAACTCAATTCAATTGAATTTTTTAATGTTTTGAATATACATACACATCCCTAATGTTTCTATTTCTAATTTCTAATGTCTAATATTTCTAATGTCTAATATTTCTAATGTGCGAATTTTGATTCTTGTTTGCAAATTCAACAGAATATTTTATATTCTCAGATATTTGCATCAACATGGAATATTCAGGTTTTTGCATAGCCAAAACCTGGATCAAAACCTACCAGTCTCCCAGATAGAAATTGAGCAATTCGAACATCCATTTTTTGCTTTGTTTTTGGTCATGAAAAGGGCTTCTTTCAATGAAAAAAGGTATTTGTTCTTTGTGAAAAAGTACAAAATATAATGCAACCCACCAGTTACAGAAGAACTTCAGAATATAAAAGAAGCCCTGCTGGATCAGGCCATAGCCCATCTAGTCCAGCATCCTGCCACACACAGTGGCCCACCAAATGCCCATAGACAAGGACTAACCTTTTCCTGCTCTTGAATCCCAGGAAGTGGCCTTAGAAGCATCCTGCTTCCCCCCCCCAGCCTGAAAGATGTACCTAGGCATTCATTCTAGTAGCCATTCTAGTAGCAAATAGACCCGATTTATGGATCTGTCATCCATAAATTTGTCTAACCCTTTCTTAAAGACATCTAGGCTGGTAGCCATCTCTTCTGCCAGCAAATTCCATAAACCGATGACCCTCTGGGTGAAGAAATACTTCCCCTTATCGGATGCAATTCTTTAAAAGGAATGTTAAACTTTTTTTTAATTTAAAAGGAACATTAAAGATTTTCATTAAATTATTTGACAGTGAAATGAACAAACCACAGCAAATGAACATGCAATTTTTGTGCATATTACTACTTTGTATGTAAACATATACTGTGTTCCATTTGAACACTTCAAAATTACAGACATATGACACTTTTTAGCACTATGAAAGAATGTGACACTAGCTCATCCATGGAGATAAATGGCAAGAGTCAGAATTAAAGGGCACAGATAACCTGAATGCTACATTTCTGCCGTACAGCTTAGATGCTAGAGGTGAAAAGAAGTATAAAACTTCTCTCAACAAAGGGATTGTGTTCTTTCACTCTTGAAAATCATTTGCATTTTAAATATAACAAAATGCATTTATAAAACTATTGCTGCCCTTTGGCTGAGTGAAGAAATGTGCTGATTGCGGCTTTTATGGAAGGTTACTTTTCACATTTAAATGGTGGGTTCTGAAAAGTTGCTGAATGCTCTTTTTCATGGTATGTACTTGTGTCTAATCTGTGTTTGATACAATAATATCCTTTCCATTGTTAACACTGGATGTGGAAAAGGAATATTAAAGCTTTGATCTTAATAGAAAAACCTGAGTACTTGTTCACCTTTTGGTCTGTTTGCATGAAGCGTGTGGGATTCATACTGTTCTCTCATTTTAGGGAAGGGATTACTTGAAAGAAATCCTTTGCCCAACCTCTGTTTGAAGTCCAAAGAAGCTGAGACTACCTACCATGATCCCCTGGTTGGTCAGTATGGGAAAATGCGAAAGTGTAGAATATGACAATCTGTTACAGATGTGTGCCAAAAATGGGTTTGGATGCATAATGTCAAACAGATAACATTACCCATTTCCACTTACCCAGAAGGGTGCCTCATTGTAGGAGCTATGCTACTGTATCTCCACTTGTGGGAGCACAAGGAAGTTCAAAATAAGTGTGCCACAGCAGTAAAAGCTATGAGTGTGATGGTGCGCTCCAAAATAGTAGCCCCCAGGAGCTCTGGATCATGGACAGGTGCCACCTGTATGCCTCCATCATCCGGATTAAGGATTTACCAGGTCTACAAGAAATCCAGATTAAGGACCTCTGGATCTGGATCTGGTAGGGATGTATTTTTTACTTTCGAATTTGAGTCGATTTGAATATCTGACTCAAATCTGGTTTATCCAGATCTGTATTTTTAAAGATTTGATTCAAATTTGAATATACGAATGTTGGGAACATTCAAACTTGATTTTTGAATCTGTCTGCATCCCATGTTTTTGCGTTTGCATCCCGTTTGCATCCTTCATTATATGCACAAATAGACCCAATTTTTGGGTGCGATATATGATCTATCTTGTTCAGATGAAGGAAGCTAATGGTGGGTGGGGTCACCTTGTTCCACATTAACATGCAGAAGAAGAGGATCTGGACCAAAGTTCTGGATCTATAGGTAAGTGTAGGAAAAGGTCAGAATGTCCTATCTGTTTCTTCCCTTTTTGTTTCAGAACATCTCTTCAAACCCAGACAGTTTTAACAAGCATATATATACTTCATATATACTCCTCTTTACTCTACCTTGGTCGGACCTCATCTAGAATACTGTGTCCAGTTCTGGGCACCCCAATTTAAAGAAGACAATGGCAAACTAGAGCAAGTTCAAAGAAGGGCTACCGAAATGGTTAGTGGTCTAGAAAGCAGGTCCTACAAGGAAAGGTTGTATGAAAGTTTAGTGTACAGAAGAGAAGACTGAGAGGAGAAACGATAGTGGTCTTCAAGTATCTGAAGGGCTGTCACAGTGCAGAGGGATTGTCCCTATTCTCACTTGCACAAGATGGGAGGACTAGAAACAATCATATGAAGCTTCAAACAAGTAAACTGAATTAGATATTAGGAAAATCTGCCTGACAGTGAGGGCAATCAGTCAGTGGAATAAGTTGCCACGTGAGGTAGTAAGCTCTCCTTCACTGGAGGTCTTCAAGCATTGGCTGGACCTACACCTCTCAGGGATGCTTTAGGAAGTACTGTACTGAGCGCAATGGCTTTAATGTTTTCTTTTCTTCTTGCAATAAAAAAAAACCTCTTATGTGTTACTCTGTTACATAGCATTTTCTCAAGTTTTACTCTTGTCCACTTAGTGTAACCACTATAGAGAGAAAGAGAAAAAATGGATCTCGAAATTGTTCAACTTTTACATCAATCTAATTTAATTGTGCCAGTAGATTTGTTTGAAGCTTTCTTTCCATATAGCTTTAAGGATTTCTAGTAGTTCCTCAAATGGACATATTTCTTTAAATGCAATTTGAATTTTGCAACAAAACACTACTTGTTTCATTGCATGGAAACATAGGAGAAATCTATAAAATTGGGAAATAATATGCAAGAACACAGGAAATGATCTAAAATTTGGCAGAAGTCAATAAGTGCCCTAAGATCTGGAGGGGAGGCCCTCCTGGTTGTCCCCCTGTCTTCTGTAGTGAGTTGGGTGGGCACCCAGGAGAAAGCCTTCCCAGTAATGGCCCCCAAGCTATGGAATAGTCTCCCCCTTGAGGTATGTTGGGCTCTTTCTCTGATTAGGTTCAGGAAGGCGGTGAAGATGGACCTCTTTGCTCAGGCTAAATGTCAGCCATGTTTCCCCCACTACTGTTTTAATTGATAATGTTTTGTTTTTAACATGTTCTATTTTAAATGCTGTGATGGTTTTTGTTTGTTTGTTTGTTTGTTTTAATATATATTATTCTGTTTGATATGGTGGATTTTAAAGGGTGTTACCCACCTTGAGACTTTCGGGTATAAGGTGGGATAGAAATACAAATAATAAATAAAAATAAATAAAATAAATAAGAAATTATTCTTCTGACCCTCCTTTAGGTTTTTCAAGAAATCATGTCTTGACCAAAATGTGGGAATGGAGGAGCAGATTTTAGTGTCTGTTTGTGTAATAAAAATTGATTAAGCTGAGAATGTTGGGCTTCTCTACATCATGCTCTGTATAAGTAAAACCAAAATAGATGAAAAGTCCAAAAGCCACTCCAGCAACAACAATATAAACGGCAGGATTTTTTTAAAAAAAGAACATATTGTTTTCATCTTTTTTAAAGTTGCAAGTCAGATGCCTTATTCTTCTCTTTTTTTAATGTAGTCAAAATGGAACCCTCTGACTTATTTATATATTTACTTATTTTGTTGGCTAAGGGAAAGCCAGCTTGATAGGCAGAACCCTTTTAATTACACATACATGCCCACTGGAACCTTGTTATTCAAATTCTCTGCCATGAAGTACACAGCCAGGCCAAACTAATGATGCATCTAATCCAGTATCGTCCTCCTGTCTGTGACAGTAGCTAATGCTGGCTATTTCAGACAAATCCTACAACCCCCACAATTCATCTAATTATGTAGTACCATACAATGGAGATTTTTTTTTCACTGCCTCAGCTGGCAATCAGCTTATGCCCTGAAGCACTGGGTTTGAAAGGAGATAAGATAAAATAAGTTACATTCTCTGCTCCCCGCCCTGCTTTTAACCACTGCTTTGGATTTGCCTTTGTTATTATTAATGGATCTCTCTGCAAGCCGCCCCACCCCCAACTTCTAAAAGTGGAGAGGGGTAATACAGCAAATTTTGGATAGCTTGCTATAGCATTTGAGCCTAGGTGCAAGTAAATCCCTAGGAAAGATTGCACAATCAAACTCATTTCCATGCCAACGACACCATGAAGTAAAACGAAATTCAAGCCCTAATTTAAAAGGTTTCCGTAGAAGCAACTCGGAAAGCCATGCCTCACAGAGATGGAAAGCTGAAAGATAGGACCCTCTGTTGTAATAATTGCCTTATTATTATTATTATTATTATTATTATTATTATTATTATTATTATTATTATTATTATTATTATTATTATTATTATTATTATTATTATTATTATTATTATTATTAATAATAATAATAATAATAATAATAATAATAATAATAATAATAATAATAATAATAATAATAATAATAATAATAATAATAATTTATTTGTATATTTGTTTATTTGCTATATTTTTGTTAGGCGTGTGCACAAATGCAATTTTTGGCATTCCATTCCATTCGAATCAAATATCCGAAACTTCAAATCAATTTGAATGCTTAAAATACAAATGTATTCCATTCTAATACATTCGTATCTACTCATACAAATATTCACTTCGTATTTGAAGATACAAATGTCAACAACATTTGTATGTGTTGGTACACATCTGTACGCATCCGTACACACCTTGTTTTTATCCCGTATGCATCCAGTTTTCATCCTGTATGTATCCGTACAAATGCGTACGGATACAAACAAGATGCATACAGATATGTACGTAATGTGTATGTATCCGTACACAGATGAATGTCCAAATAATTAATACAAATGTTCTGAAAAATTCAAAATTGGTTCGAATGTTAAAAAATGAATGTGTAGACATTCAATTTGAATTCAAATGTCCAAATTTGAATGAATTCAATTGAATTTTGAATGTTGCAAATATTCCTGCACATCCTTAATTTTTGTTGCACAATCAATGTCCCCTGAATACTGAAGGCAGTGTACAAAATTTAGCACATCCATATTCAAACCAATACTAAAATAAAATTAATTAAGGTTATGGTCCCATGAGATCAAGGTATCAGTCTTAGAATGGTCTGGGAACTGCGACTATTTTAGGTCCGGTTGCATCTAGCTTTATGTTGTGGCCATAAAGGATGGAACTGGGACTTCTCTCAGCCCTTGGGAATGGCAGGAAACAGAAGGAGCTGTCCAAAACTGAAGCTGGAACATCTGCCTGGAAGGGGTTCAGCTAAGAGCATGCCACAGGCTGAACCTTATTACCTGTTCCTCCTCCATCTTGAAGGTGTGGTGCCTCCTCTGCCCCATTCTGTACTGTTGTAATCTGTCAGGGCCAGATGAATGTCTTTTGGGAATTGGCCTGCATAACACTAGAATACAATAACACCAGCTGTCTCATCACGGTTTGCTACCCAGCCATAATAATTGCTATTTCTGTGTGAGACAATAAGTAAAGCCATGAGAAACTACCCTGTTTACTTGTAGCTACCAGATTGGCAAAATATGGGCATAAACACTATCCTGCCTTTTCCTGTTTTGTCATGAATCTCACAAGAGTGTAACTGCGTCTATGCATCCATCTTATTATTGTGTGATATGTAGCAATATAGAGTAGCAATATGCCAAGTTATGCCAGAATTTTAATCATGCTGTTAAGTGATTCAGAAGCTGTTTGCTTCCTGTACCTACTTTTAACCTGCTAAGATATGAGAAGCTGTATCCTTGTATTCATATTAGAAATAAGCTGTATACCTGTATTTTATTTCTCATATGCATGCAACCTGTATTTTTCCATTCCTGTAGTTCTTACTTGCACTCACTAAGAATAAAGTACCTTTTGTTTAGAATGCAACCACATCTCTACAATGCCCACTTGGGGTTCCAGTGTTCTGTTCACATTATGCTGTGCAACCTGCCAAGTGCAGCTCTGCTCTCTCATCAGTAAATCTCAACAAGTACTTCTGTGGCCATCACAGTTGCTGCTACTACTAGTTTCCAGGCTTTTAGAAAATCCAGAAGGGTTGCGTCCCCGTGATCAAAATACTCCAAGGTGAACCTGAGTTCACCTTGGAGCATTCTCATGGAAAGCCTCTAATCTGGGCTACAAGCACAAATCTGTGGCAACGCCCCCCCCCCTTTCCAACTGTTCTCGCTCTAAATTAGGAAGGTAAGCACGTATTATCTTGAGTCATGGGGATGCTCCTGGGTTACTGGGGGAGGAGTGTGGCAATCGGAGCATTAATGGGCAGGGTTTTGATGTCCCTGCTGTGTGTGCAACTGCTTGAGGATCTCTTCAAAGAAATTCTGCTGAAGCATGACACACACCCTTGCCTGATTGCCCAATCGGCAAGGCACAGGTGGGTAAAGGGCTTGATTTAGTGCACAAGCGCTTGACAGCTCATGGCTTCCCTGCACTCATCTGACCGGAAGAAGCTTCTATCAGGTGGATGTATGCCCGCTGCCAAGCGGTGGTGCGCTTCTCCACTAAAATGATTGAAATACAGCCATGGCTTCAAGCAATGAGCTGCTTGAAGCTGCAGGGGTTGACTGCAGTTTTCATGGGGACATCATAATTCGAGTTATGATTTGCATTGGGGCTGCCCCAAATCCACCCCAAAGTAAGCGGAGCCCATGGGGATGCAGCCAAGGACAAGTAGGTGCCTTGAATCTTCCTCTTCCACTCACCTGATCTTTTCTTTGTCAGGTCTTTCCCTCTAGTCACACCTACTGGCTTTATGCTGAAGCTGGGCATGGCGGAGGCCGGCTGTCCTTCACTTGGGTCCATTTCTTGCATTTGAAACAGACTCGGTGCTGGAACAATCCAAATAAGATGTAGGTTGGTTTAGGGAAGGACAGTACACAGATCAGGAAAAACAGAACATTTCTGCGTGTTATCCCTTAGTCAGATACTCGGATTGCTTCAGTCAGTCTTAAAGACTGGATGTAATTGCAGAGTACGACCCTAACACAGTGACTTCCACAGCAATTTTTCCAAGTGTCATTTTATCTAAACTATTTTTAGGCTTGGTAAGGAGCTGCCACTGCCCAGGAAACAAAATTAAAATATACCAGACTTTATAATGCCTATTGCTTGGGTTACTGCTGACATTTAGGGCTGGCTTAAAAATCATAGGCTTACGATGCTGTAACAGAATGGAGTCCATGTGCCTCCTCCATAGGCAACTCTTTGCAAACATGCAATCTCACAGAACTGAAGTTTGGTGCCGCATGTTATTATAATAAGGCAGTGTGGTACCAGGATGTGACCGGGCATGAAAGCAGACAGTCCTCACCTCTATGAATGGAATCAGTTTCTGGGAACCATATAATGAATGCTTAGGTGCTCAGGAGTTCAAGTAGCTGTGTCAGAATGGCATCATGCGGAAATGCTAACTAAAAAACTGGCATGTTTCTATTATAGCTATCTATGGACACAAGTGGGCGGTGAAGATCTGAATGGGTGCTTCCGCACATGCCCTTAAACACCCATTAAGGACACATGTGAAAGCATGCATCCGCACAGCGCGGCTCTTTTAGGATGCTTTTAGTACTCAGCGTCTGCACAGAAACACCCATTAAGCACACATGTGGGGAACTGTGTCCGCACAGCGGGACCCATTAGAGACAGATAGGGGCGGCCGCTTCTGCACCTATCTGTCTCTAATGTGTGCTTAATGGGTGTTAAAAAAGGACTACATACAAGGTAGTCTTAATGGGTGTTTCACTGTGAAAATGCATCCGTTCAGGATGCGTCTGCACAGTGAAACCAAGCCTACCCGGGTCCCTCCCCCGGCCCGCCATGATTGGCTCCCTGGAGCCGAGCATGGCGAGTTGGAGGACTCCGCTGTCGTGGTTCGCCCTTGCCCCAGAAGCGGTGGATCGCCACTTCTGGAGCCAGAGGGAGCTTCTCCTTAGCCCTCCTTAGCCCGCCCCCTAGGAGAGAGCCCGAGTGATCCCCTCCTTACCTCTTCAGCATTGCCCCGATTCTGTCTGGGGAATCCCAGGATGCTGCACACCTGCGTCCTGCGCACCTCCTGATTGGTCAGGGCTGCTTCTGGCAGCTCCTGCCATCAGGGGCCTCTCTATGCAGGCGCACCAACTGGCCAGTTGAAAAAACACACAGTGTGTGGCCCTAATGCCTTCAAACCTTCTCTAATCCACCTTTTCTAGCACAGAATGTTCAGGAGAGATGGGAGGGGCAGACAGATGTGTGAACAATCCCACCTCAAAGCCTTCTGTAAGGTGCCTCAGAGATGCTTTTCTTTTGCTGTTTGTGATCACAGCCATACATCTATCCTGAGAGCCTCAATATTGCATTCAAATTTGTGTTTTCTTCCCTTTTTGGCAGGCTGTCTTAGTTGCCTGTGGAGAAAAATCAAGAGAACGTGTTTGGAAAATGTCTATTGGCCTATCATAAACATTTTCAAGGGTTTTTTTGGGGGGGGGCGGGAGTGGGAGATAATTTTGTTTTACTAAACAAGAACAATCCTAACTTTTTGCCTAGCATTTGAAGAGAGAGTTGGTGGTTAGATGAGGGATAGTAATCGTATATAAATATAGACTCAAAATGAACACAGTGATTTGGGAGGTTGCTTGGTGCATCTTTGTCTGGGGCATTAGCTGGCTCTTTCATGATGAGCATTCTCTATTTATTATATTGAGAAGAGGTTTTGTTTTGCAGGTTCTAACACAGAGCCCACAGCAGTGGCCTGGAGGAAGGAGACTTCACTGATAAATGAGCACCAAAAAATGAAGGCCAAATTGCTCTGACAAGTCTGTATTGATAGAGTCCTTTGAATGATGTTGGAAGTGGTGTTGAAGAGAATTACCACTCCCTTACTTAGTGCAGAAAGCTTTAGGCACATCTACTTTTTTTCCAGGCAGATAAAGACAAGGTGAGGGACACAGAACTTGAAAAGTCTGACTACACTAACTGCTTTATATATATAAATTCTAAACTAACGGCTCATTTTTCACAGTCTTTTTTTTTTTTTAAGCACAATACGATCATAACAAAAAGAACAGCACTAAGAGAGCGGGTTGTGTCACATTATACATGTTGATTTGTGCAGCAAAACCATGCATTGTTTGCTCTTCTGAGAAAGCAATATGAAAATGTGCATGTTTCCATAGAGAGGTGTCCTTGTTGAAATGACAGCTGGTTCCTTATGTGCCGGCTTCTCTTTTACGTGGGCTATTCCTTCACCAGATTCTACATTTGTCCAAAGAATGATAAAAAGAAAATGATGCAAATCAGAGGTATAATATATGACAGCCGTGGAAAGTATTATTATAATTGTCAGAAGAACTAAATTGCATCCCATACCCTTCCATAGTTATAGATTTCTTTACAAGCTCCCAGTGCTAAATCTCATGCAAAATGTTAAATCTTAGTGAGATATACTGCATCTTCTACACATATGCACACAAATGTTTTGAGCTGTCAGATAACCCAGCACTGTTAAAAAAAAAATACAAAGATTAACCCCTTACAATACCCCCCAATATTCTCCAGAGACACATTTACAAGGTATTTCATGTGTTATTTTACTAAGAGGTTTAGAATGATAGATCTAAGTTAGGACCTTTCTGCACTTGTCTTTGGCCCAAGTCGGCAAGGGGTTGAGAAGCCTCCCATCTGTACACTGGCTGGAAGCCCTGCCCAAGGAGGAGGAGGAGGAGGAGAACTTTGCCCTCTTTCCAAGGGTGGTGGTCTAGTGGTGGCAACCTAGACCCCTCTGCCCTCTGGGTGACTCTCCAGCATGGCTGGGCATGGACATCTAGGAGGAGGTGAACTTTGTGGAACTGGGCCTTTGGTCAGCTGCCCTGGACTCCTTTGCCTTATCTGACTCAGTTTTTATTATTATTTTGCATCGTGTATTTTCTGTTTTTTGTAAACCATCTTGGGCAAATTTTCTTTTGGAAAGGCGGTATACAAATAAAATGAAAATGAAATGAAAATGAAATGGTGTGGTTTATTGGGAGCCCACAGCCCTTGCTAGCATGGTGCATCTGCAGCATAACCTAGTCTAAGTGGCCAAGTGCCATCTAGACCAGATACTGGTAGATCTGTTTTAACAGGTCTTCCAGTGGTCTAGCATGGAAGGGCACATGTCTCTATGGGTTTAGCAGGGAGACCTATTTGTGCTGCCAAATTGGATCCTATGGGGGCTCTAAGACTAGGAGCTTTAGTTGTTATGGGAAAACCTGAAAGCTGGCTCTGAAGATCACAAAGCCACTGAAGTCAATGCAGGGGCTGTCATAGCACGACTTTCAAGACTGTAGGAGCAATCCAGCAGCTGGAACTGATCGATCACGAGCCAATTTGATCTAGTGGTTAGGGAGCAGGACTCGAATTTGATTCTGCCCTCCCTCATGAAAACAGCTGGGTGACCTTGGGCTAGTCACAGCTCTCTTTTGATCTCCTAAGCCCCACCTACCTCACAGGGTGTCTGTTGTGGGGAGAAGAATAGAAAGCTTTGTCAGCCGCTTTGAGTCCCCTTTAATGAGTCCCTTCTTCTTCTTCTTCTTCTTCTTCTTCTTCTTCTTCTTCTTCTTCTTCTTCTTCTTCTTCTTCTTCTTCTTCTTCTTCTTCTTTTTCTTCTTCTTCTTCAATCCTGAAGGACCAGGTGAATACGGCAAGTGTAGAAATGGCCTACCAAAGTTATCTGCTTTTCACATCTAGACTGACATTTTTCAATTTCCTACATGTTTCATCCTACAGTCAGTTTGATCTTATGAGTTATTTAATACACTTTATAGTTCTGGCCCAAATTACATTTCCAAATCGTTAGTTTTCAGAGACTTTTGTAAGCACCGGTTACGGCCAGTATAGCAACCAGTGGAATACAAGTGAAGTGATAAGGGAGTTCAAATCCAGCTGACTGGACTGTTCTCAGAGTAATCTGGTCGGAGGGTGCAAATCCTCAAGGACACCAAGTCCTCCATATCCTGGGACATGGAAGAAAAATGTCCAGGCTCACAGTGACCTGAGCAGACACATGATCACATCCCCAACCAGGGCAATAGGTCAATTTACCCTCCTGCAGCTTGATTTTTACTTAACTTCCTGCAACAGATCTGGAATGGGAAATACTTGCACTTTTGACCTTTCAGATATTTCCCTGACCACCAAATGAAAAGAAAATGGCTCCATAAATTTCTTGATGATAAAAATTTCATAAACCTCATCTATTTAATCCTGTCTTTGCATCTGACACACGCCTAAGGCAGTTTACAGATAACAGTGAGCAAAATACGATGCACAACCACAATTAAAATACAACACACTTTCAGTGCAAAATGCATAGCAACATGAAGTCTGTTGCCTGGTTGGTGTACTTGGTTTTGAACTATGAAGGACTTTGAAAATGCTCCACTTTCTCCCAGTTGTGTTGACTATCAAAAGCTCAGTAGGGTTTACCCTGCTGAAGACCTGGCAGTACAATCTCTCTTATTAAATTACCCCTCTAGACTTTGTATTCCAGACAGAGCTATTGATAGCATTCTAATTCACGCCCATCCTTGATTTTATTAATCTCTCTTTCTGTACATGGTATCAATGCAGGGAAAGGCTAGATAGACTGCTGGGGGGTGGGGGAGGGGCAGGATAAATGTACATAAATTTGTGCAAAGCCTTGCAATTAGATCCTGTTTGGAAAACTCAGAGGAAAAAAGCAGAAGATAAGGTAACCAGAAAAATAACATAGGAAAACATTTTCCGCTATGTTGTTCCAGGGATGTGCACGAATGCATTTTTTACATTCGAATTTGAGTCGATTTGAATATTCAAATCAATTTGAAATTCAAAAATCTGACCTTTCAATAATCAAATTCAAAATTCTGAATTTTCAAAAATCCAAATCGAATCTGGATTATCCAAATCCGTATTTTTGAAAATCTGATTCTAATCGAATGATGCAAATGTTGGCAACATTTGTATCTGATTTTTGAATTTGCGCGCCCCCCGTTTTTGACCTGTTGTCATCACATTATAAGCGCAAATAAGCTCAATATTGGAAAGTGACATAAGTGGATCTATTCAGTTGAATTATTCAAAAATCAGTATAGGGTTTTCAAAAATGTGAAATTTGCTCTAATTAGGAAATTATGATTTTTGAAAATCCGATTCAAATCCAAATGTCAATATTGTTGAATTCAAATTGGATTTTTGAATTTTCGAATATCTGTGTACATCCCTATGTTGTTCTGTGCAGTGGCTCCTTATAGTGGGTGGATGAAATTATATCTTTATGTTTAATAAGGAAACCTGGGAAATTTTTCCTTGTCCACATTTCTTTTTTAATGTTATTTCTAAGTATTAGCTAAAGCGTTTTTTTAAAAAAAATTCTTCTTTTATAGTTTATTTAACAAAAGCAATTGCTGAGAAATATTTGATGGAATAGACAGAGGAAATCCATGGATAAGTACTTGTAGTGCTTACAGAGGATAGGAAGGCTACTACAGCAGGAAGCCTCTTTTTGATCTGTTGTGGATAAAAGTGCAGCTCAGAGATTTGAAAGTGTAATTGAGGGACCTCTGATGTTCAACAGCCCATATTTGTTGGGCTCTCCCTGCTGCCAGATCATCTGTTGTTGTGGAGAAGTAAAAATGTGTCCACTCCTTCACCAGGAACAGTTTCTGGTTGCAGTGTTTGCACTCTTTTCTTGGTGCAAATGCTGTAAAGGGGTGGTAATCACGCATAGCCTTGTAATCACCACAGAAATGGCTGGGTGCCCAGCTGAATTTGCTGATCTGGATTGGGATGAGCCATGGAGCCATTTTCCACATTCTATTTGAGTTGAATAGAATGTGGAAAAATTCATCTCCGGCCAAATACCCCCCCACACACACACACAGATGTGGGGGTATTTGTATCCGTGCACAGATATTCAATAAAATGAATGGAACGAATAAACCCTCCACCCGACCCCTCCATTCCCATCCTTCCCCACTTACGTGACCTCCTTGCCATCATCGCCTTATCCTTGCCACTACCGTCCCTTCCTCTGGCATTCCGGAGGGCCTGGGGTGCCACCGAAGCAGGTAAGGGGACCCTGGGGAGGCCTGGAGGGGAGGTTTGGGGGGAGGGTGGCTGAGGGAGGGAGGCCCCAGGGCATCCAGTGTCCATAGAGGCTTCAACCAAAGCTTCTACAGGTACTGGATTATTCGATTCATGGACGGATAGGATCCTACGAATAGGGCCCTATTCAATCCATCCATGAATCTCAGAATTCGGACACATTTGTGTGAATTCCAAATGGCACAAATTATTCGTGAACATCCCTAGATATGGACACTGTGGGCCAGACCATCTGCACTGCAAACACTGGAGTTCCATTTGGGGACTGCACAGCACTCATGGTGTGAATGAGTCTCTCTGTACTTGATCTTAATTGCAGTGGTGTGATACAGTCATACTATTTCATGCAGTTCAGTGAGTACAGGGCCTTAGTCTATGAAAGCTGATGCTTCCAAAATCTTACTCTATGTTAGTCTCCAAGATGCTACCAGTCTAGCCTGCTTGTACTCAGGCATTGTGAATGCCAAGTTCACCAGCTACATTGGTTGTACTCTATACTGCTGGTGGAGTGCGAGCATTTCAACCTCATTTTATATAGGTTCAGACTGGGGGGGAGAGGGGTATCTTCTGCATCAATATATAGCATCAATAATGGACAAAGGTGTGTCTCACAAGACAACAAGAGGGCAAATTATATGTCAAGTTGCTTAGATGTGTAAGCTTACTATATTGTGTGTTCTTTGCCTTGAAATGAGCATTCATCTTTTTCACAAGGTACTGTTTCTTGATTAAGGTCTTTTCTGCACTTACATGATTTAGATCAGGAGTCTTTCTGAACTTGGCCTTACTGTGGGACACATCTCAGGACCGGGATCTGTTGTCCACAGGCTAATGCAGACTACGGGTGTTTTTCCACTGTCAAAAAGCTCCCATTTTTGCACCCATTAAGGACCCATTTGGGTGTGAGCCAGATTATCCCATTTCCACCACGGCACCCATTTGGGACCCGATTGTTTCCACTGCCGTGGGGGAAATCTGGAACAAATGGGTACTTTCTGCCCTTTAACCTGGATTTTCTGTAGACCCCATTAACGGGGTCTACAATGGGGTCTTCTGTCAGAAAATCCAGATTAAAGGGAGCCTGTTTCCACAGGAAACAGGCAATGGGGTCTAGAGAAGGCTAGGGGGAGGGGATGCCCCCATGGGGGGGGGGAGCCCTGAAGTCCCAGCTTTGGAGTCATTTCAAAATCATTCCAAAGTGACTCCAAAGTCCCTCTGAAGAGATCAGCAGAGACTTCGAAGCCACTCTGGAGTCCCTTTGGAGTGCCTCTGAAGTCTGCACTGATCTCTTTGGAGAGACTGGTGGTGAGACTCTGAAGTCTCTCCGAAGTGATCAGCAGAGACTTCGGATTCTCGCTGCCAGTCTCTCCAAAGAGATCAGTGCAGACTTCAGAGGCACTCCGAAGGGACTCCGGAGTGGCTTCAAAGTCTCTGCCGATCTCTTCGGAGAGACTGCGGAGGGGAGTCCACGCGGTCTGTGCTAATAGTGCATGGACTGTACTGACAGCTCTGGAGCCTCTCCGAAGTCCTTGGTGATCTCTTTGGAGGGACTTCGGAGTCATTTCCAAATGATTTCGAAATTACTCTGAAATCACTCCGAAGCTGGGACTCCGAAGCTGCCCCCCCCCATCCTGGGGTGACACCTGGGGTGATGGACCAACCCCTTGGGGGTCAATCCAAATTCCCCACATGGGTGCAAAGGTGCTTCCATGGCAGGGGGGTTAGCACCCATTGGTAATGGGTGCTAGACCAACCATAGTAACACATTGGGTGCTTCCCGTAATCCGGATCTACTAGATCTGGATTAAGAAATGTACCCATTCCTTAGATCCGGAAAAACACCCTATGGCAGGCCTCACCTGGGCTCTCCTGTAGTCTGCACAAACATGCAGACAACAGGGCCCTTTTTTGAGATATATTCCAGAATAAGGCCAAGTACAGAAAGGCCCCTCGATTAACCAGACCTAGTGATCTGGATCACAGAGAGGTGTGAAATGGCTTTAATGGCATTTGCGCTTCTGCTGCTGACCTGACCCATGTCTCCCCAATGCTGCAAAGCTCATGAGAGCTTTGCAGCCCCCCCCCCCAAAGCTAGAAGCAAAGTTTTCAGGCTGAGGAGGCCATTTTTATAGCACAATGATGAATAGCACCCCTGAAGGCTAGGAACCTTTGCTTCTACACATGGTGAGTGGAGTGTTTGAATAGAATCTCACAATAATTCAGTATCATGAAACTGTGCCATCTGTAAGCCTCCCTAATTCAGTTGTAGGACAACAGATCTGAATTAAAGACCTCTTAATCTGGATCCGGCTCCATCAGATACAGATGGAGCTAGATTAATGGGGGGGGAGGTGATTCCTTGATCTGCACTAACCTGAGGATGAAGCCCAGGATCTGGACCAAAGGCTCTTTGGTCCATATCTATAGGTAAGTACAGAATGGGCCTTGTATTCTCAGCCCTAATGTCTGAGTTTAAAGGCTGCTACCAAATTTTATTTTCATTTCCTTCTCATTCACCGTTCTGCTCTTTTCATGAGCTTCAGACTAAAAGCAATAATTTTTGCTTACATAACTACTGATTAAATAGTCTTCTTGCAGAGGTGTGAGGCCTTGTTCCAACAAGACTGTTGTTTAATGCATAAATGAACCTGGAAAGCTTTTATGTGAAGCACAGGGGAGGGGGGAGGAACCCATTAGATGACACAAAATAATGAGTTTAAAAAAAATTAGCTGCAAACTAGCATAAAGTCCCTATTAATCCAGATCAAGGGCTCATTTACTTGTGAATACTGTCTTTCATTTTGATTGTTAGACAATCAGTGCCAGATATGAATTGTCCACTGATGAACTGAGCCATAATTAAACATTATTTGATTATTTCCACTTTTCAGAAGTTTAATAGTGAATTCACATTTCCACTACTCAATGGCTACAAGGGCTTATGTGATCAGTTGCATGGTAGGAGAGTGCACAAATGCAATTTTTCAGATTTGATTTGAATTGAATTTGGTATCCAAAAATTTGAATCAGTTTGAATGTTTAAATTTTGAATGTATCTATGCTCGATTCCATTTGAATACATTCAAATCTGTTTGTGTGAATTATTGATCTGTATTTGTGTGAATTATTGATCTGTATTGATCTGTATTTGCAAATACAAATGTTGGCAACATATGTACCTGTATGCATTCGTACGCATCCATACATTTTTCCGTACGCATGCATACATTTATCCCATTTTTGTCCTGTATGGATCTGTACAAATGTGTATGGATGTGGGAAAGATGTCCAAATAATTCGTATGAGATTCAAAAATTCAAAATTCACTTGATGTTTACATTCAAATTTATAGACATTTGATTTGAATTTGAATGTCCAAATTTGAACAAATTTGATCAAATTTTGTATGTTTCAAATATTCATGCACATTCCATGGGATATACAACTGGCCTCCACATAGTTTACCAGTCTTACCACAGAGGCAAATGCCTGGAAATGTAATATTGTACCTTTCAGTAATTATAACCTTACTGTGTAGCAATTGCACATTTGCCCAGGTTTCCTCCACCAGCTTCTCTAGCCTTAGGGTAAAAGGATTCTCCTTGTGTCCAGAAGCTTGCAGTATACACCCAGCACAGCAGGTTGCTGGACGTAGCCTGAAGGCTTAATGGAGGATGGCCACATGCTGCACGCAGAGTACAGCCTGTTCTGTTCCTGCCTGCCACAGGATATGACATCAGAAGGACTTCTGACCTGCCCAGCTGATGGACTCCACCTATCACCTACTTGGATTTTCTCTTGAGGTCACTTCCTTCCCCGCCTTCTGGTGGGGGATATAAAAAGCCCTGCACAGAAATAAACTCTCTCTTTTCCAGCCCATCTTGTCTCCCGCCTAACTTCTTTCTCCTGTGCTCTCTGTCTTTAAATCACCATAAGAGCACATGGTGATCCCTTATAGCATGCCGGTGGCTATAAGGGAATACTGTCGTAACACCCGGTGATCGTACCAGTCTACTGGTACCACGATCGTTGCAGCCCCTTGGGGTTGTAACCACGTATCGCTGTGGTCTCAGGACTGCAGCCACGATCGAGGTAGTCAGAAACTACCTCCCCCAGGTTTCCCAGAGCCAAGGATTCAGGTTGCTTATCCGGATAGCGACATTACTGAAAAGAGACATGTCCATATCAAGAAAACTGAAACATATAGATACAAGTACAATAACATAAAATAACATGAAACTAGAAACAGAATAATGCTAGTCTGGACTCTTATCTGGGAATACCAGGTTTGATTCCACCCTCCTCCGTGAAGCCAGCTGGGTGACCCTGGGCTAGTCACAGCTCTCTTCTCAGATCTCACAGCTCCACCTACCTCACAGGGTGTCTGTTGTGGGGAGAAGAACAGCCACTTTGAGTCCCCTTAAATGGGTGAGAAAAGCAGGGTAGAAAAGCCAACTCTTCTTCTTCTTCTTCTTCTTCTTCTTCTTCTTCTTCTTCTTCTTCTTCTTCTTCTTCTTCCAAACTTCCAAAAGGCGTGTGGCTTATTCACATGCTTCTTGTGCACAACAGCTGTATAAAACTGTACAAAACTCACCCACATGGCAAATACAGGACTATGATAAGCTCTTTGCCACTTTGGTTTCAGCATCCTGCACAATTGCATGTTCTCCAGTGTTGTTGCCTATGGTGATGCTGACATTTTGCCTGAGCGCTGTCAGGTCATGGGCCATCTGAACTGCCAGCACCCTTGTGCACCAGAAAAGGTTCAGATGGTTGCCACTGGATGCCTTAGGTAAGCTTCAGGGTAATGTTAGTTTGCGTGTGGTGTACAATTTTGTGTACTACCACTAGTTTATGATTAGGCAACATCTGGGCACTTGTAGGCTGTAAACGCCGCTTGCAAATGCAGATGCACTTGCCCAGATGTTGACTAATTGTAAACTACGAGACCAAGTATGAATTGGCCTAAGGTTAGTTTCTTCTGTTAAAGTCTTCCTTTGCACCATGTTGAAATCTTCTTATAAAACTGAAGTTGGAAGGGTCTCAGAATAAGAATGGACAATACCATTGGTGGGTTGGCTTGGGCAGAGTCACTTCTCTTCCCTCTGTTGTTCATCATGGCCCTTTCTGCACTTGGCCTTATTCCAGAATGTAACCCAGAATAAGGACCTTCCATCCACATGCTAGTGCAGCCTATGCTAGGTCCTGGATGAGGCCTGCCATGGTCTGCACCAGCATGCAGATGTCAGGACCCTATTCCATGATACAATCCAGAATAAGATTCAGAAAGGACCCATCAGAGAGAAGAACATGACAGCCATGTAATAATCCCCAATACTGTTTAATATGGAAGGAACCATGATGGATTTTTCAGAAGAGACTCCAAACCACAAAGTAGAAAGGCAGAAAGTGGTGAAGTATGGTGTAATATATGTACTTATGCATATTAGCAACTTCGGAGTTTGTTAGGAAAGAGAATTTAGGTTTATCAAGAAGACGGGGGACACGTTGCATCTCGTTGTTACCTATGGGCTTCATTTTGATCCTAATCTCAATTAACTCTAGTTGCATTTTTTTTCCCTTGACATAATTTTATATTGCTTAGCATCTAAGTATAATCTGATGTTTGTTTAGCTGCCATTTTGTCCTTCTCAGCATTTATCACATTGTATTGCCGAGGCATTTCAGGCATGACCTAGTGAAGCAACCGGCTTAGTAGGATCAGGGGACATTTAAAGTTTCTTTGTTCATATAGGCCAAAGTCTCTTATGAGCAGAACAATCAAAAGTCATTGCTTGAAGAAGCTGCTTTTTGCTGGACACTGAGCTTCATTTGCAATCATGGCTGACTTGGGCCAAGATTAAGTGCAAAACTATTCTATGGTAAAGTTCACTGCAGTCTCTTAAACACTTTCCCCTTGTCCTTTTGAAGCTAGATCATTAAAGGACAAAACCCCACTGCTGAGAGCTGCGATTGCACGAAGTATCATTTTGCTGATCTGAAATGAGACTCTAACTGCAACATACTCTCAGTTTAATAACTGCTGTTACACAAAACACTATTTCATTTTCCCCAATTAACCCTCCAAGAAAATGGTGAATATTCAGCATAATTATTTCCAAGCCAGCAAAACACTCCTTCAATAGCTGGAGCTAATGGAAGTGAGTAGCTAACTATTTAGGATAATAAGTCATGAAGCTTGTTCTCTGAGAAACGCGGTACACCTTGGAACTCTAACTAAGAGATGAATCACATATAGAATACACTGAGTCTGAACATTTTAAATCCTTAAGGTTGGAAAGGGACCTAACATTCATTCAAGTTTTTCCTGATTGTACTAATTTGATTTTTGGTCATTTTTAGTGACTACTGTTATGGGGTTTGAGCCTCAGAATATATAATGGAGATTCGGACAGCAACTGCGTACGGTAAATAATAGTTGTTCAAAAGCAGCTTTAGAGGTGTTGGCATCCACATGTGAGTAACAGGCCATGTCTTCACGGCAACCTTATCTCGAATTCAAAACGTTTTCAATCCTCAGAGTCCACACGGCAGTTTGGCTTAACATGCTTTCCCCGTGTTAAACCACCCCAAAGCGTGGTGAATCTCAATCCTGATTTCAACAGATCTCACTCCGGATTGTGCGCTTGAAACATTTTACATTTTTTACTGTGTGGACAGTACCATTTTAAGGGATAAGAATCCATGTTTAGGGTTTCCCTCTCCCAATATGTTGCTTCCAAAGACAGTGATTTCAGTGTAAAAATCCACTTAACAGTGATCGCTACACTGTAGCGATGGAACCACTTTACACCTTGATGGTTGGAATAACTATGTTGCAATTTTGCGCAATTCTAAAAGTTCTCCTTTAGAAAGGGAAAGGGAGGAAAGCATCTGAGGTTCTGTGTGAATGTTTAAAGCAAAGGGACCTTAGTTGCCATTGCTGCTGTGTGCCCTGAGCAATGGGGAGAGGAGGGGAAAGAATTGCTGGCTGCCCACTGCCATTTTTCCTCCATCCAGGCAAGCAGCAGCCACCCAGCCACCTAGCTAGGCTCCATGAAGGGGTCCCTTATGGGTGGTGCATCCATGCCAGGAGGAAGAAGGCAGGGCAGCCCCGAAAAGCAGCTTTTAGAAAGTAGCCACTTGAGTCCCGCCTTGAGTCACGTACCCCACATACGATCCTCAGAATCCGGATCCAACGCGATTAAGTTAAAAGTAATGGGAGCAGGCAAATTCGTGTTTGCATCCGGTTCTATAATTTCAGTTTAAGGAAACTGGATTAAGCTTTTAATGGGGATGCGCCCTTAATCTACATTAAAGGTCAGAAAATGCCCTTCTAAAATGCATTCTCTGCTAGGGATGCACATGAATATTTTAAATATTTGTTATTCGTATGAATTCGCATGAATTTGGACATTCACATACAAATCTGGATATCTTGATTTCTGAATTTGAATGAATACAAATATCTTGAGTTATTCATATGGATAATTTAGACATTCATATTTGTACGGGTACATACACATCTCGTATGTACCCGTACGCTTCCCGTATGCATCTGCGTGCATTTGTACGCATCTGTGTGGGATGAAAATGGGATGCACACAGATGCGTATGTACCCATACAGATACAAATGTCTGAATTATTCATACGAATACATACACATGTATTCCTATTGAATTTAATGTCCGGACATTCGTTTTTTCCATTATTTGGGTATGTTTGGATTTTCAAATATTCAGTTCGTTGCAAATTGAATTCAAAAATTCCATTTGTGCACACCACTCTTCTCTGGCCTTTAATCTTGATTAGAGGTAGGATGGGAGCGCTAGCATTTGCATGCTACGACTTCAAAACCACTTCTAAGATGCTTTTTAAAAAATGTCTGCAAATGTAGCCACACTGTTGGATATTGGATCAGAGAAGGAACAGAAGTGTGAATTGGCCCTAGATGTGATTCAGAGCTATGCTAAGGGCTCACTAATCCAGATTAGTGGGAGACCCAATAAATGTGGTCTACATCCACGCTAGCACTCTTTAGCACACATTGGGTGTTTTTCCACTGTCACTAAAAGTACCCATTACGTACCCATTAATGGGTATATAATGGGTACGTAATGGGTACGTAATGGGTACCCATTAATGGGTACGTAATGGGTACGTAATGGCATTTTTGTACCCATTAATGGATACTTAATGGGTACTTCTAGTGACAGTGGAAAAACACCCATTTGCTGCTCTAAAGGCCATTCAGTGTAGAGGCTTCTGCCTGTGGTTGATCTGGATCTAGCTAATACGGATCTAACTAATGCTTATTAACCAAATTAACTGCTGCATCCTCTATAGAACTACTCCTTGAAGGACAGCAGTGGAGGTAAAGCAGTGACTGTCCATCTGCCAATCCCCACCGCGCCTTATGTCCTGCAGTTCAAAGAAATGACATCTCCCCATTCAGTCCCTCTTTCCAAGCCATACAACTCTGAACATGTATGGTCCTTGTGCATTATAAATGAAATGTGCTAAGCAAGTGAAGCCTCAAGAAATGGGTCTGCATTAATGCTAAAGCAGAGGAGGAGCCACAAATCCTACTTAGCAAACCATGAAATGATGTTAGAGAATTATACTGTTCTCTAAAGGAGGTTTGTAGAAGCAACCCCAGTTGGTGCTTAAATTGCATAGCCAGCAGCTATATCTCACCCCTCACCCTTCACTTTGATAGCAGGTCTTGGGGAGGGGAGAAACATTTCACTGAAGACGTTCCTCCAGATAAGAAAATCCAAGACAGAAATACAGGAGAAGGGATGCCTGCAGGGCCTTTAAAAAAAAAAAACAAACCTGATTTAAAGTAGGATTCATATTTGATATGAATGTTGAATTCCATAGGAAGCTTCATATGAGGCTTCATTCAAATGTATCAAAATATTCAATTCAAATTTGAATGTCAGTCTTCGCATCCGCCAACGTTCAATTCGACTTCGAATGTCAGAATTTGGCCAAATTTGTGAAAATGTTGAATGTTATGAATATTCGTGCATATCCCTTCAGGTTCTGAAGGTCTCAGGGCAGGGTACAGCAATAAAAACAAAATATAAAATGAACACACTAAAAACAATAACAGTGCCTGAAATAAGGAAGAGAAGAAGAAGAAGAAGAAGAATATGTATATAAAATTATGCATGGTATAGAAAAGGTGGATAGAGAAAATTTCTTTTCTCTATCACAGAATACTAGAACCAGGGGGCACTCTGTGAAGCTGATGGGTAGGAGAGTCAGGTCTGACAGGGGGAAATATTTCTTAACCCAGAGGGTCATCGGCTTATGGAATGTGCTGCCAGAAGAGGTGGTGACAGCTACCAGTCTAGATGGCTTTAAGGTAGGGTTAGACAAATTTATGGATGACAGATGTATCAATGGCTACTAGAACGAATGCCTAGGTGCATCTTTCAGGCTGGGGGGGGGGAGGAACCGGGGCGCTTCTAAGGCCATCTGTTGGGACTCAGAGCAGGAGAAGGTTTGTCCTTGTCTCTGCTTGAAATGCCCATGAGCATTTGGTGGGCCACTGTGTGTGACAGGATGCTGGACTAGATGGGCTGTGGCCTAATCAAATCTAATCATGTGAATTTTTTATCTGTATTTGCAAATACAAATTTTGATAACATTCATATGTGTCCATACGTATTCATACACACCTGTACACATCCCTTTTTCATCCCATACAGACTTGTACAGATGTGTACAGATGTGGGAAAGAAGTGTACATACTTAGGCATCATGTACGTATCCTTACACATACAAATGTATGAATAATTTGTATGAATGATTTGAAAATTCAAGCTTTGTTTGAATGTTGAAATCGAATTTCTAGACATTTGATTTGAATTTGAATGTTCAAATTTGAACTAATCCATCAAATTTTGAATGTGTTGAATATTAGTGTACATCCCTATCAGCCCCTTAACCAGTAGACCAAACTGGCTCAACGAAAGCTCTTATCTCTACCCAAGATCAAATGCACCTTGACTGATGTCCTGAACATATGAAGTGAAGATGCCTGGAGCACCTCAGGCTAGGATGAAACTATTCCATAGTCTGGGGGCTACCACCAAAAAGGCTATATGACAGTAACTGCATCAGAGCGCTATTGGTTATTTCCAATCAAACATGCCTAGGATCACTTGCAGCCTACATATTATTTTTAACTATCACTGGACATTGAATTGACTGATGTTTCTCACTATGCCGGTGATGGCCAACCTATGACACGCGTGTCACAGGTGACACGCCAAGCCCTGTTGGGTGACACACATGGTCACCTTGGCACCTGGACGTGTCATGCTTGCTTGTTCTTGAAGTGTAGGAAATACCAACTTTCAATTGAAGATTTAGCAACAAAAGTCACTAATGTAAGGAATTATTTGTTTTTGGTTTTAATAAAATACATATATCAAAAATATAACTTTTTTACTAGAGCTACAAATATCACAGAATTATGGATATTTCTAGATGTGACACAGCACCCGAGTTAAGCTACGTTTTCGTGCAACTTTTGACACACCGAGCTCAAAAGGTTCACCATCACTGCACTATGCCCTTGTGAAGAGACCAGTCTACGGTTTTAATGGCCTTTTTTTCTTTTGGTTGCATGGTAGAAAGCTTAAGGGTGTTGTGAAATAAATGGACAGGTACTTTGTGGTTGTGATGAAAGATACAATTCACACCCTTTGAGGGTATGGGTGAACTTCATCATCGATTTGTGGACTGCATTTGCATTTTAAGTTAATGCAGGCTTCTATTTCAATTAGTTTGATTAGTTCAGCTAGTTCATTCTAGATTGACTAATCTATGTTGATGTCTGACTAGGTTTCCTAAAATCAAACTAATTGAAAATTACAAAATAGGAGACTGACTCCTGCTTTAAATGAACTGGAGATTTTAGCTGCCCCAAAGATCTTGAAGGCAAGAGCTAAGAGCTTGATTTGGGAGACTGTCAGGAGCTGATTTGAGAAACTGTTAATAGTAGACTTCAGCGAGATAAGGCAACTGCCTCCAGGTTGGAGGGACAGGCAGGGAATTGAGAACCATTTGCAAGGAACTGGGAGTCCATGAAGGTTTTGCCCTTGACACCCCCTTGAAATTGCTCAGAAGCAATTGGTGTGAAACAGAATGCTGGACTGGATGGGCTGTGGCCTGATGCAGCAGGGCTACTGTTAATGTTCTTATGTTCTCATGGCACTAAGGAGAGGGAAGGTTGCCACAGCTTCATTGGAAACCCATTTGCTTGTTTATTGCTAGTCCTTTTTTATGTTGTCCTGAATGTGTCAGTTCTCCATAATAAGGACAGGAGCTCTTTATTACAGGCTTCTGCCTGGTTGCCAAAAGGGCCACCTGAGGACCTGAAGGACCCCAGCCGAGACATGAAGTGTGTTGCATGTCCAATGGTGTGCCATGCGTCCCGAGTAGCGATGTGCACAAATGGTTTTTTTTGGCATTCAATGCATAAGGAATCAAATATTAGAAAATTCATATTCATCTGAATAGATCCCCTTCAAATGTGTTAGGATTCTATTCGATATGAATGTATTTGTATGAATTTGTACAAATATCCAAATGCATACATATCACATATGTATCCTAGATATGTATTCTGAATACATATCTGTGATGTCCGGCCGGGGCAAACGGCTCCCTGTCAGACACCCGGGGCTTGTCTTCCCTCCTAAGCACTAGATACATGCTGTTAATGGAATTTGTATGTCCTCGATCGACCCCAGCCACAACGCCCACTTCCCCTCCTTTCAGCTTCTCTCACTGATCAGGCTACCTGGCCCTTCACAGAGCCACCGACTGCGGCTTTACCCGGCTTCGATTTCACTTTCAAAGAAACAGTTAGTGTGGTTGTTGCTTTCCCTTGGCAGATATAGCGACAGACTTTCACGGAGCAGTTCTCTTAGTTTAAACAACAATGTTTCTTTATTAGATTGTTGCACTTTGTTTCTGCCAGTTTCTGTTGCAGAACAATGCAGCCTTCCCAACTTTCCTTCCTAAACTCTTAATCAATACTCAGGACCCCTGTCTATCTTTTTTATAGGACTAAAGGAACCCGACTTTAAAATCCGACCCACACCCACCCACCCCCCGAGTTGTGTTCAGATTAAAAAGCCCTGACTTTCCTCAGGCTTGACCTTTTATCTCTCTCTCCCAGGAATTTCTGCTCCCTCATTGGCCGATTCCTTGGGCTGTTTTCCCCTTCCCCACTGAATGGGGCAGGCCACCTCTTCATCCACTCTTTCTCTTACTGAAAGCTGCCAGCTAACTAATCTGCTAACTTGTCCCACAGTATCCTATACAAATGCATGCAGAACAGATACAAATTCCCCACCTGTCTTATACACACACACCTCACCTCTTTCTCTGTTTCCCTGAACCTGCTTCCCTTCCTGTCTTAAACACAAAGCACTTGCCTCTTTGTTTCTCCAATCCTGCTGATCTTGTGTCTTACATACCCACACACCTTGCCCTTCTCTCTGTTTCTCTGATAGGGCTTCCCCCTCAGTCCCCCCCCCCCAGTTTAACTAATGTCCAAACTATTGGTATGAATGTTCCAAAATATTTGTATTCATACTGTTAAAGCAAAATTCTGACACAATTCAGCTCCAGGAAATCTTTATTTGAGAATACACAAACTTCCTTAATTTGAGAATACATAGACTAGCATGCAAGGCAAAGAGGTTAAGTTCCTCTTTTCAATAGCGCTTTCAATAAGTATTACAATACTGAAGAGAAACCAAAGTTTCTCTTAATCTGATACAAAATGCAGTATGCTTAAATAGCATAAATCATTTCACAATCCTGTCACCAGCTAAAACCACAAACTTGCTAAATTGTCTACAGCTAAATGTTAATGTATGAATGTTGTGATACTTGATTAGTGTATGAGTATACGAATTCATATGAATTTGTACAAATAACAGATGTTATGAATATTTGTGCACATCCCTAGGAAGAACTGCCCATCAAGGTTACCGTATTAAAAGAAGAAGAGTTGGTTTTTCTACCCTATTTTTCTCACCCATTTAAGGGGACTCAAAGAGGCTGACAAAGCTTTTCTATTCTTCTCCCCACAACAAAACACCCTGTGAGGTAGGTGGGGCTGTGAGAGATCAGAAGAGAGCTGTGACTAGCCCAAGGTCACCCAGCTGGCTTCATGGGGGAGGGCAGAATCGAACCCGGTATTCCCAGATAAGAGTCCGGCTCTGTTGTGTATTGGGCTCCTGTACTTAATTGGGAGCGGCTGTACGTAATTGGGCGTATATATTGTGAGCATTGTACGGGTCCGCAGTTGCTGCTACTGGTGTAAATCTCTGGTGGATGTGTATTGTAATAAAGAGGACTGTGATTTACTATTCCTGGCTGCTGGAATGTTTGTGCAAGAACACATCAGGCTCCCTAACCACTAAACCAACCTGGCTCAGGAGACCTGCTTGTCTATTAGCTGCACCAAAGAAGACATTTTAGCATCCTTTGCTTTCATGACAAGCTGTATCTGCTTAAATTCCCACTTCCAGTCAGCAGTTAGAGGGCAGGTTCCCCGTCCACTTTCTCGCATGGTAATCTTGCTGCAGCAGAGTTTCTGATACCAGTCTTCTTACTAATATCAAATCTATCTCTGCAGCCTGAATGGATGACTCATGTTGAATTGCAGGTAATGTGGGAATCGGAGAATTCATTTTTTAAAAAAGAAGACTTTTTATTTAATCCATGGAAACAAGACTGAAACATGCTCTTGAGCTAGCCTGTTCACTCCTTATTCAAACAAAATACCAGTCCAACCAACACACAATGAAGACGCGAAGTTACTTTCATTTTATTCCCTCAAGGCCTTCATTCAGCTTTATATTATTTCTCACAATCACACTTTAGAATTTGTATTCTATTCATTTAACAGCTCCTTCACCCAGATCTCTTTTCATGTTTTTGAAAAAAGTTCATTTTCACTCTCTTAATTTAATTTACTTATGTTGTTAATAGCATTCTTAGCAAGGTCCAAAGGCAGAAATACGCTCTTAAAAATGATAATAACACAACCACCAAAAATTTGCTGCACCGTTTTCAACTGAGTTTGCAGACAGCTGTGGAGGGTTGGGAGAGGAAGGCCTCCTGGGGGAGACTTCTGATGGATTTGGTATGATAGACAAATGCACAATATGCCATGCATATCATGGCTAAACCTACAAAGAATAGAGGTCTTTTTGACTCATTGCCTCTTCTGATCACAGGGTATGCAATACCCAGTGTGATGTTTCCATGGTGCAAGCTTGTTTCCTGGGCTTTTGCAGCAGGGTGATTGACAGATGGGAGGAGCCACATGAAAAGATAGCCAAAATGCACCAATGAGAGCAACCAGATCATGGAATATATAAACTAGTAGCCCGGGGCTCTCAGGGTCTCTGATCTTGTAGTTGAGCGAGAGAGGGAACACAGAGGTTGGAGCTGAACTCTGTGGACTTCTAGGCCTCACACTCTTTGTATAGAGGGGCAGGGGATAGAAGGGGTCTAGCCTCTAGGGCAGAGGAAGACCAGGGCGTGTGCCAGTAACAGAGTGGATGTGTGGGCAGGCTGTTAGCTCAGGTGGACTGAGACAAGCCTGGAAGGCAGTTTTATTCATTCATTCATTCATTCATTCATTCATTCATTCATTCATTCATTCATATCCCACCCCATACCCAAGGGTCTCTGGGCGGCTCACAACATTTAAAAACACACATATCAAAACTATATAAGACAATGCTAAAAACAGTACAAAGTTTAAAAGTCCAGCGTAATGGTAATACTAAAAAAAAGAAAAGAAAAGAAGTGTTACTTTATTTAATGGTTGAGTCATCGCATTGAATGGTGGTTGGAATCCATTCAGGGGCAAGAGGAGGGAGAGTACCTGGAGGCAGGAATCATTTTAGATATTTCCTTTCAGGCCAACTCCTTACTGAGGCTAGAACTTTATTTCATTTTCAACAACGTTTACTTGCTAGCTATTCAAGGACTATTGAACTAATCTTATCTTTGCTTCTACTAATTATTTATGTATATTAATAAACAGTTAGTGTTTGAATTACGCTGGTGTTTATTGCATTGCTCCAGGGAGAGAGCTTAATATCAAGCCAGTGGAGCAGGACGCCTGTGGGGGTAGTACAGTTCCGTCCATAAACTCACCCCAGGACCATTACAGGCAGTCGGGGCATGATGCTTGGTAGCCGTCTCCTTGCTGTGAAACTCTGCGGAGTATGAGACACAAGGGGGGGGGTTGGACCGAGTCGTCACACCCAGCTTGGAAGCAAGTGGGCATGAAGCCATACTTGGAAATGCAAGCTCAGGAGGAGGTTGTGTTATGAGCAGTGTGCAGTTATGAGCAAAGAGGCTTGTCAGCAGTGGCGGCTCGCTGTAGGGGGCGCCGGGGCACGCGGTCACCCTATATTTTTAAGAGAGGAAACACTTTGATTCGAGAGAGAGAGCAGGTCAGGAGAGAAATGAAGGAAGAGCTAGACTAATAATATCCTACCAGATTTTTTTCTGTCTTTCCCTGCCTGTTGCTAAGCTCCGGCACCAGAAAAACTGTGCCCAAGAAAGAAAATTTCTGCCTCACATCAGCAGTCAGCAAGAAACCGGAATTAGAATATTTTCCCCTCTCTTGAGCTGCTGCACGAGCGGCAGAAATTTCCTCCCTGGGCGCAGTTTTTTTGGCGCTGCAGCATAGCAATAGGATTTTTAAAAAATCGGATAGGTAGTTAGCTGTAAGCTCCTCCCCTTCATCCCTACACAGCTTGCTCTGTGCCACCATTTTTTTACTCCCTGCGTGTGTGTGAGGGAGTCTAAGAAGAGAGAGGAAGAGAAAGGTAGGACCGCTTCTAGCTGCAGTGTGAAGGCGTTTCTTGGCCTCGTGGTGGAGGTGGCAGCAGCAGCAGAGAGAGGGCTCAGCAAGAGCTCGCCATGAGGTAGCTTTCTGGGCTGCTTCTTGGCACTGGCAGAGGCCTCTCTGCCCTTGTCTCGCCAGCAGACATGTGCCTTCACGTGGCAGGGTAGCAAGCAGCAAGCAAAGAGGAGAGGGACAGGCTTTGGCTGCTTCTTGTTGGAGCACTAACATGCGAGGAGCTCGTGGCAGAGTAGGAGAGAAGCGAGAGGCCTTGACTGCTCCCTTCCCTTCCCTCATCGGTGGCTTTCACTCAGGATGCATTCGTGGGGGGGGGGGGGGAGAAAGAAACAACCGGCAAGGGGGAGAAACCAAGTGCCCAGGGCTCTCCCCTCCTCCTATTCCCGCCACTTGGTTCCTCTGCTTCGTGTGGCTAGAATGCTTTTCTCTGCACTGGGTGGGGAGGGGAGAGACAACGATGGCAGCAGCAGCTGGGCTGCCTTCAGTCCACCTTCAGAGCAAGAGAATTCATCAGCAAAGTGAGCAGTAATTTTCTTTCTACATTATCCATTCCAAAGGGGAATTTTCTGAGTTATTTAACACTGAAAGAAAACAGCTTCTCACTTTGCTGACTGTTATCTTGCTCTGAAAGTGGATTGAAGTCCTCCAGTCCTTGCCCCATGGTTCCTCTGCTTCATGGCCCAGATCTCGGCGCTGAGCAAGGGGGGGGGGGTCAGATTAGGGAGAAGGAGTGGAAACAAGCAGCCAGGACTGTCCTGCAATCCCCACTGCCCACTTCCTCGGCTGCTTCGCTTCCCCTTCCCACCTCTGTTCTGGGTGGGTGGGGAGATGGGGAGAAAGAACGAGAGCAGCAGCCAGGGGAGAGGAAGAAACTGCTCGGTTTCTCTGTGGTTTCTCCATCCCTGTCTCTTCCCTGGCTGGGTGAAGGGGTGGAAAGGAATTGAAAGGAGAGGGTGAAGGAGAGGAACCACATGGTCATCTCTGTTTTGCAACACCCGCTGCTCAATTCCTGCTTGCTGGAGTGCTTTCCTCTTCCTGTTTCTGCACCGGGCAGGAGCAGGTGGGCTGAAGGAATGAAGGGAATAGGCCCTTACATCAGCCTCCTCAATATAAACTAGTTTTATGTTCATTTAATTCATGATTGTGTTTTGGGGTTTGAGACTTTTTGTTTGATTTTGGTTCTCATACTGAAATGTTTGCTTTTTGCGTATGTTCTCATCCTAATGAAGATCTGTTAGCAATCCTGTTGATTCTTTGTTCAGCACCCTCCCCCTCCCCCGGTCTATAGCTTCTGTGCTAATTTACACAGCAAGAACCCTGTCCCCTACAGATTGCAAAACAAAGTGGGCAATCTGTTTTTGTAAAGATGAAGTTGTCTTTAAATAATAGATAATTATACTTCAGTAGTTGCACTATGGCTTTCTAAGCTGCTGTGGCTGTGTTCACACCTAAGCTTTAATCCAACTTCAGTCTGCTTTCACAGCCAGAGAACACATCAGCCCAAGTGATCAGTAATTTCACATTGGCTGTGGCCACACTTAAGTTTTAATCTAGCTTCAGTGCACTTTCTCAGTGAGATAATATGTCAGCAAAGTCTCAAGCTGTTTTCTTTTTGCATTATCTAACCTGGAAAAGCCATTTTTGGATTAGATGAAGAGGACAGAAAATGATTATTCACTTTGCTGATATATTCTCTCACTTGGAAAGTGGTCTCAAACTGGATTAAAACTCAGGTGTGAATGCAGCCTAACAGCTTATTTTCAAGCATCTGTGGTTGCTTTAAGTTTCCTTCTGCTTTGTAATGCTTGCTGCCAATATTAATTGATCTAAGCAGCCATCACAGTGAGTAGTGTGTGAGGAAGGATACTGGACTACATGGGCTATGGCCTGATTTGTGATTCTTTCACTAGCAATTTGTCTGCTGCGAATCCTATGGTACTTAGATAAGCCCAGTGACCCCAGAGGCTCCGCCCCAATGACCCCCACCTTTCCTGTGAACACCCAGCCCTGAAGTCCACCAGCCGCCACTGCTTGTCAGTTGCCACTAGTGAGCACCAACAATGAATTTTCACAGCTTGGTAAAATGCTGGCATCACAATGGCACAAATTAGAAGTATTTTCAGAGAATTCTATGCTACTGCACTCTAAACTCTGCACTCTGAGTAGGCTTCTATTCTAGTTTATTGTGTAGTTTGAAAACAGCTGCATTTTTTCTATAGGTGAACTGAATATATTACAGATTTTGCAATTTGTGAAGGAGGTGGGCCCAGTATAATTAGTTCAGAGCAAGATCTGCACAGTTCCTTTATAGTGCCATAATTCAAGTCCCAAATACACAGAGCCTGTGATGGGAGTATGCAGGTTCACACAGACCTACATTCAATTGCTAGCCTACCATGAGAACTCCCTAGGCAATCAGCTATAAGCAACCCCTGGGCAACATCTGAGACGTTTTCGCACGGGGCTGAACGGTACGCGTGGGAGACAGCTGCGGACACGGCATACGCATTGCCCGAGCGGGGCTTGCGCTCCGACGTGTCCGCAGCTGTCTTTCTCGCGTTCGAAATGTAGAGCACTTTAAAGTGCTCTACATGCATTCGAACGCGGACGAGCTGCCCGCAGGCGTTCGGGAGGAGAAGCATTCGCGCCTGCTTCTCCCTCCCTAACAGCTGCGGGCTTGCCTCCGACGCCGGCGCGGCTTCGACAATCAGCTGTTTGACAATCAGCTGATTGCCGATCTGCCTCCGCGGCTGTCTCCGCGCCCCTGGCCGGCCTTTGCCGGCTAAGACAGCTCACGATGCTTTGAGCATTCGCACACAGACGCGCCGGAACGCGTTTACACGCGTTCCGGCGCGTCTGTGTGTGAAAGGTGAAAGCGCCGGGAGCTGTCTTAATCTTCCCGTCCTACTCCCGTTCCAAATGGAACGGGAGTAATGCGAAAACGTCTCTGGTCTCCCAGTGGCCATTTTGCTGCCATCTTACCACCATTTAAAGCTAACCTATACAGATCTCTGAGGTTGTTGCTGGCAGTAGCCCTGTGTGGAGCTCAGGAAATGATCCACAGGGCTATTTCCTGGGTCCAAAACAGCTTTGGCCAATTGTATCACAGATAGGGAATGAAAGTTCTCAGCTGTGATTTTTATGTGGTTGGGAGCAAGCAGTGCACCACTGTCAGCTGTGGCTTTTATTATTATTATTATTGGGAGACCCCATGCAAATTTTGCCTGAATATTTGTAAGAAAAGATGTATAAAAGATCTGTATTGAATGAGATATTACCTACCTGGGGATGTATTGCGGAGCCATGTGTGCGTTTTGTACATTATCTTGTTCCAGTGTTTTGGCAGTCAGCAAGACAACACTGATTTTAGATGGAAGAGAGAGATTAGTACATCCAGGAAAAAATCTCTTCTTACCGAAAAACGTTTTATATCAGTTTCCCACCAACCTAACTTAATCAAAGATACTGCGTTCCTAAATCCAAATGAAACATAGCATGTGTTCTGCATAGATCTTTTTTGTTCTCTTTACCACACAATATTTATTTATTTCATTAGATTTATATCCTACCCTTCATATAATATTTAAGAATCCCAGTTTTCTTTAGGTTTCAGCAGTCCCATCACCTTGTTTGCTAAGGTACCATATGGTCCAAATGAAGTTGGCCATTATAAAAATACAGACATGCCCCCATATCCACTGGTCCAGTAACCATAGTGTCACCTATCCACAGTCAACTGGACCAGCCTGTTTCATCTCACCCCTGCCAGTGCCATTAGACCTCCTGGATGCTTCCTGGAGGCATGGGGGCAGTCAGAAATCCCATGATTCCCAGAAAAGATCACATTACTTCCTGGGAATCATCATTTCCTGTAACTGCACTAGGAACTAGCATGTATCCCCCACATTCTTGTATCTTAGGAAACTTGAAGTGGGAATGGTTGATGATTAAGGAAGATCATACCTGGAAGCAATGAAGAGACAGCTAAAAGAACACAAGATCAACAGTTACTTCAGGTTGCTTATACACTTCTTATATCTTCTGCCCTCAAAACTTTATTACATATTATCAAAGTAGTAACAACTGCAACATCTTTCCAAACAATAGCTTATTATACAGATTACAGAAAACTGGAAAACAAGCAAACTAAAACAAACTCATAAGAACATAAAAGGAGCCTTGCTGGATCGGGCCACAGCCGATCTAAGGGTGTTTTTCCACTTAGCACTAGAGTACCCATTAAGGACTCATTAAGGACCCTTAGTGGGTCCTTTAGTGCTAAGTGGAAAAACACCCTAATCTGGCGTTCTATTCACACAGTGGCCCACCAATTGCTTATGGGCATCTTAAGCAGATGCCAAAAGCAAACCCTTCACAGATTACTGGAATTCTCTGTAGTATTTATTGACAGTGAAATTCCAATATCTCTACACTTGGACTGATAAAGGGGGAGAAGATGTGAAACTCAAGACACCCCCCCCCAAAAAAAATTCTCTTCTGAGAAATTCTGGCTCACTTAATGTCAAACCATTATTCAGTCACGTCAGGAATGTTTAAGTAAAGAAAGGAGGCTCAGTTTATTGCTTTCTTCAACAATATTAAAATGAATCCATAGCTGTAGCCAAGATTCATGGGTGGTTAACTCATAAGATTATTTTTTAAAAAAAAATAAAAGAGTATAAACCTCACCAATTGAACTTAACTCTTGGGCCCTTTCTGTACTTTACTCTGGATTGTATCCCAGAATAGGGTTGTCCACATGTTAGTGCAGACTACGGCAGGCCCAAGCAGAATTTCCTGCAGTGTGTACCACCATGTGGATGGTGGGGCCTTATTTCAGGATAAAATCTGGAAAAAGGCCTTGGTGGCTAAAAGAGGATATTTATAACATTTTCCTGCCAATGAAAAATAAACAAACAGATCCTTGGCTTGTGATTACAAAGCTAGGGCTTTTTAGTTAGTTGAAAATTGCAAATGCGCTGAAACTCTCCCATACCTATTTACTTTTTCAATATCCATGATTTACTCTGGAATATCCAAATATAGCAGAATGAGTGACTGACATCTGGATGTAGTCCCTTTTTCCCTGAGGCCCCTTTGGTTATGTCTGAACACAGCCTAAGATTGGTCTATGCTCTTACAGGTATTCCACTGTTTTAATAAATGATTAATAATATCAATGAACAGGGTGTAAAGGCCAAACAAATGGATGACAACCAGAGCTTCTTTTCTTGACTTATGGATTTAATTGTGAGATACTTTAGTGGAAGAAAAGATAAGAATCAATAGGACAACTCAGTGTTTTCTTTATGGCCTGAACTATTTTTTTAACACGTTCCTTGGAAAGACATTTTACAAGAAGTTCTGAGGATCATTGTATTCCTAATATTTATGCAGTTAAAAGTAAATTCCCATTTTACCTAATGTCAATATACTCAGATTCTGTGTTTGAACTGGATATTGGTATAGCATGACAGAGAACAAATGAATTTTATGCTTCTAAAATGAGCATACGAAATAGCTGGACCATCAAAATATACTGTATTCTATGCTTGCAGGGAAAACAATATATGATAGTCCTAAACAGGCAGGACAATTCAAAACTGTATATCAACTTGGCGACTATTTGATCTACAATAGATTTGCCTGTTTGTGGTTAGCCTAACATCACTTCTAACCCAGACCAGTAGATTCTTAGGGAATATCTTGTCTGCATTGTGGAAGGGTTTACTGGGAGACCATACCTTCCATGGATGTCCCACATCTGTGTGATAAGTGGTGTGGAGCAGGCACCAACAAGAAAAGGGTGCTAGAACTCTCTCCAGTGAGACACCATACTGAAGTAGCTTTCCAGGCCTTTCTCAGTGCTAGACTGGCCCAGCTGCTTGTTTATGGATGGCAGCAAGCAGCTGAGCTGGTCTACTCTACTGTGTTTGAGGACCTCACCACCGTTTCACTGAGCTTCACTGGTTTCACTGAAAAGTGCACTGGTTCTGGAAACTGCCTAAAAGGCCCTAATTGGTGACTTAGGAGGCTGGCAACTTTTGATCCCAGTCCTTGAAGTTGCTGTCTAAACTGGGTTTCTGCAATGCAGACAGCCCCTGGTCCTTGCTGCTAACCACTCCACTAGTCTTGGGCCAAACTGCTCAGTCCAGCCAATAACTGGCCCTGGGTGGTGTAGGATAACACTTGAGGAAATAGCTTTACTGTCCAGAAGAAATAACCTGCCAGGAAACTGTAGTCCTTTTTTCAGATATTCACAACTCCTCTGAAGTCCCCAATGTCCTCTGACATGTGCTCCAAGTCTCCTGAGCTTGCTTGCTTGAGTGGAGGCTGTAGAGAGGTGAGGGAATAACTGAAAACCAAACAAAAAAAGTAACAAACTTCATCCTCTAGTCCCCTGATGGATTCTATTCTTCACCTGACCTGCAGTTTTGGATCCTTCTTCCTGTTTCCTTTCCAGTTGAATGTGTTTTTTTTCCTGGTTCTGTGTGTCCATTGGACATGAATACTAGGAAAAAATTGCATTATGCTATCAATTTTGCCAATCTACTGGAGCTCCTTGATGTGGATCACTGGTGGACCTTAATATCAAGATCTACTAATGTACTATTTAGGGATGTGCATGAATATTCATAACATTCAAAATTCAGCTGAATTCGGCTGAATTTGGACATTCGAACTTGTATCAAATATTACAATATTCATATACTAATATTTGAATTAATATGAATGTTTCCAGACATTCGTACAAATAGCTCAGACATTCGTTAAGCTGGAAAAATGTAGCATATGCAGATATGTATCATATGCTGATACTTATCTATTCATAGCAAATGATACGTATCTGTTCATAGATACCTATCAAATGTTTGTATGAATACATACAAATAGATCTGTGTCAAACAGAATTTTGACACATGTGTTCTATTTGTATGAGTATGGATTTTTGAACATTCAATTCATTTAGAACCGAATACCCAAAAAACATTTGTGCAGATCCCTATGTGCCACCTACATTCCTGGCTACGGGGAAACCCAATTTGATGGTGCACTAAAGTGTTCACTGAAATGGTTCCCCCAGAACCTCCAAGGCTAGGAACTTGCAGTTCCACCTAGAAGCCCATTCAAGCTTTAGGTCCAATGTGGCGACTGGTCTGGAACAGCACTGACATGCATATGGCACAGTTTCAGACAACACCTTGCTGTGTTCTGAATCAGCAGGCTTTGCTGGTCCATACCTACTAGAGATGTGCGCAATTTTTTTTTTTTACCTTTTGGTTTGAAACAAACTGAATGTTTGAAAATCCATATTTGCATGAATAGATTGCATGCAAATGTGCTAAAATTATATTTGATATGAATCTATTTGTACGTATTCATACAAATATTCAATACGTATCTGATACAAACGAAAACGTATCTGATACAAACGAGTATATATCTGACATGTATCTGTAACATATCGACCTTCTGAAAAAGTCAAATCCAACCTGAATCCACTTTTAATCTGCTGTTGATCCATGTCAAATGCAATCTGGAGCCTTTCTGCACTTGGTCTTATTCTGAGATATATCCTAGAAAAGGGGCCTGCTGTCCACATGATAGTGCAGGCTACAGAGGGCCCCAAGTGAGTCCTGCCAGAATGTACATTAGCATGTGGACAACAGACCCCTGCCCTGTGATATATTCCAGAATAAGACCAAGTGCAGAAAGGACCCTGGATCCATTGCAGATGTGACTGGCATTCTGTATTTCCTCATCCTCCAATCTATTGAATGTCTGAATGTCCAGAAACATTAGCATACGAATATCATAACATTCAATTCGAGTTTGAATGTCCAAATTCATCTGAATTCATTTGAATAATAGAACGCACAGCTTTGCCAAACTCGTTTGGCCATATTTTATTTAAACTCGCTTGTGGAAATGAAACATCTTTTGAGGAACGTTTTAGAAATGAAAACAAAATGCTGTTCATAATTTCTGGGGAGGCTTAGTCAGGCTTTGTATACAGTTTTGTGGGGTAGTGGAATTTCAATCAAATATTTGACTATGAAAGAAGGTAAACACAGACTAAGCCAATTCATTGTTTTTCTTGAACAAATATTAGAAGAAGTCTGAGAGACAGCCCTGTGATTAAAAAAGAGATAGTAATATTTTAAACCTCTGGAATCCATCTCTCATCTTTCTTTCCTTCTCAAATTGTTCCCATTGCTGCTGAAATTAATGTGTTTCTCTACTACATTAGCAGCACAGGTGAGCAGAAAGAGTCAGGAAAACAAACAGAAGGTGTGAAAAACAAATTTAAGTTGTTGCCAAGACTACCTTCAAGGATTCTTGTTCTGAGCTTCCAAAGAGAATTTCTTTCATAGCTATAGTCAGCAGAATAAACAATTGGAACTGCTTTTGTAAAGACTGCTTATCTCTTGCACCAGCCACTTAATTCCTCTAAATACTGAAAATGGGCTCCTTCTCCTCGGCTCGAGAAGACGCACAATCGGACTATGAACCTATTGTCTTCTTGGAGGATCAAAAGAAGTAGCAGAGTTTTATAAGTGATGGCAACAGCTTTGTCTTAATTTAGCAGCTGCAGTTGAGCATCTAAGAGGAAAGACACCAGACGACGTTAGCAAAACTAATCTCTTACGTAACACTATTTAGGGGGATAAATCCTTTTTGAAACAAAAGATGCTGCTTGTATATTTTTGACGGGAAATATGACTATATATATATATATATATGTCTACATGCCACCAAATATTGCATCTTCATAATAAGACAGTACGTCGACTAGAGTCAATCAGCTTCTTCTACCTGCTGAATGTCAGTCCTACAAACACAGGAATGGCCTGTAGAGGTAATGCTAAAACTTTGTAGACACAACGGCAGTGAGAGTTAAATAGCCTGAGCGCATTGTGATGCATGATGCTGAATCCGAAACCAAGTCTTAACCAAGGCTTAAGTTTGTTAATTGTCTTCTTGGCAGCCAAGAAGTGACTTGACTTGACTACAGGCCAACATTCTGCATTCCTGCATTAATATCAAAATTCCACAAGGGACTGTTGCGACTGGCAATGATGTTTCTGGATTTCTTCAGGAAGACTTTATTTTTAATGGGAAGCAGTATAGAAGTTTGATTTTTAAAAAACAATAATAATAAAAACAGCTTCTGTTTTCCAGATTGTCAGCCTTGCTGGTGCCAAGGCCTCCTCTCTATTTTGAATTATTGGTTTAAAATATCCCTTGGTAAAATCTCTGTATGGTTAATGTAAACCTTCAGGATGGTGCCAGGCTAACAGCTAAGGGATAGAGAACTTTAATATGCCTGAGAGGAGTGGAAAAGAGGTAGCAGGCTGGGCTGCTCTGTCATCTTGCTCCCGGCAGTGGCCCTCCCTCTTCAACTGCCATCACAAGGCTGCGAACCATGTTGCCTGAGAGGAGTGGAGAAGAGGCAGCAGGCTGGGCTGCTCTGCCATCTTGCTCTCGGCAGTGCCCCTCCCTCCTCCAACTGCCATCACAAGGCTATGAACCATCTTGCCTGAGAGGAAGCAGGTTGAGGAGGTCTGCCGCCTTGCTCACAAAAGTGCCTCCTCCCTCTTCAAACTGCTCCCATCACAAGATGGCAAAGAGACTATGGCAGCCGATCCACCAGTTGAGAAATTATCTGGCCCTGAGTCCAAGCAGGGCGGGGCAGGGCTGAATAGATGCCAGCTGACCATCTCTGCCATCATCCAGTTTGTCATCAATGAAGAGAAAATTCAAATTAAAGAGAATAGGAAAATTCCAGCAATAAGAAATGAACAGAAGAATTGGAACTGAAGGCCTCAAGTGCTTGCCTTTTGCTGTTCCCTCTTCCCTCCCACACCATTTTCCTTTTGTTTCTTGTTTTTTTCGACTGTAAGCCTGAGGGCAGGGACCTGTCTAAGATTAATATAATATTATAACCTGCCCTGAGACCTTCGGGTATAGGGCAGGATAAAAATACAAATAAATAAATAAATAAATTTCCTCTTGAACATCTGTGCTAGGGCCTTTTCACACTTAACTTCAGTGGGACACTATCCCGCTGAAGTTAAGTTCAGGGAAGATGGCTGGCGTTCACACTGCAAGTGCCAACACCATTCCAAACATAACTAGCAGCCTTCACAATACTGACAGTCCATCCCAGATTGTCTGCATTGCCATAGCAAGGGTTGAAGTGACTTCCATCACAGCATGACACACATCTGCACAGCCACAGCCACACTGCCCCCCCCCAAAAAAAATATTTGTATAATGAAATTTTAACTGCTCCACAGCTACAAGGGATCAGAATGGTTGTGCACGCTCTGGGTTGCTCTGGGATGGAGGTAGGAATATGGTATGCAAATAAAGCAGCCCAGAACATGTATGGCTGTCCTGATCACCTAAGTGCATAAAGGCTCCTATTGAGCAATCTTTGGATGGTACAGGCAGTGGCAGCCAAGACCAGTGGGTGCATTGAGTGGGTGGCAGCCAAGACCAGTGGTGGACGCCAGTTTGTGAGCTGCTTTTCAAGTCAATGTTCAGAAGGGGGAGAGGCTTCAGGTTGTGCTCACCTGTACTGCTGCCGCCGATGGGTACAAAATTCTGATCTTGTATGGGTGTACATTCTGCTCAAAACTTCAGATAGGGCATTGACACAGGTGATAGATATATACTCCTGACACCAAGTACATCTAGATTATCATGTTTGTGAGGAATCAATGTGTGTTCATGCAGTTATGGGGTGGAAAAACACAGGCTGCACTCTGATGTCACTAAGGGTGCGTTCCCATGGTACTAATTTGTATCTCTATTGCCCCTCTACTGAAGTGGATTAAAGAAAAGCGGGTTCAATCCGGATTTAAGCGTTCCCAAGGGGGTAAGCAAAACACACATTTAAAATGAACGGACTGTCCCCAAGGAAGCGTGTTTTGTTTACCCGCATCTTTTTCTTCCCTCCCCTCGCTGTTTCATTGGGTGATCGGGCGGAAGGAATTTCCAGCTGCAGAAATGCCTCCCCCCAGCCAGCGATCCTGCGATCCTTTCCTTCAAAAAGACCAAAAGAAAAATTTAAAACTTCTCTGTTCGTCTCCCCTGCTTGCAAAGACTGCAGCTGGCACTCTTTACAAGATCTCCACCCAGCCAGCTCTTTTACACTTTCACTTCCGCGGAAGCAATTCATCACAATGTATCTTTGCTGTTTCTCTTTGGGATTGGAAAGAGAAACAGCAAAGAGAAAATGCCCGCCTAGATCCTGCATGGGACCGCTCCGTGGCAAAAGAAGATTTTCAGCAGACTTATTATTGCATGGGAACGCAGCCTAACTTATTCTGCTATATTTGGATATTTTGGAATAAAGCATGGGCATTCCAGAATATCCAAATATAGCAGGATAGGCAGATAACATCTGGATGCAGCCATAGTTGGGGGAGATGCAGAATCCATTTGAAACCATGGCTATACTTAGACACTTGGAAGTCTCATTTCTTCCCTCTAGCCATCTCTTTCTTGCCCCATCATTGGATTTCCAGGAAAGGCTGATGTCCTTGCCCATCAGTCCATGCTAGGGATGTACATGAACGGTTTTTTTTTTTAAAAAAAATATGATTTATATTAAATTGAATGCAAGTAAATGTGTATTTGTTTGAATAGATCTTCTAATGTGGTAGGATTCATTTTCAATACAAACGTTCAATCCCATATGAATTCCACACGAACCCCATACAAATCCATGTGAATTGCATACGAACCCCATACGAAGCTTCATACGAATCTATCAAGACATTCAATTTGAATTCGAATGTCAATCTTCAAATGTTCAATACGAATTTGAATGTTTGAATTTGGCCAAATTTGTACGAATGTTGAATGTTGTGAATTTTTTTGTGCTTCCCTAGTCCATGTTTTATGATAGGAATCATGGCATTTTACAACACATTTGGGTACAAATCCATCTGTTTTAATGTGAACAGGCACTCAGATGACATATATCACATTTTCATAGTTTCTCACCTCCACTTGGGCTTTAAATTGTAGTAGTTCTGGTGACAAGAGGAAGAGGAAAAAACGTTTCTTTTGAAGGTAAAAAAATAATTAAGTAGGGAAGTTCAATGCTGCCCTAGTTAACTGATGAGCATTTAATACTGTTGAGTATTTAGCACCGTTGTGCATTTAACATCCTGATTCCACAAGCAGAATGTTGATTTCTTCCTGCACAACACACGCACATACACAAATCCTCACAGTTTTGAACAGTTTCTCTATATGAATGCTTATGGGCCAATCCAAAGACAACAATGGATTTCTCTTGGCTGATAAATATAGGCAAACAAGTTAAAGGTGCCATATTTTGCTTTGTGGAGGAACACAAAGAAAAAAATTGGGAGCATGTAGTCAGCAGTTTTAAAGGTAAATCATTGTTCATATTAAATATCTTCTTATGCTTGATTTATACATTTTTGTATAATCTCTTTTGACAAGTGTTCTTGCCTCCTTATTTTACATGATTTTTCCTAATGTCCTCTGAGCTGTAAATAAGAAGCTTCAAGCTTTTTAAAAGAAAGCATTCTTCTATATTTAATATTTCTCTTGGACGTCAAAGGCTTTTTCTCCCAGTGCATACTGGGTAGTTGGTAAGTGTGCTTGTCTTTGTGCTCAAACCAGTCCAAGTTATTGCACTTCAAAAACACAATCAAGATGGCCAAGTCAAAGATTTGTCAAGCGTCCATCCAAGATTTTGATTGTGAGATAGGAAAGATGAGCCTGGGTAACAAATATTTTAAAACAATATAGGCCACACATGTGTTAAAAATGTTTTTTAAAGAACCTCTTTATGGCTCCCCCCCCCTTCATCTGTATTACATGGTAAAATAAGACAACTATTTCAAAAATAACATCACTTGGATTGAGCCTTTACATGGAATTAAAAAAAGGGATGTAATAATATTTAAAAAGAAAGAAAGACATACTTGGCCTTGAATTGCCAGAGACCAAGGGTGCTAAACTGGTTCTGCAAGATGTTTCTGAAATCCAGCTCTAGAGCCATGGTCACACCTTCACTTTAAACCTTCTCCAGTCCATCTTCAGGTCTGACTGCTCACACCTTTTCAGTTCTATCCATTTTATTTGTGGACTTTTCACCCTCCATTTGGACTTTCCTGGATAGAAAGTTAACAAATAAAATGGATATAAGGATGTGCACGGATATTCATAACATTAGTTATTCGTACAAATTTGTATGAATTTGGACATTCATGTATGAATCAAATGTTACAACATTTGTACATTGACCTTGATACGAATACAAATGTTGTGGAACGTTCATACAAAGCTTCGGAACATTTGTAAAATGGGGAGGTGGGAAAGCAGCTGTGGCAGTCACATATGCAAGAGATCCAGAGTGAATTTGACATGGTTTGAGAGTGGATTCAAAGTAGATTCAGTGCAGACTATGGCAGGCCCCAGGCAAGGCGTGCCAGAGCCTGCATTACAATGTAGGTAACACACCATTTTCCCAAGATATATTCCAGAATAAAGCCAAGTGCAGAAAGGGCCCACATATGTTCATCATTCAGTTTATCTCAACTACCCCATACCTTCCTGCTGATGTTAAAGAGCCAATGTTTTCCCATTCCATGCCATCCCTTCTGAATTCTCACTCAGACCTTCTGTATCTCCACTTCTCTGGTCCCTGGTTGCTACCAAGGGTTCCTGTTTGCCTTGGAAGTGAATACGTAAGAGGTAAAAGAGATATCCTTCCCTTAAGGCACCAGCCTTGCCAAATATTAGCCAGTAGTAGGGATGTGCACAAATGTGTTTTCTGCATTTGAATTCAAGTCAAATTGAATATCCAAACATTCAATTCAATTTGAATGTTCAGAATCCAAATGCAACAGAATCCAATTTGAATCGAATACGTTTGAATCTATTTGTTCGGAAGTTAGATTCGAATCTGAAGATATGAGTGACAACAACATTGATATGTGCTATACGTATCTGTACGCATTTCATATGCATCCTGTTTTATTCTGTATGCATCCCATTTTTGTCCTGTACTATCAGTTCCAATGCATACAGATACATATGAGATTTGTACACCTGTCGTTGTCCCAGTAGTGAAAACATTGAAGCTGGGGAACAGTTGTTCCCTGGTTTTGATGTTTCCACCTGAGTCATGGACCCAGGAAAATGCCTGGGGAAGTTGACCATTAACCTTGTTCATGTCTCTGACCAGTACTAAAACAGTAAGTCTATGTGGTAGGGATGGGAAAGGAGGGCAATAGGAAGTGCTATAAAAGCTCTTCCTTCTCCTTTGCTGTTATAGAACTCTGCTGAGAAGGGTTTTTTGACATTTGATTCATAATGAATCAAATGTTAGAAGATCTGTATTCTTACTAATAGATCCCCTTTGAATAGGATTCTATTCGACACAAATGTATTTGTACCAATTTGTGTGAATATCTGATACGAAAGAATATGTTTTAGATATATATCCAGCATGAACACATACATATACTATACATATCCCTTAAGGGATCTGCATTGAAAGTGTCAAATCTGACCTGAATCCACTTTTAACCCACTCTCAGTCCATGTTGAATGCACTCTGGATCTGTTGCAGATGTGACTGGCATAGGGATGTGCACAAATATTCAAAACATTCAAAATTTGATTGAATTTGTTTGAATTTGGACACTTGAATTTGAATTGAATGTCTATAAATTTGAATTATTCAGACGTTCATAGGAGTATGGGTATGTACACGGTGTATACTTGCATGCATGCATCTTTCCTGCATCTGTACGCATTTGTACAGATCTGTATGGGATGAAAACGGGTTGCATATGGAATAAATATGGGATCTATATGGACATGTACAAATGTGTAACGATGCGTATGTGCACATATGAATTTTGCCGACATTCGTAAGTGCACATTTGAATTGAAAATTTGAACAAATTTGCTTAATTTGAATCAAATTTGGATAAATTTGAATTTTACAGATTTGGATCGAATCAAATCCCAAAAATTGCATTCTTGCACACCACCTCCCCTTTTAACGAATGCCTGAACTATTTGTAGGAATGTCAGAAACATTTGTATTTGAACAAATGTTAATGCACAAATTTTGTAACATTCAATTCATGTACGAATGACGAATGTTATGAATATTTCGGCACATGCCTACTGCTGAGTGCTTATGATGGAGTACTGCTATGAAGGTGGCATGAACATGAATACCCTGGGCCTTAGGAGTTTTCCTGTAGCATAGGATATGAGGACTGAAGCTGCTTCTGGCTGGTGACCAAAGAGCTGCAGAAAACCTGAGTCAGCTGCTGCCTTTCTTTCTTAGTTTAGCTTTTGTTTAGTTTTCTTTGTCATCCTTGAGGAATGTTATTTTATCAGTTGGTCCTGTTGATGTTTCCCACTTTTTAACCCTACACTCTGTCTTGTAATTTTTAAATATTATATCATTCATTACCAGTTTCTTGTATGTTGTTTACAATGCGTATTTGATTATTTTATCTATCGATTTTGAATTGTGCATGGTTTTTTCATGTGTTTTTGTTTGGTTGTGAACCACTTTGAGCACAGTCGGGACAAAGTTTGTATATAAAATACAAATGCAACCACCGCACAGAGACTCTGCTGTATCAGGCTGATCCCAAAGCACCTTACAACATTGTGCAAATCCGGTCTTAAACTCATCTTACTGACCATCAGTTTTCATCAATTAAAAAAAAAGTTCGGCAAATTCATGGAGAATAAATCTATGGCTGCCTCCAGATGGTGGCTGGATATCCTGCCAACAAATGATAATCCAGAGTATTTCCCTTCTGGCATTATTATTTGCTAGCTAGGCATGCCTGTCTTTTCACAGGTCTCTCTTTATGCATGTTAGTGACACACACATCGAGGTATTCAGCCAATAAGGTATCAACACCACTGCTCTTTTGGCCCTGTGCATTTCAGTGACCAAAGCAATGATGAGAGTTCCATCCAACAGGTAAGTAGAGAAGCTGTTGCTGTAAAACCCACTACCACTGTTAGGTTTTCCAGCAGTAGGTTTTTGCACTTTTTACGGGGAACATAGCAGAGTGATGTTGGGTTTTTCACAGCACTGCAGCCACAATGGCTAGGGATGTGCATGAATATTCAAAACAATTGCAGTTTCATCAAATTTGATCAAATTCAGACATTCAAATTCAAATCAAACATCTGTAGATTTGAATTTAACATTCAAACAAAATTTTCAGTCTTTCAAATCATTTATATGAATCATTCAGACATTCGTATGTGTATCAGATACGCATCTTATTTGTATCTGTACGCATTTGTACGGATATGTACTGCACAAAAACGGGATAAAAACGGGATGCATACAAATGCGTAAGGGCACATTTGAATTGACACATCACGCCAGTTTTAAAAGAATTGCACTGGCTGCCAATTCACTACCGAGCCCAATTCAAGGTTTTGACTTTGACTTATAAGGCCTAAATGACTTGGGCCCCAAATATCCAAAGGAACGCCTTCTCCCATATCGACCTGCCCATGCCTTAAGATCGAGTGGTGAGGCCCTCCTGGTTGTCCCACCACCTTCAGTAGTGAGGCTGGTGGGCACCCGGGAGAGAGCCTTTTCTGTGATGGCTCCTAGACTATGGAATAGCCTCCCCCTCGAGGTGCGTCATGTCCCTTCCTTATATATATTCAGGAGGGCAGTGAAGACGCACCTCTTTGCCCTGGCCTTTGGCTGAGCTGATTATATTTCCCACCCAGGCAACACACTATCATTTTAAACATAATGTGTATTGTTTTAAAGTTGTTGAATTTTTAAAGTCTTTTAATGTACATTCTGTTTTAATCTGTTGTTTGAAGGTTGTAACCCACCCAGAGACCTTTGGGTATGGGGTGGGATATAAATGTAAGTAAGTAAGTAAAAGTAAGTAAGTAAAAGTAAGTAAGTAAGTAAGTAAGTAAGTAAGTAAGTAAGTAAGTAAGTAAGTAAGTAAATAAATAAATAAATAAATAAATAAATAAATGTCATTGACATTTGTAGCTTCACATACAAATTGAAAATTCGTACGAATAGATTTGAATGTATTCAGATAGAATTGAATGTGATTATATTCAAATTGCAAACATTCAAATTGATTTGAATCTTTGGATGTTTGATTCAAATCAAATTGAATTCCAAAAATTGCATTCGTGCACACCCCTAACAATGGCATTATATTTTCCCTGTCTGCATGCAACCTATGGCAGTGTGATTCTGTATGGTACTGGAACCTCTCTGCCTCTAAAAATTAGCTGTTGGGAGACTATGAACAGGACATTTTTTTCCTTATGCCTTTTTTGTAACTGTTCATATGCTATTCACAGGCTACTGTAAATATGGGATGCTAAATGATATGAGTAGTTCTTGTGTTCTTATTTATTTATTTCTTATTTATATTTATATCCCACCCTATACCCATAGGTCTCAGAGCGGGTTACAAGTTTTAAAACAGGTTAAAACAATAATATCCATAAAAACACTTAAAAGCAAACAAGCAGAGAAACAATTGAAAAATCCAGCATGACTGGACAGCATGCTTATTTGAAGAAATCACGGTCTGGAATCATAGCAGATACAAAAGCTGTTATATGACAGAAACAAATAACGCTGGGAACAGTAGAAATTGGTAATTAATGTGACAGCTGGATTTTCTTGGACATTTAATTGTGCTGTTCCAAAACAAAACTGTTCATCCAAGAAATGTTGGGACCAGATGCTGAGGAAAACAGCTTACACTCAAGGGCAACGCTGTAGACATTGGACACCAAATTGTTACTATTATTGTATTTTTACTACCTGAGATGAGAGAAGAGATACATATATGCCAATTAATTGGGCTTTCTTGTATAATATCTACACAGTCTAAGTAGTATGGACCATGTGCTGGACTATGGACTTCACATGACGTTGCACACCCTAGAAAGGCTTGACTTTACTTGGCCTATGATAGCCTCATGGATGCCACTCCTGGGTTGCTCTGAAGTGCAGAACCTATTCCCAGGGACACTCAAGTAGGTGAGTGCTGGAAAGGAGGTGGTGGTGTATGTGCAGCACAAACAGCCCACAGCCCCTTCTGGGTGGGCAGCTGAAATGTCCCTGGTGCACAATGTTGAATGTGAGGAACTTTGGCTCCTTGGCTTTGAATATAGGATGAGCCAGGCTGGTACCCTTGTGGATGGATGACCCCGCAGGCCTAAGTGTGTTCCCTGTTGTGACTTAGTGGGAATGGTTTCATTTGCTATTTTGTTTCATACAGTAAAATATCTTGAGTCAGTCCTGATCCAGAGGCATACTGACATAAACTTTAGCATGCTTGTATTTCTTATGACATCAGTTCGGAGCACCTTTCCTGTTTTGCAGATAGAATGTCCCTCCTGAGAGAAGATTCCCCACCACCACCACCACCCCAAGAGCAGCCTGGGTGCTGGTGATGTGCAGTCACTCTGTGGCATACTTTTCAACACATTCTAGAATTGGAGGAATGAAAGTCCACTGAAATGCATTGTTTGGTACAAATAAGGGTTGGATGTGCGGAGAATGCTCTTTTTTAGTGTGTTGCACAAGGGCAGTTACATGGCACTGATTTGACTCTCCCCCCCCCTCCACATGTTGAAATACAGCTCAGAGCATTCATCCCATTCTCCAATGATTGGGACAAAAGTAGGTTAGTAGAATGTGTTGCTAGGAGACCATTGTCAGAGTCATCTATGACCTTGCAGGGATAAAGAAATTGTATAGATTTATTGAGCTCAGTGGCACGTTGTCTAAGTCCTCCTCTCCCTGGCTGTTATTCTCTGTTTTTGTCTGCAACAGCTGATGTACACACAGAGATATACATATACTACAAGATGAACTCACACAAAGACGCACCTGCTTCCTTGTCCTAAAGAAGGTAATGGTACAACTCCTGGCTTATGATTTTGTTGCTTCCGAGGATGTTTTATTCCCTCGGTGAACGAAAGCTTCAGAAAAGCAGCATCAGCAAAAACTGTTTTCTTTCTAACTATAGTGGGTGGAATACAGTATATATGCATTTATAAGTCTGTTAGCAACCACCTGATCAATGTTCTCTGTTCAGTAGACACAACACAGTAATTTTACTTTCATACGTAAGACGATTTCTCAGAGTTTTCACACCACACATAGACTGTGGTTAAACAACCTGAAATTGTTGACATTTTGGAATTCTCATGCTCTTCCTGATTTTATTTGTTCATCACTGAGACATAGTAAAATGCATTTTACAAATTAATAGAAACATTCTCAGATGTTAAACCTTTATTACTTAAAAGCTTCAGATAAGAACATAAGAACGTAAGAAGACCCCTGATGGATCAGGCCACAGCTTATCTAGTCCAGTATCCTGTTTCATACAGTGATCCATCAATTGCTTCTGGGCATTCTCAAGCAGAAGATGAGGGCACAGCCTTCACCTGCTCTCAATTCCTTCCTAGCAAATGACTTGAAGAAAGAAGAAGAAGAAGAAGAGTTGGCTTTTGTTCCACACTTTTCTTACCCATTTAAGGGGACTCAAAATGGCTGAGAAAGCTTTCTGTTCTCCCCAGAACCCTGTAGGGTAGGTGGGGTTGTGAGAGCTCAGAAGGAGAGCTGTGACTAGCCCAAGGTCACCCAGCTGGCTTCATGGAGGAGTGTGGAATCAAGCCTGGTGACTAAAAGGTCAGAGTCTGGTGTTCTTACCATAAGACAAACTGGAGGTATTCTGCATGTGCCTCCAACATGGAGGGAGGGACTATTTAGGAACCTTTTCTTACTTACCTTCTAAAGAGCCCCAGTCTGCTCACCCGGGAGCTGTGGCATCACATCAGAAGTTACCACAGGATCCCTTGTGGCCATCTAGTTCTGGAGTGCTCATTCCTGGGTGCAGCACAGCAAGCAGGTGGGGCCGTATGACTGACACAGCATCCAGATTGCCCTGGTGGTGTCCAAGTGTGCCTCAGACATTGCATTGATCCAGCCAGCCCTGGCCTAGCCATTTGCACTTTGAGTGCTGCTGGCCCAATACAGGTCTTTCCCAGCAGATGAAGTGCAAATGGCGTCTGCCACACTTGGTCTTTACCAGTCTAGTATGGTCTTATGAACTCAGTTCTAATAGCCATTCATATACCTGTCCTCCATGAATTTGTCTAATCCATTCTCAAAGCTATCCAGTCTGGTTGCTGTCATTACCTCATCTGGTGATTAAATCCATAGACCCCTGGCTAAAATCTCCCCTCATCAGTCCTAACTATCCTGACCATTAGATTCATAAAATGACCCTTATTTGTAATATTCATACATATACATTTATATTTAATTGTGCATAGCAAATATGCAATATATGATCCATCCATTTATATTTATTTTAAAAATAAATTAAAACAAGGCCTCTCTAGATCTAGAATTCCTGTAGTTCGCTTTGTGAAATGAGCATTTTTCTGCCAAATAATTTGCATTAATACTGCAAGTTCTACTTCCTTAAAACACTTGGGATGGGATAAATCAACTAAAGTGCTGATGAAGCATTATGAAACATTACACAACAGGTCCTCATGCTACATTTGTTTGTCTGTTTGTTCATTTATATATTTCTTAAAGAAATCCTTTCCTCCCTAAGGAGCAAGTTATAGGAAGACAAGAGCAGTACAAAATCAAAATAGAATAGATATAAAACTGGTAGTATTAGATTGAAATAATCCTGTTATAACAGATACACAAGTTGTTCAAAAATGAACCAAACAATTTTGAATAAAGAATTAGATTTTCCATTCAGTGAAAGCCAAAGGCAAACTTTATAACATCCAGCTGTTTCTTTATCAAATACTGTTAGGGGGTCACTTCAGTTTAGGAAATGATTAGTTTGGGAAATGCCCCATGCTTTTATTAATAAGGAAGTTGATTAACACAACACTATTTAGCAGTCTGGAAAATATTTTGGGATAATTCTGCATGTATCAGTGCAGTTCCTCCGGACTTAGGAGCTATATTTTTAACTAGAACATAAGAAATTTTACAATACTAAACTTCAAGAAGCCCTTCAAAAGTTCACAGCTGTCTCTATGTTTAGCTACAAGGGAAATGGAAGCCAAATGCTAGTAGAGCAGCTTCAGTAATGTTGTGTTTCAACCTAGCTCTGATCTGAAAAAACAGAGGCCTTTTTCACACAAGTGGGTGTGGAATGCATCTGCCACATGCTGGGATACTGCATTCGCTCTTGTGAGGCAGCCGGATCCGTTCCAGGCTGCCCCAAGCCTCCTGATGCTTTCCAAAAATGCGTTCAAAAAGCAGAACACTAAAAAGTGCTCTACACATGTTCCAAGTGTTCTGAAGCACCCCCAGCTGCCAGAGGGAAAGCGTTCACAGGAAAAGCGTTCATATGCTAACCCTCTGTGACAGCCGGGTCCCTTCCCGGCCTCCCTCAATTGGTTGCCTTGCAGCCAGGGGTGGGGAGGCATGTCCGGTCCCTTCCCTGGGTTCCTGCCACCTGCATCATCCTGGATCAGGCCCATGCAGGTTGCGGGGGCCCCACCCAGCACCCCCAACCCACCCCAGGGTCACATGTGTGTGTGAATGATGCTTACCTGCTGCTTCCAGGTCGATTCTGGCTGGAATAGGCCGGTGACATTCTGCACATGCTCGTGGGGCAGCCCCTTATTGGGCGGGCACCCATCTGGCCTCAACTGGCCATCTGCACAGGCACGGGTGCCCAGACAATGAGGGGCCACCCCATGATCACGGACCTTGCATGGGCCTGATCCAGGCCGATGCACCTTGCGGGAACCCAGGGAAGGGACCCAATTGGCCTCCCCCACCCCGGCTGCAAGGCAGCCAATCAGGGGAGCCATGGGGGAGGGTCTTCAGCCAAAACACGTTGAGTACAGTTCCCCTTTCACACGTAGGCAGGGAAAGGATGCATTCAGAACACGTTGTTTACCTACCAGTACAGATGGGGAACTGTACTCAACACGTTCGGGCCAAAGCATTCTGAGGCGTCTTTGCCGTAGCGTGAAAACGCCTCTGTTCTGCTATGAGGAAAATTGTATGGCCTTATGCAAGCCATTGTCAGCCTAATCTACCATCCTTTGGGAGCATACAGTGGAATAACATCATATGCAACACTTACACTGGACTTCCTTGGAAGGAATGAAAGATGACATAACCTGTATTAAATATTCTTTTATGAAGGCTTACCCTTTCTGGGTGCTGTGAAAAGACTAGGTTCCTGCCTTGCAGTCTCATAGATTAAAAGAAAAAAGGCAGGGAGGCAATTAATTCAGATAATTTAACTTCAAACTTACATACGCATCCCATAGCTCGGTGAAGAAGATGGTTCTTTTGGAGTAGATATTCATGAAAATGCATCCATTTCTAGGGAAAGCCAGTATGGTAGAACGAGAGACATTGCAAGCCTATCTGCTCTGTCAGTTGTGGAAAAAATGGGCCTGCTCACACTTAACTGGGTGGAATGATATAATTACATCATTACACTGCAGTTAAGTACAGGGATGGAGGGCCCCATTTACACCAGCAATGATGGTTTATCCTCCAACTTCATCACTAGCACTTGATGTGTGGATGGGCCACAGTAACAGCCTCACTATAGTTCTAGATCACAGAGGCATGGCATTTACACACACCTCCCATGATATAGAACAAGACCCTTGATCCTCTTGTGGATCCAATTAAACGAGCCAGCAACAAATCTGTATTAAAGACCTCTTAATCTGGATCTAGTTCTGTCTTGGGGGGGGGGGGCTTGATCATTAATATGTGGATAGGAGGCCTATGATCTGGATTAAGAGGCTCCTTAATCCAGATTCAAAATGAGTGCAGAAAAGACCTTGGTCTGCACCAGCATGTGGATGGTAGGTTTCTCTTCTGGGATCTAACCTGGAATAAGGCAACATCCCTGTTCCTTGATTAGCTTGAAATAAGCTCAACTGAACTCAGCTAGGTACTTATTTATTTCTCAGGTTCTAGGGTTCCTGGAAGACTAATTGAGAGGACTAATTTGACAATCATAGGAAGACAGGTTGGTAGACTATTGCCACACAGTTCTTAACTGGCACAGATATAATTTCTGCTGCGCTGAAGTTCTGGCATTCTGCCCATGCAGATACGACTGTAAAGAATAATAATGCCTTTACACCCATTTGCTCCACCCTTCTGTTATGCTTGCTCCTGGTAATCTCGAGACATTTGGGGAAAGTCTGGTTATTTCAGGATAGCAAAGGTCATTGTGATATACAAACAAGAACCGGGCATTGTCCTTTGTCATGATCCACCAGATGCACGCAATGGCATAGAACTTTCTTAGCTGCACGACTAGCAATGTGCATATGATTCTTCCTCCCTAGGGACTTCTGGGAACTCACTGTGCACCTGCCCACTTTCTTTTATTTCATGTTTTTCAGTCTGCTTTGGCAGCTCTCAGAAGTTCCCAGTGAAGCAACATTGTATGCAACTTGCCAGATGTGCAGGGAAATGAAGCTATTATGGGAAACCTGGCATCACTGCTTCACTTCCTGTGATAGCAAGGTCTTTTCTGGGATTGTACATGGAAGGATATGGTCATAGCCGGGAGGCCCAATGCAATGCCAGCCCTGGTCACACAAATCTAAGACAAGATGGGCAACTCATGATTTCGAACTGAGGTTGTACCACACCTAGATCATTATGGGTTGTTCTCAGACTATCCTCACTCTGGGATGCATTGCTAACACCTTTCTTCGCAATCAACCTGAGCCTCCTCTTGGCTTTCCACCTGTTTTGCTGCATCTAATATACCTCCTTTCTTTTTGGATGCTGTTCTGTCACTCAAGGGAGGTGAGGGTGTGTGTTTGCCATTCTTTTTTAAGCCTGCTCCACCACCTCCATGTCCCCCTTCTTTTTCAATGTGCTTTTCTTCTCCATGCCATTAATTTTTTAAAATAAATAAATAAATTTGCATAAAAATGCTAGGTAGAGGAATTATTTTTAGAGTTGCAAATTGATATAGAAATAGGACCATCCAATTTTAGATTAAAAATACAAAAATTTTGTGAAAAACAAAAGACAGAAGTATTCTGCCCAAACTGAATGCAATTTTCAACATTTGATTTGACTTGAATTGAATATTTGAATGTCTGACTTGATATGAATAGAGAAAAATGAATGCATTAAAATTCAAGCTGATTTGAAAACATTCATATCTTCATACAAATATTCGATACATATTTGATGATATGAACATCAACAACATGTGTATGTATCTTTATGCAACTATATGTATCCATACGCAACTCCGTATTTATCCCGTACCTATCCATACAGAAGTGTATAGATATGAATAAGATGTGTACAGATACGTATGTAATGCGTAGTATCCATACACATACAAATGTCTGAATTACTCATACGAATGATTCAAAATATTAATATTCATTCAAATATTTAAAAACGAATGTCTGGACATTCGATTTGAATTCAAATGTCTGAATTTGGCCGAATTTGCTTTTTTAAAAAACAGATTGAGATTTGATTATCCTGTGGTAATGTTAGTTGTAAGATATTACCCCAATATCCCAGAGCTACAATGGGATTTCTACAGACCTGTGAGACAATTCCAGCATAGCCTCAGGTTAATCCCTGGTTTTACACCTTATTTGGAGGCAGCCTTGATGAGCTCATAATTAAACAGGATATGTTCGTGAAGTTCATTGGAACACCCCTTTGGCTCAAATTTGAACTCTGTTATTTAAGAGGCAGGGTGTTTGGTTTGAACTTGATCTTTCTGAACACCTTCGTTTGATTCAAAACAATTCAGACCTGAACCAGTTTGTCAAATCTCTACTCAGAAACAGCTGGACAACCACTGTCTTCACTGATAACTGTGGATCCAAACTGCATCTTATCCACAAAAGTGCTAAAGAAAATATGGTGCATTTCAGGCACATTTCAAACATTATGGTTTAGTAATAAGAGTTTGTGTTCACAAATTTGAAAAAGAGCAGGGAAATATATCAATATAATTATTTAATCTATTTATTTTCATGTACACATAATCACCAAGGGGTGGAAAAATCTCCATGCAATAATGTCAGTCCAAATCACCAATAAATGTGGTGTAATCTGACGCTGTGCTAATTGAATTCAAGACAGTTGATCTTAGTTATAATTGCCAAGAAAAATATATGTCCGTATATCTGACTAGGCTGATGAAAGCAATCTTTCTGCATTTGATCCGACCAGAAGACTAAACTGGTTCACAAGATTTGTGGCTGATTTGGGGGAAGTTGTACAGTCTCCCTTTTTTGTGCAGCATTCTGCTAAAATGGTAGAATAATTTCCTTGAAAGACACAGATAGGCTAGGCTTACAGACAGACAAGACTTCAGCTGTGAATTAACATGAATTAGCAATGACAGCACAAATTAAAACTTATCTACTTGGTTGTCCCACTCAGCTTCTTCTGCTTTCCACTCTTACAATTTTCATATGTTCTGAGTTCCCTACCTGTCACCATTCCTTATGAAGGAAAGTATCATAGTACTAGATTCAGGGAATGTGGAACTGAGCTCGGAAGGGGGCAGAAAAGATGGGAAGAGATCTCCTAAGCTGTCTCCTGCTCCTTGCCTCATCAAAAGGCAAAAATTAGGGAGTCTAGTGAAGGAGTAGGAGTAGGAGTTGGCTTTTCTACCCCACTTTTCTCACCCATTTAAGGGGACTCAAAGTGGCTCCAAAGCTTTTCTATTCTTCTCCCCACAACAGAACACCCTGTGAGGTAGGTGGGGCTGGGAGAGCTCAGAAGAGAGCTGTGACTAGCCCAAGATCACCCAGCTGGCTTCATGAGGGAGGACAGAATCATTAGAGATGAAACCCTTTTCTCTCCCACGTCCTCCCAAAAAGATGATACATGAGCCTTCCTTAAGGACCCAAAAGACAGTTCCCCCAGCCTACTTTGTTGTTAGCAAACCAAACAGAGGTTCATCATAGGCAAAAGAAATTGAGAAACTGCTCTGCCTTCTCAAACAGCCAAATAGACTTTGGAGAGAGGAAGAAACTGGAACTATCTGATTGAGAGGGAACAATCACCTAGAGGGATGGTTATAGAACCACCCTGAGTTTTCTCCAGATATTCCCCCCTTCCTTACATTTGGATTTAGACATTCTAATGAATTTTGAATGTTCTGAAAACGTTCATTCAAATGATTCAAATCATTTGAACGTACAGATACGTAAGTATTAAAACGAACGTCACATGGATCTGTACTTATAATACATAACGAAAACAGGATGCATACAGGATAAAATGGGATACATACAAAATGCGTACAGATACATATAAGACATACGAATGTCATCGACATTCATATCTTTAAATTCATATCTAACATTCAGACGAATAGATTTGAACGTAATGGATTCAAATCGGTTGTTGTTGCATTTGGAACAATCGAATGGAATGTTCTGACATTCATGTTCGACTCAACTTCGAACGCAAAAAATATTGTGCACACCCCTGATCAGTGGGCTTTCCTCTCTTTTAAGACTTGCAAGAGAAAAGTCTGAGAGGAATGGGATGCCTCAAATCCTGCATGTTTGATGGGAAAGGGAAAGACAACTCAAGAAAGGAAGGAAGGAAGGAGGGAGGGAGGGAGGAAATGGAATGGAAAGACAGAGTATAGAGTCAATGGTGTCCCAGACATCCTTATAGACCCCATCCTCTCAATCATACTTTTTCCACTTTGGTTGAAGTTGTGGTTTGGGATAAGGTGGTAAAATGGCTTCTTGTCCAGATCCTGCTGTTGACCTATTTAATACCAAAATTTGGTGGGGTCATAATATGACAGAGAATCTTTTTGATGGTGCTCCAGGAGTGGCATGGAAAACGGCACTGCTCAAAAAGTGCTCTTCCAGGGGCAGCATTGCTTCTGAAGGCTCCTCAAACCAGGTTGTTGGGGTGGAGCTGGATGGACCATCAGAATGCAAACAGCCCTGTTCTCTTCCAGCAGTATGCGTTGCTTGCTAATCCTGCCCCAACCCTTCCCAATATCAACCCATCTAAGAATAGGATGGGTTGCTAATCCTGCCCTGTCCCTGAATAAAAGACATGACTGTGTAGAAGGCCATAAATGCTTGGGTTTGAGTCTTGGGCAGTTTCTGCACTGCCAGCCACCCTACACATTGCAGACATCACTCCTGGGTGATTGGACTAGGGATGTGATGAAGACGGACAGAGCACACAGGTGACTGGTTTGTAAGGTAGCTGCTTTTCCTAGAATACTTTAAGAGCTGGGCAATGAAAGTTCCCTGGCTTAAAATTGTAAATTATATTCAAATAGTGGAGTTGGAAATGTCTTGTCTCCTGGAGCCCAGCAAAATGTCTCTGGGCTCCACAATGGGCTGCTTCTGTCACCATCACCTGTCATCATGTTGTAAGCAAGAAAGGGGTCTTCTACTGAAATGTTCCCAGGGGTTTAGAAGTAGTATTTCTACCCTACCTCTAATGCATAATAAAAGCCAGAGAATGCATATGGGAGATGCATTTTCTGGCATCTAATGTGGATTAAGGACATTGGAGCATGTGGATGCTACCACCTGTAGGCCATTTTTGGGCCACTTATTTGTTGTTGTTTTAGTGTGTGTGTATGCAATACTATATCAGGATTCAAATTTTTTTTTAACCATTTTTTTTTAGAGAAGTTTAACACATCTATGACTTTGTTCTATTTCTTCAAAAGACAGCTCTATGGCTGTGATTGCACCTAAGTTTTAGTATGGCTTCAGTTCGCTTTCAGAGCAAGAGAACACATCAGCAAAGGGACCAGTCATTTTCCTTCCAGATTATCTATCCCAAAGGTGAATTTTCTGACTTATTTAACACTGAAAGAAAACAGCTGGTCACTTGGCTGATGTATTGTCCCACTCTGAAAGTGGACTGAAGCTGGTTTAAACCTTAAGTGTGACCACAGCTCATGTGTTCTCTGGTCTAGAGGCTGAAGGCCTTCCCCCACCAGACAGTCAAAAGACACAACGTGATTAAGTGTAGTCAAAATGGATCAGGATAATTAAATGTGCTTCACCATCTTTAATTAGAATATATTTAAATTTCTTTGATATTTCTTTCTCATATCGTATGGAAGCACCCATGGTGCAACCGATTCCTTCTTCGTTAAATAAGCAAATCATCAGTTACCTGGGTTATGTATGTGCTGTGTATTAGCACCTTTTTCTTAAGTGGAAGAAACAGTGTCTTCTGCAAGGACTGTTTTACATTAGACAATTAGCTATACTGGAGCAAATGCTAAAAAGGTGTTACAGAAATATATTCTGACTGCAAATGCAAATAACTTTTGTTCTAAACCACTGCATAGAATTTCTATCTTGTTTTGAGCAGACTGATGATTTGGGAATGGGGGTAGAGACAGAGAGAGAGAGATGCTGCCTTCCCTCTACCCTGCAATTCCTGAGCTATAAATATGTATTTGCGATGCAGAAAGGAGGAAAGAGTGAGCGCTGAGTAAATGTCTAATTTGAAGATTACAAGAAGGAGAGCTGTAAGTTGATGTGGCAGGGGAAGAAATACAGAGAGGAAAGCTCTCGAACATTTTTGAAATATATTTTCATAATTTGGCAGATAGAATAGCTGAGGCCAGCATTTTAAGACTGCTGGAACTCTTGCGGAGTTCTCTTTTCGGTGCAGCCACAAAATTATGCTATCTGTATTTGAAGACTGCTACAACATCTCTGCTTCTCTTTTTGACACTTACTTACTTCTTTCAGTTTTTGCTCAGATGTATTCTGTACCTGTTACATGAATCTCAAAACATTTAAATGTCTAGGACCGTGTTTAAGTTGTGCAAACATCTTTCCAGCTGGCTGTATTTTGGTCATTTGCTCTGAAGATAGTATAGGAAGATAGGCTTAATTTGTTATGAAAACATCACTAAAGATCACTTGGAAGAATTCCTGCCCTAATTTAAGAGTCGCGAGTGGCTGTATTAGTAGAAACTTCCAAACAAAAATGGAGGGATTTGGAAAATTTTCATTCCCTGGACAAATATACAAACTGAAATGCAAGCACAGGCCAGATCTGCATCTACCAGACAGGGATGGTATAACAATGTCATAAGAAGGGCATGTGGGGGCATGTGCACTGCATGAAGTGCAGTGGTGGCCATTCACACTATAAGCGCTGGATTAACCCCGTATCTGTCAAACAGTACTTGCAGTGTGGATTGCCATGGCAAAGTCTCAACCTCAAGGTTAGACATTGCCATGGCAATCCAACAGCTGCTAATGACTGTGCAGCCACAGTTATGCAACCCATGACACTTTGGTGCACAGCAATTAGTAGAGATGTGGATCTGCCATCCCAGGATCAATCCAGATCTTGCTGTTCAGCTTGTGGACCATTTTTAAGTTGTCCACAGCTGGATCGCTCTGGGAAGGGATTAGATAACTACATCCAAATAAGCTGTGACTGTAGGCCTATTCACACTTAGGCCACTAGTCAACATCTGGGGAAGTGCATAAGGACATCAACTAGGCTACTATAGCCTACAAGTATGCCCTCCCTCCCAAGATGTTCACATTTACCTAAAGCTTACCTGAACTGTCCGGCAGTGCAGCCATTCACTCTGTGCCCATTTCACTGTGTTTGATGGGCAGGGAACACAGTGTTTGTGCAGGTACAGTGGTGTTGCTGGTGCTTATCAGTCGCTCACCCATGCCATTATCAGCCCTCCAATCCCTGGGAGTGGTGATTCATCACAGAATTGCAAGAGGGCGTTTGATCATGGGTCAGCCTCATGGGTCTTGACAGGGCAGGGCCTTCTGAGGCCAGATTGGCCCTGCCGTCACTGCTCCGCAATGTGTGCGGACGCACGAGGCCCCCAAGAAACTGTCCCTATTTGGGACAGATTCTCGAAGAAAATGGTTTGCCAGAAAATGGATCTTTATAGATCTGTTTTTCGGCAGCAGATGTGGAAAGGCCCTTCGTTGTATTCAAAAAAGAAAGGTTTTATTGCTTTATGACTGCAGAGTCAATACTGAGTAAATGCATGGATAAATGCTGGATAAGTGCATGAGTATATGAAATAATACAGGTAACCAACCGCTTAATATGTACATCTACTACATTGTTACTAAGATAATATACAGGAACTAGCTCTGCTAATCGCCATAAGTCTCAACACATTCATATGGGGGATCTGTATGCTATTTGCATGCATTTGTATGGGATTGAACATCGGTATTGAATATGAATCCTACCACATTCTAAGGGGATCTATGCGAATGAATACAAATTTTCTTGCATTCAACATTTGTGCACCTCCCTCATATACCAGCAAAAGTACTCAGAGCTTCCCTGCTGCGTGCTGCAGAGGTCTGTAGGCTAAGGGAGTCCTCAGGCAGATCCTTTCTTAGACTACACCAGCATGCAGAAGGAAGGTTTCCAGTGTGCTTACTGGTACAGTTTACCTCCCAGTGCAAGATTGCACATCTTTTCAAGCCTTCTTAGATGCAGAGGCTGAAGCAGGAAGCAAGAGGAACAAAAGGGATCAAGTGGTCGTGGAACTCCTGTCTGAGTCTGACCATGGCCCCCTCCAGACTAGTGGAATAAAATCTGCAGTTGTAGCAAACTTCACAGCTTATCTGCTGTAAAGCAACGTCTCGCTGTCTGGGCTAGAGCAGCATCCCATAGTTTCCTCATTGGAAGCTGTGGGAGTTTGAGTTGGTGCGCGCGTCATGTGTGATGGGGCAGCTCTCATGGGCTGTTCCTGCTGTCCTGTCCAGACTGGCAGGAAAATTCAAATTTAGGTCATACCATGCAGGGAGTGCTAATATATCAGCATTAAGTAAATTTGCAGTAGTGCATCTGCAAGTGTAGTAGTACTAGTAGTAGTGCAGTAGTATAATCCATCACCACTATGATACAGTGATGGTCATGTGTGAAGCCTCCAACACGGCTGCACAATCTACTGCACAGTATTAACACCTTATATCTGAGAGAAAGAGAGAGGGAGACAAACACTTTTTAATAAAGAGTCTACTACAATAAAACTGCATGGCAAAATCCAAAAATGGCCAAGAAACACATTCCACTTCGCCATTAGCTATGACAGTGTTGTTAAGGTAATTCAGATTCTCTCTCTCTGTCTCACAGTGCATGCACACAAACACACCAAACCCAGATCAATTAGATAGGTGGCAACTTAGTAAGACAGCTAAAATGTAAACGCAATGTACAATTTACAAATGGAGGGGGAGGAATGGCAATTGTGTCTTTTTTTCAATGCACACGCATTGTGCTTGCAGGATTGCCAAAGATTCAAGACATGGCAGCATCGCGTTTTCAGCAGCTGCAATGTATGTACTTGGCACTTACATCATGTCAGCTTTGCTTCTGTGGCACATGGCTCCCTTCAACTTTGCCCTCTTTATCACCTTCGGTTGAGCAACAAGGGTAGACTAGTTGTGAAGTGTTTGTGGAAGCTGGAGGTCTCAGGTGGCCACTGGGTTCAGCTGTCCTTAGCAGACACCTGCGTCCTTTCATTGTCATGCCGTCCACCTCCTCCTCTGAGAGTGACCATGGAGCTAGCTTGGCAGTTGCAGGGCCCTGGTGTCTTTTGGTTTTGTTCTGCGGCAGGAGAGGCATCTGCAGTCCAAGATGACCTTTCGTAAAGGCGACCTTGCTGTAGGCTGCTAAATACAAAATACTGCTACAAAAGAACAAAACACAAAATGAAATATTAACTGAAGGTTTTCTTTTAAAATCAGGCTTATTGTTTCCTTACTTGAAAAGGAGCAAACTTTCCCAAAGAACCATATGTAGGCCTGGCTGTTTCGATTACTATGCTCTGCAACAACTTAAGCTTAATTAGGAATCTGATTTCTTTTTCTACAGTCCACTGTGGGGAGGAGAAGAACCAGTCTCTCAGACTTTAATATTACTATAATGTTAATAATCCAAACGTGTCTACTATTTGTTTCCAGAGCTTCTTTAGAAAACAGACGGTGCAAAAATATAATGTAATATAGTCAGGAAACATATAACTTACAAAGAACAATTCACAAACGTGATAACAAAATGCAACTAATGCATAAAGAAAACCATGAACCTAGAAACTGTAAGAATAAAGGAGCAGCATGCAGTTTGGATGTTCACAATAAAAATTACTAAAAGTTAAAGTCTAGTGTTGTGAGTAAGAAGAAGGTGAAGGTTTTGCCTTTGCCTTCTGTTTGAGATGCCCATAAGCAATTGGTGGGCCACTGTGTGAGCCCTGCTGGATCAGGCCACTGCCCATCTAGTCCAGCATCCTGTCTCACACAGTGGCCCACCAATTGCCCATGGTCATCTCAAGCAGCAGACAAGGGCAGTAGTGTAGGACCAAAGTCTAACCCTGCACATTCAGCCTTTGTGAAAGCCCACCACAAATCACTGCTGATGGATAAAATGACGGGACTGACTTCTGCTCTTCTACCAGAGCGGTGGTTGTAATGAACTTTTAGAAGGAGCTAGCATTATATTCCAACTCATATGGTGTACGCAAATAAATTAATGACATTGTCTCATTTCATAGGAACAATATTTCACGGGAGCAATAATTCATGGAGATAAGAATTCTCATTTTGTTCTCAAATGAAACACAAATTTAACCAGTGAGATTCTGAATGAAGCCAAGTAGGAGGGGAGTACAACAAAAATAATGAAGAAATCCAATCTCTATTATTAGATCTTGATGACCCTTGAAGGAGCAAAGGGGTATGATTAAAAAGAGCCTCTTAAAGTGTGATCTGTTGACACCTGCACAATATTCCTCTAGACAATTCCTGCACCAAGGTGAATCTCCCTGAGCTATGATGGTGTCATAAATAAAGGGGTTGCAAAGTTGTGTTGCAATGAATTATTTGGCTAAATGCACACAAACATCTTTAATGGAGATATTTGTCTGAACACAATTTGACCTTTTCCCAGCTCCCTTCATTGTGCATACTAGTGAAGGACTTCAATTAGTTCTGAAGCATGCATAGCTTGGCAGAGTGGACGGGGGTCTGAAAGTCACTATGTTAAATCAGGACAATGAATTTTTAACCTCATGGAAAGCAAAAGGAACAAAATAGATTATCTGCACCAGTCGCAAAACTGATAGACCTTCAAAAAAGAAAAAAGAAAAAAGGACAAACCAGATTATCACCTTATCAATGTAGAATCTAGTATTAGAGGCATCCTTGCATTTTGATATCAGACAAAAAAAGTATTGATATTTACTGTTCCGTTTTGCATCAGTGGCTAGTGGTTACATCAGTGGCTAGTGGCTACCATAGTGTGTTTTATGAGAATTTATTCTTGCCGCTTTGAGCAAAGCAGGGATTGGTGTGTGTATCCATCTCCCACCTTGTCCAATGAAATGTGAATATAAGTGGGCAGTTTGTGGATCTAACTTTTTTTGGGTTTTATCTCATCTGTGGCCCTTTTTGCACTTACCCTAAATCTGGAATAGGAACTCACATAGAGAGATTCTGGGTCTCATCAATCGACATGATAGTGTGGATCTGTGGAGCCCCATTCCCTGCAAATCTGCTCCTGATCTGCTGGGTTCTGATTGGGAATACCAGTAGACTCCATCAGAGTCTACCGGCAACCAAGCAGACCCTGATCCTACAGGAAGTGGCTGCATATTCTCTCCACAGCTTCTGAGCTTCCTGTTTGTCCAACAGGAGGAGGATGTGTACTCCCTTTGCCAGCTTCCCATCGTCTCATCTATCCAATGGGCAGAGGCTGCAGAAGGAATTCACAGCTTTTGTGATGTCTGGAAGCACTCTAAGGTCAAGTTCCAACTGGGCAATTTAACCGGGTTTTAATCTGGATTTCTAAAATCAGCAGTGAGGTCTGGTTTTTGGTGTTCTCACTGCCAGTTTATAATGAAGACTCACAGGGTGGAAACACCCTCCCCACCCTCCACCCCTTAACAGAATCCCCTCCTTCTGCAGTCAGCAATTGGACACCATCACACCCTGACTTCATCAGAGTAGGAAATTAAAACCCCACCCCCTATATAAACTTGTGATTGTGGAGTCGCACTGCTTTTGTTCACAGCTTCACCCCTTCTTATGTTAAAAAGGCAGTGGAAGATCAGTCCCCCTTTGTTTTGTACTAGAGTGCCAGATCAGGACTGTGCAAAATGGCAGGGGGTGAGGCAAAAGGGGCTGATTGAGGAGGTGATACTAAAAGGGAGAGATCAAGCAGGATTTTACGCAAGCCAACAACTTTCACTATCGCTAGCAGAACTCTTGCAAAATCAGACATCTGAGACGTTTTCGCACGGGGCTGAACGGAACGCGGAAAAGACAGCTGAGGACACGTCATCCGCATTGCCCGCGCGCGGCTTGCGTTCCGACGTGTCCGCAGCTGTCTTTTCCGCGTTCGAAATGTAGAGCACTTTAAACTGCTCTACACGCGTTCCAACGCGGACGAGCCGCCCGCAGCCGTTCGGGAGACAGAAGCGTTCGCGCCTGCTTCTGTCTCCCGAACGCTGCGGGCTCGCCTCCGACGCCGCGCGGCTTTGACAATCAGCTGTTTGTCAAACAGCTGATTGTCGATCTGCCTCCGCGGCTGTCTGCGCGCCCCTTGCCGGCATTTGCCGGCTAAGGCAGCTTCGGGCGCTTTGAGCATTCGCACCCAGACGCTCCGGAACGCGTTTACACGCGTTCTGGCGCGTCTGTGTGTGAAAGGGGAAAGCGCCCGAAGCTGGCTTAAGCTTTCCGCCTGAACGCGTTCAGTTTCGAACGCGATGCAGTGCGGAAATGCCTCTGATCTCTTGATACATCTTACCCCTGATACATGTATCTCTAGTTTTACATCTCACTCCTGCTGGGTACATGTATTTCTGGTGCTGGCTCTTCATTCTACACCTCCTCCACCCCACCTCCCATTCAGCCAGCACAATCCCTTTGGCATGTAATGTTGCAGACAGCTGGGGGAACAGAAGGAATGAGAGCAGGGGAAACCACAGCTTCTCATTGGGGAGGGAAGGAAGGAGGGAGGGAGGCTGGAGTGGACAATTGTGCTGGAGAAAGAAGGCAGACTTTTGATCTTTTGTAACAAATGTAACAAGCTCTGTTACAATCTGCCGTCTCTGTTCATTGTTTGCCTCTCTCCTCCCTTTTAGGCAGCCCATGGTGGAGAAATGGGCACAGGAAATCATGCTCCTAAAGCATGGTTCCTCCCCACTAAACCCACTTGTGTTCCCGTTGCCAAATAGTGAGGATTATTTCTAGATCCAGCAGCGAAACCTCTTTTAATCCAAATAGGGATTCTCTGCATATTTGGTTGTCTAGTCCACAGAAATGGAAGAAATGGTTAGAACCTGAGCGAACTCAAGCCTGCCCAAATCCTGTGTCAGAAATGGGATTAGATGGGTCGATAAGATATTAATGCCATCATTTGACTGTGTAGATGAAACACAGAAAACCTGAAAGGAATACCATAGCTGAGCAATGAAGATAGGTATTCCTCCTGCATCTTTTTTTCTAATTACATCTGTGCAGAAAAATTCAGAAATGTATTGCTAGGTGAAAATGGTCTTCCTAAGCATTCCACAATACACCTGTAGGCAAATAAAATTGGGAGATTGCAATGACTTGAGGGAGCAGAATTAACTGACTTTTTTTTTTTTTTTTAGAAAGTCCTCGTTAGAGAAACAGCACATCTTTTAATATTCCCTAAAGCTTTGCTGACACTTCCTGTTACTGGATTAAAGAAACCGTGGGCTAAGATACAGAGGACCAGAAGACCTAAGGAGCAAAGCCATTGATGTACTTTCAGCCATACCAATACATTTAGACAGTATTAAAATGGTTACATAGCTGCCCCCAAAAAATCAAAGATCATGAAACTAGAAAGATCCATATTGATAAATGTTCTCTAGAGAACCTCTCAGTTGTTTAGAAAGAAAGGAAGGGCGAGGGAGAAGGGAGAAAAAAAGAAAAGTATTTAGTGTGAATTTTTCATTTAATTTGACTGAAACCTGCATGAAACGAGTTCTGTCCCTCCTCTTCTTCCAACTCCTCCAACCTCACTCCATTAATTGAGATTGCACCTTTATGGTTGCAGAAAAAGCAGTCTTAGTGTTGGAATCCACTAATCTGACTCCTGGGCTGGAGGTGCACCTTGGACTTGATCAGTGCTTCTGAGACTCACAGTCATGAAATTTCCACCCAGCATGTTCTATTCATAGACCAAAAGGTGTCCATTTTCTGTCTGGTTCTAATTCACGTTGGGTGGAAATAGGCCGAGGTTAAATCAACCAGGACACTGCAGTAGCACAGGGTCAAGAGGATGAAGACTATCTTTGGAGTTCTTTACCAGAGACTTCCAGCAGAGATTATTGCACTTACCCAGCGTACAATGAAGTGCCAGATAAGTTTCTGATGGATTGGGTATTCCAAAACGCGGACGCCTGGTCCATCCCAGTTCTCTGCCTCTTTCAGTGCTGAAACAAGGTGAGAAAAATCTCCATCTGTAATTTTGGAGCAGCTTCTTGTATCTTGTCTTACAACTTTACTTTTCCCCTCATCTGGACTCTGTGGGTGTTTTTCCACTGTCAGAAAGTACCCATTTTTGCACCCATTAAGGACACATTTGGGTGTGAGCCGGATGATCCCATTTCCACCATGGCACCCATTTGGTACCTGATTGTTTCGACTGCCGCTGGGGAAATCCGGATCAAATGGGTACTTTCTGGCCTTTAATCTGGGGTCTACAATAGGGTCTTCTGCCAGAAAATCCAGATTAAGGAGAGCCTGTTTCCATGAGAAACAGGCAATGGGGTCTAGAGGAGGCTAGGGGGAGAGGATCCACCCATTGTGGGCCCCCTAAACCTAGGCTTCAAAGTCACTTCGAAGTCACTTCGAAGTCTGTGCAAAACAGCTCCAGAGCGTCTTTGAATTGACTTTGGAGTTGCTTCGGAGATTGCACCTCCTGTCTCCCCAAACACCTGGGGTGACAAGCAGACCCCTTCGTATGACGATCCGGATTCCCTACATGGGTGCAAAGGTGTTTCCATGGTAGGGGAGTTAGCACCCATTGCTAATGGGTGCTTCACCTCCTGTGGAAACACACTGGGTGCTTCCCTTAATCCAGATCTACTAAATCCGGATTAAGCAATGTACCCATTCCTTAGATCTGGATCTAAGGGCTGCGGTGGAAAAACACCCTGAATTTCTTACTCCTCTGTCTGACTCTCCCCTCAGTCAGCAACACTCTGGTCTTCCCTATCCTCTCCTCCAACCACAACATTCCACAATCGTCCTTAATTTATCCCCCCCCCAACATTCCAAAGTTACAGCACACTTCATCATTCATCACAATCAACTGTTTACTCCCTTAAAGACATGACATCCAAACCATGGGCCACTATGTGAGACCAGGGTTGTTTTTCCACTGTCACTAAAAGTACCCATTAAGTATCCATTAATGGGTACATAATGGAATTTTTGTACCCATTAATGGGTACTTAATGGGTACTTCTAGTGACAGTGGAAAAACACCCCAGATGGGCTGTGGCCTGACCCACAGGGCTCCTGTTATGTTCTTAGGGGAATTAACAGGCACCACATTATTATTAGTTTATTTCTATAGCGCTGTCCATATACCACATTTTGATTGCCGGTCCTGTTGACTAGGAGTATGCACAAATCTTCTAAACATTCAAAATTTGATCGAATTTGATTGAATGTGGACATTCCAATTCGAATAGAATGTCTTCACATTTGAACTTAAACATTCAAACAAATTTTGAATGTTCCAAAACATTCATTCGAATGATTCAAATGTACAGATAAGTATGTATTACATATGTATCTATACTAATCTAATATGTAGCCGTATGCATTTGTGCTTATAATACGGAATGAAAATGGGATGCATTCGGGATAAAACGGAATGCATACGAAATGCGTACAGATACGCATAATACATACGAATGTTGTCGACATTCATATCTTCAAATTTGTATCTAACATTTGAACGATTAGATTCAAATGTATCGCATTCGAATCAGCTTTTGTTGCATTCGGATTTTAAACATTCAGATTGAATGGAATGTAAAAAAGAAAACATTGGTGGACATCTCTACTTTTGACTTCCTGCATACTCTGCAGGATTTGCAGAGTGAATAACGTTGCCCCGGATATCTGCAGCTAAAACAGGCACTGGGGTGAGGGGAAGAGATCTTCCTTCCTTCCTTCCTTCCTTCCTTCCTTCCTTCCTTCCTTCCTTCCTTTCACAGTGAGTTTTCTTCTCCAACCATACATCCATGCACCACTGCCACTGAAGGAGACATGATTCTTCACAACTGCAGATACTTCTTCTTGCCTGAGGAGGTTCAAAAGCCACATTCCCATGGCTGGGACAAGAAAAAACCAGCATGATCTAGCCACCACCACCACCACCACCACCAACTTCTCTGAAATTAAGTGAAGGTCTGCAGTGAAGTGCTTCCTTTATGAACTGAAGGACGAGGAACCAGACTTAGAATGCCTTCCAGTTTTCATGTGCAAAATCAACAGCTTTTCTATTCATTTATGTGTGCGCATGGGCAAATGCACATGCCCACACATAAACATAAGCACTTCATTCCAGACTCTCTTAAGGCACAGAGGAGTCCGTGGCATTGGCAGCTGGATCAGGGTGTCAGTTTCTGTTCCTTGTGTGAAGCTGAGCCATAATAACTGTAAAACCTATCAAGGTAGAGAGAGAAAACTGTGATTTCCCCCACAACCAGCAGCAAGAAAGTGAGGAGTAGAAATGCAAAATGCAAGTCCTTAGTGACTTTAGAAGGCTGCAGGCAGAGAGGAATGAATGCGAGGAGGAGGAGGAGGAGGGAGTTGGCTTTTCTACCTCGCTTTCCTTACCCATTTAAGGGGACTCAAAGTGGCTGACAAACCTTCTCCTCACAACAGATGCCATGTGAGGTAGGTGGGGCTGTGAGAGCTCAGAAGAGAGCTGTGACTAGCCCAAGGCCTCCCAGTTGGCTTCATGTAGGAAGGTGGAATCAAACTTGGTACTCCCTAACCACTAGACCAAAGAGGGTGGTTTTGTCCACACACGTGTCAAAAGACACATTTGAAAACTGCAGTTCCAGACACTAGCCCCTGGCTTCCATGCAGACTTGGTTGTGCGTAGCTGCTCCTCTGTGGAGAGTCAGATCCAACAAAGGGAAGTATTTCTTCACCCAGAGGGTCATCGGTTTAATGAAATTTGCTCCGGAAGAGGTAGTGACAGCTACCAGCCTAGATGGCTCTAGACAAATGTATGGATGACAGATGTATCAATGGCTACTAGAATGAATGCTTAGGTGCATCTTTAAGGCTGGAGGGGGGAAGCAGGATGCTTCTAAGGCCCTTTGCTGGGATTTGAGAGCAGGAGGTTTGTCCTTGTCTCTGTTTGAGATGCCCATGAGCATTTGGTGGGCCACTGTGTGCGACAGGATGCTGGACTAGATGGGCTGTGGCCTGATCCAGCAGGACTTCTCTTATGTTCTTTTTTCCTATCTAGAACAACCTTGTTTGACAATACAAGCATTCAGAAATGAAAGCAATTGGGAAGACAAAAATAATTGCTCATTGTGTGAAAATAGAAGGTTCTTTATCATCTCTAAATGGCAATTCCTGTGTTGATGGTAACTCCATGGCATGAAGATTTTTGGGTATAGAATGGGATAGATAGATGGATAGATAGATAGATAGATAGATAGATAGATAGATAGATAGATAGATAGATAGATAGATAGATAGATAGATAGATAGATAGATAGATAGATAGATAGATAGATAGATAGATAGATAGATAGATAGATAGATAGATAGATAGATATCTCAGCAGGTCCTGCCTGAGTTGATCTCTACTTTTGTTCCTCCCAAACAGTTATAGATCCCATGCCTCTAAACTATGTGGAAGAAAAGAAACAATTATCCTTCAGCTAACATAACCCTTGCCTCCCCCACCCCCAAAATTAAGCACTGCAGCAATTTCTAAGCTAACTTTTCTGTTTTGTCAATACTTCCCAAGTCCTTTGGGAGACAGATGAGGAATTATTTCTCGCCCATCAGCAGTTCTCTCTGATATGTCATCCTATACTTCTGCCTGAATTTTGAAGCATGCTAGAGCTTCATTAGTGTGAATATATATATATAATCTTACTTAGTAGGATTATTAGTATAATTAGCATTGCCAGTGTGTGCGGCTTTAGCTCTCACTAGGCATTGGTGTCATAGAGGAAGCCTGGGAATTTTATTTGCATTGTGATACGTGCTGACACTTGAGGAACACATACTAGAAAAAAAAAATACTCTTAATCTTCACCACAGGGTACTGTTCTGAGAGCAATAACGGCATCCTGCTCATGATTTAACATTGCCAGAACTGTGAACATTGTTTGTTTGTTTCATATGCACTCCAGAGGGAGGCAAGTTTAAAGAGGAATTCAGATGACAACTTAATTCCTATTGTATTGCTGTTGCCTTTTCTGAAGGAGAGGGGGAATAATGGGTTGTCTGATAGTGGGTATGTGCAAGAAATAAATATCTGATGCCATGAAATTGGATCTGGCATTCATATAATGTCAAAATCTAACATTCTTATTTTATAAGTAAGACTGGGCTCCCAAAATTAAGATTGTGCAAGGAAGAGAAGGAGGAAGACAAATCATATTAGAGAATGGGTATGATCAGACAGGTCTTTTAAAAGTTGCCTCTTTTTAAAAAGCATCCCATTTTCCAGACATACAAAAAACAAAGCAAAACAAAAGCCTAAGAGTTGCCCAAATATACATATGGAGAACTTGCCTTATTTTGTCACACTGCAGTCTGCATTTGCTGCCGAGTCAGGGAACACCAACCCTGGGCCTATTCGCACTTGGCTTTATTCTGGAATATATCCTGGAATAGGGATTTGCTGTCCATATGCTAGTGCAGGTTTCAGCAGGCCCAAAGTGAGGTCTGCTAGAGTCTGCATTAGCATGTGGGCCGCAGCCCCCTATCCTGAGATATACTCCAGGAAAAGGCCAAGTGCGAAAAGGCCCCCTGACTACAAGTGCTACTCACTGATTGTTTACTCAGCAGGAAATTCCACCTCTTATGTAGTTTTCTGTCCAACCTGACTTAAAGAGGGAGTGTTGCCTTCAGAACTATGAAATCCTAAATGTTGAAAAGTGTCTCTTCTGAGACTTCAAGATGAGATAAGGCAAATTGCGAGGGGGTGGGGAGACTGTTGTTACAGACTCCGATTCACCAGAGGACACTTCTTTAAGTATGTCTGATCACAGGAATAGGGATGCGCATGAATGTTCTAAACATTCAATGGTTGTTCTAATTCAATTGAGTGTGGACATTAAATTTGAATAGAATATGAATATGAATAGAATATGAATATGAATATGAATTTAAACATTCAAATGAATTTCAAATGTTCCACAACCTTCGTTTGAATGATTCAAAACATTTGAATGTACACATACATATGTATTACATACGTATCTGTATGAATCTCATAAGTATCTGTACGCATTTGCGCTGATAGTACGGGACAAAAACAAGACACATATGGGGATAAAACATGCCGCATATGAAATGCATACAAATACGTATAGCACATACGTATATTGTCGACCTTTGTATCTTAAAATACCAATTTTCTCCGCATTTGTATCTTTAGATTCGAATGTAATATTTGAATGAATAGATTAGAATGTATTTGATTCGAATCAGATTTTGTTACTTTTGGATGCTTAATAGTAATATGATTTCCCTTCCACTTTTGCTGCCCAGGGCAGTAATATGGAAGTGCTTTCTGCTGCCCCAAACTGCAGGCTGTATTGAAGGGAAAGTTTTAAATTTTATGTGCAGTAAAGGCAGGCTGCACAGAAACAGCCCCCTTTTTCTGTTATTTTAACTATTCTGGACCAGTATTAGACGTTCTTAGTGCATAGCCCAGCACAGTGAATAGGGGGTTTCCTCCTTCCCTTGGTTGCAGTCAAATTGGGCTCGAACTAGTCCAAGAGATTTTAAAAATGAATGTACCTTGACTTGGGGCTGTGAACTAGGCTGGTTCTCTTTTAACCTCAAGGCAGTTAAAATACATTTGTTTTTGATGCCTTGGGCAATGCAAGGATTGAAGGATACTTTATAATGCTCGTCATTCTCAGAAAGTTAGCAGCTATACAAAACTCTTCTGACAAATGCAAGAAGTTTTTTGCAGGTCCTGGTTGTGGTCTGTATTAGTGACACACGGGCTTGCAGTTCAGAGGTCCAACAGCTTGCCATAAAAGTCATCTGCTTATTAGGAACAGCAATTAGTAGCCCTTTGCAATTGTTGGTGGTTAAAAGGCAAATCTAGGGACGTCCAGGAATGTTAATTGCATACAAAAGTCACATGAATTCATCTGAATTCAGACATGTGAATTTAAATAGAATGCCAGATTCCCATTTGAACATGAATCAAATGCTTTGATACATTTGTATGAAACGTCATTACATTGGTGAACCTGGGGAGGTGGGAAAGTGGCTGCCCTAGTAGATTCAAAGCAGATTCAGATTGGATTCAAAGTGGATTGAGAGCAAATTTGATGCATTCAGAGTGAATATGTAGGGGATACGTAGGGGATATGCAGGGATTCTTGGCAATTCATAGTGGAGATTCAAATCAGATTTACATTCGTATTAAATTTGAATCCTACCACATTCGAAGGGAATCCATCTGAATGAATACATTTTTATTTTTATTTTTTGCATTTGATTTGATATGACTCAAACAGAAAAAAAATTGGGCACATCCTTAGACAAAACATATAGTCGAGAACTTAAATGTTTCTTTTTCTGGAATGATTTTTTAAAAATGTTTTTGTAAACTTTCTTCTGCAGATTAAAAAGGATACTGTCTAGGGAAAAGACATTGTAGGCATGTTCTTCCTGGTATTCCTGGAGTTTATTTATTTATTTATTATAACTCATCGCAAGCTTTACAGATATTCAGTCATTCACGCTAAAGTGGATTTGCCAGTATTTATGAAATGTACACTAATTGCCATAATAAAACCAGATAGCACTGTTCTAAACAGTATTACACAAGCTGTTTTGTTAACACTTCTAGCTGAAAAGAGGTCCTCTGCAAGTAATTGTTTCATAATTCTCCTCTGGCCAGCATTAAATTAAAACAGTGTGCTCTCAGCCTGGTGTACCGGGTCATGGAAGCAGAACCTGCAGTGATATTAATGTTTGTTGTGTTGTTAAATCCCTGCACATTAAATAATTGGGCTTATATTTCAAAGCCAAATTTTGCATGTCTGCAACATTTCAAAAGAATCTCATTTCTGAGATCCCTGACAACTAAGGAAGAAAAGAAAAGCCAACTTGACAGGGACTTCCAAAACATCCTCTTACTTTGGGATAAACATTTCAGTGCTGAAAGGTTGGTTCTATAACGTAGATTAAATCCGTGTATTATTTTGCATCTTAAAAAGCTTGCAGAGCTAATGGGTGTGATAGCAACGTCTGCCAGAGGAAGGAAGGAAGGTAGGCAGTCTTGGAACAGTCTTGCCACCAATGCCTCAAAAGAACCGTTACCAGATTATTGCATATTACAATAATGCAATTACATGTATTTACTTTAATTATGTACTTAGATGCAATTACAGTAATTACATGTATAGGCCACACTTGACAAAACACAACTCTGAAAAGTCTAGCAATGCGCACGCAGTGTAAAGATAGTGGAGGGTTATAGTTAGGGAAATTTATACATTGCACTAAAGGGATAGCCAGAAGGATGAACTCAGTTTTCTGGTAGCCAGGAGATGCCAGATCACATCCCCCTGTGGCTCATTTTAAAATAGTTGCCTTTATTACCAGCATCCTAATTCCTTGGTTTTATTATCATTTCCTTTTTCTTACTTTCTAACTTCTGAATGTTAGAAAAATACAGCTGTTAGAATGTTTGTTCCTAAAATATTTTGATTATTATATACTGTACATTGCTTGTTCTTAATGCCATGTAGAGATGTCCACCAATGGGTTTTTGGCGTTCTATTTGAATGAATGTGGGTTTCCTTACCATTCAATTCGATACAAATCGAATGCAGAAAAAAACCATTTGTGCACATCCCTGCATAGAAAGAATGTTAATTTGGGGAATATCTCGAGGACATAGGGATATTTTCCTATACTGGGGGAAAATGGCCATCAGATTGGGTCAGGGAAAGTGTTTGGGTTTGTTTGTTTGTTTGTTTGTGTGCATGTGTAGGAGCTTCATGTTTAGTTTCCGGCCCACATTGAAATTCCTAGATGATTGATCTAGCAGAAACACTTCCTTTGACGGTACAGGGATCCTCCCCCCCCCCCAATTAAAGTGATCCCTTCTGCATTTATCCCAGTTGATCCGCATTAGCTAGATTTGTATTAGATCTAGATCAACCACAGACTGGGGATGCATACTAGGGACACACATGAATGTTTGTTTGTTTGTTTGTTTGGCATTCAATTCGTAATTAATAGAATGTTAGAAAATTCATATTTGGTCGAATAGATCCCCTTTGAATGTGGTAGGATTCTATTCAATATGAATGTATTTGTACGAATATCCAGCCTACCCAATCAGGATCCGTGTTGCGCCCACGTGGTGCGCGCTCCCGGCTGCCTTGGCTCATTCCGAGCCGGTACAGTGAGGAGGTTAAGTGTTGCGTGCACATAGGCGCATCCCCGAGCCCCAGGGTGGGGGTACCAGGGGGGGCTCTGTGGGGCTGAGCCATCTCAATGCAGGTGGCTCAACCCCTCAGAGGCTTGCCATGGGGTCCAGTCAACCAAAGGGTCCCACAGCCCCTGGCCCATAGGCAGGCAGCCCTGGACCCCAGGGTGGGTGGGTGGGTGCCCAGGTGGGTTCCTGCCAGCTGTTCAGGACCTGATCAGGTCCTGTACAGCTGGCAGGACCTGGGAGAAGCCACCTGACAGGGCTGCCCTCCCCTGGGTGCTCTCACCCAATGGCGGGCAGGCCTGGCGATGGCATCCCCACCCCTGGCTGGCCTTTCCCAGCTAAGTTACTTCGGGATGCTTTGAACTTTTGCACACAGACAGGCAGGAACATGTGTAAACGTGTTCCTGCCTGCCTGTGTGTGAATGGGTAAAGCGTCCCAAAGCGACTTAGCCCAAGTGCATTCCAGCCATTCCAGCTGTAATGCAAAAAGGCCTCTGTGTTCTGGGATGCATCTCAGGGTAGGAATTTGTTGTCTGCATGCTAATGCAGACTGGCAGGACCCACTTGGGAACTCCTGTAGCCTCCAGTTTGGTGAGCCAGTTTGGTCTAGTGGTTACGGAGCTGGACCCTTATCTGGGAATGCCGGGTTCAATTCCGCCCTCCCCATAAAGCCAGCTGGGTGACCTTGGGCTAGTCACAGCTCTCTTCTGCTCTCTCACAGCCCCATCTACCTCACAGGGTGTTTTGTTGTGGGGAGAAGAACAGAAGGTTTGTCAGCCACTTTGAGTCCCCTTAAATGAGTGAGCAAAGCAGCGTAGAAAAGCCAACTCCCTCCTCCTCCTTCTTGCATTCATTCCTCTCTGCCTGCAGCCTTCTAAAGGCACTAGGAACTTCCATTCTGCATTTCTACTCCTCACTTTCTTGCTGCTGGTGGTGGGGAAATCTCTCCTCACAGTCTTCTCTCTCTACCATGGGGAATAGAATAGCTTTGTCAGCTGCTTTGAGTCCCCTTAAATGGGTGAGAAAAGTGGGTAGAAGAGCCAACTCTTCTTCTTCTTCTTCCATTAGGCTGCAGACAGTAGGACCCTATTCCAGGATATATTCCAGAATAAAGCTCAAGTGCAAACAGATGCTAAGAGCTAAGGGAATGTTGTTTTATAGGACAGAGGTTTGGCAGAGTGAATATGAAGCTCCCAAGAAGGGTTTACCACATGTTTCTTATCATTTTCAAAGTCTTCAACATAAAAGTCAAGGCAGACTGAAAAGGTAACCCAAAATGTACACTACTGGCTTGGAAATGTTGAAACTATTTTAGAAGTTAGGTGTATAATGTATACTAATGAATCCAACAGCTTTAGTGGGATTGGACACAGTTGTAATAAATCTAAAGGCACCTTGATTATTTCACGAGATAAAGTTAATTAAAGAAAGTTTGATTAGTGATCTTTTTGGTGAAGTCATTTGAAAGAGTAAAAAACAGAAACCAAAAAAAGATTGGTGGGTTGCCTTTAATAAAAAAAAATGTAATAGGAAAACAGATGGTCGTTCTATGGCTTTATATGAAAGTGGAATTCAGAACTTGATTTATACCTGAGTGCTCTTGTTAAAAATAGCAGCATCGGTATGTCTTTTAATCAGTATGTTTTTAAGAACCTTTCTAATATCAGTTCATCAGATATATGGAGATACAACTGATAATCAAAATGCTAATCTCTGCCACCCATTTGTAATCTGGCTGAAATTATATGGAAGATAGGATGTGAGTTATGACAGAACAGATATACATAAAACATATATTTTCTCCTTTTAACTGAAACATGTTCTTGCCACAGTTGGAAACCAAGCAAAAAACTCCCCCCCACAAAAAAGAAAGCTTATTGATACCCTTCTTTGCATTCTACTCTATCTTATCCACTTTTCCTTTCAAAAGGAGAAAATATGCATTTATTTTGTTGCGGCATTTGCGTCCCATCCAGCCTTCAGAAACCTTAAGAACTAATATGTGCACATGAATAAGGGTAAATTGAATATTTGTTTTGAAAAGATAAAACAGTGCCAAATTCAGTGGAAATTATTCATCAAACTGTTTCTCGATTGAAGTTTATTACAATTTAAGAAGCAGCTTGGGTTGGAGTTGTGTATGAATGGGTTTTTTGACATTTGATTCGTAATGAATCGAATGTTAGAAAAATCGTATTTGTAGGAATAGATCCCCTTCTAACGTAGTAGGATTCTGTTCAATATGAATGCATTTGTACGTACTCATACAAATATCCAATAAGAACAAATACGTATTCAATATGTATCCAATACATATCCGACACGAATGACATATCCGATATGTATCCAGTATGTATCTGTAGTGGGAATCCCCCAAACCCAAACATTTCAGTGCAAATAGAAAGAATCAAACTGTTTCCATTTTAGAATTTGCTGGTAACATCTAGTCTGCAAAGAGTCTCAGAATGGAAGTTTCTACCCTTAACTGTAAATTCCGCCCAGAGCCAGAGGCAACTGGCATTCCAAGGACAAGATAACGCTAATTGGGAGCCTGTGAATCCAATCTAGACCAAAGAGCAAGTTATCAAAACAATTCACCACCAAAAGTGACCTCAGCTGTACAAACGCTTATTGGCTTGTGTGTACCATGTGATCTAGCCTGAATGGGAATATAGTAAGAATGTGTTCGTTATGATTACTTCTACTTTACCTATCTTACGCTTTACTTACCTTACCGTGATTCTGTCTTAGATCTTTGAACTCTGTACATGCTCGTGCTCCTAGAACTATTTTTTGCTATGCTACCAAGAGGCAAGTAAATGCTGTTGAATGCTTTTGTAACCAAGGTTGTACCTCATGCGGAGGAATGAAGGAACCTTTTATTTGCTGAAGATATTTATTTTGTAATTTTGCTCAGGTTTTGAACTTTTCCTATTTTTTAATAAACCACAAAATCTCCACATTGGGGTTCGTGTGATGTCGCTTGGTCTGTACCAGCAGGGTGAGTGGCCCCTGGGGGAGTGTGGAGGCATGCTCAGGGGTCCTTCATCCTGCTACAGTATCCCGTAGCAAATCTGCTCTGAAAGCATCACATTCAACTTGAATCCACTTTTAATCCACTCTCAATCCATGTCCAAAGCAATCTGGATCCATTGCAGATGTGACTGCCACAGCCACTTTCCCACCTCCCCAGTTTGACGAATGTCCAAACTATCTGTACGAATGTCCAGAAACAATCGTATTCGTACAAATGTCAATGTACGAATATCATAACACTTGATTCATGTATGAATGTCTGAATGCACACAAATTCATACGAGTAACGAATGTTACGAATATTCATGCACATCCCTAGCTTGGGTATATTCCTTGGAAAGGTGCCATGAAAAATGTTATTTATTTTACTCTTGGGCAGAAGTTGCAGAGAAACTTGCCAGGGCCTGAAGGTCTGAGTTCACAGGCTTCTTTGACATCAAGAACTCCAAGAATGTCATGGGTGTTTGGTTTGTAGATGAGATAAAGGCTGTTCTGCTCTGCATTGGTTGGAAGGATGCCTTGGTTGGGAGGCAAAAAGGCTGGGTCTTCCCCCCCCCCCCCGCCCGCCTCTAGTAGTTGCAGCTACCCTGTGACTGGGAGAATTCCTGGAAATGAAGCAGCTAGGATTTGGGGCTGTGTGTGTTTTTCCACAGTCAAAAAGTACCCATTTTTGCACCCATTAAGGACCCATTTGGGTGTGAGCCGGATGATTCCATTTCCACCATGGCAACCATTTGGGACCCGATTGTTTCGACTGCCGCTGGGGAAATCCGGATCAAATGGGTACTTTCTGGACTTTAATCTGGATTTTCTGTAGATCCCATTAATGGGGTCTACAATGGGGTCTTCAGGCAGAAAATCTGGATTAAAGGGAGCCTGTTTCTATGCTTGTGTGGCAATGGGGTCTAAAGGAGGCTAGGGGGAGGGGCACCCATGGGGGGAGCCCCAAAACCTAAGCTTCAAAGTCATTTCAAAGTCATTTTGAAGTCACTTCGAAGTCTGTGCAAAATAGCTCCAGGGCGTCTTTGAAGTCTGTGCTGATATTCAGAGTGAACTTCGAAGTGACTCTGAAGTAACTCCGAAGTCACTTCGAAGTTCACTCCAAAGATTAGCACAGACTTCAATGGAGCTGTTTTGCACACACTTTGAAGTGACTTCAAAGTGACTTTGAAATGACTTTGAAATGACTTTGAAATGACTTCAAAGCCACTTGGGAGATTGCATCCCCTGTCCCCCCAAACACCTGGGGTGACAAGCAGACCCCTCATGGGTAGATCCGGATTTCCAAATGGGTGCTCCAGTGTTTCCATGGCAGGGAGGCTAGCACCCATTGCTATTGGGTGCTAGACCACCCATGGAAACACATTGGGTACTTCCCTTAATCCGGATCTACTGGATCCGGATTAAGGAATGTATCCATTCCTTAGATCCGAATTTTCTTAGATCCGGATTAAAGGAGCGTGGTGGAAGAACACCCCTGGTCTCATCTATTCTCCAATGTTGCTTCCATAATAGAGATGTGTACGAGTGTTTTTTTGACATTCTGTTCAAATTGAATCAAATACTTGAAAACCCTATTCGATTCAAATCTTTTAAATTCAAATTTAACAGGATTCATTTCATATTTACCAAATTCGCATCTATTCATTTGATTATTTTAATTCAAATCTGCACATATGAATGTCAACAACATTTGTTTGTGCCCATACGCATCTTCCCCACATCCATACACATCCCTACACATCTGTACATGTCTGTATGCATCCTGTAGTTATCCCGTATGCAACCTGTTTTTGTCCCGTACGGATTCATACAAATGCATATGGATGCAGGAAAGATGCGGATCTTCAAGGACACATTGTATACAAACCCATACATGGATAATTCGAATGAATAGATCCAAAATTCAAAATCCAATTCAAATATTTACATTCAGGTTTTGGGACATTCTATTCGAGTTTGAATGTCGAAATTTGGCACGTTCAATTGGATTTTGAATGCCCATGAATATTTGTGCACACCCCTATTCCCTAACATTATCCATCCATCTCATCATCTTCTGTCCCCTTCTCCTTTTGCTTTCAGTCTTTCCAGCATTAGGACCTTTTCCAGTGAATCCTGTCTTCTCATTTTGTCATCAGAGTACTTGAGCTTCAACTTCAATATTTATCCTTTCATTGAGCACCCACAGTTGATTTTATTTATTTATATTTATATGCCGCCCCATACCCAAGGAGCTCTGGGCGGCTCACAGCATTTAAAACAAACATATTGACTTTAGTATTGACTGCTTTGATTCATTTCAACTATGTCCTCCAATCTCACTAAAGTTGTTGGATTCATTAGTGTACATTATACACCTAACTTCTAAAATAGTTTCAAGATTTCCAAACCAGTAGTGTACATTTTGGGTTACCTTTCATTCTGCCTTGACTTCTTTGTTGAAGACTTTGAAGTTGGTCTAGGCTTTTTTATTTGAGAATTATCAGAAGGAGTCCCTTTGTGCTTGGGACGTTGGGTGTTTTTCCACCGCGCTCCTTTAATCTGGATTTAAGAAGATCCGGATCTAAGGAATGGGTACATTCCTTAATCTGGATCTAGTAGATCTGGATTAAGGGAAGTACCCAATGTGCTTCCATGGGTGGTCTAGCACCCAATAGCAATGGGTGCTAGCCTCCCTGCCGTGGAAACATTGGAGCACCCATTTGGAAATCCTGATCTACCCATGAGGGGTCTGTTTGTCACCCCAGGTGTTTGGGGGGACAGGGGGTGCAATCTCCAAAGCGGCTTCGAAGTCATTTCGAAGTCATTTCGAAGTTCACTCTGAAGATCAGCACCAACTTCAAAGACGCTCTGGAGCTATTTTGCACAGACTTCCAAGTGACTTCGAAATGACTTCGAAGCTTAGGTTTTGGGGCTCCCCCCCATTGGTGCCCCTCCCCCTAGCCTCCTCTAGACCCCATTGCCACACAAGCATGGAAACAGGCTCCCTTTAATCCAGATTTTCTGCCTGAAGACCCCATTGTAGACTCCATTAATGGGGTCTACAGAAAATCCAGATTAAAGTCCAGAAAGTACCCATTTGATCCAGATTTCCCCAGTGGCACTAGAAACAATCGGGTCCCAAATGGGTGCCGTGGTGGAAATGGGACCATCTGGCTCACACCCAAATGGGTCGTTAATGGGTGCAAAAATGGGTACTTTCTGACAGTGGAAAAACACCCAAAAAGAGTATTCTTCCATTTGCTAGAGGTACCTCTTGTGGTTGCTGTTTTCCTGGGATGTTTACCTTTTTTTTGGGGGGGGGTGAGATTATTAAAAGACTTTTCATACTTCTATATGCAAATTACCAAACTGATAATGCAATGAGAGCATTTTTCTATTAGTCCCCAGCACACCTAAGGAATGAGAGATATTATGAACTGAATGAGAGGGGTAGTTTTCAAGGTGCTTTACAGTCAATGTCATCTTTCCCTTGAACTAATAGAAACAATCAGCCAAAAGCATTCTCTTGACCTTGAAATTTGGAAATGTCAGAATTTTCTAGATTTCCCACTGGCTTCCTAAAACCAAAAACGCTATCACTAAATATCAACATTCATCGATTTTTTGACATTTACTACAATATAAAAGAGCCATATTTAACACAGTACTGCCTATATTCCCTCTCTGTGTGCATTTCTTAAAGAGCTTATTAGCTTTAAAAGATAATGAAAAGCTTGTCAAAAAAAAAGAGTTATCAGACTCAAAGGTGCATTACCTTGTTTGCATTCTCATCTCATAAATCCTAACAAACATGCATACACATGTTGTCAGCTGTATTTGTCACTGTACAAGCTGTCTCTTGGCCATTTTTTTCCAGCATGTTAGACATGATTTATTGTTTGGTGTCAGTCTTGCATCTTTCTTTGCAAATTCTCCTCCTTGCCTTGAAGGAAGAAGTCATTTGGTTGACAATCAAAATGGTAGAGACTTTATCTGTTCCTTTGTAATCTGATGATTACTGGATCACTATTTCACAAGTTAATTTCGCCCAGGCTACCAGGCACAAAGGATTTTTTTTAAAAAAAGAATCAAACTCTAAGAGAAAGTAATCACACCATTAAATACATAAATCAATACTATGTGTGCTTGTTAAACAGAAAACTGTGGTCTTCTTGTGTTCCTTTAATCCCCTTTATTAGAGTGGAAGTGAATCTCCTCCGGCAATCAGAATGCAGAAGGTCCTGTACAATTAACGTTTTATAAAGTATTTCAGAGGAGCTAATAGAAAGTCACATGCCAATCTTGCACTAATACTCATTGTCACCTTGGACAGAATGATCTAATACTCGGGACAGTTTTTTTAGTGTTCTGCTTGTAAACATGGGATTGGACCAAGCCATCAAATCCATTGCATCGATGCAGTGCTTGATTTACACAGTAACCTAAAAGATAAATTAACTTTTATTTACAGTTCTGTCCCAGCATATTGTGACTCAGATTTGTGGCACACATTTGTGGGCAAAACTTTGTTTTTGGAAAGGCGGTATACAAATAAAAATGGAAATGGAAACGAAAATGGATAGGGGCGTGCACGAATGCAATTTTTGGGATTTAATTTGAATCAAATCAAATGTCTGAAAATTCTAATTGATTCAAATGTTTAAAATTTATTTGTTTTATTATTATTTATTATTATTTACATTTCTATCCCGCCCCATACCCGAAGGTATCTGGGTGGGTAGCAACAGTTAAAACAACAAATTAAAAACAGAATATACATTAAAAGCACTTAGAAAAAAAGGGTTCATCCTCGTCTCTCCTTGAGATGCCTGTATTTGGTGGGCCACTGTGTGCGACGGGATGCTGGACTAGATGGGCTGCGACCTGATCCAGTAGGGCTTCTCTTACGTTCTTATGACAATCGCACATTAACATTGGTATGAATACTAATGTTTCAGAACACTTGTATGAATAGTTCATACATTTGTTAAACTGGAGATAGGTATCAGATATGTATCAATGTGTATGTGTTTGCATAGGATACGTATCGGATACGTATGCATTGGTATAGGATACATATCTGATAATAATGCATCTGTATAGGATCCGTATGCACAATTGATATTCAGGATATTTATCCAGGATATGTATGCATTCTTATTGGATATTTGTACAAATTTGTATGAATACATTCATATCGAATAGAATCGAATGCCATAAAACCATTTGTGCATATCCCTGTCCCTGACAGATGATTTTAGTTTTGTACTACTGGTAAACTCATAGACTACTTAATCAAACTGAAATTTATTACAGTTCAGCAGGGATTAAGGGATGAAAAGGTAAGCTTTAGAACTATGCTGAAGCATGTGTGCTCAAACCCAGGACATTGCGCCAATAGAATCAACAGCTTTCCTACAGAGGTGTTGGTAGAGACAGGGACAGAGATGTACTGACTTAACAACTTCATAAAGTGTAAATGATGATTTCCCAATAAAAATCCAAATGATAAAACCAGATAGACAAAAAGCGGAGCATGTCAGAAGCTGCCAATGACCCTGTTTAAAAAAGATGTGTGTGTCTTTTCTTTCTTTCTTTCATTCTTTCTTTCTTTTGTTCCATTCATTCATTCTCTCTCTCTGTCTTTCTCTCTCTCTCTTTCTTCCTTCCTTTTTGCTGCTGTTCAATTTCTTTTGTTTCAAGATGATTGAATGGATTAATACTTATTTCGGTCTATGAAAAATAATATATACAGTATATTATATAATTAATGCATAAAATAAAAGCCTTTTAAGTTATAAAATGCAGTGAAATGTAAAACACATAAGCATTAGCATTTAGCAAGTTAAGCTGTCCTTTAACCAATTGTTTTCTTATAGACATAGTAATCAATCAGATAAAAATTGGCCACTTTGAAGGTGATAGTTCATTTAATATCAGATACAAGAAAGTTGACGTAAAAATCATTTGATCAGCTGATTTTCCGAGAGCCAGTTACTGAATGGTGGGCAACCCTATGAAAGAGACAGTGGTATAAAATGAAAATGGAATACCTTTGATTAGATAGATCCCAAACAGCAGCAGCTACCTCAGTGAATGTACTTTGCATTATTCCAAGATATTAAATGTAGGGATGCCATTTGGAATAACAAAATCTTCACTATTTTTATTGTCCTGAAAGAGACAGGGGTATAGTGAATGCTCTTCCTTCCTTCCTTCCTTCCTTCCTTCCTTCCTTCCTTCCTTCCTTCCTTCCTTCCTTCCTTGTTTGTTTGTTTGTTTGTTTGTTTGTTTGTTTGTTTGTTTGTTTGATGATCTCCTCCAGATTTCCACAGCAGTTCTGTATTATTCCTATAGCATTAGTTTTCCCATCGCATCCAGTATATAAATGAGAAAACACCAAATTTACTATTCTGTCTCACATGTTTCTTTTATTTTCTGGTGCAAACATTTAAATGGTTCTGTTTGCTGATGGCAGCTTCTATGACATGAAAGGAAAACAAATGACAGTAGGTTATATGTTCAGAGCAGATACCTTTCATTTCCCCCTTAACATCAGAGAATTGTTGGCGTGAGATTTGAACCAAATGCACAAGGAGAAAATAAATAAATACTGCCATGGTCAGATTTAAAGCATTGAAGCTGGTTGTTTGTGATGTTTTCTGAAGACAGACAAAATAAGGATTTTAATCAGGTTCAGTCCCATATGTTCTCACAATGTAGGAACAAACATTATAGTGTTTCTGATTATGTAGAGAACATATACAGCATAACCTCAAATAGCTGACATTAGTCATAACTCTGGTTTCAGATTCTCCATCTTCAAGGAATGAAAACTTCAAGAATTCACAGCCACAACTCTGAATCAAATTAGTTTGAACTGAATTGAACTGAACCACACCCTTGCTTTAGAGGGTCCGCATCAATTTGAACCAATTTCAGTGTGTTCAATTTCAATTTGAATTGTTCAATTGAACAGGTCAAACAAGTTGGTTTGATTCAATCCCCACCCTGACTCTTTATTTTTGATTATCAAATAGTTCACAAACTGGTTGAAGTTCAATTTCAACAGGGTCAAGTTTGTTTGATTTGGTTCTAGACCAAATCAATCTCAAGGAATTTTGGTTCAATTTGGATCAAACTCATGTATTTTAGTTTGCCCATATCTCTAGAAGGAGATGCTTCCAAGCCCCAGACCAAGGTAAATTCCCCAAGGAGAAGCATACATGGGAAACTCACTGTGGCAAAACCTTGCCCCCTCTGATAAGAAGACTCTGGCCCTAATGTTAGATGGGCACCAGCAGTAATTCACACAGTGGAACCAATAAGGCAGTAGGGAAGAGGTCCAACTCTAACTGAAAATGTGGACTCTCTGAACTGCCTTTTGACCTATAACAGACTGAAAATGGTAATCTACTTTGCTGGTTCTGCTGCATGACTTACCCACTGACTGCCACCACAACTACAGCTAAAGATCTTTTAACTAAAGATAGAGATGGGGAACAAATGTTTGTCACATTTGCTATTTGTATGGAATGTGAATGTTCAAAACTTTGCATCTGAATTTAATATTGGCTGTATTTGAAGATTGACCTTCACCTGTGAAGCAAAAGATTTTGCGCTGTCTAAGAAACTGCACGGATATTCATAACATTCATTATTAAGATGAATTTGGACATCTGTACACAAATTCAGTGTTATATTTGTATACTAGCATTCATACAAATACAAATGTTTCAGATATTTGTACGTATAATTTGAACATTAGCTAAACTGGGGAGGTGGGAAAGGGGCTTCACCACACATCTGCAATGGATCCAGATTGCATTTGACATGGATTGAGAGCTGTTTAAAAGTAGATCCAGGTCATATTTGATGCTTTCAGAATGCGGATTTGTTATGTATAGGCTATTCATACAAATTCATATAAACATATTCCTATCAAATAAAATCCTACCACATTCAAAAGGGATCTATTTGAATGAATATGGATTTTCTAACACTCGATTCATTATGAGATTCTATTCACGTGTGAGATTATGTGCTCACCAGTGTACCAGAGAGCCCCCCTAATGCCATCCCTAGAAAGTTCCTGGTTAGAGAGTCGGACTCTTATCTGGGAATACCAAGTTCAATTCTGCCCTTCCCCATGAAGCCAGCTGGGTGACCTTGGGCTAGCCACAGCTCTCTTCTGAGCTCTCACTGTCCCCCCTACCTCGCAGAGTATTCTGTTGTGGGGAGAAGAATAGGAAAGCTTTGTCAGCTGCTTTGCGTCCCCTTAAATGGGTGAGAAAAGCAGGGTGGAAAAGCCAACTCTTCTTCTTCTTCTTCTTCTTCTTCTTCTTCTTCTTCTTCTTCTTCTTCTTCTTCTTCTTCTTCTTCTTCTTCTTCTTCTTCTTCTTCTTCTCCTATCCTTTGCAGAGATCTCTGTGTTTGCCCTTGAAGCCTGCATGTGCTTTGAGGTTGTGACAACAGAGAGTGGGTTAATCAGGATCAGCACCATTCTGATTCTGAACAATGGCTGGAAGGTGCAGAAAGGGCCTTATTCTTTTACTTTGGAAACATTATGTTCTAGGATCATAATAAAGTCTGATCAAAATCAATCAGTCACCTTTTTTCCAGCAGCTAAATAGGCTCCAACTACACTAAGCATGCTCAGCTTCTAGCTCAAAGGGGAGATCTCAACTTTATGCTTATTAAGAAAAAGTATGAACTACTAACAAACTTTGAGGTGATCACTATAAGCTGCTGATCTTTTGGCAAAATCTGATAGATACAAGTTCATCAAAAGTGTGCAGGGCCCATGTATTCTTGCACAATCATGGTACAGTTTGAACCCACACAGCCTCAAATTCATCTAGCACACATCCTGCCATAGGCATGAGTTAAAATGAAAATGAAAATAAACATTTTCCATTCTTCCTTTTGGAGAAGATATAGAAGCATTTCCTGCTGCTCGTGGTGACATATAATAGCCTAATTAACCGGGAAAGCAGGAAACATAATGCTTTGCAGTTAGAAGCTAAAGAAAAACATAAATCCCTGACCCTTCACCCTTCTCAGATTCTTCCAGAATAAGCTAATGACCTAGATTATGAATTCATACTTTTCTAGTTAGTGTCTTTTGTGTATGGGATTTTTGCAGAAAGTATAGGGGAACTGGTTTGTTTCAGGGCTTGCCCTAAACATTTTGGCACTCTGTACTAGTCACCATGCTAGATGACTCTGTAGGCCAGTGGTTCTCAATCTGTGGGCTGTGACCCCTTTGGGGATCCATCTACTCCTTCACAGGGGTTGTTATGAAGTAGCAACAAAAATAATTTTATGTTTGGGGGTTAGGTTAAGTTGGGGGGTCACTACAATGAGGAACTGTATTAAACGTTTGTGGCATTAGGAAGGTTGAGAACCACTGCTGTAGGCCATGTTGTCCCTCATCAGAGTGGTTCCTGGAAGACACAACCTCTCAGGGGTTGCTCTGGCCACATGACAATGTGGCACAAAAATCACATTGGGGAGAACTCCAATGGGCATCACTTTAAAGCTGGGTCATGGGTGGTTCAAGCCTTCTGCTATGTGGACATCTGCTATGTAGTATATGAAGGCTGAAGCCATTTCTCTAGGCTCTAGAAATGGTCCCAAATTGGGTCATTGGTAGCACACCATTAAAGTCCCTTAGCCTGCAAATTCAGAGGGTGAAGAACTTTAATTCCTAGCTTCCAAAGAAGACCATGAAGGAGCCACGGCAATGTGGGTAGACCCCAGTGCATGCTGCTTTGCCCTGTTTTGTTCTTGAGCTGGAAGATATGAAAACCAGTTTTTCTTTTTGATGGCAAAATGAACAAACAAGTTTTTGCTTCAGTGGTGAAAGTTGTGTGTGCAAACTGGGAAATTTTGTTCCACCGACTGAAATGTCCACAGATTTGATTTATTGGTCAAGTTTTCACAATCCAGTTCAAAGCTCAGTATAATCAGATTCTGCAACACATTTATTTGAAAATACACTTATAGAATTGCTGAATTCAGTCACAGTTTCATTGGAGCTTAATCGTAAATGTGTTTTTTTTATTTTATGTAGAAATAATGCACAAACCATCTTTAAAGTTGAATAATGTTTTGTACAGATTTGATTTGCAATTCCAGAAAGCATACATGTTATTTTTGTGTGTGTGTATAGTATTTTATTTGCACACATTTTGTGTGCACTTAATTTGTACACTTTTTTCATCCATCTGCCAATAAAACATAGATTTGGAACATGTTTATAAGCATAAAAACATAAATGGAACATAATTTTATTTTTGTCCCTTATAAGTTGGTTTTAGGACAGAAAATTACACATAATTTTGTAAAGCATTAATGTTTTTGCAAGCAATTTATCTGAATACTGTAGAGTATATTTTTGCACATAGCTTATGGGAGTACCATGAATACAGCCTCTGGGTGTTGACCAAGATACTCACAGTTAAGTGTGGAACAGTTTTTACTGCTCCAAATCTAGTAGTGATCAGGGAAGCTCTGGACAGGTCTGGAATGGAGGTGGCACTGTCATGTGTCCATACTCCATCCCAGAGCATGGTGGCCTTCCCTGATCACTTTAAAACAAACAGGCTTTTCCATTTAGAACCTTCCTCCTGCTCCTGCTCCTGCTCCTGCTCCACCACCACCACCACCACCATCACCACCACCACAGCTGCTGATGTGGTAATAAGAGAAATTGGTCTGAACTGAAGATGAATGTTCTTGCTGTTCAGGTATTATAGAAAAATTTTGAAGCCTCTTTTATAACATATATGTTTACTAGGGATTTGCATGAATATTTGTAGCGTTCATTATTCATACAAATTCGGACATGGATCTAGAGTGCATTCAATATGGATTGAGAGCATTTTAAAAGTGGATTCAGGTCAAATTTGACGCCTTCAGAGCAGATTTCTTATGGGATATGTATCAGATACATATCTCAGATACTTATTGGATATGTATCCATTCGTATCCGATACAGCTTTGTTCATTTCAAACATTCATACGAATTCGCACAGATAGATCTGTGTCAAACAGAATTCTACCTGATTCGAAATAATCTATTCATACGAATATGAATTTTTGAACAATCGATTCAGGTCGAATTTGACGCCTTCAGAGCAGATTTGTTATGGGATATTTATCGGATATTATGCATTTGTGTTGGATATGTATTGGATATGTATTTGCTCATATCGGATATTCATATGAATACATACGGATATATTAGACAGGTTTTCGTGCACAATCGAAAATTGCATTGGTAAGCTTGCATGTAAGGCTGTAGCCTCCATTGTCAATGAAGGTTTTCCCTTATCCATTTTGTGCTATAATTTTGGACGGGAAAATATTAAGTGTTATTTAAAAGTTTTTTTCTCTCCTTTGTGACAAAACCTTAGAACAGTTGGACTAAAAGGGGGGGGGGAATGTCCAGTGGGTGTGAAAAAAACACCCCTACTTATTAATTAAAGTGAAGATTGAAAATGTCCCCAGCAAATCATCCTGTGTAGTTTTGAAGTTCCATTTTCATTTCTCGCAGTGTTGGAAGGCAGGTATCTTTCACTTTTGATTTAATTGTTCAAAATATAGCAGCATGATAAAAGATTTTTTTTTTAATGGAAATTTCTCACAGCAACACAATCAATCATATTTCCAACTCATGCACTGTCTTCAACCCCTGAGCCTCAAAGACTTTTTTTCCGGGGGAGCTTACTTGTTAAATTAGCACTGATCAAAGGCTAAAACATTTATCATGCTTATTAGTGAATAAACCTAGCAGCAGGTATCCCAAGTGAGGAAGCAAATCCTCATTTCCTGCAAGAATGAATTGGAAATGATCCAAAGTGCTTGCAAACATTTTTCAGGAGTGACGAATTGTCAGAAAGAAAGCAGCTGCTAGATGTGTGAAAAGGGAGAGAAGAGAAAAGGGAGCGAAAGAGCCACAACACGAAGGTTGGAACTAGCCCATAGGGGACTGCTACAATTCGATTTACCATAATTGTCTCTGAATTCAGCATCAGCTGACCTTGGAATCAAGTTGGGAAATAGCTACATAGACTATTGCAGTTGTTAAATGTTCAAATAAATGGGGAAATTCTTCACACCTGCTCTTCAAATGTCACTCTTCTTTCCCCCTGTACGAATATGCATAGCAAGCAGGAGAAAACATTGTAATGCTCAAGATAAGCAGACTGTCTCTTTCCAGAAGGAAAAAAAAACAGATCTAAGTATAGGAAAGTATGTTTCCTATTCTCTAAATCATTCTAGGTTGCATGGATATGACTTTAGGGGCCCATCAACACATAGGTTTTAATCCAACTTCAGTCTGCAGTCACAGTGAAGAATAAAACTGGCAAAGTCATATTAACATGATTTTAAGGGTTTAATTTGTGAGCAATGTTGTTTCTTTTAAGGGAACACAGCTGAAGAAGAAGAAGAAGAGTTGGCTTTTCTACCCCACTTTTCTCACCCATTTAAGGGGACTCCAAGCCTTTCTATTCTTCTCCCCACAACCGAACACCCTGATCTGTAGGGAGCTCAGAAGAGGGCTGTGACTAGCCCAAGGTCACCCAGCTGGCTTCATGGGGAGGGCGGAATCAAACCCGGTATTCCCAGATAAGAGGCTGGCTCCTTAACCACTAGACCAAACTGACTCACAGTGAGAGAACAAACCACCAAATTGGCAGTATTATTTAAATCAAAATACTTGTCCTTGGGTTAGATAACATGAAAAAACAACAATTGCTTATGTTTTTTCTCACTCTGAAGGCAGACTGGATCAGAATTAAAACATAAGTGTAGATGAGTCCAAGGACAAAACATGAGTTTAATGACCCAGAGGTCACACTATACTGGGAGAATAGTATAGTGATTTACTGCTTGGGAGAATCCTCTCCAGGTTCTTGGATCAAGCACAGAGTTGGGCCAAAATTTCATATAAAATTTCTCATATCTCCTACCTCTCCACCCTAATCTTCACTGAGGAGGAAGAGGAGGAGAACCAGCCCAGTTAATAATGACTGAGGCCCTTTCTCTACTGGGTTTTATTCTGGATTGTATCTTGGAATAGGGACCTACGATTCCCATGCTAGGGCAGACTATCACAGGTTCCAGCAGGGTCTGCCATAGTCTATATCAGCGTGTGGATGGTAGGTCCCTATTCTGCAATGTAACCAGGAATAAGGTCCAGTTCAGAAAGGACCTAAGCTTCCATTCAAATGGATGACTAAGCACATTATTTTCTATCTGGAAGGGTTCACTGCCTACAAAACAATAGTGGACAGCTGGAGATAAGGAGGGTTCTCAGTCAGAAGATTTTCTCAAATCATGTTTTTGAGAGACAAAACCTAATAGCAGATGTTACCTTGCTCAATTTTGTTGGTATTACACATGCTAACCAGTGAGCCAGTTTGGTCAAGTGGTTAGGGAGCCGGATTCTTATCTAGGAATACCGGGTTTGATTCCGCCCACCCCCATGAAGCCAGCTGGGTAACCTTGGGCTAATCACAGCTCTCTTCTGAGCTCTCACAGCCCCACCTACCTCACAGGGTGTTCTGTTGTGGGGAGAAGAATAGAAAAGCCAACTCTTCTTCTTCTTCACAGAGTACATTCAGCCAGCCCTTCTGAAGTCCTGGATATGTGTGATAAGAACAGGCTACTTTATGCCTCTTTTCACTCTTCCTTTATGGTCCTTTTGTTTACTTGATTTTATATACTGTATTGAGGAAATCCACTCTTCCCCACTCACCCATCCCATATTCTGTACAGTGCTCCCAATTCAGTGAAGCAAGATACCTCGGATTCCCTTGTGAGAAGCTGCTCAAGAGACATTTGCAGCTTGGATTTGACAGATCCGAAAACTCTCCACGACTGCTCTTGTGGGTCAGTGCCCTGATGGTAGGCGTGCCAGCATCCTTCCATGAATCGAACAGGCTACCATTCATTTAGTGATTGAAATTTTACTTCTAAATCGTCATAAGCCTCCTCTGGCATTTTGCTGCTTATCCTGTGGCTTCCATTGTTTATTGAACTCCAATTCAGTGAGTGAACAGAGATGAAGAGTGCATTTGTGCCAAATCCAGCTCTCTATTCATCTCTCTGGGTATTTAGACAGAAGAATTTCAGTAGCATATTTTAGATGGGGAGTTGCCAATCTTTACTTCTTGAAATGTCTGGTGATGAGAATTAGCCCTGCAGCTCTGTGCTTCAGAAACTTGGCAAGAAACTAAGCTTGCTTTAGAGAGGAAGATCTCTGTTCTTCCACTCTGGAGGCTGATTTGACAGTCTCCTGCTGTTATGCATGAGAGGATCTGCTGAAATTAAAGTGCCCCCCATGCAGTATTGAGAATTGCACTGGTTCTGCATCCAGCACAAGGGATGGGCTTTGCTACTGAAGGATGTAAATCTCCAGCATTGCCTTCAGTATTATTGTGGCGTGACTGAACAAAGGAAATTGGGGGGGGGGGGGATCATTCTTCACTTTTGATTGGCTGAAAGAACTCTGGAGATAAATATATTTAAAAGATGGGTAACAGACAGGTCTTATTTTAGAGAAGGGAAGCATTTTGATTAAACTGGTCTCCAATGAAGAACACCCCCTATGATTCAACAGAAAGCTGTTGCTTTAATATCACCTTCCATGCCATGGTAATGGGTGCCATTATCTCAGTGAACTGAATTTTGTACCTTTTAAAATCAAATGCTAACTTGATGTTAAAATTCAAGTAAAAAAAAAAGTATCTGAGAAGAAAGATTTTAGGTTCCCCTGGCATATCTTCTGAATTGTCAAAAAATTCAGTCTTATTCTGGAGAATATTTTATAACATGGGCCTTTCTGCAGAGGTTCTAAAAATGCATTTAGAGACAGATGACGGAAAGATTAGGACATGGCCTCTGCACAGGGACAGGAACTAGAGTCCCTTTGAGGACGCCACGTCCGCACGTCGGTGCACAAAACCGGTTGCTTAAATTAGGTCTTATATCTGGCTTTTCCCCTTAAACTGGTTCAGAAGCGAACGCTTCCACACCGGCGGGGAAAAAGCTGAATTGCTGGTGCATGCCTAGCTGTCACAGAGGCAGAGTGCATGCCCTGCCTCTCTGACAGGTGGGCGACTCCGGCGGCCAGCTTCCCTGGCTTCCCTCTGGCAAGCGAAGGGGCAATCGGCCCTTCTCTGGCCAGGGGAAGCCAAGTCCTACCCCCAGCCCCACCCCGCCTAGGGTCCCGCGCTTCAACCGCCACCTTACCTCGTCGCTGCCGACCCGATTCTGGGACCAGCAGGGCTGGCATCGACCGTGCCTGTGTGCACCTGGGCTGCTGGCCTCCGGAGATCGGGATTGAGGTGGGTGCTGTGCTTCCGCACTGCACCCACCTCAAATCCGCATCTAATTCTGTCCCACCCTTGTGGGTGTGGATTGAAATTGTGGTAGTAGATCTGGAAGCACCCTAAGAGGAAAGTTGTGATTTGTTACCTGGTTTGATCTTCAACAAGCTAAGGACTCTTAAGGTAATTCTGCACTGGCCAGTAAAGTGGACCAGGAACCTAGGGGAGAGTCCTAGTCCATTTGCTGGTCTGGTACGCTGGTGGTGTGAAGTTGCACTTAGATAAGTTCTGCAGGCATGTCAGTTGTGTTTGCCTTGGAGATCACACCTGGCCAGAAGAACCATTCAGTACCAGAATGGGCTGGTGGTCATCTCCACAGAGAATGGCCCAGCTTTCAAAATTCTGGCTTTGAAGTTGTACACTGGGGAAATTTCAGCTGCACCCCCAGAAATGGCCCCAAAGGTGGACCATTTTCAAAGCTTGGTAAAGTGTTGTGGACCACTTGTTACCACCACAAGCATGCTTAGTGATTTTTATTTTGCATTCTGGGACAACCAAGTATTTAGGGCGGGCAGCCATATTTCAACTCAGTGTCTATTTATCAAGAGTAAGCAAGCCCTATCTTTCAATCTCTCAGGCCAAACAAAGGGCACAAATAATAAGAATATCGGCATTTGGAGGCAAAAATGTTGCTTTCTTCAAGAACTGATTAAGACAGGTGTCTATTAAGGACAAAACAAGAGTGATATGCTTGAAAGCCAAGGTTGGCTACTAGAGTTTCCTTCAACAGGGGAAACTTCAGGGGGAAAAAAGGTATGCATATAATTGAATTGGAGCCCTAAAGCCAAACTGTACTATAGTTAACTTGGAGTGCTTACTACAAAATTGATGTGCCAAGAGAATTGTAAAAGCTGGAAGGTCAAGCATCCTTACTTAAAGAGATGCATATAACAATTTACTAATCAGGTCAACTCTCACCAAAAACGATGATGTTATTATTGCCAAAGCTAATTAATGGCCACACAGAAGAGGATGCTTCTGCTAGCTGTATGAACAAGGATCAGATATAGAGGGAGGTATTAGCAAATATCCAGAGCCCTTGCTTCTCAGTCAATGAAACTAAGCACAGCTCCTGCTACTTAAAGACAGCCCATATCTATAGAGGATTGCTCTGTCTATTATAGATGTCAAAGCCTTATATACAGTTATATCTCAATTTGCGTGACGGTTCTATTCTGCAAAATGACACATTAAACTATTTAAATTGAGCAATTGACTTTAACATAATGTCAGGTGTTAGGTCAACAATGGTTGAGAGCTCCATTTATTTATCTGACTGACTCACCTCCAAATTAAAATGTGAACTGGCCTCTCCGTGAAAATTAGTGGAGGAAATAAACCTGCGTTCAAAGACACATTGGACAGCCACCCAGTGGATCTACCATGGGGAGAATGAGAGAACACAGAAATACTATGCTTAAAACCTGCACTAGGTGAGGTTTTCAGGTTTCAGGATTCCAGGCAAAATGCCTGAAGGAAGGCTTCCCTCACCACAGACAAGGTTTGTTTTCTTGTTTGTTTGTTTGTTTGTTTCAGACCGCAGTGCTGACTACTTTATAAGCTCAGGCATGGTAGTCTGTGATGCTGAGGCATGCAAATGCCACACAAGAAACCCACAGAAGTTTTTCAGGGACTGAAACACTGAACTATATGGATGCCAGCTAAGATGGGCACAACACATCCCACATCCTCAATAGATGTTCAACGGCAGAACCCAGCTGTATTAGTAAGAGGATCATCTACAACTTTGATGACTTCTGAAGAGGATGAAGAAGGATTATGGTGTTCTGGGTGGGATGGGATGGCCACAGAGTCCTGGCACCTCAGAATATAGTTCTTTTTCCCCAAAATGTTTTACAACCAAAAGACGTCAGCTTTCACCAAAGCACACTCAAAACTCATTATCATTCAGAAACCAACTAAGCACTTTCATCATTGTAGAAATACAGGTGGAAAATTGCATCTGGAGCAAGAAGGTTCCAGCGAACTACAGCATTGTCCTCTGGCCTCAGAGTTTTGGCAGGAAACCACATCAGTGAACCAAACTCCACTGCCTTGCATTGAGAGGCCGATGGCAAATTCCCCATTCATGCTAATTTAAGGATGCAAGTAATCCTGGGCAAACGGGTTAAACGTTTTAAACAAGATAATTGTTGACAATGTGGTAAATGAGACTCTGAAGCAGAGCCTCTCTGTTTCATGATAACAGAGAAATACTACCATATTTTCTGGCGTATAAGACGACTGGGCATATAAGACGACCCTCGACTTTTGGGAAGATTTTCCTGGGTTAAAAAGTAGTCTTATATGCCAGTATTTCATATGTGTACTGTACTTTGCAGATGTCAAGCAACTGATAAATAACTTCTAGATTGTGTGAAACTAAACAGCAATACTTCAAAATCTCACTGCTGAGCACTGCTGAATAAGGAAGTGGGTAATGATTAGGAATGGGATGAATATTTGAAGGGAATTCAGTTTTGATTCTGGAGAAGATATCTCTCTGAGTGGCAATTAAGCCTGCACTTTTGATTCTTTTGAACTCCAGAACTGTTCAACCTTGCATCTTTCTGTTTAGTCCAAAGCCCATCTTAGGGAGTAGTACTCAAATACTGCCATATATTTGTCTATCAATGTGACCATTGTTCAGCCATGGATGCCTATCAAAGTTGTAGATGACATGTGAATGCCACAATGCATGTGGCCATAACATCAGTCAGCTACAGATGAGGAAGAGGAGGAGAATTCTAAACTACAGATATACAGTTCCAGGCTATCTCTAGTTACGACGGCAGTATTATAATGAGTCCTGTGATGGTGAAGGAGAAATTGGAATCTTTGTTTCTGTTCAGTTGGACAGCTTCTTCAATAACAACTTGAAGGAAATAAGTTTCTTATAAGTCTGAGGTAAATGAGACTTGATGCATATAGTAAGTGTAAGGGGCTTTTGTTTTGTTTTGTTTTAGTATGGTTGTCATTTTTTTTGTATTCTGTATTGTTTTGAATGTTTGTATTTGTATATTCACATTTGGAAAATAATATTTTTTTAAAAAAAAAGTTGGATAGCTTCTTCTTCTTCTTCCCAATTTATCAAGTGTACTTTCCACCCATGTAATTGAAACCCACACATTAAGTTGGGTTTTCCCTGGTTTGGGGGTTTGTGTTGGTTTATGAGTGCTTCCTCCTTCCCCTCCTCTCTCTCCTTTTTAAAGGACAAGGAAGGTGATATATATATATAAAATTGCACGCTGAAATTACTAGAATTTATGGAATAAAGAAAGAGAGGAATATAGCGATTTATATGAACAACACAGCAAAGCCAGTTGGTTTGTGAAACAGTGTCTCAAGGGAAGTGGTTGAAAGAGATTAGTTTGTTCGGGAAACCTATAAGAAAGGCAAAACAATGCCTTACAGAAGCAACACCAAGGCACTGTCTGGCACATCATGAAAAGGTAGAATAAAGGCTCTATCATTCACCTTTAGATTTTTATGAAAAATGACTTTTTATTTACTGTTCTTAAATGTTTCTTTCAAAGTTTCCCTCATTCAGTCAAGCCAAAGTAGAGCAACGTTTTAATAGCCACCATTACATTGCTCTGAACAGAAGAAAACTGAGATACAATATTCGCTGCTCCATCCATCAATGACAGAATCATGAACTCTTCCTATTCATATAGAGGTATGCAGCAAGAGATGAGCAATCTGCTTTTGAGAATACTTTATCTTGCAGAGGTATAACCTTCAAATCCAGAGATAAACAAAGCCTTGCAGGTGCAATGATTAGACTATCTGCTGCAATGTAAGACCTTATGCTGCTTAGGAGACTATTGCACCATTCATACCGTGACCAAAGGCCATAGGGTTGGGCATGGAGTGTAGCAGGATGGTGCAAGATGAAGTTGCACCCTGCCCCAGTGGCTGTTGGTAGTGATTAAATGTTGATATGGTGTTCCTGATCAAAGACCTGAGAACTTTCAGGTTGACTTCTGTGAGTGGAATTCCAATTGCAGAGAATTCCAGCCTCAATTTTTGTTTGATGGAGCCTCAATTTTTTGTTTGAAGCTGTCATACCTCTGTATCAACTAGGGAGGTGCACAAATGTATTTTTGACATTTGAATCCGAGTAGATTTGAATGTCATAAAATCCGATTCGATTTGGATATTTAAGATCGGAATGGTGTAAAATCTGATTCGAATCCGTTACATTCAAATCCATATATTCGAATGTTAGATTTGTATTTCAAGATATGAATGTCGACAACATTCGTATCTGTTATACGTATCTGCACACATTCCATAAAAATCTGTACTATCCCTTATGCATCCCGTTTTAATCCCGTATTTTAAGTGCAAGATTTGTATAATTTTTGCACAGATTTGTATATGACAGATATGAATTTACACATTTGAATTATACAAAAATCCAATTCAAGTTTGAATGTTCAAATTTGGATTTTTGAAAATCCGGTTCAAGTTTGAAAGTCAACATTTGACAGATTTGAATCAAATCACATCCCTAATACCAACTGCTGGGTCAGTTGTGTCCATCCAGCCCTCCTAGATGTAACCTATGGCAGAATCCTTGTCGTCCTATGGACAGTGCCAGATATGTGCTAGGTACAGTTTAGTTCAGTGATGGCCAACCTATGACACGCGTGTCACAGGTGACACGCCAAGCCCTTTTAGGTGACACACCTGGTCACCCTGGCACCTGGGCATGTAGTGCTTGCTTGTTTTTGAAGTGTACAAAATACCAACTTTCAATTGAAGATTTAGCAAATGTAAAGAATTATTCATTTTTGCTTTTAATAAAATATATATATCAAAAATATAACTTTCTTACTAGAGCTACAAATATCACAAAATTATGGATATTTCTGGAAGTGACACAGCACCCGAGTTAAGCTAGGTTTTCTAGTGAATTTTGACACACCAAGCTCAAAAGGTTAGCCATCACTGGTTTAGTTCCTGCCACTGCCATTCAGACATCTGGAAGCAACAGCAACAACTTTGGCTTTGTCCTGGAACCTGGTAATATTTCTCTGATCGAACTAGTTGCTTATTCCTTTTATTTTCAGGTGGTTGATTGGTAGAAAGGAAAAAAATGGCTTTTTCTGTCCTTACTTTCTGTTGATCTAGATCAGTGGGTCCCACTGATCTGAATAACATGGAGATAGGGGCCATATCAGCACCATTTGCACTGATGGCATCATTCTGGCCCATGCCTCTGTATGACTGTGAAGCTCACACAAGTTTCCATCTGCTCCCCCCTTGCCATCTGCACACTGTCTGCATGTCTCCCATGATCTGTAATAAGACCTTGGTCCACATGTAGACTCAATTAAATGTGTCTACAACAGATTCAGATTGAAGGCCTCCTTAATCTTGAGCTGGACCAGTGATTGTGTGGTCTCTTTGATCCACATTGAGATGTGCACAGATATTCGAAACATTCAAAATTCAATCAAATTCATTTTAATTTGGATGTCCAAATTCAAATTGAATGTCTATAAATTCAAATTTAAACATTCAAACAAATTTTGAATTTTCAAATCTATTTGTTTGAGTTATTTGGACGTTTGTTTGTGTATGGATATGTACATGATGCGTACTCGCTTGTTTGCATCTTTCCCGCATCCGGATGCGTACAGGATGGGTAACAATGCCTACATGAGCATACGAATGTTGTTGACATTCGTAAGTGCAAATTTGAATGAAAAATTTGGACGAATAGATACGCATTTGCTTAATTCAAATCAAATTTGGTTAAAATTGAATTTTAAACATTCAAATCAAATCAAATTTTTGGATATTTGATTTAAATCAAATCAAATGCCAAAAATTGCATTCGTGCACTCCCCTAATCCACATTAATATGTGGCTCATGAGGTCAGTGTTCTGGATTAAGAAGCTCACCAGTCAGTGCAGAAATCACTAGTGTGGAAGCTTCTCCTTGCTGCAGTATAAGCTATAGCATTTCCCTGGTTCCTGTAGCTAGCATTACAAAACAAAAGGCAATTTGACTAATGGGTAGTATTCTTGCAGGCAGGATAGGGGACACACAGAGAAGCAAATGCCACCATATGGCCTAGGAGCACCGGAAGCCTTGAAAACCTTGAATTCTTCAATGAATAATACTTTCAGTATATATATATATATATATATTTGGGTACTGACAAACAAAGGCTGTACAGAGTTTTGCTGCTATTTCCATTTATATTGGATTCACAATAAGGAAACCTCATCAGCCCAAAGTCCAAGTATTTTAAGGGATCAAAAATATGTATGTTGAGACATAATTTCATGCTTTTTAAAATAATAATTTAAAATATGTGCATCGTGAGAGCCATATGCTGTTACTTTTTATGTAGGATCACAAAGGCCATATATGTTTTAAGACAATTGAATTGCAACCTCAAACACTCAAACAAATATGAAAAAGTACCAATGACATGACAAGTATCATCAGCATTAAATAAGGTCTTGGTTGTGCTTGAAATAGTTACTGATTTGCTCAGTTTTATTTTATTTTTAAAAAGTTTATTCCAAAGCTAAAAGGACTCTTTTAAACATAGTTAAGTAAAACAGAATTATAGTTGGCCAGAGGCAAAGAATTAATAGGGAGAAAAAACCACCCTGTTGTGATATTCAACAAATTAGGAGCTATAAAATGGGTATTATATTTAGAAGTGCTAAAACTGCTTTAAACTTATACCAAATTTCAGAAGGAGATGGGGCTTTATATAGCCAGAATATTTTGTAACCTTGAAAAATGCCCAAGGAAGGAAAAGAAATTAGTACAGTCTAAAGGTGAAATAATTTAATGAAAATAATTAAATTAGCATTCCAGAACCAGATTGTGATAACTTTTTATTTAACCCCATGGCCCCTTTTAAAGATAAAAAAGTTCTCTTTCTGATGGAGAACATTCTCTGCTGAGAACTTAGTACCAGCATTTTTTTAAAAAAAGAGGTGTTTCCTAGGCTATTCACAATCCTGTGTTTTCTCTCACTCTCTCTTTTATTTTAAGAAAGAAATTCAAATTGCATGTTCCTTGGCCATTCATCTTATGAGAAAGTAAGAAGTGTATATGACACAGATTGTCAGAATTCACCATCCGCATGTCAACTGGGAGGGAAGATTGGGGGGAAAAAATGTTTGCCAGCTTCACAATTTGTACAAGTTGCAAAGCTTGAAACATTGAATACTGGCTATATTTGAAGGTGATGCAAAAGCTTTTGTGTTTTTTGAAGCTTTGTTACATTCACAAAGGTAAATTCATGGATTCTTAGTGGATTCTTAGGGTGTGTTCCCATAGCCATTTAAATCTGAATCAAGTCCGAATTTGGTATCACGCGTTCCCATTTGATTTTCTATAAATCCAAGTAGAATCAGAATTCTGGATCCAACATTCCCATTTAATCTTTTATTCCCAGATTTTATGTGGACTATCCTGTGAAAATCTACAGAAAAAAAGTCCAGAGGAAAACTGTGCTTGACCCTCTTTTGGAACCGAGTCCACTCCCCCCCCCCCTCAAATGGGAACACTCCTGGATTATTTGGAGCAGAGATTTAGCCTCCTGGCCAATGCCTGCAAGATGTGTGTGGGATTTCACAGCTGGGAAGTTCTTCCCCTTCCCTTGCCATTTCCACAATGCTAGAGCCTCGATCAAGAAAAGGCAAAGGCTTGGATTTCCCCTGAATGGGTAGGGGGTGAGAGGCCAGGCTGGGAACTTTGCTTTTAAAACTTTTTTGCTCCTCTCCAATCCTTGATACAGTTGTATCCCTCTAATTGTTAGCAGCTACAAGGGGGAAAGGGGGTAAGAAGGGAGTAGAATCCTACAACGTTCAAAGGGGATCTATTTGAAAAAAATACAAATTTTCTAACACTCAATTTGTTACAAATTGAATGCCCAAAAAACCACTCATGGACATCCCTACTTTGGGATATTCCTGAATGCCCCAAGATTGAGGTAGTGCCACTGTGTGTGGATGGAATAACCAGGAGTGTCCTAAAGGGTCCCTGCATGGCAGGTGTGAACAGGCCCAAAGAATCCAAAAGTTTCCAGTCCACTCAAGGCAATATTAGCATGTTGAGGAAGAACACTAGGGCCTCTGCACTAGGGCCTCTGAATAAGAATTAGGTCAGCCCTGGGACAAAGCATTCACTCTGCATGCTGGGTGGTTCTGTCTGGAAGCATCTGGGCCTGTCCCAGGGTAGCCTAATTGTGGCCAGAGTGTAGAGCATGAAATCATGCTCCACGCCTGGCGCAAGCCATTCCCAGCCATCCCAGAGCTGTCTGGCAGGGAGAGCATTCACACTCTCCCTGCTGGACAGCTCTGGAGCCCTGCCCCAGGGCATTGCCCTTGGGCCCCGTAGGACCCGCCAACTGACAGCCCCTTTCAGGGGAGGGGTGAGAACAGGACAGAGCTGACCGGGTGTTTTGCAGGCTCTTGCTGGCCCAATCAGGTTGGCAGGAGCCCACGAGGACCCCCTGGGTGCCCACCTCCACCCAGGGGTCTGCACTGCCCCCAGATCCTCACACACAACTTACCTCTTTGGAGACTGGGTTTGAACTGGCAGCCCACGTGGGTGGGGCTTACCGAGTTCAATCTGTGGCATGGTGCGTAGTGTTGGACCATGGTGCGCACCTGCGCACAACACCACATTGAACTTGGCAAGCCCCACCCACAAGGGTTGGCAGTTCAAGCCCAGCCTCCGAAGAGGTAAGTCATGGGGGGCTGAGGGGACCCCTGGGTGGGGGTGGGCACCAGAGCATGAACCCCTGGGTGGGGGTGGGCACCAGAGCATCCCTGCAGGCTCCCGTGAAAACTTATGGTCCCTCCAGACATGCTTAAAGTTCTGCCCAACCAGCCACTTCCCATCATTCCAAAGGAATGGGGGAAACCTATGCAGGGAGGTCAGAGGGAAAAGGCACTAACTAAATAGTGCACTTTCCCTCCTGCCGTGCTTGCTGTCACTGTTAATGCATGGCCACATGGCCAGTCATGTGACCATCAGGGTCACAGTGGCTGCAAAGCTTTTGCCTGTGTCTGGAGACACCCCTAGTCAGGAGACACATAACAACAGTTCCTGCCTCATTGAGGAGAGAATACTTGGAAGCCCATAGTCCATCCTTCAGGCCATGAAGTGTGCCGTTTGCATGCTCCTACCCTGGGCAGCAAAAATATTAAAACTGAGGTGTTTGTTGTTTCCACCCAAGACTGGTTTTGGAGCCACAGGAAGTAACCATTTTTTGTGGGTCCCCAAATAGGACTGTGTTGTTCAGCCTCGAGATGCGAAGTAAGGCATGTCTAATGTATGTTGGTGCAGTATGGCTGCAGCGTAGGAGAAAGTGCCAATAAAACGGTAGTGACAGTGCTTATGATGGGATGGGTGCAGGATGGGTGCAGGCCCTGCACCTTTTGAGTAAGGTGCCATGTGGATCATGCATTAGTCTATGAAATGTTCTGAATCTGTTTATTTCAAGTGTTGTGTGTGATTATTTTGTGTGTATAATGGATGTGGGCACTTATGTTGCATTTGTTGCTTTGTGCTCACAACCACAATAGCTCTTGGGAAGCCACCGTACTTAAGACATTAGGGTATAAATCCACTGAAATAATATGTCCCAATCTACTTAGGGGAAGCACCAGAAGAGACTTTGCTTACCCTGAATTTATTATCCAGAATATACAACAGAATGAGCATCCAGATATGGGGCAGGGATACAGCAGAGTAAATCTAAAAGATGTACTTGAAGAATTTTTGGCCTTGGGTGTCTTAGAGTGAAATAATAAGGGAAACTTATTTTTCTTAGGCATTTTAACTTTGGCTCTTGGGGGGAGGGAAAACCCTGAAATGATTTAAATTATTTTTATATAGGTTACTCTGAAGCAGGATTTCAGAATCTGCTAAAATACTAAAGCACTGATGTCAAGTTTGCAATTCATCCTTAAGGAAAAAAAATGCTGACTTGTTAAATATCGTAGTTTTGCTCCCTTTCATATGTAAATCTGAGCTGTTGTACATGGTTGCCATCAATGATTCACATAATAAATTGCATATTTTAATTAAAACATTTAAACAATAAAAACTGGGAAAAATCAACCTCCAGATCCCTTTGATGTAGAAGATAAAATAGAGTGACAATTTTACTAATGGGTTACAAAGTCCTCCCCCCTCCTTCTCCCAATAATTGAGTTTAGTGTCAAATCACAGATCAGTGCATCCTCAGATTGGCCTAGAGGCGACTTTACACATTGGAAATGAGTTTTGAGTGCCGTGGAAAATATCAGACTGGGTTGAATGGTCATGTTTTTCAGATAGCCATGGACTCTAAGCCAGACACTCCAGTTAGAAGGTGATTTACCAGGCCAGCGGTACCAAGCAGACTTGATAAATATGCCTTGGCAAGTGATGGGAAATAATTACTGGTAACCTGAGTCCTAATGAGAGGCAAAGGTTTGATTACTCTGTTAATTAGGTAATGTCAGAAAAGTCCCTGAGATCACCACACACACTCACATAGACAAACTCACCAGCCCTATGTAAATCCTGACAGATCTCATGCAAAAAAGGATAATCTATAATGAAATGTACTATTGATCTTAATATATGGATTTCATGCAAACCGGGGAGAAAGAAACTTGCTTGTTCTCCAGTGAAATCTGTGTCGTAAAAGGATAGATTTTTAAAGATCTGCTCTACTGAAAGGCCTGGGAGCCACAGGCAGGCATCAAGTCACAGCCTGGGTGTGGAAAGGTACCTCAGAGGACAACTAGTCTGATCATCACATGAGGCATGAAATGTGCTACTGTAATGTGACCAAAAGAGGACAACCCTATTTAAAAACCTTTAGTCAAAAACAGTTCAAGTAAAGTGAAACTTGGTTTTCACACCTGAAAGTTACAGTTCTGTTAAGAACAGAATGACAGTGTGATAGTTCACCATAAGTAAAGCCTAAGGCCCTGTTCAGATGAGTGTTTTAGGTCAACCTGAGTTGGTCCCCAGGATGTGTTACTCATATTAATTTCATTTAAGTCATTTTGTAAGCCGGCCTACACCCGTTACACTATCCTAAACTGTACTCCTATTTTTACAGGACTGACAAGGACTTGGGCTGGCCTGGGATTCCAGGCTGTCTTCACTTCCTCACGTGTGAGCAAGGAGCTGGCCTAAAGGAGGCAGAACCGTGCTGGGGTGGGTGGCGCCCAGTATTTCCTTTTGACCAATCAGCACACATGGAGTTTGTGAGGCACATAAAACAGGAAGGCGGTTTTCCGATTGAAATGGGGTAGCATGAGACCTGTCTCTCTTTGAAAGCCTCTATTCCACATGCTAGAGGGAGGTTCGCTCCACCCTCAACTATTCCATCCATACTGGGATGGAGCGATGTCCAATCTGGCCAGGCAAAATAGCACTTCAGATCATATTTACTGGACATTTCAGGAGCAGATAGACCGACCCAAGACACCAGTAGGCCTATTGATTGATTGATTGATTGATTGATTGATTGATTGAACCCACCTCCCCCTGCTCGAGACCGTCACCTACCTTGCCTGACTGGGGTGGCAATTGGCAGGGGCGCTGAGCCTGGTAGATGGCAGAGGGACCCACCGACTTGCAGGCCCCATCTACCTGGAGCACACGCACTTGTGCGATGGCAACTGCACACGCTCCCAGTAAACAGGGCCTGCAAGTCGGTGGGTCCCTCTGCTGTCTACCAGGGTCAGCACGCTTGCCAATCGCCACCCCAGCCCGGCAAGGTAGGTAATTAGCTGCCCCCCGCCAGCTGTTTGGCCAATTTTTGACCAATGTTGGGGGGGGCGTGCCTGCGACTGTCAGGGAGGGAAGCATGTGCGAATGCTTCCCTCCCCGAATGGCCACAGATGCTTCGTATGCTTTTAAGTGCTCTACATCTGGAACGTGTGGAAAACACTCCGGAATGGGCTGGGACACAAACCCAGCCCCAGCAATGCAAATGCCGGGTTCCGGAGTGCGAAAAAGCCTCTGCTCTCTTCCCATCAGCTTCATCTCTGTGTCTGTCTAGAACAAGCTGTATCTCCACCCTCCATCCCAAACTTTCCCTTCGGGAAATTCTTTTACCTTGTTACAGATCCTTCTCTCCACCTCTGACTATTAAGCTAACACAAGTTCATTCAATTCAGTCTCTGCTGCTGGTATCTTCCCATTTTAATTATTAAAATTATCAATATCTGAGCGCTGCCAAAAGAGAGTTGTTCCATCATACTGATGTTTTACTGGATTTAGTCATTGAGTTGCAATCTATGATCATTTTTGCACTATAAAAAGGGCCTTTGCTGTTCTGGCCCAGAACTGTCCCAAGTGTTCTCTATTCTGGATTAGCTGTGGAACTGTCTGAAGAAGTTTACTGTAGTTCCAAACCATGGGTCTTTCTGCACTTGGGCTGAATCCCCAAAAGACTTACTTGCCTCTCTGAGTTCCCTCTGCTGTCACTCTAATCAAGCAGACTTTAAAAGTGCCGTGCACTTCCGCAATAAGCGTCACCACGAGGCTCAGCAAAACATGTGTTTTTAACGCACCTTCTGTCCCCACGGAAGCCTGTTTCCTTTCTCCGCATCTTTTCCCCCCCCGCCCCCTCTCTTGTTCAAAGGAAAAATAGCCAGATCTCCATCCCCTGAAATGGCTTCCCATCCTGGCAAAGGCAGTGATCGCTCACTCATTCAATTTCAGCACTTACTTTCACTCTGTTCTGTTAGAAAAGGCTTCCCATCCCTGCAAAGTCAGAGGCTGCAGCCATCGGCAGTGCGATCCTTTGCTCATTCACTCTTTTAACACTGTCACAGATCACCTGATAACAATGTTGTAATTCTGAGCAATTCTGGCTCTTTTTACAAAGGAAAGGAAGGGAACCTGCTGCATTTCTGAGATGTGTGAATGCTTTTTGGCTGTGTGTGCAGGCAGCAATCACTGCCCCTTTTGCCACGGAGCGTCCCCAAGGTAAATGTTGCAAGGAAAACCCGTGACTTCCAAATAGAGTGCTTTAAAGGGCATGTATTTTGTCGCTGATTTTCCTCATTTTGCAGCGCTGGAAGCCCATTGAAAAGCCTGGCGTGGGGGCGCTCAGAGGCAAAAGAAGATTTTTTAGCAGACTTTAAATTGCATGGGGACAGGGCTTTGGCCTTTTTCTGGAACATATCTTAGAACATGGACCTGAGGCCTTTTCGCACAAGGCCATCTCCAATGCACAGAGAACACGCGGAGATGGAGCATTCGCATTGCTGGGGCAGCAGTTCCGTCCCAGCCTGTCTCTGTGTGTTCTCTGTGCGTTTGAGATGGACAGCAGTTAATTCTGCTCTACACCCATCTTTCTGCATTCAAAGCATCCCCAGCCATCCAGGGAGGGAAGCATTTGCACACGCTTCCCTGCCTGACAACCGCAGGCACACACCCCGCCATGATTGGTCAAAAATTGGCTGAACAGGTGGCAGGGGCACAGAAATCACTTACCTTGCCGGCACCAGGGTTGCCCTTTGCCATGCCCTGTGCAGGCGCACTGATTCTGGTGGGCCATGTCTATGTGGGCAATCTGCCCAATCAGAAGCTGCGTCATGTGCATGTGGTGTGCGTTTCCAGCTGCCCCGGGTCACTGAGACCCAGGACCGCAAGAAGGTAGAGCCTCCATGTGCACCTGCATATCTGGGCACCGGGGTGGATGCCCAGGGTGGGTGGGGGTCCGGGGGCCATTCTGCCAGTTGTAGGGGACCAATCCAGTCCTCTACAATGTGCAAGAATGGGGGGAAGCTGCCTGACAGGTCTGCCCACCCCTGGTTGCTCTCACCCAATGGTGGCCAGGCCTGGGAGGGGCATCCCCGCCCCTGTCTGGCCTTTCCTGGCTAGGACAGTTTGGGATGGTTTCCCTGTTCGCACATAGGCAGGCAGGAACATGTGTAAACACGTTCCTGCCTGCCTACGTGTGAATGGGGAAACTGTCCAAAACTGTCTTAGCCAAAGTGCATTACAGCCGTTCCGGATGTAATCCAAAAAGGCCTCTGTTCTCCACATGGTAGTGCAGACTATGACAAACCACAGATGAGGTCTGCCAGAGTCTGTGTTATTATGCGGACAATAGACTCCTATAACAAGATATATTCTGGAATAAGGCCAAGTGCAGAAAGGGCCCATATTTTCCCAGCCCAGCCTTTGGTGCTTTGTACCTGCCTGGAACAAGGAAAATGGTGTGGCCCCACCCTTGAAGCTTATGCAAGCTTTGAGGATCATCTTCAAAATCCTGACTTGGAGATAGCCAGGCTTCCTTCAAAGACTTGTTAGCTCCACATTCATGTACCAGGCATGATGTACAAGCGATTGGGTCAGGGACAATCTCTGGTAGAAGTCTGTGGTGTCTTGGACAGAGAGGCAGTTGTGAGAACCGGAACAAATATAGCACTTTCCCATTGCTACCAGTGTTGGTCTGGGACAAACAGTGTCTCATGATGCTGACAGAACCTGCTGCGCCTGTGTCCATTTCCCTGGTTGTATTACAGCCATGTGCTCAGCTTTGTTTCCTCTGGATTAGGTTTAGAGTGAGTCTGCACTGGGAGACATAATGGACCAGCAAATGTACTGCATTTTTCTTTGGGCCTGTAAGCTCCACCCCTTTCAGGCTTATTTATTATTTATTTATTATTTACATTTCTATCCCACCTCATACCCAAAGGTCTCTGGGCGGGTAACAACAGATTAAAATAGAATATAAATTAAAAGACATTTTAAAAATTCAACAAATATAAAACAATATACAATATGTTTAAAATGATAGTGACTGTACTGGTGGTGGTGGGGATATAAGCAGCTCAGCCAAAGGCCAGGGCAAAGAGGTGCGTCTTTAGCACCTTCCTAAATATATATAAGGAAGGGGCATGACACACCTCTAGGGGGAGGCTATTCCATAGTCTGGGGGCCATCACAGAAAAGGTTCTCTCCCAGGTGCCCACCAACCTCACTGCTGAAGGTGGTGGGACAACCATGAGGGCCTCACCACTTGATCTTAAGGCATGGGCAGGTTGATATGGGAGAAGGCGTTCCTTTAGATATTTGGGACCCAAGTCATTTAGGGCCTTGTACGTCTGAGTCAACACTGAATTTACTCCATAATACTTACCAAACTTATGCACTGTTTCAGCTTAACCATCACACCCTGCATGCCCAAAGAACATCTATGTGGCACTGGAGCTGTTGCATAGTAAAACAAAAAACAAACAAACAAAAAGTTGAATTATGAAGTCCTGCACATTGCTTCAATCAGACTTTGTGCATTGGTCCCCTATAGAAAATCTTTGGACATCCTTGCTTTAACCATTATAAGTAAAGTGGCTGCCTGAGACCACAGATTTTGCATTAAAAGCAGCAACAAATAGTTATTTCACTTTTTAATATTACATTTTTCATACAAAGAAAGGGTAAAGGTAGGACTTTCTACCTGAGACTCCAAAACTACTTAGTAAGGACGTGCACAAATATTCAAAATACCTTTGTTATTCATACAAATTCGGACATTTGTGTATGAATAGAATATTCAGACATTTGGATTTCCAAATGTGAACAAATATGAATAACTCGAGTTATTCATACAAGTAATTCAGACATTTGTATCTATATGGGTACATACGCATCTTGTATGTGATGAAAATGGGATGCGTACAGGATGCATACGGAATGCCTACTGGATGCGTACAGGATACCTATGTACCCATAGAGATATGAATGTCCAAATTATTTGTACAATTTCATACAAATGTATTAGTATTGAATCAAATGTCCCAACATTCTTTTTTTTTTATTAGTACAAATTTGGATTTTTAAATATTTTATTCATTATGAACCAAATGTTGAAAATTGCATTCATGCACACCCTTACAACTTAGCTGATCTTGGACTTTTATGGGTCTTGATCTAGTGTGGTTGGTGGCTGCATCTCAAGGAACAAAATAATTTGGATTGCCTGTGGCCTTCAGAGCTGCCATTTGCAATAGACCAGTGATGGCGAACCTTTTGAGCTCGGTGTGTCAAAATTCACAAGAAAACCTTGCTTAACTCAGGTGCTGTGTTACTTCTAGAAATATCCATAATTTTGTGAATTTTGTAGCTCTAGTAATATTTTATTAAAAGCAAAAACAAATAATTCTTTACATTAGTGACTTTTGTTGCTGAACTTCATTTGCTAAATCTTCAATTGAAAGTTGGTATTTCGTACACTTCAAGAACAAGCAAGCACTACACGCCCAGGTGCCAGGGTGACCATGTGTGTCACCCAAAAGAGCTTGGTGTGTCACCTGTGACACACGTGTCATAGGTTGGCCATCACCACAATAGACAGAGGGTGCATTCACACCTAACAAAAAAGCAGGTCAGAAGTGCCTCAGAGACCTCAGTGTGTGGCATTTCTAATCCCAGCTGTAATCCACATTTTAGCCTAGAATGTCCATGGAGGGGGAAGGAGCAAACCGCTGTGTTAACCATCTCTCCCATGAACTTTCTGTAAGCTTTCTCTGATCCTCTTCACATGTGTTTCTTTTTTTCTTTACCCAAGTGTGATTACAGCTTCAGTGCATAATCATATCAGTCCATTTTCTGGCATAGGTAGAATTTATCAAGGGTGTCAAGGTGCCCACACATTCCTACCTGCCCTTTCATGAAGGTCCACTTCCAGATAAATCTTCAATCTCTTCTTGTTTCCCTTAATGCCAGGATCTAAATAAGAAAAACTGAAATTCTCAGCAGCAGTGTTAGCAAGGTCACAGCTGAATGAACAGCTCGAGCTGTTACAAACCTATTTAGCACATTACTCAAAATTTAGGGCTTCGTGAAACCTCTTGTCACACAATCACCTTGAAAATCCTTTATTAGCAAAACCGAAGTTAAAGCAATTAAAAGCCTGCTTGTTGCCTTAGGGGTGTTGCATTTCATTAACCAACTCTTCTTGTTCTACTTTGTTGGTTCATTTGGTACATGAACCTGTGACTTTTTATATATATATATGAAAATGACAGGTACTGGAGGTTATGTTGTAAAAGCCAGTACAGAATATGCAGCTTCCAGCTTATATTATGGGATGGGGGCTGCCTGTATTTGGAAAGTGAACTAGGATTCAATGGGCATTTCTCCACATGTGCTGATCTGAAACTGTGAGTCTGGAACAGACAGTCACTGGTCAAGAGCCAGCCCCTATAGCACTGCCAAATGGGTCCCCCATGGTCTTAGTACACCAGTGGACCTATTTATTCAGGTCCATGAGTATTCCACCACATAAATTGACCAGGAGACCATTTTGGGTCTCCTGATCTAGAAGAAGAAGAAGAAGAAGAAGAAGAAGAAGAAGAAGAAGAAGAAGAAGAAGAAGAAGAGTTGGCTTTTCTACCCAACTTTTCTCACCCTTCTAAGGGGACTCAAAGTGGCTGACAAAGCTTTCTATTCTTCTCCTCACAACAGACACCCTGTGAGGTAGGTGGGGCTGTGAGAGCTCAGAAGAGAGCTGTTACTAGCTCAAGGTCACCCAGCTGGCTTTGTGGGGGAGTGTGGAAGCAAACCCAGTACTCCCAGATAAGAGTCCAGCTCCCTAACCACTAGGCCAAACTGGCTCTGTACCAGAAGGAGCAGACAAAATATTCTCTGTACCAGAGGAAGCAGACAAAAGAATGATTCTGGAATAAAAGTAACTCCACATTCTGGAACAAAAGTAAATGCAGAAAGGCCCTGTGACTCAGGAATTCCATAAACTTGTGATTAGTTTGGATCAGATCTGTTTTTAGACATGTTTTATGGGGCAAAGAGCAATTTCAGCCTTTAAGGGTAAAAACCAGATTAATTGTTTAAGATATAATTATTGCTTATGTCATAGGAGTAATGGGAGTGATCACAGATCCAGGTCTTTGACTTGAATTTCATGTGGTGGCAGTGGCCAAGAATATTTATTTCCACATCCTTTTCTTGACAGAGAACACCCAGCTAGCTTTACTGCTGGATGCTGGATGTGGTGCTAATCCTGAAGATGATGAAGAAAGTTCAAGTAAGGCTGGTGGTAGAAGTTTCCATCAGGGCCACCTTACACCAGTTCTTAAAGCATTACCCTGGCTACCCTTTCATTTCCAAATCCAACTAAACATGTTAATGTGGATATTCCCTGCTTACTTTCAGGCCCTGCAACGGCTTTAAGTGGATTCTTTTGAATTTCTTTGTACCATTGTATCCCACCCTGAGGCTCTTTGGCCCCCAAATATCTGAAGGAGTGCCTCCTCCTATATAGACCTGCCCCCAAATTAAGATTGTATGGGGAGGCTGTTTTCATGATTCTGACACTTGACTGGGTTTTGGAGAGGGAGCATAAGAGCAGCACTTTCTCAGTAGTGACCCCCCCTCCAGGCTGTGGACCAATCTCCTTGTGGAGATATGTCAGATACCAGCATTAAGCAGTTTCCAGCATTTAATAAAAATATACTTGTTGAATCTGACATACTTTTTGTTTGTTTGTTTGTTTGTTTGTTTGTGGAAATGATTAAAGGTGTCCACAATGGGGTCTTCAGGCATCTTCAAGATCCGGAACTCCAGGAGGACCTTATCTCAAAGATCTGGATCTTGAAGATCCAGATCTTTGACTATGCGTGGAAAAAGGGGGCAGGTTTGGAGGGAGCCATCTGAACTTGGTGCAGTCCCCAAACTGGAGCATCAGCACTTGAAGTGTAATGGCCTGGCCTGGGCAGGCTGAATCACCATGGAAACAGTCACAGCAACATCTAGTGCACACCTCGACATTGCCATGATGATCATGGTGTGTTGTGAGACCGCACAGTGCAGCTGCACTACCATAGCATCACATCCACAGCTTCACATCCAGAAGGGGGTGCAAACATTGCTGTCACTAGCTGTTTCCAGTCAAACTGTGGATAATGTTTAGTTGCCCATAGCTGGGAAAGACCAAGGCAGCTATAGAAGGGACGTGCACAAACATTTTTTTGGCATTCGATTTGAAATGAATCAAATGTTTGAAAATCCATATTCAAATGAATAGAATTTTAACACACTTGAATGTGATCTATTCGATATGAATCTATTCATATGTATTTGTACAAACATTTGATATGCATCTGATATGAATGAATACATATCTGATTTGAATAAATACGCATCTGATACTTATCCGTAACACATCCACACTCTGAAAATGTCAAATCCGACCAGAATCCTCTTTTCATGTGCTATCGACCCATGTCAAATGCAATCTGGATCCAGCACGGACGTGACTGGCGCTCTGTTTTCCACAGCCCCAATCTAACGGATATCTGAACTATTCGTACAAATGTTTGGAAACATTTGCATTCATTCAAATGTTAGCATTCAAATATTGTAACGTTCGCTTCGAGTTCAAATGTCTGAATTTGTCCAACTTCAATCAAGTTTTGAATGTTGCAAATATTCACGCATATCCCTAAGCCTTAGTGAGCTCCAGATGGTTGCAATGTAAGGACAGGTCACATCTGGAACAGCTGGAACTTCTCCATGGGGATAAGTGTAAGAAGTCCTAGGATTCTTGATTTTAACTTACTGCTTTCAAAGATTCTGGACTTTAACTTAAGATGGTTTTGTAAGATAATAGAAGCCCCATCTGCCTGCTAATAGGAGGCCAAGATCCATGAATTTAAGCAAAGGAAGTTCAACCTTGATTGATCATCTTACCAAGCAATCAGCCAATAAGAAATCAGCCACAGTATTAGATGATCATTTTTTCCCTCCAGTAGTTTTTATCCCATTCCATAGAAGAGTACAGCTGAGTGATGGATGTATTTCAATGTTCCATGGTTTTGCTCTCCATAATGTTAATGGCAGCCTATCTGATGGAAAGAAAATTGTTCAAAGTGGTATACAGAGATTTCTGCCAGAGCCAGGCAACTTCCATTAAGATCAATGAGACCCTCAAGGTTAACCCCACCCACATGCCTTTGAACATCAGCTATCAGCAGTTTCCGTTCATCTATGCATAAATGAAGGAGATAGTTAAAATAATAAAGTTGCACTTACAGGCAACAATAGGTTTGCTTTTAAATGATTGAAGTGTCTTGGAAAATCCCAAAGTAAGCTCCTTTCTTGCTTGGCATGTATGGAAGCTAATAAACAGTCTATACATTTCTCCTACAATTATTGCAACTAATTACCTTATTAGAAAACAAATGGAAGAGAAATTATAGTCCTGGAAAGTATCACTGTTCATCTATTATGCATGAATTACTAACTTCTAAACAAAATAGTCATTACTAGCTGGTGTGAAGCAGATAAATTGAGCAGAATAATAGATATTAATTGTAATGTCACATAAAATGTAGATACTAATTTTAAAATATTGGTGCATCAGATTAGATTGAAAACCCATGTTATTTTGACATCATGGGTGCAATAATACTCTTGGGCTAATTAATTGGCAAAGTTCCCAACACATTTCAAAACCTCACGGGGATTAAGGATAAGGTTTGTACTGGTAAAAAGCAAGGTTTCAGTTCATCTGAGAGCACTTGTATATTTTTGATGCATGAGGCAGCAGCCAATTCAGACTTCATTGCCTTGGTTTATAATTGTCCTAAGTGGATCTCATGAGTATATTATAAAGTAAGTGATTTTTCTATGATATCTATGCATGCCAGCATGCAATACTATGAACACACCTAGCAGCTATAAATCAAAAACTGTGAAAGCTTTGTAGTACAATTCCAAAAATGACATATAAGGCACTAGCATCATATGTGATCAGGTTGAGCAAGAATAAGTAGCTTCACACTTCTGTCTTAGGGCCTTTTCCCACTAGGGCTTAAAACCCTTCTAAGACCCCATTAGGAACCCAATTGGTACCTGACTGGCACCAACTGGGAAGGCCGTGTCCCCACTTGGACCCCACTGAAAGCCCCATCTGCAAGGCCCTGTCCACACAGATTTAATGGGTCCGTCAAGCCCTTAAATCTGGATATTCTGAGGACCTGATTAAAGATGTCTTCAAGATCTGGATCTCCAGGAAGACCCTGTCTCAAAGATCCAGATCTTGAAGTTCTGGATCTTTGACTGCATGTGGAAATCTCCTCAATGACTTTTGCTATGTACCATATAGCAAAAGCCACAAAAACATAGATATAGAACAAGCCAAGAATTAAAAGCAAAAATAGTGCTTTCTTTTTCTTCTCCTCAACAGAAGTATGATAAGTGAGTCCCCATCGCCTCCTTGTACTCTTCATCCACACACTATGAAACATGGACTGGACTAGGGTTCCTCCAATGGTGTCCTAATCCAATTTACTAGAGAACATTTTTGAAATACCCCCAGGCCAGAATCTCAGAGCATTCAGCTCCAAAACGTGTGCAAGTTTTGTATTTGGCAGAGGGGCTGCCACTGCAGCTAGCCTTGTTCCATCCACACCAGGAACGTAGGACAGACTGCATATCCTCATATGCAATGACATGCCCTGGACCAGAATACCATGAAGATAGGGTTAAAGAACTACTAACATGTAGACCACATGTTTTCAGGGCATTACATTTTTGTTTTCTCTCCAAAGGCTTTCCTGTCACTGCTCATTTTATTTTTAGGGTGTGTTTACACTGTCACTAGAAATACCCATTAAGTAATGGCATTTTTGTACCCATTAATACCCACTTAATGGCATTTTTGAACCCAGTAATGGGTACGTAATGGGTACTTCCAGTGACAGTGGGAAAACGCCCTTAGGCTGCTTCCGCATTAGACTTATTAAATCCGGATCTACCTCATCCGGATTTAGTAAAACCAGGTTCCAGTAGACCCGGTTTTACTAAATCCGGATGCAGGGTAGATCTGGATTTACGGGGGTAGATCCGCATCTAATAGATTTAATCCAGATTTGAGGTGGGTGCTGTACGGACGCACAGCACCCACCTCAGATCTGTGCTCTGGGGCCCCTCCCCCGTTCCGCCATGATTGGCTCCTTGAAGCCAAGCATGGTGAGCCAGGGGACCCTGCTGCTGTGGCTCGCCCTGGCCCCAGAAGCGGTGGATTGCCACTTCTGGGGCCAGGGGGAGCTTCTCTGAAGCCCTCCCTAGCCCACCCGGGGGAAACCGACCAAAATCCCCTCCTTACCTGCTTGGCGTCACCCCAATTCTGGCTGCAGGGACCCAGGATGCAGCGCGCCTGCATCCTGCACACCTCCTGATTGGCTGGGGCTGCTCCTGGCAGCTCCAGCCTTCAGGAGGCGTTCTGTGCAGGTGCGGCATCTAGCCAGGGCAGTGCGCCTGTGCAGAACGCCTCCTGAAGGCTGGAGCTGCCAATCATGGGGGCCCAGGGGAGGCCCTGGGTAGGAACCGTTCCGCTGTGCGGACGCATCCTAAAAGGATGTGTTTTCACAGCGGAACACCCATTAAGACCACATGAAATGTGGTGTGTAGTTAACACCCATTTAGCACACTTCAGGTACAGATAGGTGCAGATGCACCTCACCGGAAGTGTGCTAAATAGGTCCGAAAATGCAGATGTGTTGTCCTAAAAGTGTATTAAATGTGGGTTGCTGTGCGGACGCTCCTCACCGGAAGTGTCCAAAACAGCAATGCTGATGCGGATACGTGTTTCTAAATGTGGTCTTAATGGGTGTTAAAGGGCCTGTGCGGAAGCACCCTATGTCTCAATTTATGAGTGCTTGTTATGCATGGTGTATGTTACGTATGTATTGTACATATGTATGTATGACATTTTAATAAATATATAATCTGATGGACAATTGCCCTCCACAATGCTGGAGTTTGCCCTGCACCTCTGAAAAACCACCTGGATTCAACCAGCCTCATGCAATATGGACAATTATAAAGCATATATGCACAGAGCATGGTAGATGTGCAGATGCTCTTTAATAGTAGGGAAGAAGTCCATCCCCAATTTGTGACTGTGGGGCTGAAAGGCAATCAACCCAGCATATGTCACTCCAGAGGATGTCAAAACCAAGTATATAGAAGAAGAAGAAGAAGAGTTGGCTGTTCTACCCTGCTTTTCTCACCCGTTTAAGGGGACTCAAAGTGGCTGACAAAGCTTTCTGCTCTTCTCCCCACAACAGGCCCCCTGGGAGGTAGCTGGGGCTGTGAGAGCTGTTACTAGCCCAAGGTCACTCAGCTGGATCATGGGGGAGGGCAGAATCAAATCCAGTATTCCCAGACAAGAGTCTGGCTCCCTAACCACTAGACTAAATTGGCTCACCCACTAGAATGGGAACATTTGTGGTTTCCTAATGATAAAAGGCATGATAGACTGTGTCTGTGATTTAGATGTGCGTTTGTGATATTATGGCATGCTTTTTCCTCCTTTCTCCTGTTTTTATCTTGCACCACCCTTGTACAATGTCTCATGTGATGGCTGCTTTTACCTATTTGTTTTGTCAAAACATATTCACAGGCATTCCAAAGTATTCAAATGGCTTCCTCATATTCATCTCTGATGATAGTGATACTCTTGTTTCAAGTCTTGATTATATGAGCTTCATTTCTTCACACATAACATTTATCCCTGCTTCTAAAGAAACTATTCCTCTGCTTTTCCTTCCCTCCTCCCTCTCTATGTTGTATTTCCCTCTAGCTTTCATTGCACTGTATCCTTTATGCCTCTTGCATTTTCCAAGCAAACGTCTATCTAATTGATGTCAAGGCTTCTTTTTCTCAGAGTCTTTCCTGACAATCTTTCAGTTCCATAAAGCCTGCCAATGAATATATCCAACTATTCTAAACACCAGTGTAGCAATACAATCCTACTTATCAGTTGTCATGTCAGCATGCCCAGTTATACATATTCATTTCTGTTATTTTTTTTAAGCCCTAGGTGTTAAGGGTAGAAGTCAAAAGATTTGTGCACATACATCTGTGTGTATTTCCTCTTGTATCGTGGTAGTTTATAGATTTCTGATGTCAATTTTTTTATAAAAAATCAAGATAAATCAATTTCGCAGCCCCCTTCCCCGCCTTTTCTTTATTCATTAGGACAGTGGTTCTCAACCTGTGGCTCGTGAACCCTTTGGGGGTTGATCTACTCTTTCACAGGGGTCATCTAAGACCATCAGAAAACACATAGGAACCGAGACACCTTGTGCTCCTCTATCCATCTCCAGGTGGGTTTGCCCACATGCAGATATGCCCACACACAAGTATCTGGCGTGATGACATCATCGCACCAACCCCATCACATACACCCCATACAAATACAGTAGAGAGCAGCTACTGTGTAGAAAGCAGCAGTATTGGAGGTTAAACTACACTTTTATATTCAGCTGTGGTTGATGTGAATACTATGCTTTAATTGTGTTCAGTTTGTAACAATGAAAGTACATCCTGCATATCAGATATTTACATTACGATTCATAACAGTAGCAAAATTACAGTTATGAAGTAGCAACGAAAATAATTTTATGGTTGGAGGTTAGGGTAAGGGTTAGGGTGGGGGTGGGGGTCACCACAACATGAGGAACTGTATTAAAGGGTCGTGGCATTAGGGAGGTTGAGAAACACTGCATTAGGGAATTATATTACTTCTGCTTCTTTGTATACATACATTTTAAGGATTGGGCAATACAATGATGCAAATTGAGGGGTGGAAAGAACTACGTTACGGAATAGTTTTCATGACAATTTTCCTCTAGTGAAATGGTAAGGTTTCCTGCTTTTCAACTGGTTTCTTTAGATCCTAAATGACAATTATAGAGTGATTCTGCACCAGCTAGTATACTGAACTAGGAAGCGTATGAGGAGCCTCTTCCCACACCAGACTGCAGAAGAGAGGCTGCTGGCATGCCTGCTGGTCTTGTATACTGGCCACAGCAGAACTTTCCATAGTTCCATGTCTAGGAAGCCATAGCTTGCCCACCTTGCTTTCTGGCACCATTTCCACATTCACAAGGCCCAAGTGCTCAGTTTCCTTTCTGGTGCATTAGAAGACCAGATTAGAAGGTGTGAATTCACACTGTGATCAGGTCAATAGGCTTCTGGGATGGGCTCTTGGGGTGGAACCCTTGATGGGGTGAGGGCGCCCCAAAACCCAAATCTATGAAGCCGGTGACCATTCTCCAAAGACAGCTTCAAAGACTGCATAGCCATCATCCAGAATTCTTCAAAGATTAAACCATCTGTGTAACAGTAAATAGGGCACCCTCATACAATGTACCCACCATGCAGGCAATGCTTCAGAGAGTGTCAGGCACCCCATGTCCTTGCCATCTGTGCAGAACGGGAAGTGGGAGACAGAGAAAGAGCAGCGGTTCGTAGCCACTCCATAACCACTCCCTAACCAGGCTATGAAGATGTATTGCAAAGCTTGGGCCAGGCTCCGATGATGTTCCATAGTGGCTTCAGAGATTTGCCCCGCCCCCCCCCCCCCCGGAAATGTTGCTTGACTGATATGCGAATCAGCCAATCGTTCTGCACCATCTTTGCATCTGTTGCTTGGGGATCAACGGATGCTCCACATGGGTACTCCAGCTTTCCCATTGCATTCATGCCTAGCACCCATTGCTAGTGGGTGCTACACTGCCCATGGAGAAGCATTAGATCCTTGCCAGGATCGGGATCTTCTAAGACCGGATTTGTTGAAGACCCTAAGAGAGGTAAGTGGAAGGCCGTTTTACAGTATATTTGGTTCTATTCTGATACAAAAAATTGGATCCATAGCATGCTGTTATACAGGAAGCAGGTTTTTTTCTGCACAACACAATATGCAGCTCTTTGTTTTGTATTGGAGGGCCTTCTTCCGTTTTATCATCATCATCTCTTTCTCCAGCTGTCCACTATAAATCATTCTTCTTTCTCCGATAAAATCAAACATAATCTATTCTGCTATACAGTGACACCAAGATGGCAATACTTCATTTGTTACACTTTTGCCCATGATCGCTCGTGCTGCCATGAAGATTTTTTTTTTCAAAATAAAATGTTCCCCACCTTGAGACTTTGGTATAGAGTGGGATAAAAAAAATTCAGTGAATAAATAAATGAATAAATGTCCTCCCTTAATACCAGGTTAAGGATTCATTTTCTTCTATGCTTATGTGTGCATTGTTCTTTTTGGAGGGGGGGTATTTTTTTAAAGAAGAAAAAATGCAGATCTATACCCCCAACCCCAGGATCCCCCTGGAATAAGATAAAAGCAAACTATTTCTGCTTCTGTGAAGAAAACTACACACTGTAGGGATGACCATGTAGACATCAAGAGCTGATCCTAGTTGAAGGGATGCGTACAAATATTCAAGCATTCAAACTTCGATTGAATTCGATCAAATTCAAACATTTGAATTTGAATAGAATGTCTATGCATTTGAATTTAAACATTTGAACAAATTATGAATCTTTCAAATCATTTGTATGAATCATTCAGACATTCTTATGTGTATGAATACATATGCAAGATAAAGTTGGAATTCATCTATATATTTATTGCATGTCTGTAGGGCTTTTTTTGCACTGAGCCTTATTCCAGATTTTATCCTGGAACAGGGACTGCCAGCCTGCATGATAGCCAGGCTACAGCAGGTTCCTATTCCAAGATATAATTCAGAATAAGATCCAGTGCAGAAAAGACCTAGATGACCATATCATATAGAGATTAAATAATAAACTCTGGATAAACGGCAGCTCCCCTCTGTGGGGAAGTAGGACCTATTGAGATGGTCCGCCCTCGGAGACTTATGGAATCCGAGCGATTCCTGAATGCTTTGGGGGATTTTCCGGTTGGCATGACTGGTGCTCCTGTTGAAGCCCTGGTTTCTCTCTGGAATCGATCGCTCCCAAGTGTCCTCGGCATGCTTGTAGAGCCCATAAAGCTCCTTGGTATTCCATGGAGCCATGGGCTATGGAACAGTAAGGCTGACGGCTAGAGCGCAGGTGGCGTAAATCCGGCAGTGAGTCTGACTGAACACGGGTCAGAGCACACTATCGTGCCTACCATGTGGCGGTGACAGCAGCAAAAAAGGGATTTTTCTCCGCCACCATTGCGTCCTCAAGTAGCCGTCCAGCGGAGCTCTTTAGAGTGGTAAATGGCCTTATTAAACCGAGCTCGAAGAAACATGAGCCAGGGCCAAGTAATATCTGCTGTGACAAATTTGCGAAGCACTTTGAGGACAAAGTCGCTCAGATTCGCAGGGGATTAGATGTCACAATTGAGTATAGTCCAAATGAGGTGACCAGAGAACTGTCTGGTCCAGTTTGCTTGGATCAGTTTCAATTATTGCGGCCTGAGGATGTGGAAAAATAAGGCCCTAAATGGCTTGGGCCCCAAATATCTGAAGGAACGCCTTCTCCCATACCGACCTGCCCGTGCCTTAAGATCCAACAATGAGGTCCTCCTGGTCATCCCGCCACCTTCAGTAATGAGGTTGGTGGGCACCCGGGAGAGAGGTTTTTTGGCGGTGGCCCCAAGACTATGGAATGGCCTCCCCCTTGAGGTGTGCCATGCCTCTTCCTTGTATTTATTTAGGAGGGCTGTAAAGACTTATCTTTTTGCCTTGGCCTTTGGGTGAGGCTCTATTCACCCTCCCCAGTTATAATGATACCATTATTAACATCCTACGGAATGCCTGGTTTTAATTTGTTGAATTTTTAAGGTGTTTTAACCGTGCATCTTGCTTTTAATCTGTATTTCATTTTAATCTGTATCTGTTTGAATTTGTATCCTGTTTTAATTTGTTTTAATCTGTTGTTACCCGCCCAGAGACCTTCAGGTATGGGGTGGGATAGAAATGTAAATAATAAATAATAAAAGTGACAAAGTCATATTAACATGATTTTAAGGCTTTAATTTGTGAGCAATGTTGTTTCTTCTAAGGGAACACAGCTCAAGAAGAAGAAGAAGAGCTGGCTTTTCTACGCTGCTTTTCTCACCCATTTAAGGGGTCTCAAAATGGCTGACAAAACTCTCTATACTTCTCCCCACAACAAAACACCATTTGAGTGAGTGGGGCTGTGAGAGCTCAGAAGAGAGCTGTGACTAGCCCAAGGTCACCCAGCTGGCTTCATGGGGGGAAGGCGTAATCAAACCCGGTATTCCCAGATAAGTGTCTGGTTCCTTAACTGAATGGTTAAAAGATATATCAAACTACATCACATTTTATTGTTATGAAGGGGCAGGGCTTAGATTTTATCCCAAGTAAAACCTTGTATAAAATGTGGAACTAATGATGGGGGGGGGAAAAAATCCCAATTAGCTTCTAGTAAAGTACAGAAAACACGGGGTTTGGTTTGTATAGATCTATTTGTGTTATTCTCTCTCATTCTTTTATACATGGTGCCTTTCTTGGAATCATGAGCTATTCTAGAGAAAACTTAGCTCTTTTCACAATGGAACATATCAGATTTGCCAAAATGACATACTACTGTTGCATTAGTGAGATGAAAGGCTTTTATCTTGCTTAGAGACATGCATACTATAGTCATTTCAATAGATGAAATGTCAAACTACTTGGGGATATCATTTGTGACATATAGACAAGTAATTGCCTTGGGACACACTAAGTTAGTGTGCCAAAGATACGCTGGGATGTGAAAGTTACTAACACAGATGTTGCTTTTTTGTAGATTTTACAGGAGAGAAGAAATAGCGCTGTCTGCGATAAAGTGGTGGCCATTTCTTTTTTAATGGCATCTAATTAGGGACTTTTTCATCTCTCCCACCATTCTCACGAGTCTGGTTTTATTAGCATGCATTTCATCAGCTCATGTATGGACAGCATTCTTTCAGGCATTATGGGAAATGCTCAGACTATGAAATGGAACATATATGGGATCTAGTTGTTAATATGGCAGTTTGGGACTCAGACAGTATTACCCAGCTCACTCAAACGTTAGCTTTGAAAATCCTTGAATGTGCAGCCTACCCATCCACCATTCCTTTCTAACAAAAAGGGAAATTTTCCCCAAATGCCCACAGTATCTGTAAGCTAAAAAGCAAAATTGGGAGCATTTATTGTTTATATGAAGCAGTGATTTGAAGGGAAGTTTTGAAACTACTAAACGTTTGTCCTGCTAGCTGGAAAATACATGGTGGACACACAGCCAGGATGAATAGTTATAATGAAGAAGAAGGAGAAGAAGAAGAGTTGGCTTTTCTACCCTGCTTTTCTCACCTATTTAAGGGGACTCAAAGTGGCTGACAAAGCTTTCTGTTCTTCTCCTCACAACAGACACCCTGTGAGGTAGGTGGAGCTGTGAGAGCTCAGAAAAGAGCTGTGACTAGCCCAAGGTCATCCAGCTGGCTTCGTGGAGGAGTGTGGAATCAAACCCAGTATTCCCAGATAAGAATCCGGCTCCCTAACCACTAGACCAAACTGGATTAACTTTTGAATTTAGCTCTTGGTTTGTCCCCTGCAAGAATATATTGCATTGGAATAACTGGGAGAAATGAGGATATTTTTTAAATAACTTGTTTTATCTCTTGTTATTCTGATTTTATTGTAATCTGTCCTGCTATCTTTGGCTATAGAACAAGATACACACATGCACACACAATTGTAGATTTCAGTGTAAAAATTCATTGAATTTTAAAGGAATCTTTGGGTTTACATGCTGTTAACATACAGTAGGAATACTTCTATAATAGTGCAATATAGCATGTACAAAACAATTGTACGATGATTAAATGACAGCCCAAGGTTAATGGTAGCTTTATATGTTTAATTGTAAATGTGAATATTTAGCAAGTACATTTAGATTGCAATCCTGCAAGTGTCTCCAGTCACAACAATATTTTCATAAAAGGCATTTGTAGCAAAGATGCCAATCAGTGCTTGAAGCCCTTGGAACTGCCATCTAGAGATGATTATAGAACCCTTCCTATGGAAGGGTCTTCACAGGCGTAAGTTAGGTATTTGGATTTCCAGAATAAAGCATGGATATTCCAGAATGTCCATGCTTTATTCTGGAATATCCAAATAAAGCTGAATAAGTAACGAACATCTGGATGCAGCCTTAGAACTGAATGTTTTTGAGCTGGGATTTGGGATCAGCTTACTTGAAAGTTTTTAGATGGTAGTTAGGACTAGAAAAAGAGGCAGGATTTTTGCTTCAACAATGAAACAAACACGCACTCTTTTTCCATGCACATCCCCACATGTAAGAGGGCCTTCTTTTTGGTAGCCCCTCGGTTTTGCAGAATTATCTTCTTTTGGAATTTCACTATGGCATGGAATAAAATGGAGGTAAATTAATGTTTCCCATTGATAAGAATGTGTCTGCCAGACTATGAGAACCTCCAGGGCTAAAGGCACTCTTTGAAATACTGAACAGTAATGAACTGAAAAAAGTCGTCTGAGTGTGATTAACTAGATCAGGGTGAAAGCACGTCTGTTCATTGATGTTACCTGCTCTGGAGTAAGAGTTCCGTATTTCATAAATACACGCAACCAGCTCTGATGGGAGCAAAGCAGCAATTTGTTGTCACGATGTTTTGGTGCCAACAAATAACACTTTTGCTGAACATCATGGGAGCATAGAACATGCAAAGCATAAAGCAAGAGAAACTCAAAAATATCTAACCAGAAACGAAGGACATCAAATTGCATTACTTATTACTATATAGTACAGAGTTCAGGGCATTGATCCTATGAAGGAAGGAGTGGTTATAATACCCAGCAATAATATAGCTAAGTATGTACTTGGCAATAGCCCAAAAAATGACAAGATCATACCTATTAGAATTAGTGGATTGCCAGTAAATATAAATGCAACTCCATCAGATTAAACCTAGGAAGATGTGAAGCATCTCTATGGCAAACTGAAATAGGGGTGAGATGTATGACCAGAAAAAAACATTCTAGTACTGTTTAGTGATAGAAAGGCAGAAGATGGAGGAATGGAACAATATGGAGTCACATATTAGAGATTTAATGGTGTTTTGTGAAGAGATTTGTTTATTGCCTGCACTTTCCATCCATCCATCCATCCATCCATCCATCCATCCATCCATCCATCATCTCGGAATGAAATAAATTACAGGAATTGAACCATAATATAGATCAGAGCAGTTTTACAGCTCTCACTTCTAGGACAGATTGCAGATCAAACCTTGAATTACTAATGTCAAAAAATGTATATCCAACTTGTAAAAAGTAACAGCCAGTGCCAGCAAGTTATGATTTGAAAACCATACAGTCAGAACACACAGTCAATGTTAACAACAGCAACCATGTTTGGCTGTGACTGCAAAGGAGCAAAATGCGGTTGGGTGAAGGGGTGACTCATATACCCCTGAAACGAGACATGGTGAATGAATGCTATCTATGTTGCCACCCCCAAAGCCTTGCCCTTGTTGCTGCTTTTGTTCTGATCAGAGATAGTATAAGAAGTTAGCTATTTTTTTGGACTGATGTGAAAATGTCCCAGGCCACAACTATGCCGATAAGTCTCTTCCTCTCGCTTCTATCACTTTACACAGAATGGGAGGATATACCTTAGCGGGCAGCCAACTGCCCTGAAAGTTGTAGAACTAAAGGCCTTTTCGCACTAAGGCGAAGACGCCTCGGAACACTTCCCCCCGAACGGGTTGAGAACACTTTCCCATTCGCACAAGGGCAGGTAAGGAATGCTTTGAGAACAGTTCCCTTACCTGCCAGTGTGAACGGGAAAGTGTTCTCAACCTGTTCGGGGGGAAGACCCTCCCCCGGGCTGCTCCCATTGGCTCCTATGGAGCCAGTGTGGGCAGCCGGGTGCCTTCTGTCCCTGGGTTCCTGTTCACTTCAGAACCCCAGATCGAGCTCCGGAGGTGAGCAGGAACGCCACCCAAAAGCCCCGGGTTCACGCTGCAGCTTCCATGGGGACAGGCACGTACGATTTGAATCTGCAGTGCCCCAAACCACATGGGGATGCTTTATTGCAAGTTACAACATGGATTTTTAAGGCATGTGTCACAAGCAAAGCAACCGGCTTCCATGGGGACGCGCCCCCACTCTTTCCATTTTCCTGTCTGTCACTGCTATGGAGGCAATGAAAAGTGGGGAAACTGTCACATCGCAGGCTGGTAAGGCAACAGGCAAACACTTGTGCAGCTTACTCAGTTTCAAAGGCTCAGGTGTACTTGAAGTCTGTTCCAGTCCAGGGTCAAAGAGTCCAGAAAGTCAGCAAGGGTCAGTCAGTCCAATGGGTCAGCAAGGCACAAGGTAGTCCAAAGTCAGCACACAGGCATGGAGTTACACAGGGTTGCATGAAGTTGTCTGCAATGTCGAGGTAAAGTAAGCTTGCTCCTTAAGTAGAGGAGTCATTGCCTTGCCCACGGTGCAGCTGAGCTAATCACCCTGATCTGTGCCTCAGCTGCTTCTGCTGCCTCAGCAGGTGAGGAGAGAGCCTTTGATAAGACTCACTGCTGGTAGATTCATTATCAGAGCTGTCTGGCTGCTCATCTGGAACAGGCCTTAACCCTTCAGTGCCTGCAATGCCATGCTGTAGTTGCTTCTCAGCCTGTGGCATTGCAGGCAGACTCCCCTCCTCTGAGGGCAATGAAAGGGGCATGACAGAAACTAACTTGAAAAACTGAACTTGGAAGTTATCAAATGCCAGGAAATTTTTTTAGAATGACAGTATATTTAGGTACAGTACTGTCTCCATTAAAAATGAGGTACAGTGAAGATTAAAATAGCTGTCAAACTGGATAGCATGAGGTTTAGATGAAGTACCTATTGATTTGTTCAGTTTACCAAAGGAGACCCAGAGACAGCAAAAGATAATTGTCTGCATTGTCTCTTCCTGTAAAAGATAATTGTCTAAACCTATACAGAAGAAAAGCGATACCTGAAAATGTTTGAATGTTTAGACCACTGCTCTATTTCATCACATGGGCAAGGTTTCATGTAAATACAGAAAAGAACTGTATCTGGTGAGAGAAATGCCAGACAATCAAGGTGGTTTTAGAGCAAATGGAGGAACATGAGACTAAGGGCATTTTTAAACTTTCCTCAGTGGATTGGGATAATACTACCATCCCACTGAGGTGAAGATAAATGCTTCAGGAGCTGGGGCATTCCCCATCAGTGCCTGAAGTGTGGATGTTCTGGCCTTCACAGACCAGATTGCCATGGCAATGGCTACATCAGCTTCTAGCACTTGTCAGGAGCTTGTCATGATGACTGGCCCATGGCACATGACTGTGCAGCTGTATCGTCCTGACCACTCACACCTTCACACTCAGAAGGGTCCTTATAAGTTAATGTTAGTACCTTGAACTGGGCTTGGTACCAAACAGTCTGCCAGTGCAGTTCTTTTAGATGTGCACGAATGTTCTAAACATTAAGGGCCTTTTCACACTACAGCCAGTTGCGCTTCAAGGGCCTTCTGGGATGGAATCTCTGCACGTTACAGAGCCTTTTCTTTACAAGAAATGGCTCCATGAATCCTGGAGCATCCCTCATGCGGTATAAGTGTGGTGCAGTTAAAACTAGGGATGTGCACAAATGTTTGTAACATTCGATATCCGTACGAATTCATATGGATTCGTACATTCGCAGACAAATCGAATGTTACGATATTCATACATTGACATTCGTATTCATAATGCATTGTGCTTCAGTGATGGCAGGTAGGGGAATGTTCATATACGAATGTTTTGGAACATTTGTACAAATGCTTCAGAATAGTCATGAAATGGGAAGGTGGGAAAGCGGCTGCACCAGTCACATCTGCAACGGATCCAGAGCGCATTCGACACGGTTTGAGAGCTGATTCAAAGACGATTCAGGGTGAATTTGATGCTTTCATAGCAGATCTGTTACGGGATACGTATCAGATATGTATTGGATGCGTACTGGATATGTATGCATTTGTATTGGTATTGGATACATATTGGATACATATGCATTCATATCGGATATGCGTATGAATCTGTATGAATATATTTATATCAAATAGAATCCTACAACATTCAAAGGGGATCTATTCAAATGAATATGAATTTTCTTACATTTGATTTGATACAAATCAAATACAAAAAAACCCCCAATTCGTGCACATCTCTAGATAAAACTGTGCCACACGTATACTAACAGCAGAGTTGGAAGACACGCAGGAGGAGCATGTGATTGGTGGCGCATGATGTGTTGCATCACCAGGTTGCTCAGGTGACCACACTGGGCAGAAGTGCCAAAGCTGTCACCAGAATTCTGTGATGACCGCTGTCCAAGTGGCCATTTGCACTCAAGGTAAGACGTGAATGCTGTTGGCATCTGCAAGTGTGGATGTCTAGAGCATTCTAGCACTTCATCTCCCAGTGCATGGAGGCAAAGTGTGAATTTACCCTCTGAATGGAATAGAATCTCCCTTACACCATAATCACATATGGTAAAAGTATCACAGGAATGTGAAAAGGAGAATGAAATAATTACAGGTAACAGAAATGGAATTAATCCCAGATCTGCCAGATCAAGGTGAGAGATTCCTTATTTTAAGGGCATGGTTTAGGAGTGGGGGACTCGGTGAATTCAAGAGACCCCTCTAGTATTTCTTCTTCTTCAAACAAGACAATAGCATTTAATGTTCATTTTCCTCTAAAAAGGCTATCAAATACATTTTCAGCTCTCTGACACCATCTCATTACGGAAATAGTTTAATGGTTTAATATACTGCTTTTATTCTTCAAAGATAAACGTTCTAACAAGTAAAGTAGCCCTTCATTACTCAATTAGTTTCTAAAATACAGCCTCAAGTGAAAATATTTTTAATTCTATCACAGGTTAAATGTACACTCATGCAAGGGATGTGTGTGTGTGTGTGCGTGCGTGCGTGCGCACATTTGGTATTTCATTGGAGGAAGGGTATGGGGTGTTAGTCCAAACTGTACCTCGGTGTGAAACAAAATAGGATAGCACAAAACAGCATGCTATATGTCCCCTACCTAGCATCACTGCAATGACCTTCCTGCCCTGGTCTCTATTCTGGTGGGTGGCAGTCCTAATGCAGAAAGGGCTGAAATTCTTATGGAATTTGCTGCCAGAAGAGGTGGTAACAGCTACCAGCCTAGGTGGCTTTAAGAAAGGTTTAGACAAGTCTATAGACAGCTGTATCAATGGCTACTAGAATGGATGCCTAAATACATCTTTCAGGCTGGGTGGGGGGGAAGCAGGACGCTTCTAAAGCCATTTGCTGGGATTTGAGACCCCTGGGACCCCAGGAGGTCCCCTCCAACTCTACCATTCTATGATTCTATTGAGATGGTTTAGGAGATCCTGCCTTGAGCAGGGGGTTGGACTCGATGACCCAGGAGGTCCCCTCCAACTCTACCATTCTATGATTCTATGATTCTATTGAGAGCAGGAAAAGGTTTGTCCTTGTCTCTGCTTGGGATGCCCATGGGCAATTGGTGGGCCACTGTGTGCGACAGGATGCTGGACTAGATGGGCTGTGGCCTGATCCAGCAGGGCTTCCCCTATGTTCTTTCCTAGCACATACGCTTGCAGAGAGAAAAAAAGAAATACTCAGCACAATCAAACAGGCTCCTGAGACAGTTAAAGCAAATAAACTTCAGTAGATGATAGTTTCCCGTTTTAGGATTGGCACTTCTAAATTTAGCCACACAGACAGCTTCCTTCCATTTCTAATTCCACCAGAACTGTAACAATCCAATTTTACACAACTACACACCCTAAGCCTGGAACTGAAAGCTGTGATAGCTAAACACAGATCGCAGACCTGCTGACAGTCTGTTCAAAGACAATAAATACTGCTTTTCTAAAGATAATTTCATTCAGGTTTTCTCCTCTTTATTTTTCCATGATCATTACTGTCACATCTTATTAGCACCTTCTGATAGCTGTAAAAAAACAAATATGATCCTTAGATATTCCATGCAATTCATTATTTTCTATGGGTTTCTTTGGAAAACAAGCCATATTTTATATTGCAGCAGCAGCAGCAGCAAAAAATGACTTCTATTTCAGCCCTACAATTCCCTTACAGTCCTTAAACTCCTGAAGAGGTTCTTCATCCGGAGGTTTAACATAGTTCCTTCCTACTCACCACAGCATACATCGAATGGATAATGAGAAACTCCACCTACTGCTAGGGATATGCACGAGTAATCTAAACATTTGAAATCTGATCAAATTCATTTGAGTGTGGACATTCAAATTTGAATTGAATGTCTTCACATTCAAATTTAGACATTCAAATGAATTTCAAATGTCCTGAAACATTTGTTCAAATCATTCAAATGTACAGATAGGTATGCATTACATACGTATTTGTACGAATATCAAATGTATCTGCATGCATTTGCGCTTATAATACGGAATGAAAATGGGATGTATATGGGATAAAACGGGATGCATACGAAATGTGTACAAATATGCATAACACACACAAATGTTGTCAACATTTGTATCTTCAAATTCGTATCTAGCATTTGAATGAATAGATCCGAATGTACCGGATTCGAATTGCTTTTTGTTGCATTCTGATTTTAAACATTCAAATTGAATCAAATGTTTTGACATTCAATTCAACTCGAATTCCAATGCAAAAAGCAATTCGTGCACACGCCATACAAAATTGAGGCTCACAAATCATAAGAAACTGCTATAATTAATGTAGCAAGAATGCAATCAGAATTCTCTAACCAGTTCCACAAAAATCTACTGAAAACTCCATGGAAACCAAGCGGCCTAATAATCAAGTTATGAATACAGTTCTGGAGTCAATAAAAAGGTGCAACCAATGCACTTATTTTTGACTTGGAGCATCACGGCATGGAAGATGAACATACTTGCCCTGATACACAACATAAATAAGCCTTGATCCAGCGAGGTGGTAACTCCTGTGTTGAGGTAATTAACAGTTAATTGAATAAAAATAAATTTATTCAAAATTTTAGATCACTAGTAAACTTGCAATCCTGGGGCATTTCTGCACTTAGCTTCTCATCCGTTGGGCAGGAAAAGTACATAACAGACTAATGTATACTAGTGTTTACACTGCACTTGGGAATGCTAGGACCTGTCAGTCTAAGCCCCATGCATCCGGAAACTTACCTTCTTCCGGGTCCATGTGCAGTTACTGACAGGGCACCACCATCTTCAGTGTGGCGCCCTGTAAACTGCACATATGCCATTGCTGTCGCTATAGCAACGGTGATGCTCTGCACATGTGCAGTCACATTTGGGGTTATCTGAGGTGCCAGTGCACTTGCGATAGGTTAACATCTGGGCAGGCAGCAGCTGTTTCTAGTAGGGATGTGCACAAATATTCAAAAACTCAAATATTCTATTCGAATCCGATGAATGTCAACATTCAAACTCGAATACGGAGTTTTGATAATCCGATACGGATTTTTGAATGATTTGAATGTGTAGATTCGTATCTGTTGTATACGAATCTGCCCAAAAAGTATCCATATCTTGTGCTTAACATAGCGGGTTAAAATGGGATGCATACGAGATAAAACGGGATGCATACGGATTTTTCCACCATGTACACAGATACGAATAACAGATACGAATGTTGTCGACATTTGTATATTTAAATACGAATCTAACATTCGAACATACAGATTCAAATGTTATGGATTCAAATAGGATTTTAAGACATTCGAATCTACTCGGATTTGAATGTCAAAAATACATTCGTGAACATCCCTAGTTTCTAGCCTGTAAATGTCTCTTGCAAGTGCAGATGCACCTGCCCAGATATTAACCTATTGTGAACTATGAGGACAATGGTGAATTGGCCTCTATATTAGACCAAATGCAGTTTCCAGATATTTTTTTAAGGAGGACAGCCCTGCACATGTCTAATTGCAATTAGCTCTCTTAGTCTGAGAAAAGTTGATCAAAAGGAGGAGGGCATTTAATATCTCAGGAAGCATCCTGAAGATGGGTTCTCATTCCGCCACTCTGTTTTGACCAGTAAGCATATCTCATTGGTAAGCCCATCCCAGTCAGTCATTGCTTTTGTCAACACATTTCTTGTGTCACAACATCAGGTACTCTGGAAGACCCACCCAATGATAACATGCTATTTCTTCGGTTCATACAACCGAAGAAATAGCATTGGCTGGGTGTGCAAATGCAAAAGGCTGGCATATCCCTCAGTTTCAGCACCACAAGTCATACAAATTGAATGGACCAGAAATACCATCTCAGGGTATGTTGAGACTTGTGAATGCTAGTACACACACACACACACGCACACCACCCATGTATCGGACACTTACCAGGTGTGAATGCACGGTCTGGACACCACCACCTTGGTGCACGATAACAGTGCCACTGCTTGAGTGCTGGGGCCATCATGAGACACAATGACAGCACTTCAACCACCTCCCCTGACTCAGATGGCACAGAGAGATAGAGCCGGGTATCATCTGCATATTGATGACACCTCACTCCAGGTCTCCTGATGACATCTCCTGGTGGCTTCATATAGATATTAAATAACATGGGAAATAAGATTAACCCCTGGGGAACCCCACAAGTAATTTTCCATAGTTTTGAACCAGTACCTCCCACTACTACTATCTGAGATTGGTTCCGGAGATAGGAGCAGAACTAATGCCAGGCACTGCTTTCCACTACTAAATTCCATAACCTCTCCAAAAGGATACCATGGTCAATGGTATCAAAAGCCACTGAGAACCAACAGAGTTGCATTCCCCCTGTCCCTATCCTGAAGGAGGTCATCAACCAGGGTGACCAAGGCGGTTTCCATGCCATAGCCAGGTCTGAAGCCAGACTGAAATGGATCTAGATAATCAGCTTCTTCCAAGCATGATTGCATTTGAACAATGACAGTCCTCTCCAGCACCTTGCCTAAAATATGTATATTGGCCACCAGGCGATAGTTGTTTAGATCTGGATCCAGAGAATCCTTCTTGAGGAGGGGCCATACCACAGCCTGTTTAAGGGCCAGTGGAACCACCCCTTCCCTCAGAGAGGCATTCACCATTTCCTGAATCCACCTGGTCATCCCTTTCCGGTTAGCTTTTATCAGCCAGGAGAGGCAAGGATCTAGAGAGCACATTGTCAGCCACACCCCAGCAAGTAGATTGTTCGGGCCTCAATAAGTGAAGCTGATCCAACAAAACTGGACCAGACTGGATGCCTCCCCTGGACTAAATCCAACTGTGACATCCAATCCCCTATGGATCTGAGTGACTTTATCCTCAAAGTGCTTTGCAAAACTGTCACAGCAGATACTGTGTGGCCCTGGCTCACACTTTCTGAAGCCCGGTTTTATAAGGCCACTTACTACTCTAAAAAATTCTGCTGGATGGCTACTTGAGGACACAAGTAGTGCTCTAACCCATGTTCAGTCAGATTTACAGCCAGATTTACACCACCTGTGTTCTAGCTGTTGACCTTCCTGTTTTATGGCCGGTAGCTCCATGGAGTACCATGGAGCTTTGGGGGCCTTACAAGGATGTCGAGGACACTTGGGAGCAATTGTGTCAATAACCCTGCCCATCTCCTGATTCCAGAGAGAGACCAGAGCTTCAACAGGAGCGCCAGTCATGCCAACCAGAAAATCCCCCAGAGCATTCAGGAATTGCTCAGATTCCATAAGTCTCTGGGGGCGAACCATCTCAATAGGTCCCTCTTCCCCACAGAGGGGCGCTGCCACTGCAAGTCCATTTTGGCATCATATCTTAGTTCACAGCCTAATGAATAGGTGTAACACGAAGGGGCAGAACCTAATGTAGGGACAGCACTCCAAACTGCTCCCTGGTCGGCTGTACCAAGGAGTGTGGAAAGGTCCAAGATGATGTATTAGGCTCTAGAAACTGCATGAACATTTTTATTACTACAAAAACAGGAAATATCATCTTAGGCTATACTCCAGCTAAGTGCAACTTTCAATTTCACGATTAACAATAATTCCATACCACTGCATTGTCTGTAATAATAATATATGTAGCAAATGGAAGGGAGGGAGGGAAATCTAACCAACCACATACACACAAACACACAAAAGCTTACTTACAGGGCTTCTCAAAGTCTTATATTAGAGGTGCATTTATACGTGAAAGAATAAAATGCAATAAAATTAAGGAAATAAACGTAATTTCTGTAAGAAAACATAAAACTTTTTAAAGTTTTCTGCCACAGTATACGATGCTGATTATTCTTTAATCTTTAATCCTACAGTCATGTTTTTAAGGACATTGTTGGGGATTCCCCAGTGAGTCATTTAAAACCAAAAATCAACTTAGTCCATTACCATAAATGGTTAGGTCTCCAGCAAAAATAAAAGAAAGAAAGAAAAGAAAGAAAGAAAGAAAAAGTTGCAGGGGTAGGAAAATGGGGGCATTTAAACAACCTGAGCTCCTCCCACCCAACTTTCTGACAATTTTCTGGCCAATTCTTGCAAGTTACCTATATTAAGTATTGCAGACCTAGGTGCACCGCATCCAAAAGTCAAGCTGCTCATTAGCTCAGCTGACAGTTAACAGAATGTAAAAATGGATTTAAAACCGTAGCCTTCTCCAGACAAGCTAATTACAAAGCAGAAGAAAACAGCAGAATTACTCTTTTAAAGCTCCACAGCTACTTCTTAGAGAGCAATTTAATTCTTTTTTGGCACTTTTACTCTTAAAAAAAGAAGGAAGGAAGGAATCCATTGATCAGCAACCCAAGGAGTTAATGTATTTCTCTCTGGGTGAGCCTTCTGGGAATTATCAAGTGAAATATTGTGTTAAAAACAATTTTAAAGACTAAGGCCACATGTCCATTTAAAAACTGTATCTCACATGCCTTCAGTGACCCCCATGGGAAGCAAATCTTTACAATTCATTCATTCATTCATTCATTCATTCAATTTATTTGTATGCCACCTTTCCAAAAACATTTCTCAAGATGGTTTACAGCATTATAAAGAAGTGTGTGGGTCATAATCAAAATATAAAAATCATACAATTAGTAATACTCAGAACAGTATAGAACATCAAAAACAGTAAATGAGTGCAACAGAAGGAACATAACATCCAGAAAAGTAGGCAGCAGTCAACCAGAAAAGGCTTTCATTTTGCCATTAGGACAATCAGCATTCCTGCTTTGGGGCAAGTCCTCATCTTTCATGTCTCTGGTACTGCTAGTGATTAGCCTCTTTTGCTTAACTTTCTCATCCACAGCTTCTAATCTTGGGAGAGGACAGGGTAGAGAAAGAAAACACCCAGGTACAGCAGCTAGCCCAGGTCCTCTTTGTCCTCAGTTTACCTTGGGATTCAATGCGCTCTGCCTCTTTGACAGCTGGACACGCACTGGCAATCTGGCTCTTTCCCCGGTTTCAGGGGAAAAGCCAGATGTAAGACCTGATTTTTCAGGTCTTACATCTGGGTCAGATTTCGGCAGCAAAACCGGTTTAAGAGACCAGTTTTGCGTGCCGACGGGCAGATGTGGTGTCCTCAAAGGGACCCTAATTCCGTTTCCTTTGCGGAAGCCATGTCTTAATCCTTCCCACATCTGGCTCTAATTCCGTTTTTAGGCCATGTGCGGAAAGGCCCTTACAGCCAGCTTTGAAGCTCGTTTTAGAACTGGTGGTGGTGGGAGCCAGTGTGGAGGAAGCTGGTGTTCTGCCACCAAAACGGGCTCCTTGTAGTGTCCTAGATTATGGTGATGTGCCATCTACGATTCCCTAAAATGCCAGTAGACCTCCACAAATGAGATCTATCTAGGGGTGTGCATGATTTTTATTTTTATTTTTGCATTCAAATTCAAGTTGAAACATTCTAATCTATTCAAATGTTTAAAATCCGAATGCTAAAAAAAGATTCAAATCTGTTACATTCTAATCTATTCGTTCAAATGTTAGATTTGTATTTAAAGTTATGAATGTTGACAACATTTGTATCTCTATGCATTTCGTATGCATCCCGTTTTCATGCCTTTTTATAAGCACAAATGCTTACAGATATGTGTAATATTTGTACCGATATGTATGTAATACATACGTACATTCACATGATTCAAATCCTTCGAACAAATGTTTTGGAACATTCAAAATCCTTTCAAATGTCTAAATTTGAATGTGAAGACATTCGATTCAAGTTCAAATGCCCACATTCAAATATATTCATCCAGATTCCAAATGCACAAAAAATTCGTGACCATCCCTAGTAGGACAGAATCTGTGAGGGAAATTGTGGGGTATATAGTGAAGGGAATTAAATTAATGAACCATTCATCAAATTCCCCCTATTCAGCTTTCTTTGGACCAGATCTCCAAACATTTTCCAGAGTTTGGTCCGATAGTGAACCCTATGAACTCCTCTACTTGTCTGCAAACCTAGTTTGTACCAAAACGTTTCAGAACATTCTTACCTGTCACTGTGATAAGAGGCTACTGAACAAGGCAGTCCACAAGCCATATTCAGCGTGGTGTTTCTTATGCTCGTATGTTCTCATCATTCTCCCTACATTCACACTCATTTGTGACAATGAAACTGACACATCTACTCTCCTTTCCCTTAGGCATCTGGCAACTCCTGGGTCTTTGATCCTTTGATGTATAAATAGTGCAGCTTTCTCTAGCCTGAAGGCTCCTGAAGAAATATAAGTGCCCTTTGACAGTTATGCAAATTGCTTAAAAGCAATATCATTGTTTTCTCTTATGCAAGCTGCTGAAACTCTCTCCAGAAACTGTCAGGGTCTGTTCTTAGCTGCTTCCCTCATTTTTACCATGTGACATACGCGTGTGTGGGGTTTTCTCTCATTATGATTCTCTGATTTGGTAGTGAACACATTTAACTTCTTTCTACGTGCTTCCTTCCCTATCCAGTGTTTTCCCTTGGGCCAAACAAAAGCAAACATTTTTTCCAGATCTCAGGTAAAGAGTTGTGCAAGTGAAGAGATTTTTGGACTCATTTACAGCAACATGTGCAAATAGGATTACTTGTAATATAATAACACAAATGAACTTGTAGAGATTGCAGGGATCCTAGAGGACAGAGATTTTATTTTGGACTGAACTGGCACTAAACAGATCCAACACATGCTGATAGCATGACTTGCTAGGGCTGCATGCCTAGAAAAGCATATCTAGAGCAGAATGTGGTGGTTATGGGTGGTCTTCTGGGAAACTGGTTTAAGCACCAGTTAGCACCCATTAGAGACAAATAAATGCGGAAGCAAAATCGGAATCAAATTTATATGTATACGCTCAAAGAAAGAGATAAAAATCCTTCAGATTTAATAGGGGTAACGTTAAATAAAATTCCCAAATATTTGCTGCATTTTAACACGAAAGATTTGTATCTGTTAGAGTGGAAATATGGGAGGCAGAGAAAGATTCACCTTTATAAGGAAAGCAGATTCCGGCCATCATTATATATTAAATTCTTCCACAATTGTTGATTATCACAATCTTTACATCCCTCCTTTTATATATATATATTCTCCTTTTTTTTATTCATTTTCCCCAGTTTTCTTTCAATTTCCCAGTTTCACTTAATCCACGAAATTAAAGCAAATGCAGTTTTCCTAGTTTGTACTTGACCTTGGTGGAGAGCAGTTTGTGAATATGCAATTTGTTTGCCATTCACACATTGGTGAAGCAGTTAAGGAAGAGTATTTATTATTTATTTAAAAGCTTTTTGCTGCTTATTCATATGAAAAGCCTTGAAACATTTTTCCCAATATAATTCTAAAGTTAAAAAAGCAGACTATAAGAATACTGTCAAGAACTGAAAAGAAGTTTTCCAGGGTGGGTCACAATAATTAAATGATAGATAGATAGATAGATAGATAGATAGATAGATAGATAGATAGATAGATAGATAGATAGATAGATAGATAGATAGATAGATAGATAGATAGATAGATGGACAGACGGACGGACGGACGGACGGACGGACGGACGGACGGACGGACGGACGGGCAGGCGGGCGAGCGGGCGGGTGGGCGGGCAGGTGGGGCGGTGGGTGGGGCGGTGGGTGGGTGGGGTGGTGGGGTGGTGGGGCGGTGGGTGGGGCGGTGGGTGGGTGGGGCGGTTGACACCACCAATCCGATACACACACCAATCCAATATATTCAGTGTTTGGATTGTTCCAGTAAGAAGACCATTTCTGGCTCCCCTCTCTCTCTCTTTTTTTTTTTACAACTGAGATTTTCATAAGTGCACAATTATGCATGTTTTAGGCTTAGGGGAGGTGTGGTGGTATGAATGCCATGGACAGGGGGGCACTAGGAAATGCCCTTTTAGTGCATCATTTATTGAGAAAAGCAAAGAAAGACCATGGGGCTACAGAATCCCTTCCAAGAAGCGAACATAAGCAATCTGCAATCCAGGTTTCTTTTAAATTCCAATGGATATGTCTGCCCCAAATCTGTTGTGTTATAATTGAACCCCAAAAAGGGTGTCAGCAACAAAGATATTTACTTACACAAATAATGTACCTTAAAAATAATAATAAACTGAACTAGGAGCAGAACAAGGCCTTTTTCAGATTAAAGGTTTGAAGGGAGGGATGAGCTACAGAGACTTGACACTACATTTTTCCTAGAGGCCCTTGTTTTTTGTTGATAGCAGAATTCTGTATTGTGTATGCATTTGCACCCTTCTGCCATCTAGTGGTTGACCAGATTTTTGCGCCTTTACATTTTATTTTTATTTCATTAGAAAAGATGAAACCACTGAGGTGGGTGGATGGGTAGAGCACAAACCTTAAACTTCTAGGCTGTATGACATGATAATGCCTATCTGAACAACCTATGGGAAACCACCAAATATGTTTGTGGTAAACCTGAAGTAAAGGATTGTAATAAAGGAGACTACTAGAAATTATTAGCATTTGGAAGGTAGCTGAATGGTAAGATGGGTTATTTTTCACCAATTACTTTCAAAGCTGGAAATTTGTGAACTAAACCATAGTGCTGTGAAAGTAACTAATTAACTGAGGTACAACAAATCCTAAATTGACATAATTCTCCACACAACTGATCATGCCACTTCTATATCGGAATCTCTAAATTAGAGAATGCCTTATTGAAGACCCCCTAAAAAGCACCTTTTGTTACTGAATTGCTCATTGGTTAACATCTATTTATGAGAGAACATAAGCATTGTTTTTAAAATTGTATTTTGAGGCATAAGAATGGGGGAATGTTTGATTACCTCAAGAAGAGGAAAAATTCAACAACGACAATGTAGACTTTTTTGGGGGAAATGTTATGCTCAGGTCCTACTGCATTAATACAGTAATCAGCAAATGGATAAAAAGAATCATACATTCTGGTTGTCATTCTGCTTGCATTTTAATTAAACAAAGACATGATTTACTTTTCTGTGTATTTAGGATGCCACCTTCTGACCCAAAAATGTGGCTTTATGTTTCAGAAGCTAACTATCTCTGGAGGAGTCTACACATTTTCCTTTCAACATGTTTTATTTACTGAAAGTGATTTCTTTACTTGCTGTATTTCTCTGATGTGATGTATTACTTTTTATTGTATTTTTTCATGGTTGCTATAAACCGCCTTGAGTAATTTATTAGAAAGGTGTTATACAAATAGAATGAATGAATGAATGAATGAGTGTGTGTGTGTGTGTGTGTGTGTGTGTAAGAAGGGGGAATGAGAACCTGTTCATACTCAGTGGGATGGTGTAACAGTACCATCCCAGTGAGGTGAAGATCAGGCACAGAAGAAGGCATTTGCACTTTGAGTGCTATTCTGCACTTACCTGCTTTTGATCCATAGCAGTAAATCTGGATAAATTGAACCTACTGGTCTGGATCACAGGGAGGCATGGACTCAAACCTACCCAAGGCTGTGAAGTTCATGCAAGCTTTACAGCAACCCCACAGGTTCCTGATGGCTAGGATCAAAGGTTTTCTCAGGTGTGTAGGGGGCTGTTATTCAGGAGCATGCCATAGTGCACCACCAAAACACACACACTCCCCAAGCACTGAGGCTGGGGTCGTTTGCTCCTAGCTGTGAGGGAATGTGTGGGGTGCTTTTTGGAGGTGCACTATGGTGCACCTCTGAATAGGAGCCCTCAGTACTTCTGGATCATGGAGGTATGCTATCTGCATGCCTCTGTGATCTGGATCAAGGTTCTTAGTATGGCTGTGGACCTGATTTAACAGGTCTACAATATATCTGGATTAAGGGCCTCTTGATCTGGCCCCGGCTCAGTCTTGTGCAGATGGAAGCTTGAGTAAAGGGGGAGCATTGCCTTCTTGATCTGCATTAACATAGCTACCGAGTAGTACAAACACAGGCGAAAGCAGCTATTATCAGGGATTCGCACAAATGTTTTATTGGCATTTGATTCAAAACAAATTGAATGTTCAAAAATCCACATTCGTACGAATAGAACACGTATGAATGTGTTAAAATTGTATTTGATATGAATCTATTTGTACGAACATTTGATAGATGTATCTGATACAGTTCCCCAGCTTAATGAATGTCCAAACTATTCATACAAATGTCCAGAAACATTCATATTTGTTCAAATGTTAGCATACAAATATTGTAACATTCAATTCGAGTTTGAATGTCTGAATTCAGCTGAATTCGGCTGAATTTTGAATGTTACAAATATTTGTGCACATCCCTGACTGCTATTAGTACAGACCAGCCATCTCGAGTTTAGGATATACATGGGCTGAATTCACACTTCACCCCATAGTATGCAATTCGGCATCTGCACTGTCAGGAGGCATTTACAGCATAGAACTGCCTGCCCAGAAGTTGACTAATTAGATACTAGCTGTGGAGCATGAAATCACGCTCCACAAACTCACCAACCCTTACCTGAAAGCCCCCAGCAGACGAGCATTCACAAGATGGCGACACCTAGAAGAGGCCTGGCCCAGTGATCGAACAGAGGTAAGCGTTCAATTGCACCAGTGGTAGGCTAATGTTGACTAGCGTTCACAAGTGCGAACACTAGTCAACATTAGTGGATTGCACACCTTTCTTGTCCAGGGGATGGGAACAGAAGTGCAGAAATGCCCATGATCAGCACTTATTTATTTTAATTCTTTTTCAATACTGGAGATTTCTGAAGACTCTATGAGTTTTACAAGAAAATCAAACAATAAAATAAGCACAGGTGAACGGTGCAAAAACCACAGATGAAGGAAGTTTTTTTTTTAAAGCACCATAGAGAGATGGTCAGATCATGTGAATTTACTGCCATCATGTGTCCATGTTCCCTATGCTGTCATTGAAACGTGTATCTGCAGGATTCCTCTGTTGGCCAACTTTTCCCATTCCTATGCAGATACTCCTAGGCCTCACCGAATGTGGATGAGAAAGAATAGACCGCTGCCCCCTAGGTAGATACACATGCAGAGGCAGGGTTGTTTCTCCAAGTCAATGGAGCCTTTCTGAGAGGTTTAAGGGTGTTTCAACATTTGCCTCCGAAAGGCAGATATAGGATACCCAGGAAGCTAGTGAAACATCAAAAGTCTGGGTAGAAATAAGTATTTTAAATATGTTTTAGGTATATTTTATATTTTTATTGTTGTGGCCCTCCCTGGGATCTTCGGGTGAAGGGTGGGGTATACATTCTCAAATAAATAAGCTGACTTGCCAACACCTGCTTCAACAAATTTCTCTAATCCCTCTGAGGAGATCGTTTGAAGAGTCTGGACAAGGTTGCCTCAGTTGGCCCAAAGAGTGATGCCAAGCTGCCCAGGAGCTGAGGATACCTTTCCAATCCAGAAGAGTGACAGGAAAGAACTCCCAACTCCTCAGGACTCAGATGGCAAGACTTCTACTCATCTAGTTTACTTGGGGACTAAAAGGTGTGTTGCTGCTGGAATTCCTCACTGTGGTTGTGAGCCTAGTGGAGTGCTTCATGCAAAGCTTGGCCCTTTCTGCACTTACCTCCATTAGACTTGGATCACTTGGGCTGGAATAACTGGGCTTAGATCACATAGAGGTGTGGGTCAGATCAGTGCCTTCTGCATCTCCAGTACTTCCAAAACATGGAAGTGTGACAACGGCATGCCTTCCATGTTCCAGAAAAAAGCCCTTGGACCTCTTGTGGACCCAACTAAACATGTCCACCAGACATCTGGATGAAAGGGCTCTTAATACTAACTTTGCTCCATCTAGTGCAAATGGAGCTACATCTGGAACAGCAGGGGAAAGGGCCTCTTTGATCCACATGGACATGCAGTTAGGGAGGCCTGGGATCCAGATTGAGAGGCTTTTTAATCCAGATCAACAGTAAGTGCACAAAGGGCCCTCATCTCTTCTCAATAAGAGTTTTTTTCTATCAGGCAGTGAGGTGGCTGCCTGCCTCTGGACACTCTAGAACCAAATTTAAGGTCATGGGGCTATACACACACATGCACATACCGGAAACCTCTTACACAAAAAAGTACCAGTTCTGGGTTCTATCACACAGGCTTTCATGAGAGGAACCCCTACACAGGCAACCTGAGTACCCCAGACCCTGCGTTCCATTCCTGTCTCAAAACAAGGACCTCACTAGGGGGCTTCAAAATCTTTCTACATATGAGGGCCACAGTCAGCAGGGTTCAGGCCCAGAGAGTCAGACATGTTTGGATATCACATTTGTATTCCTGGCCATTCCTAATAACATCCTATGACCTTCCGAAATGAACAACTGGCCACCATTGTGGGGTTCCAGCCAGTTGCTTCAAAATGTGTGGCTTAGGAGCAAGCAATGGAGGAGAAGGAGAAATGGCTCTGTCCAGAGATGGCCCATGCCTCCTGCCAGAGTTGTGTAGTCCATGAATGCTAGAGCAATGCCTGCCATGGATTCCAGGTATTTCAGGTATTTTCTGAGAGAGTATGGTGGTTGAAAGCATGCCAGCTCTCCATGCATGTTCTTCATCTTGTGGATTCATTCTAGTCTGGAGAGACTGTGACCCTGTCCTCCTGTCTGTGTTTGAGCCCCTGCAGCAGCTTTTCCTTCCCCAAGATGACCATGATGATCTCACCATGCCCCATGGACAACCATGTGTTGTTTACTGGAACCTGTTATGGTACCGTGAGCGCAGGACTGCTTGCTAGATTCACTGTCTAAATGGTGCCATGCTTGCAAGATGCTGCATCCCTACTGCCTGTGGTATCTGTGGCATCACATTGATTAGTCACACTGGGAAGAATACCATATTTCCATAGGTACTCTGAAGTTTCAGTGCAATGTGATGGACAAATCAGTAATTCCATTCCATTCCATTCCATTCCATTCCATTTTTATTTATATACCACCTTTCCAAAAGTAAATTTTGCCCAAGGCGGTTTACAACAAATGGAAAAAAATACAATGCAATCATTACATCAGAGAAATACGGCTAATAAATGTAATCAACAACTTAAATCAAAGACAATTTTTTGCCCAAGGCAGTTTACATAAGTAAAAAATACATTATAACAAAAAATACATAATATAATAATAAAAAGAAAAAAACGTATAGAGCAGGTGGGAAAGCCGGTTACTGAGTCTCTCTCCCCTGGTCCAAAGTGGCGTTGGGGGAGGGTGGTGCCGAGTTTTTGTAGCTTTCACACAGGTGTGATGGTCGTGCGTTGAGTCTCCCTCCCCTTGTCCATGGCGATGTTGGGGCAAACCCCAAACCAATGGTACAATGCCCACTGGGTTGGGTTTTGCTGTACAGAGAAATCTGTGGGAATGGCAGGTGTCTGCATATCCATGGAAGCCCACCAAGGCATCTGGGCACATGCGCCCATCCTTTGTGCTGTTTCTTCCTCATCTCGAGGAATTTTGAATGATTCGATTGAATTCATCTCCGTATATCACATCCGAATATCGGGTCCGTTTGCGCTTATAATACAGGATGCAAATGAAAAGCAAACGTGAAAAAACGCGATGCGAACGGATTTGAAAATTGGATACAAATGTTCCTGACATTCGTATTATTCGATCTGAATCAGATTTTTGAAAATCTGGATCCGGATAATCCGGATACAAATCGGATTCTCAAATTTCAATTTGAAACGAATATTCAGATATTCTATTTGAATTGAATTCGAATGAAAAAAATGCATCCGTGCATATCTGTAAATGCAATATAGGTTGTGGTACTCATATCCTGTTCATACATCATAGCTTTCAATGTGCAACTGGCCATTGAAACAACAAGCTGGTGGAATAGAAGAGCCATTGATTTATTCCAATAAGGCTTTTCTTATCTTATGTTCTTGTGATCACCTTAGTATCGCGCTATCATCACCCTACTACGCACTGCTGGTGTTGGTATTATATACAGACCAAGACTTAAGGGCTTCAGTTTTCTTACTGTATCCAGTCTGGATCGATTTTTAGCAGCCCCACAGTTTTCACTACAAAACTGATGCCCTGGGAAATAAATATTTGCAAAGTGCATTTTTAACCTGTGTTGTGCTATTTGTTTCGCTCTCCTTCTTCATCTTCTGCTCCCACCATATCCACAGTGCTGAGTTAGCTTCTAGGCCTTTGACAAACAGGAAGAGATACAAAGCCTCTGAGTGTAATTCGCTGATGCACAAATAATTCCAGAGTTACTTGCTTCCCTTAGAGAATCTTGCTAACAAGCGGCTTCTGCTTATTTCATCACTGACCTTGTAGCAGCTTTGGACTCCGTGATTCCACACTCCCCTTTGGGTGACTTTAATGACAAAGTTGCAAGGTTAAACAGACAGGCTTGGACGAAGCCTCTTGCAATCAGTTACTGTTATGGCATGCACTCCTGCAACAAATACACAAAGAACTGTTTGCTAGCATTTTTCAGTATCACGTGGATAAAAGACTTGGCTGTTATTGAGGTATTTCTTTATATTCCTTGGGAATAGACCATGCTCAGTACATCCTAATGAAGCCTTCAGATTCTTGCCTGGTTAACTATGTTAACTGCACCTATATGGTTGCACATTTAACATATACTTTTCTAGATCCTGCAGTGGACATACGCTGGATGCACTGTAACATCATTAAAAACAATATAAAGATTATTACAGTTAGTACTTTATTACAAATGCAGATTATAAAACCATAAAGTCAACAATGCCATTAAATAAATTGTAATAAAGTCAAATCAGGCCTTAGTTCTCATGGAAGATTGTAGTAATCTTCCCCCTCCTTCCACCCACCTACCTCATCTGACAGCCCATCTGTGAGCCCCTGCTTGCATCAGGGGCTGCCTCTGTCTCCCCTCACTGGCTCATGGTTCATGGCAACCCTGGGGCAGCGGCCCACCAACCAGACCCAGCTCAGGCAAGACAGCCAGCAGTGGGGAGAGAGGAGATGGCCAGCAGTGGGCCTCCAAGCAGCTCCATTGCCTGTGTGGCCCGAGAGCTTGCTGGGTCAAGTGAGGCACAACAGAGGGCAATCAGCTCTGGTGGGGCCTGCTTCATTTGGGCCCCACTAGTAGGCTCCCCCACAGCCATGGCCCAGCCAAGGCCAGGCCTGCTGGGACAGCACAGAGCTGCCCTCCCCATGGAAGGAGCCCAGCACCTGTAGCACCCATGCAGGGTGCTGCAGGCCCAAAATGGCACTGCTTCCTCAGATAAGGCCCACAAGGAACCCCAGCTGCCTGGGTGCTGATTCCTACAGACCTCCCCACCTCACCTACTTGGCTTTGGTGACCCTGCTGCTGGTGGTAGTCATCTTGGTGGACAATGGCAGAAGCAGACGGCCATGGAGGCAAACGGTGGTGGGGACAAAGCAGACTGATGGGAGAAGAGGAGGCTGCAGTGAGGAGAAGAGGCAACAGCAGCTCCAACCACAAACAGTTTCTCCCTCTTCTGGCTAGAAGAGGGAAGTTATGTCAGAGGATCCCAGGGCCAGCTGCTTCATCTTACCTTCTGTACAGCATCTGATGTCTGGAGTGGGATATTTAAACCTCTGCCGAGGAAATAAAGCTTTCTGTTCCAGCTGATCCTGTCTCCTGCCTGATCTCTCTTCCCTGTGCTTCTAATATTTAACTCCGCCATTAAGCACGTGGTGGGTCCCTGATCTCGAGCCGGTAGGGATCAAGGAATTTTACTTTCGCAACACTCAGCATGGGACCGTAACAGCAATAGCTGTTACCTGCATTGCTGCAGCCTCCCGGCTGTAACCCGCAACACTGTGGTTTTTAGAACTATAGGCTGCTTCCCCGGGTTTCCCTGAGCCCTCGGATTTAGGTTGCAGGTGTGACTGCAACAGAAGATGTTGTTCCCTTCTATTTCCTGAGAATTTACCAGTCATTATGCTTTTCAGCTATTTATATGAAGCCACTGAGAGAAATCATCAGGATATTGTGATTGAGGTGCTATCAATACACTAATGACACCCACAGAATCAAGAGAGGTTGTTCAGGTGCTTGACTGTTGTCTGGATATAGTAATGGTCTAGATGGAGATCAATATATTGAAGTTGAAACCAGACAAGATGGAGATACTGTGTGTCAGGAGTTCTTAGATCCATGATATTGGGAGACATTCTGTTCTTTTGAGGGCATTGTACAACTGAGGAATTAACAGATGAATAGTTTGATAATACTTCCAAATTACTTCCAACTCAGACTATGTCTTTTTCTGCATGTAGCAACTTTAGAACCAGATCAGTAGACTTGGATTTATTGGATCTACTGCTCTGGATCACGGGAAGGTGAGGGTCAGATGAGCACCATCTGGATTTATGGTTCTAATCTGGTTCAAGCCTTCCTGGGACTGTGGAGCTCACACAAGCTTGCAAACCCACCCACCCCCAACCCTCTGATGGTTAAGCTTGAAAGATCCTAGCCTCTTGCCTTGGGGGTTGATTTTTCAGTGTCTCTGCAATCCAGAATACAGCTCTGGTTTCTTTACCAAGTCTAGAACTGATTGGAGTTATGGGACTTTTAATCAGGATCTGACTCCATCTCATGCAGACTAATGGGGGCAGGGCCTCCTTGATCCAGAGTAACATTGTGGATCAGAAGGCCCAGGTTGAGGATCAGAGGCCCTTTGGTCCAGATCAAGAGGTTCATGAAGAAAGGGCCTATGTTCACCAACTAAGACCTTTTCAGCACAGAGATAGCTTGGCCACAGCAATCCATGCTTTCTTATAAAGATGTGTTGAACTATATCATGTTTGAAGCTGATCAAACTGAACAGGATGGTCCAACTGATTCAAACTTAGACTATGCCAACACTCTGTTTGATGGGGTTGGGTTAAATCAAAGTGAGCCACAAGAAATATCCACACAAACTGGTAAACACCGTTGTTGAATTTTCACACATTCAGGTTTGAATCAAAAGGAATTTTAAAAATAAATTGTATTGTAAATTTTTAAAATGACCAAACAAAACTTTGTAAGAATGAGCATGAAATCCATGGCAGCTGCCAGAGTTCCTAGTCACAAAACTAGGGGTGTGCATGAATTCAATTTTCAAAACTAGATTTGAATCAAATATTTGAATGTCCGAATTCATATAAACAGAGGGAAAAAGAATGTGTTAAAATTCAAACCAATTCAAATACATTCATATCTATCAGTATGAATATTCAATTTGTATTTGATGATACAAATGTTGACAACATTCGTATGTGTTCATACACACCTGTACGCATCCCATGTTTATCCCATATGCATCCTGTACATATCCATAAACATATGAATGTCTGAATTTTTCGAACGAATGATTTGGAATACTTTTATTTGTTCAAATATTTTTTTTTAAAAAAATGAATGTTTGGACATTTGATTTGAATTTGAATGTCTGGATTCAGCTGAATTGGATCGAATAATGAATATTTTGAATATTCTTGCAATCCCTACACAAAACCACTTCTATTTCAAGGAGAAAAAAACAAGTAGAAAGGGAAGGACAAGTGGGAGGAAAAGGGGAAGGGATGAGGTTGGATGGAAAGGGAAGGGAAGGAAAAAGAAAGGAAAGGAAAGGAGGAGTCTTTGCTTTTTTAACTTGTTCTTATGTATGTAAAATACTACAGTCCTCCCTCTTGTTTTTTTTAAGGAGTAGGAAATTTATTTTAATAATTCAAATTCTATAGGGTAAAAGTGGCCCCAGGAATACCAGGTCAAATGAAGCAAAATACATTTTGTGTTAGCATCCCATCAAAGAGTAAGGAAAGGAAAGAATCTATTAATTCTAAAGTGTCAGTGAACACTTACAGAGAAAGATACGACATTTGTGAATCCGCAATGAAATCCTTACGATCAGTGATACACTAACGAATACCAAATATGGCCATAATGAGAGGACCTTGAGCATTATTTTAATCAATTATGTCACAATACTGTAGGTCAGTGGTTCTCAACGTGTGGGTCGGGACCCCTTTGGGGGTCGAACTGGACTTTCAGAGAGGTCGCGATGAGTCTCCCGCAGCCCCTCCCTCCTCCCTCCCAGCTGCCCCACCCCATGGTTGGGTCTCTTCACAACATGAGGAACTGCATTAAGGGGTCGCAGCATTAGGAAGGTTGAGAACCGCTGCTGTAGGTGAACATCAACAGCACTAGCAGACTGGAAGCTGTAGTCTGAGGCTTTGAATGTCTGATTAACATATCCTGTTGTTTAGCTTCCTGCCATTGCAAAAAGCAGCGGAATTGCAGTAATTTCAGGACGTTTTCCCCAAGATGTGTTAAAAGAGACTTCTAAATTGTTTTGTGCTGTTTGAGCACATCCATGAATTGCTCAAGTGCAGTTCTGAATACATCGGAGTCCACATTATCAAACGTACTAAAGAGTGTTCAGGAAGGTGGTACACTGTATTTATATTTGCTTTTCATGTGCTTTTCTATATTATGTAAATATGTGAGGAAATAATCCGCCACCCACCCACCCCCGATGAATTCCTGTATGCAAATGACAAATAACTCTCTAGAATAATATCTTTTCCACATTAGCATAGATAATATGAAATGCAGTACAAGTACCTGGAATTTCAAGGTGTGTATAGGGTGGATAGGCCAACTTCTGAGTCTCCCTCCTGTTCCTCACCTACAAGGCCAGGCAGCCAGATGAACCCCAACTGTCCTGGTGCCTGTTTCTTCAGAAGGCATCTTTCAGCTCTACAAGAGGCTTCACCTGAATGGAGATACGATCTCAGCAGTCCAGGTGCTATGAAGGAGCAGGGGACAGGTAAAGAAGTGATTGTGTTCCACAGTGAATAACCACATAGCTGAGCTGGCCTGGAAAGCACTGTTTCCCCACTACCCCATCATAACAACCCAGTCTGCTGAAACTGTGGCTCCATCCAGATAAATCTCCTGAAGAAGAAGAAGAAGTGTTAGCTTTTATACACTTTTCTCACTCTATTTTTTGGGAACTCAAACTGGCTGACAAACCTTCAGCAGTTCTTCTCCCCAGAACAGATACTCTGTGAGCTAGGTTGGGCTGTGAGAGCTCAGAAAGAGAGATGTGACTAGCCTAAGGTCACCCAGCTGGCTTCATGGAAGAAGAAGAGCTGGCTTTTCTACCCCACTTTTCTCACCCATTTAAGGGGACTCAAAGCGGCTGACAAAGCTTCTGTTCTTCTCCCCACAACAGAACACCCTGTGAGGTAGGTGTGGCTGTGAGAGCTCAGAGGAGAACTGTGACTAGCCCAAGGTCACCCAGCTGGCTTCATGGGGGAGGGCGGAATCGAACCTGATATTCCCAGATAAGGGTCGGACACCTTAACCACTAGACCAAACTGGAGGAGTATGGAATCAACCCTGGGATGCATGGAGTCACATGAAGAAACTAGCATATTCCAGCGATCCCTGTTTGTCAAGGAGGACTGCCAGGTAGCACAATAAGAAAAGTACTCCATGAGTATGACTCTTATTACTGCAGCAGCATGCCTGTCTCCATATCCTCTTATGCCAACATCAGGGCTAGGGAACTTTCATTTCATGGCTGTGATGTTCCTGGCCAAGAATGTTTCTTCAAGCACCTGAAATGGACTTGGAAGATAATGTCCTGGGTTTGAATATATAGTGCTGGTAGTAGGGATGTGCATGAATGCAATTTTGTCATTCGAATCCGAGTAGATTTGAATGTCATAAAATCCGATTTAATTGGGATATTTAAGATTCAAATGTCTTAAAATCCTATTAGAATCCGTAACATTCAAATCTACACGTTCAAATGTTAGGTTTGTATTTAAAGATACGAATGTCAACAACATTCGTATCTGTTATACGTATCTGTGCGCATGCCAGAAAAATCCGTATGCATCCCGTATCATCAGATGCGCATCCTGTTTTAATCCCGTATTTTAAGCGCAAGATGCGGATAATTTTCGGGCAGATTCTTATACAACAGATACGAATCTACACATTTGAATCATTCAAAAATCTGTTATCAGACTTTTGAAAATCTGTATCCGAGTTCGAAGGTCATATTCAGATTTTTGAAAATCCGATTCAAGTTCAAATGTTGAAATTCTTCAGATTTGAATTGAATATTCATGTTTTCAAATATCCATGCACATCCTTAGCTGGCAGTACTGCTCAAGGAATAAGAGCTACTGTAAATGTGCATGCATAGGAGTGACAGGCCAGTGGTTAAGGCTGCCTTCAGTCAGGTTTAAAACATGGGGTTATTCTGTGGTTACCCTGGGATTGTCACACGTGTTTGTGGCAATCCCAAGACAACCACAGATTATTGGGATGCAATTCTACAGTAATGTTGTTGAGGAAGAATCACCTCCCAGTGTGGTTTTACATAAGAAACAAGAACACTCACCTATCTGAATGCATGTGTAGTTCCAAGCCCAATGGAAAATGATGCAGCAGAGCATAGAGGAATTGGGCGACAAAGAAAGTGGAAACACGGTCTTTGGAGCCAGCATGGGGAGCTGTCCTGGAACAATGTTCTAAGTGCAGGAGGCTTGTTCTACGATAGTGGGGCTATTCCACCAGGACTGATCCAGTCTGGCCTAGTCCTACTGGACTGGGCCAGCCAAGAAAGTGTGTTTCAGTAATATAGGCTGCTGGTTCCTGGAGCATGGATCACTGTTGCCAAGTTGTCGATATTCATGAAAGGTCAAAGCTGATGGACCAGTAGCTACTACTGGCTATCACTGCTATATGGGCCTCTAATGACAGTGACAAATCCAGGAGCATCCCCAAATAGCACACTCATTCTTTCTAGGGGAAATAACCCCATGAAACAAAATATTCTAATATTGGATGTTTTTCCACTGTCAGAAAGTACCCATTTTTGCACCCATTAAGAACCCATTTGAGTGTGAACCGGATGACCCCATTTCCACCATGGCACCCATTTGGGACACATTTGTTCCCACCGCCATTGGGGAAATCTGGATCATATGGGTACATCTGGATTTTCTGTAGACCCCATTAATGGGGTCTACAATCGGATCTTCAGCCAGAAAATCTGGATTAAAGGGAGCCTGTTTCCACAAGAAACAGGCAATGGGGTCTAGAGGAGGCTAGGGGGAGGGGATACACCCATGGGGAGGAGCCCCAAAATCCCAGATTCGAAGTGATTTTGGAGTCATTCCGAAATTACTCCAAAGTCACTCTGAAGAGATCGGGAAAGACTTCGGAGAGGCTCCAGAGCTGTCAGCGTGGCCCATTCGCTATTAGCAAAGACTGTGCAGACTTCCCTACAAAATCCCTCCGAAGCGATCGGCAAAGACTTTGGAGTCTCGCCACCGGTCTCTCCGAAGATCAGCGCAGACTTTGGAGGCGCTCTGGAGCAATTTCCCGCTGACATTGTGGGCACTCTGGGGCTGTCTTGCGCTGACTTCAGAGACGTTCCAAAGGGACTCCGGAGCTGCTTCAAAGTCTATGCCGGTCTCTTTGGAGGGACTTCGAAGAATGCACTCCCCTGTCTCCCAAAACACCTGGGGTGATGGACAGACCCCTTGGGGGTCGATCTGGATTCCCCACGTGGGTGCAAAGGTGTTTCCACAACAGGGAGGTTAGCACCCATTGCTAATGGGTGCTACATCTCCCGTGGAAACACATTGGGTGCTTCCCTTAATCCGGATCTACTAGATCCGTATTAAGGAATGTACCCATTCCTTAGATCCGAATCTTCTTAGATCCGGATCTAAGGAGCGCGGTGGAAAAACACCCATTGTCTGGATTCAGTTTCAATTTATTGGTCCATATCCAGCCTATCGGTGCTTACAAACAGCAATCAAATATCTGAGATGCCTTCTCTAATTCAGAAGGAATGGAGACAGAGACCCAGGTATCATCAGTGTCCTGGAGGCATCTCACTTCAGACATCCAGATGACCTCTCCCAGCAGCTTCATAGAGATGTTTGTGTTTCCTTAAAAGAACTTTTTAAAGAAGTTAATATACCATGAAACCTATATTTCTAATCACTTGGAAAATAAGTTTTTAAGCTCTCTACTAAAACAACAACAACATTTTACTCATCATTTGGAGTTTCTGATCTAACGGAATAGCCTCTGAGGTAGGGTGGATGGCTTGAGGTGGAACACAGACCCTTTAAACCATGAATCTCCTAGGAGATATTTTAAATTTAGTGTACAGTACTTAACCCATCAAAGCAAAAAGAATTTTCCCTAGACTGTTTTTAGCAAAAATCCTAACTCCAGGAATTTTTACCTCTCAGTTCAACTAATAAATAACAATTTTGATATTGTCAGGGAAAAAAAACACTCCCTTAAGCCTTGCTTAAAGAAAGTTAGCGCTCACTGCTGCCTAGAATTGGCTTTCGAGTGGTTCCATCTGTGATTATTGTATGCAATTATTTTTTTAACAATTTCTTACCAAATCCCATAAGGTAGTGATTAAAACTTGAAAGCTTTAAAAGAGAAAAAAACTGACTAAAAGAAAATATTAAAAAGTTTAATCAAGTGCTTTGGGCTCTGTCTGCTTTGTTCCTTTCCCTCCCTTCCTTCCCTTGGGTCTGTGTCTTCTCAAATTTGAGAAGAAAACAACTCAACCCTCTTCTTTTAGTCTGTTTTTGAAAAGAGAAATACTCATATTTAGATGTGGTAGCATTTTCATATATTTTTAATAAATAAATAAATAAAATTTCAAAGCCAATTATGTCATGAATTCCCTTCTTAAGTTGCATTTGTCTGTGAGAGGTAAAGGAAAAAAATCCTTCTGTGAAACTAAAGATGGATGGTCCCACACTTTAAGGGAAGGACCCTTCCTCTTGAAGGAGACCTTCCTGACAATATATTTGGGGAATTTCATAAGTAAAATTATAATTCTATGGTCTGATGGTTCAAGTAGCTGTTGACTTGAGAGGAAAATGTAAATATCTGCCTGGTCTCAGCGTCAATGGGTGATTAGTGTTCTGGAAGGGAATAAAATGAGAACATAAATGACAAAGATTAAAAAGATGAGAGAGTTAGATGCACCTTTCACACTGATTTCATTGGTCCATGTTCTGCCCTGATTGGTAGCATCATTTTGGGATCTCTTAATAGGATTACATTTCCAAGCTTTCCCACATACATGTTGTCTTTTCTCACTTACCCGTAATTCCATTACTATGAGACCATCTAAGAAGGTACGCGAGCAGGTCATGCTTATTAGTGCGTACACACCCTAGCCTAGCGGCCCACTTAGCTATGTCTTTGGATGACAGCTAAATTAGCCAGAAAACACTTCAGAAGATGTGAAAAACTAAAATATGATTTACCTCTCCAGCTGCTATGGGCAACAATAAACAAGGGGCCTGCCTGCACTTAGCTGATTAGGCTGTTGTGAACTAAGGCTGGTAAACTTCTGGTGGACCATCTGCATTTGTCATGAGGAAAGCTTCCCCAAAGCATCCATTATGATCCAGAAGTGCTCATGGTCCTCCCATTTACCAGCCTGTGACTCTGCACCCAAAGCCAGAAGTTTCAACTCCTAGCTGCCATGATTGGACATGCTCGGACCCTGCTGCAGAGGGACATCTTGTGGCCGATCATACCAGGGCCCATGATTGAATGCACAGCACCCACTACTCAGTTTCTGATCAAATGTCCCTCTCTCAACTCGGTGACCAGACACCACTCCCAGGGATCAGTGGTCCTGCCATGTCAGAAGTCAGTGATCGATCATGGCCACCAATGCCACTACACCTGTGTGGATGCTGCCTCCCCTGCCCACTGACTTCAGGGACCTGGAAAAAGAGCAAATGGCCATGCTGCTAGGCACTTCAGGTAAGCTTTTGGTCAACGTTGGTCAACATTGGTCAACAATCAGTGAATTTCTGGAGAGGCAGGGCACACGTGGAGGCTATAACAGCCTACTCCACATGCGGATGCTCTTTACCATACGTTCACTAATTATTGACTACCAGCCTAAGTGCGAATAGGCCTAAGGTCAGGGTATGTTTCCTTCTCCATCACTGCTTAGTTCCATCCAACTAGGGCACCTCTTAACCAAGCCCTGAGATAACTACCAAGATAGAATGGAGGCTGGGCAAAATGGCCTCCTAAACTTTTATATAAAAGTGTGTAGTGTGCCTCGCCCCCACAGCTGGGCATTCATACATCCAGGTGGCCCTGAAGCTGTGTTTTCACGTACACCCAACCATTGGCTCAAAGCCACCACAGGTCCCTCAAGGGTGGCATACAAGTAAACCAACTTCAAACAGCAAATGCTTCCTTTACCATGTGGATACATAAAATGAGACAAGTCACTTACTGGCCTCAGGCTCTTTTCTGAAGCACCGGGAATGGCTGACTACTGGCCATATTTTTGGTGCCTTAAAAAACTGCCTTGGCTGGAAATCTCACAGCTGAGAGAGTACCATCATCCTTCTAGTGATGAGGAGCAGCCATAGTGAGGAAAATTTAATGTGCCCACTGCAGCTCCCACCTGTGCAACACCATCTGTAATGCTGGATCCTGGAGTCAACTGAATGGCCTGAAATGTAGATACAGCTCTTATCTGCGATTAGCAAACATCTGGTGGGAACAGGTTTGCCATATATTCTCAAAACAAGATGTCCTTCAAGGACAATGTGAAGAAGTAGGCACCAACCATCCCTGGCCCTTAAAGTTACCAACTAAGTCTTTTTTTTTTTTCAGTTAGGTACCCAGGAGTGTCATATTTATGGACCTGTTTCTGCCTGCCTGACCAAAACAGGGCTGGACTTGGCAGGCCAGACCATAGCAGTATACAGTCCACCAGCTATATGTGGACTAGTACACTAAATAATCCTTTTGTGGATTATTTCAAAATGGTCTACTGGTGGAGTGGAATACAGCACCATTTTGGCTGTTCCATAGCTCGAGTCCAATGCAAGGTGTTAACTTTAATTTATAAGGCCCTAAATGACTTGGGCCCCAAATATCTGAAGGAACACTTTCTTCCACACTGACCTGCCCATGCCTTAAAATCTGGAGGGGAGGCCTTCCTTGTTGTCCCCCCACCCTCAATAATAAGGCAGGTGCGCCACTTGAGAGAGGGCCTTCTCAGTGATGGGCCCGAGACTGTGAAATATCTCTCCCTTGAGGTGAGTCAGGCTCCTTCTTTGTATATGTTCAGGAAGGTGGTGAAGATGCACCTCTTTGCTCTGGCCTTTGGCTTAATGTGGTATAGTTTCCCCCTTCTACAGACATTATTGTTTTATACTTTTTTTATATATATGGCATTATTTTAAAATGTCTGTTTTTAAATGCTTTTACCCGCCCTGAGATCTTAGGGCATAGGGCGGGATAGAAATGTAAATATAAATAAAATAGATAAGATGGGGTGTTCTAGTAAGGAAATGGGGCCCTGCTATGCCACTCCAGTGTGTGGATGCAGTGGTCTAGCATGCCACATGGACCAGTCCACCGGTCCCATGCAGGAGCCTGATAATCGAACTCTATGAGATGTACCCTCATGTACTAAGTGTTCCCCTTTCTGCTGATCCTGGGACGAAAGCATGGTTTGGCACAATAGTGCATTAATCAATTCCAGTCCCAGTCCCTTGCACTCCAAAAGAACTCTGTCTGCCAAGGGTCTTGTCATAGTATCTGTCAATACCTCTTCCTTAAGTGGGTTAGTTGAATGTGGGCTAATAGCTAGGCCACAGATGTTAACCCCCATGAAGTATTGCATCTTTGAAATCTCTTCTGTGTAACCTGCAAAAATGCAGCCAACATTTAAAAATTAGGATTGCTTAAGTGAGGAAGATCAAAGTGGAATGAAGCAGCACTTTTAACTGCTATGATGGGAAGAGGTCACAGTCATAATGCAAACCTTGTTCGCTAAAGCAAATTCTTGGGCCTTTCAGTCCAAAATGTTTGCTTGCAGAATAAAGTCACATCTAGAAATATCAGTACAAAGTGAAAGGCCTGACACTTGTGTGAACTGAAATCCTGCATGCATTAAGCGAGTAAGTAATGAAGGAACAGTAAACCACTTCTGTATCTGCCAACAAGACTCCAGGATGTATTTGCCAACAAGGTTTACTGAACCCAGTGGAATCCCTATTTACAGAACTGTAAGATGGTCCTAGGCCTGGAGAATGGTGTGATCCAGGCCTTAATGCCACATTACCATGGAGCCAATATTTGGCAAACCATGAGATATTGTGGCTGCAATAGGTTAGGCTTTATGCAGATAACATGATACCTCATAATGCTCTGCCCTCAGACTTCATCTGTGCATGCTCACTTCAGTTCACCAGCCTGGTTAGCAGTCGACAGGTGAAGGTGAATGATGGGGTACATGGAAGACACAAGCCAGAGATAAGAAACGGAACCAACATGCTCAATTTCCAGGCTGAGTTTCCAGGCAGCACCTGCACACATTTTTTAAAAAGAAGCTCAAAAGTGACTTAGAGGTAGTAATGACGACGACTATGATGATGATGATGATATGTTTATTTATAATGTCCTTTCCACCAAAGGGCAGAACAACAAATATGTAATAAATCAACAGATGTTCCCATCCCACCCCAATTCCACATTCAAAATCAGGTAAGTGAATTTGTGAGTGCATTTTCTGGTCATTAGTTTAGATTAAGACACTAGCATGTGGAAGCTACTGTCTATAAATTGGGTTTGATTCACATTCCCTCCCTTTTTTTTCACTCTGAGGAAGTTCACACTTCTCGTCCTGTCTGAGGGATAGGAATCGGGAACTTCCCTTGGCATGTGCCATCTTTTGCATAAGTTACACCACCAACACCACGTGCCCAGACACTCACCTGAGTCCAGATGGGTGTCTGGGCACCACTATCTTCTCTTTGGGTGTCAGCGCCTGTGTGTGTGTGTACCATCACTCGGGCAATGGTGATACACACACACATGCACTATCTTCTCAGGTCACCTAATGTACCAGTGCACTTGTGTGGCATGCCAGATGACCCCCATCACCTGGCAGAGGTGTGAATGGCCTCTCCAGTTCCCAAGAAAGATTAGCTTTCAGATGTGTGTGGTGTAAGATTTCCTGCACCACCACTACTGAATGCAGGGGGTAGTTTCTGGGATGGCAAGAAGAAGAAGAAGAAGAAGAAGAAGAAGAAGAAGAAGAAGAAGAAGAAGAAGAAGAAGAAGAAGAAGAAGAAGAAGAAGAAGAAGAAGAAGAAGAAGAAGAAGAAGAAGAAGAAGAAGAAGAAGAAGAAGAGTTGGATTTTCTACCCCACTTCTCCCCACAACAGACACCCTGTGAGGTAGGCGGGGCTGTGAGAGCTCAGAAGAGAGCTGTGACTTGCCCAAGGTCACTCAGCTGGCTTCATGGGGAAGGGCGGAATCGAACCCGGTATTCTCAGATAAGAATCTGGCTCCCTAACCACTAGACCGAACTGGCTTTTCTGGAGCCTTTCCTGCTGTGGAAGCAGCTCCTGCAAGTGCAGATGGTGCTAACCAGAAGCTACCCCAGTGTTCACTACCAGCCCCCTGACCATGCGAGCCATCCTCTGCATTTCGAATGGGCAGTCCAGTGAAAGTGCTCCCACTGTCCTCTCTGGATGATATTGAAAGGCATGATGTTGTTTTGAGGTCATTTTTATAGTTTCAATGGGAAAGCACATTAGAGCTGTATTTATAATATATCAAAGAGGAAGAAAACCATTTATCTATTTCCCCCCCTCCCTCTGCTTTTCATTTGCACATGCACACAGAGCCACTAATTTGAAAGGAAGAGGTAAAGGTTTTGCAAAGAGAACGTTGAAGGGAAAAGGAGACAAAGAAGAGTATGTAAGATTCTAGAGAGATAGAGATTAAATGCAACTAAAGAGAGATGCCTCCCCCAAAACCTAGGGTTAGAATCAGCAGCTTTTTGCACTATGAGAGACCTTTATGCACTAAGAAAGCATCTATTTTGGGAAAGGTATATGGTGCTGTGAGGCTTGGACTCAATTAAAATTATTTCTAGCTTTCCTATGAGACTGTTTAATCCATGCCACTGTGCTGACCTGCACAGAGAGAACGACATAACTGCCTCTTAGTTCAACATTTATTCCTGCAGCCTAGCATTGCAGTCGGTTTCAGGTGCCTCATATAAAAGAAAGACCTCTTGCTTCTTCTCCCTTTGCATTTAATGACCAACTAGAAAGGAGGACAGGTCATCCCGCCAATCTCACCTCAATCTTACCATATGCTAAATGCTCAGGGCTTTGTGAATTGCTACGCGCTCCCTCAATACTGCAGAGCACATATCAGGCCATTCAGAGAAGAAGAAAATATTGTTCATTTGTAGAATTCCAAGCACTTCAAAACATCTGGTGGCAAGAAGCAGAAGCAGAAGCAGAAGCAGAAGAAGAAGAAGAAGAAGAAGAAGAAGAAGAAGAAGAGAGGTGGCTTTTCTACCCTACATTTTTCACCCATTTAAGGGGACTCAAAGTGGCTGACAAAGCTTTTCTATTCTTCTCCCCATAACAGAACACCCTGTGAGGTAGGTGGGGCTGTGGGAGCTCAGAAGAGAGCTGTGACTTGCCCAAGGTCACCCAGCTGGCTTCATGGAGGAAGAAGAAGAGTTGGCTTTTCTACCCCGATTTTCTCACCCATTTAAGGGGACTCAAAGAGGCTGACAAAGCTTTTCTATTCTTCTCCCCACAACAGAACACCCTGTGAGGTAGTTGGGGCTGTGAGAGCTCAGAAGAGAGCTGTGACTAGTCCAAGGTCACCCAGGTGGCTTTGTGGGGGAGGGTGGAATCGAACCTGGTATTCCCAGATAAGGGTCCGGCTCCCTAACCACTAGATCTATCAAGGAGAAAAAACCAAGGTCCTTCTAATATGAGAAAACTAAAAAAGTGCCCTGATACCAAAAAAGGGGGAAAGATATACACCCTTATATACAAATAATGGTAAATTTACTAGTGAAAATATAATATCTTATAAAAGTTTATAACAATATACAAAAGACGATAAAAAGAATGGTGTATAAAAAACAAGAAAGGAGGTAACAAATAGCCAACCATACAAAGACACCAATCCGAGACTTCTCACAAAGGGCAAATAAACAGTGGCGTCCAGAGAATTTTACTATGTAAATAATGGGGATCTAAAGCCAGACGCGTTTCGACAGGTCATCTTCTTCAGTGGCTTTTTTCGATCATCCCAAATGGTGATGACTCCTTTAATTTCTATATGGTTATACAAAGTAAAATTAGACAGCATGCTCTGCAAAACCAAATTCTCAAGAAATCAAACAATTCACATATACATATACCATTTCCCCAAACAGACATGAAATAAACAATACTTACATGCCGCAATGGGCTATAACAAATACACCATACGTACAAATATTTTTAAAAAAGGCAACTCAAAAACAAACATAAAATACAAATATTACATAAGACATATTACTAGACCAAAGAAAATTATCCATGGTACACATATCTTTCCCCTTCTGAAACTGAGAAAGTAGAAAAAGAAAGAGAGAAAGAAAATTTCAGGAGAGATGAAAGCATGTACATTGATAACAGGCAGCTAATTTATAGAATCAACTAGATGAGTGTAGAGACCATATTGTCATTGTCTTGGAATTTTTCTTCCCAACCTTTTTTTTGGGGGGGGGGTCGTCTCACCCTCAAGGTGTTTTGGAATGTACCATTTCCATGTAAGTGTTGATTTCCCTTATTGCTCCCCCCACTTGGATTAAACTTTTATACAGCAATCTAGAGCATTCCTTAGTAGCGGTGTGCAGAAATGCAATTTTCAGGATTCAATGTGATTCAGACTGGATACTTAAAAAATCAATTTGATTCGAATCTTTTCAATTGGAATTTAACCAAATTTAATTTGAATTTAAGCATTCAAATTCGTTCAAATTTTTCAATTGAATTTGCACTTGCAAATGTCGACAACATTCGTAGATGCCCATACGCATCTTCCCAGAGTTTGTACACATCTGTATGCATCCCGTAGTTATCCTGTATGCAACCCATTTTCATCCTGTATATTCAAGTACGCATCGTGTATGAACCCGTACGCATGCGAATGGCCGAATAATTTGAACAAATAGATCAAAAATTCAGAATTTGAATCAAAACTTTAAATTTGAATTTGCGGACATTTGATTTGAATTTGAATAACAAAAATTGGTTAATTTTATTGAATTTTGAATGCATTTGAATATTAGTTCACCTCCCTATTCCTTAGTACACCTATGTCCTTATCTGAACAAACCTCATGGGAAAAGACCTTCAAAACATCTTTCCAGTCCTCAGATTATAAGTGAAGCATAGGAATTCATGGCGATTACCAGCTTTTGACCAGTTTGGCGGCTGACTTTGCTTCTTTAATTTTTCTTACAGAGTCTTTAAAAGTAAAAAGACTTCAGTTAGAAAAAGTAACAGAAATTAACATGAATAGGCAAATTTTAAAAGAGATTCTTAGCTGTATATGCAAATCCTATTGAAAGTACTCTTTTAATAGAAAATCACATTTGTTTTGTTTTGTTTTCTAACAAGTATGGAAATGAAACGAACAATTGTCTGCTCGATTAACTGGTTCACCATTTTCAGTTTGAAGGTGATCTAAATTTGCAAGTTTCCTTCATGCACTTCGCAACTGTCCGCTGCTGAAAGAAATGCATACTCCAATGATTGCCGTAGTGAGATCTTTTCTCAATATTTTGTCCGTGCATCTAAGAAACTGCATATAAGTTCAGACGCGCATAGTCTCAAGTAAGTCAGTATACTTCTGCAAACTTAACACTATGTGGTTAGCATATGGAGTCATCTCCAAAATTAGATTCAAGAATGTGAAAGCATGGTGCTTCCATGGTATACAATTTTCCATTATTCAGACTTCAGTGCCCTTAACCATGACCATCAAAAAGTATTTCAACATTCAATTTCAGGGATCTGCACGAATATTTGAAACATTTGAAATTCAATTGAATTCAATTGAATTCAGACATTCCAAATTCGGACTGAATGTCTATACATTTGAATTTAATATTCAAATGAATTTTCCATTCTTTTGAATCATTCGTGTAATCATTCATATGCATATGGATACGTACTCATTAGATACACATCTATACGGATCTTATTTGTATCCATACGCATTTGTATGGATACATACAAAACAAAAGCAGGATGCATACACGATAAAAACGGGATGCGTACAGATGCATACAGATGTGTATGGATGTGTATGGACACATACAAATGTTATTGACATTCATATCTTCAAATACAAATTGAATATTCATACGAATAGATATGAATGTATTCTATTTGAATTGAATGTGAATACATTTGAATTTTAAACATTTGAATCAATTGGAATCTTTGGATATTCAACTCAAATCAATCAAATCCTGAAAATTGCATTTGTGCACACCCCTATTCAATTAAAGCACATCACAGGATCCTTAGATTTAGTACAGAATTCTCAGATTTTGAATTTAATGAGAGGTCAACTCTAGTATTGGTTTTGGATGTGACATCAAATTCAAAGTGTGACCTTTTGTCCAAATAATAAACAGCTCAATTCTCTATGAACTGGTATGTTTCTAGGAGTGCTTGTTTAGAAGGTTATCAATCCACACTACAGTACACTGGAATGTTAATTAGTTGGGTCAGTGGTGCCTTTTGTAAGGAACATTTTATAGCAATGTGGTAATAAATTCTCCCTTTTGTGATGTAACAAGGAAAAAACACACTGTGAGCACCAGGGAGTTCTGAATCAAGAGCCCCATGATCTTTAATCTCGGTGCTTGTTAGAACTGGGGCACCTTCCAAACATACCAGCAATAAAGAAAGAAAGGAGCAAGCCCACTCATGAGATCAATTTGTTGCATGGAGTCCTCTGACTGGTCAGTAGCTGAAACCTTCAAATGAATCTAAAACATGGGGAGAAAAGGAGACTGCTGAGGAAGGCAAGGACCCCACACTCCTCTCGTCTGGAAGAATTCAGCAAACATAGCTCCCACTGAAGATACAATTGTAAAACATATGGAGAGTTGATTTTCACGCACTGCTCCTCATAAGTAGGGATGTGCATTAGGGATGTGTATGAATTATTTGTGCATTTGGAATCTAGACAAATACGTCCAGATTCCGAGATTGAATCAAAGGGCCCTATCTGTCCACAAATCGGATAATCAAGTATCCATAGAAGCTTCAGTTGTTGACATTTGTACCTTTAAATATGAACCTAACACGCGAATGAATAGATTTGAATGTTATGGATTCAAATCAGATTTTTTGACATTCGGATTTTAAACATTTGAATCAAATCGAATGTTTTGACATTCAATTCGATGCAAATTCTAATGCAAATAAAACATTTGTGCACACCCCTACTATATTTGCCCTACCCGGATGGGGCCTCTGTTATATGCCACTTAAATGACTTGGTATTTCAGGGATTGGATCTCAGTTGGGTCCTTAATGAGTAAAAAGTTCAAACTCAGCTACCTACCATGTCTGAGGCATCACTGACACCAGAGATCTGCACTGTTATTTGCAAAGACAAAATCTGATTTTAAATATTCATTACATGATATGTAATGCCAGCTGGAGGTGCCTGGAGTGAGAAATTGCACTCTCCCAAGAACTGTCCTGCCCGTCACTTCATCTGGAGTCCACATCACCATATGTGGGCAGAGTAGGGGTATGCACAAATGGAATTTTTGAATTTGATTCGTAATGAATTGAATATTCAAAAGTTCAAATGTACCTAAATAACAAAAAACAAAACAAATGTCCAGATATTTGATTCGATACGGATAAATTTGTATGTGTTCATCTGAATAATTCAGAAATTTGTATCTCTACCGGTACATATGCATCTTGTAAATACCCGTACGCATCCTGTACACACTTGTATGCATCCATACGCATCTGCACAAATACAGTGTGCTTCCCGTTTTCATCCCACATGGATGTGTATGGATGCGTACAGATGTATAAGAACATAAGAACATAAGGGAAGCCCTGCTGGATCAGGCCACAGCCCATCTAATCCAGTGTCCCATCGCACACATTGGCCCACCAAATGCTCATGGGCATCTCAAGCAGAGACAAGGACAAACCTATTCCTGCTCTAGAATCCCAGCAAATGGCCTTATTATTATTCATACAAATAACCCAAGATATTTGTATTAGTTCAAATTCAGAAATCTGAACGTCCGGACATTCAATTCATAGATGGATGGCCGAATTCATACGAATAACAAATATTTTGAACATTCGTGCAGCTCCCTAGAACAGAGACAATTATCTGGTGGTGTGTAGAGCACTTTGGTGCCTCCTGCACTGTTCCTGGAGATGTGACACATTTCTCTCTTTCTTTAGGTAGATAGTAGAATTCCAATGGTTCTTCCATTAAAGGGATTTCTCAAAGGAATTAAAAGGACCTGTATTATCTCCAAGAATTCTTTTTCTTTATCATACAACACTAGAACCAGGGCATACCCAATGAAGCTGATGGACAGAAGAGTTAGGGCCAATAAAGGGAAGTTTTTTGTTTTGTTTTTCTCCCAGATAATCATTAGTTCACGGAATATATTACCAGAAGAGGTGGTGAGAACAACCAGCCTGGATACATTTAAGAGATGGTTAGACAAATTCATGGAGCATAGGTGTATCACAGGCTACTAGAATTCATGCTTAGGCAACATCTCCAGGATGAAGAGACTGTCAGGATGCCTCTAAAGGCCATTTACAAGGAATCAAGAGCAGATGAAGGTTTGACTTCTGTCTTCTGCTTTAGATGCCCAGAAGCAATTGGTGGATCACTGCATGAGACCAGATGCTGGAACAGAGAGGCTGTGGCCTGATCCAACAGGGCTTCTTTTATGTTCTTAAAACCTGTTTCCTCAATTTATTCTTCTGCTAGCTGTGGTATAATCCTTTAATCTCTCTTCTTCTTTTTTTGTCTTTTATACCTGACTATGTCCTTATCCAGATTTTCAATGAGGCTTCTAAACATATATTTCAGCCAATTATTGAAGATACACCTTTCACTCTTCCCAAGGTTAATATGTTTTTTTTCTCCCACTCACTGATTTTTATTGTTTTAATATATAACTGTTTAAACTGTTTCTATGTAAACCACTTTTCAAATGAGAAGCAGTATAAGTTGGCAGGTAGATAGATAAAAATATCTCTTTCCTGCCCACTTTGTCTATCCTCTGTTCTTTGCTTTCCTTGTGTTTTGGACTTTGCTTTCTAGGCATATTTAACCTGACCTTTAAAAAGGGCGAAACCAAAGAAATTATAGACTATCTGCTTACTGTTAATTCTGGTTTTTTTGAATATGTTAATAAAGATATGGCTAAGAGTGATCCACTAGACATAAAGCTTTTTCACACTTAATTCCCATGGGAAGGTATCTCACAGCAGTTAAGATCAGAGGTGGTGACCAGCATTTGCACTGTGAGTGCTGGCCCATCTCAAATTTCACCCAGACCTACTTGGGTCTGGGCGAAGTGGAAACAGTCTTTCCCAGGACTGTCCACCTCACTGCAGCAGTGGCCATGGATGCTGGGCACAACCACAGCCATACCACCCTCATGCAGCAAATGCTGCATGTGGCACTCTTAGTAATACTGTTTCTGAGGACTGGGATGGCCAAACATGCTCTCAGCCACCCAGGAAGAATAATGGCTTCACAGCAGCGATGTACACGAATATTCAAAAATTCAAAAATCTGATTCGAATCCGATGAGTATTGACATTCAAATTCAAATCTGATTTAATAACATTTGAATTTAGACATTCAATTGGATTTTGGATTTTCTGAAACATTTGTTCAAATATTCAAATGATTCGAATGTACAGATCCGTACATATTACGTACTTATCTGTGTGAACAGTATGCATATTTGTCCTTATAATGCGGGATGAAAATAGGATGCATACAAAATAATACAGGATTCACACAGAATGCGCACAGATACATATAACAGATACAAATGTTGTCGATGAATCTAACTTTCGAACATACGGATTCAAACATTATGGATTCAAATCGGATTTTCGGACATTTGGATTTTAAACATTCTGATTGAATCAGATTTTTGGATATTAGATTTGACTTGAATTCAAATGCAAAAAAAAAAAAAACCCATTCATGCACACCCCTACTTCACAGTGTCAGGAGGCACCATCCTGATTGGCCAAGTGCAAACAGGCCCACAGTCTACTTAAGCCATATCTGTACTTTCAGGGGCTGGACTACATTTAAAAGACCCATTCCAGGACAGGCCCACGGCCACCCTGTGCCACTCTGAAACTTATGGGTGCTTTGGAGCCTGCTGGAAGGGCTATGATGGTGAGGAATGAAAGTTCCTGACTCTTGGGCCCCAGGGAGACCCATCTTTGGCAGTAAAGTTGGTGTGCTGCCAAACAGGCCACCAAAAACAAAACTGGGAGCTGTGAACCCTTCCCCATGCCTCTCTGGTCAATTCCCCTGGACCAGTATCTCAGTCTGAGCAGACATTCTGGCTGCCTAAACCAAGCTATGCTCTGTCAAATGTGGATGGAGTGACCTCACATTGGGAAGGGCTTCTTCTTCTTCTCCAGAGTGTGGACTCCTGGGCCTTGCACTGGATTGGCCTACCATACAATGCAGAAAGGTCCTTAAATTTTCAAATATTTTTCATAAACAGGCCCTCATCAAAGATTTGTCAGTAAAGAAAGCATTCAACTACTGAACAGGATGCTTGACACTTTAAGAACACTATGCTTTTCAGCACTCTTCTGAGAGGTCTCCTGTCAGTGTTACCCAGATCCATGGCCTATTCTCACTACGGTTTCTGGTGAAGAATGAGTGAACTTCTTGTGAAGATCATCTGCACGTGGCGTAGGCTGTTACAGCCTCCAAGTGTTCCCTGCCTCACCAGAAGTTCACTAATTGTTCACGAAATTGTGCTCCATACTTTGACACATGTTTACCAAAACCTTACCTCAAGCATCCAGCCGCGCAACCATCTGCACTTCTTCCAGTGTTCTGGGGTCGTCTGAGGGGCTGCACAAGTGCACTGGCACCTTGGACAACCATAGACATGACTAAGCATGTGCATAGTGTCAGCATCACCAAGGTGATAGTGCTGATGCACGCACAGTCACGAAAAACACTGCAGCCAAAATGGTGGCACCCAGAAGAGGACCAGCCCCAGGATCGAATAAGGTAAGTATTTGATTGTAGGGGGAGTGAATGGTCAAAGCTGACTAGCGCTCCAAGTGCAAGTCCTAGTCAACGCTGGTTAATCACGTTCCTTTCCCATCCAGCAGACGGGAAGAGAAGTGTGAAAATGCCCCCTGTCCATGACAGACCTATGGCCATTCCCCAAAATCATTCAGTTTCCTAACCCAGTTCAAAGTACAATTTTTTTAACCTTTTTAAATACATAAGTATTATGGCTTCTGTAATAACAAGCCAATAGCAACTGTCTCAGAGAAAAGTAGATTCCTTTACCTGCCATGTAACAGGAGTACAGTAGATATCAGAACTATAGATATCATCTTAGAGGATATGTAACCATGGCTTTTGTGCAGTGTCTGCAACAGTCTGGCAGAGCTCTTAAGATGGATGAACCACCCTTCCCTACCTTTTGCCAGTGGAACATCAAGAGAACAACTATCAAATAGTTCTGGGACAACCCTTGCCTGACTTTCTTCTTTTATTTATAAAGTTAATCAGAACATTTCCTTTTAGTAAGCAAGGTCTGTATACTTCAACTGCTTTTTGTTCTATTATTCTCTTTTAAACAGCTTCTGACAAATTAATGTCATATTTTCAGAATTACTGCTCTTTGTGTGCTTTTGTTCAAAACTAGTTTTAACCAAAAACCAGAAAACATTGTTAGCGCATTTTGAGATCTGATTCTGTTTTCCAGTTCGTAGACATGGTGGCTGCATTCTGACACAAGACGTAGTCCAGCTTGAATTCATCTAGAGCCCTCCCTGTTCTGACACTTTGGAAGGGATCCCCCATTTCTGTGGACTAAAGGTCCCAAAATGTGGAGAATCCCTATTTGGATGATAGCAGGATTCGCTGCTGGATCTACAAATAATCCTCTTTATTTAGCAATGGGAACACAACCAGGTCTTTTGGGAGGAGGAACCATGCTTTGGAGGAATTTTCTTCAGTTTCTCCTGAGCCAATGATAAGCATGAATTCCCCTCTTTTCCTCCAACTGCAGGGGAGAGTTGTAACATTTGTGACGAGATCAGTGCAACAATCGTTCCTCATCCCTTCCATTCACGCCTTTTGCCTGCATCCTCGGGATTTTGTGCTGCCGTGATCTTCCAATGCAGCTCAATTGTCAGCTCATAAGCCTCCATTTCCCACTGTCCCTCCCCCCTGAATGAGACAAAAGACTCCACGCTGTCGGGCAATGCTTTGTTTTGCTTTCCTTTGCTCTCTCACCCTCACCTCACTCTTATCTCTCCCCCCTCCCACTCCCATTTGCGAATTTAAAACATTAATAAAAATTAATTGATGATGTCAGGGAGGTGGGAGACCAAGCAAAGGGGTAAAGGAGGAGGGTTCCACTCTGCACCCAGCCCGATGACATCAGGGTATGATGGTGGGAGGGAGAGGGGAAAGGGGGAGGATTTCTCCCTTGCCAGTCCACATTATAAGCTAGGGGCGGATACACTAAAAAACTGACCTGGCTGCTGATTAAATAAATCTGAATTAAAACCCGGATTAAAATGTCAAGTTGGAACTTGCCCCCAGTCTACAATTCCCTAGGCAGCTCCAGGCTTGAAGTCCCACCTCTGCACAGTGCCTTCACTGAGAACACCAGTTGGAAGTTCTCTTTCATTCTGTACTGGGCAGTTCCTGCAGTAATGTATACTGGATAGCCACTTAAATTAAAACAAGAACTCAACCTTTCACAATGCCCCTGGAGTTGGTAGAAGTGACTGCTCAAGAGGCAAGTGACTGCTCAAGGTTGCTTCTGCAGTCTGCACATTGGCACAGAATTTGGAGTACATTTCCTGGGGCTGATTTGCACTTTGGCCCATAATTTACAATTAGTCAACATCTGGGCAGTTGCATCTGCACTTACTGGAGGTTCTTACAGCCTACAAGCACCTCATGCCTGCCCAGATGTTGACTCATTGTAAACTAGCTGTGGTGAACAACATCGTGATGATATATGTGAACAGTTTGCTCTGTGGAAGCATAATGCATCTAATTCAATGCAAGACCTTTCATCATGATGACCTTTGGGCCATGGTCACACAAGTGTTTTAGGCCAACTTTAGTTTGTCCTCAGGTCTTGTTATTCAAATTATTTTTATTTAGTTCATTTTCCAAGCCAGCCTACACCCATTAGACTGTCTTAACCTGGAGTCCTGTTTTTAGAGGACTAACAAAGACTCAGCTCATTCTGGCATTCCAGGCAGTCTTTGCTTCCTCAAAGTGGGAGTGGGAGGGTGGGCTAAAGGAGGCTGAACTGTGCTGGTGTGGGTGGAGTTCAGTCTTTCCTTTGGCCAATTGGCATGCACATTCATGAGGTGCCTTATGTGTATGATTCCTCTAACATTTTTTACACAAATTTATTATTTTCTTCTAGAAAATTAATCACATGGAGAAGAAAAGCACATAAAAAGAAAGGGGGTGTGGAGATGGGGGAACAGGCTTTAAAAAGAACTCCAAACTAGGGATGTGCACTGAGGCATTTTCCCACATTCTATTCGAGTTGAATAGAATGTAGAAAAAATCAGCTTTGGCCAAATACCCACACACACACACACACAGATGTGGGGGCATTTGTATCTAGGTATGGATATTCTATCAAATATCCATGCCCAGAATTAATAAACCCTCCCCTCCCCCTCCCCCTCCCCCTCCTCACCCCCATTCCCATCCCTCCCTCCCTCACTTACCTCAACCTCACCACTGCCTTCTCCACAGTGCAGTGGCGGCCCCACCCCGGGCCTCTCCAGGGCCCCCTAAAACCACAAAAAGACCTTCCTGGAGCCATTTAGCTCCAGAAAAGCCTGTTCACAGTTCCAGAGTGCCACCCCAGGTAAGTGGGCCCCACTGGTGGTGTCCCAGGCTTCTTCCAAGGCCCTCTAAAACTGTGAACAGGGTTTGTGGGAGGTAAATACAGGCCTTCCAGTTTTACCAGAAGGCCTGTATTTACCTCCCAGGAAGCCTGTTTGCAGTTCCAGAGGGCCCTTGAAGAGGCCTGGGCCACCACCAGAGCAGGCAAGGGGCTCCCATGGAGGCCACGGGGGGATGTTTGGGGGGAGGGTGGCCAGGAGAGGGAGGCCTCAGGGCACCCAGTATCTGTAGAAGCTTCTACTGAAGCTTCTATGGATGCTGGATTATCCAATTCATGGACGGATAGGGTCCTTCGAATAGGGCCCTATCCGATCTGTCCATGAATCTCAGAATCCAGGCGAATTCACTGAATGCATAAATAATTTGTGCACATCCCTACAGCAAACACACACCCTCACCTCCTTTGCATGGCATGAACAGCATCCAATCAGAAATGAGGTAGATTTGATGTAACAAAAGGGGTGGAGAGCCAAGAGCTCCCTGGAGGAAGGTCAGTTCAATTGTGGAGAAAGGCGTGAGAAATGCAGCCCAAGGCAGGGATGACCTATAATAATTCTGGTGTGAACACAGCTGGTGCAATGACCTCAGTTTGAATTAATGAATTGGCCATCCTGGCTTAGATTTGTGTTAACACCATATTACTCATAAACTGTATCCTGGTTAGGTATGTGCATTAATGCATTTTTTGAATGCGAATTTGATTTGATTCAAATAATTGAATATTTGATTCAGAAGTTGAAAATCTGAATTTTTGAAAATCCAGTTTGAATCTGGATTATCTGGATCTATATTTTCAAAAATCTGTTTTGAATCGAATGATATAACAGCAACATTTGTATCTGGTTTTTGAATTCGCGCACATCCCGTTTTTGTCCTGTTTGCATCTCATTGTCGTCCCATCTTATAAGCACAAATAGACCCAACATTCGGATGTGATATAAATGAATCTATTCAGTCAAATTATTCAAAAATCCATATCGGATTTTCAAAAATCCAAAATTCGTTCAAATTCAGTAATTTGGATTTTCAAAAATCCAATTCAAATGTTGATATTTGTTGAATTCGAATAGGATTTTTGAATATTTGTACACATCCCTAATCCTGGTGACCATAACACTCACATAAAAATTCATACATCTTAGTCTTTCCATTCCTGACAACTCCATCCTGAGACATTCTCATAAGATACATAATATAAAACTGTTCTATGCTAAAGAGTTCCCAGCAAAACAGAAACTTCAGCTGTCACGTTTTCCTCCTGTGGCAAGGCCATTGGAGAAATTGCACCATGCCTGGGCCAAGATTTCAACAAGTACAGGGATTTTAACTCTGAGCACAACAGTGATAATGGCAGACTGTTATTTACACCCCCATTTCCGCTAGATTGTGTTTAGTGCTGTCAAGATCAAAGCTGAGCAAAAACTATCCCTTTTTTCTTAACTTTGTCACTATCCTTTACCCTCATAGGCATGAAAATGGAAATTCTTCTCTGTTATGTAGAGATAATGTTGCTATGGTTATAATTCTGTAAAGGTAAAATAGATTTATCAAAATAATTGGAGGCATGTACAGCAACTAAGGTCAGTGATTGCTGAGACAGGCTGACATGAAATGACTTAACTTTTAATTTGCTTCATCCTCACTTCTTCCTTCCTCTCTCTCTCTCTCTCTCTCTCTCTCTCTTTTAATCTCTCCTTTCCAAGAAGGGTAGCTGCAGCATAGGCTGACAGGAGTTTAACATTGGAAGTCTGCATTAAGACCAAAATTGGAAACATGACTGCATCAATTAATTTGACTATTTGATATGTTTGGAACAGATTCTTTAACAGGAAATATAATTTGTTTGACCACAAAATAGCACAGCTTCTAAGACATGATAGAAACATAAAAAATCAACCAAGTACATTATTTCCATTGCTCTACTGCAGAATACTTCCTGCTCCATTAATGGAAAGTACAACCACTTCTACACTTACCTTGAGGTGGACCACTCCTACTGCCCTGTTCCTACTGGGGTGGGCCACCAGATGGATGGGTCCGCATGTCCCAGAACAATGCTGCCTACATTTGGATGACTGTTTCAAGACAACTGTTGTGCCAGCTTCATACAAGGTTCAAAGACAGCTTCTGACATTTCCAATGGCCAGGAATGAAAAAAATCTCTGAAGTTTGCCTGAGCTTTGAAGATGGGGCTATGGCATCTCCCCTTGTTCCTTATAAAAGCTTCAAAGAAGATGAGGAAATATTAACATGTTCATTCCCGCCCTTCTGCCCAGCATATGGTACTCCAGAGGATGTCGAAACCAAGTATATAGAAGAAGAAGAAGAAGAAGAAGAAGAAGAAGAAGAAGAAGAAGAAGAAGAAGAAGAAGAAGAAGAAGAAGAAGAAGAAGAAGAAGAAGAAGAAGAGAGCTTTTCTACCCTGCTTTTCTCACCCATTTAAGGAGACTTAAAACAGCTGGCAAAGCTTTCTTTTCTTCTCCCAACAACAGAACACCCTGTAAAGCAAGTGGGGCTGTGAGAGCTCAGAAGAGAGCTGTTACTAGCCCAAGGTCACCCAGATGGCTTTGTGAAGGAGTGCAGAATCAAACCCAGTGTTCCCGGATAAGTGTCTGGCTCCCTAACCACTAGACCAAACTGGCTCACTAGAGGAGAGGAATAGGAAAGGTATGTACATATTGCTGGTGGTGTTGGACAAACAATGGTGTTCCAGCCTTAGCAATGTGGGTGGCACATGCCGGGCTTAGACAGAAGAAGCTAGAATATAGTTAAACTAGTCCAAGGGGGAGGTAAGTGCAGAAATATATAATTCAGGACTGCTCAATTTGCAACCTTCCAAAAGTTTCTGAACATCCAGCATTCCACAGCAAAGAACCCAGAAGGCTACAACTTGAATAGCTCTGCTATAACTCAAGGGCATGGAGTTGTAGTCTAGATGCTACCAGACTACAATTCTCATCAGCCTTAGCCAGTATGGCAAAAATAAAAGATTGTGAGATTTCTTGTTTATTAACTTTCGGAGGATTACAGGTTGTCATTTCAAGATATAAGTTAATGGATGGATTTTTTCTCAGAGTCTCAGAGGCTTGAGAATTCTTTGAACTTTGTTCTGCTTGGACCAGTGAGAAGGATGAGCAATATTAGTACATGTAACATTAGAAATATTAGCATTAATGTACTAATGATGCAAAAGTAGCACTAAAATCTAGTGCATGGAATCTAAATTTATCAGATTTTTTTTTCTTTTTAGTAGTACCATTTGGTAGCATTTCTTGGTCCTGCACTGTGATTCTTATATTTGCAATTTTTCATTGGTTTTTTATTTTCTGTTTTTAATTGTTGTAACCTGCCCTGTGACTTTAGGATATAGTGGGGGATATAAATTGAAATTCTAAATAAAGTAACATGCGTGCAAAGTACGCAAATTGTTGTGCCTTTTTTTTAAAAAAATACTGTATTGACAGTCTAATTTATTGGCACATTGTACACACTCTTTTTATAGTGATGTGTATTTGGCAGTGGGCTATAGCTAACATTGTCTTCCCTGCAGACTTGATTTTGGACTCAGCATTAAGTTCAGGTCATAGTACATTTCTTAGCCTTTAAAATCTCACAAGACTTGATATTGGGAAAAGAAAAGAGAAAGAGAAAGAAAAGAGATCCATTAAAGGTGAAGAAGCCATCAAATTAGCAGGCCATTATCAGAGAAACCTCAATTGTTCCTATGACAGGAAACAGGAATGGTAGATATTTGAGGTTGTACTTTGCAAAAAGAGTAAAAAGCTACAAGCTATGGTAGGAATTCATCCTGCTTTGAACTATCAGACTGCTTGAGTATAATTATCCTGTCCAGCTGAAGGAAAATGAGACAACCCAAGACTTCCTAGCCCTTCATCATCATGGCTAGGTTTCGCAAACAAAGATTTAGGAAGTGGCAGCAAAATCCTCAAGTTGTAGGTTTGGTTAGAGTTTCCTTCTCTTAGATGGATGGCCTTACAGGGCTAAACGAGCTCCATCTGCCCAGGATTGAAGTTGGAGTTGTCCTTCTCCTAGAATGGTTGCCCAAGGCTAACAAGCCCATCCTGTCCATGGCCACGCTTTGTCTGGCTCTTCAGTTGAGACCTGTCTGGCATGGGTGACCCTACCAGATGTGTACGCCACCACCAGCATAGCTCACAACTTCTCAAGGGCATGCAAGCTCCTCCCCCACCACAGGGGGGTGCCCATGCAGGAGCCCTTCAAGTATATATATTATTGACACCATAGAGAATGTCCTAACTTAAGTTCAGTAGCCTCAGGTGTCTAGAGCTCCTTGTGGAAAGGAGTTTACAGTTGTTTGGAAATGTCAATTGGAAAACAAAGGGAGGAGGGAAGGACCTTTCATATACATTATCAGGAATGGCTATATGTGCCTTTTTGTACCTTTCTGGAGCAGGTACTAATGCTCCTAGGGATGCTTGTCCACACTATACCAGAGCTTCCCAAAATGTCAGGGAACTCCTTCCAGCTGTCTTGTCCACAGCTTGACTGGGAGCAGCTGGTGAGCTTTAAGTCACAGGTTCCACATCCTCTTTTGGGTGCAAACTCTGTGAGTGGCTGGGGTGACATGGCTGTGGCTATGACTGTGAAACAGTACACCACAGGCCAATCACCATGGCAATGGTGCCATGGCATTCCAGCCAGTCCAGTCTGTTACCAATTCTGCTCCAGTAATAAACTGGAGACAACTGTGGAGGGAGTAAAATTTGGATAATTCGGATTATTCTCGAAGCCCAAAGAGCACCAAATTTAAACCTCCTCAGGGGAATAGCTAGACCTTTTTACAGGTTTTAATAACGAGGAATAACCAGAAAACAGAGACAAGACCAATTTCAGATGCAAAAACCAGTATTTCTTGTTAAATCAGAGCAAATAATTTATTAGAGATACAGAAGAAAAGTTGAAATGAAATATAAAGTCATATCAGAAGCATTTTTCATTAGACATTCAATCAAAACAAGGACAAACATGCAGGGACTTTAAACATGGCTAAATAACTCAACAATGTTATACATTAAATTGGTAACTTCAGTTTTGGGGGAGATATATGCCCAAGCCAGTAAGGAGGTAGAAAATCACCCTTAATACTAAAGGTATTCCCTAACCAAAAATCAGAAAATATAGAAAACCATAAGAAATAAGGGAAAATAAGGAGGAATGGGATAAAACTTAAGGATTGTTTCTCACCACTGTGCCTCAGTGTACCCAAAAACTGCAGATATGAAGTCTCAGCTGATCCGTGTCTTTTCAGGAAAAATAAAAATAAAATAAAATAAAACTGATCTTCCCTTCTTGTTGATTTGTTCTCCAAAAATGAAAAATATATCACAGTTAAATGTTATTTAAAATGAGCCTTTTTCAATTGCTCTAACTAAGCAAAACTCAGCGATGAAGAAAAAAAAACTTTTAAAGTTTAAAATGTGGCTTTTGCAGTAAAACTCCTCCCACGTGGAGGAAAAAAAACTGGAAGAATGGAAGGCAGGCAGACGTTTCCAGGTCTCTCTCTCTAGCCCCACATGATCAAGAGAGAAGAAGGGAGAGACACCATCCCTTTTCTGCTGGCCCTTTTTATAGCCAAAATTGACCCAAAAATTGTGATGTCAGAATAAATCCCTTTGAGAGGTGTGTTTTATCCCAAAACCAATGTACTACTATGGAAAATTCCATAATTACTCTTTGGATGTGATGAAACACATTACAAATTAACCAGACTTAATCAACACTTCCTGATGCAGCAAACAATACAGGTAAAACAGAAAAATACATCTGAAATTCAAATATTTTATTTCCTTAGTCTTGACTCTCTTAAAGAGATTATCTCTTTCTTCTTGGCTAACAGAGATCCAATCAAGTCTTGGAAGGCAGTGAATCATTGCCCTCTTTCACCATGGGAGTGCCCCTCAGCGAACTTCCAAAAAAAATGAATAGGATAAAAAAAACCCCTCTTGTTTTAGAAAATAAGGTTAAATAATTTCTTATTGAAAAGAAACCCCATTAAACCTGTTTCTCCTTCAGAAAATAAGGGAGAATTCAACCTTTATTAATATAAAACCATGCTTATGCTGTGTTGTCCCTGCCTGATTGCAAAAATTCTTGTATACCTTAAAATTAACATTTTAGCACCTCTACTGGCTCACTTAATCCCTTCAACTAGGCTTAGTGTATGTAGACACTAGCAACCTCTTACCCAATTCTGTTAGGATGTAAACAAGGTGTAAGCAGTGAGTCACCTCCATCCCTGACATTCTAATACTGGTGAAATGGTCCATTTCCAATTTAGATAGTAATTCCAAATTCTGGTATACTTATTTTACCCAGATCTCTTCCAAAAATCCATTCCATTTTATTCTTTATTATTTTATTAAAAATTAGACAAACCAATCTCTGTCCCAGATTCCATGGTTTTATTTCTCCTTCATTATTTAAAAATCTGTCACCCCAAAAGGAAATAAAACAATGACTTTTAAGGTGCTAGGACTCTGTCTTGACTCAATCAAGATTAAATCTCAGGCTGTGTTTCTTGCATACAGACTTTTATCTTTTGCAAACAGCCAGCTTGTGACTTGAGAGAGAAAAACTATGTCCCTCTTTTTTTTTTTTTAAACTCCAGGCTTGTCTTCTCAATATGGCTTCAGTCTTGCTATTTTAAGGCCTTTCCACGTTTCATGGTCTGCCTTTAGCTTTTAATTATGCCAATCATAAAGCCAAATTCATATGTCAAAACCTGGTATATTTCAAGTTCCGGTTTTGTAGTTAACATTTCTGATGATATTTGTACATCCATAGTTGATCTGGTAACAAGTCCATCTACACTTCAAGTGCTTATGTTTCAGTTGGGGACTTCCTCAGCACTTGAAGTGTGGAGAGCTCCCTCAGCACTTGATCTTTCTGTCAGTGGGATAGTATTGTCATTGCCTACCTTCAGTATTTCCAACCGGGACAGTTTCATTGAAGATTTGAAAGAAACAGGACCATCAAATCTGGACTGAAACATGCAACAGAAGATATTTATTTTATTTATTTATTATTTGTATTTCTATCCTGCCCTATACCTGGAGGTCTCAAGGGAGGTAACAATGCTTTAAAAATTCTGCACGTTAAAACAAAACAATATATATTAAAACAGCCATATCTACAACAACATTCAAAATCCAGATTGTTAAAACAAACAAAATATATATTAAAAACAGTACTACTTGAAAGTGGAGGGGGGAGTAACCACATTTAGCCAAAGGCCAGGGCAAAGAGGTTCGCCTTTACTGCCTTCCTGAACATGAAGGAGCTTGACACACCTCAAGGGGGAGACTATTCCATAACCTGGGGGCTACAACTGAGAAGGCCCTCTCCTGGGTGCCCACTCGTTTCACTACTGAGGGCAGTGGGACAGCCAGGAGGGCCACCCCACCAGATCTTAAGGCATGGGCAGGTCGGTATGGGAGAAGGTGTTCCTTTAGATATTTGAGGCTAAAGTCATTTAGGGCCAGAAGAGCAGCACAACCAGCAGAGGCATGGGAGTCAATGCTGTGCTTGTGATAGATTATGTGCGGATGAGTGTGGGGCTGTACAAACCCCACACTCTTCCAGTGCAGTCAGTGCACTAGGAATGTATATTGATGTGCGTACCCTCAAAGCTCATGACAAATTTGCAACCATTACCAAAAGTAACTAGCTTTCAAGTGATGGAGAACAAAACCTATATTGGTATTGGGCAAGGAGTTCATTCTATAGGTCTGATTTATAAACATGGGTCTTGGGATAGCTGGAGATGGAAAATAACAGGTTTTGTGAAACTTCTACTGTGCAACCAGCAGAAATAGCTCCTAAAGGGGAAGTAACAAAATTGTAACAGAACACAAATGGATTGTTGTACCTCAGTCAAGATCTAAGGGCCTGTCCCCAAGCAATTTAAAGGCTGCTAAAAATCTTCTTTTGACTCTGAGCGCCCCTATGCCAGGGTTTTTAATGAGCTTCCAGTGCTACAAAAGCAGAAAAACCCACAACAAAATACGTGCCCTTTAAAGAAGAGTTTCATCGCTCTTTCTGGAAGTCGCGGGTTTTCCTCGCAACATTTACCTTGGGGACGCTCCATGGCAAAAGGGGCAGGGATTGCTGCCTGCACACACAGCCATAAAGCATTCACACATCTCCTAGAAATGCTGCAGCTTCCCTTCCTTTCCTTTGTAAAGGTCAGAACTTTCAAAGAGCCAGAATTGCTCAGAATTGCAACATTGTTATCAGGTGTGAAGTGGGTGATCTGTGAAAGTGTTAAGAGTAAATGAGTGCACGATCGCGCGGCTGATGGCTACAGCCAAGCCATTTCGAACAAAGAACAGAGTGAAAGTAAGTGCTGAGAGTGAATGAGCGAGCAATCACTCTTTGCCCCCACAGGAAGCCATTTCGGGGGACAGAGATCTGGCTATTTTTCCTTTGAACAAGAGAGGGGTCGGGGAGAAAAATATGCGGGGAAAGAAAAAACGCTTCTGTGGGGAGGGAAGGTGCATTTTAAAAGCGTGTTTTGCTGAGCCTCATGCGGACGCTTATTCCGGAAATGCAGGGCACTTTTAAGGTCTGCTTGAATACAATGACATAGAGGGAGACTGGAGAGGCAAATAAGTCTTTTGGGGATTCAGCCTAAGATTCACTGAACAAACATAAAACAAAGCATAGTGGAGCTTAAGTGGATTTAAGAGACAAGAAAGTAATACATAGTCTGCCCAAAGGTTCATTCAGTCCTAGCCATTAAGAACAACTGACAGGCATCATGGTAGCATCTACATGGTCACCAGAGATCAGGCTAGATGATGCTAGGGACCATGAGACATGCATTCTAGACCAGTCCCTGGGACACCATGCCCCCCGAGGAACTTCCACAGTGCCCAATGCCATCAGCTCATTTGCTCCTCAGTACAAAAATGGTGCTGGGGAGTGAACTAAGGGAATATAGTTTTAAAGCAGTTTCCCAAATGTTCCCAGGAGAGACATGTCCATTCCTCCCTCATGCAGAAAGTTTGGGTAGTCCAATCAGCACTTGGAGGCTTGGCGTCATTTCATTGGTCTTCCAAAAATAGCCCCAGAAATTGATCATTTCTGTGTGCCCAGTGAGAATTTTCCCCTTCTGGTAACTTCAAAGGCTGGGATACTTTCCTTCCCATCTTCCAACTTTGGGCAGAGTCCATGTTCCTGTCATGAGTCACTGGTCACCAATCTGGTCTTGGGCCTGCCTTCACCAGTGCATGGCATGCAGATGTTGGTCAAGTTGAGTAGGACTGATTTAGTCCCAGTACAATTATTTGGACAGCAGGTAGATGATAGTGGATGGAATAAGACACAGTTGGATCCACACACACACACATGTTCACTAAATATAGATTGCTCATAGAGCATCAAACTCCAAAAAAGTTTTAACCACCAAAATTCTTAATGGGATACATGCCCTCTTTTCATATCTCGTAATTTAATAAAAGCTAAAGCTCTGAGGGGGCAAAATGATTAAAATCACACACAGTATCAAATAAAACAAGACCACGATTACAATCTCATTTTTGCAGGGTCTTGTCTTTCTTTGTCTTCTGATATCTAGAGTAATAGCTGCCTTTAGCAAAGTGGTAATAACCATTTCAGTACTAGAATTCCCAACAGCAGGAGCATTGCCTTGATAAAGGAATATGGAGATCTGAGTGCAACAGTATTTAGATCTTTAAAAGAACATTGTAGGATAGAGGAAACACAGCTGTCGGGGCTTTTTTTTTTCCTGAAACTGGAAGCGAGTAAACCTAATTGGCACTAAAAATGCTGAAATATTCAGTTCTGAGGCCAAAGACAGCACCTACTGTTTGTGGAAATAAAATGGCACCAATTCCCATCTTTGGTTTCCTTGATTTTCCTTTAGTATTTTAAAAACGCCCTAGGTTTGCTTTTTACTTCATTCAGAGAGCTGCCGGAGGCATTAAAAATGCTAGCAAGTCGCCAACATCAGGCTGAAACTGGCAGTCATTCCTGACCCCATGTGAGTACTATCATCCTCAACATTCATATGTAAGGGTGCATCTAGATGCCACTGTCTTGTTCCTCTATTCCAGAACATCCATGCTTTATTCTAGAATAGCCAAATATAATGGAATAGATAAGCAATGTCTATATGCAGCTAGAGCTAAAGCAGAAAGTCATGAATTAGAACCTTCTGACATGATGCCAGATAATCAGGCATTTGACAGAAAGGAGCCAGGAGTGGTGAGCTCCAAGAAATTCCATCCAACGCCCATGCCAAACTTGGTGTCCCACATTGGTGGGAAATGCTGACATTCATTGAACAGCTGTCATTTCCCTGTTCTGTCTGGAGATAACCCAAGTTGAAGAATGCCTTGTTCTCCCCAGCAGCTGCAAAAGTTATATTGTGGTAATGATGACTCAAAGGAAGGCAGTGGTGGAACAAGGACATCAATTTGTCTTCGGATTTGGTAGATGGTACCACGAGCAGACATTTGAGACAATGGGGCAAGATCAGGAGTACATTAGAATTTTACAGCTGGACACACCAGAAATGAAAAGCTGCAGGCATTCTTCAGGAAGCCTATTATCTCCAGCCATTTCAATATTATTTCAGGCCTGGTTATGAGACAGAATCAGCCTTGGTCACCCTGATGACTGAGTGACAACCTATAGGAGAGAGAAAAAAGGAGTTAAATTCCTGTTGCAGTTGCACTGTGCAACCTGAAATCTTGGTTCTGGGAAACCTGGTTGGAGGCAGCCTATGGCTACCTTGACCTTGGCTGCAGTTCTGAAAACCACAGCAATGCTTGGTTACAACCCAAGGACTGTAACAATGCTTGGTACCAGGGGTTACTGGTATGATCCACCAGGTGTTGCAGAAGTAAATCCCTTATTCGCCACTGGCATGCTATAAGAGATCACCATGTGCTCCTATGGTGAGTTAAAGATGGAGAGAACAGGGGAAAGAAGTCAGGCGGGAGACAGGATGAGTTGGAAAAAGCCAGAGTTTTAATTTTCCCGGGCTTAAAAACAGCAATCCATGGAGGCGTGGTGGGAATGATGTAAAGGCACAATCCAGGGAGCTCATAGGTGGAGCCGTGTCTGGTGAGCAGGTCAGAAGTCCTTCTGATGTCACATCCTGTGGCGGGAGGCAAGGAGGATCCTCAAACAGGAAGAGAAAGGTTGTTCTCTATGGGGAACATGTGGCTGGGGAGCCATTATGCCCCAAGGCTAAGAGTCCAGCACCCTGCTGGCGCCGAGTGTGTACTGCAAGCTTATGGGACAGAAAATTAGTTGTTACTTTTAAGGCTTGTCTTCTTGGTCAGCAAGGGGCTTGGAGGCCGGAAGGGAAACTTAGGGAAACTTGAGCAGCTTTTTGTGATTACAACAAATTCCGTTGATTCTACTTTGCCTTTCAACAGATTTTGATACAGACCAGACTGAGGTATCTGGATGGTGAAGAACATGGCTATGAACTAGAATACAGAGAATAGTGTACATCTGAGGTCAGGGAGCAATATTATGAAGTATCATATGGCAATATACTGTCCCTAGTGCAATTTAACATTTACATAGAACTGCTAAAAGTAGTCAGCAGGAGTTATGGAATGGGATAAAATTAGTAAGATGAAAACATCCATGTCAATTTCTCCACAACATTTGACTCCAGAGAAGTTACCAGTGTCCTCAACCAGTGCTTGATGCTTAGATGAAGGCCAATAGACTGAAATTGAATTCTGGAAATACAAAAACTCATATGTGGAAACTTCTTTGATGTGGAAATTTTGGAATTTACCTTGTCTCAAGATAATTACACACTTTTACGAGGAAGAGATTCATAAAAAGAAAGACTGAAAAAGATGAATACATAAGATATAAAAGATAAACAGAAAAAAAAAATGTCTTCTGAACCCTTTCTGCACTTTCCTGAGGTTATTCCAGATCAGTGGACCTGGAATAACCTGTCCTACTGATCCAAATTGTGGTGAGTTATGGGCAAGTGAGTTACCGCCTGCACTGTCAGCGCTGATCAGAATTAACGAATGCCATGGCTCCAAATAACACATGAGCCACAGGAAACTCATGCCTCAAAAGGCTAGGGACAAAATTTCCTAGGCTCAGGGCCAGGATGGGAATTTTGGCAGCACCCTCTTTTCATTCATACAAATTTGGATTAATTCAGACATTTGTATATGAATAGAAAGTCCAGACATTCGAGCTTCCAAATTCGAATGAATTTGAATATGTATAGGATGAAAACGGGATGCGTACAGGATGCATACAGTGCGTATGGAATGTGTATCATGGGATACGTATGGAATATTCAAATGAATACATATGGGTGTTTGTTTTGCCTTATTTGGACAAATTTGGATTTTTGAATATTCGATTCATTATGAATCAAACGTCAAAAATTGCATGCATGTACTCACCTACACCCATCCTGTTAGTAGCTCTTCTGAATTCATTTCTCCACCACAAACCACAGAAAAATGTAGATCTATCGTAACAGCCACACTGAATGTGCACCCCATTTTGTTCTTCCCATACCTAAGCATTTGTTTTTGTCTTGTTTTTAAAGTGTCCTGCTTGTGAGCTACAGAAAAAGAGGTTAGCATAATTACATGTTCTTATGGCTTTTTAAATGCTCCTGCTTGGAACAGATTGATTTCCATGGCCTAGCTCTGCTTTCTGCTTCTTGTGAGCCCTTTGCAACCATGTGGACTTACTTCTCTGTACATTGTTTCTATGAACAAGTTTCTTCCATTTTAATTATTTACATTTTAACTTCCATTTCATACATAAATGATGACTTTTTTCTAAAAGGAAGAAAAAGAGAGAGAAACTCACCAGTTAGATAAAGGCTTGGATGTTATTATGTGGCTCTATAACCCTAGCCAGATGGATGGCTCATCTTCTGCTTCGGAATTGCTCCTTGATGCAAAAATCCACTTGTTTTACTTGTTTAAGGAGATGACAAATAGTAACAGTTCATTTGGTTTGCTTGTCTGCCGGTTATGCAGGAAAGGAATTCTTGATGAATGCCTTGGTAGTATATTGGGGGTGTTTCCACACTTATCACTTGAAATCTGGATTAAGGAAATCTGGATTTCTGAAATCTGTTCCTGGGAAAAGCTGTCTGAAATAGGGATGGATCCAAATGAGGCCTAACACATCCACACACGCATTGGGAGAATGGTTACTGAGGAATGCATCAGACGTAACTTGGCGTATGTCCAATGTGAAGCAACTGCGGGATGGACTTCATAGCCAGAATGTGGTGCTGCCACCTCGCTCAACATGGCGACTTCTGGTCCCGCCGACATCCGTATATCCTGAATCTGTGTGGAAGCGTCCTCCTTTGATCTGAAATTTGCAAGCAGGAACAGTTTGAAGACCTAATTTTTCAGGTCTACCTGAAAACCGGATTGGTTGGCCTCTAGACCCCATTAGAGATGGATCTCACGTGAGGCTGTGTGGAAGCAGCGTCCTTGAAAGGGCCCTATTCTGTCCCACTGTGTGGAAGGTACCTTGCAGATCTGTGCCATATGGGTCCTTACTGGGTGTTTAATGGGGTCTTGAGGGCTTGTGAAGAAACACCATTGGTCTATTGGGAACTGTGTACCTCAAAAATACAGTGATTGGTCCATCCAAGTTGTTAGTCAGGGGCTGTCTTCATGGCATTTTTTTGAAGTTGAGCACTTATGTGTGCAAAAGTTATGAAGGGAAATGCCCAATGAAATTACATGTGTTTATGTTGTGTCCTGCTGCCATGATGGTGTGCTCTTGCACAATAATTATAAATCAAACCTTGACAGAAGGACACAGTACAGCCCAGTAGCATTAATGCAGGTTCTCTGACACAGAGTTTATTAATATGTATATATATACATGCCCTTGCTTCATGTCACCTTCAGTGAACGGTGACCATATCAGACAAACACACATATTTTACAGCTGGCAACAAGCATTGCAACTGCAAAGAAAGGACTTAGCAAATACCATGGGTTAACAGATATCTAATGCACATCAGCTATGAATCCACAAATTTAACTGTGATCCACAGGCTGTGAAACAGTCTAAATATGCATTATAACTTGTGTGCAGCCAAATTACAGTGGTCTTTTAAAAATATCTCAGCAACTGTTCACTTTACCTTAGATTTGCCTTGGATTCCAAGGAATATGAAACCAAGTAAATGTGGCAAATATATTATGTGTTTGTATTAGGATGTGTACATTTGGGGTTTTGGATCCCTTTTGAATGTGATGTGATTCTATTTGATACAAATCTTCAGTATGAATTCTATAAGAATGTTCTATACAAATCACATATGTATTCCATATGCATCTGATACGTATCCCATACATATGACATACGTATCCCCTATGTATCTGCTGTGAAAGCATCAAATCCACTGAATTAACTTTCAATCCACTTTCAATCCATTTTGAATTTACTCTGGATCTGTTGCAGATGTGACTGGGGCAACTGCTTTCCCACCTCCCCAGGTTCATGAATGCAACAAAGCTTTGTATAAATGTTCTGAAGAATTCAATTTGAATAAGGATATCAATTTTCGAATGTCTCAACATTTGATTCAAGTACAAATGTCCAAATCTGGACAGATTCATATGGATTTTGAATGTTTGTGCACATCCCTAGTTTGTATTAATGATGTGAAACATCTATCTATCTATCTATCTATCTATCTATCTATCTATCTATCTATCTATCTATCTATCTATCTATCTATCTATCTATCTATCTATCTATCTATCTATCTATCTATCTGATAGATATAGATCTTACAATGAAATCATTTCAAGCATCAGAACAAGGCAAGCAACACATTTCTGTCAGTGATTTAAGAACATTATGCCTCTTCAGGAGCATGCAGGGGTTGCCATTGAGCAGTACATCACGGCCCACCACCAAAAAATACAGACCGTTTCCTAAGGACATGAACTTTCACTCCTAGCTGTCAGGAGTGGGTGGGGAGAACTGTGATGCTCACGTGAGCTTCCCAACTTCAAGGAGGCCTGGAACGAATCAGTGCCATCTGGCCTATGCCTCCCCATTATCCAGATCAGTAGGTCCAGCGAATCTGGTTCTACTGATCCAGGTCTCAATCAGGTAAGTGAAGAAAGGGGCATAATGATTTCCAAGACTTTGTACCTTATCAGTTTGCTGATACTAAAGTATTATTTTCAGGATCCTACACCTCACTTTGCTACCACTAATAGTTGGCCAGCGTGCTGGAACTTTTGCCTTGTCTGCAACCTTTTATTTCAAGCTTTGCAATCTCTCTGTGTTTGTGTCTTTATATTTTGTTTATTACTGAAAACATCTTTCCTGACCAAGAGAAGACCTCAAGGAAGGTATAATTCCCCCTGCTTTCTGGAATGGTTGCCCTCTTCTTACTTCCAAAACTTCCCCTTTTCAATCCCCAATAGACTTTTTCTTCTCCTTAACTCTCCTCTTTCCCTCTGTTTTACTTTCAGAACTATATTTTAATTAAGCTCTTTTCCAAATGAAAAAGGGAGACTGTGGCTTGATACCTTTGGCCCAGTTTATTTCAGGGGTACAATTATGAGGTAGTGTGAGGTACAGTAATTGATTAATTAAACACTTCTTGATCATTTAATTGTGATCTCTTCTGCTCAGTTTCAAGCCTGAGAAGCACCAGAAACTTGTACAGCAAATAATATGCTACTTCCTGAAGCCATAGCTAAATGCTACTTCTCTTGCTACAAACTAAGCTTTGTATCTCTTGTTGGAGAAACATTTTTAGTTCCTTTCTGAGATCCTTTCCCACTACAGCCTTTTCCATCCCTGGGCATCCTACATGCATTTGAGAGGCCCTCGTGCGAATACGCCTCTTGTTATGTATTGCCACTTGACTAATTCACCCAACCTTGAGAGCGTTTTACTGTCTTCCTGCTATTAGTTAAAGTGTTTTTCTGCTATTAGTTACATATTGCCATTTGACTTATGTGCCCACCATTGAAAGTGCTTTACTATTACTACTTGCTCTTTAAAATTGCCTCTTGCTCCTTTTTTTTACTGCATCTCATTTATTTTTGCCACTTGCCTTGTAATACAGCTATTTCTTGTGCCTCTTCTAAATTTCAATAAAGCAACTTTGTATTAAGATCAACCAAATGTTTTCTCTCTCCCTTAATATGTGGGATTGCTGCTAAAATACATGTACAGAGAAGATCTCATAACAGCCAACTCATCCGTCCACATTCTCTGAGACGATTAACATGGATCTGTTTTCGGAACACAAAAAAATGGATAACTTTTAGGGCCATTTCTTTTGTTCCAGAAAATAAACCCAGCCTGAAACTCTGAGGACAGAAAACCAAAAGCGATGATGTTTGTGTACCTGGGGGTGATGGGATGCATGCCAATAGGACACCAGTCACTCTAAGGGAAACAGCACTTGATTACCCTTAAATGGCAAGAACCACAATTGTGCAGTTTCAGCCTCCTTATTTTATCATTTAATTTTATTTTATTGCAACTGTCTGTGCCTTCCCTTCTTTGTATTTGTTTACCTGAGACTTTGAAACCACATGATTGCAGCAGAGCTAGAAGTCTGGGTGATTAGAATATCGAACAGTGATAAAACTTGGGTTCAAATCAGTCACATAAAAGCATCTTTAATAAAGCACCAGAATATTTGCTCAAAGAAAGCAAAGGCCAGGGCTGGATGCAATGTCAGTTCACAGCATGGACTTTAGGTCACATAATTTTCCATAACAGAGCACATGAAAATCTACCAGTCTATTTGGCCTGAACAGAAACACTTCCTGTCCCTGAAATATATTTTGCGCTATCAGCTATATCAACTATTCCGTTGACCAAAGATCTTCAGATTGCTTAAGGGATAAAATAAAATTCTGAGCTTGGTCATCAGTGAAATTCTCATCAGAGCACAAGCCAGTGACTCCACAAGATAAATGGTAGGAGAAGGCATAGGAGTACAGAATATTTATTGAAACAGCTTGTGAACATTTAAGTCACTGAATATTACGCAGTTGTGTGTTTCTCTGCAATTGATTCACAATTAATCCTGCAGCCCAAGATAATTTACCTTTTGAAAACCCCAGGAAGAGTAGGTATATTAGAGAAACTAGGGAGTGAAGAGAGAAGGAGAAAGAGGTGCTTTCTTCCCACAGATCTGTATAATTTTATCATTTTTAAGTGACAACTAAATCCTGATGCATGGGTTTAAAAGCAGAACAAGACACCAGCCAATGAGAGTTAATAACGAGATGCAGAAATAAAATAAAGCAGAGCTCTTTTTTTTTAAAAAAAAAGTCAAAACTTGATATATAATTATATATAAAGGGCAAAAACCACAAGTACAAAAAAGTAAACTAAAATAAACACAAGCAATAATTCAGAATACAACCAATATAACAATAAATGTAAACAATACTGTAGCCTATTTGGTCTTAGACCCAAAAGGACAAAATCAAGGAATACAAATGCCAGAAATCCAGGGGGAGGGGGGGAGTTGGATACAAGGTCAATGGGCAGAGGCCAATTGTAGTCAGAGCTGGAAAACTTCGACACGGTAGCAGTTTTTGTGCAATCCTATATGACTGCATCTGGTCTTGACCCAGGGATGAAAAGGCAGCCTTACTCGGGATGCACACAATTTTCTATGTGTGCGTGCAGTTCACATGAAAGCAAATGCAAAGTAAATTTGTATTTGTGCAAATAAAGCCATTTCAAATATGGTAGTATTCAATCAGCTGTGAATGCTCTTTGAAGGCTCTTAGAATTCACTTCGAATCTCTGCCAGCAGTTATGCCTCCAAATTCCCTCCAAATTTGCTTTTAATCCACTCTGAATCCACTGCAGATGTGACTGGGCAGCCACTCTGCCACCTCTCCACCTTCGTGAATATAAAGAAGTTTCAAACAATTGCACAAAAGCATTCGCTTCCTATCTGAATGTCAGTCTTCTAATGTAGTCAATATTCTATTTGAATGTGAAAGTTCAAATTCATACAAATTTGTACAAATTGCAAACCTGGCAAATATTAATGCCCAGCTCTAATCCTTACCCCATCCATGACAAGATTACAGCTGATCTTGATGCAAGGACAGAGAGGTATGGGCTGAATTCACACTTAGGACTCTGGTATGCAATTAAAACAGCTCTGGTACAGCTCTGGCACAGAATATCTGTACCAAAGCTACCCTAATTGTATACCAGAGGCCTAAGTGTGAATTCAGCTGCACTTCACTGCAGACCAAAATCACACTCAGGGATTCTCTGGCTGCAATCTTGATGTGTAGGGATCTGCCCTTTGCCCATTGAGAGAGTAGTCAGGGAGTATGCAGGTACAATGTTGACATATATGGATGACAGCATGCAGCCAGAACACTGCCACTTTTAAAAAAGAGCTACAAGCTTAGCAACCCTCTTGGTTTGGGGGTGGGAGAGTGCTGCCTTGTGCCAATAATGCAGCTAAAGCTGAGGAGCTACTAAATTAAGTAAATATTGGGGGGGGGGGAGAGACAGTAAAGCAATTTTCTATTAAGAATTTACAAAAGTAATTCCCAGGCTGAGTGGCCTATTTAAATTCCTAGATCACGAATAAAAAAGAAGCAGAGTAATCCAGCAAGACCCAGAAATTCAGTTCATCAGCACTATGCAATTTTAGTATGGATAGGAAGAAGACTTGCAGATCCCTTTTAGCACAGTTCCTAGGAGATGAAGGTCCCTGCAGTAGCCTGGAAGTTCACTGTGTGTTTTGTGGAGATCAGATGTCTCTCCACTTGCAGAAGCAGTATCCCGTTATTTTTATCCCAGTGCCATTCTTTGAAATCCAGGCATAGTGGTTATTAAGGGTCTGCAAGAATATTCAAAACATTTGAAATTCGATCAAATTCATGCAAATTCGGACATTTGAATTCAAATCGAATATATATTCATTTTTTAACATTCAAATTCAAATGTTTTGAACCATTTGTATGAATTATTTGGACATTCGTATGTGTTCAGATATGTATGCATTACATACTTATCCATACGTATTTGTACGGATATGTACGGGACAAAAACGGGATGCATATGGGATAAAAACGGAATGCATATAAATGCGTACAGACACATGCAAATATTATTGACATTTGTATCATCAAATATGAATTGAATATTCATGCAAATAGATACAAATGTATTCAAATGGGTTCAGATTTGAATACATTTGTTTTTTCTCTATTCATAAATTCAAACATTCAAATATTTGATTCGAATTGAATCGAATGTCAAAAATTGCATTTGGGCACACCCCTACCAGTTATACCAGCCGGTAGACAAGGATTTGTCACAATTGTGATCTTTTACTGCATGGTTTTGCTCTTGCCCACTTTATGGGCAAGTCGTTTCCACGTTCAAGAGAAGCGGAGTTTCGTATTACAGATGGGAAAAGAACAAGAAAAAAACAACTATATGTTTGGAAGGCAGTCATGGGTCTTTTCTGCACTTTCCTCCATTTTGACCCATATCAGGAGATCCCCAATTAATCAGACCAACTGATTTTGACTGTGTAGAGGTATGGACTGGATAAGTACTGATGATGCTGATATAGACCATGCCTCCCTGTGGCTGAGAAGCTCATGTGAGCTTCACAGCTGCCCCAGTACACACCCATCAGTCCACTCAGCAATGCGGCTGCTGCATTTTGTACTAGTTACACCTTCCACAAGGAAAATTTCAAAGTGCACATAGTGTTTAAACAGTTGCACCGATTGCCAATTTGCTTGGTATACAAAGTCCCAAAAGACTTGGAACCAGGACAGATCACCTCTCATACTTCAGGTTAATGAGTACCACTTTGTAGTTACCCACAACTAGGCTTTCTCTGTGGTGGCACCTGCCTTATGGGCCAGTTTGGTCTAGTGGTTAGGGAGCTGGACACTTATTTGGGAATACCAGGTTCGATTCCGCCCTCCCCCATGGAGCCAGCTAGGTGACCTTGGGCTAATCACAGCTCTTTTTTGAGCTCTCACAGCCCCACCTACCTCACCTTCTGTTCTGGGGAGAAGAATAGAAAAGCTTTGTCAGCCACTTTGAGTCCCCTTAAATGGGTGAGAAAAGCAGGGTAGAAAAGCCCTCTTCTTCTTCTTCTTCTTCTGGGGTGCTCTTCCTTCTGATATCCATAGGAGACTTACATTACCCATTTTGAGGTACCAACTGAAGTTTTTTTTCTTCACTCCCAAGCCTTTCCAATGTGACTCGTCCTTTCACACCCTTGATCCTTAATTGCTTTTATTTTTTCCTACTGTATTTTATTCAAGGTGTGTCCAGACTAGGTATGTGCACAAATAATCAAAATATTCATTATTTGTAACAATTCGGACAAATTAAGACATTTGTATACAAACTGAATGTCCAGACATTTGTACTTCAGTAGTCATACAAATACAAATATTTTGAGTTATTTGTATGAATAATTTGGACATTCGTATGTACACAAAGATACATACGCACACATCTTGTGTGTTTCCATATGCATCCGGATACGTACGGCATGAAAATGGGATACATACAGGGGGAAAACAGGATGCGTATGGATGTGTACAGATGCGTACGAGATTCATATCATTGAATATATATCAAATATTCATACAAATAGAAATGAATGTATTTGTATCAGTTGGATTGTCCAGATGCTCATTTTTCTGTATTCACACGCATTCAGATTTCTAATATTCAATTTGTTATGAATCGAATGTTGAAAATTGCAATCGTGCAAACCCCTAGTTCAGACAGCTTAAATCTGTCTTAAAGCTTCAAATTGCCTGCAAAGCTGCTTCCCGTCATCATGATGGGGCAAGAGAAAGCTGCGCAGGGAGGGCAGAGTGGAGCCATGTTGTCCAAATGGGCCAATTGGAACTCTGCAATATCCTCCTTCCAGGCAAGGGAAAGTGTGAAGATAAAAGCAGCTGATAAAACAGGGTTCTGGTGGACAGTTCAATGAAGGTGTCAACCCAGTATGCGGCAGCAGCGAAAAAAGCTAATTCAATGCTGGGAATAATTAGGAAGGGAATAGAAAATAAGTCAGCAAGTGTCATTTTGCATCTTTATAAATCTATGGTGAGGCCACATTTGGAATATTGTGTACAATTCTGGTCACCACACCTTAAAAAGGATATTGTGGAACTAGAGAAGGTGCAGAGAAGGGCAACCAGAATGATTAAGGGTCTGGAACACCTCCCTTACGAAACCAGGCTGCAACGTCTAGGGCTCTTCAGTCTGGAGAGACTGCATTTAAGAGGGGACCTGATTGAAGTATATAAAATTATGCATGGTATAGAAAAGGTGGATAGAGAAAATTTCTTTTCTCTATCACACAATACTAGAACCAGGGGGCACTCTATGAAGCTGATGGGTAGGAGAGTCAGATCCGACAAAGGGAAATATTTCTTCACCCAGAGGGTCATCGGTTTATGGAATTTGCTGCCAGAAGAGGTAGTGACAGCTACCAGTATAGATGGCTTTAAGGTAGGGTTACACAAATTTATGGATGACAGATGTATCAACGGTTACTAGAATACTAGGTGCATCTTTCAGGCCGGGGGATGGGAACTGGGGTGCTTCTAAGGCCATTTGCTGGGATTTGAGAGCAGGCAAAGATTCATCCTTGTCTCTGCTTGAGATGCCCATGAACATTTGGTGGGCCACTGTGTGCGACAGGATGCTGGACTAGATGGGCTGTGGCCTGATCCAGCAAGGCTCCTCTTATGTTCTTATGTTCTTTTTTCTGCTGTTGCTTTGCCACCATTGCTATTTAATGGTCACATGAAGTTTTTGCCACTGTCTGGAGGCACACTTTGTTTAAGAAATTTTAATGAAATTCAGAGATTGGGGTGAGTGTGCTCTGGTTTTTGCTTTCTGTTTGTTTGTTTTTAATGTTCGCTTTTGAACTGTTTTAGGGTCTTAAGACAGGAAGCAGGATAGAAATATTTTGTTAGGTAAATCAATACAATACTTTATTGTATCATTCTGTTCTTTAATGAGCTTTGGAACTCCAATAGATAAAATCCAAAGCAACTTTAGAGCAAATCCTCATTCACAAACACAACTATGCAAGCTGGCTCATGGATAAAGTTTGAGGAGATCAAGGGGTCACATGAATGGGACAGATGAAAACCTTGATTTTTAACAAACTAGGATCTGCTTTATCTATATAAGGCAGACTTTTTACAAAGGTTCTTCTGTATAATTTAAAGAAAGCTTACAACTCTGCACAGTAGGAATGTGTTTTGTAGGCATTCGGTTAGTAAATAATCAAATGTTAGAAAATTCACAGTCGCACAAATAGGCCCTTTTGAATGTGGTAAAATCCTACTCAATGCATATCAGATACGAATGAATATGTATCCAACACAAAGGAATATGTATCCGATACGTATCCAAGATATGTCTCTGATACCTATCCCATAACAAATCTGCTCTGAAAGCATCAAATCCAATCTGAATCTGCTTTTAATCCACTCTAAATCCATAATGAATGCACTCTAAGTCCATTGCAAATGTGACTGGCACAACCTCCCCAGTTTGACAAATGTTAGAACCACTCGTACAAATGTCCGGAAACAGTTGTATTCATACGAATGTCAATGTATGAATATCGTAACATTTTATTTGTGTATAAATGTCCAAATTCATATGAATTTGTACAAACAATGGGTGTTTTTCCACTGGCAGAAAGTAACCATTAATGGGGTCTACAGCCAGAAAATCCAGATTAAAGGGAGCCCATTTCCACGTTAGTTTGGCAATGGGATCTAGAGGAGGCTAGGGGGAGGGGGCACCCATGGAAAGGTTCCGAAGTCCCTCCAAAGGCAACTTTGGAGATTGGCAAAGACTCCAAAGACAAATCTCCGAGAACAAAAGGAGAACAAAGCGGACTGTTACCTTCTGGCATGAAAAGAGGTACATATTTAATGAGGGTGACTCATCCCTGCTCACAAGGAGCTAATTCATATGCACGCTCTCCACCAAAACACCTGGAGTGACAAGCAGACCCCTTGTAGGTCAATCCGGATTCCCCACATGGGTGCAAAGGTGTTTCCATGTCAGGGAGTTGCTAATGGGTTCTACACCTCCTGTGGAAACACATTGGCTGCTTCCCTTAATCCAGATCTACTAAGGGCTGTGGTGGAAATACACCCAATGAATGTTACAAATATTTATGCACTACTGCACAGTGCTGAATCATGCTAAGGTTAGCCTAATCCTTCCACTTCCTCAAAGGAATAGAATGTAGGGATGGGCACGAATGCATTATTTGCACTCAAATTCAATTCTAATCGAATATTTGAAAATTCAATTCAATTCAAATTTCAAAAATCCGAATTTTCAAAAATCTGATTTGCATCTGATTTGCGTACTTTCGGAAATCTGATTCATAACTGGATACACGAATGTCGATAAGATTTGTATCCGATATATGAATTTGTGCAAATACATACTTATCCCATATGCATCCCGTTTCCATCCTACATTATATGCACAAAAGCGTACAACTTTCATGCATATTCGCATACAATAGATACTAATCTACTCATTTAAATTATCGGATTTTTGAAAAGCCAAAATTCGTCTGAATGTGTAAATTCAGATTTTTGAAGATCCAATTCAAATGTCAACATGCAACAGATTCAAATCAGATATTCGAATATCCGTGCACATCTCTAATAGGATGGATTTTGGTCAAAACCTGCTGAATGAGGAGAAGTGTGGTCCTATTTTTTTCATTCTTCATTGAAGCACTGTGCTTTCTTATTTGTCTGTGTGATAACCTGCAGGACTGTTGATAGTGCATCCTATAAACAACAGCCTCCCTAAGGCACCGTTGCTTTTTTTATGACACGCTATTATTTTATTTTATTCAATAGGAATACTGAACTGTGTCACTTACAAATAAACTGTCAGGTGTTCCTTGCGTTTGTTTTTGTTTGCTTTCATTGCTAGTCTAGCTGTCAAGAATCTTGTTTAACTCTCTCCTACTTCATTTTTCAAAATTTCCTGTTACATCTTTGTTACCAAGATTTATCCCATCCCTTGAGTTTAGACAGCGTGACACTTGCCCTAAACGAGGTGATATGTTTGACAAGCAACACTGCCTTTTTTTAAATCTCACCCAGAATTCTTTTCAGAGTACTTGAAAATGTTTGGTGCTGCAAATGTTCACTTTCTTTTCTGCTTGCCAACCAGTTTTGCTCTTTAGGTGCCAATCTTGTTAAATTTTGGCAATTGACATAGTGATGTGCCAGCTCCATACCTATTGGGGCACCAGTCTTTCGTTCCTGCAAAAGAAGCACAGTTTTTCCTGTTTCTTTCAGAGAACATAAACAGAAGAAAATTAAAACCAAGCAAGGCCATATAATGGTATTGGATGTAACTGAGAATGTGCATTTATGATTTAAACACTTCCGATTTTCCATTCACCAACATTGCACTGCAAAATTTAGATCTGTGACATGAGGAAAGCCAGCAAGATTGGACAGATAAAGAAGAAGCTCAGCAATAGGACTGCTGTGGTGAACCAGGATTTAATCCATTACATTAAGTCCTAATTCAGTGTAAAACACACTTTCCCAATCACTGCACAATTCCTGTACCACAACTCTGCTTATTCTGGTTTACTATCTAGTACTGCTAGTGTGTTGCCTGACTGGAGCTCAGCATCATCAGATACAATTTTTTAAAAAGACTACATCCAGATGTTAGTTACTTATTCCACTATATTTGGCAAAATGATATTGTGAGCCTTTCTAACATAAAATCACTAAAATGTCTAGCACAAACAAAATCTATTTTACAACTTGAAAAATAGCTAGTCTACAAAATGCCCCATCAGTTAAGGCAACAATTTAGTTGTGCATGTTTGAACATATTGACTCCATGGTGAAGTATGGGAGATACCATCAGGTACCTTGTGAAGAAAGACTGTGTGTTTGTGGCCCCCTAGCATCTGAAGAAGACGATGTACCCATTGGGCCCCCTAGTATCTGAAGGAGACATACCCATTGACCCCCCCAGCATCTGAAGAAGTAGACGTGTCTACAAAAGCTCATGCCACCAACCCTTCTCCTGTTAGTCTCCTAGTGCTACTAACTACCATAGAGGAAAAAGTAACTGACATCTGATTGCAGCCAAATTGTTCCTTCACCTTTTTTAAAAGGAAATTTCTGTACTTGTGTAGGAGGGGGAGCAGTTCTAGGTTGGAGCAGCCTAACAGGCCTGGAAAAAGGCTGTCCACACTTGGAAGGCCTGTCCTGAGACAGGCATTGTTCCATTTTGCCTCACTCTGAAGTTTGTGTGAACTTCAGAGCCTGCTACAGAGAACCCTTTTCAATGGTGCAATTTAGTGAGCCACTGAAATGATTCCCCTTTTACACCAGCCCACAGAAGTGGACATCCTTTCACACACCTCCATTGGCCCTAAGCCACCAATAGACTTGTTAAAACAAATCTACAATATCCCAATCTTGGCAGCCATTTTGGATCTTTGGATCATTCCACGGGTAAGCGCAGATTAGAAAAGGTCTTAGGTCCCAAATGCATGGCTGGAAAAGAACCCCCAGGAAGGACCTGACGCTTTGGTGACCTCAAGTTGACTTCCTCAGGCCTGCAGCCCCCTTCACAGGGTAGAAAGCAATAATATAAAATCATTTTTCTATTTTGTGCACTTCTTATTTCTGTCAAAGAACAGTAGAGTGGCATGGGAACACAAGAAAAAAATAACTAATTTTCATCTATTCCGAATTCTAATCAATGGAAACTTGATTCAAAAGTTCAGCATCAACTGGGAAGACAGTCAAATTTCATTGAACCAAGCCCTGTGATGCTTTCAGGTGCTTAGCAGAATAAGTAATGGCAATCACATTTTCGTGTTCTTTGTAAAATCTGGAAATCAGAGCTGAAGTCAGCAATCTGGTAAACACATATTATGTAGGGATGTGCAAGAATGGCTTTTTTTGCCATTAAATTCATAATTAATCAAATGTTAGAAAATTTGTATTCGTTTGAATAGATACCATTTGAATGTGGTAAGTTTCTATACGATACCAATATGTTTGAATGGATTTGTACAAATATCTGACATGAATGTATACGTATCCAATTTGTATCTGACACCAACACATACGTATTGATTACATATCCAATATGAATGCATACATATCAGATATGTATTGGATATGTATCTGATACAAACACATATGTATCCGATACATATCTGATACATATTCAATAAGTATCCCCAGTTTAATGAATGTCTGAACTATTTATATGAATGTTCTGAAACATTTTTACTCATACAAATGTTAACATACAAATGTCGTAACATTTGATCCATGTACGAATAATGAATGCGTACGAATAATGAATATTATGAATATTCCTGCACACCCCTAATATTATGTTCCCCTGATAACGTTATGTCCAGAATTATGCATACTATGGTCTATACAGTGTTTGATTCCTTTATCTAAAACATTTCAATACTGCTTTTTCATATTAAAAAATTCAAAATAGTTTATAAAATTGAGAAACAACTTAAAAGCAAAATAAGGGCATATAAAAACTTAAGAACATAAGAGAAGCCCTGCTGGATCAGGCCACAGCCCATCTAGTCCAGCGTCCCATTGCACACGGTGGCCCACCAAACGCTTATGGGCATCTCAAACAGAGACAAGGACAAACCTTTTCCTGCCCTCGAATCCCAGTAAATGGCCTTAGAAGCGTCCTGCTTCCCCCTACGCCCCCCCCAAGCCTGAAGGATGTACCTAGGCATTAATTCTAGTAGCCATTGATACATCTGTTGTCCATAAATCTGTCTAACCCTTGCTTAAAGCCATCTAGGCTGGTAGCGGTTACCAACTCTTCCAGCAGCAAATTCCATAAACCGATGACCCCCTGGGTGAAGAAATACTTCCACTTGTCAGATCCAACTCTCTTGTCCATCAGCTTCATAGATGCCCCATGGTTCTAGTGTTGTGTGATAGAGAAAAGATATTTTCTCTATCCACCTTTTCTATACCGTGCATAATTTTATATACTTCAATCAGGCCCCCTCTTAACCTTATTAAAATAGTTCAAGTTTCTCAAAGGGCAAATGGCTTTATGTATGCTAATTTGAGAAATACATCTGAGGGGTTACATTATCTGAAGGAAGAAATGGCCCAACAGTGTAGATGATTGCTGTTTTTATTTCTCTTTCACCTCCACTATAATATTTTCAGCAAGACTGAAGGATGTGTTTATGCAGTAAGTACAGATATGCCCAAGTCTCAGCATTCCTGGCCCTGTCTGGAATGCCTCATCAAGGTACCAAGGCATTCTGAGTTTGTATCACCCCAGGTCATCACAATCCTGGCCTCATCCTGATTTCCCCCTTCTTCCCTTGGCTGCTGCCTGCTGCTACTTTCTACCATTTTGTCCATGTCTACTGCCACCATCTCTGACCACCCCATTTGTCCTCATTGTGTTTATTAATGCCTGGCACTCATGACTGCTTATCTTCTTCTTGGATGCCTACAGCTCCCAGCAGACCCACCAGGAATGTGTTCAGCTCCATTTTGTGTTCCATTTGTCATGCTGAGCACATGACCAGCATTGCACTGTAACACAATCACATGCTTTAGACTAGCGCTTTTCACATGCCTGCCATGACCAATAGGCTTAGAAATGTTGGCATGGCAAGAAGAGGCACTGAACATGTGACTGGCATGGTCTGGTGGGACATAGTCCCAGGAGGAGAAGGGAAGCAGCTGAGAGTGCTAGCAGTATAGAAATGAGCCAAGGAAAAGGGCAGCTGCATCCACATCCAGTTTCAGTACACTTCCAGAGTAAGAGAACACCTCAGAAAAATGATGAGTCATTTTCTTTCCACTTTATCTAACCCAAAGGTGGATTTTTTGAATTAGATGATACTGAAAGAAAACAATTGTGTTCCCTTACTCTGTCTTTGAAAGTGGACTGAGACTGGATTAAAACTCATAGGGCCCGTCCGCATGCTAAAAATAATCTGAAAGGATTCCACGTCCACCTCGGGAGCACCCACATACAAAGCCCTAATATGTGGCACACGGGAGTCAATACGTATTAAAAAAAAAAAAAACTTCACAAATGTTTTGCATGCAAAATAAGGGGCTAACACATATTTTCCTGGTGCCATGCGGACGCTCCCGGAGGAGATGAATGGGAAAATAACCTCTCTCACTTGCTCTGCCGGTAACGTTACCTCCATTTACATTGCTGGGAAGGCAACAAGTTTGCGCTGAAGCAGATGAACTATCAATCAAATGTGCACACATATGCTTGACTGTTCATCTTCTTCAGCGCAAACTTGTTGCCTTCCCAGCAATGTATATGGAGATAACATTACCGGCAGAGTGAGAGAACAAGCAAGCGAGGTTATTTTCCCATTCATCCCCTCCTTGCCCATGGCCGGCAGGGGAGGAGGGGATGAATGGGAAAATAACCTCGCTTGCTTGCTCTGCTGGCGGGCAGATGAGGGGATGCTGCAATGCTCCTCTCGCCACCATCACCGCCGCCGCCGTTCCTGCCGTTCCATGGGGACATGCAGTTACGGTTTGGTTCTGCGTTGCCCCAAACCACATGGGGACACTTTATTCTGTGTTACAACATGGATTTTTATCACACGTGTCCAAACTGCATCAGCTGGCTTGCATGACGATGTGCCCATAGTGTGAACAGAGGATGCAACAGTGGGCAGCAGCTGAAGAGGAAAGTGAGGAATTTAAATGAACATTGAGCTTCTTGAAACTTCAGCTGATATTCAGGCCAAGAGCTCATGCTTAAGCATAATTCTACTCTGCTCACTAGAAGCCTATTGAACATGGGCTGTTTAATGATGAGACTACATGAAGTAAGCTGAGTTGGTACATCCCTAGCAATATGGGAGGAGCAGAAGTTTCACCATGGCCTTGCTACAAGACACTAACATGAGGGATGTTCACAAATATTTATAACATTTGACGTTATTTAGATAAATTTGGACAAATTCGGACATGCCTACACAAATAGAATGTTATGATATTTGTACATCGACATTCGTACAAATACAAATGTTTCCAGACATTTGTACGAAGAGTTCAGACATTCATTAAACTGGGGAGGTGGGAAAGCAGCTGTGTTTGTCACATCTGCAACAGATCTAGAGTGCATTCAACATGGACTGAGAGTGGATTAAAAATGGATTCAGGTTGGAGTTGACACTCTCAGAGTGGATTTGTTTGGTATATGTCTGATACGTATTCATTCATTTCCGAATCTGATTCATATATGTTAGTATCAGATATTCGTACAAATCTGTATAAATACATTTGTATTAAACAAAATTTTACCACATTCGAAAGGGCTTATTCGTATGAATATAAATTTTCTAAAACTCAATTTATGAATCAAATGCCAAATAAATAATAATAATAATAATAATAATAATAATAATAATAATAATAATAATAATAATAATAATAATAATAATAATAATAATAATAATAATAATAGTTTATTTCTTGAGTGCTGTAACTGTATATAGCACTGTACAAACTACAATTTTTTTAAGGTACAATAAAAGGATACAGATAAAGAAAAGTTAAAAGTACTAGAACAGTAAAATTAAAATTGAGACTCCACTCCCTAAAAACTTGCTTCTATTTCTAAAGGAAATAAAAACGTGTTTATTTGTTTATCATGTTTACAGCATGATGAAAGTAACATGGCACTGGTGTGGTCACCATATACATGAATGAGCCAGGCGGTTTTGGCCCAGAAGAAAATAAGTTGTACGAGATGTGAGGGTACCCTTATTAGTGCAATTTTCAGAAGAGAAAGGTATGCTCTGTTGTGTTAGATAAGAAGAGGCATAACAGAATTAGCCATTATTAGCACTTCAGAATATCAGCTAAAGTGTGGAAAATCTGGAATAGTTGTTGGAATTTTGTCAGATCACGATTAGAAGTCAGAGAAGTCATTGGCAGAAATACAGCAGATTACTTGCATGAATTCCAGATATGACTAGTTAGATTAACAATAATCTTAAACATGATTTCCCCCTTGGTTTTAAACAGCTATAACCAGTTCTGAGATCATGGGATCAGCTAGATTGAGAGAGAAAGGTTACCGAACGCAACCTTGAATTGTGCAACTACGCAGGCTTATTTGCATAGGAAATTGTGACAATAGCAAACATTGTGGGAGATATGCATGTAAGTTAACATGAGTCTGTCTGGATGAAGATACAGTATATATGAATCTAAACAATTCTTTGCTGGAATTCTATGGCAAGAGGTTTGAGGAAGATCTTGGGTGTTTTTCCACTGTCACTAGAAGTAACCATTAAGTACCCATTAATGGGTACAAAAATGCCATTATGTACCCAACATTTTCAATAACACAAGAGATGAGCCAGCATCAAATTCTGAATTTAGGCAAGAATAATGGGTTTTTCCAAAAGGGCTTTTTTCAGAGCCAATTCAATTGCAGGGTCCAGATTCCATTGAATGTCTGGGTAATGCAAGGCTCACTTTTAACAACCCTGAATGTCTGGACAGACTTGCTGTGTACAACATACATGACCCTCCTTTTTGTTTAATTTTCATGCAATGGATGAACCCAGTAACGCCCTTACAAAACAGAGGAATGAACAAACCAGTGGTAGTGATCTGCAAAATTTAATTCACATTAGCAAATTCAGTCAAATATTTCATATTTGCAGATATTTACATCCAAACAAAAATTCATCTTTTGCATATGCAAAACTTCGATTAAACAAGCCTGTTAGCAAAAACAAACAATTAAATTGGACATTTGTGTTTTGTTGTGTTTATGGTCACAAGAAAGGGCTTTTAAATGGGTATTGTCTTTGTGAAAAATGCAAAAATTAAAATGAATGCATAACCCCCCCCCCCCAACCCCTGGTTTTTGAGTTAAACATTTTGACAGCGAAACAAACTAGTGCGTTTTTACTTCAATGGTGATATAAGCATGAATTTTGTGTGTGTGGAAAAGTCTAACAGATGATTCACAATAGAAGATGTGCAAGGATATTCAAAATTTAAAAATCTGATTCAAACTTGATGAATATTGACATTAGAATTTGAATCGGATTTTCAAAAATCCGAATTTTTGAATTCGGATGTCAGATTTTCAAAAATTCGGTATGGATTTTTGAATAATTCGCCTGGATAGAACATCGTATATTGCACCTGAATATGTTGTTTATTTGCACTTATAATATGGAAGGCAAACAGGATGCAAATGCAATAAAAATGGGATGTGCGTGAATTCAAAAAATGGATACAAATGTTGCCAACATTCATATTTTTGAGTTTGAATTGAATTAAAAAAAATGGATTTGGATAATCCAGATTCAAATTGGATTTTCAAAAATCCAGGTTTTTGAATTTCAAATTGAATTGAATATTCTAATATTCTAATCAACTCAAATTCAAATGCAAAAAATGCATTCATGCATACCCCTAATTCACAACGCGTGTGACTATTTTTTCTGATGAAAACATGCTGTTGACCCTTAGTCTTACCCACACAAATGTCACAAATGCCACCTATGAACATCTCAACCAATCTTTAAGTCTATTTGTGTATATGCCAATTTCAAGAATTGGCCAAATGATAATTCTGCTCAAGAGTAGTGATCTGCACAAATGCGTATTTTTGCATTCAATTTGTATTGAATCAAATGTAAGAAAATTCTTGTTTGTTCCAATAGATCTCCTTCAAACGTGATAGGGATCTATTTACTATGAATGTATTCGTATGGATTTGTATGGATATCTGATATGAATGCGTACGTATCTGATATGTATCCTATATCTGCTCTGAAGGTGTCAAATTTGCCGTGAATCTGCTTTGAATCTGCTCTCAAACCATGTTTGCAACTGTGCCTGTCTACAAAGACGTGTCTACAAAAGCTCATGCCACCAACCCTTCTCCTGTTAGTCTCCAAGTGCTACTAACTACCTTGCTGGACTTTTCAAATTAGACTAACAAGGCTATTTCTCTGATATTTAAGTTTTATATTCCTTTGTGTGCCAGTTTAAAACATTCTTCTTCTAGACCTCTGATGTTTACCTTCCTCTGAATGTTGTCCTGCCAGAGAGCAAGGAAGGGAGGGTTTTACTGTATGTTTTAGAAATATTCTATATACTGAAAGAGGCTACTGCAGTTATTTTTTAAATATATGAGCAAGGATTTGGAAATTAGCTGTCCGTCTACAAGGTGGAGGGCCCTGTTCACTGCAGCAGTAATAATAAGTATAAAACTGGGACTTCTGAGAAAGTATATATAAAATTCTATAATTACTGAACTAAGAAATCATTCATTATCTCCCAGTTCTATTTCTTTGCCTCAATGAGGACAAATGGCCACATTACTGCATTCCCTTGGGTGCCCATGCTACTGCTTATTCACATTTTACCAACAGAAACGTGGTGCAGTGTGGGTTATTGCATGCCACCTCTTGCCATTTGGCCCTTTCTGCATTCCTGGATGATCAATTGCTTTCCTGGGGCCAGCTTTCAACTTTCAACTGGCTTGGCATGGATTTCTTTAAATTAGAGTCTTTGAAACAGAGTAGCAGAAGAAAACCCATGGCCTTAGAATCTTGCTCACCCTAGCCAGTGTTAGCTCAGCAACATCCGAATGGCAAAGGTCTCTGATCCAAATATACAGCATGATTCAATCAATTATGTATGTAGATGGATGTACATAATTAAGCGAGGAAGAAAAGGAATTGATTTGGTAAGTAGAGATGTGATGATGAGGGCCAGACAGAGACACATTTTCCTATGTGTTTACCTTCTGTTCATAGAAGGAATAAATGGTACGCTAAGAAGAAAGGAGCCGGTTTGGTCTAGTGGTTAGGGGGCCAGACTCTTATCTGGGAATATTGGGTTCAATTCTGCCCTCCCCCATAAAGCCAGCTGGGTGATCTTGGGCTAGCCACAGCTTTCTTCTCAGCACTCACAGCCCCACCTACCTCACAGAGTATTCTGTTGTGGGGAGAAGAATAGGAAAGCATTGCCAGCTGCGTTGAGTCCCCTTAAATGGGTGAGAAAAGCAGGGTGGAAAAGCCAACTCTTCTTCTTCTTCTTCTTCTTCTTCTTCTTCTTCTTCTTCCTTCTAATACATTGAGAACAAGCAGGTACAGTGACACATAGTGAGTATAAAAGCAAAAACTAGTCATGTGTGCAAAGAGATGACAGGAACAGAGAGCTAGCTTGAAATCTGAGAAACAGATCTTCTGTTCAAATATTTGTCAATATTCTTAACTTGCAAAAGTATAGTGGTGCTATGTCCATGTTCAAATAGTATCACTATCCACTTATTAGATAGCGGAGTGACATGAATATAACTGAGTTATCAACTCTTAATCACCACCATCATCCAATTACAGAGAAAACTGGAGGACAGATAAGCTCTACAACATTTTGCTGTAGAATCTTTTGAACCTGCTGGATGACATTTTGAATGTGCTAAAACTGGCTTACAATTTGCACGTGTATTTGTATTTGGATGCCACCTTTCAATACATTGCCTAGTGTGGTTCAAAATGAGCCATCAAAAATTCACTAATCCTATCCAGCAAAAAATGCAGCATCCAGTCAAATACCTATGAAAAAGTCAAGCATGTTTTGCAGAACATATTTTGCAAAACTATTATGGGTATATAAGCCCATAATAAATTGCAACAATTATAAGTATTAGATAATTTAAAATACAGGGCAAAATGCTTCGCAACACTAAGAAACTCATTAATACAAACAGGGGTGACCCAAGGTGACAAGAGAAAGTTGAACAGAAGACACCAAGGTCTTTTTCTGATCCTTCAGCCTAACCAAAAGCAACACATCTCTTACAGTTGCCTGCCTGGAATGAGGAAGAGAGAGAGAAGCAGGAAGAAGACTTCTGCAACAGACAGCCCAGAGTTTTTGTTTTGTTTGCTTTTTCTCCTCCTCTTTCTGACGAGGTTCCATTAAATCCATGAGTGTTGTACTTCTTATAAAATGTTGATGACAACTTATGGAATGTGTAATCCATTCGAGAAAAAGAGCTGCCCAGAATTCCAAGAAATCAGATAAACTTAAAGCCACATCTGGAGTAACCTGAGAGTAGGCAGAGTGAGGTAGCTTCCTTGGGTGCTACTTAAGATGATGCGAACACTGCCCTAAATCACACAGTAGTGCAACAAAATGCATTGCTGCAACTGGAATTATTGCATTTAAGCAAGACTTTGAAGAGCAGTGGAAAATCCAGGGAGATATGTTTACATTAGGGATGTGCACAAATGTTTTTTTTTTTTTTGTATTTGATTTGCATTGAATCAAATGCAAGAAAATTTGTATTCGTTCAAATAGATACCCTTTGAATGTGGCAGGATTTGCATGCGATACACATGTTTGATCCCATACGAATGCATACGAACAGCATACAAATCCCATACAAATCCCATACAAAGCTTCATACGAATGTATCAAAACATTCCATTCAAATTTCAATGTCAAACTTCCAATGTGCCAACATTTAATTCAAATTCGAATGTACGAATTCAGCCAAATTCAACCAAACTCCGAATGTTACAAATATTTGTGCACATTCCTAATTATAGTAAAACATAAGAAAAATAAAGGGGAAAATGGTTCCCCTGGTACTCAGAACAAAGCGGCATGCCTTCTGCATGCCTCCATGATCTGGACTGGGGGCCACAATTATGGTGGTAGATCTCAGTATCAAGGCCCACTGGTGGTCCAGATGAAGGATTCTTTGATCTAAGTCACACTCCATTCTGTGCAGACAGAGTATATTAGAGTTGGGTGGGGTCTCCTATATTCTGCACTAATGTGTAGAAGGGACCGCTTGGTGGTAAGGAGTACCCACAAATGCAGAAGGGCTCTTAATAAGAAATGGCTTGGCCTTTCTCAGCCTCAATTCCTCATTTCAAAATTTGACAAAACCCTAAAACCAATGATATTGGATTCCTATACTCTTTTCTATTATGTTAATGATCCTCAAATATAACATCAAAGGAATCTCCTCTAGTGCACACACAGGCATTTTACCAGCTTTCCAGATTCTTGGATCACACCAGTGTGTGTGCTGAATGCAGGGTGTTTGTAAGCCAATACATTTTATTTTTGTTTATTTGTTTATGTATATTTCTATCCCACCCTATACCCACCTATCCCAAAGGTCTCAGGGCAGGTAACAGTTTTTAAAATCCAGCATATCAAAAAACAAAAAACAAAACAAAACAAAACCACCCATATTCGAATTTAAAACCAACACATTAAAAACCAGCACATTATCAATTAAAACAGTAGTGTATGCAGTGGAGGGCAAACACAGCCAACATCTAGCTAAAGGCCTCAACAAAGAGGTGTATCTTTACTGCCTTCCTGAACCTAATCAGAGAAGGAGCCTGACAGACCTCAAGGGGGAGACTATTCCATAGCCTGGGGGCCATTACTGAGAAGGCCTTCTCCCAGGTGACCACCAGCCTCACTTCTGAAGGTGGTGGAACAACCAGGAGGGCCTCCCTCCAGATCTTAAGGCATGGGCAGGTCAATATGGGAGAAGGCGTTCCTTTAGATATTTGAGGCTCAAGTAATTTAGGGCCTTATAAGTCAAAGTTAACACCTTGAATTGGGCTCGGTAGCAAATTGGCAGCCAGTGCAACTCTTTTAGGCCTAGCTCTCCCAGTCAGCACCCTAGTGGCTGCATTTTGCACTAGCTGCAACTTCCAAACCATCTTCAAGGGTAGCCCCATGTAGAGCACATTACAGTAGTCCAATCTAGAAGTTACCAGAGCATGGATAACTGTGGCCAAGTCTAGAAAAAGCTTCAGTTGATATACCAGCCTTAGTTGGGAGTAGGCACTCCTGGCCATGGCATCCACTTGAGCTTCAAGTGTCAGCATAGAGTCTAGGAGTGCCCCTAGATTATGCACATGTCCTTCCCAGGGCATTGCAACTCCATCAAGGACAGGGTATCTCCCAACTATATGGACCCAAGACCCTGTGACACACAGCACCTCCTTCTTGTCTGGATTCAGCTTCAATTTGTTGGCCCCCATCCAGCCCATTACCGCCTCCAGGCATCTGTCAAGCACTTCAACCACCTCTCCTGATTCAGATGACACAGAGAGATAGAGCTGGGTATCATCTGCATATTGATGACACCTCACTCCAAATCCCCTGATGATCTCTCCCAGCAGCTTCATGTAGATATTAAATAATGTGGGAGATAAAATTGACCCCTTGGAGACTTCACAAGTAAGTTCCCAGGGTGTCAAATTAATGCCTCCCACAACCACTATTTGAGATCGGTTCTGAGATAGGAGCAGAACCAATGCCAAGCACTGCCTCCTACTCCTAAACTCCATAGCCTCTCCAAAAGAATACCATGGTCTATGGTATCAAAAGCCACTGAGAGGTCCAGGAGAACCAACAAGGTTGCATTCCTCTTGTCTCTCTCCCAGAGAAGGTCATCAACTAGGGTGAACAAAGCACACATCAGTGCCTAGAAGTGCCATAGGAGGGATTGCTTTGAAGTGGTCCTTGTGAGGCTCAGACTTTCTTCAAATTACTGCTGGTTCTATGAAGACAGTCATTTGTAGGAATAGTCCAGAGTCCATTCCGTAGCTCAGTTACATTTTTTTTCCCCTGGGCAATGAAACACAACTCACTTCTGGGGCCATTTCTGGTCCCGTGGGAATACTTTTTCAGCCTGCAACTTCTGATGGGCTAGATGTTGTCCAGGCAGCCACTCATCCACTGCACATCAGCCACCACAATCCTGAGGGATTTTCGCACTGCAACGCGTTCCAAATGGAATGCGTGCAGGCGCGCAGCTTAAGACACTTCCGGGCGCTTTTACCGTTCACACACAGACGCGCCGGAATGCGTTCCGGCGCGTCTGTGTGTGAATGGTAAAAGCGCCCGGAACTGTCTTGGCCCGGCAAAGGCCGGCCAGGGGCTGGGATTCGGCCGCAGCGCTGCCGTCCATTGGGTGAGAGCACCCAAGGGGCGGGCAGCGCTGTCAAGCCACCCGCCCCGTGCTTCGTGCCAGCTCTACGGGCCCGGATCGGGCCCGCGAGACCTGGCAAGAAGATGCCCGGGCACCCGGGCACCCATCATGGGGCCCGGGGCAAGGCCCCTATGGGGCAGGACCCCTTTGAAGATCAGAGCCCCTGGCTCTGATCTCCAAGGGCTCGCCCCGCGCCCCGATCTCGCCCATCTACGGGCTGCAGGCGCCTGGATCTAGGCGCCTGCAGCCCGCAGATGAGTCCCCCCCGCCCCCCCAGTCCCCAAAACCCCCACCCCCAACCACCCTCCAGCCCGGATCGGGCCCATCTTCGCTCTCTGGGTGCCCACAGCGGGGCACCCAGAGAGCGAAGATGTTTCCCCCCCTCCCCCAGGGCCCTGGGAGGACGCGCGCGCGACGGAGGACTTACCTCGTGGCCGTCCAGCGTCGAAATGAGGGTGGCATTGTGGGAGCACGCAAGACGCAGCCCACCTAGGCCCCCTATTGGACAAGCAGTCTTGCGCGCTCCCACAATGCCACCCTCATTTCGACGCTGGACGGCCACGAGGTAAGTCATTCCTCGCGCGCGCGTCCTCCCAGGGCCCTGGGGGAGGGGGGGGAAACATCTTCGCTCTCTGGGTGCCCTGCTGTGGGCACCCAGAGAGCGAAGATGGGCCCGATCCGGGCCGGAGGGTGGTTGGGGGTGGGGGTTTTGGGGACTGGGGTGGGTGGGTGGGTGATCTGCGGGCTGGAGGCGCCTAGATCCAGGCGCCTGCAGCCCGTAGATGGCCGCGATGGGGGCGGGGGGGGACCCTTGGGGGACCGGAGCGATGCGCTCCGGCCGCCCAAGGCGTTCCTCGCCCCCAGCGAGCCCAACATCGACCTCCTGCCACCCCAGAAAGGGGCGACAGGACGCCGATGCTGTTGGCTCCTTCCCAGGTCTGGCAGCCCCATTGGGGCTGCCGGACCCGGGAAGGAGCCATGTCCCTGCGGCCGTTGGAGGCGACAGATGGGACCCACCGAATCGGGGTTCCCCTGTGCCATCTGCCAGGGTCACTGACCCTGGCAGACGGGAAAGCGGACCCCCGATTTGGTGGGTCCCGTCTACCGGCTTCGCCGCGCCGGCGCAATTGCCGGCCCGGCAAGTCGGGCCCAGGGGGCGTGCCGACGGCTGTCAGGGAGAGAAGCGTGCGAACGCTTCTCTCCCGGAACGCGCCGGGGCGGCTCGTCCGCGTTGGAACGGATGCAGAGCACTTTAAAGTGCTCTGCATCCGGAACGCGTGGAGGACAGCTCCGGACACGAGGCAGCGCAAGCCCCGCTCGGGCAATGCGTATGCCTCGTCCGAAGCTGTCCTCCACGCGTTCTGAAAAGGCCAATGCAAAAAGGCCTCTGGCCTTGAATGGTTGTTTCAGCCAGGATCTATCTCTGCAGTGTGTGTTGATGCCATGCATGTGGACGTTGCCTATGAGTCCACAATCCATCATCTTCTATTACCTGAAGAAAGATTTCTGCATCATGGGCTGGCCACTCCAATTCACACTTCAGAGATTAAATCCGAATCACAAAACCCTGCCAGGGTGAAAAGACATTTTGCATCTGATAGTCAATGGGGCTTCTTTCCTCATGTGGACAAACTGCTAATCCTTGGCCGTTTCTGCACTTACCTGATTCAGGTCAGAATCAGTGGCACTGGACCAACCAAGGCCTCTGACTCTGACCACAGAATGGCAAAGGTAGGATTGGTACCATCCGCATGATAGTATTGATTCAGATCAGCTCACAACACATCCTTGAAGCTCATGTGAGTATCAGTGGCTGGACCTCTAGAGACTTTGAGGTTGGAACCAAATCTTTGTAGACTCAGAGCCAATGGGAGGACACATTTCAGGCAAACACACTTTGGCACGCCACTGAAATGCATCCCCCAGAACATGGGAAGTTCAGGCCTACTGGTATGGCTGAAGACACCATCAGCTGTGTCTAACACTATTGCCAATTAGGGTCTCCCTGATCAGGATGATGCTCCATCTGAAGAAGACAGAGTGTTCCAGCAAGAGACATAGCTGCATCAATTTTCATTAACATGCAAATCTATGTGGCCTATAATCTTAGTACGTGAGCCCTTAATCTGAATTAAGTTCCCATTTTTCAAGCCCAAGAACCAAAATGCCATGGGAAAAAAGCTTTCTGTAGGAAGGCAGGAGAGCCCATTGCTGAATCAATAGTCAAAAAATATCCTGATTTCTAGAAACACCATCTATTCCAGTTGATTATGCTCTAAAAATATAAAGGAAAAAAACCTTCTGAGGAGATTTGGCTAGTTAGCTACACGATGAAGATTATGAACGTGAAAATCCTCAAAGATATACTGTGCTAAATTTAGTTGCTAGTACATTTTCCACTGTCTTAGTTTGCCTCATGACCTCTGGATTGCCACATGGGTCTTTAAAGAAGCATTGAGTGTGGTTCAGAAGGGGAAAGAAAGAAAGAAAGAGAGAAAGAGAGAAAGAAAGAAAGAAAGAGAGAGAGAGAGAAAGAAAGAAAGAAAGAAAGAACTATGATTTTGCACATTGTTACCAATAAGAGTTTTGGAAAGCAAATTCAGACATTGTCTACAGGTTTTGTTCAGGTCCTAAGTTTATAGTCTTAAGGTAAAAGCTACCCAATTTGCTGGTCTACAAGGGCCACCAAAACACTTAAGTGAAGATCTATCCATAGCTTCAGGAGATGAGAAGTTCTCAAATGGATCCTTCTAACTGCCTCACAGCTACAAGCCAGGGGAATAAGACCCCTGGTTAGTAAACACATGGAAGTAGGATCAGTTTTAGGAGGAGGAACTTGAAATCTCTAGGGAATCATTTGCATGCTGTCCTTGGATTATAGAATGAAAGAACGTGGCATATAAGCTTAATTAAATGATTTAACAAGGGTTTTATATCCACATTTTAAAAAAGAAAATACCATCCATTTATTATTTTAACATGCTCCCCTTCATGTGAAAATATTTCAGAGCAGTTTAAACTCGCATTCTCTTGCAAGTAGAATAAAAGCAACAACAAGAAGGCAGAGCTAAACGTCTTGTTCAATTTGATTCCCCTCACAGGGTTTTGTAACACTAGCAGCCACTGGCTGACTGGATAAGCATATTTCCTTCAGCAGTTGGTTTCTGCCGTTTCTTCCTAAGCAGGCTCCGGAGCTGCAGGAGTTCTACCAGCTCCCCAATTTTTCATACGGGTTGTGCTGTTTGCCTTCTCTCAGACCTCTGAAGGTCTAGAGCACTGCGTGATGCCACACGTTATCTCTGCTCCAGGGGATGGTAAAAATGGAGGTAACACTTTCTTCCCCTCCCCTTGGATCATCACCATCTGGCCTCTGTAATTCCGCAAGATGGGCATATCTAAAGATAGTTTTTAAAATCCTCATTGGAAGAATCGACATGTTTAGAACACTGATTAACACATTCTGAAAATGACCAACACAGGTTCGTTTGAAAATATTGCACATTTGACATGCAAACTCACATTTTGCAAAACCTGATTAAAATACATGGCAAAACTTGGGTGTAACGACCACCTTAACACAACGCGAGTACTCAATCAGGGACTTATATTACTGTAACAATGCATATAGACCAGGCATTTCCCAGCTGGAATGACAAACCCCCATGAACAGTTCTGCTTTTCACATTTATATGGCAAAATTGATTGCTTCTTTGCTATCTGGACAAATCTCATACGGTAAAAGGTGCAACTCAATAAACACGGAACCATATGACGCCACTTTTATAAAGTCACATTTCAGGAAAGAACTACCCTTTGCAAAGATTGTTTTGCAATTGTTTAAGATGAGAATAACCTATTTGCTTCTCAGTTGTGCGAAATGACTAACAGTGCCTTCATCAGTTGCTTTTGACTCTTCTAGCAGTCAAAATCTTGAAGATGGGTATCGTAGACATATCTGAAAACTTAGATTCAAAGCAGAACTATGGAATATGACATAACAACTTTTCTGGGCAGTGATTAATAAGACACTTTGACCATTCAAGGTATTGTGCTGTGAAATATATTGTGTCCCAATTCACTTGTTTCTATTTGCTTAGTCCTTAGAATAAATAATTTACACTGCAATAATTTTTTTTAAAAAAAATTAAAAACAGTAAATACAAACACTGAATAAGAACCATACAAATTAGATGATGTCTACAGGGTGATATAAATGACATATAAAAGTATATGCACGTATAGAGTGCTTCCACATTTGCCGCCAAAAAGAGGATCTAAATAGATCCGCTTTTTGCTGAACTGTCCTCCCCCAGATCCGTCACTATTTGTGATGCATCGGAGGGACCCCCGTGTGTTTGCACACATGCGGGAAGGATGGATTCCAGAGGACAGATTGGAGTGCGTGCTGTGCGGACGCACCAGCACCCATTCCAATCTGTCCTCCAGCTTGTGCGCTGGCGACGACACCCCCAGAGCAGCGGGACTGGAGCATGGAGCTGCCAGTCACCATTTGTTTCTGGTGGCGACCGGCATGTGGGGGGAGGGCTTTGGAAGCAGGCAGTCCTGCTTTCGCCCTTCCCAAGATGGCGGGCAGAGGGAATCCATCCTTTCCCCTGGCTGTGCATGGAAGCGTCCTGCTTCTGCACACATCCAGGTGGAAGTGACGGATGTAAGACCCAACTGTGGCCCACATCGCTACAGGCACCAGGCTGTCGCCAAGACCGAAGCAGCTTCCTGGTTGCTTCCTCCTGCATCCCAGGACCCTCGGGTTAGGTTGTGAAGCCAGATCAAGACAATCCCTAATTTTAACTGCTTCATATTTACAAATGCATGGGATGTTTTGGCATGCGCAGAGCTGAAGCCATTTCTGGTGGAGAAACATCCCTGCATGGCGCAAATAAACTGTGGGGGAATTTCCCCCACATGATCCAGAAAGAGAAAGGCAAAAGTGTCCTGGTACTCCACCACTATAAAACACCCTTTTCTTCAGATACTTTTAGAGGCCGTTCCCATTACAAGCTTAAAACAGTTTTGAAATGGTTTCGATCCTCACAGTCCCCTAGTCAGGTTGGGTTAACACGCTTTTCGCATGTTAAATTGCCCCAAAGTGTAAATAAAACACTCATTTCAACAGGTCTTGCTCCGGTTCTTGCATTCAAAATGGTTTACATTTCTTACTGTGGGAACGGAACCATTTTAGTGGGATGAGAATGCATGTTTAGGGTTCCCCTCCCCCCATAGCACTTTAGGAACTCCCCGCCCTTGTCACGTCAAAAATGTTGCGGCAGGAGGAACCCCAATCAGAGAGAGGGGGTGGGCAGCATGACTGGCAATGGGTGCATGCGCATCGGTGAGGGAGGGGGGATTGGTGGCAGTGGCTGACCCTCGCTTGGTCCCCGTCGCCGCCGCCACTGGAAGGAGGGAGAGTGGGAGGAGGGAGGGGGGAGGGAGGGGATCACGCACCACCTTCTCGCCTCGCCTCAGAATGGTCGCCTGCGCGGGGGGCGGGGGAAAAGATACGCTTTCCCAAATGAAGTTCTCAAGTGCTTTCAGAATCGGGATCAAACACGATTAAAGTTGAAAGTAATGAGATCAGGCAAATTCATGTTTGCATCCGGTTCTTTTATTTCGGTTTAGGAAAACCGTTTTAAGCTTGTAATGGGAATGGGGCCTTAGAATTAGTTACCTGAAAATACACACTATAATCATGATTCCTGTTCCAGTCCTGATGATTTTTGTCCCAGTGCTTTGACTCTGTTGAACACTTTTCCTCTGGGTAACTGGAACATCTCTACTGTGAAGGGAAATGCTGGTTAGTTCCCTTTTTCTGGAACAAAGGGAATTTGAATGTATAGAGAACGTGAATCATATTCATTGGGGTCAAACGGGCCTGCCCTGATTTTGTCAAACGTCAGGTAGTTAGCAACGACGCTTGCTTGCTAGTAGTGACATTTACAAATAGCTCTTTCATTTAGCTAGCCGGCACCTGACAAACAGGGGTACCCAGTGACTGAAGAAATGAGAAAGTGGCCTGTGATTTTATCTAATGGCTCTTTTCTATAACTTTCACCCTCTGACTTTAAGCATATGCTCTTTTTGAAAATAGTCATTAACCTTTCACATGATGTATAACTAGCTTTATCACTCTGGAAAAAGAAAATCCCACTCTGACTTCAGAAAAGACGACCCATAGGGATACACACAAATGGTAAACTATACCAAAGGACACAAAAAGGCCCATAAAACATCAGTAGGGTTATAAAGGTCTATGGATTTTAATTGCTGTGTGCCATTGGGCCTTTACAAAGCAATCAAGGAGGCAATCTCCAAAGACAGTCCTGCCATAATACATTTAACAATAGAGTTCTCACCCCATCAGCAGACTAGGGTTTATGAAGGTCCCAATAGCAATTAATGACCTTGTACGCTGAGAGAAAAAGGCAAAATTACTTAAATTGGTTGCCCCCCCTTTTTTTTCTTCCCTTTTTTTGGACACGCAGTGTAAGAGAAAGATGCATATGTTTCAGAGAAGGTTTGAAAACTTTGGACGGTGTTTTGACCACCGAGAGCGTTAACAGGCTTGTTTCGCTATTTGGTGGGTGTGCTTTTGTGTTTGGTTTTCAGCACTCTGCCTTTGGTCCAGAAATCCATTCTCAACTGCTAGCACAAAACTGAAAGTTACTGTAGCATTTCGTTTCCCACAACAATGCTTTACCATACCAGCACCTCGAGAAGGAGGAGGGAAGCTCCGAGCTGTTGTGCAGCAATAACGCAATATTTCAACTTGAGAATTCTTATTTAGTTTGATTGCCAGCTTGAGCGTTCTGTCATAATGAGGTCGAGGTGGATTTCAAACAGCAAACATAATCAGCAACAGCAGAACTATACTTAAGTGGACAATCTTGTTAATTCTGTTGAATCATAGTGAGAAAGTTTGTCTCACATAGGTGGGTTTTCCTTCTGATTGCAGTTGCATGTTGAATTGTGCTGATAGCTTACATAAGGATAAAAACTGAGCGTAAGAACTCACAGCCCTAGATACAAGGTTGGAGGAAAGCCCATAAAACAGTAATGAGCATCTAGAGGTATCTCCTGTGCTCCAAGGGTAAACAAGAGATGTAATTAAAGTTGGACAACAGCTGAAGTTAGGAAATTTTAAATGAAAGTATAAGATCTTGGGGTGATTGCCTTTCACAATGCTCCAAGTGACAAGTTAATTTTACACATTTCTTCATCCTTCCCTTTTTGTTGAGGTGGTGATTTTTTAATCATCGTCCAAGTGAACTCTTAGGGTGTTTCCTCACTGGCTGCGGAAACCAGATTAAACATTCACTTGGCAAATATTTAAAACACTTACCTACTTCACTTCCACACTGGAGACCTCTTTCTCGACCCTTGGAGACTGCTGTTTCCACACTTTGGTGTACGAGATCCGTTTCTAAAAGGGGTCTTACCACCAAAAAATTAGGTCTTCAATCCATCCCTTTGCCTGGATCTGTGTGGAAGCAGGACGCTTCTTCACATGACCAGGCAAAGGGACAGATGTCCTGGTGGCTACCATGTTGGGAGGGGCAGAAGCAGTACAGCCTGTCTTGGAAGCCCATCCCTTGTGCACCGTGGCTCCTGGGATGGCATGGGAATCCGGCAGACTTTTGGAATGGGTGCTGTGGCTTCTGCACAGCACCCAGACCACCCATCTTGCCAGATCCGGCCTCCCTGCATGTGTGCAAATGCGTCCCTATTTGGTATGGATCCTCAGGAGGTCGGATCACCGAAAATGGATCTTTGATATGTTTTCTGGCGGCAAATCTGGAAGCACCCTTAAGATCCCATTTTGGTGTCATGCCTTGCTGCACTGCTGAAATGCATGCCTTTATGATCCGGAATAAGGGTGTCTGCATTGGGGCAGCCTGTGGCATGCCAATTCCCAAGCCAGCTCTGAAGCTCATGCCAGCTGACATGAGGGTGTGCTTCAAAGAATGAAAGTTTCTGACCTTTGGAGCTCCTGGGGACCCATTTCAGTGGTGCATCTTTGTGTGTCACTGAAATGGGTCCCTCATAGTGAACTGGACCGTGAGTGATCTGGTATACCACCCTCTAGTAAGCCAGTAGCCCTTTAAAAAGAGGTCTACCAGTAGACCAGAACAGGATATCATTTTGGGCATCCTCATCTGGGGTGTTTTTCCACTAGCACTAAGTACCTATTAAGGACCCATTTTGGCTCAGAGCAGGAAGACCCCATTTCCACTACAGATCCCATTAAAGCCACATTTGTTTCCACCAGTTCTAGGGAAATCCGGATCATATGGGTCCTTCAGAACGTATAATCTGGATTTTGTGTACAATGGGATCTTCAGCCATCAAATCTGGATTATACAGAGCCTGTTTCCACCACTATTGGGCAATGGGGACTAGAAGAGGCTGTACATTATCTGAAGTCCCTCCAAAGCCAGCTCCGAAGTCCCTCCAAAGTTGCCTTCAAAGATTAGCGCAGGCTCTGAAGAGGACCCCATGCGAGAGCAATGCCTTTGTCAAAGACTCCGGAGAATCTTCGAAGTTTGTGGCAGATCACTCTGAAGATTCTCCAGAGCCACTCCATGGGTTCTTCAAAGAACCTCCAGAGTGTCTACAGAGATTGCATCCTCTGTGCCCCAAAACACCTGGGGTGACAGGCAGGTCCCATGTGTGTAGATTCGGATTCACCACATGGGTGCTCCGGTGTTTCCACAGCAGGCAGACTAGCACCCATTGCTATTGGGTGCCAGACCACCAGTGGAAACACGCTGAATACTTCCCTTAATCTGGATCTAGTAGATCAAGATTAAGGGAAGTACCCATTCCTTAAATCCAGATAATCTTAGATCTGGATTAAAGGAGGTCAGTGGAAAACCACCCCTGATCTATGCTCTGTCCTGTGCAAATGGAGTACTCTAGAAATGGAACAATACCTCCCTTAAACAGAAAAGGGTCTACAGACAGACGGGAGGCCTGTAGACCCCTTCCTGGTCAGCACTGTTGGTGAGTATGGGAAGGCTATAAAATCTATCTCTTTTCTAGCTAGCATTCCCTGATCATATGCAGATTAAAGCATGGGAATGTTCTTCCTGCTCAAAGCAGCCTCCACATCTTCAATTCCATGCCTTCTGATTGTCTTTCCTATTTCAGAGAAGGTTCAAATACTCTCACATGTCCATGTAGTTAAAGTTCTCATCTTCCTTCTCCGACTTTTCTTTTCACAATCCCTAGCTCCAGAGCCCACCTCCCATTTTCCCATTGGCTTGCAGAAACATGGGAGCTTTAGCCAAGAAAACTCCCATATGACCTCACCCAGAAATTTTTGCAAGAACTTTCAGTCCCCCATATGTCCTGATGAGACAGTTCATCTAGGAATCTTTGCAAGAATCCCCAGTCACTCTTGAACACTGGTGAGGTGCATGCTAGGAATTAATCCCTTTAGGTTCACCCAGTGATCCTAAGTAATCACAAAACCACTGAACATAGTGCATTATATACCCATGAGACATATAGGTTGCCTTCAAACAGAGGTGTTTAAGTTCACAGTTTAATGGAAAATTGCTATATACTTACTGCACAGGGTAAACTGATTGTCCCCACTAAAAAGTCAAGTCTGTAGTTGGCATTGAAATGATGAGTTTAGGCAGCACGCACTGCCATGTAGGTTGAGGCAGCCAATCAGTTTTTAAGCAGCACTTCCTTGTTTAGCAGCTATGCTAATATTCTAATTAATACAAATGTTTCCAGACATTCGTATGAATAGTTCGGATACTTGTTAAGCTGTGAAAATGTATCAGATAAGTATCTATTTGTATCAGACACATATCTGTTCACATCAGATATGTATCTATTTGTAGCAGATACGTATCTGTTCATATTAGATACATATTGAATGTTCATAAGAATGTGCATGAATAGATTAGTATCAAATAGAATTTTACCACATTCTAATTAATTTATTTGTACCAATGTGGATCTTCAACATTAAATTCATTTCTAATCGAATGCCAAAAAACCATCCATGTACATCCCTAGTCCCTGGTTTTGAGTGTGTGGGAAGTTTCTTTTATTGATATTTTAATACAATCAAAATTTGGCTGTTATCTTTCGTCAGATCAAAAGGCTTCCTCCTGTCCAGTAAAGCGATTAAGTTGTGGGAAGTGCAGATCACATGTTGGTGTATGTGAAATTTACTTCTACAAAGTTATTTTGCTTTGCACAGATCATCATCCTTCCCGGGGCAACTAATGCCTTTTACACATGTACACAAGCATCGCCACCCTGCCTTTTTACATACTCTGATATTTTCTTGTTAATGTTTCTCCCTATCTCCAGGCTATGATTTCATTCCCTAACAATTTTTGTTCCAGAAGCTTTTAGATTTCCACTTTAAGCCAGGAACTTCTTAGTCCAGGTCCAAATAATGCACTTATCTCAAATCCCAGTTTCATACCCTAGGCTATTTATTGATGGATTTACCAACTTTCAAAATAGTAATAGCATATTTTTGAACCCAAGAGTAATGTAGGAAGCTTGAAGAAATCATTCTGAACACCCTCCCCCTTTCCCCTTTCACTAGTTCTCATGACTGCAAAATTACTCAATAAGACTCAGTTTGGTTGCGAAGAGATATTAGCTATAGAAAGCACCTGTCCTGCAAAAGGGCATTACCAAAAAAAAAGCAGACAAACTTGTATCAATTAATTTCTTTTCCTGCAGAAATCATTGTATTTTAAATAATTAAATTTAGGGGAGAAAGATTTCAGAGTCGTTGTGATGCTCTTTGACATGATTGCACTAAGGGTAATAGATAAAACTGTATTATTAATGTATAGGTACTTCTCTACAATGATAAATCATTTTAGCGTGGTAGAGAGAATGATAGTTCTAACCTATTCCTTCCTGTTTATTTATTGAAAATATTCATGTACTGCTTCTCATACAACACTCAAGCAGATTGGGAAAAGTAATAATCAAAAGCAAGGGCAAAAATGTTGAAAATGATGTAAGTAATTTAGATCACTTAGGTAATTAGGGGGAAAATAAATATTCACAGAAGGAACACCTGGGTATGTCTTTAGTAGACACCATAAAATTGCCATTGTAGGCATAAGAACATAAGAACATAAGGGAAGCCCTGCTGGATCAGGCCACAGCCCATCTAGTCCAGCATCCAGTTGCACACAGTGGCCCACCAAATGCTCATGGGCATCTCAAGCAGAGACAAGGACAAAACTATTCCTGCTCTAGAATCCCAGCAAATGGCCTTAGAAGCGCCCCACTCCCCCCCGCCGGCTGAAAGATGCACCTAGGCATTCATTCTAGTAGCCACTGATACATCTGTCATCCATAAATTTGTCTAACCCTACCTTAAAGCCATTCCATAAGCCGATGACCCTCTGGGTGAAGAAATACTTCCCTTTGTCGGATTTCACTCTCCTATTCAACAGCTTCATTGTGTACAAGCTTGTGCCGTGGCCCAATAACAGGCCATTGTGCATGCCTATGCAGAATGTCACGGATCAAACACAGCAAGCCCCACCCAAGGGAGCTGTCAGTTCGAACCTGGCCTCCGAAGAGGTAAGTGGCACGCACAGGGGTCCACACCAAATGTACAGTATATCATACGTATCTCTGTGCATTTGCACTTATAATACAGAACAAAAGCAGGATGCATATGGGACAAAACACTCAAACCCTCTTGTTCCAACTAAATTTATTATGTACAGTAGCTCTAGGTGTCTCCAGTAAAATAAAAATTACAAATGACTCATTGTTTCCCCAGTTTTCTTGCAGAAATTCCTCACTTATTTGCATAGTTGTAATGTAGTAATGTTACAGTGCAGTAAACTCAGTAATATAGTCATTTGTACTGAAGAGCGGGACAAAACCTTACACCAAATGCAATACATCATGTTGACATAACAGATCCGGACATTAATTAAAGAACAGCAGAATCCAGCAGAGACGTTTGCCTTCCATCTGCTTGACCTCAGGAAATAACCATATTCTTTTAACCAGAAGTGACAGATTTTGTATTTCTTTGGATCTACTAAAGTTGTAACCTGTTGTATAACTAACCCTTTTGTGTTACATAACAGTCACCGAGCAGATACCATCCAATACCATGCTTTATTTTCTGCCTTAAAAAATGAGGAAGCTTTTCTCTTTCTCTTATTTTATACAGCATACTATAATCCATCTCTCATGCAGAGAACAAGACACTGGGCGAGAAAGAGGACCATGTGTTAGACTCCACTTCATGGCATTCGCCAAATATATGCAGCAGATTCAAACCAAACGTGAATGTCACCACATTTTACATTTACAGGAATGCAAATTTCCTTCACATTCGCTTTGATGCAAAGCATAGTGGAGGAAACACACAACTTTTGAGTGATTTCGTGCCATCAGCAAATTTAGCTATTCCACTGGTTACAACTGACTCCAGATCATTTATAAATACACCTAAAAACACTGGTTCCAGAATAGAACCCTGGGATATGGATGTGCATAAATGTTCCAAACATTCAAAATTGGATTGAATTTGATTGAATGTGGGCTTTTGAAATTGAATAGCATGTCTACACATTCAAATTCAAACATCTGAACAAATTTCAAATGTTCCAAAATATTCGTTCAAATGATTCGAAATATTCAAATATACAGATGCGTAGTACAGAAATGTATTACATACGTATCTGTACGAATCTCATAGGTATCTGTACGCATTTGCGCTGATAGTACAGGACGAAAATGGGATGCATACGGGATAAAACAGAATGCAACAAAATGCGTACAGATACGTATAACACTATGAATGTTGCCAACATTCATTATCTTCAGATTCAGATCTAACATTCAAATGAATAGATTTGAATATATTCAATTTGAATCGGATTTCATTGCATTCAGTTTCTAAACATTTGAACCAAATTGAATGTTTTGGTATTCAATTCAATTCAAATGCAAATAATAATAATAATAATAATTGTGCCCATCCCTATCCTGGGAGACTTCCTACTTTACATCTCTCTGCTGTGAGAAATGTCCTACTCTATGTTTTCTCTTCCTTAGCAATTATTGTTATTAATCATAACAATAACATACTGCCCTTTTATTCAATGACTATTTAGGTTATGGGGAAGCTAAATCCAAAGTTTTTTTTCTTCAAATCTAAGTAGATGATATCTATTGGATAAGAAACCATGTAGACTTTCTTTGAACAAGGCCTGAGCCACCAAAAGTTGGGTAATTTCCAATCTTCCGTAGCATGGAAGTTTGCTGTTTTACATTTTTCCAGTTCTTGGAACTATAAGTTTTTGTTTTATTATTTTATTTAGTTATTTATTTTTGCATATGCCCAATAACCTTCCAGTGTTGGGCACAAAGTATTGCTGGAAATCCATTTATTGCCTTTAATTAGTAATAATGTATGCAAAACAACAACTCTGTTTAAGTACCAGAGACGGATTTCTTAGAGTGCTGTGGCAAAAGGAATTTCAAAAAAAGAAATCTCCCCTGTGAGTAGGAAGATGGCAAGATACATCTATTCTTCTTTTGCAACTGTATTAAAAGAACATTACTTTGATAGCTCTTGGGGACTTTGGATAGAACTTTACAAGCATGTGGGGAAGTGAAAAGTAAAACCTATCAAGGGGCTTTTTCTGTGCAGTTTAATACAATGTTTTAACATGGTTTAGGCTCAAACACAAGTGAAGCTTTTAGTGCCAAAGGACTGTCCTTAGAAAATAAGAAAAGTACTTAGAAACTAGTAATGAATTACGACTTGAGGGTCAAAAGAATCCTCCAAAAGCATAGACTCTTCTGGGCCTGATGGATCTGCAGTTGGAGAAGATTTATGGAAGGCTATTTCCATATGATTATAGATGTGAGGTTGTTACATGTGCAAGGATTTAGGAATTCAGCATTGCCCAGTATAAGGAAGATAGGTTAGTAAAATGAATAGGCCAGGCAGAAATGGACAGATTGACATGCTTGATTGGAGGAAAAGGAAGAGGAAGAAGAAGAAGAATTGGCTTTTCTACCTGACTTTTCTCACCCATTTAAGGGGACTCAAAACAGCGGACTTTATACTTCTCCCCACAACAGAACAGCTTGTGAAGCAGGTGGGGATGTGAGAGCTCAGAAGAGAGTTGTGACTAGTCCAAGGTCACTCCAGCTGGCTTCGTGGGTGGGTGCAGAATCAACTGTGGTACTCCCCGATAAGAGTCTGGCTCCTTAACCACTAGAGCAAACTGGCTCACTTAGATCATTAGGGTCATTTCTTAAAATTTGGAAAGCACTTATTGACTTCCTGAGTAAGAAATGATAAAGATACAGATAGATAGGTTATAGATGATGATAGATGACAGATGATGGATGGACGGACGGATGGACAGACGGATAGATGATGATGATGATGATGATAGATAGATAGATAGATAGATAGATAGATAGATAGATAGATAGATAGATAGATAGATAGATAGATAGATAGATAGATAGATAGATAGATAGATAGATAGATAGATAGATAGATAGATAGATAGATAGATAGATAGATAGATAGATAGATAGATAGATATCGACCCTGGGATTTGGTAATTAGAAAATAGTTTAAAGAAATGAAATAATTATAAGATTAAGGTGGAGATGGAAGGATGGATTGATATAGATTTAGCCATCACAGGAGTAATATAAGATTCCCCCTCCCCCACTTTCCTCTCCCCTTTCCTTTCTCTAATTCTTTTATGTTCTGTATTTTAAATGTAATTTGTTATTTATTTTTAAAATTTCTAATAAAAAAGTATAGATTGTGTACTATAACATTTTCATGCACAAATCACCTAAGGTACAGTGCTAGCATGCTGGCATGTCAGATGACCTGGGAAGCTAGCACGCATCTGGAACACATTACCATTGTCCCAGTGACGGTGCCAGGGCATGCATAGTCAGGGTGGCTTCCGGGACAAAGATGGCAGCACACGGATGTGCGTCCAGCTCTGGAAGGTCTGCAAATGTGTGCACTAGCATTCACAAATATGAATGCTAGTGTACACCAATGGGAGTACACTATTCCTATCTCCCAGACAGGACAGGAAGTGAAGAAAGACCCCATATTTCAACTGGTAAATCATTTTTTAATTCAAGCTGAATTCAGGGTTTTACAGTACCATTGTTTTCTTTTAATAGATTAATAATAATAATAATAATAATAATAATAATAATAATAATAATAATAATAATAATAATAATAATAATAATAATAATAATAATAATAAATTGAAAAAAAATCTGAAATCGAGATCCAGTCATTGACCAACACAGTGCAAATATTCAGCAGCGACATCAGTATGGAATTTGGCCTGGACAAATGTGCCACAGTGGCACTGAAGAAAGGGAAGATTACTGAAAGTGAAGGCATTGAAATGCCAAATGGTCAAGTCATCAGGTCCAACCAGTCAGAAGCCTACAAATACCTGGGCATCCTGCAACTGGATAACATTAAGCATGGCCATGTGAAATCTGTGGTCAGCAAAGGGTACATCCAAAGGACTAGAAAAATCTTGAAAAGTAAACTGAATGGCGGTAACACCATTAAGGCCATAAACACCTGGGCCATACCAGTCATTAGATACACTGCAGGAATTGTGAACTGGACTCAGCAGGAGCTGGACAACTTAGACAGAAAAACCAGAAAACTGATGACAATCCACCACGCACTACATCCTCGTAGTGATGTCGACAGGCTGTACTTGCCCAGGAAAGCAGGCAGTAGAGGACTTTTGCAAGTGAAGCAAATAGTGGAAGAAGAGAAGCATGCATTAGCAGATTATGTGGCAGAAAGCAACAAATCAGCTTTGATTGAAGTCAACAACCAGAAGCTTCTCAAAGTGCAGTAAACCAAGAACCAGTACCGGAAAACTGCAGTTCAACGCCGAACTGACAGCTGGCGCAATAAAACACTGCATGGACAGTTCTAGGAGAAGATCGAAGGCAAAGTGGACATGGAAAAACCTGGTTTTGGCTTACGAATGGAACATTGAAAAAGGAAACAGAAGGACTGATTCGTACTGCACAAGAACAAGCAATAAGAACAAATGCCATCAAAGCCAGAATTGAAAAATCAGGAGAAGATCCAAAGTGCTGACTCTGCAAAGAAGTGGATGAAACAATCGACCATATACTCAGCTGCTGCAAGAAGATCGCACAAACTGATTACAAGCAGAGACACAATGCTGTAGCACAAATGATCCACTGGAACTTGTGCCAAAAGTATCATCTGCCAGTGGCAAAGAACTGGTGGGATCACAAGCCAGAAAAAGTTGTTGAAAACAAACAGGCAAAACTACTTTGGGACTTCAGGCTTCAGACCGACAGAAAACTGGAGCATAACACCCCTGACATTACAATTGTTGAGAAAGAGAAGGTGTGGATCATCGATGTTGCTATACCAGGTGACAGCAGAATTGAGGAGAAACAGTTGGAGAAGCTCACCAGATACGAAGTCCTGAGAACTGAACTTCAGCGACTCTGGCGAAAACCAGTGAAAGTGGTCCCAGTCATCCTCAGCACACTGGGTGCGGTGCCAAAAGATCTCAGCGGGCACCTAAAAACCACTGGCATTGACAAAATATCCATCTGCCAACTACAAAAAGCCACTTTACTGGGGTCTGCTCGCATAATTCACCGATACATCATGCAGTCCTAGGTGCTTGGGAAGTGCCCGACTAGTGATAAATTACGAAATCCAGCATAGTGATCTCGTTTGCTGTGTGTAACTGCTGCTTTTACATAAATAATAATAATAATAATAATAATAATAATAATAATAATAATAATAATAATAATAATAATAATAATAATAATAATAATAATAATAATAATAATAATAATAATAATAATAATAATAATAATAATAATAATAATAATTGGCATTTGATTCATAACAAATTGAGTTTTAGAAAATTTATATTCATACGAATAAGCCCTTTCGAATGTGGTAAAATTCTATTTAATACGAATGTATTTATACAGATGTGTACAAATATCTGATACTAACATATATGAATCAGATTCGGAAATGAATGAATACGTATCAGACATATACCAAACAAATCCACTCTGAGAGTATCAACTCCAACCTGAATCCATTTTTAATCCACTCTCAATCCGTGTTGAATGCACTCTAGATCTGTTGCAGATGTGACAAACACAGCTGCTTTCCCACCTCCCCAGTTTAATGAATGTCTGAACTCTTCGTACAAATGTCTGGAAACATTTGTATTTGTACGAATGTCGATGTAAAAATATCATAACATTCTATTTGTGTAGGCATGTCCGAATTTGTCCAAATTTATCCAAATAACATCAAATGCTACAAATATTTGTGAACATCCCTCATGTTAGTGTCTTGTAGCAAGGCCATGGTGAAACTTCTGCTCCTCCCATATTGCTAGGGATGTACCAACTCAGCTTACTTCATGTAGTCTCATCATTAAACAGCCCATATTCAATAGGCTTCTAGTGAGCAGAGTAGAATTATGTTTAAGCATGAGCTCTTGGCCCTGAATATCAGCTGAAATTTCAAGAAGCTCAATGTTCATCTAAATTCCTCATGAATCATTCAAACATTCACATGTGTACGGATGCATACACATTACATATGTATCCTTACGCAGCGCCTGGCATAAGGAGGCTCTCTGTGCAGGTGCCAACCCTGGCCAATCGGGAGATGCACTTTGGCCAGAGCTGTGTGCCTGTGCAGAGATCTTCCTGAAGCCAGGCGCTGCCCTGGCCAGTCAGGAGACACGCAGGATGCAGGTGTGAAGGAAACTGGGTGCTCGCAGTCAGAATCGGGCTGGCTGCATTCAGGTAAGTAGGGGTTTTCATTCGGTCACCCCAGGGTGGGTTAGGAGGGGCTTAGGTGAAGCCCCACTGGCTCCAGAAGCGGCGATCCACCTCTTGTGGGGGTGAGGGGGAGCCCGAAATCAGAGTCCCCTGGCTAACCATGCTCGGCTCCAGAGGAGCCAATCATGGCGAACTGGGGCAGGGCCCAGTTAGGGACCCTTTTCACTGTGCAGACATGTCCATTTCAGATGTGTCCTAACAGTGAAAACACCCATTAAGACCACATTATATTTGGTCTTCCAGGAAACCAGTTTAAGCGCCAGTTAGCACCCATTAGAGACAGATCAATGTGGAAGCGGCTTTCCCGATCTGTCTCTAATGGGTGCTGCTGTGTGGACACGGTTTTCCGGAAGTGTCTGTGCTGACATGGTTTTCTCATTCTGTTGTTAATGGGTGCCGCTGTGTGGACACGGTTTTCCCAATGTGTGCTTAATGGGTGTTAAAAGGTCAATGTGGAAGCACCCTTTGAGTCCAAAGCACTCGTTGAAAGATGGTGTTGTACTCTTTGCATCCTCGCAGCTATACTAGGCCTGAAAACATTGCAGGTGAGGGATTTTCATTTCCAAGCATCAGTGTTTCTGCCCAGAGATACTTTCATGAATACAGGAAATAGCTATGGAAGCCTGTCTTTCCTATGTTCATGAAAAAGGCAGATGCTTAAGCTACATTTACAGAGTTGGTGGAGGGTGGAGATGGAGCATTAGGAAGCTTTCTTAGTCTGCCATTACAGTGTTCAAACTAACAATTATATGTATGCCTTCATATAGGTTACGTATCTGATATGCATGTGTTCATGAAGATTCATACGAATTCGGACAACTGTACATTAACATTCGTATGAATCCAAATGCTTCGGAACATTCACACAAATAGTTTGGATATTCATTAAACTGGGAATATGTATTGGATACATATCAGTTATGTATGTGATTGTATAGGATCCGTATCTGATACATATGCATTCGTGTCGGATATTCACAAATTTGTACAAATACATTAATATTGAATGGAATTTTACCACATTTTAAGGGGATCTATTCAAACGGATACAAATTTTATAACATTCGATTCATTACGAATCAAATGCCCAAAAACCGTTAGTGCAAATCCCTACTGGTGTCTCAGTTTGAGGCTTGAGTTGCCAGCTTTGCCTCACTCACTATGGCCTGTGGTGCAGAAGCTTCCATAAAGATCCAGTACAACTATTGCCTAAGTCCTGACTGCATACAAGATGGCAGATTTAAGTGAGGCTCAGTATTCTCTGGGCTCTGTTTCTAATTTGGGAGAGGGCCAGTCTTCTAGTATTCTCGCTTGTTAAAAAAAAAAAAGATCTATTTAGGCTGCATTCATGTACAGTTTTAAAAGTGGCTCAAAAGCAGCCTTGAGGTTTTAGTGTCTGGCAGCTAACGGTTGCATCTCACCTCTAATCCACAATAAGGCTTGAAAATGCAAGTTTGGTAAGAGGTGAGATAGGAGCTTTATCATCTACCACCTCTAAACCACTTTAGAGCTATTTTTACCCCCATATGGTTGCAGTCACACTTGTGGATAGGATGAGAACCAATGGACATCATGTGTGAGAATTCCTTTGTGACTATCTGCAGAACATCCCCACTAGCCAACTTCTTTAAAGACAAGAAAATGTCAACGGGTTTTCTTTATCTGTTCTCTGCTCATTACCACACGCTCAAGCCATTCCATTCAGTTACACAGTGGTGGGATGGTGGGATAGGTTGCTTTGAAGGGGGAAAAAAATGAGGTTTTGGCTAACCCTGTGAAGCAGCTGTTCACATCTTCTTCAGGTTCATCATCGGAACTCTTCATGTAACAAACCTCAACCTGCTACGGTATAAATTATGAAATCTTCCAGAACATGAAAGAGAAATAAGAACTTCTATCTCTACATGGGAGTTGCTGAATATTTTATCTATCTATCTATCTATCTATCCATCCATCCATCCATCCATCCATCCATCCATCCATCCATCCATCCATCCATCCATCCATCCATCCATCCATCCATCCATCCCCCCCCCAATTCTCTATTTATGCTGGATTTTTATTTGATGCATTTCTTTATTTCTTTATGTACTTGATACAATAGATAGGAAATCAAAACATTCTTTTTGTTGCTGGAATTGGCAAGGAACAGACAGCATTTTTCTTGGTTTGGAACAAGGATGTCAATACCAGTTAAAATATTTTCTCCCTCCCTCCCTGTTGCTGCTGCTGTGGCTGCCTGTCTCCTTATAAAGATTATGCTTATGCTTAGTAAATGAAGAAAGGAATTAGTGATGCTCCTCTCATTTCCTGTCTTCCCACAGATGGTGATAAATTCAAATTCAGACTCCATTAAACCTGAGTAGAGAAGCCCAGCAGGTGGCTACGCTAATGGAAAATCCTGGCTTTGGAATAATGGGAATTACAACCGACAGCTCTCCTACACCACAAAAAAGATGATGTATTCCTATTGACAGCGCTGCTTTTGAGTCCAGAAGGCTGATCTGATAGTTCAAGGCTGGCACGAGGGAGTCTAAAAGCCCCCTGGGTATTTTCCTTGGCCACACCACCGTAATTTTAGTCATTGGAACCTTCCATTAGAATTCATTCTACAAATCTCGTAGAAGTTAGAGAGGGGGTTTAAAAAACAAACAAAAAACAAAACAAAACTCCCTTTATTTGGCCTTCAGGCATACATTTGTTCTTTTTTTCCCCTTGGTTTAAAGGACAAATAAAGGTTGACACACAACAGCATTTCCAGCCACTGCTGTATTTTTAATGCTGACATTCCTAGCCCAAGTGCTTTTACTGTTTCCAGACAAACCCATCTTAGAGAGTTTGTGTTAAAAAGATGCATAGATTGCCCTCGAGGTTCAGGGCTTGATGTTGGGCTCTGATTTGCCAGAATGTTGTATTTGTGGGAATGTGTTAACCTATGGGTTTTCAAAAGGTGTAGATGTCATAATAAAAATATAGCCCAATCACTGTGGAACAGGAATTGTAACCCAATCTTTAAAAGATGCAACCTTAGGGATTTCCGCACTGCAACGCGTTCCAAACGGAACGCGTTCAGGCGGAAAGCTTAAGACAGCTCCCGGCGCTTTCACCTTTCACACACAGACGCGCCAGAACGCGTGTAAACGCGTTCCGGCGCGTCTGTGTGCGAATGCTCAAAGCGCCGGGAGCTGTCTTAGCCGGCAAAGGCCGGCCAGGGGCGCGGAGACAGCCGCGGAGGCAGATCGGCAATCAGCTGATTGTCAAACAGCTGATTGTCGAAGCCGCGCCGGCGTCGGAGGCGAGCCCGCAGCTGTTCGGGAGACAGAAGCAGGCGCGAACGCTTCTCCTCCCGAACGCCTGCGGGCGGCTCGTCCGCGTTCGAACGCATGTAGAGCACTTTAAAGTGCTCTACATTTCGAACGCGAGAAAGACAGCTGCGGACACGTCGGAGCGCAAGCCCCGCTCGGGCAATGCGGATGCCGTGTCCGCAGCTGTCTCCCACGCGCACCGTTCAGCCCCGTGCGAAAACGTCTCATGATACTAATCATGCAGTGTTCCTATTTTGCACATTCATATGTTCATATGGATATCTTTCCAAAGGGGGTATTTTGAGCTTACTACTTGCTAATTCTCCAGAATTACAAGATATGGAAGCCTAAAATCGCATCATGGTACCTGAACATAAAATGTCTACTAGCATTTCCTTCAGTGTCAAAGAAATGAATCCCAGATTTTTACTGCTTCATAGCACTTTTATGTCAAGTAGAAAAAAAAAAATATCAAGAGTGCTCATATTTGAAAGTGCAAAATTGGTTGCGCAGGACAGAAAATTTCCAAAATGTTCAGAAAGGTTTAATGGTTTGCCGGTCATCAAGCCAAGCGATATAACTGTATTTATAACAACTGTAAAATGGAAATACTTTGCTTTGAAAATATGTATTTTCTTAAACTTATTTTTGAAGAAAGGTTAATGATTTCTCAATAAATTTTAGGAGTACACTTTGAAGTGTGGGGAGGATGAATGCATATTTTTCTGTTTATAAATTCATCCTTTCTTTAAGAAAAAAAAAAGTAGTTGGAGATTTTGCAGTCTTTAATTTTATTTGGCATAGAGATGATCATGTTCTATCCTAACCCCAATTTTAATATAATTTCATTTTTAATTCCCCCCCCCCCGAGACCCCTGGCTTCTAATCTATTTTCTAGAAGAGACTACCCAGAATTCTTACAACTGTTTAAAGAAGTTTAAATTAAAGACAAGTGAATTTGGAGCATGGAAAGAATTCCACTAGGAAGTGTTTCTTATTTTATAAGTACTTGTTTGTCTGCCGACTCAACCAGCCAACAAAAGGGCCTAGATTTCCTTCTTTCCTTTTTGCAGATAATAAATACAGTCATTTCTGACAATAAGGACCACCTGTTGGACTTTATTTACTCCCCACCCTTCATCCAATCTCAACTAATGATCAGCTTTCATAATTAGTCTTGGTCTTGCCAGTTTCTTTTTAGCTGAGGAAGCCTTGCACTGAAGAGGAGGCTAGAAATGAAATAAATAGACAAGCAATATGACTGAGATGAAAAAGAGGATTGGTACATCAAAACAGATTTCAGCGCTAAGAATAAGTCAAAAATTTGGAGCCCATTCAGTTTTCCGAGATTCCGATGTTTAAGTGATAGACTCCATTTACACATGATACTTTATCACTTGTTTCAGATGTGCAAACGATGAAATGATTTGCTGATTGGATAACTAGTCTTGATGGATATAGTAATATACAATCATAGGCTCTGTGCATGTGCCATTGCTACGTTATAATGGCTGTTTTCAGAAGCGGACTATGTGCAAATACAGTTCTGTCCATTAGTATTGATAATAAACAGTGTATCTGTATGAATAAACAAAAATGTTATCTGTATGGGATGTTCGAATGGACTCAAACGCAGAGATTTGTGGAAACAGATTCCACAAGAATGGAATGGAAATTATCCATGCACAAACACACAAACACAAATATCAGGAATGGCAAAGTATTTTCTTTATTTTGTTGGCTGGTTTTTAGATTTTTTTTTCACTCAATTTTCAGCAAATACATTGGCTCACAATCTGAAAATCTGTAGTCATAGTAAACTATTGTAAATTAACAGAGTGGTAGTAGGAGCAGCAGTGATGAGAGAAGTTGATCTCTTAGTGACTGAGAGTCCACCTGCTAAGGAAGGACATCTGCACTCTACCACCCTGGGGCAAGATAACCCCCCCCCCAAGAATAATCCAGCTATGGACTACTAAAAAAACAACTCTCCTCCTCCTCCTCCTTCAAAGCAGTCCACAGCTTGACAATCAGGCTAGCTGCATCATTGACAGCAGTGTCTGCACCCTCTTCCAGGTGCAGCATAAGGGTATGTTTGTGTGCCTGCAGACATTGCCATGGTGATCAGGACTGCCCTGGACTGATCAGCTGCACTTGAAGCACTTCTGGCCCAGTACAGAGCTTTACCAGCACTTGAAGTGTAGATAGCCACTACTGCACTAGGTGCTATTAAACCATTCCAGTTAAGTGACTGCACAGAATCTGAACATGAAAAAACAATAACAAACCAAACTCAGGGGTAAAGGGTGCTTTGTCACTCTGAGACCCTTTCTGGACTTGGCCTTATTCCAGATTATATCCAGGAATAGAGACCTGCTATCTGCATAATAGCGCAGCAGATCCCACCTGGGACTAATTTGCACTAGCATATGGATGGCAGGGCCTTATTCTGTGATATAATCTGGAATAAGACCTAATGCAGAAAGGGTCTGAGATCCGTACAGTGGCTAACAATGGACAAAAAAGTTTAATTCAGTTCCAAATCTTTTTTCACTGATTTTATGCTAAGTCATTTTCTGCATATATTTTAAAAGAATACACACAAAAAAAGGTTTCAATTTAATTTCCCCATATTTTGTGTGCCTTTTTATGTGTTTGTATTCATTTGTTTATTTATCTGCTATTTTTAAAACCTACCTTTCACCTTGTGATCTAGGTTATCGCTAATAACAACAACAACCAATAACAGATTTAATTAATAAATTGGAAACAAACTATTACAGTAATTTATAGGAAAAGATGTTGAAACAAAAATGCTAACATGAAGCAAAAATAACATAGTAGACAAGGAACATTTTAAGAATGTGGATCAAAAACTGCATCTTAACCATTTTTTTTTAATTAAAAGATATATTCCCATCAAATTTGTGATTAATGTTAAACATACAGTTAAAAATACACAATTCAATATTTAATATTAATACCCAATTTTAATACAGTATCTATGCACAACAACCAGAGAGATGCACCATCATACTGAACTTGTGTTCTAATATGTAAGCATGTTTGGGACTATCAAGTTGGGTTGGTTGGTCTGCTATGGAAAATATACTGAGGGCCCGTCTCCATGCAATTTTTATTCCAAATTTAACCCTGCTTTGCCTCGGAGCATCACCATGCAAAGCCCTAATACAGGCTACATGCAAGACAATACGTATTAAAAAAAACCCACTTTGCAAGTGTACTACATGTGAAATAAGGGGCTAGCACGTATTGTGCTGCAGTCATGTGGACAGTCCCGGGTTATTTGGTTGCAGAGCAGCTGTCAGGCGAGTATAGAGGCTGTAAAGAGCAGGGAAAATTTCTAAAAACAGATGCCAGAGCCGAGTCTGTTTTAAGGGGCTCTTTAAAAATCTTCCCTGCTCTTTACAGCCCCTATAGCCACCTGACAGTTGCCCAGCTGGGTGCCCTTTACCCACCTGACAGCTTAATTGCCCAGGTAAGCCTGACAGCTGCCCTGCAATCAGCTGAGCAACTGTCAGGGGGTTATAGCAGCTCTCAAGAGCAGGAGAGGCAAACAAGGAGCTAATTAATTATGCACCTCTTTCTGCTTGGATGAGTCAGCCTTCCAGGCAAGGAGTTAATCAACAGGCAGCTCCAAGGGGCTGCAGGGGCTTGAAATTTCTCTCTCTGCTTCTCATACATGCACACACAGACAGGGGGGAATCTCTCCTGGAGGAACATCTTCCTCCTCTCCTCCTGCCTCTCTCTCCCTCTCCCTCCTCCAGCCCGAGCCCTCCTTCTCTCTCTCTCTTTCTCTCTCTCTCACACACACGCATGTGCACACAGACAGAGTGGAATCCCTGTCAGAGCCCTGTGAAAGCTGTTGCTCTTTTAAACATTTTATCAGGGCTCCGACAGCCCCTCTCCCCACCTGAAAGCTGACAGTTGCCCTGCATCCAGCTGAGTGGCTTTCAGGCGGAGAGAGGGGCTATTGTGTGCATGTACAGAGCACTGCTAAAATGAGATCAGTGGCTTCCGTGGCTCTTTTAATCATTTTTCCGGGCTCTGACAGGGATTCTACCCTCTCTCTCTCTCTCTCTCTCTCTCTGTGTGTGTGTGTAGGAGGGATAGAGAAAAAGAAAGAGGGGAGGGGAGGAGGAAGATGTTCCTCCAGGAGGGATTCCACCCCGTCTGTGCGTGCATATGTGTGTTTGCATGCTCAGTCAAGGGGGGAGGGGTGGAGAAAACTGCGGTATCCCAATGCAGGGATTTACCACAGTTTTCACGGGGTCAGGAGGGATTGCCTGGAACCCGCGTTGTCCTTCATTACCATGGGGACAGCTTAATGTGAATTAAGATTCACACTAAGCTGTCTCGCTTCCAACCTGCTTTTTTTTTAACTCCATGTGGACATGCCCTGAATGAACTCCATCACTATTCCTTACTGACTTACAGAAAATACATTTTTTGATACTACTGTGATAACTCAGAGGCAGTCTGAAATCAAACTTATTTCAGATAAAATATCTTGAGCATGGAGGTCAAATTGCCATATGTAACTTTCCTTTCAAAAATCTAACATGGGACAAAACATTTTACATGTTTTGAAATGCACCTCAGAGCTCTCCCATTTCTAGTACCTCTTCTGCTTTCAGGTTAAGTGTAAAGTTTTTTCCTTCTTTCTCTTTTGTCAGCACACTAAAACATTAAGATGTCCCCACCTGTCATTTTGCTGAGAGGAATAGTCACAAAATATTCTCAGAATGTTCCAAAGGGCCCTCAGTCCAGCCATTTCAAACCATAAACCTGCCCTGTGTGTGTGTGTGTGTTTTCCTGTCATCTAACACTTTATTCTTGCCAGAGATGCTCTTTAGAAAATGATGAAAAATGCTTGATGATGCAGAAGATAATCCAAATGCGGAGGCTTGTACTCTGCTAAGAAAGTATCAAAGTAGCATTCATTCATATTCCCATATTAGTGATATATCCTATTATGATGGCTGCCTTTATCTTGGCTTAGACAAAGTGTTGTCTGATAAACAGACTTAATGCATAAATGTCTGCAGGGAACAGGCAGCAGCAAAATGTGGACAGATGTTTGGCTCTCTTTGGAGTTCATCAGCACAGTTCAGCCGCTTTATCTATCAGATGGGTAGATCCCCAAGACCAGATTCAAAGAAGCTCAGTATATTGTGTTGTGAGAGGGGGTTGCTGATACAGTAAGCTGAGTAAATGATTTACAACAAATAATCCTTTCAGAAAACTTGGGTCCTCCTTTCTGCCCACACAAGAGCTCTCCATTAACAGCTCTCTCAGACTCCCAGCTGGGTTTAGCACTAAAGTAATGGCACTTTTTAAGCATCCTCTGACTTTGCCTTTGAACATTCAAGTAGCTTCTGATAATACTATAAGGTGCCTTTAAATTGAGAGATGGCAAAACCTACTACTGATATACTCCTGTACAAACTTCGTACCCTGCAATTACAGTCACACTTGTTTTAACCTTTGAGGAAGAACAGTTCCCCGATATGGCTTACCGATGTAAATCACAGCACAGTTCCAGCTGAAACCTCACCCTCGCCCCACCACCATTCTGTCTGGTCTGTAGGTTCCTTATGATGTCTGGTGGCGGAAATGGAGCTGAATTCGATAAATTACGGCTGTATCCAGACATAATTACTTATTCCACTCTATTTGGATGTTCTGGAATAAGACATGGGTATTTCTGATTCTCCCAGTTTGAAGTTTGGTTCACCCCATTGCATTTCCAGTTTGAAAGCTAGTTTTCCCCATTGGGCACATAGTTTGAAATTTGATTTACCCCACTGGTGACAGACAGAGGGTCTTTGGAAGAAAAAAACATTTGCTCTACGAGGCGGATAGGGATTAGGACACAAGAAGAACCCTGCTGGATCAGGCCACAGCTCATCTAGTCTACCATCCTGTACCACACAGTGGCCCACCAATTGTTTATGGGCATCTCGAGCAGAAGACAAGGGCAAAACCTTCACATGCCCTTGAATCCCAGCAAATGGCCCTAAAGACACTTTGCCGGTCTCCGCAGCCTGAAGCATGTACCTAGGCTTGCATTTTAGTAACCATTGATGAAGATGCTGATTCTACGTGCTCTTATCAATTGCACCAGCCTCCACATGTTGGAACAAAGCATATTCTTCAGGTCTGCTGTACAATCAATACTTCAGACTTATTCAAAGAAGAAAACACCCTTCTGTTCAAGAGAGCACAGCATGTTCCTTTCCCTTTGTGAGCCAGTTTGGGCTAGTGGTTAAGGAGCTGGACTCTCATCTGGGAGTACCCTGTTTGATTCCACTCTCCAGCTGGGTGACCTTGGGCTAGTCACAGCTCTCTTCTGAGCTCTCCCAGTCCCACCCACCTCACAGGGTATTCTGTTGTGGGGAGAACAGAAGGTTTGTCAGCTGCTTCGAGTCCCCTTAAATTGGCGAGAAAAGCAGGGTAGAAAATCCAACTCTTCTTCTTCTTCTTCTTCTTCTTCTTCTTCTTCTTCTTCTGCTTTGAAGTAGATAAATGTCTCTACAAGTCAGAATCAACACAGCACCATAATGGATCTGGACAATTCTTCAGGGGCATGGAGATTGCATGTTTACAGTGTTTTAAAGGCAAATGGGAGGAAGCACCTTGCTTTCCTTCCCTCTTATCTGAGAACACTGGGTTTGATTCCGCCCTCCCCCATGAAGCCAGCTGGGTGACCTTGGGCTAGTCACAGCTCTCTTCTAAAGTCTCACAGCTCCACCTACTCACAGGGTGTTCTGTTGTGGGCAGAAGAACAGAAAGCTTTGTCAGCCACTTTGAGCCCCCTTAAATGAGTCTTTGCAGCTTCATGGTGCAGTGAAAGCACATGAAGAGCATGGGTTCTGCATGGCTATACGCAGTGTGCTTAGAGTGGTGTCCTGCTGCCAGGACTCAAATTACGGATGAGCACAAATATTCTAATGCATTCAAAACTTGATCAAATTGACCAAATTTCAACATCCTCAAATTTGAATTTAAAGATTTGATTTGAATGTCAAATTTTGGATCTATTTGTTCAAATTATTCAGACATTCATATGTATACAGGTTCGTACACAATGCATACTTGAAGATTCACATCTTTCCTGCATCCCTACGCTTTTGTACAGATCCGTATGGGATGAAAATGGGTTGCATACAGGATAACTACAGGATGCATACAGGCATGTATAGTTGTGTATGGACCCAGGGAAGATGCGTATGGGCATCTACAAATGGTGTAGAAAGCTGTAAGTGCCAATTCAAATTGAAAATTCAAACAATTAGGTTCAAATTTGCTTAATATGAATCAAATTTGGTTAAATCTGAATTTTAAACATTCCAATGGAATTGAATTGTTGAGTATTGCATTCATGCCCACCTTTGTGTGCTGCCTGCATTCTTCGTTGCATGCCCCCTGATTTAGGAAACAGAAGAAATGGTCCAATTCCAAGACAATTTCCTGTTTCCAAAGAAACATACTCAGCTGGAAAATCGTAGCAAGGGAACAAACGTTCCCCAGCTGCGATGATCATGCAGCCAGAACTGAGGGATTTTCGCATTACTCCCGTTCCGTTTGGAACGGGAGTAGGACGGGAAGCCTAAGACAGCTCACGACGCTTTGAGCATTCACACAGAGGGGCGCAGGGATGCATGTAAATGCATTCCGGAGCGCCCGTGTGTGAATGCTCAAAGCATCGTGAGCTGTCTTAGCCAGCAAACGACGGCAAGGGGCGGGGAGACAGCTGAGGAGGCTCCCGCAGCCGGTGCTGGCTGAAAACAGCTGATTGTCAAAGCTGCGCTGGCGGGGGAGGCAAGCCCGCAGCTGTTAGGGAGAGAGAAGTATGCCCAAACGCTTCTCCTCCCGAATGCCTGCGGGCAGTTCGTGTGCGCCCGAACGCATGTAGAGCAGTTTAAAGTGCTCTACATTTGGAACGCGCGGAAGACAGCTCTGGACATGCCGGGACTCAAACTCGGCCGCAGCAAAGCGAATGCTGCGCCCGGAGCTGTCTTCCGCGCGTTCCAAACCCCCGTGTGCGAAAACGTCTCTGGTGTCAGATAAGTGGACACAACACAATGCCAGGGCCATTTCCTGTTTCTAAAGAAACATACCTTACTGGAGTATCACTGCCAGGGAACTGAAGTTCCCCAACTGTGATGTTGAAGTGGTCAGAAACGGTGACAGACAGACTTGTGAAGAGTACATTATCTCTACAATGCTCATCAGCTTAGTAAGCAAAAGACACAGTGGCAAAGCTGTTTGCTCATAAGTCTGCAACAGGCAGCCTCTTCCACCATGAAAGTCCTGGAAGTGACAGAGAACATTTGCCGTCAGTTTTGCAGAATTAAGTTACTAGGTGATCAGATCGAGGGTGGTTGGGAAATCTTGTAATTTTCCAGGGGGGAAAAAAAGAGTTCAAAAAAAACCAAACCAAAGCATGTAATTCACTTTTGCTGGCTACATGTGAAACAAGTTCTCAGCCGCATAAAAGAAAACATCCAAACTGTTCTAGCAAAAAGGCACTTTGCTTTTTACCATCTACTTTGTGTTGGATACTAAAGGCTCTCCCCTGTGTTTTTCCCTGCGGTGTTTAAATCTTTAATACTAGCAGCTTAAATATAGTGCTTATGAAGTGATCATATTGGAGCCTTTTGAGCATTATCGATTCAGAGTGTCTCTGTGCAGCACTTGCAAATACCTTTTCAGTTCACATTCCTATATTTGAAGATACAGCAATCTTTTAATAATAACAAAAAGAAGGAAGAGTTTAAAAGGGGAGGAAGAGAAACCAGATGAGTAGTTCCTCTAATGAAACATTCTGAGCAATTAAATAAAGCCTTTTACCAAGCCAATCTTTCTTCTTCTTCGTGATTCTTGATCATCTTGGTAGCCTTAAGGTTGTTTAAAAAGAGGGGGTCTTTCAAAAATGATGATTTAAAAGAAGGGAGGAAAGGATTAAATACAGGATCTTCAGATGCCCGCTTTTGAGCTGGCTGACAGCTATAGATAGGGCAAATGAGAGTGAGGGCAAATTTGTCTTGTATCCTATGAAGAGGTGACTTCCTGAAGAGTAGCTATGAAGCACAACCTCAGAATTTTCTGAAAGAGTTTACTAAAAAGAATAAGGGGCCAGGACCTTTATCTCACCCTGGATATACATTATTCTTAATAATGCATAGCCATACTTTCCCCTTCCTTCCTTCCTTCCTTCCTTCCTTCCTTCCTTCCTTCCTTCCTTCCTTCCTTCCTTTCCTTTCCTTCTTTCTTTCTCTTTCCTTCCTTCCTTCTTTCTTTCTAAAAGAAAGTGGGGAGCTTACTAAAATTGACAATATTTTACAGACATGGAAAGGAGGTGGGGGAGAGAGAGAGAGAGAGTCATGTTTCCTGTATCTCTCATACTCCTTTAATTTGTGCCCTATCACTTTTATCTCTCCATGCTTTAACACCAGATTTGGTTTAATTAAATTTATGTCAAATGAACACATGAAACAAGAAAGAAATCAGAAAGCCTGCAGTTGCCCATTAGTGAGTCAGTGACTGCACAGTGAAAAAGGCTTTTGAAGCCTGGCTCTCTGCCAGAACAAGCTTCCAGTGATGCTCAGAAACACCCATGATGCTTTGAAGGCAGAGACTGGAGTTGACCTGAACCTGCTCGGCAAAATCAGTCCAAATCCTCATAGGCTGGATATAAAATCTATTATAAGTCTTCTGTCTTCAACAATTTACCTGCCAAGAGAGAGCAGCAGGGGGTTGGAAAATGGGAAGTAAGGTATATAATTAATTAGACCAGATCCCCTTAATTTCATTTATTTTATTGATAAAAGGCTTGCAGTCTCTAAATATTTCATCACTATTAGGAAATACAACGATACGTTATAATTATACATCAAGTGTTTTCATCTGCAAATCTTGATCTCACCGGGGGGCAGAGCTTAAGCCTCTGAAGTCGAAAAGAACCCTTACTGAACGTTAACTACACGCCTGGCTTGCGCTGTCCCAGGCGGACCCTGAGATCAGTAAAGCTGGATGAAGCAGAAAAGCACTTTGCAAAGGTTTGAACCCTATTCCGTTCTGCAGACGACAAAGCTAAAGGGCCAAAAAATGTTATTGTTCCACTCTGATTTAGTGGCAAGAGCCCAGTCATCTTGTTGGATATATAACTGTTTGCAGAACTCTTGGATTGATGCAGATCAGGCCCAGATCAAGAGGGCAGTGTCTGGCCTCAAATATTAAATGCAAATGTGATAGCACAGGATGCGAAGAAAAGGGTCAACGGTGGTTTTCCATTAGCTTTTGATCTATATAAACTACAGCAAACCAGAGGCCTTTTCGCACAAGGGGTTTCCGAACACATGGAGAGCACGTTGGGACGCAGCATTCGCACTTGCAGGCGGCCAGATCCATTCCAGGCCGCCCCCAAGTGTCCCAACTTGCCCTCCACATGTTCAAGTTTCAGAGCACTATAAAGTGCTCTGAAACCATTTCTGTGCATTCGGTGCGTTCTGAACTGTGTCAGAGAGAAAGCATTCACACGCTCTCTCTCTCTGTGACAGCTTGGCCCTTCCTCCAGGCAGCTCCCATTGGCTCCTATGGACCCAGTGTGGGCAGCCCGGCTGCCTTCTTCCCCTGCATTCCTGCTCGCTCCCAAACCCCAGAACGGGCTCTGGGGGTGGGCAGGAACACCAGCCAAAAGCCTCCAATCCATCCCAGGGTTGTGTGCGCCTGTGAATGGGGCTTACCTTCTCCTGCTGGCCCGATTCTGTGTAGACTAGGCCAGGCTGTTCTGAGCATGCTCGAGGGGGTGGCCCCTCATTGTCTGGGCACCCGCCTGGTCTCAACTGGCCATCTGAGCATGTGCGGTGCCCAGCCAATGAGGGGCCACCCCCTCAAGCATGCTCAGAACAGCCCGGCTTGTCTACACAGAATTGGGGCAGCAGGAGAAGGTAAGCCCCATTCACACGCGTGCGTGACCCTTGGGATGGGTTGGGGGCTTTTGGCTGGTGTTCCTGCCCACCCCCAGAGCCCTTTCTGGGGTTCGGGAGCAAGCCGGAACGCAGGGAAAGAAGGCACCCGGGCTGCCCACACTGGGTCCATAGGAGCCAATGGGAGCAGCCCAGAGGAGGGTCTTCCCCCCGAACGGGTTGAGAACACTTTCCCGTTCGCACTGGCAGGTGAGGGAACTGCTCTCAAAGCATTCCTTAACTGCCCTCATGCGAATGGGAAAGTGTTCTCAACCCATTTGGGGGGACGCGTTCCGAGGCGTCTTCGTCTTGGTGCGAAAACGCCTCAGGTCTGGATCAGATGTCCTTTCCTGAAGTACATCGAAAACGAGCAGTGAATCCCTGTTCAGGACTTCTCCTGTATCTCAAACATCAGAAAGACCAATTTTTTTTTTAAATCACCATCAAGCAATCAAGCAAGCATGATTTGAGGGGGTGATTGGCTGTATTCTACGATCCCCATACCTAATGAAATTAAAGCACTGATGAAAAACGAGTAGTCCTTTTGACCACACACCCCAAGCATAAAGTTAAGAATGGTGGAATCGTGGTCCAGTAATATTTGACTGCATCTTTAAGGTCCATCTACACCAAAGTTTTAGAAATGCGTGTTAATATTCACAGCATTCAAAATTCAGACGAATTCGGTTGAATTTGGACATTCGAATTTGAATTGAGTGTTGGCTCATTCGAAAAGTGACATTCGAATTTGAATCAAACGTTTCAATATATTCATACAAAGGTTCCTTACAGATTCTTAAGTGATTCATATGTGATTTGTATCTAACAGCTGTATTCAATTCGCATGAAACATTCATACCAAATTCGAACCCTACCACATTTGAAGGGATTTAGTCAAACAAATACTAATTTTCTTGCATTCGATTCAATACAAATCAAATAAAAATCACTCGTGCGCATCCCCTCTAAGCTTTAATCCAGCTTCAGTACACTTCCAGACTGAGAGAATACATCAGCAAAGTGAAAAGCTGTTTTCTTTCAAGATTGTCTGATTCTGAAAAACCACCTTCATCATGTAGAAAGAAAATGACTAGAAATTTTGTCCATGTGTTCTCTCAGTCTGGAATTTCTGGGTGGAGACTTGTGCAGGCAGCTTCAGAATCCCTGGTTCAGTGGTGGACAATTATAAAAATGGCAGTGGAGGCACGACCCGTCAGTGTCCCCCTACATCCCAGTGGGGCCCCAGAAGCATCTTCCACCACCAATTTTGCATATGAATTTCGAATGGTGCAAATATTTGTTCACGTTCTTATTAGACAGTGATCTCTAATAGAGTCATGTGGACTACATTCCAGCAGAAAATGTGTGGCATCTTCCAGAATATTCTGGTATTAACTAGGGGTGTGCACAAATGCAATTTTTGGGATTCAAATATCCAAAGATTCAAATCTATTTGAATGCTTAAAATTAGAATGTATTCACATTTTATTTGAATTGAATAAATTCGGATCTATTCGTATGAATTTTCAATTCATATCTGAAGATATTAATGTCGGCCACATTTGAATGTGTGTATACTCATCCATATGCATTTGGACACATCTCATTTTTATCCTGTTTTCCTCTCATTTTTGTCCCGTACATGTCCGTACCAGTGTGTATGGATATGTATGTAGTTCATACGTATCTGTACACATACGAATGTCCAAATAATTTGTACAAATGAGTCAAAAGATTCAAAAATACATTCGAATGTATAGACCTTTGATTCAGATTTGAATGTCCAAATTCAATCAAATTTGATAGAATTTTAAATATTTCAAATATTCATGCACATCCCTAGTATTGATCCATCCCATTGTGCTGTCGAGTTGCTCAAATCTAGCTCTTGTGAAGTCTATTCTCAGATGTATGGCAAATGTATGATAGGTCCCTAGCTTCACCTGTTGTTTAAAATCAGACAGAGGGGGCTGTATGTATTCAGCCTTCTAGGGCTGGTCTAGCATTCCCTGGAACTTTTAAAACAGGTTTACTCATGCCTCAATCTAGGTGAATATGTTGACTGCCTAGACCCCTGATGGGAAATCTTTTGAGCTCGATGTGTCAAAATTCACACACACAAAACCCCCCTAAGCTTAACTCGGGTGCCATGTCACATCTAGAAATAGCCATACTTTTGTGATGTTTGTAACTCTAGTTAAAAAAAGAGTTATATTTCTGATATATGTAGTTACTGAAAGCAAAAACAAATAATTCTTTACATTAGTAACTTTTTTGTTGCTGAATTTCATTTGCTAAATCTTCAGTTGAAGGTTGGTATTTCATACACTTCAAGTCCAAGCAAGGGATATTAACTTCATCTATCAGCCGGTTTCTTTTGTTGGTTTTAATATTATTTAATGCTGAGAATAAGGTCTCACAAAAGTACATAGAAGGAAAAATTGTGAGTAAAGCCATCGCTCCTGCACACAAGTCTTCAGTCCTCTAGCTGCTGGGAGCACAGATGCACTGTGCATGACCTGGCAGCGCAGTGATGTAACTCCATCACACCTCCTATGTTGAGCACAGACAGTGCATCTGTGCTCCTGGTGTCTTGTAGACTACAAGCCAGAAGCGGTCTGGAGCCTACAAGATACTGAACAGCAACAACATGCTGAGGTGACACTGTGTATCACCAAAAAGTGCTTGGCGTGTCATCTGTGACGCGCTTATCATAGATTTGCCATCACTGGGCTAGACTGGGCTACACTGCATCCAATGTGAATGCAGTGTGCCAGCAAGGGCCTGGTCTGCCCGTAAACCCCACCAGCATGCATAAGAACACAAGGGAAGCCCTGCTGGATCAGGCCACAGCCCATCTAGTCCAGCATCCTGTCACACACAGTGGCCCACCAATTGCCCATGGGCATCTCAAGCAGAGACAAGGGCAAAACTTTTCCTCCTCTCAAATCCCAGCAAACACAGAAGCTGACCCCCTCTGGATGACCACTTACTGAGCCTGTCCAAAGGTAAGTGCAGAAAAGCCTGTCATTTCAGTATTTTCCAAAGAGTTTCATTTTAAGTGTTGCCACTTCATTTCATGTACTACATTCTGCAGAGGGAAAAGGTTTTTCTCTATGCTTTTCACAATAAATTTAACCAAAGTGGAGAGAATCTTTGAATAGAGATAACCTCTTGCAAAGTTACATATTAAATTAGACTTTGAAATATCAATATTTTGGCACATTCAATCTAATGAAAACTATTCTTTGCCTTCTAATGAAACCCTTCAGTACCTTTTTGAGATTAGAAAAGAATACACATTCTTAACTGTATCATCACACAGCTTAAAAATCACTCTTGTTTTGACAGTTATTTTTTTAAAAAATCCATAGTTAATTCCATTAAACATGTAAATGAATTCTATACTCACCAGGAATTTTATTACAATATTACGCAAAGTATTAACCCATGATTGACATTCTGTCTTAGAACGCTGGAAGCTTGTTCACAGTTTTGACAAGGAACATTTGGATACATTAGCTGTTGTTTTATTCTTGCTTTCAGGAGTCGCCATACAATGTATACAAGAGCAACAAGCAGCTACAGTTGCTCTAAAAAAGCAGATCCTATTGAACTCTACTCTTATTGAGTTCCAGCTCATTGCATCATGCACAGATTTCTGTTTACAATGGAGGATGTATTCCCATGCCAGAGAATTCCAGGGCAGAAGCTCTTGCTTCCAATACAGAGGCAAGGTGCACAGTTTCTGCACACTGTAAACAAATCGAACGTTAGAAAATCCATATTTGTTCACATAGATCCCCTTCCAATGTGGTAGGATTCTATTTGATACGAATATATTTCCACAAATTTGTACAAATATCCGAGACATATCCAATACATATCTGATATGTATCCGACATGAATGTCTGTAACATATCCATGATCCGAAAGTGTCAAATACAACACGAATCCATTTTTAATTCACTCTCAATCCATGTCGAATGCAATCTCTATCCGTGACTGGCACAGCCACTTTCCCACCTCCCCAGTTTAACAAACATCCAAACTATTCATACAAATGTTCAAACTATCCGTACGAATGTCTGAAACATTCGTATTTGTACGAATGTTAACGTATGAATGTCATAACATTTGATTCTTGTACGAATGTCCGAATTCATACGAGTTCATTCGAATAATGAATATTATGAACATTCATGCCCATCCCTACCTTGCACCACACCCACTTGCCCTTGAAATAATATCTTAAGCATATTTTCCAGTGCATCAGGGGAAAGAAGTTAGGCGGGAGACAAATAAGCTGGAAAGAGAGAACTTTATTTCTGTGCAGAGCTTTAAATAGCCCTCTGCAAGAAGGCGGGGAAGGAAGTGACCTAAGGAGAAAATCCAGGGAGGCAATAAGTGGAGTGCATCAGGTGAGCAGGTCAGATGTCCTTCTGATGTCACATCCTGTGGTAGGCAGGAAGAGGAGGGTTTTGTTGTCTGCGCGTAACATGTGGCCATACTCCATTAAGCCCCCGGGCTAAGAGTCCAGCCCCTGCTGTTGTCGAGTGTGTACTGCAAGCTTTTGGAAGCAGGAAAATTCTTTTTACTCTGAGGCTTAGGAAATGGTCAACAAGAGCTTGGGAGCTGGAAGGGAAACTTAGGGAACCTTGAGCGGCTTTTTGCGATTACAACAATATATTAATGTTGTCGACATTCATATCTTCAGATTCGTATCTAACATTCGAATGAATAGATTTGAATGTATCAGATTCAAATTGGTTTTTGTTGCATTCTGATTTTAAACATTCAAATTGAATGTTTTGACATTTGAATTGACTCCAATTCGAATGCAAAATAATTCATGCACATCCCTACCATCAAGCCAGCTTAACTCTGAAGTAATATGGTTTGTACGTGATCTTTAGGGAGCCATTCAAAATTCCACAACTACCCTTTAAACCTGTTCGATGCTCAGAACATTGAAGCCATATGTATTTCCCAGAATCCCCAGCTCTGAGAGTACTGTGCCAACAAATGCAGAACTCTTCCAAAGTACAGAGGAAAGACAGGAAACTTGAAATCTCAATACTAGACCAGAACCAAAGATCCAAAATATGCCATTTTAAACACTAGGGGTGCCTTTAATACCCATTAAGGACACATCTGTAAAACGGTGTCCACACAGCAACACCCATTAAACACACATCTGGGAAACCACATCCGCACAGCAGCACCCATTAAGAACAGAATGGGAAAACCACATCCGCACAGCGGCACCCATTAAGGACACTTCTGGAAACCCGCGTCCGCACAGCAGCACCCGTTAGAGACAGATTGGGGAAGCTGCTTCCACACCTATCTGTCTCTAATGTGTGCTTAATAGGGTTTTCCGGAAGACCACATAGAATGTGGTCTTAAAGGGTGTTTTCGCTGTTAGGATGCATCCATTTAGGACACATCCACACAGTGAAGAGGTCCCTAACCTGGGCCCTCCGGTGGCCCGCCATGATTGGCTCCTTGGAGCCGAGCACGGTGAGCCAGGGAACTCCAATTTCACAGATCACCCTTGCCCCAGAAGCGGCGGATCGCCGCTTCTGGAGCCAGGGGGAGCTTCATTGACCCCCCCCCCAGCCCAACCTGTGGAGAGCGTGAGCGATCCCCTCCTTACCTGCATGCATTCACCCCGATTCTGGGGCGAGGGTGAGCCATGAAATCAGAGTCCCCCGGCTTACCATGCTCGGCTCCAAGGAGCCAATCATGGCAGGCTGGGGGAGGGCCTCTGGAGCACAGATTTGAGGTGGGTGCTGTGTGTAAATTTGCAGCAGTAAATGTGGAAGCACCCAAAGACAAGGAAAGGCTTGGAAATCTACATCTGAAGAAAGACCAGCCAAAGAAGGTAAACCTTTTAACTCTGGGATTGCAACTATGAGTAGAGCCTGTAGGGAATGGTAGAATTTTCTCAACTTGACTGGTTTATTGTCTTGAGTGAAGGGCAAGTCACCAACATAGATATCACAACTAAAATCCTTGACAGTACCTGGATCCTGGTACACAAAAAAGCCCAAAAGGCACTTCTGGTTCTACGTGCCTTAGATGAAGGCACAGTGGCTGCAGCAGTGGTGAGTACAGGCAAGGGGGGGGGGTGCATTAGTGGGGTTGGGATTTGGCAGAAGCAAAATTTCACATATTCCAATTGTTACAAATTGAATGGGAAAAAATGGCTTCATGCATATCACTTCTAGTGAAGGTGAACCATTTGCATTTGTCATGAGGAAAGCTCCCCCAAAGTGTCCGTTACTGGCCAGAAGTTTGATTGGTCCTCCTGTTTACCACTCCATGTCACTGTGTCTGAAGCTGGGCGTTCCACCTGCTTGTTGCCACAATTGGCTGCCGTCAGCTGCGTAGTCATGTTACCTGATGTCATCAGACACCATTCCAGAAAGGCGTATTCAATCAAGCACAGTGTCATCTTGCAGCTGATCTTGCGGCCCACAGACGCCAGAGGAACCACAAGAGAACATAAGGGGGCATGTGGGAAGCAGATAGGGCACCACCTCTGGCATCCACAGACATTTTCCAGCATGATTCAGGGCCCAAAATAGGCTTTCCGTGGTGCAAACTAGGCTTTCCGGTTCTGGCCTTGGTCGTCCCAGGAAATGGAAGTGCCTTTTCCGACCTCTGTGCACTTGCCAGTCTTTTCCACCCTTGTCTTTATTTTGCAGTTGGGTGGGTAATGAGTGTTTCCCATCATGCCCATTCCTCCAGCCCTTATCATGTGATGTGGGGTCAACTTCTAAAGTCCCAAAGCCTCTGAAGTGCCTCCATCCATCCATCCATCCATGCATCCATGCATCCATGCATCCATCCATCCATCCATTCTGTTTATTTGTATACTGCCTTTCTAATAAATTACTCAAGGCGGTTTACAGCAACCATGAAAAAAATACAATACGAAGTAATATATCACACATTAAATAAATACTCCAATACATCAAATAAGTAATAAACTATAAAATTATATATAAACAGAATAATACATTCTGAGAATTATATAAAGCATTGGGGGAGGGGTAAGAGAGGCAACAATACTGGTTCCTCCTCCTTTCCCTTCTCCAAGCTCAGTCTTCTTTCTATCTACAGCCACCAACAAGGGCTGGCAGAGATGGTACTTCCCTCTTCTGGATGCTTTGTGGCTAGCAGAGCAAGTCCACACAAACACACATTGACAGTCTGGGGCACACAAAGACATGCTGACAGTCTGGGGCCACACAAACACATGCACATGCTAAAGCCTTGAAGGATAGGTTGCTGTGGGGAAGAAAGTGTTGTTAACCTGTGGACATTCTAGGTATTTGCTGCCAGAACCAAGACTTTCTCACTTTCAATTTGTCACTAAATTAGAATGGTAATGAGTTTGAGGGTCACATGCCATCCTATCACAATTCAATGAGACAGAAATAATGTTTTTGCCAAAGCGGGGTGGCCATATGTTTGTCTGAGAAAGAGAAAAAGAAAGTAAATACAATCAGTACGTCAATTGCTCTCTGCAAAGCAGTGTCACACTAAGCTTAATCATTTCAATTTTAACAATGGCAAGGCTTGGAATAGAACAAAATGCAGTGATTTTGCAAGCAAGTTATAACAACTGACGTATCATATACTCACAGGAAAGCTCTCTTGGCTTTTGTACCCCCCCATTTTGCCACTAAGAGCTGATTCTGAGCACTGCCTCTGGTACCAGCACTGCTTGTGAACATAAGAACATAAGAGGAGTCCATCTAGCCCAGGATCCTGTTTCATGCAGTGCCCCATTAATTGCTTCTGGGCATTGCCAAGGAAAAAGTAAAAGCAAAGTGTTACTTTGTGCACCTACTCTGAGCCTGCATTTGTCAATGCTGTTTTCCCTTTGAATCTGGGAAATTTCCCAGTGGGGCCACCAGACTGTGAGAAAGGTACTTTTGGTAGCCCACAAGTCTAGATTTACCTTCTGAGTGAGGGCCTCCTGGATGAGAACCAGGAGGCTCTCCTGTTGTCCCAGAGCTTCTATTGTCCCAAGACAATAAATCAAACCAGGCATTGTGTGCAAGTGTGTACCGCTGACCAATCACAGGCCATGGGGCCTGCAGGTGCAGAATGCCACAGATTGGACTCTGCAAGCCCCACCCACAGGGCTTGCCAGTCTGGTCCCCAGCAGTGATCAGGTAAGTCACCCGTGTGTCCGGGGCATGGTGTGGGCCCCTGGATGGGGGGTGCCCAGGGAGCCTCTGTGGGGCACAGCTGCCTCAATTTAGGCACCTGCACCTTTGTGGTTGCTGAAGACTGGCCAGATCCCAGCTGCCTGCCAGTGGGTTGATCGTGACACAATGGCAGCAGAGGAGGGCAGGGCCTCTGGCCCACATGTTGGCTTTTTTGGCCTAGGACACGGAGGGATGAGTGCCCCATTCACACCCAGGCAGGTAAGGGATGCATGAGAACACGTCTCTTACCTGACTAGGTGTGAATGAGACATCCATCTCCACGTGCCCTAGCCTCACCCAATGGCTGTAGTGCAAAATGTCATCAGGTTGACCCCCTGGATGGAGCCTAGGTCATTTGGTCAGAAGAGGGTGGAGAGGCAAAGGGAGCTATGTGCCTGCATGAGATAAGAGAGGGAGGTCATGGGGTCCCATCTCAGTGCAAATGGGATGGGGGCAGAGAAGAAGTGTTCAGAGAAAGACACGTCTCTGGGGTCCCAATTTATCCACATAGTTCCCAGTAATACACAACCTCAGGCTTTTCATCCACAATAAAGTCATGAATGGTGGGGGTATTTATTTCAAACTGGCCTGGCATTTAACAGCGGCACCTCCAAGCTAGTGGGAAGCTTGATAGGCACTCCCATATTCTGAAGGCTGAGGAGGCAGAGTAGAAGGAGTGATAGCCTCAATATACTGTATCTAACACTCCTGTGCTAGAACTCCTATGCTTGCCCCCTTGTTAGCCTCACCCCACTGTCAGATATTTCACTTCACAAGACTAGTTTATTAGGGCCTTTCCACATTAATCCAGTCTAGGCCTCTGCCTTCTAAGGCTTTGGCTGCATTGGACAAAGTTTGGACTAGGTTCCAAGCCAAAACTGGCACCCTAGTCTAGCCTAGTCTAGCTATATACTTTGATGTTGAAGTCAAAACAGACCAGGGGCACTATACTGGACTACTGGAGTGTGCAGAGGGCATGGTCCTATGTTCCTGTCCACTACAAGGTACATTTTTAGTGGCATTCCAGGAAGTGCTTTCCCATCATTCACTTTGTTGTCATGGCATTGGAACCTCTCCTCTTACTTTTTAAAATACATTAGTCCCTTATTAGTCTTTCAGTTTTTGTTTTTTATGATCATGAATTCTGAGTATCTGTGAGGAAACATCTGTGACACTCTCTCACCATCTAAGACCCCAAACTGTAGCCAAAACCATTTATTACTGGCAGGGTCTGAAAAAGCTGTTTTCTGTCTTCATCGTACTCACAAGCTTAATTAATTAGTTAATTAATTTATAAACTGCTGTACCTCACCCTTCACCCAAATGCTCCATTCCATAAAAGATTGAATAAAATCAGCAAGCAATGTAAAACGTGATTACTTAACATAAATCGTATTTAAGCAGTTTTGGAAGAGACAAATCCTTTGGAGTACCAAGGGATTACCGAGAGGTGCCCTTGCCTGAGACAAGCAGCTGACTGAAGGGCAATTTGGGGGACCCCTTTGGGGAATCTTGAGAGACTTGGGGAACATGGGCACCAGGGGACAGGTAATGGTACCACTGTGATTGAGTAAAAAGACAAACTTAGTCATAGTGAGTGGAGGGAAGAAAAGAATGAAATGGTCTATTAATAAACGGTATAATTATATAATTAATGTGATAGCAGCAGAAATATCGAATAGTCATATGAATAATATAGGTAATTTTGATAGGGTTAGAATATGTAAACAAAAATGGATGATATTTAAAATATATTTAGATAATAAGCTTAGGAGTGAAAGTGAGAAATTGAAGTTATGTTTAATTTTCTAAATGTAGTATTATGAATTGTGCAGCCTTTTCAATGTATGGTATAAAAATTTGGAATTATGTATTACCCGTGGGGGGAGTGGGGAGTGGGGTTAAAGCAATTGTCAAAAAAACTAATAAAAAGATTTTTTTAAAAAAAAGAGCAAGAAAACAAACTGTACATATACTGGATCATTTTCCTAGAGCAAACTGATGAAGTTCTAAGATATATATATATATTTGCTTTTCCCAAGCACATAGGTTTGTTCCCTTTTCAGATCATGTTTTTATCTTGTTGTTGTTCAGTCATTCAGCCATGTCTGACTCTTCATGACCCCATGGACTGTAACACACCAGGCCCCTCTTCCTCCGCAGCCTCTTGAAGATCATCCAAGCTCATGTTTGTTTATGCTATCTATCCATCTCATTCTCAGCCATCCCATTCTCCTTTGGTCTTCAGTCTTTCCCGGTATCAAGGTCATTTCCTGTGAATCTAGCCTTCTCATTATGTGGCCAATGTATCTCAATTTTTTGGCTTAATTATTTGTCCTTCTGTACAGTCGGAGTTGGTTCCCTTTAGTATTTACTATTTTTATCTAAACTTCTGTAATTTTCAAGTGTGAGTGCTAAGATATCTTCTATGTGCAGCTTCACTTGATAGGATCTGCAGCCATTTCAAAACAGGGCTGTACGTCATCTGTTAAAATTTGGTAGGAGTGCCTATTATTGAAACTGAAGTGCTAATTAGTTTTATATATTCAATTCCAGCCAGGCCCATTTCCAAAAATTCAAATCGATTTGGATGTTTAAAATTCTAATGCATTCACATTCGATTTGAATACATTCAAACCTATTTGTGCGAATTTTCAATCCGTATTTGCAAATACGAATGTCAACAACATTCACATGTGCCCATATGCATCTGTACGCATCTGGACACATCCATATGCATCTCATATGCATCCTGTATTTATCTGTATGCATCTCGTTTTTGTCCTGTACAGATCCTTACAAATGCATACAGATGCGGGAAAGATGCATACAGGCAAGTGCCCATCATTTATGTATCTGTACACATATGAATGTCCGAATAATTTGTGAAAATGATTCAAAAATAGGGGTGTGCATTTTGCATTTGAATTCAAGTCTAATTGAATTCAAACGTTTAAAATCCATAAACAGAGAAGAAGTTAAAAAGGAAATACAGAGAATGGAAAAAATAAAATATGGACGAATATGGGAAACAAGAATGAAAATAATACATAAATGGTACAGAACACCAATACAATTGTCGCACTTCTTTCCAAATGTAACTGAAGAATGCTGGCATGGATGTCAGGAAAGAGGAATATTTATACATATGATTTGGCATTGTCAGAGAGTTCAGGTGTTTTGGAAAGAAGTAGAAAACATGATCAATAATATATATGCACTTAATATTAATTTAAATGAAAGGATAGTAATATTTCAATTGGATCTGGAGAATATAAGGCCAAAAGAGACTAGGGAAGTAGTTTGTTCCATACTTAGGACGGCTCAATTGGTAGTAGTAAATGGATGGAAGGATGCAACTAAATGGGAGATACAGAAACTGTATGAATATATAATAGCCTCGATTGCAGTAGAGGTTCGAGAATGTCGGGAAAATTTTGAAAATGATTTAGTAAAAATAAGAAGGTGTAAAAACAAATGGAGGGAGGTTAAGAATTACCTGGAAGCGAGTGTCAGAAGTGAATTAGTTAAATTACAGTTAAGAATTGTATTCCAAATGTAACCCTTAGCTCATAAATGTTATTGAATATTCATTATTTAGGGGTGGGAGGGGGTGGGGAGGGGGGGGAAAAAAGGGAAGAATGTATAAGTGCATAAGTATGTAAAAATTGTTATTGTAAAAGTTAAAAAAAATAAAAAAAATAAAAAAAACGTTTAAAATCCGAATGCAACCAAAACCAATTCAAATCCATTACATTCAAATCTATTCCTTCGAATTTTAGATACAAATTTGAAGATATGAATGTCAACAACATTCGTATATGTTATATGTATCTGTACGCATTTCATCTGCATTCAGTTTTATCCCGTATGCATCCCATTTTCATTCTGTATTAAAAGTGCAAATGCGTGCAGAGACGTATGATAATACATACGTATCTATACATTCGAATGATTTGAATCCTTCAAATGAATATTTCTAAACATTCAAAATTCATTCTAATCTCTAAATTTAAATGTGAAGACATTCGATTCAGATTTGAATGTCCACATTCAAATGAATTTGATCGCCTTTTAGAACATTCATGTACATCCCTATTCAAAAATTCAAAATTCATTTGAATGTTTTAATTTGAATTTATTGACATTCACTTCAATTTTGAATATCCAAATTTGAACAAATTCAATCAAATTTCAAATGTATTGAATATTTGTGCACATCCCTAGTTTCTATAAAAAACAAATCTTCTTGGGAGGGGGAATCCTTTGACTGTTATTCATGCAAGATCTCAAACAAATTAAAAATAGATCAATGAGGATCTCTGCTATGATCAAACAGAAAGCGTCCTTATCCTGAATAAAAATAAAATTAAAAAAAAGATTACGGTAAAGAAGCATTAACAAAATGATTTCTTATGCTGCTACATTTACTTTAACTTCGACAGAGGGAAATTCTTTGATATTAATTTGCCCTTGGCCACTTAAAATTTAGAACCACCAACATCTTATTCATGAAATTGCTCCTGTGTTCCTGCATCTAAATTTATACATTACCAATATGAGGCAGGCAAATTGACATGGGGACTCTGATGGGGCCATTTGTTTTGCCCATGTTAATTTTTCTTGGAGTAGCTTGCGCCTTTTAACCAGCTGTTTTCTTAACGGAATGATCCTATTGACAGCTTTTGCTGCAGAGCAGACCTGGTTTGGGATAGAATCCTTTATATGTTTTGCAAGAAAGAAAGCCTCCTTGAAAATATAAAATGTGACATAACCCCATTTCACAATATGTGACTTGATTTTGTTTATTCAAATTAAACTTGTTCAGTTAAGATCATGGGAAATGGTGGCAAAAACACAGACATTATGCCAAGTATGAAAAAAAGATTAATTGTTGCTGAAGAGACAAATCAAGCATGAATTGGACTGTAAACAATGATAAGGAAGACATGATGCTTGAAATATTTAGTTCATTAAATTGTGTCCTTCCTTGCAGAATGCAGTCAATACAAATATTGTTCAATAAAAGCAAAACTATATTTTTTTAAAAAAATGCCACAAATGAAATCATTCATTCTGGAGAATATCGCAGATGTATGTTAAAGGTCATGATACAGTTCTATAGAATCTAGATTTTTCCTGTCTGTCTGCTTTGCATTGAAAAGCGTAACAATAGAATCAGGCACTACTGGTGGTGAAATTGCTTTGAGTTATGTTTTATGGATCAGAGAGCATCTGTGTTAGAGAAACCTGTCTACACAAATCCCTTAGTTGCTCAAATATGTTACACCTCAGAGCTGCAAACAAAACAGCCTATTCTCATTTTTTGATGGATCTGGTTTGTGATCTAATAGGTCCCCTTCTTGCCTGATCCATATATTTCGATGGTTGCATTCTTTCTCAAAGGCCTGTTGCAGAATTTTTGTTTGGTATGCATTTTTAAGGAATGCATATCTGCACTGGAGCTGTATATCCTGAAATAGGAACTGCCATTCAGATGCTAGTGTGGACCATGGCAGGTGTGGCGTTGGTGCCAAGGCTAGACAGCGGAGCAGTAGCTTGGACCAAAATTGGACCAATCAGAGCTGCAAGATCGCAGACTATAAAAGCAACAGACGAAGCAGCTCGAGGTCTCTTGTTCACTCACATTTTGTCGGGGTTAGTGGTGGATCACAGAGTGTTGCTCCAGGAAGCTGCGTAGGCCTCTTCTCTCATTGCTAGAGGGAAGGAGAACTCATGCAGGAGGCTAAGAACTGCTACAGACTCTGACTGTGTTTGTTATTGGAATCTCCTCTTGGAGCTGAGAGGGCAAGGCCTGAGGAAGAGCGCTTTGGACTATTAAGCTTTCAAATGGAGCCTGATAGGGACTGTTGCTTACGTGGGAGCAATGGACTGAGGGGAGGAAACTTAACTAAGCAATGTTTTTCTTTTTGAGCAACCTAAAGACCTTTAAGGCAAGCTTCAAACTTGCTTCTTTACTTTCATTTGTTTTGTAAAAATAAACTTCAAGTGGTTTACTTTACATGGGAGTCAGACTGCTGCTTTAAGGGAGCCTTTACATTAGGCATATAAATCAGGACACCAGTGGGGGAACTTTAGGATAAAGCCTTTGGGAACCGCCAGTTGACTGTGGCACATGGCAGCTCGCTTCTAACTCATGTTACTCTGAGGAGGATGGGGAAGGGAGGGGTTGGCCGAGTTACCACAGCAGGTGCTTATTATCCAAATGGCAGGTTCCTATTTTGAGATATAACCTGGAAGAAGGCCCAGTACAGAAAGGTCCTAGGTTTCCTAGAATGATGTGCAGTTATTCTTCAGATTGCGCATTTCTAATGCTTAAGATCTTTCAAAATAAAAAGTGTACTTAGAGGGAGAACAGACTACAAATTATATATTTTAGGGTGGGGGGATCCATATAAGAATATGTGCATTACAGGTGAAAAAGGATGGGAAATGGAACAGAATTAATTTATAGCATTGGCTATGAATGAGCTGGTATATCTATGTTTAGCGTTGTATACAAGTCCATAAGCACCTTGATTTGAGAGTGTTTTTTTTTTCCTAATCACTATATTAAAGAGATTGGGGGAGTAGAAGTTCCTGCCATCTGTCCACATTTGTAGGAAACACATTTGGCATAGCTTTCATTCTTTGACATATTAAGGAAGTAGAAATATATTGTGTTTGTCTGGAAAGAGATACTTCCACATACTCTCTTTGTCTCTCCACACTCTCACACACTAGTCATAGGGATTTTGTAGCTTAGTTGTCATGTGGAAACCTCCATATGCCAAGACAAGTGAGAACTTATACTCACCCTTTGCTCCTTGATCTCCCCTCTACTCTAAATTAAGTTACTGTCCTTGCATCCTCTTTAGGCCCCAGGTAAGTTCAAGTTGTTTGCATTCTATTAGTGGTTTGACCACAAATAAATAGATGGCTCTTTCCCTCTAAAATGAGCAAAACAACACAATAATGATCCTGGAATGGATTGTCCTGCCCATAATTATCCTTGAAAGAAATTCCTTCCCACACTTGTGGCCTTCTGGTGACTTTGCAACTGTTAATCAAAGCTTGTCTCCAAAATGTTCTTGAATAAGCACTTGTGCTCCAAAGTAATCCATTTCTTACCCAAATCTCCCCTGCAGTCCTAGGCCCTGGTCTCACTAGTAGTTTAGGATGACCTTAAGTCTTCTTCAGTTTGTGTTACTCACATTATTTTTATTTAATTCACTTTCCAATCTGGCTGACCCTCGTTAGACCATTTTAACCAAAGTCCTCATTTTTAAAGGACTCAAACCATCCTGGCATGCCAGGGTGATTTTTCATCCTCAGTTGTGAGTGGGGGATGAGCTAAAGGAAGCTGAACCATGCAGGTTAGGGAGCTGGACTCTTATCTGGGAATACCGGGTTCGATTCCACTTGTTAGATCTTGATAAGATCTGTAGATAAGCTCTGAATGTAGAGTGTTTACCTGATTGCTAATTCTTCTGCTGGCCTTTCGCTTCTCCGGCAGAATTCCTTGGCTCAGCTCCCAGCTTACAGCATTCCAGCTCATTAAAATCACGGCAGTCCAAAGAGTTATATCTAACTCTACGTTTATTGCAAGTAAGGTTACAAAGACATATAGAAAGCAAGTTCAGGCATTAGCCTGGCGGATCTCCAATCCATTCCATGTTTATCAGCTTACATACTTGGCAAGCGGCAAGCAAGCTACATAAGCAAAACAGCAAAACAGAATCTCAAAGCAAAGACTACGGAAGCCTTTTTACATACTAGTAACCGGACGTTGTATTATGACAACTTCCGGAGCTCTGTCCCCCCTCCCAAGTGGCCTACGTGCTCGTAAACACTTCCCGACCTTGCAGCATATCTGCTTGTAGTCCGTTCCCAGGAGAGAGGCAGACACTCTATCAGTATGTTTTGAAAAAATCTTTCCGTACATCCGACTGTGTTTCTTCCCTTTACTCTTTCTCACAGCCAACACCACCCTCCCCCATGAAGGAGCTGGGTGACCTTGGGCTGGTCACAGCTCTCTTCTGAGCTCTCACAGCCCCACCTATCTCACAGGTTGTCTGTTGTGGGGAGAAGAATAGAAAGCTTTGTCAGCCACTTTGAGTTCTCTTACATGGGTGAGAAAAGCAGGGTAGAAAAGCCAACTCTTCTTCTTCCTTTCAGCCAATGTGCATGAGCAGAGGTCATGCGGCACCTCCCCTGTTTATGTGTAAGATTCTTCTATCTAGAGATTTTTCTCAAAATTTATTATTATTATTATTATTATTAGTAGTAGTAGTAGCAGCAGCAGCAGCAGCAGCAGCAGTAGTAGCAGTAGCAGTAGCAGTAGTAGTAGCAGCAGTAGTAGTAGTAGCAGCAGCAGCAGCAGTAGCAGAAGCAGCTGTAGTAGTAGCAGCAGCAGCAGTAGTAGTAGCAGCAGCAGTAGCAGTAGTAGTATAAAAAATTAATTGCATGGAGAAGCAAAGCACATTAAAAAGGAAGGGGGCATGGAGGTGGGAGAGCAGGCTAATGTTTTAATACATAGTGTTGTTGTTTTAATGATGTTAAATTTAGATGTTGTTACCTGCCCGGAGATCTTTGTGTATAGGGTGGGATAAAAATGTAAATGTAAATAAATAAATATATAAATAGAACCACAAACACACATCTTCACCTCCACGGAGTGACACAACGGCATCCAATAAGAGAGGAGGTAGACATGATGCAGCAAAAAGGGTGGAGAGCCAAGAGTTCCATGGAGGAGATTCAAGCAGATCATGGAGAAGGCTGTGACTGATGCAGCCTGAGTGAACATGGCCTGAGGACAATCTAGGTGTGACCAGAGGCCTCTCCACATTACAGCCAGTAGTGTGCTAAGCCCAGTAAACCACGAGTACACAATGACCATATGCATTTCTGACAGCCGAGGACACTTCCAGAAATGTGAATGGTCATCTGTACCTGGCATGTACTGGCCTGTGGTGCCACCAAGCCCCACCCCCTGACTGGTGCGATTGGTTGCCGCTGCCGGCGTCACAGACTCCATGATGCACTGGCTGGTGGCTAGCAGTCTGATGTGGGGAGAAGGGAGACCGGTCTGACCAGGCGTTGTGCTTCTCCACTCCTGGATCCCCCCCCCTCTCCTGACCTGCCCGTGCAGGGCATTGCACGGGGCGTGTGTGTCTGGGTCACCTGTCCTCCCAGCCCCCCAGATCTCCTTTTAGGTCCCACTGCTGCTATACAACCCTTTACTGTTTGTTTACTTGTTTTACTAGAGTTACAGCACAAAAGTGACCTGTTTCCTACCTGGATTTCCCTTTTCAGTTCCACTGCACATTTGCAATCCTTTCCTGCCAATTTATTCCTTTTACTAGTGCTTTTTACTACCCCAATTTCCCCTCCCTCTGTGGCTATGTAACAATTTTCTACCAATTCATTTATTTTATTAGATAAACAGTGACTTCCTTCCTGCCTGAATCTCTCCCTGCAGTCCCACTGTGGCTATGCAACCCTTTCCTAGTGATTTACTTGTTTCACTAACACTACTATGCAAAAGCAACTTGTGCTGAGACTGGATGCAGAATTCTCAATAATACCTTTAGATATTCCCTTAGAATACTCACAGACACGCAGAAAATTGTAGGGACTTGTGCAAGCAGAGATAAGTACTTGGAAGAAAAGGCAATTGTGCTACTAGATGTGGGGAAAGCATTTTCATGAACTAATGAAATACAAGGTAAATATTGTAGGATAGGGGAAAAAATGCATAAGCTTTTAATGTGACCCACTCACAGTGAAGTTGAGATTAAACACTATATGCCCACAGTCATATATACACATGATAGTCTGCCTTAGGATAGACTGGGAACTCATTTTAGGACTGGGTGGGGGGAGCAGGATGCTCCTAAGGCCATTTGCTGGGATTCGAGAGCAGGAAAAGATTTGTCCTTCTCTCTGCTTGAGATGCCCATGGGCATTTTGTGGGCCACCCTGTGCAATGGGACACTGGACTAAATGGGCTGTGGCCTGATCCAGCAGGGCTTCTCTTAGGTTCTTATGAACTAGATGGGCTGTGGCCTGATCTAGCAGGGCTTCTCTGATGTTTTTATGAACTAGATGGGCTGTGGCCTGATCCAGCAGGGCTTCTCTTATGTTCTTATGAACTAGATGGGCTCTGGTCTGATTCAGCACGGCTTCTCTTAGGTTCTTATGAACTAGATAGGCTGTGGCCTGATCCAGCAGGGCTTCTCTTATGTTCTTATGAACTAGATGGGCTCTGGTCTGATTCAGCACGGCTTCTCTTAGGTTTTTATGGACTAGATGGGCTGTGGCCTGATCCAGCAGGGCTTCTCTTAAGTTCTTATGAACTAGATGGGCTCTGGTCTGATTCAGCACGGCTTCTCTTAGGTTTTTATGGACTAGATGGGCTGTGGCCTGATCCAGCAGGGCTTCTCTTATGTTCTTATGAACTAGATGGGCTCTGGTCTGATTCAGCACGGCTTCTCCTAGGTTCTTATGGACTAGATGGGCTATGCCCTGATCCAGCAGGGCTTCTCTTAAGTTTTTAGTACTATTCACACAGACTTTGAGATGGAGTGCAACAGGCTCTGGGAGTGATGCAGTAGTAGATGGGCAAGGGCAGACTGGGCAGGCTGGGCTGTTTTTGCACTGTCCATCCACTGGACAGGAAAGGACTGTAATCATGCAACATTAACTACTGCTTGTCCTTGCAAGCACTAGGTAACTACAGCCCATCCCACATATGACCCAACATTCACCTGTGTTTAATTGTGCCACAGCTTCTCTTCTGGACGCCACCATTTAGTTTGTGGTGTCCTGTGCTATGATGACGCAGATGCTCTGTCATGTTTATGGTTGTCCTTGGTGCCAGCATGCTTCCATGACCTCAGATGACCCTGGAGCACCAGAAAAGATGTGGATGCCCACCATTGGACATGCCAGTGTAATTAGGGGTGCCTGGAGGCTGTAACAGCCTCCTCAAGGTGCAGATGCTCTTCTCCCGAAGTTGCCTAATTATGCACTATGGGCTGTAGTGTGAATAGGCCCCAGGTTTGGTTACTCCATCTGACTATAAGCCCCAGAGCCCATTGCTGCCTTCCACACTGTGACTGTGTACACTGGGACACCCTTCCTGGGGTGAAGTGAAGTATACTAGGTGCTGTGCGCCCATAATGCTTTTGGTAATTGCCAGCTCAGGGGCATTTCTGCACTTTGCCTTATTTTGGAATATATCCTGGAATAGGGACCTGCTACCTGCATGCCAGTGGAGACTATAGAAGGCTCCAGGTGAGGACTACCACCATCTGCATTAGCTTATGTCCAGCAGATGGCTATCCCAAGGTACATTCCAGAATAAGGCCGAGTGCAGAAAGGGTCCAGAGACGTTTTCGCATTTGGAACGGGAGTAGGACGGGAAGCTTAAGACAGCTCCCGGCGCTTTCCCCTTTCACACACAGACGCGCCAGAACGCGTGTAAACGCGTTCCGGAGCGTCTGTGTGCGAATGCTCAAAGCGCCGGGAGCTGTCTTAGCCGGCAAACGCCGACCAGGGGCGCGGAGACAGCCGCGGAGGCAGATCGACAATCAGCTGATTGTCAAACAGCTGATTGTCGAAGCCGCGCCGGCGTCGGAGGCGGCCGCAGCTGTTCGGGAGACAGAAGCAGGCGCGAATGCTTCTCCTCCCGAACGCCTGCGGGCGGCTCGTCCGCGTTCGAACACATGTAGAGCACTTTAAAGTGCTCTACATTTCGAACGCGAGAAAGACAGCTGCGGACACGTCGGAGCGCAAGCCGCGCTCGGGCAATGCGGATGCCGTGTCCGCAGCTGTCTCCCACGCGTCCCGTTCACCCCCGTGCAAAAACGTCTCAGGTCACAACCTCTGGCTTTGGGCATCAGAGCCCCCTGACTCTCCTCCACGCTGCTGCTGAACTGGACAGAAACCTGAAGCCCTCTGGATCTGTTTCTTGTGGCTGAAACACTCAGTGCTGGGATTATCTGAATGAAGGATAGTCCCAACTGGGGAGCAAAAGTCCCCAGAAGAAATGCAAATGCACTTTGGATGGCCTCAGTTCTGATTTAAGATAAACTGTAACTCTTGTGTAGCCAGTCCCTTAGTCTAGTGAAGACTAGGGATCTGCATGAATATTCATAACATTTGTTTTTTGTCAGAATTTGTCAGAATTTGTACATTTGTACACAAATTCGATGTTACGACATTCGTACCTTAACATTCGTACAATGCAAATAGTTCAGACATTTGTACAAATAGTTCAGACATTCTTTAAATTGGGAAGGTGGGAAAGCAGCTGCCCCAGTCACATCTGCAACAGATACAGATTGCATTCGACATGGATCAAGAGCAGATTAAAAATGGATTCATAACGGATATGTTACAAGATATGTATCAGATATGTACCAGATTTGTATGTGTTTGTGTTGAATTTTAAAGATTCAGATCAAATTGAATTTTCAGATATTCTATTCAAATTGAATTGAATCCCAAAAATTGCACATGTGCACACCCCTACCCCATGCCTCTGATATGTAGAACAAAATCCCTAGCCTTGTGGCCTCTGGAGAGTGTTCTTGGCAGCTTGCTATGGCAGGCCACTGAAATGCACCACTCAGTAGTCTTGAACACCAGAGTCATGCTGTCTGCATGCCACTCATGTTCCAGACTGAGGCTGCAGTGGTCCACTGGTAAGCATGATTAAACAGTCTACAACTAATCCAGATTAAGGTTTCCCTTAATCTGGATCACGTTCCTTCTAATGCAGAGTGGATGAGGAGGGGACATGCTCTCATAGATCCTCATTAACATATAGATCAATGAGATCTGGACGTATACTACATGGGCATTTAATACATACTAAAGTAACATGCAGAAATAGTTTCAGCCCCTTTGGTTCTTTCATATCTTCACTTTTTTACCGCACATCATCAATTTACATGAACAAAATATTGCAGGGGGGAATATATGATGTAATAATATGATATGCATGGATGCTTGAAGCATTTTTGTGTAATGGTGCAATTGTGCACAAACGTGTACGAACATGTATATGCACTGATCAAACAGGGCAAAATAAACAAAACCCTGAGTGTGCACAAAGATGTTTGTTTGATGTTTTACTGGTGAGCAAAAATGCATCTGCTCATGCGCAAAACACTGCGCTAAAGCAAGTGACGTACCATCATGCATTCAGCCACATCAAGCCTATTTTGCAACAGCCATCATAGGAACTGCACACACACACACACATACACACACATGCACAAAGACATGCACATAAGGGAATCGAGAGCAAGGGGCTAAGAAGCAGATTAACAGAAAGATCTGAAAGCAGAGCCAAACTGCAGATGCTATAATTTCTAGAAACCTTTATGGCAGTAAAACTGGTATTGAGGAGGGTTAGGAACCAGGGAAAGGGGGGGGCACACACATGACGGAAGGGGCAAAAGAAAATCCCATCACCCCTCATTAAGTGGTGAAAATTGAACTTGGTGACTGTTCTTGCAGAATTAACAGCTTCAAATGAACTTGTCCTTGTCTATCGTTTAAAAATACACAAGGCTGTTGCTGAAGTACTGATAAAATGTTTGAGGGAAAAAAATAGATAAAATAAAATTCCAAACCTCACTTTTAAGGAAAACCTGCTTTCCTTGGGCTGTTTTGTCAACAGGCTGTTATAAGCGAGCATCTTGAAATTCATTTAGTTTATAATGTGTGAGCCCTAACATTTCAGCCATATCCTGCAGAGGCGCCCATCATACCATATGCTACTGTTTTTCTTCATTGTGTGATGTGATCTCTTCTGACTGCTACATGCACGTGAAAGGACAGTGGGCTTTTGGGGGAAGAGAAGGCATGCTTTAAGAGACTACACGTCAGTTGGCCTTCAGCCATTCGCAGCTGATTGGATCTGACAAGTGTTGTAGCTACTCATCAGAATGGATGTCTCTGCTCTAGCAGCAAAGAGGTGAAAAGGATGTAATTCCCAGTAGAAGAAGGCAACATGAACTATTATTTAATTACTAGCTAATAATAAACCCTCTCTCTTGGAATCTCTGGTTGTCTGTCTGGCTCTTTTCCTAGTTAAAGGCTTTTTCCACATTTGGTCTGTTGTCTGAACCAAGCATCAGTCTAGAATCTTTCCTCTCCATGGAACTAGTGTTATTCAAAGCCAGAATTCTCCCAAGTAGGGATGTGCATGGATATTTGAAAATTCAAAAATCCGATTCGAATCTCCCGAATATCAACATTCAAATTTGAATTGGATTTTCAAAAATCCAAATTTGCACATTTGAACAAATTTTGGATGTTCGAAAATCTGATACAGATTATTGAATAATTCAAATGAAAAGATCTGCATATATCGCATACAGATATGATGCACATTTGTGCCTATGATGCGGGATGAAAATGGGATGCATATGGGTTGAAAATGGGATGAAAATTGGAGGTGGGCAAATTAAAAAAACAGATACGAATGCTGTTGGCATTCATATTTTTGGATTCGAATTGGATTTTTGAATGTAAGGATTTGGATAATCCAGATTTGAATCAGATTTTCAAAACTCTGGATTTTTAAAATTTGAATCGAATCAAATTTTAGAATATTCTATTTGACTCGAATTTGAATCTAAAAAATGCATTTGTGCATTGCGATTTGGACAGCTAAACTCATCCAAACAAGGGGTGTTTTTCCACGGTCACTTAGTACCCATTTTAGCACCCATTAAGGACCCATTTGGGTGAGAGCTGGCTGACCCCATTTCTACCACGGCACCCATTAGACACACATTTGTTTCCATCACGCCTCAAGGAATCCGGATCATATGGGTACTTTTTGGGCTTTAATCCAGATTTTCTGTAGATCCCATTAATGGCATCTATAATGGGGTCTTCAGCTAGAAAATCCAGATTAAAGAGAGCCTATTACCATGTTTGTGTGGCAATGGGGTTTAGAGAAGGCTAGGGGGAAGGGACACCCATGGGGGGAAGCCCCAAAACCTAACCTTCGAAGTCATTTCAAAGTCATTTCGAAGTCACTTCGAAGTCTATGCTAAATAGCTCCAGAGCGTCTTTGAAGTCTGTGCTGATCTTCAGAGTGAACTTCGAAGTGACTCAAAAGTGAAGTGACTCCGAAGCGACTCTGAAGTCACTTCAAAGTTCAATCCGAAGATCAGCACAGACTTCAAAGGAGCTATTTTGCACTGACTTCAAAGTGACTTCGAAATGACTTCGAAGTGACTTCGAAATGACTTCGAAATGACTTTGAAGCTGCTTCGGAGATTGCACCCCCTGTACCCCCAAACACCTGGGGTGACAGGCAGAACCCTCATGGGTAGATCCAGATTTCCAAATGGGTCCTCCAGTGTTTCCATGGCACGGAAGCTAGCACACATTGCTATTGGGTGCTAGACCACCCATGGAAACACACTGGGTAATTCCCTTAATCCGGATCTACTAGACCTGGATTAAGGAATGTACCCATTCCTTAGATCCAGATCTTCTTAGATCCAGATCTAAGGGCTGTGGTGGAAAAACACCCAAGGTGAGTGTAGAAACAGCTAAACAATGAACAAGTCATAGCAGCTAAATATACCCAATAGGGATGTGCACAGATGGGTTTTTGGCATTTGATTCGTATTAAATTGAATGTAAAAAAATGTGTATTCCTTCCAATGTGCTAGGATTCTATTTGATACAAATATAATTGTATGTATTTGTACGGATATCCCATACGAATGCATGCGTATTTGCTCTGAAAGCGCCAAATCTGCCCTGAATCTACTTTGAATGTGCTCTCAATCCATGACGAATGCACTCTGGACCTGTTGCAGATGCGTCTGGCTCAGCTGCTTTCCCACCTCACCGGTTCACGAATGTTCCAAAGCATTCATACGGATGTTCCGAAATATTCAAATCAATATGAATATCAATACACGGATGTTGCAACATTCAATTCATATTAGAATGTCTGAATTTGTTCAAATTCGTACAAATATCGAACGTTAGCAATATTTGTGCACCCTCCTAATAACCAATCGTGAAATGTTTTTCATCAGAAAGGCAACCCACACAGCTATTTGCTTTCACCAACAATGTCTGCATATGTATATGGACTTAGCAAAACTTCTCTGATATAGGCTTGGAGCGGGGGGGGGGGGAATCTTTACATTCAATCCTGCTTAAAGGATTAGGGCTCCTAATACATGGTCTGCAGCAATAATTCCACATGTGGTGGCAACTTTCTTTTCGTCCAAGGTATGGCTTGAGGATTTAAGAGCCTGATGGAGGGAGGGAGTTTCTCTTGTCACCTTCTCTATTTCCATTCACTCACTGTTGAATATATTATCTCTTTCACAACCTAATGCTTCAGTCTTGATCAGTTTCTAGTCATGTGTATACTGGAGACACGTTTTCCATTTGCTGTTTGTTATTGTTGTTTCCACCATTGCAGGAGATTAACCTTTGGCTTAATTTCAAATATCTTCCCCATGTGTGCTGGAGGGGGCAAGTCTGACCCATAGGGATTTCAATCTGTAGTTAAAAAACATGAAGTTTTAAATAAATACCTCTTAATAATGCAAGAAAATAAACACATTGCACTCAATCTAAATAAGCGGTGGAGAACTTGAAATAAGGGAAATACCTTTTCAAAACTAAGGCGTTGGCTTCGCTCCAGTCAGCACCAGAAAAATTGTTGCTCTTCTTCTTGTTGTGACTAGGGTGTTGTTTGTAAATGCAGCTCTTTTATATACTGGGTTTTCTTGGGATTGTAGCAGTTGCTGGATTGATTGAGTTGGCATCGTGATAATGCAGGCTCTTTGTCAGCACACGAAAGAATATGCTGAGCATTCTGAGAAAGCCCAAGAACTGGAATGTGAAAAATTGATTCGTGTTTGCAAATTTAATGGATTGTTTCATATTGGGCAGATATTTACCTTAGGACCGTGGACAGATATTTGTAACATTGGAAATTTGGCTGAATTTGGCCAAATTTGAACATTCAAATCAAATGTTGGAACATTTGAAGATTGACATTTGAATTTGAATTGAATGTTTTGATACATTTGTATGACGCTTCATATCGGACTCATATATGGGATCCATGCGCTATTTGTATGCACTCGTATATAGGATCCGTATGCTATCCACATGCATTCATATGGGATTTGTATGGGATTGAACATTTGTATTGAATACGAGTCCTACCATATTTGAAGGGCATCTTTTCAAATGAATATGAATCTTCTTGCATTCAATTCAATGCAAATCAAATGCAAAAAACAATTGTGCACATACCTAATTTGTATCAAAATGAAAATTCAGTTTCTCGCATACCCAAAATTTTGATTGAAATAACCCAATCTCCCACTTGTGAATATGAACAATTCAGTTGGACATTAACGTTTTACTGTGTTTTTGCTCACGGAAAGAGCTTTTTTTCAATGGGAAAAAGATGCATCTTTCTTTGCAAAAAAAGTGAGAAACCTACTGCCAAAAACAGTTTTTCAATTACACAATTCAATAACGAAATGAACTAACAGGTTTTCACTTCAACAATGAAATGAACATGCTTTTCTCCACCCATATACACATACCTAGCAAGATCTCCAGCACTTTCTTAAATGCAATTTTTAAAGGGAATATTGCATAGCATCAAGCCTGTTTACCAGTTTACATATGGCTGGAGTCAGAATTTTGTACACATCTTACAGCTCCTGTATTCTCATTTTGAGCACTTCCCGCCTGATACCGGCTGTGGTCAGATGTCTTTTAAATAATAATAATAATAATAATAATAATAATAATAATAATAATAATAATAATAATAATAATAATAATAATAATAATAATAATAATAATAATAATAATAATAATAATAATAATAATAATAATAAAAACCCTACATTCTATGATTATGAGAATGTGCTCCCACAGGCTCATGTGCTCCTGTCTTGCAACGTACATTACTGCCTGCTCAACAAATCACCTTTTCCTTTGCACATGAAACAATTGTGTATCAATCTTCCTAAAGGGTCCATGTTCAAAATAATACCTGCAGCATCACTATATGCATCACCTGAGTCACTTCTGAGTGCCCCTTTAACCATTTATTGGGCTGGCAATCGTTGCATGTTTGCCTTGTCTCTGAAAGTTTCCCCTGTTGTTCCTGAAAGCATAGAATTTTGTGCATTTATGTACAATTCATGCGGACAAATGAGTGTGGAATGTCACCGGGTGACCTTCTACATACAAAATAAGAAAGGAGAAGCACATCAGCACAGATATAGTTTAAAACCTAGATTTTTCTGGAGCTATGTTGGGATTGCCATACTTATCTGTGGCAATCCCATTATACTTATGGGATGGTCCATCAAAAATGCACCCTACAGGCATTACAGAAAATTCTGCTCTAAATCCAGATTGTCATGCTGGATTGCATTAGGGATATGCATGAATATTATTATTATTATTATTATTATTATTATTATTATTATTATTATTATTATTATTATTATTATTATTATTATTATTATTATTATTATTATTATTATTATTATTATTATTATTATTATTATCATTCTATTTCAAGTCAAATTGAATATCCAAACATTCAATTCAATTATAATGGTTAGAATCCAAATCCAACAAAATCTGATTCAAATCAATATATTCAAATCTATTCATTTGAATGTTAGATTCAAATCTGAAGCTACAAATTTTGACAACATTCATATTTGAAGATACAAATGTCAACATTTGTATGTGTTAAACATATCTGTACATATTTTGTACACCTCCTGTTTTATCTTGTATCTGTACCATTTTAGTCCCTTATTATAAGTGCAAATGTGTACAGATACTTATGAAATTCATACAGATATGTATGTAGTACTTTCAAATCATTTGGATGAATGTTTTGGAACATTCAAAATTTGTTCGAATGTTTAAATTTGAATGTGAAGCCATTGTATTCAAATTCAAATATCCACATTTGATTGAATTTGGTCAAATTTCAAATGTTTAGAACATTTGTGCATATCCTTAGATTGTATACTTTGACTGCTACTTCATTGTGGGATCACTGCTCTAGAAAAATCCTCAGTTCCTGAATCACCTCCTCCATAGGGATGAGGAAACAAAACATTTGGATGAAATACACTAATTAAAACAAAATGCCTTGAATGCTTACAAAGAAAGGTGTTTGTGTCCTTCTTACATGTTAATTTACACTGCAACAGGTGGCCCCACATCCCGGCTCTGAGAAGTCAGGAGGCAGGTACGAGGTTTGCTCAAATAAGGGTTCACATTACTCCTGGGGCTAAGTTTGCTAGGTCTTCCATTTATATGGCTGTCTCCAATGTTTCAAAACCCATTTAAGGCAGATTTTTGCGTACTATCACACAGACAACAATGCTTTAGGGATGTACACAATTCATAATGAATGGAATGTTAGAAAATTCTTATTCATTTGAAAAGATCCCCTTCGAATGTGGTAGGATTTTATTTGATGAGAATATACTCGTAAGAATTCATATGAGTATCCGACACAAATGCTTATGGATCCTGCATACAGATCCTGTAGAAATGCACACATATTGGATACATACACTGTATGAATGCATACGTATCAAACACATATTGGATACGCATCCTATACGAATGCATACTTATCGATACGTATCTGATAAATATCCCGTTTAACAAATGTACAAACTATTCATATGAATGTTCTGAAACATTTGTATTTTTATGAATGTTAATGTACAAATGTCGTAACATTCGTTATTTGTATACGAATGTCCAAATTTGTACGAATAAATGAATGTTATGAATATTCGTGTACATCCCTACAGTGCTTTAGATCATAGAATCATAGAATGGTAGAGTTGGAGGGGACCTCCTGGGTCATCGAGTCCAACCCCCTGCTCAAGGCAGGATCTCCTAAACCATCTCAGACAGATGGCTGTCCAGATCTTGCTGAATAAGAAAAATTTCCATAATCTGGTAACAATTAGCAACTGCATTTATCACTCTTATGAGCTGGACTGAATCTTGAACCAAAGTATGGCCTATCAATAAGCCAAAAGACTCCACTGGAATTATAAGATATAAATCAGTTTGGTCCTTGCCCCTTTCGATAGTAATTATAGGGGGGGGAGGTTCCACTGACCTCCCTTAATCTGGATCTAAGATGATCTGGATCTAAGGAATGGGTACTTCAACTAATCTGGATCTAGTAGATCCAGATTAAGGGAGGTGCCCAATGTGTCCCCACAGGTAGTGCAGCACCCAATAGCAATGGGTGCTAGCCTGCCCGCGGTGGAAATGCACTCCATATAATCCAGATTTGATGCCTATAATCCAAATTTCCTGTAGACCCCATTAAAGGATCCATTCAATCCAGATTTCCCTAGAACTGGTGGAACCAAATGTGGCTCTAATGGGGTCTGGGGTGGAAATGGGGTCTTCATGCTCTGAGCCCAATGGGTCCTTAATAGGTCCCTAATGGGGACTTAATGGGGACTTAGTGCTAGTGGAATAAAACCCGTGATAATAGTTTGGAACTATCACACACACACACAAGCACACACACACAACCAGGGCTTTCTCTCACCTGGCTTCTGTGGGACAGTGTCCCACAGTAGTTAAGTTTAGAGCTAGTGGAAATGTTTGCATTGCTAATGTTGGGACCATCCTGGACTTATCTTGGGCCCCTTACAGTGTGGACGGTCCATTCTAGACAGTCTGCATTGCTGTAGTAATGCCACATCAGTGTCTGCTGCTCACCAGGCCATCGGCACAGTGATCTCACTGCAGCATGCAACTACACAACCACAACTGTGATGCCTCACCCCATGCAGCATTCACACTAGGAAGTACCATGAATGCCACATCCAGGCTGTACCAGGAGCGCCCTAGCCCCCCCCCCTCAATACTTCTCCACAGCTAGAGGTGATCGGGACAGCTCTGTCTGCTTGCTCTGGGATGGAGGTGGCACTGAGGTGTATACATGCTCCATCCCAGAGAGTGCTGGGCCATCCTGATTGCCCAAGTGCAAAAAGGCCCTGAATCTTTATTTGTTCTGTTGTGTTTAAGGGAAGTTACTTCCAAGAAGATATATCTAGAAATGTAGTTACACAGCACTTTTGTGTTTTGAGCATCATCTGAACCATCAGCTGCAAACAACATTTGTTCTTTTTGTTGTTCAATATCAATGAGTTGTAGCAGACTCCTGTCCTGAGGCCTTAGTCAATCATTAGTGTGCCCCTGGGGAAGAGCATATGTACATCGAGTAGGCTGTTACAGCCTCTATGACAGGTAGTTCTCAACTCCAGTGCTTGTTTCACCCCATCAAGGACCCCTCTCTCTTTAGAGACTCCTCTTGGCACAGTGCTGGCAGCGATTTCTCCCTGCACAACCCCACCATTGCCTATTCCACAGAGTCAAATCCTTAGAGGCTTTTCCTTCTCAGTACACTGCCGTCCATTGATATAACGGTTCAATCCCCCCTGGAGTCCCTAAGCCTCATTTCAGCCTACCCCATTCAAGTGTACTAGAGACTCATTGACTCCCACAGGTTTTCTTTAGAACAGTAAAATATAAGTTTATTTATAACAAGATTCTTGGTTGGAACAGCTTTGAACATAGATGCACTCACTAAGTAAATATAACTCTAATGACTCAGTGTATCGAACTTGCTTAATGGTTTCAACAGCTTCCGTGTTCCTTCTTAACTGTTACTGTCTACCAGTATTAACTCAAGCATTAGGACTCCTTAACCTTGCCATTCCCTTGAGCAACAGTTAGGATTAGTCCAGTTCTTCCTGGCCCAACCCTCAGTCAGTTATTTCCCCCAGGCAAGAACCTCTTTCTCTCCTGACAATCCCTTTTATGCCTTGCCTTCTGTTGTTCCTTCTCTCTCATTGGTCAAACTCAGGGCTGGCTCACCCCTTACCTTTGGAGAGCAACTGCATAAGCCATGCCCCCTCACTACTAACAGCTGCCAAAACATCACTGATCACAGCTAACTACTTACCTATTTCCCCATGGTCGTTACAACCTCCAAGCATGCTCTCCCTTCCCAGAAGTGCACTAATGGTTGATAAGGTGCGGAGCATGAAATCATGAACCACACCTTAACCAACGTTGCCTAATTACTTACCTGAAGCATCCAGCAGTGCAACCATTCACTCTTGCTTGTGCTCCTGGGTCATTTGAGGTGCCACTGGCAAAATGGTGGCACCCAGAGGAGGACTGGGCCCCGGGATCCAATATGGTGAGTATCCAATTCCAGGGGGAGGGAGCAGTTAAAGTTGACTGGCACTCAAGTGCAAGCGCTAGTCAACATTCGGTCATCAAGCTCCTTTCCCATCCAGCAGAAGGGAAGGGTAGTGCAAAAATGCCTCTGATTGACTTCATGGTACCCCCATTGCCCCCCCCCCAATAGTTTTATTGGCAGAAGTAGTTTGCCACTGCCTTCATCCAGGAAGATGCTGGGAATTGAACTGGCCACCCTCTGCTTTCCAGGAAGTTTGCTCTGCCACTGACCTACAGACAGTCCCAGAAACACTATTCAAAGAGCATCAAGAATGACTTGGTACCATGTTGGATGGTGTGTGAAGATGTCCAGTCCATGCCACTGAATATTATAAGGAAGGTCAGCAGACTTGGAGAATAAAAGTAGCCAGAAGGAGCAGGAAAACACAGAATGTCCATGTGAGATCAATGAAATCACTGTACTGTATTTTGACACAACTGTCTGGGAGAAGAACATTGTAGGGCATACTGTGCAACAGAGCTGGGATAAGACACATATTGTCTATTAGGAGCTCTGAAGCCCTGGCACATATCTAGAGTCCATTCAAAGTGCTAATTCAGTTGTTTCTCAGAATCCTTTTTAATCTCCAGGACTGCAGGCAACTGAGTGGATATGCCAAGAAGAGTAGACGTGTGTCTCCGGGAAAAATATTTGTCAGGGCATGAGAAAAAAAAAATGCAGAATGAAACCCCTCTCTGTCTTCCCATACTGAACAAAAGGATGATTCCTTACATGTCTAAAGGCTTCAATTTAAGGTAGACTGTGGCACAGGCTAACAGCCTCGTTCCAAATCCAAAAGAAAACCTCTGAGGTTTATCAACCACTTCTCTTAATCATGAAGCAGGGGGTCTTTTCTTCATTTGTGGGTCCACCAACACTCCAAACAAATCTGAAGCCATTACGGCACATGGCAGTTGGTCGATAGTGTGGAAAAACCTCATTTACCGACTGGCCAGACAGTTTTAAAACCTTCAGATTTTTCTAAGTCTAGGTTATTAACTGTCTGACGGTAATCACATCTTCACCATAGGGAGCTTCAAAAGCTTTTCATTTGCATTGAATCAGTTGCCTTCCTCCCTGTCTTTCCCCCCTGGAAATAAGCTTAAATAATTCAACAAACTGCACACATGGCTAGTGATTATTGAACCATTCTGAAACACTTGAGGCAAATGGACCATTATGTGGTGGGAATTAAAACTTTCCTTTCCATTGTCATTGGGGGGAACATAAATATATATAAATGTATACAGAATTACAGAATTGTATGCCATATATCCAATGTCTTTAGGTACATGCCTGTCGGTATATATACAGTATAGGTATGCCCATCTACGTCCTGCACATGGTAAGCTTCAGGAATATTACAGACTGTAGTCTGACAGACTGTAGTCTGTTTAATCTATTGATGTATAATAATGAACATATGTTCCATGTTGTGAAAGTAATCCAGAGTTTTTAATCAGAAGTTGCACTGTTTCTGAAAACACAGCACTAATGTGCTGGAGACAGATTTGAATAGTTCCTAAGCTTGCTCATATTTTCAGAGGGAGGCTGGTCATTTCTTCTTTGACCCACTACAGTGAGGTGCAACTAGACATCTTATGTGCCTTCTATATTTTGAGATCACACAATGAGGGCCTTCTTGTAATTCTGCTACCCTCACAGGTGTGAGGGCTTGCTGAATGTGTGAAGACCGTGTATGTGGTGGGTGTCAGATTTTGGAACAGTTGCTCAGTAGGTTCATCAGGTGCAACACTGTGTGCTTTTCAAGGGCCTGTTAAAACATACCTCTTCACCAAGTCTTCTTGGCCAAGCTTCCCTATAGCCCTCCCAAGGGGGCAGGTTTAGTATTTTCTACTCAGTGTTAATTATGCTTTAACGCTAATAAATTTTATTCTTTTACTGTTGTAAATTCCCCTGGAACCCATCGAGTAGGGATGTGCACAGACATACACACAACCTAAAATGTGGTTTGTCATTGAATCGTTAAATTGAAAAACTGGATTTTCACATTCATATTTGAACGTTTCTGCAAATGTTTTTGCAACATTTTCCCTATTAAAATTTCTTCTTTTTTTACCAAAAACATAGCAAAATACAAATATTTGATGAAAATGTTCATTTGTTGCAAGGAGGAACTTTGTTTGCTTTGATTGTAGCAACATCTTAGCGAGCCAGTTTGGTCTAGTGGTTAGATAGCTGGACTCTTATCTGGGTTCAATTCCACCCTCCTCCATGAAGCCAGCTGGGTGACCTTGGGCAAGTCACAGTTCTCTTCTGAGCTCCCGCAGCCCTGCCTACCTCACAGGGTGTTCTGTTGTGGGGAGAATAGAAAAGCTTTGTCAGCCGCTTTGAGTCCCCTTAAATGGGTGAGAAAAGTGGGATAGAAAAGCCAAGTCTTCTTCTTCTTCTTCTTCTTCTTCTTGATTGAATTTTTGGATGTTCAAACAACTGGATTTTCAATTTGATGCAGATGTCCATAAATTCAAAAAAAAAAATCACATTTGTGAATTTGAATGTCATTTTTCTCATCCCTACTCTTGAGTGCATGTGATACAAATATATAGTAGATAGTAGATTTATAAATGATAGCTAGATGAGCTCTGGAGCTCCTAAAACCATGGCTTCTGTAAGCAATATTCTCCTACAACAAAACCCTACTTAGAACCAACACTGGCTTGAAAACAATATATATATCTATTAAATTGAAAAATCCTTTTTCAAGGGCAGAAACACAATGAACATAAATTATTTGTTCAAATTGTTCATATTGATGAATGGAGGACTGGTTCAGTTCAATCAGATTTTATATGTGAACCATTACATGTTCAGCTGAATGCAAACTTCCACAAACATGAACGGCCTGATTGAATTTTCAAACACGAACCAAATTTTGTACATCTCTAGTGTAGATGTGCCATTTACAAGCAGCATCAGCTTTGAAGCAGGCATTATTATCATGAGGTAGAAGTGTGGCAACATCTGGCACATTTCTAGAATAATGTTTAGACATTCTTAGAAAATGATTATGATTTCAGCCTTATTTTCTTCCAAATGTCATTCACTCTTATCATTTCTGCCTGTACATACTGAGAATGCTAAAATATTTTTCTACTAAACAATGGAAACTTGTGGTGAAATCAAATCTCTGTCTTTCCGAGTTCACTTGGTTATCTGGAAAAAGGCTTTTAATTTCAGTGCTTCCTCACCTTTTCCCTGATTATGAAGTGGAATTATATCTCAAGCTATAATGGCTGAGATTTCCCCAAAGCTAAGCACTAATGGAAACTACTAATCCCAACTCATTTTGTCATAAAGTTCATATTGTGTTAGTCCGTGTGTTTTGCAACTCTCAGCAGTTTCATGCAGCTATTGTAATAGGCACTAATATGGAAGGTTTGAAATTTGTGCCTGGTTTATACCAAACAATATAAAATGCTTGTATTTTGGGGGAGGGGAGGGAGAACCATAAAAGTGCTCACAAACTCATTCAGTTGATTATCCAGTTAAAATTGAGCAGATTAACATCCAGTCAATTTGCAACCAATCCGTAATAAAAAAAACTTTTAATTTGCAAAATAATAAAGTCAAATAACAATTTGTTAGCAAATGTTTCAACTACATGCCATTGGGCCATTCCCCATTTGACTCATGGAGATGGCCATTGAATATTCAAAAATCCAAATTTGCATAAATAAAGAAAAATGGATGTCTGGACATTCAAACTGATACAAATACATTAGTATCTATTTGCACGAATACTCAATATGTATCCAATAATACGAATCTTGTACACATCCATATGCATCCCATTTTCATCCTGTATGCATCCTGTTTTCATCCTGTATGCATCCTGTTTTCATCCTGTATGCATCCATACGGATACGCACAAGATGCGTATGTATCTGTACACATATGAATGTCCAAGTTATTCATAGGAATAACTCAAAATATTCATATTTGTATGAATACTAAAGTACGAGGACATTAAATTCCTATACAATTGTCTGAATTTATCCAAATTCATGCAACTAACTAATAATACAAATATTCATGCACATTTCTATCTTTGAGCTGCTCTGAGTATGTGGATGTTTCCATGTTTGATAGCTGTGGAGCAATAAAAATTGTGATTCTTTGTTACATATGCATTTGTTATTTCCCCATAATTATTGTACACCATCTTCTTTTCTTGTTAAGATTTATTGTATGGGACATTACATTTATATTAGTACATTTAGGGTGTTTCCGCACTAGTTGCAGAAAACATTTTACCCACCCACCCCCGGCCAGATTAAGACCATTTACTTTAAACGGTTTCCACATTGCAGAAGTGATTCGAGACTCTTCGCAGACGCTGCTTCCACATTTCAGTGTGCAAGACCGGTTTTTAAAACCAGTTTTGCCACTCAAATCCAGATTAAATGTAAGACCTGAAAAATCAGGTCTTACATCCATCTCTTCGCCTGGATTTGTGCAGAAGCAGGAAGCTTCAACACACGCCCAGGCAAAGGGACGGATGTCCCTCCGGCCGCCATGTTGGGAAGGGCGGAAAGAGGACTGCCTGTTTCTGAAGCCCTTCCCCCACGTGCCGCATGCCACCAGAAACACAAGGTGACTGGCAGCTCCATGCTCCGGTCCCACGGCTCCAGGGGCGGCTTTGGTGGCGTGGGAGGCAGCTGCCTTCAGCCATGGGTGCTGCAGCCTCCGCGCAGCACCCAGGCAATCCAGCCCTGCAGATCCGGCCTCTGTGCACATGTGAGGACACGGGGGGCCTCCAAGGATCTGTCTCTATTTGAAATGGATCCTCAGGAGGCCCGATCACCGGGAAACAGATTTTGTTAAATCTGTCTCCTGGCAGCAAATGCGGAAGCACCCATATAGTTATGTATACAATTCGGTCTGTTGTGTCTTCACCTTCTAGTGTTTAGGCTTTTTTTTTTCATTGTTTAATGTTTCTAGTATGGCCCCCAAAGCGACCCTCACACCTACATCCATGTGCAGATTAGGGGAGGGGTGATGTGGCTGTGGCTGCACAGTCATGCATCACAGTGTCCTATCACCATAGCAGGTCCAGCCTCACATGGTTATTGCTGTGGTAAGGTTGGTGCTGCCAGATGCATCATTCACACTTAACCTGCTGCAGGGTAAATTTCAAATGTTGGCCTCCATCCCCGGTCTTAAGTTTCAATTTCCCCCTTGTCGGGGCTGCTTAGCTCTGGACCTGTTTACACTGTCAGTTCCTGCCCCCTGTACACTGCACCACCACCACTGCCAACCTGGACCATTCCAGAGCTTCCCCAGACTTTGCTAACCTTGGACAAGAACTTGTCCACAGCTTGACTGGGAGCAAATTGCGAACTCTCGATCATCAGCATTCAACACCCTCTTCCAGGTGCAAAGCTGTGAGTGGGACAGTTGATGGTCACCATGGAAACATTTGGGTATGTGCTTAAGCCAGACCATCTGCACGTCAAGTGCTCACGGCCCAGTTGGGAATTGCACCAGCAGCTGAAGTGTGGATGCACGTGATCTCCACCTCACGATGGATCAGTTCATAACTTCAATCATTTATGGCATCAATGACAGCCATAGGTCTGCTTTGTGTGTTTTTGGTCCAACACACAAAAGGGGTCATACTCCTGACTTGGTCTTTTCTCCAGACTGTAGAGAAGTTTGATATTATGACAGCAGTCACTTGCAGAAAGTTGGAGAAGACATTAAAATGGTCTGTCCCTGCAGACATACGGAATCTGATGGATTCCTGAATGCTTTGGGGAAACTCCCAGAAGTCAGAGCCAGTAATCTTATCAAGGCTCTTGTGTGGACCTATGGGGTAGGAAGACATGATGGGCTGCCCACACTGAACCAGTTTGGTCTTGTGGTGAGAGTGTCGGATTCTTCTCTGGAGGTCTCCCAGTTCGATTCTGCACTCCACAGTTAAGCCAGCTGGGTGACTTTAGGCTAGTCACAGCTCTCTTTCTGAGCTATCACAGCCACACTTACCTCACAGGGTGTCTGTTCTGGGGAGAAGAATGAGAAGCTTTATCAGCTGCTTTTGAGCACTCTTAAAGGATGAAAAAATGGGATATAAAAGCCAACTCTCCCCTCCCCCTCCCTTCTATTAGCACAAACACCCCTAAGTTTTCTCTCCAGTGATATGGAATTTCACTGTATGGAAGAGCTGTACAGTGCCTTCTGATGCAGAAAGAAAAAGACTGTAGTGCAAGATACGTAATGGGTTTTGTTCGTAACTTGCTTTTACTTCTAGCAGTGTTTACTGAAAACAGTGAACATGAAATAAAAACTAATGAAGAGCTGGCTTTTCTACCCTGCCTTTCTCACCCATTTAAGGGGACTCAAAGCAGCTGACAAAACTTCTGTTCTTCTCCCCACAACAAAAGACCCTGTGAGGTAGTTAGGGCTGTGAGAGCTCAGAAGAGAGCTGTGACTAGCCCAAGGTCACCCAGCTGGCTTCATATAGGAATGGAGAATCAAACCTGGTATTCCCAGATGAGAGACTGGCTCCTTAACTACTAGACCAAACTGGCCTGAATTGGCCTGAACCGTTGTCACCATATCCAGAAACTCTGTTCCTACAAAAGATCATCACTCCCCCCCCTTATTCCATACTTAAGTTTCATTCTGAAGTGTATGTTCCAGAGTTTTGGCAGGGTAGGGGGTAGGAAGGTTTAAACAAATTAAATGGGAGGCCTACCTGATTAACGACTCTGCTATTGAAGCAGGGTTGGGCAGCATTTAATGCTGAAGAATCACTTTCGTAGAATTACCTCCTGCCGTCATCTGTCACATAATGCTCCATTACAAGCCCATTCATTTCAGAGATAACCTGGCTCCCTGCTCAAGTGTGGCATTAAAAGCAGAGGGCAGGAGAAAGAGTGGGGGAAACTTTCATTTACAAGATATTTAAATCACAGCCAGTTACCCTTTGGATCTTGCTATCCAAACTTTAAGCAGGCAGAATACATAGATCTTGCTAATCAACAGTATTTCAGTTTTTTTTAAAAAAATTATCTCACTCTTTTTGTCTGTGTGTGTGAAGGTATAATAAAAATATTAAAATAATACGTTATTTTCCACATGTCAAATGCATAAAAGTCTAGGGCTGGGGGAGAAAGAGGATAGCACCGGAATTTGTAGAAACCATATCCCGTCCCTTTCCATAGAATATTTAAAATGTTATTACTGTGTAGAAATACAGGCCAGTTTCTCAGCCACATAAGTATTAATATACCATAATAGCAACCTTCCAAATTATCAAAGAAATCATGCCCCCAACTGGCACAAAGGAAGAAAATCAAGAAGAATTTTGTTTTTCTTTTTGTTTTTCTTTTTTTAGAAAAAAGACAAGATCTGACATATTCTCCTTTGAAATGAATGCTGCTAGCTGTTGGCTGTGCTGTAAATTTTATACGCCAGTATCAAATACATTTTCATAGTACATGCTGAAAAAGTTCTTTTATGATTTTTATTATGCATCCTTCCCTACAATTCAATCCTATACGGACAGGTTGCATTCACACATGGGTTTTTTAAAAAAATGCTTAAATGTGGTTCAGACACTGTAGCATCCTCATTCTAGTGCCCCTAATCCTCTTTAAAGAAGAGAAAACACTCCTAGGCCCAATTCTCACTTAAGATTTTAGTGCTGAATTAAATCCTCTTTTTTAAAATCTGAGACGTTTTCGCACGGGGCTGAACGGGACGCGTGGGAGACAGCTGCGGACACGGCATCCGCATTGCCCGAGCGGGGCTTGCGCTCCGACGTGTCCGCAGCTGTCTTTCTTGCGTTCGAAATGTAGAGCACTTTAAAGTGCTCTACATGCGTTCGAACGCGGACGAGCCGCCCGCAGGCGTTCGGGAGGAGAAGCATTCGCGCCTGCTTCTGTCTCCCGAACAGCTGCGGGCTCGCCTCCGACGCCGGCGCGGCTTCGACAATCAGCTGTTTGACAATCAGCTGATTGCCGATCTGCCTCCGCGGCTGTCTCCGCGCCCCTGGCCGGCCTTTGCCGGCTAAGACAGCTCCCGGCGCTTTGAGCATTCGCACACAGACGCGCCGGAACGCGTTTACACGCGTTCTGGCACGTCTGTGTGTGAAAGGTGAAAGCGCCGGGAGCTGTCTTAAGCTTTCCGCCTGAACACGTTCCGTTTGGAACGCGTTGCAGTGCGGAAATCCCTCTGGTCCTGCAAGTATAGATGTTATTCTCCAGAAGTTTCCTCAATGTGCAATAAGTGTGGAAAGGTCTTTTCATTTCCTCAGACCTCTAAAGAAGTTAGGGTGTTTCCGTACATGCTGTTGAGAAACAGATTTAAGATTTTTTTTTCTCACACAGATACTTTTTTCTTGGTTCCAATAATTGTCCTTATATTGGACTTTATGCTATGTATCTTTTGCATGAGAAGGAAAATGTAGCAGCATCAAACTGCTCAGATGGCTGAACATAAATATGAATGTGCATTTGAACGTAAATATATATTAGCACTCTACTTTTTTTCTAGTGTCTGAATGTACATTCCTATACTGCGCATAAGAAATACTGTAATCACTAATAGCTATATGCAACTAAAGCTGGGATGAGCCATGTACAGGCAAAGCATGATTTTTAATGAAAGCCTCAAAAGAATGCCTTCACAAACTCACAAAATAATTGCTGCAATTTTGAAGGTTGAAATACTGTCAGCTTTATTCTCTGCCCATGTGCTCAGACATCAAAGCAGAGACCCTGTCTGCAATTACTTTCCCAGAGCTTCAGGGTAAGTCTATCTGCAGGTCATGCCACTGCTGCCATCCTCGTGAGTCAAGGGGCGTATCTGCGCTTGCCTTCCCATCCATTGGATGGGAAAGGTGCAGAAGAAGAAGAGTTGGGTTTTCTACCCCACTTTTCTAACCCATTGAAGGGGATTCAAAGCAGCTAACAAAGCTTTGTATTCTTCTCCCCAAAACAGAACACCCTAGAGGAAGGAGGAGGAGGAGGAGGAGGAGGAGTTGGCTTTTCTACCCACTTTTCTCACCCATTTAAGGGGACTCACAGCTTGTTCCCATTACAAACTTAAAACGGTTTGGAAACTGTTTCGATCCTCACAGTCCCCACGTCAGGTTGGCTTAACACGCTTTCCGCATGTTAAATCGCCCCAAAGCGTTGTAAATAAAACACTCATTTCAACAGGTCTCGCTCCTATTCTTGCATTCTAAATGGTTTAAATTTCTTACTGTGGGAACGGAACCGTTTTAGTGGGATGAGAATGCGTGTTTAGGGTTTCCCTCCCCCAATAGCACTCTAGGAACTCCCTGCCCTTGTCACGTCAAAAATGTTGCGGCAGGAGGAACCCCAATCAGAGAGAAGAGGTGGGCACCATGACTGGCAATGGGCAGGGAGAGAAAGATACGCTTTCCAAAATGAAGTTTTCAAGCGCTTTCAGAATTGGGATCGAATGCAATTAAAGTTGAACGTAATGGGATCAGGCAAATTCGTCTTTGCGTCCGGTTCTTTTATTTCGGTTTAGGAAAACTGTTTTAAGCTTGTAATGGGAACAGGGCCTCAAAGTGGCTGACAAAGTTTTTCTATACTTCTCCCCACAACAGAACACCCTGAGAGACAGGTGGGGCTGTGAGAGATCAGAAGAGAGCTGTGACTAGCCCAAGGTCTTGGGGGAGGGCAGAATCAAACCCGGTATTCCCAGATAAGAGTCAAGCTCCCTAACCACTAGACCAGACTGGCTCACAGGTAGGTGGGTGGATCCAGGTAAGTGTCCAGTTGTGCAGGGCTTAGGCTATTGTGTACCAGTATTCCCTAGTGCACTGGATGCAACATAGAAGTGACATACTGATCACTCAATCACAGACAGGAGTGTGTGGAACTTCCTGTGGTTGGACAGATTGCAAGGAAGGGACCAGGGGATGGTCCATCCACACTGCTTGCACTGAAGGATCAGAACAGGAGAAGAGCAGTCCAAATGGAAGCCAACCTTGCTGGATATGGACTATACTTCTTTGCACTTCCATGGGGCAGCATTCCATAGAAGTTAAATTTTTGCCTGGGGTTCACACTGTGAGCTTGGGCCCCATCTGACACCTAACCAAAATGTACCTTGCATCTGGACCATCCACATTTCCATAGCAGCAGCCATGCACACTGGGCCATTAGTGTTGAGGCATGCAACTACATAGCTGCAGCCATAGCTGCCCCACCCCATCCAAACCCACCCCCACACACCCTTTGCACATAGAAGTTGTGTGAATGCTGCATCCAGGGCTGTGCCCAGAGTGACCTAGGCAGTTTTACTCCTTCACAGCTACTGAAGATCAAACTAGCCACGCACATTTGGAGCCACTCGGAGATAGAAGTGGCACTGTGCCGTGTGAATGCACCATGCCAGAGCATGCAAAGTTGTCCAGGTTGGCCAAGTGCAAACAGGCCTTGGGATTGTATTGTTTCATTGCACAAAACTAAGGGCAAATTCAGCCTCCAATATCTGCAATGTGATGTGAGGAAGATATTCATTTTAGCAGCAAACAGAAGGGAGGGGAATGCTATTTTGAAATGCAAGGATATTGAAGCTACACCACAGAATTTCCATGAACATCAAAGAGCATAAGGAGGCAAAACAGAATACCATTAATAAATAAAAGGACACTTTTCGTATATCTCTCCTGATCTATAAACTCAGAAAAATATTAAAATGTCAAGCAAGACTCCTAGTTTAAAAAAAAATCTCTTTTCCAGATTGTTTCATTTATTTTGCAAAGTGAATTATTTCCCTCGTGGGATTTTTACTGCCTCCCACACTGTCACTTACCCAACATAAATATTATTGTGACCAATCATTAATTGTAACAAATGGACTACAGTCTAACAAGGGGCTTTGCTCTCATACAAGGGGCTTTGGAATATTGGTGTACCAATAAGCAAGCAATGGAATAAACTGCTCAAGATCACTCACGATGAAGGTCCTTTCTGCATTTGGTCTTGTGGTTAGTGTGACAGACTCTTATCTGGGAATTGCCAGGTTTGATTCCGCACTCGCCCATGAAGCCTCCTGTGTGACCTTAGGCTAGTCACAGCTCTCTTCTGAGCTCTCACAGCCCCACCTACCTCAGAGGGTGTCTGTTGTGGGGAGAAAAATAGAAAGCTTTGTCATTCACTTTGAGTCCCCTTAAATGGGTGATCTGCATCTATGCTTACGTACTTGTACGAACTTTAGATAATGTATCAGATACAAATGAGTACATATCCAATACGAATAGATATGTATCAGATACGAACAAATACAGATCTGATATGAATAGATACGTATCTGATACAAACAAATATGTATCTGACACACTTCCCCAGTTTAACAAATGTCCAAACTATCCGTACGAATGTCCGCAAACATTCGTATTCGTTCAAAGGTTAGCATACAAATATAGTAACATTCTATTTGAGTTCAAACATTCGAATTTGGCCAAATTTGGCTGAATTTTGAATGTTACGAATATCTGCGCACATCTCTAGCAGATGGAAGGCCCCTATTCCAGGTTATAATCTGTTATAAGGCACACTGCAGAAGTTGCATACATTATGTACCCAGTAGCATGTTCCTTCAAATGTTAAAACGGCAAAGAAAAGTCAAGTTGAAAGGCAGGTCAGGACAGAAAAATGTTTCTTCTGGAAAGATCACAGGGAAGGATAACCCTCTGTTTTAGTACCCAATCTCAGGCCAAAGATGCAAAGCAAGGAAGGATGAGGCTCACAGGAGGCACTAAATTAGACAGAATTATGGGGATTTGGTTCTTTTCTTCCTCAGAGATCAATGCTGGAGGCTCTTTGAAGCCAGTCACAGTTTACAGCACAGAAAAGGAACAATGAGAGGATTGCATCACCACGACAAAGGTATTAACAATGCAATAATGAAACGGGAAAAAAAGTTGATCTCAAAAGTTAGCATTGGGTGTCAGTTTGCTCTTAAGTTTCATCCCTGTTTTAAACGCAATTTAAATATTCTGATGTGAGTTCATCTGTACCTTTTATCAATTCTCCTCCAAGACACCTTTTGTCCAGCATGCAGGTGAATCTACACCTGCTGTTTGAGGTTTATTAATAGATCTAGAGATGGAACTATTTTAATGGGGACATTCTCATTAAGCCATTCCTTAGCAGAACTGCAGAGCTCCAGTGATGTCAAATTCTTTTCTGGAACTTGATGGTGAAGAATCAAATTTCCCCCTTTTTTTATCCACTCCCCTCCCCCTCCCCACAGGAATACAATACAAATGTAAATCTAATAGGTAATTTCATTAACCATAGAATTTGTTTTACCACTTTTGCAAAAAGAAAAGAAAAAACTCATAAAACACATATACCTCTTTGTTACTGCCATAAACTTTCTTGTTCATAAGGCTACAAGAAGGACTGTGTTTATTAATATTCTCACCATTATTCTCATTTATGTCGATATCATTAGCAATTCAGATGAAAGTGGATGAAAGAGAAACCATTGTATTCCAGCATTATTGCCCAACTGAGAACCTACACTTTAAGAAATTTCAAAATGTTTGCTAACTTAGGGAAGAAAGATAACTTTTTATTCCCTTTCTTTTTCTGAATTCTGTCTATCAAAATGGAAAAGTTTCATTGACAGAAGTTAGACAAAAAGAAGGCTATACAAAGGAATGTCTTAAATCTTGTGCTTTTTAGAATTCTTGTCTGAAAAAAAATTATCTGGGAATATCTAATCAATTAAATGGAGGGGAAATTTATCCTTCAGTCCATTATTTGTAAATATAAACACAGGCACAAATAATGTTATTTTCAGAACAGACCCCAGGATAATTGTAATCCATAAGATATCTGCAATTTTTCTACCATACTTTGAACTGAATCTATCACTACATCATGCAAGATGGCTTTTGAAAACTTTTTGGTATGAGCTCAAGCATTAAATTAGTTTCAAACTTTGATTTTCGACAATGGAATCTGGAATTAGGGATTGTGCATATGGATTCTGATGTTTGGAATGTAAAACCAAGGGCTTACATTCCGTGGCATTGTGGTTCTTTTGTCTGAAATTTCAGGGTTATTCCTGCATGCTGAAATCAATTTGCTGATTTATTTATTTATTTTGACTTCTATAGCATGGATTTCAAATGACAGTATGAGGTTCACACATTAAAAAGGAACAAATGTACAGAATTACAGTAAGAATAGTATTAAACACATAGCACACACAATTAAAATTCAGCCCATTTAACAGTGACTGGAAAAGGGAGGGGGGAGGTATTTCTTCAGCCAAAAGCTAAGCTGAAGAAATGGGACTCTACATCTGTGATGCTACTATGATAGAGCTAGGACCTTTCTGCACCTACCACCCTTGATCTGGATTAGTGAATCTGGATACGTTTGATCCAGATCAACAGCAGCCAGAGGCATTGCATAAGTGGACTGGATGGCAACATTTTGAAACATGATAAAATACAATATCTGTGAAAATGTAATTCATCTTAAATGCAAAAGCACATTATAGTAGGGCTGTGCACAAATGTTGTTTTTGTTTTTTGTTTTCATTTGAACTCGAGTCAATTCAAATGTCAAAACATTCAATTTGATTTGAACGTTTAAAATCTGAATGCAACAAAGCCCAATTCAAATCTGTTACATTCGAATCTATTTGTTCAAAGGTTCGATATGAATTTAAAGATACGAGTGTCGACATTTGTATGTGCTATATGTATCTGTATGCATTTCGTACGCATACCGTTATCATTCCATATTATAAGCACAAATGCAAACAGAAACATATGATATTTGTACATATATGTATGTGATACATATGTATCTGTACATTCAAACGAATGTTTTGGAACATTCAAAATTTGTTTGAATGTCTAAATTCAAATGTGAAGACATTCTATTCCAATTCGAATGTTCACATTCAAATGAATTCAATCAGATTTTAAATGTTTAGAACATTTGTGCAAATCCCTACATTATAGTGCAGGTATTATGTACTGGGGATTCCATTTATAGCCTGCTTAAACAACCTGTGCTGCTTTTTCCACCTGCAATATCTGTAAATAAACATCACAAAATATGCCTTGAACTTTTATTGATGTCTCTTACAAACCCCAGGTAGCCATATCCCAAGGGTTTGTCACAACATTTCCATGTTAGAAGTATGTAACTGTATTTAAGGAAGACATTGATCGTCCTGGTCTTGCACAGAAAAAGATCAAATCCTCAGGTGAACAATGAATATCAAAAAGCACCAGATATTAAAAGAGAAACATTTATATCACTATTAGCAAACAATGTATTTTGGAATTGTGCCAAACTTCCAAAAACCTATAGATTAGGCAGGCAGACAGACAGATGATAGATAGATAGATAGATAGATAGATAGATAGATAGATAGATAGATAGATAGATAGATAGATAGATAGATAGATAGATAGATAGATAGATAGATAGATAGATAGATAGATAGATAGATAGATAGATAGATAGATAGATAGATAGATAGATAGATAGATAGATGGACGGACGGACGGACGGACGGACGGACGGACAGATGGATAGATGGATAGATGGATAGATGGATAGAGGAGTACAGGCATTTATTCTCTGCAGTATAATGGTGCTAAGTTTTAATTGTCTATGTTTTAGCTGATGTGTTAAAGTGGCAAACTATAACTTCATATGGGTCGTATCTATAACTATAATTTCATATGGGTAGTTTCTATTTTCTGCCTACAACTATAATCACAAATAAATAGATGGGAATAATGCTGCATAGAAAGAGGATACTTTTACTTTCGATGTTTGCAGATACCCCCCATAAACCTTTCTATTTCTAGACTTAATTACAGACTCAATTATTTAAAAGAGAGAGAGAGAATACACCATAGTGAAAAGAGCAGGAAAGGAATAAAGGGCACCTTTCAATTCTGTTTAAGTATTTGTGACTACCATTGGGTCGAGACCAATGGATACAGGTTTGCTAATACCCAAATCATAAGTTATGCATCAGTTTTGGCATTATCTAGGATAGTCTGGCCAACAACAATGGCAAAAAGTATGGCATCCCAAGAAATTTAGCTGCACACCAACCATGTTGGACATTACATGTTAAACCTGATTGCAGGACTTTTGCAAAGGTTCCGTGACGCAGTTGTTTATTCTGTGACACAGAACTGTTCCTTGTCTGTTAACAAGGAGGACTTTGTGAAGCTCAAGCCTCAACTGCGCTGTTCCTCTCTGGAACCATTTCCCACTAATTAGAAATCAGAGAAAGAGCTGTGTTCATAAACAGTTCAGCCCAAGTCTTTTTCCAACCACTCGTTCTAAAAATTAACTCAGTTGTAACCCTGCGTGAATAATAGTTTTGCTCAAACAGTTCAGGAAGATTTATTGTGAATAATTGTTTTCTTGCTGTGCAGAACACTGATGCAAATTTTATATAACAGCAAAGCACCCCGAGAAATGATGGGTTTGGAAATGCTGTGTAATTTTATTTCTGAAGGCTTATGCCCATAATGGTTGTAACAGCAATAACAACCATTGGGAATAGGTGACGGTGATAAAGAGCTACAAAATTGGGATTTTGTACATGATTTTAAAGAGAAAGGTTGTGCCTAGCAATAAAAACATACTAGTCACACATACTGATTGTAACTGTTTTACAGGTCAAATTCTTAAGAGATCCTTGTCACTGAGGAAGAGGAGAAGAAGAGTTGGCTCTTCTACCCTGTTTTTCTCACCCATTTAAGGGGATTCAAATTGGCTGATAAAGCTTCTGTTCTTCTCTCCACAACAGACACCCTATGAGGCAGTTGGGGCTGTGAGAGCTCAGAAGAGAGCTGTGACTAACCCAAGGTCACCCAGCTGGCTTCATGGGGGAGGGCAGAATTGAACCCAGTATTCCCAGATAAGAGTCAGGCTCCCTAGCCACGAGACCAAGCTGGCTCACTGAGGAAGTGGAATCATTGGGAAGTACTGCTGTTTTTGTTTTCGTAAATAGTGGCGCATTCTCTGAACATCCTAATTACTGAATCATATAGGTCAGTGATGGCGAACCTATTGCAAGTGTGTCACAGGTGACACGTAGTGTCTTTCCAGTGCCTGGGGATTTTCTTGCCTTTCGGTACCTTGTAGGCTGCAGGCCACTTCTGGCTTGTGGCCTACAAGATACCGGGATCACAGAAACACTGTCTGTGCCCAACATAGGAAATGCAATGGAGTCACGTCATCATGCCATGGGGTCACACACAGTGCGTCTGTGCTCCTAGAAGCTGGAGGACTGAAGACCTGTGCTTGGCACCAATGACTTTACTCACAATTTTTCCCTCTATGTAATTTTTTAAGACCTTATTCTCAGCATTAAATAATTTTAAAATCAATAAAAGAAACCGGCTGACAGATGAAGTTAGTACCCTTTGTTTGGGCTTGAAGTGTACAAAATACCAACCTTCAATTGAAGATTTAGCAAATGATATTCAGCAACAAAAATATCACTAATGTAAATAATTATTTGTTTTTGCATTCAATAAATACATATATCAAACATATAACTCTATTTTTTTTACTAGAGCTACAAATATCACAAAATTATGGATATTTCTAGATGTGACATGGCACCCAAGTTAAGCAAGGTTTTTTGTTTTTGTTTTTTGCAGATTTTGACACACTGAGCTCAAGATCTCCATCGTTGATATAGGTGGATCATGTTAACTTGTGATCCGAGACAAAAACACAAGAAGAAGAAGAAGAAGAAGAAGAAGAAGAGTTGTCCACTTGTCCACCAAAAGTGGATCTCATAGTAGATGTTGCTTCCTTGGTCTCTCTAAAGCATATCAAAAGTTCTCAGGCTATATAATTGTGAAGGTGGTTATGGAGTCGCTCCAGATAGTTGTCTATGTGCAGCAAAGACAAAACAATTTCTGGTGGTAGGAGGTAAAGTACTTGAAGGGTTAAAATAGCAGCTGGATGTTGTTTGGCTTGTTGGCTTTTTTTGTGGCTTGCTTGCTGTACCAAATTATATAAAGATATAAAAGATAATACTGAAAATATATGGTATAACATCCACCTATATAAAACATAAATAATGAAAGATGCTTACCTAGATAATACAGAACATAATACCAGAGGCCAACTTGCACTTGGCCTCTTAGTACATGCTGGGGTAGCTTCTGGTAAGGAGCATCTCCACTTGCAGAAAGTGTTTTAAACCCAGAAACATCTCCTGCCTTACCAGAAGCTATCCCAGTGCCTACTAGCAGTGCTGCATGAAACTGTGCACCACACATGCCCTGGTCCTTACCTTTCCCGGCCAAAGAAATGCCCATTCACATTTCTGCTGGGATTGGGGTCATCTGAGGTGTCACACAGGTGCACTGAGCAGTTGGTTTTCCTTGCAAGTCAAGGTGTGGGAGCATTTGTTGATTAAATCTACAGCACAAACAAGTTCATAAGCAGAAAGTGTGGGTAAGAGCAACCATTTGTTTGGGTTATATGTTATTTGATTTGCTATTACCTTGAATGTAAAGCGCAAAGCCAAATGATCATTTCAAATACCATAATTTGAATACTCCCACTCTTTCTTGGGGTCCCAAGATATATGCTCCAACCTTGCAGCCACAGCCCCTAAAAAAAACCCAATAAATACTGAAAAGGTCTATCATTCATTTACTTTTCAAAGACTGGTATAAAACTCAGCAGCTACACAGACAGAGCATCCTGATGTTGGAGACGAAAAAGGTAAAAGTCAAATTTTTCAACCTAATGTTCTTTTCTTTTCCATCTGACTCCCTTACCTGTAGTTAGCCTAATTAAACTAAATAGGGGACTGTTCTTAATTGGTTCCCTGCTCTATTTAGTAGTGCAGATTACACATTTTAAGAAATCTGCATTACTTGGAATCGAAGGAGTCAGTTCAGTACACTTGTTTTCTTTAACTGTTTTGTGTACATTGAGGGGTCTTCAAAGACACCATGTTGCCAGCCCTAGAGACTGTCATTCCCTCAAAGTGTTTATTCACAGAGATAAACTCAGCGGGGGAAGTACACTAATGCAACTAATACAAGCATACCCATTCCACCCTATCAAAGGCTTTACAATCCTGACCTAAGTAATCTACTGTTCTTGAGGCTTCTTCTTCTGAGATGAATTTTAAACATTGCACTACAGTGAAGTGAACTAAACATGATGATTTCTAAAAAGGAGAGTGGAGGGTGGCTAGACCTACAGTATATCTCCATGTAGCTACACATCAAACATTCACAATTTTTAAGCAACAACTAAAGATTGGTATACTGGAATGTGGAATATAGCAACAGTAGACTCTAGGGGTGTGCACAAATGCAATTTTCACCATTCAGTTCGATTGGAATTGAATATCTGAAGATTTTAATCAATTCAAATGTTTAAAATTTGAATGTAGTCACATTCAATTTGATTCGAATACGTTCAAGTCTAGTTGTACAAATTTTCAATTCATATTTGAAGATATGAATGTTGACAACATTTGTATGTGTCTGTATACAAATGTCCAAATAATTCATACAAATGATTCAAAAGATTTGAAATTCATTCAAATGTTTAAATACAAATATATAGACATTTAATTCGAATGTCCAAATTCGACTGAATTAGATTGAATTTTGAATGTTTTGAATATTTGTGCATATCCCTGCTAAATTCTATAGAATATCAAATAAGCCAAATGAAAGGACTGGACAATGAGCTGTCCTTTCCTACAGCATGGAATGATTTCATAAATTATATTCCTAAGGACATAAATATACCCATCCGAAGTTACAATTTGCTGAAATACTGGTTAGGAATAAATATCACAAGCTAAATCGCTGTTTCCTGTGTGCACTGTTTCTTAGTCAAGTTGTTGTTGCGTTATTTATTTCTGAAATTTGTTATATTTGTTCTAAATGTATTTTCACAAAAATAATAAAATATTACAAGGAAAAAAGAAGAAGCTAGGGAAGGAAAAGATGTCTTCTGTATATGTTGATATGTCCAGAGCTGCTATCAATACAAATCAATGGCTGTGTCTTTTCTTCTAGGTGGATGCAGCTTGACACTGCTCAAATGGAGGAGACACCATGGTGTGAGGAGGCACCATTTTCAACAGAGCCTCCATGCAGGGCATAAGAAGGAAATCTGTACAGGAGCTGCTTCCACCATCATTCACCCTGGCATGAGGCATCCATGGTTGCTGATATTCTTCAGCCCCTACTAGAATCTTAGGACTTTGACCAGACAATGCTAAAAATCATTTCCAGCAATCATTTCCACTCAGGCTCCCATTCCAGGGGCCGATTTGCATGTCGGCCTGTAGTTTACAGTTAGGCATCATTTGAGCATGTGCACCTGCACTTACAGGAGGCATTTATACCCTACAAGCGCCCCCTGCCTGCCCAAATGTTGCCTAAATGTAGACTAACTGTGGTACAAGACATTGTGCACCAGAAGCAACCCAATCCTCTCTAATCACAACCAGGAACCTACCTTACATGTCCAGCCAGTGACCGTCTGCACTCTGGCCGGCTGTGGTGGTCATCTGAGCTGCCACACAAGAATGCTGGCAGCTCACATGACCCCCTGATTGCCGCAAAGTGTCAGTGCCGCTGTAGCAACAGCACTGATGCACATGAGTCGCGCACGGTGCAGCGCTCAAGATGGCGACGCCCTGCGGACGATCGGTCCAATGGATGTCCTCATTAGGGAAGTGCACAAATATTTGTAACATTTGATATTTGTATGAATTCATATGAATTTGGACATTTGTATACCAATAGAATGCTACGACATTCATACATTGACGTTCGTATTTGTACGAATATTTCTGAACATTTGTATGAAGCTTCGGAACATTCATGAACCTGAGGAGGTGGGAAAGCAGCTACACCAGTCACATCTGCAAAGGATCCAGAGTGCATTTGACATGGATTGAGAGCAGATTCAAAGTGGATTCAGGGCAGATTTGATGCTTTCAGAACACATATGTTACGGGATACCTATTGGATACGTATCGGATATGTGTCAGATACATATGCATTCATAGGAATTTGTACAAATACATTTGTATCTAATAGAATCCTATCACACTCAAAGGGGATTTATTTGAATGATTACGAATTTTCTTACATTTGATTCAATATGAATCAAATGCAAAAAAAACAACCATTTGTGCACATCCTTAGTCCTCACAATGCAACCTTCACTCCAATAATTCAACATTGCCCTATGGCGGTGATGGCCAACCTATGACACGCATGTCACAGGTGACACGCCAAGCCCTTTTGGGTGACACACATGGTCACCCTGGCACCTGGCGGTGTAGTGCTTGCTTGTTCTTGAAGTGTACGAAATACCAACTTTCAATTGAAGATTTAGCAACAAGTCACTAAAGAATTATTTGTTTTTGCTTTTAATAAAATACATATATCAAAAATATTACTTTTTTACTAGAGCTACAAATATCACAAAATTATGGATATTTCTAGAAGTGACACAGCACCCGAGTTAAGCTAGGTTTTCTTGCGAATTTTGACACACCGAGCTCAAAAGGTTTGCCATCACTGCCCTATGGACATACTTGTTGTGCTCTGTGCCCATCTTTATTTTAGAAGATGCAGAAAATGGGTGTCTTTTGGATTCACTTCCTTTACTTTTTGAAAGAAGCCCAGACAGAAAACTCTGAAGCTAGGAAACTTCAGACAGTAGTGGTTGTGTGGGTGAACAGTGTTGCATCTACTTCCAAGGCCAAAGCAAGCTTTTCAGCTCTTCAAGCTTCATAATCTGCCTAAGGTACACCATTGAATGGAAAATGCAGGAGTCAGATTGTGTAATAGCTATTATCCAATACCACTTATTTGCCAAACTATAAGCCACAAACAAGAAACAGAGAAAAATGACTGACTTAGAGCTGAATTCATGAAGGATGCAATTTATTATTGACTGAGAGAAGCACAAATGTGTTCTTTGAAAATTTTATTCGTACAAATGGACCTTTTCAGATGTTGTAAAATTCTATTCAATACGAACATATCCGTAAAGATTCATACGAATATCTGATACAAACAAATACGTATCAGATACAAACGAATATTTATCTGATACATATCCCATAACAAATCCACTCTGAAAGTGTCAAATCTGACCTGAATCCACTTTTAATCCACTCTCAATCCATGTTGAATGCACTCTAGATCTGTTGTAGATGTGACTGGTGCAGCCACTCTCCCACCTCCCCAGTTTAATGAATGTCCAGAAACATTCATATTTGTATGAACGTTAATGTATGAATATCGTAACATTTGATTCATGTACGAATGTCTGAATTACAAATGTTACAAATATTCATGCACATCCCTAGATATCACCACAGCATTCTACTTTGGTATTTAATCCAGAATAAGACCCAGTGCAGAAAGGGTCCAGGTCAATATTCTCAGGTCAGAGGCCTATTCATATTTCAGCTGGTAATCAGCCATCAGTGAACATCTGGTAATCTTTACCAAAAGTTGACCAAAAGTTTACCTGGAACATCCAGTGGTGCAACCATTCACTTTTTATGGTTCCCTGCACTCAGTGGGCGGGGGAGGCAGTGTCCGAGCGGGCATGGTGGTGTTGGCAGCAGTGATTGATCACTGACCTCTGACGTGACTGGACCACCAATCCCCAGGAGTGGAGTCCAGTCATAGAGTTGTGGGAGGGGTGATCAAGGACCATTTGCGCTTCTGGCATATAATTGATGCTTTGGGGAGGCTTTCCTCATGACAAGTGTGAATGGTCCACCTTTACCTGAAGTTTACCAGCCTTAGTTCATGGCAGCCTAATCAGCTAACTGCAGAAAGACTACAGGACTGGTAGCTGAACTAGCTCATTGTCTCATTATCATCTATCAGTGAAAGGAGACACAGGGCTATTTCACACTTAACTTTAGTGGGATACCATGCCACTGAGGTTAAGTTCATTGACAGTGGCTGGCTTTCATACTGTGAGTGCCAGCACCATTGCTAATTTACCTGGTGGCCCTTCCAGGATAGAAAATCCACATTACCATGGCAATGGCATTGACAACTTTTGTATGTGCTGGGCCATTGCTATAACAATCATGCCATGGCATGGCATGCATTTGCACAACTACAGCTGCCTTGCCTCCCCCGCCCCCCATGAAGATTTGCAGCAGATGTAGGCATCTGGGAGCTTACTGGGAGTACACTAGATGTTTCTGGTCAAGTAGTTGAAGCTCCACAGCTTTAGAGGAACAGGAATGCTTCCACTCATACTGGGATGTTCTGGGATGGAGGCAACACCACAATGTGCAGATGGAACGTACCACAGTGTGTGAGAATGTTCCCAACCAGTAAGTGTGAAAAGTCTCACAGTGCCTACAATTGAGCCTCCACCAAACTGATTATGGGGATTTTTCCACTGACTCCTCTTAATCTGTATCTAAGATGATCCACATCTAAGGAATGGGTGCTTCAACTAACCCAGATCTAGTAGATCTGGATTAAGGGAGGCACCCGATGTGTCTCCATGAGTGGTGAAGCACCCAATAGCAATGGGTGCTAACCTGCCCACAGTGGAAACACCGGAGCGCCCGTGTGTCAAATGGATTGACCCATGTGGGGACCACCCATCACCCCAGGTTTTTTTGGGGGGACAGGGGCTGTAATCTCTATAGATGCTCTGGAGATTCTTTGAAGATTCTCCAGAGCAGCTGCTGAGAATCTCCAGACCTTTGTCATAAGCTCTGTGGGTTCTCCAGAGCGATCTGCTGCAAACTTTGAACATTCTCCGGAGCCTTTGACAAAGGTCAACAGGACTGGCATTGCTCTCACATGGGGTCCTCTTCAGAGCCTGTGTTAGTCTTCAGAGCCAGCTTTGGAGCTGGCTTTGGAGATTATGCACAGGTTTTGGAGCTCTGGGTTTCGAGACATCGCTCCATGGGTGCACCCCCCTGGGGCTCCCCCTAGACCCCATTGCCCAATCATGGTGGAAATGTGCTCTGTATAATCCAGATTTGATGCCTGAAGACCCCCATTGTAGACCCCTTTAATGGGGTCTACAGGAAATCCGGATTATAGGTCCTGAAGGACCCATTCAATCTCGATTTCCCTAGAACTGGTGGAAACAAATGTGGCTAATGGGTCCTTAATGAGTCCCTAGTGGGTACGTAATGGGTACTTAGCGCTAGTAGAAAATAATGCTTTGTCCCAGGTTCATGTCTTCTATGCTCCTTTTCCTGTCTTCACAAAGGCTTCAATTTGCATCAAGGTACAATCTAGGGACGTGCACTAATATTAATATTATTTGTTATTTGTACAAATTCAGACAAACTCGGACATTCATATACGAATCGAATGTCCACACATTTATACTTTAATATTCATATTAAAACAAATATTTTCAGTTATTTGTATGAATAATTCAGACATTTGTATGTGTACATATCTGTACACATCACGTATGTATCTGTACGCATCTCGTGCATATCCAAATGCATCTGTATGGATACGTATGTAATGAAAACAGGATGTATACGGGATGAAAACAGGATGCGTACGGATGCGTACAAGATTCATATCATTGGATAGGTACTGAACATTCATAGGAATAGATACAAATGTATTCGTATCGGTTCATATGTCCAGACATTCATTTTTCTTTATTTGTACACCTTCAGATTTTTTAATATTCTATTTGTTACGAATCAAATGTCAAAAATTTCATTCATGCACATCCCTAGCAAAATCAATTTCCCTTGTAAACCAGTCAGTGTATGGCCAACTATTAAGGTGGCTTTCACTGATTGGTACACCATGGGCCAATGAGATACTTTCTTAAGACTTCAGTACTCCAACTCTCCACATCCTATTCCAAGTGCAGAGGTGAATGTAATAAAGGTCAGCACTTAACATTATGTTATCACAGGCCTTTAATCTTCATGTTCTGTAACAAGAATTAGTACAAAGATCAGCTGGCCCTTCTAATTATAAGGCTGGGTTAACTGGATTTTTCTATGCTATACAAGAAGTCATAAGCACCACATACTCTTGGGTGAATCTATCCATTAGGCATGTTCACAATTTTTTTAAAAGCCTCATAAAAAAGTTTTGTAATGTACATTTTGCCTGCTCACTAATTGTACAGTGAAGCATCTGGTCTAAAAGTCTTACTGATTCTTAATGAGATAGTTTGTGTTGATGTCCTGGTGCAAGTTCAGGATTTGATCATTCAGCCTTTTCAGATGAAAAATGTGATTGGTTGGGAAAGCACAGACACATACTTTTTCTTGGCATGATTTGGAAGGTTTCTTTCCCAATTATTTTTTTAGGGATGTGTATAAATATTCGTAACATTCATTATTTGAATGAATACGTACGAACTTGGATGGTATTCTTACATTAACATTTATATGAATATGAATGTTTCGGACATTCGTGCGAATAGTTCAGACATTCATATGAATAGATCGGACATTTGGTAAGTGGGGAAGTGGAAAAGCGGCTGCACCAGTCATATCTTCAATGGATCAAGGGTGGATTAAAAGTGGATTCATGTCGGATTTGATGCTTTCAGAGTGGATTTGTTATGGGATACAAAAGCGGATACATATGCACTCATATTGGATATATATTAGATACATATTGGATACATATTCATTTGTATTGGATATTCGTACCAATTCTTATGAATACATTCATATAGAATAGAATCCTACCACATTCAAAAGGGATCCATTTATTTATTTATTTACATTTCTATCCCTCCCCATACCCAAAGGTCTCTTGGCGGGTAACAACATAATAAAATAGAATATACATTAAAAGACATTAAAAATTCACACAAGTGTAAAACAATAAACAATATGTTTTAAATGACAGTTTCTAAACTGGGGGGGGGGAGAGACATAAGCAGCTCAGCCAAAGGCCAGGGCAAAGAGGTACGTCTTCACCGCTCTCCTAAATATATATTAGGAAGGGGCATGATGCACCTCGAGGGGGAGGCTATTCCATAGTCTGGGGGCCATCATAGAAAAGGCTCTCTCCCAGGTGCCCACCAGCCTCACTACCTTGGGCTAGTCACAGCTCTCACAGCCCCACCTACCTCACAGAGTGTTCTGTTGTGGGGAGAAGAATAGGAAGCTTTGTCAGATGCTTTGAGCCCCTTTTTAATCATCCATCCATGCAGTCATTCTATTTTTATAATACTATAACACAATCTCAGGGCAGCTCACAAAAAAGGTAAACAGTAAAAAAAAAATTAATAATACATTACTGGCATGGACACACCATGCCAAGGTACCCCTTGATAGTCTACTGAACAAGGTAATTAAGTGTGGTCTGGATAACCTAATTATTTGGTGATCCTCAGAAAATTGTCTTCGAAGGGTCCTCATCAGTGGATGCTGCTCAGAGTGAAGAGAGGAATCAAGCGGGGTGTCATAAGACATATGTTTTAATAATTAAGACAATGAGAAATATGGAGCTCTTTACATATGGAGTTGCATTATAGGAGGGAAACAGATCTTCAGTGGAACTGATTACTAGATGCAAGGAGTATCTCTCCAGTTCAGAGGCATTTTTGCACCAAGGCAAAGATGCCTCGGAACACTTCTCCCCGAATGGGTTGAGAACACTTTCCCATTCACACGAGGGCAGGTAAGGAACACTTTGAGAACAGTTCCCTTACCTGCCAGTGCAAACAGGGAAGTGTTCTCAGCCCTCATTGGCCAGGCACCCGCACATGCTCAGATGGCCAGTTGAGGCCAGGCGGCTGCCCAGCCAATGAGGGGTGGCCCCCTCGAGCATGCTCAGAACTGCCCGGCAGAATCAGGCTGGGAAGAGAAGCTAAGGGCCGTTCACGTGCATGCATGACCCCAGGGTGGGTTGGCTGGGTGTTGGCTGGGGTTCCTGACTACCCCCGGAGCCTGATCTGGGGTTCGGGAGTGAGCAGGAACCCAGGGAACTAAGGCAGCCGGGCTGCCCACACTGGGTCCATAGGAGCCAATGGCAGCAGCCCAGGGGAGGGGCCGAGCTGTCACAGAGAGAGAGCGTGTGTATGTTTTCTCTCTGAGACACCTTGGAATGTGCTGAATGTGTAGAGATGGTTTCAGAGCACTTGTTAGTGCTCGAACACGTGGAGCTTGGGATGCTTGAGGGTGGTCTAGAACAGATCCAGCCACCTGCAACAGCGAATGCTGCTTCCCAACATGCTCTCCATGCATTCGAAAACCTCTCATGGAAAAGGCCTCTGGATTTTAGGTTCTTATGCCAGGTCTAGTAAAATTTATTTCTCCATGTGCTGCATTCCAAGTGACTATGGTTTAGCAAAAGGAGATACAAAAGGCATGCAACTAATAATGACCTACTTAATATGGTTTATGATTTGGCCTTTAGCTGCAATCCTGTACTTATTTTCTGAGAGTACAGGATCTCAAACTTCATGCACCCATGCACAGTCTCCTTGAGCAAGTAAAGATCAGTATCATAACTGTAAGAAATGAAAAGGTCATATATGTGCTCAGAGGTCATATAGATACTCTGATCCTAAAATATACAAGTCTACGTTACAGAAGCATTTGGGGTCAGGTAGTCATCACAGGTGTAACCTTGTCATATTAATGCAAGCCAAACACCTTCTTGTATGGAAATATAAATAAGCAGAAATCAATTACATTCCTTTTGACTAGGGAATGCTCAGCCCAATCTAATTATTAGCATTACCTGTTCACCGTTGTTCATTAGATCCCAGAAAGATCCCTGAAGAAGCCATGAAAAATTGTTTTAAAGCTACCATTTCCTGTTCTTTGTTAGCTGAATACATTTAGCTGAGAATAAAAGTCATAGGGAAAAAAGTCCTTGGCAGCATAAAAGTCCTTTGTTGGTGCTTTTGAACTTCCTAGTTGTGGACTACAAAGGGTTCTGTGCTCTGCCTCTCACCACCACAGAACAGAAGGACTGTCTTTTTTGGTTCTTGATATACAGGATATATTACCAAGTGCCTATCAAAAGGTTTGTGAGCCTTGATGGAAATCAGAGGTGAAATTGACAGTTCAAATGTCTGGTCTCGGTTTAAAAGGACCTATGGTAATGTATTTCTCCTTATAACAGCCGCTCGTACAAAAAGGGTACAGTCAAAGCAAGTTTACAGATTTACATTCCACTATGTGGCTTCCATTTGTGACCTTTTAAAAAAAGAATTGGTTTCTGCTGTGGCAATTTAATCATTGTTTTCACCTCTCCTTGGTCATCCTTGAAAATCTTCCTACTTTGAAGCATCTGGTTTTATATTTGCTTGGTAAATAAGGAATTAAAGGATATGTTTGTTTGGTGGGGGAGACCAGAAATGTTTATACAATCTGAGGAATTTCCTTTCCCATAGGAATCACAAATCAGGAATCACAAACCTTATATGAGCTTTCATACCTAAGGACTATTTTTATAATTGTCAGGCACACTTTCAGAATTCTGAATATACTATAAGAACATAAGAACATAAGAGAAGCCTTGCTGGATCAGGCCACAGCCCATCTAGTCCAGCATCCTGTCGCACACAGTGGCCCACCAAATGCTCATGGGCCTCTCAAGCAGAGACAAGGACAAACTTTCTCCTGCTCTCGAGTCCCAGCAGATGGCCCTAGAAGCGCCCCATTTCCTCCCCCCCCCCAGTATTACAGTATTACATGAGATTAAATAAGCACACTACTTACCACACTACTTTTTTGTTTTTCTTAAGAGGTATTAAAGGTCAAGTTTCCACTTATGAAGAAGCTCAATTGAAAGTAGTTGAGGGAAGTGCCCTCTTCCACCACTGAAAAAGATGTGTCCACACATCTCTATAGAGTTTGGAGGTGCCATTTTCAGTGGCCAATCACAACACCTCTGTTCAGGGTACAAAACTGAATCTTGCAAACCTGGTGCCTCTATCAGCAGTCACATCTAGGAATGAGGTGACCCAGTAGCTGTGAGGAACCTGTTGCCCCACAAATGGACAGCAGATGCTTCCTCCAGCATCAACGGCTACCTCCACTTGTAAATGGAACCATAGGCAAAATCTACCATTTTAGGATGAGCGAGAAACACTATTGATCTTTACAACTTGGTACTGCAATCACTCTAACGGAAGCATAAAGAAGACATTTACAGAACTGAAAAATTGGTGTGTCTATTATTCAGCTTTAAACTATTTTCCCACATTGTTTATTTTCTCTATAGAAGTTCACCATTACTTATATTGCTTCTCATATGCTCATGGCCTTCTAGAGATTGCCAGTCCACCATTACCATTGTTCCCATTCACTGAACCATATTGTCTGAGGAGGACAAGAACAGGAATCTGAGTACCTTGAAGCCTTACCCTTATTTTGCACATTAAAGAAAGAACAAGGTGATGAGGAGATTTATTGTGTGATAAGATAGCAGAGATGCTCTTGGCTGATCACACAGCTAACAGGATCAGATCACTGGAACAACAAGTAGAGACTCGGCAGAGACTTGACTGCATTCCAAATGGAAGGTATTTTATTGCTGAGTGCAAGTAAGACTTACATAAACGCAAGGATACAGGTTGCATGGATATATGAAATAAAATACAGGTATACAGCTTAACTCTGTTGTGAATAGATGAATACAGCTAACATATCATATTATGAGCATGGCTATAAGCCTTGGCATAACTTGGCCTAGCCGACTACTGGATACAATGCATACTGCATTTACCATCAGCTATCATCTTCTATTTCCTTCTACAACCTCCTAAGAACTTTCTTCTTATAATGAATACCTAGAAGTAATTATACTTGTGTGAGGCTTGAGACATCCTAGGAAGAGGTAGAATAATGTATGCACCCATATTTGGTCAATCTGGTTGTTACATGTAAACAGGATAGCTTCTTGTGACACCTATCTTGTCCCACACAGAAATAGCACTTATTATGGCTGGGTAGCTAGGCGTGATAAGGCAGCTGGGTAGCTTGTTATCTTATTCTGGTGTTCTGCAGGACTTATTCTCAAAAGACGCTTTTGTTCGCTTTCAGCAGTTCTGACACAAGATTTATGTTTTGTCTGTGTTGAGTTTAGAACAAAATATAAAAACATTTTGCATGTTCTCAACATTTGGGATGTTTTTACAAAATGTTTAGAAAGCTGCAGGCCACAAGAAGAAAAAATATCAGGGAAACCCTTCCAAGGTCTGTTGTGTAGAAAGGAATGCAGGTGTTACATACCGTACTTTTCACCAAGAAAAGAATTGTCCCTCCCTGCCTTTCTGTGCATGTCTCTTTGGTCAGCCCCTTAACCTGTTGTTCCACACTATAGACTTGGCATTGGGTGAGACCACAAATTTGGACTATGTTTAAGAAGTACATGGCTTTATATTCCTGTAGAACTGGATTCTTTGGAAACATTAAAACTAGATCAAATCTCATGGGCTATTGCCCCTTGCAATTTTCCCATAGACATTTTTGTAAAAATGCCACCTTGGGTTTTTTTCCACTAGCACTAAGTACCCATTAAGTACCCATTAGGGACTCATTAAGGACCCGTTAGGCTCAGAGCAGGAAGACCCCACTTCCACTGCAGACCCCATTAGAGCCACATTTGTTTCCACCAGTTCTAAGGAAATCCAGATTGAATGGGTCCTTCAGGACCTATAATCTGGATTTCCTGTAGACCCCATTAAAGGGGTCTACAATGGGGTCTTCAAGCATCAAATCTGGATTATACAGAGTGCACTTCCACCACGATTGAGCAATGGGCTCTGGGGGGGTCTCTGGGGGGCACACCCATGTGGGCCACCCCAAAACCCAAAGCTCCGAAGCTTGTACAAAATCTCCAAAGCCAGCTCCAAAGCTGGCTCCAAAGCTGGCTCCAAAGCTGGCTCCAAAGCTGGCTCCAAAGAATAGCACAGGCCCCGAAGAGGACCCCACATGACAGCAAAACATCCAGAGAATCTTCTAAGTTTGTGGTAGATCACTCCTGATAATCTTTGAAGAATCTCTGGAGTGTTTACAAAGAATGCACCCCCTGTCCCCCAGAAAAGCTGGGGTGACGGGCAGGCCCCACATGGGTTAATCCAGACTCACCACATGGGTGCTTCAGCATTTCTGCTGAGGGCAGGCTAACATCCATTGCTATTGGGTGCTGCACCGCCCATGAGGACGCATCGGGTACCTCCCTTAATCCAGATCTACTAGATCCGGATTAGTTGAAGGACCCATTCCTTAGATGTGGATCATCTTAGATCCGGATTAAGGGAGCTCATTGGAACCCCCCCCCCCCAATAGATTCATGTAAAACCCAATTTTTATGATCAGTAATGTGTAAGAAGTAGGGATATGCATGGATATTTGAAGACATTTGAAATTTGATTGAATGAGTATCTAATGTCCATAAATTTGAATTTAAGCATTTGAACAATTTCAAAGTTTTGAATTATTCAGACATTCATATGTGTATGGGTTCGTACACGATGCGTACTTGCATGTACACATCTTTCCAGCATCCATACACATTTGTACAGATCCATACAGGATGAAAACAGGTTGCATACAGGATAATTACGGGATGCATACAGACATGTATGGAGGCATACAGATGCGTATGGGATGCGTAATGATGCATATGGTCACATATGAATGTTGCCGACATTTGGAAGTGCAAATTCAAACCAAAAATTTGAACGAATAGATTGGAATTTGCTTAATTCGAATCGAATTTGGGTAAATTTGAATTTTAAAGAGTCAAATAGAATTGAATTTTTGAGTATTCTATTCAAATCAAACAAATTGTGAAAATTTCAACAGGCGCACACCTAGTAAGAAGGTATTTTCTTGCTATCCATGACTGAGATGAAAACTCCACTCTTCAGTATTGTTATATTAAGAATCCACTCCCACTACCAGCAATAAGTGTTCCTCCCTGATCCTTACAGCCAGGTGGAAGAGGACAATATTTGTCCCTGTAGTTGCTGGAAAGAATAGAGAAAAATGGTTCCTCATTCATCATGATCTTAAGATCTTTTTACACTTAACTGCAGTAGGATAATGTCCCAGTGCAGTCAAGTTCAAAGACAGTGGCTGGCATTTGCACTGTGTGCAGAGAGGTAACAAAATGTCACAAGTATCACCAGACTTTTGAAGGCTGAATGAAGTAAGGATCTTGTGCAACACAGTGGTCAGGGGAAGTACAGAATTGTGTAACACACAGGGAACGAGTCACCAACACTGATAGTGGAAATGTATAAAGGTGGCCACATACGGCTGTGTGTTGCCCACCCCAGCCCAGAGCTGAGCTGAGTTGATTGTTCGAGAGCTGAGACTGGAGAAGGAGACATGTAACTGCTACGAGAATAAAAGCCTCTGCAAAGAGAATTTACGACTCTCTGTCTGTTTGCTGAAACTGCGGGCTGGAGAAAGGAGGGGCTCCTGAACGGCAGGAGTTTATGCTTTCAGCACCTGGACAGCTCCGAAGGAAGCTGACAGCCAGAAGTGAGACACAGAGATACAGAAGCTTGTATTCTTGATTCCAGCACGAAGAAGCACAACTCTGCAATGATGATTTATTACCAACGGGGGAAAATGACACCCCATTACCCCCTAACACTGGCATTTGCACTGTGAGCCCTAGCTTCGGTCCCAAGGTACTTACTTGGCTTCACAGTGTGGACAATCTGTTCCAGATATGTTCTAGACTGTAGCAATGGTTGTGGCAACTTCCTCCATGAGGTGAGTCATTGCTAAGGTGATCATGATGCAACATGCAACTGCGCAGCCATCCCTACCCACCCCCATTCAGCATTCACACGAAGAAGTGTGAATGCTGCATCTGGAACTGTACCAGGAGTGTCCTGGATGCCCTTCTTAAAGCTCCATATCCACAAAAGTTTGGGATAGCCACGCATTAGGGATGTGCTCAGTATTTTTTGCATTCAATTTGAAATTCATATGAAATTCATATTCATTTGAATAGATCCCTTTTGAATGTGGTAGGATTCGATGCAATAGGAATGTTCCATACGAATTTGAGAAGAATGTTAGATATGAATCCCATATGAATCCCATCTATATCTGCAACATATCCCACATGTATCCTATACCTATCACACACGTGTTCTCTCAGAACACATCAAATCAGCCCTGGATTCACTTTGAATCTGCTCTCAATCCACTTTGAATCCACTCTGGATCTGCTGCAGATGCAGCTGGGGCAGCTGCTTTTCCACCTCCCAGGTTCACAAATGTAACAAAGCTCTGTACGAATGTTCTGAAGCATTCAATTCAAATGTCAGTGTCAGCCTTTGAATGTGCCAACATTCAATTCAAATCTGAAAGTCTGAATTCAGCCAAATTTGTATAAATAACATATAATACAAATATCCTTGCAGTTCCCTACTGAGCCACTCTGGGACAGAGAGGGGACCAAAATGTGCAGAGGCAGAGCATGAAGGACCATCCCAATTACCCAAGTGTGAAAAGACCCTCTCTGCCATTTCCCCCATGCTTATTACTAAAGAAACCCATGTTTTGTCTAAGTAGGATTTGGGCTTCAGTATTTTATATTTGCCATCAAGTTTTCATTGACTTCTCTAGGATCACAGGCAAGGGAACTAATGCATCTCTCTAGGGCTGTGTTCAGACAGAACAAAAGAGGGAGTTTGGAGGTGCTTCAGAAACAATAGTGTGTGACCTTCATGTTCCCAATCCACCTTTTCTAGCCTGGAACATTCAGAAGAGGCAGAAGGAGGGGCAGAGACTGGAGTGTGAACAATCTCACCTTGGAACCATCTCTAAGAAACTTCAGAGATCTTTTTAATGTTGTTGTGTCTGATCACAGCTTATATAATATTATTTCCTCCTGGTGAGCCAGTTTGGTCTAGTGGTTAGGGAGCCGGACTCTTACCTGAGAAGACCGAGTTTGATTCTGCTCTCCTCCATGAAGCCAGTTGGGTGACCTTGGGCTAGTCACAGCTGAGCTCTCACAGCCCCACCCACCTCACAGGGTGTTCTATTGTGAGGAGAAGAGAAAAGCTTTGTCAGCCGCTTTGAGTCCCCTTAAATGGGTGAGAAAAGCAGGGTAGAAAAGCCTTCTCTTTTTCTTCTGGCTTCATTTTAGATCCACAGTAAAAAAAAAAAAACATTACTTGCATGCATATTTTTAGAGATCCCTCCTGGAGAAGCCCTTTGTCAGTCAGGGAAGGGAAACTTAGACTGTTGATGGCAAGAGAATCCATTTTATCCCAAACGCCATAGCAATTTTGAGAAGAGAGAAAAAATCTGTAATAATAATGCTTGCAAAATTAGTAAAGGGATTTTGTGCATATACAAACACACTCCTGAGGCCTCAAAAGCAAAAGTAGACATGGGGTGTTTTTCCACTGTCACTAGAAGTACCCATTAAGTACCCATTAATGGGTACATAATGGCATTTTTGTACCCATTAAGGGGTACTTAATGGGTACTTCTAGTGACAGTGGAAAAACACCCATGGATAAAATGGAAACTTTACCACATGCCTGGTGGAGGAGAGCGCAAGTGCCTATGTGTGTCACAATTTCTCATGGCCAGCGTAAACAGAATAATCAAACTCCAGTCTATTTTTTTCCCCTTTCCACACGACTAAGTTGTTTGGGAAGAGCACAGTTGAATAACTTTTACTCCACTCTCTGCTGTGAAGTATTTTCTGCTACAGCATATTGGTTTGTACAATTACCAACTCTCCAAAGAGATACACTAAATCTTATGTGCCAGGGGAGGGCAATGATATCTATTTATTGAAGAATCAGAACTAATTATTATTCAGCTTAACAATATTTTCATTTATAGGATTTATCTTGGGAGGTCTTCCATAAATAATAAAGCACAGATGCAAATATTAATGTTGAAAGGATTTTCACTTAGTGCTCTGGAGAAACCATCACCCTATACATGTTTCACGACAACAAAGCCTAAAACTTTTTGATATCTTTAGAAAAGAGTTTTCTATCTCATACTCCATAAAACATTTTAAAAAACAAAGTTAAAAGGCATATCTGTGTGTGATGTATAGAGCAACACTCAAAAGCAGAACGGGCAAAAAACTAACCCCCAACAAATGTCCTGGATTTTTCAGAAACCGCCCAGCACATGCACCAAATCACAATGCATGTGTTCAATATAATATAAAGTTGTGAGAATATTTCAGAGGAGCAGAGTGGCATACCTTGACTTCACAGTCAAGGTATGTGAACCACCAACTTGATAGGAACCAAAGCAGGCCACGTCTTCCAATACTGCTAACCCACAGTCATTACACTTAGACCCTTTCAGCACTGGGTCTTATATTACACGATAAGACCCAGTGCAGAAAGTTTCTGTGTTTGTAAGAGAGGCTGTGTCCCCAAAAGACTTATTTGCTTCTCTACTGTCCCTCTATTCAAGAGGACTTTAAAAGTGCCATGCAAATCAGGAATAAGCGTCTGCATGAGGCTTAGCAAAATGCGTGTTTTTAACGCACCTTCCGTCCCCATGGGAGCTGTGTTTTCTTTCCCAGCATCTTTTTCTCCCCGCCCCTGCTCTTGTTGATAGGGTTCCAGCAGGAATGGGGAGGGACTGCCTTCGGCGCGGCCACAACCAGGAAGAAACCCCCGACAAGTCCAAAGATAAATAGCCATCGGTTCTCTGTTCATCTCCCAGATCTTCTGCCCCCCCTCTCTTTCCCTCTCTCCTCCCCGTCCTTGGGCTCTTGCTGCAGAAGCTGTGTGACGATGGCTGCAAGATGTTTTTACCTGTACAGTGCACGATTGCTCATTCACTCTCACCACTTTCCCCTGTTATTGCTGTCAAAATCCACCCCGTACAGCGCACGGTCGCTCATTCAGTCTCACCACTTTCCCCTGTTATTGCTGTCAAAATCCACCCCATACAGTAGCAATAATCCACACCTGATAGCGATTGCAACAATGTTGCAATTCTGCACGATTCTGGCTCCTTAGTTCTGAGCTTTAGAAAGGGAAGCTGCTTGTGTTATTGCTGTGTGTGTAGGCGGCAATCCCCGCCCCTTTTGTCACGGAGCATCCCCAAGGTAAATGTTGCAAGGAAAACCCGCAACTTCCAAAAAGAGTGCTGAAAGTCTTATTTAAAGGGCACATTTTTTTGTTGCGGGTTTTCCTTATTTTGTAGCGCTGGAAGCTCGTAAAAAACCCTGGCTTGGGGGTGTTCAGAGGCAAAAGAGGATTTTTAGCAGACTTTAAATTGCTTGGGGACAGGGCCAGAGAAATGAAGATGGGAAGTTAGTGCAGTGCTGAATAAAAATTAATATTCATTCATCATTTATATTTCTATCCTGCCCTATACCTGAAGGTCTCAGGGCGGGTAACAACACTTAAAATGAGACATATATTCAAACAATAATAGTATATATTAATAACTGTGTCTGTAAAGTGGGAAGAGATAGTATATTCCCATTTAAGTAATGCCCTCCTAAACATATACAGTGAAGGGCCCTGAAGCACCTCAAGGGGGGAACTATTCCATAGTTTGGGGGGCATCACTGAGAAGGTCTTCTCCCAGATATCCACCCCTTTTACCATTAAAGCTGGTGGGACAACCAGGAGGGCCTCACCACTCGGTCTTAAGGCACGGGCAGGTCGATATGGGAGAAGGCATTCCTTTAGATATTTGGGGCCCAAGTCATTTAGGGCCTTATAAGTCAAAGTCAAAACCTTGATTTGGGCTCGGTAGTGAATTGGCAGCCAGTGCAACTCTTTTAAGACCGGCGTGATGTGCATCTGGCTAGATGTTCCGGTCAGTACTCTAGCAGCAACTTTTGCACTAGCTGCAACTTCCAAACTGTCTTCAAGGGCAGGCCCATGTAGAGACCATTACAGTAGTCCAATCTAGAGGTTACCAGAGCATGGATAACTTTGGCCAGGTGGTCTCTATCCAGAAGAGGCTTCAGTTGACTGACTACCCGTAGTTGAGAGTAGGCACTCCTGGCCATGGCCTCCACCTGAGCTTCAAGTGTTAGCGCAGAGTCCAGGAGTACCCCTAAGTTACGCACCTGTCCCTTCCAGGGTATTGCAACCCCATCAAGGACAGGGTATCTCCCAACTACCCGGACCCAAGACCCTGTGACACACAGCACCTCTGTCTTGTCTGGATTCAGTTTCAATTTATTCACCCTCATCCAGCCCATTACTGCCTCCAGACACCTGTCAAGCACTTCCACCACCTCTCCTGATTCAGATGGTACAGAGAGATAGAGCTGGGTGTCATCTGCATACTGATGACACCTCACTCCAAATCTCCAGATGACCTCTCCCAACGGCTTCATATACATGTTAAATAGCATGGGAGATAATATCAACCCCTGAGGAACCCCACAAGTGAGTTCCCAGGGTGTCAAAACAGTGTCTCCCATAGCCACTATCTGAGATCTGTTCTGGAGATAGGAGCAGAACCAGTGCCAAGCACTGCCTCCCACTCCTAAACTCCGTAGTCTCTCCAAAAGGATACCATGGTCAATGGTATCAAAAGCCGCTGAGAGGTCAAGGGGAACCAACAGGGTAGCATTCCCCTGTCTCTCTCCCGGATAAGGTCATCAACCAGGGCGACCAAGGCGGTTTCCGTGCCATAACCGGGTCTGAAGCCAGATTGAAATGGGTCTAGCAGTCCAGCAGCTGCATTCTGTACCAGATACAGCTTCTGAACTGTCTTCAGGGGTAGCCCCCTATAGAGCGTATTACAATAGTGTTTATTAATTTTCTTTGAGACCAATATGCATCAACTTTTTTTTTTTTTTGTAAAGAAGATCAGTGGGCCTTTCCACACATGACCGTGTAAGTTGCCTTTCAGTGTGCTCCCAGACAGAGCATCTTTACTTCTGACTCAGAAATGACTCCTTCCATGCAGGAGTGCACTGGAAGGCGAGTACATGTGGAGCACAATTGAGTGCTACATCCATGCACTTACCTTCTCCAATGCCAGAGCGTTGGATACTAGATTCATACTTCTTCTGGTGCTGGAGGGTCATAGAATCATAGAATCATAGAATGGTAGAGTTGGAGGGGACCTCCTGGGTCATCGAGTCCAACCCCCTGCTCAAGGCAGGATCTCCTAAACCATCTCAGACAGATGGCTGTCCAGTCTCTGCTTGAAGACCTCCATCGAAGGGCAACCAACCACCTCCCGTGGCAGCCTGTTCCACTGGTTGATCACTCTTACTGTTAGAAATTTTTTCCTAATATCTAAACTAAATCTTTTCCCCTGCAGTTTCACCCCATTGTTTCTAGTCCTTCCTTGAGAGAGTGAGAACAGGGCTGATCCCTCTGCCTTGTGACAACCCTTGAGGTATTTGTAGACAGCTATCATGTCTCCTCTCAGTCTTCTTTTTGGTAGACTAAACATTCCTAGTTCCTTAAGCCGTTCCTCATAGGACATGGTTTGCAGACCGTTCACCATCTTGGTAGCTCTCCTTTGAACCTGCTCCAGCTTGTCAGTGTCTCTTTTAAACTGGGGTGACCAGAACTGGACACAGTACTCCAGATGAGGTCTGACCAAGGTAGAGTAGAGGGGGATAATAAGTTCACGTGATCTGGACTCTATGCTTCTCCTAATACACCCCAGGATTGCGTTTGCCTTTTTTCCAGCTGCCTCGCACTGTTGACTCATGTTCAGTTGATGATCTACCAGGACACCCAAGTCTTTTTCACATGTGCTGCTGCTCAGCCGAATTCCTCCCATTGTATATGTGCTTTTTTCATTTTTCTTGCCCAGGTGCAGAACCTTGCATTTTTCTTTGTTAAATACCATTTTATTAGTTGCAGCCCATTGTTCGAGTTTCTCAGCTACACTACACCACACTACCCCACAGCCACTATCCCAGAGCATCCAGGAACTCTCTCCATCCAGCTGCCCTGATCTTAATTAGCTTAACCAGGAGCAGTCGGTGAGCTTCTGGTCACAGCATTCTCAGACACTACAGGTGGACAGAGTGGAGAGGCTGTGGTTGCACAGTTGCCCCTCATGGACCAGTCACCATGGCAACATTCCAATGTGTTCTGGATGTTTCTGTGGCAATAGAGATATGGCTGGCCCAGGCTGGCCCATCTGTGTTGGTGGTTCAGTGGAAGACTGCACCAGCACATGAAGTGCAGATGACTCCTGCTACACCTGATCTTTGCCTCAGTGGGATGGTATTATCATACTATCCCACTGAGTTAAGTGTGAATAGGTCCTACATTTGTGTTCTATTTATGAAAGAGTAAGTTCTAATTCCACAAAGATCAAAAGAAAAAGCTTCTACATACCTGACCTGAAACCAAGAGTGGAAGTGTCCATGGCGACACTAGCAAAGATACCATTATACTCTTAATATTCTCCTTTCAAATAATTCCTTTCATTTCCCTTGGCGTACAGCTTGCAAATCTGCAGAGCGATCTGCCTGTCAAAATAGCTTAATACAGTGGCAAATGTGCACACAGTAAGAATTCTTTTATTCAAATATATTCAGCTACTCGGAAAACAGATAGGTAGAATAAAAATTGTCTTTGCTAGGATGCCAATAACATACCATCACAAAATCTCCCCAAATACTATTATTTTACACAGAGGTATAAAACAGTGAAGATATCATCCTTTTGCGTAAAGTTTGGATGGGTATTTTATGTGCGTAGTTGTTACATCCCATGGTGTTTTTTCTCGGTTCATTTTTAACTTGCATTTGTTGGATTAATGCAGTGCTAAATTCGCAACAAGATGAATTTTGCTGGCTATACAATGATCTACCTACAACAAGACAAGTCCTAAACACAGGCAGAAACTCACTTTTATTGATTTTTCAGCTTTCATGTATAAACACAAATAGAACACCACTGTTGAGCTCTTGCTCCAATATTTTGACCAGAAATTAATGTACTGGGGAAATTGTTTGTTTGATTGATTTAACAGTAGTAGGGATGTGCACGAATGCAATTTTCAACATTTGATTCATAGCAAATTGAATATTCAAAAATCTGAATTTGTACAAATATAGAAAAATGAATGTTTGGACATTTGAAACAATACAAATACATTTGTATCTATTCATTTGAATATTCGATATGTATCCAATGATACGAATCTTGCACACATCTGTACACTTCCTGTTTTCATCCTGTACACATCCGGATAGGCACAAGATGTTTACATATATGTACACAATGCGTACATATTCGTACATTTATGAATGTCAAACTTATTCATACAAGTAACTTGAAATATTTGTATTCATACAAATACTAAAGTACAAATGCCTGGACATTCAATTCATATATGAATGTCTAAATTCATCCAAATTCATATAAATAATGAATACTTTGAATATTTGTGTACATCCCTACACAGTGGCTTTAAAAAACGAAATGTAGACTACTAGTTTTAGGCTTTTCAGCAACTGCAGCAATGGTCCTTTCTGCCATATTCTGAATTATATTCTGGAATAGGGACCCACCATCCATATGCTGGTGCAGACTACGTTTACATCCAGATGTCACTTACTTATTCCAGAATATCCAAATGTAGAATAAGTAAGTGACATTTAGATGCATCCTAAGTCAGACCCTGCCCTGGGCATGTCCTAATCTGTTCTAGCATGCATATGGCAATCCACTATTCTGGGATATAATCCAAATTAAGGCTCAGTGCAGAAAGAGCCTAAAGTTCAACAGCATTTATTATCACAAATATGTTTGCCATCATTGTTAACAGCCATTCTGTTAAGTGGAAATGTTTTAGTTAGGGCTAGCACTGTATCACTCAAGCAAGTACAACCCTACAGTGAAAAAGTTAAACCATTATCTAGAAGATCAAGCAATTTAAGGGTGGCTCCCATAAGATCAATCAATTCCAGGGTAGTTTGGGCCAATCTTCTACTGAATGGCTGACCATTCAGTAGAGAGGAGGGGAGAAAATAGGAAGTTAATTCGGGTACAGAATGGCCATCCTCGAAGGCTGTTTAAGTATCCACACTTGTTTTAATCCAGCTTCAATCCACTTTCAGAATGAGAGAACATATCAGCAAAGTGACAAGTTTGATTCATTTCAGCATTAGCAAAATCTAAAAATTGACCTTTAGGTTAAATAATATGGGGAAAAAATGGCTAGTCACTTTGCTAATGAAGTATCTCTGAAGGTAGACTGAAGCTGTATTAAAACTTAAGTTTGAATACAGTGGGAGAAACATCCGCTGCCCAGATTGGCTTGGAGAGGCTGAGAGAGATGGCTGATACATTATGGTCATACATTAGAATTTGTCTCAAGAAAATCAGGTAGCACCCAGAGTCGGTTACTTATTCTGCTACACTTGGATATAGCAGAATAAGTAACCAGTGTCTGGATACAGCCTTACGCCCAATATCTTCATTATCCAACAGATTTATAGATAATGTGTGAAATGCACAATTGATAATGCATCTTTTATGAATAAAAATATTTTACATATTCACAGTGCATGTTAACAGCACAAGAGTATGTAGCAGGAATATCCACGTTTTTATTTAAAAAATCACATTTGTTTCATTGTTGAAGTGAAAATCTATTAATTCATTTTATTGTTGAATTATTTAATTAAAATGATGCACTCATTTTTGGACTTTTTTTTTGAAAATACAAGCTTTTCCCATTGAAAAAGGCTATTTTCGTGGTTAAAAACACAGTAAGGGCATGTCCCCATGCATGTTTGGTCCCATTCTGAAATCAGGTTCTGGAGGGGCTGTCCCCATGCACTTTTTGTTTGTCTGATTTTCTTGGATCAAATCGTCCAAACTAGGACCAAACCAGGACCAAATTTGGTCCTGAAAAAAACAAGCCTGGGCACAGTTTGGCAATTTGGCCTGAGCCGAGCCTGCTCATGGGTTTAACCCCTTTTCCAGGCAAGCAAGTGGCTTGCCTGGGAAAGGGAGTAAAATCACAATCCCGGCATGGTTTGCATGGGGACAACTGAATCCACCTCCAGCCCGCCCCCAGCCGGCATTGCTGGGAATGGTATGGGGACAGCCAAGAGTCAATCTTGGTCCCACACCCTGTCCCATGCGATCCCAAACAGCACCCAAATGGCACCAAATGGCTTGCATGGGGACACAGCCTAAAACAGAAATGTTTGATTGAATTGTTCATTTTTGCAATTGGGAAACTAGTTAATTTCAGCTGAAGTTTTGGATATGTAATAATATAGATTTTCATTTTGATGCAGAAGTCTGAGAATACAAAATATTTGACTGAGTTTGCAAATGTGATTTGAATTTTTCACATCCTAAGTAGGCATCAGTTTTAATAATTTCAACTAAGATTATTGCTATAACTCAAGTTGTTTTATCCAGCTTTCTGTCTACTGGCTATACCGATGCTTCCTCTCTCCCCCTCTCCTAGTTAATACAGCATTGTGGATATTCTTATTGTTTGATACAGTGAGAATTGTAGTGAAAGCTCAATGTGGAAATCTGAAATGCAACATTTCAAAATGACTACCACAAGCAGAGTAGCAGTTGTAATATTTCTATTTCCTCTGCCATTAGTCTAGAAACAGTAAAACTCCTGCTGACATTTTTTATCAGAGCTGTGGACAAATCAAAGGAAAGATCAAGAAGCACCTTTGGTAAAAACAAGATTAACAACGCTCTATTTTCAAGAAAATGAGAAACATTTCTTTGTGTTTATCTGAGGCAGAATTCACATGAGGAAGGGAGGAAGGAAGGAAGGAAGGGAGGGAGGGAGGGAGGGAGGGAGGAGGGAGGAGGGAGGGAGGGAGGGTGGGTGGAAGGAAAGAAGGAAGGAAGGAGGGAGGGAGGGAGGAGGGAGGGAGGGAGGGAGGGAGGGTGGAAGGAAGGAAGGAAGGAGGGAGGGAGGGAGGGAGGGTGGAAGGAAGGAAGAAAGGAAGGAAGGAGGGAGGAAGGAAGGAAGGAAGGAAGGGATATATCTGTACAGTAAGATATCTATATACTGTTTTTATTTTTCTGCATCCTGGACTGCCGGCAATAATTCTGTATTGAATGCACGAAATGATCTCATAGGAAATCTAGAACATTAAACTTGAAGAAATAAAATTCATTTTATGACTTTTCCTTGCATGCTCTTGGGAAAGGTTCCTTTCCAACTTGCTGTTAAGATGAATTTAAAAGACTTGTTGTTATTTCAACCTTTTTATTGAAATGAGTGCTTATGTCAAAGTGTGGGTGGCCATCACTGCACTTGTAAACTTCCATAACATAAATATTTTATTAGCATTACAAGCTTATTGAGCAAAGACTAGATAAACCTGTTGACTATTGACCAAGTGCCCCTTATTTGGAGACAGCTTCAGTATACTGTCATTTTATCATGGGTGGGAACTAGTTAGATATAATTATGATCAACACTTAACTAGAATTTTAAATCTTCATATCGAGAAAAGCCCACTCACGCTAAGGCACAGTTTGTTTTTGTTACAAGACAAAAACCTTTTCTGTGCTTTCCTCTCCATGTTCCTACCAGTAGGTCTGAACCAGCCAAACCTGCTGGTTTCAACTGTGGAAAGGTGTGGTCTGGGGCAGAGTCAAGACCCATAGAGTCTGCTGGTCCAGATCAAGACCCACTGCAGTCCTGAAACTTGTATGGGCTTCCAGGCCAGGTTCCAAGGGTTCTGAAGGCTCTAGTAACTAAGATCCTAGCCTTGGAACCTCTCAAGAATCTATTTCAGTGGCATGCTTTGGTGTGCCACCAAAACATGTCTCCTGCTAGTCCCAACTATAGGAAAACTAGAACAGGGCCTACTGGTCCACTGGTACAACCATTTAACTAGTCTGCCCATGATCATAATCAGGCTTCAGTCCAGTGGCAATCTTGAGTGTGCAGCACTCTTCTGAGTGCACCCACAGTGAGTAGAGCCTCACAGGTCTATGCAGACCAATGGTGCCCAGAAGCTGATTACAGGAGCTCCTATTTCAGAATAAACATGAATGCATAAAGACCCCAGAATGGAACAGGCAGTAAAATAAGTGGCTGTGTAGAGAGAAGTACAAGGCCAGTAAGAAGTATTCAGTCTCATTTGTAGAAGTTTTTGGGCTGTTATGCCATGTTCCACGTTTCTTCTTCTGAGAACCTGAGCTTTCGGATATAGTATTCAGTTCCCAAGTCTGCTAACAGTTGGCTGCTACGCTTGCCAACTCACAGTGCAATTGTATGTGTACCACATTGGCCCCAAATATACCATTCTACCATGAAGTATTAACGGAATAGGACTCTTGAGCTAAAGCAATGAATTTTAAGCTAGCAATATCCCATTTCCATTTCATCAACTGACAGCTTTAATTAAGAGGTGATGTTACTTCTAGATACACTCATCATCGGTCAATCCATTGTCTTTCAGAAGTGAAGATCTTTAATGTTCTGTTGGATATTTGGAGCTTTCTTGGGCTTTTAAATGGCCGTGCTAGTGGTCAAAATAGGTGAATAGAAGGAGGAAGATTTTCTTGACTTGATCAGAAGCTTTAATTTGTTCACACCTGAAGAAAGAGGCATACAACTACGTAACATAAAAAGTCTGCAGTTATGCAATGGATGCGTCCCACTGTTCAAGCACAGTGGCTGCTATAGTGAAACTCCATGGAACCACTTCTCAATACTTCCGCTAGCATTTGAGAAGGACATATATTAAAAATAAGCACATAATCAGCATGTCTTCCATTCCTATACTCTTTTAATCACCCACTATGCATCACCCGCATTTATTGCCTTCTTAATTATCAAGTCATGACCTCGTATTTTGTAACCTTTTCTTTCTATCCCTTTACGACCCTAAATGATTTGCACATATCATCTTTAATTGACACCTCAGTGTGACATCACCAAATGGAGACAATTTATAGGAGACAGTAGAAGGAAGTACACAGCAAAACTACCGTGGTCATTTAAGCTGGGCTTTTTAGATATTTTTTAGATATTTTTAGATATTCTTTTTAATTCCGCATTTGGCGTAGAGAGGTGGGAATTTTAGATGTATACCTATATTAAATAAGTGCTTAAAACCCAATACTATAGGAGTATAGGGGCGCTCCCAATGTTTTATAGTCCAGTTCTTACGCAACGGTTGGGTGGTGTAAAGGAGTCCAAAGCCTTGTATGTTAAAAGGCACTGACTTATGTTATGCATAGTTCAGTTTGGCCCTGGAGTACTTGGCAAAACATTCAAGGTCAGTTTCCCCCTGAGGGTGAGCAGTGCACCACCATACTGAGAAGCTCAGAGACTTGAGTCTGTTCCCACCTTCTCCATTATGAATACATTAGTAGAAGGTTGACTAATGTGTGTATGAGGACACATCTTCACTTATGCCTATAGGGCATCTGTGGCCAATGAAGAAGATACCAGCTGCTTCCACATCTCCATTCATGACAGCAGCAAGTACGTGGGTCCCTTTTACTGACACAACTACCAACAGAGGTTCCTTGGTTTTTTTCTTCAGAAGATTGGCGCGCCCCCCTCATCTGTCTGGAATGGAGTCACCTCAGAAGGTAACTGAACACCCAGCCCAATTCACTGTATTTAATGGGGTCAGTTTTTAGGTTGCTTTGTAGAGAACCTACAGTGGCCATATCAACACAGGCACAGAGGCTTCCAGCAGGAGCCTAAGTGGTGCACTGTCCATAGACCAGCATGTCTCGAGGGCTCATAACCTATTCCAAGAAAGGAATCCAGGTGAGTTATCTGGTTGCTATCTTCCTTGGAAATTTTGAAGCCAAGGGACTTCAATACTTCTGAGGGTAAGAAGCAGGGAGTGTGGACAGTGCTCCTTCAGTCTCCTAACTCTATGCGTCTGGACCCAAGCACCAGTTCTTTTTAGCAGTCCTTGTTTTCCTTCCCACCAAACATGTTTGATTAAAATCTATAGACAGTTGAACTTACAGTAGATAGGCATGAGGTAGGTCATGGCCTTAGGGGAAGCTTTTGAAAGAAGAGGAGTAGGAGTTGGCTTTTCTATCCCACTTTTCTCACCCAATCAAGGGAACTCAATGTGGTTGACAAAGAACAACAGAGGTAGCTGGGGCTGTGAGAGCTCAGAAAAAGAGCTGTGACTAGCCCAAGGTCACAGTCAGCTGACTTCATGGAGGAGTTCAGAATCAAATCTGATATTCCCAGATAAGAGTCTGGCTTCCTAACCAAACTGGCTCAAAAGCGTCATTCAAAGTACACACATTTGTTCACCCTGGGTTCTGTCTAGGGGTGGCTGATTTGAAATGGCAAGACACTGCCACATTGGAGGCAGTAGGGGTAATTTCATATGCATGAAGTTCTGAAGTGGTCTTCCAGAGCCCAAATCCCTGGACTGGCAGTAAGGCCAGAACTCTGTCGTAAACAGCATACACAACCTCGCCATTGAGTCGCCATTAAGTTGACACATTACCTTCTGCCAAAAGTTTTGTCTTACTGCCTCCTTGATTAGCCAATTGGACAATGTCTTATGGAGAGCCCATGAATTACTCAAGAAACATATAGACTTTTTTAAAGGATGCCCTTGGCATTCAAAGTCTTCCTCTTTACAACATAATATATCACAAATGTGACAGTGACACTGTCTACACTAATTCCTTCTTCCCAAGAAAACATTAATGTATACTATCATCCTTCTTCATGGAATCCCAAGATCCACAGTAGCCTTTCTGGGGAGACAGGCATGCCCATCTTGATAGTCATGGAAACTCATCATCCATTTCACCAGTCTAAAACAATTTATCTTTAAGCCTGGCTGACATTTTGGCCATCAAAATGCAGCCTCAGTGAATCAACTGGATCAAGTGCTAAAGATAGCAAGGAGACACACCCTAACAGTGTTATCCAAACAGTGACAAAAAGATGATTTAAAATAGGTAAGAACTAAATTACTATTACTGATTTTATCATAGTATGATAAGCATTGCACATATTAGCAGCACCAAAACGTTGGTTTGGACATTGCCAATATACTGCATAATAATATTTAAAAGGAATCCAGATTACTTTTGCAGAACTGGTAAATCTATTCCTAATGTTGTTTTCACTAACTCTGTTTTTGCACTGAGCTTCAAAGATCCAGATCTAGATCTGGATCTTTGAGATGGGGTTCTCCCTGGAATCCAGTCCTTGAAGATCTGGATCTCTGGGAGGACCCCATATGTCCACATGGATCCACTAGCACATGACTGGAGTGAGTGCTAAGCAGAGGGCCATGTGGATGCCCTGGACCCATTCTGATGCTCCATTGAGCTGGATCTGGAATGGCCACCAGTAGCGCAGCATGATTGGCCAGTGCCAATGCCACTGAAGGCATCTTCCCGCTGACAGAGGGCATGGCTTTGTAGCTCCTTATGCAGAAACTAAGCCTATGCTGGCTCTGTAAACAGTTATGGAGATCATAGCTGTGAGGGGTGGGCACAGAAGTGGAGCTGCGCATGTGGACCATGGCCAGCTGGCAGTCACCCACTTTGGCTGGCAGACATGATCCAACAATCACACCCCCATCCCATCAAAGTGCTTACTGCCCCTGGCAGTCACCCCACTGATGAAGCAGTTTCACTGGGGGTGTGTGGTGGATTAGGGTGGGGGACAGGTGCTTCCACAGGGGGGGGGCAATCATGGCCACCAGCCAAAGCTGGCAGCTGTCCGCCAGTTGTGATCTGCAAGTGCCACCCACATGTGCAGCTCTGCTCCTGCTGGCCCCACCCCTGGACCCCATCCACAGGTAAGTAGTTCAGACATGTGTCCTTTAATCTGGTCTTCAAGGGGTCCATGGGAAATCTGGATTTAAGGGCCTGAAGGACCCATTAAATCCAGATTTCTCCAGCCCTTATGGGGATAGGGCCCTCTATATGGGGTCCTAAAGGGGTCTACAGTGGGGCCACAGCCTTTCCAATTGGTACCAATCAGGTACCAATTGGGGTCCTAATGGGATCTAAATGGGGTCCTCAGGGCCAGTGCAAAAATGGCCAAACAGTCTTTCCTGTTGGGGTTGAAACAAAAAATTGAAGACAAGGTTTTCTGCAACATGAGAAAAAAGAAAGTTATTGCACCTTTAATAGTCATGCAGAAGAGGAATTTGAAGCTAGTGTTGCCTGTGTTACAAATACAGTTGCTGAAATTCCCTCTTCTATACAGCTTTAGAGAATTGCAGAACACGATGGTTTGGCTCGTCTGAACTCAAACAGCAACAGGGAGTTTCATCCAAAGCAGTTGACCTGAACCAGTTTGAGTCCGTTGATCTTTTGCTTTTCCAAAGAGCTTTTAAAAAACATTACTTTAAACACTTGAAACATTTTTCAAACAGTCTCAAAACTATTTTGAGGTTTGAGCCAAACTGTTCTGAGCCTGTTCCAAGTTTGAAACAGATACAATTTTTGGGTTTGTGCACATCTCTATATTGCTATTAAAGTTGCAGGAGCCACATCTTCCTTTCTATATAGACGTCTCCTGCAATGTCTAGTAATTGTAGAGATGAATGAGAACAAAATCTCAGAAAAATTTAATGCTTTTGTTCATACAAAGCCAACTTGTTTAAGAAATTGGTTCATCTGCAAGGCTGACATGAAAGAGAACAAGTCACAGTAGAGTCTGAAACAATAATCAGTCTTGACAATGAAGATCTCATAAAGCTTTTAAACAGCTTTGAGTTTTAACTTAGGTGAAAATTATTGATCCACATGACACCTACCATTACGATAGCACCTGATATTATAAGCAGTCCTACCAGCAATTTCACTTTGGGCAGCGGGTTGCCAATAATAAGATTGATCTTACCTGCAGACTCAGCCTATAAATCCTGCTACAGTTTAGGGGTTTTGTTTTGTGTTGCGTTTTTGAGTTAAATGTAAGTCATTAGAACAAAAACAAGTAATTGCTCTCCAGACTGTTTACTTACATAAGGAAGCATGTTCATAAGCATATTAAACTGATATGCAAATAGCACTGATGCTGGATGAAATTCCACCATGATTTTCCCAACAATACAACAGTGTAGGGATGTGCACGAATATTCAAAAATTCAAAAATGGGATTCGAATCCGACAAAGGTTGACATTCGAATTCGAATTGCAGATACGTATGTATTACATATGTATCTTTTCAAATGTTATACGTATTTGCACTTATAATACAGGATGAAAACGGGATGCATATGGGATAAAACAGGATGCATTTGAAATGTGCACAGATATGTATAACAGATACAAATGTTGTCACCATTCGTATATTTAAATACGAATCTAACATTTAAACGAATAGATTTGAATGTTGATGATCTGAATCAGTTTTTTTTGACATTCAGATTTTAAATATTTGAATTGAATCAAATGTTTTGAAATTCAATTTGACTCCAATTCGAATGCAAAAAAAAAAAAAAATCATGCATACCCCTACAACAGTGATCTACCAATTAGTATAATGGGTAAGTGGAGCTAGCCAAGGGGTGTACACAAATGCAATTTTTGGGATTCGATTCAAAATGCATATCTGAATAATCGAATCAATTCAAATGTTTAAAATTTGAATGTATACACATTCAATTAGAATAGAATAGATTTGTATCTATTTGTACAAATATTTGATTCATATGTGAAGATGCGAATGTCACCAACACCTTTGTGTCTGTACGCATCCGTACGCATCCTGTTTTTATCCCGTATGCATCCCATTTTCATCCCATACATATCATACAAATGCGTATGGATATGAATAATATGCGTACAGATACGTATGTAATGCGTACATATCCATACACATACGAATGTCCAAATAATTAATACAAAGGATTCAAAGGATTCAAAAATTCAGTCAATTTGAATTCAATTTGATTTGAATTTGAATGTCTGAACTGGATCGAATTGGATCAAATTTCAAATGTTTCGAATATTTGTGCGCATCCCTACACAACACTTTAACACTTTGGATACGTGTTTTTATGCACACAAGATCTTTAGGACTACTGGTTTGGTTTAGCTAGTAAGGAACTGGAGCCTATCCCAAGGGAAGGAAAACACTGTGTCGATCTATCTTAATGCTAAGTTACTTTATTGAGAAATTAAAAGTCACATGAGTAGTAATAGGGGAAACACTTTCAATATTGGGTGGTAACACCCATTTTTTGCACCATTTAAGTCAAACCTAAACTGAATAACGTATACCAGAGTGGGTAAGGAGGAACTGAAGAATCATATCAAGTCATAGTGAGGATCAAACTATCGAAGCAGGTGACCTATATGTAATAAATGCATTAGTTTGTATCCAAATAGGATCAAAGGTGGAAGTGCATCAGTTCTTACCATACATTTAGGGTGTTTTTCCACTGTCACTAAAGGTACCCATTAAGTACCCATTAATGGGTACGTAATGGCATTTTTGTACCCATTAATGGGTACTTAATGGGTACTTCTAGCGAGAGTGGAAAAACACCCTTAGAAAAACAATACTCACACTTCTGTTCTCCTGACAGTTTACACACAACCACAGTCCTCTCTTCTCTAGACTTAAAACAAACCCTTTTAGGACTTGCTAAAGATTTCTAGTTTTGTTAAACAATAATCAAATCTGTTTTTTGTAAGTCTCAGCAATGGGACAAAAGCAATATTTGCACCCTTTATTTGTTTCCGTTATATCTAAAGACTTTTAAATTCCAAGATCCGGGTCCTGCTACACTTTTTGAAGCAACAATGCAGAAATACTTTGTTATTGCTTCCTTTTAGGAGATTCATTTTCCAAATTCTCAATCTAGCTGTAGACATAAAATCTCCTTGAGCTCTCCAACCAAGTTCTAACCAGACTGAACTAGAGGTGTGCACAAATGCAAATTTCAGTATTCAATTTCCATTTAAATTGAATATCCGAAGATTGGAAATGATTTGAATGTTTAACGTTCGAATGTATTCACATTTAATTTGAATCAAATACATTTGTATCTATTCATATGAATATTCAATTCCTATTTGAAGATGCAAATGTCAGCATTGGTATGTGTCTCTACGCAATCCGTACGCATTCGTACTCATCCTGTTTTTATCCCTTATGCATCCCATTTTTGTCCTGCACGCATCCGTATAAATGCATACAGATATGAATAAGATGTGTATAGATACATATGTAATGCGTACATATCCGTATACATACTAATGTCCGAATCGTTCGTACAAATGATTTGGAAGAGTTGAAATTAGTTTGAACGTTTAAATTCAAATGTATAGATGCTCAATTCAAATTTGAATGTCCAAATTCGAATTAATTCAGCTGAATTTTGAACGTTTTGAATATTCATGCACATCCTTAGACCCAACCAGGCTTTTGGGCATCAGCCAGGTCAGCTAAATGTTACCATCTGCTAAAGTATATAGTTACCATCTGCAGCATTCAGCATTCTTAAGTATATCTAAAGAACTTATGATAAATTTGCGTCAAGAAAAAAAGTTACATAACATGAGTTCTTAATAATCCAAGGCAACCTTGAGAGATATGATTCAGAATCAAATGTCCAAGCACTTACCCAAGTGTATCTTAGTTGAAGGGCTTTTAAAAACATTTTAAATCATAATAAAATTGAATTATGTTTCATTATTTGACTAGACAGAAACCAGTACTTCAGACAGTCGAAGTATCACTACAATAGCACCTGGCTTTTATCTCTTAAAAGTACAGTCAGTTTGTGACTTTAAAATGATGCGCTGTTATTTCATAAACATTTTCCTTCACATAAACATAGAAAAAAAAATCAACAGTTAGCTACTGAAGTTGACTACATAAGAGACGGCATTTAGAAGGGGACCTGATTGAAGTATATAAAACCATGCAAGGTATAGAAAAGGTGGATAGAGAAAATTTCTTTTCTCTGTCACACAACACTAAAACCAGGGGGTACTCTATGAAGCTGATGGGTAGGAGAGTCAGATCTGACAAGCGGAAGTATTTCTTCACCCAGAGGGTCATCGGTTTATGGAGTTTGCTGCCGGAAGAGGTGGTGACAGCTACCAGCCTAGATGGCTTTAAGGAAGGGTTAGACAAGTTTATGGACGACAGATGTATCAATAGCCTTGGTACATCTTTCAGGCTGGGGAGAAAAGCAGGATGCTTCTAAGGCCATTTGCTGGGATTCAAGAGCAGGAAAAGTTTTGTCCTCTGCTTAAGATGCCTATGAGCACTGGTGGCCAGCGTGTGTGACGGGATGCTGGACTAGATGGGTTGTGGCCTGATCCAGCAGGGCTCCTCTTATGTTTTTATGTTCTTATCTATAGCAGGATGGTTGCCTGGTGGGTGTAGAATCATTCCTTTTAGGCTGCCCCATGGATCCTTTCCCATATCATATCGACACTGTCTGATTGTTAAACAGGAACAATGTTTGAAGACTCAAGTACAGGAACCTTGCTTGCATCACCCTTTTCTACATTGGGCCAGTAGATTGGCCCAAAGGACCTGCTAAGAATGGTGCAGAAACAGGGCAGCCTAGCAGAGGCCGTGAATCCCCATCCCACTGGGGCACTCTGTTCACACCAGATACAGTGAGAAAATGGCCCTATATTCGACTCTAACTGCTTAAGCTTTCCAGAAGTGTTCTGCATAGCCTGGTAGTATACCAAGCCTGCTTCTGGGCATCCTGGGAAAAAAAGCAAAAAGAGGCCTGGTTAGTGACATCAAAGGCTGGGAATGATGTGGATAGCCTTAGCCCATTTGGCTCCTCTAGACCACTACTGTGTGAATTAGCCGGCACAGTGTGGAAAGGGTCTTATCAGAGGTTTTTAATAGGAACCCTACAGAAATCCCATAAGGGGACTCAAAGCTGCTGACACACCTTCTATTCTTCCGACAACAGACATCCTGTGATATAGGTGAGACTGTGAGACCTCAGAAAGAGACCTAACCCAAGATCACTCAGTTGGCTTCATGTAGGAGTGTGGAATCAAACCAGGAGAGTACCAGATAAGACCCCAACACTCTAACCACAAGACCAAATTGCCTCTGGGCCTCATTAGTTCTGCTTGAGATGCCCATAAACAATTGGTGGGTGACTGTATGAGACAGGATGCTTGGCTAAGAGGGCTGTGGCCCAATCCAGCAGAGCTCCTCTTACACACTCAATATTGGTAGGCACTAGACAGAGCAAAATCCCTACCTAGAGAGGTCCTGATTGGGATTACTCCTGGATCTCAACATTACAGTTTACTGGTGGACCAGCACAACCTAGTGCAGAATATAGATTTCTGAAGAACTACTGAACTTCCAGGTGACCCATTTTGGCAATACACCAAACCACACTGTCAAAATGGGTTCTTTGGTGGCCCCAAGGCTGAAAACCTTTCTTGCTGGCTTTTTGAAGCATGCAAAGCCAAGCCCAAAAGCTCACATGAGGTCTGATGCTAGTGCAGGAACTGTTCTAGACCAGCACTGTCACCCACATGGCACTATTACAGATCTCTCCTTTTCATGTTCCATATCAGTTCAAATGCTAACTGTTAAATCAAAACGGATCTCCAGTACAAGAATATCGTAAGAAAACTATACAGATCTTTTTTTCTGTAATCTAAACTATAAAAATGGAGATCCCTAATATAGGAAAAAAGGGTAAATCCGAACTGGCAAGAAGCAGTTCTCTCTCTCTTAAAATCATAAGCACAGGGTCCCCGTTTTAAATGATTCCCTATAATATTTAATTCATCAGGGATATCAAATTTGATCTAGGGTGAAGGAGAAGAAGAAGAAGAAGAAGAAGAAGAAGAAGAAGAAGAAGAAGAAGAGTCCATTTAAGGGGACTCAAAGCGGCTGACAAAGCTTCTATTCTCCTCACAACAGAACACCCTGTGAGGTAGGTGGGGCTGTGAGAGCTCAGAAGAGAGCTGTGGCTAGCCCAAGGTCACCCAGCTGGCTTCATGGGGTAGAGGCGGAATCGAACCCGGTATTCCCAGATAAGAGTCCAGCTTCCTAACCACTAGACCAAACTGGCTCACAGTATATGATTGAAGTATATGATAGTTTACCTCACCCTTCACCTTTAAAGAAGCTGATTTCTTTATGTTGTTTCTTTGCTCTAGCTCCCTCTAAAGCTAGTGGCTGATACTGCGACTGAGGAATGACTGATATCAAGGTGCACTGTGTGAGTATTTATAGAATTCTGATTTGCACCATCTGTCAGTCACTGTGGCTAGCTGCAAGAAGCCATCCAGGACCTGGAAAGGAAAGATTTCCCCATCCCTTGGCCATAGCTACATTAGGTCCATCCAAGATAAATTATGGGGTTTTTTCCACTACTACTAAGTACCCATTAAGTACCCATTAGGAACTCATTAGGCTCATAGCAGGAAGACCCCACTTCCACTGCAGACCCCATTAGAGCCACATTTGTTCCCACCTGTTCTAGGGAAATCTGGATTAAATGGGTCCTTCAGGACCTATAATCTAGATTTCCTATAGACTCCATTAAAGGAGCCTACAATGGTGTCTTCAGGCATCAAATCTGGATTATACAGAGTGCATTTCCACTGTGATCGGGCAATGGGTTCTAGGGGGGGCTCCAGGGGGGGCACCCATGGTGGTGGTGCCCCAAAACCTGAAGCTTCAAAGCCTGTGCATAATCTCTGAAGCCGGCTCCAAAGGAAAGGATGGAGAATGGCACAGGCTTTGAAGATGACCAGTCAGGACAATGCCATTTCTATGGAGCTTTGTTCAAAGCTCCGGAGAATCTCCGGAGCAATATGCTGCAATCTTTGAAGATTCTCTGGAGCCACTCTGGAGGATCATTGAAGAATTTCCAGAGCATCTATGGAATTTGCACATCCCCCCCCCCCCATGGCATCCCCCCCCCCAAAATAGGGTGACAGGTGGGTCCCACGTGGGTAGATTGCTATTGGGTGCTACACCACCTGTGGAGATACATTGGGTACCTCCCTTGATCCAGATCTTCTAAATCTGGATTAGTTGACCCATTCCTTACATCGGGATCATCTTAGATCCAGATTAAGGGAGGTAAGTGAAAAAACCCACTATGTATTCTCTCAGAGCAGACATAGCCCCAAACAAGCTTCAGGTCAACTCAAATTTGTCCAAATTAAATCTTTTAGGAGGTAGAGCAAAATCTGTGAAAGGACACACATTGATGTAATCTATTATACATGCTGAGATATTGTATATTCACTTTTAAATAAGAATAATCTATATTAAGATATTCCTTCAGTTATTAAAAATGGCTGATCTTTATTACATTAAAAGAAAAACCAATTAGAAACAGCTACAAGTAGTTTGTATCAATATAATGAAGCACTGAAAAGCATTTTTGTAACATGCAGTATTAGCATGCAGAATAATAACGTTTTGTAGGATCTATTATAGTCTATAAAGTGGGGTTATGATATGCACAGGAACTAACGAGGCAGTTCCATTTTGCTGTGAGGAGAACAGAAGCACGGAGACATTGCATTTAGAAGAATTTTATTCTTGTTTTGAAGGTACTTTTTTTAGAGCCACATGAACGTAGTAACTCTGATCAACGTTTACTGTCATAACTAATTATACCATAATGGATTAATCAAGACTATTTTTTCATGAAATGGATAGAGTATCCTATCATTTATCAAAAACAGTAAAAATGACTGATATATGAGACAGATTTGGCCTGTTCTTAGATTTGAGGCCTTTTCACACTTACCTTCTTAGTGTACTGTGCACTAAGGCCGGTATACTCCTGATACAGGAGGACCATATGCATTTCTGGCTTTACATCATTTCTGCCATGCCTCCACTGACTGCTGTATTTAAGCCCGGGAAAATTAAACTCTGCTCTCTTTTCCAGCTCATCCTGTCTCCCGCCTGACTTCTTTCCCCTGTGCTCTCTGTCTTTAACTCACCATAGGAGCACAAGGTGATCTCTGATTGCATGCCGGTGGCAAATAAGGGAATTACTTTTGCAACACCCGGTGGATCGTACCAGTAACCACTGGTACCAAGTATCGTTACAGCCCTTGGGTTGTAACCAAGCATCGCTGTGGTTTTCAGAACTGCAGCCAAGATCGAGGTAGCCATAGGCTGCCCTCAACCAGGTTTTCCAGAGCCAAGATTTCAGGTTGCAGAGCGCGACTGCAACACAAAAGCTAGGGTCCTGCCTCTTCGGTGTCTCATTCGCCCACCACAGCCATTTAATGTGGTATGTGGTGCCCTGGCAGACCAATGGAGAGGTGCAGGGCAGATCCCAGTGATATTTGGGGGCATGTGCCCCAACGCCCTCTGTGGATCGGTCCCCGCCAGTCTGTTGCTGTGGCGCTGGCCCACAGGGACCTGCCCAATGGCGGCTGTGTCGTGCCTGCAATCCCAACCAGCAACACACCCACACATGTGCAGATGACATGCTCCCCACCCACCACATGCAGCAAGATGGACAAAGAGTGAATGGTCTCGCCCCCAGACGTTTGAGGTAAATCTGGGTTATAGGTTGGGATAGAAAGTAGTACACCTCAGGTGAGGGCGGACATACTTCTAGGCTGTGACACCTAGTGGATGTGTGTATGCTCTTCGCCAGAGCTGTACAGTAAGAGTAATGTGAATGGTTCTCCATTGTAAGTAATCTAAGCATCTGTTTGAGCAATTGAGGCTTTACTTTGTTTTAATACATACTGTTATTGTTTTAATGTTTGATTTTAGATGTTGTTTCCTGCCCAGAGATCTTTGGGTATAGGGCAGGATAGATAAATAAATAAATAAATAAATAAATAAATAAATAAATAAATAAATAAATAAATAAATAAATAAATAAATAAATAAATAAATAAATAAAAATTGCTTACCAGAGGCTGAAGTGCAAATTGGCCTCTGGTTTAAAATAATGCAAGCCCTCTCCACAAATAAAAAATTTGGCAAGAACATCACATCATGAAATACTATCATTTCATACATTTATTTTTTTTAAAAAAAATATTGCATACAAAAAAGAAACAACAAAACGTAATAGCCAAACATATGTGTAATGAGTGATTTTGAAATATTAAAAATAAAAGGCATGCATCCCTACACCATCTGCGCAAATCGGTTGGCAACATCTTATTTAACTCTTCTCATTTTCCTCACATTTAACTGGACTGAAGTGATAGGTCTTTTTATTTTGTCTCTCAAAAAAATCTAGATCTTGGAGTCTCATTAAAAATTGCAGTAAGTCTTTCCAATTTTCTTCAGTCTTGGAGAGCAAATGTCAGGCCTTGGCTTTTAAATTTATTCCCCATATTTTATCAAATCTATATTGTTCCGTTAAATACTTATATACCATTTATCTAATATCCATTTAGTACTATCCTTCCATCATCCATATATATATATATATTATAGAATTTAACCCATAAGAAACTTACACTTGAGTCTATTCTATACTATACTACTACTGCCTGCACTGTAATGAAAAGCCCATATTTTAACCATTTACCATTTTGTTTCTGTAAACAAACAGGAACTCAGACATAAAATATACCAAGAAAAATATTGATTGCTCTTCCACACCCACAGAGTATTTTTGTCCTACGGACAATAACACACTGGGATATTTTCTTCCTCCAGCAAATCTTTCTCAAAACATAAATTATCCTAAGAATGTATTGATTTTGCTATTCAAGTGCTTTTTATTTTAAAATGCAGTCAAAATCTTTTTAGCGAGCACCAGACTAATAAAAAAACCTCCTTTAATACGAGTTGCTGTTTGGCTGCCCTCCACGCTTTTTCATGGCATCGGCTTCTCCTCCATCGCCACCCCTGCTGGTTTTTACCTGAGTAGGTGGCAAAAGGCTATTTCAGAGCCTCTTTTATCAACTTGAAAATCAGAAAGTCTCCTCAGTATTATTTCACATAAACGTGCCCAGGACCATGTGATCGTATATTTAGTAATGTTTAGCATGGTTTTGTACAGCTAAGGTGGATAAAGTGTTTGTTTTGGTCTAAAATCATGCCAAGAAAATGTTCTGGCCAAGTGGAAAGATTGTGAAATAAGGTTACAGTGATAACACACTTGAGATGGTTGTTTTGACAGTGTCCATTTGTTTCCTAGTGTATGTGGATCCGGATGCCTGAGTTTGTGCTCGGAAATCGTTTGATCAGCCTGGTAAACATTTCCAGAAGAAGAAGAATAAGAAGAATTGGCTTTTCTACCCCTCTTTTCTCACCCTTTAAGGGGACTCAAAGAGGTTGACAAAGCTTTTCTATTCTTCTCCCCACAACAAAACAACATGTGAGGTAGGTGGAGCTGTGAGACCTCAGAAGAGAGCTGTGACTAGCCCAAGGTGACTCAGCCGGCTTCATGGGGAAGGGTGGAATCGAACCCAGTATTCCCTAACCACTAAACCAAACTGGCTCACAGAAAGGAAGGAAGGAAGGAAAAGAAAGAAAGAAAGAAAGAAAGAAAGAAAGAAAGAAAGAAAGAAAGAAAGAAAGAAAGAAAGCCCTTTTCTGCACTTACCTTGGGCTGTTTTTGCACTAGCAATGAACACTCCATTAGGAACCCATTAGGAACCTGATTGGTACTGATAAGTCATGATCTGTCCACACATAAGACCCTTTTAGGACCCCATTTGTACCCACTAGCACTTCTAAATCTGGATTAACAAAGATAAGTTCCAAAACAGCCTTGGGGCCTTTTCCCACTAGGGCTTAGAATATTTCTAAGACCCCATTAGGAACCCAATTGGTACCTGATTGGTACCAATTGGGAAGGTCCTGTCACCACCTGGACCCTGTTGAAGGCCCCATCTTTAAGGCCCTGTCCCCACGTGGGCAGGGGAAATCGAGATTTAATAGGTCCTTCAGGCCCTTAAATCTGGATTTCTAGTGGACCTGACTGAAGGTGCCACAATGGGGTCTTTGGGCATCTTCAAGATCTAGATCACCAGAAGGAAACCATTTCAAAGATCTGGATCTTGAAGATCTTGTGTGCCAGAAGAGTGTTCCATATTCTGTGGTAATGGGAAAAGAAAAAAATAATATTGTTTTCTGTCATGAGCATCTCATGTAGGAAGGATTGTATACTAATAAACTGAATTAATCAAATGGCCAAGGAGACAAGGAAAGTTGGAGCAACTTGCTGACAGACCAGAAGATGGCTATAGGAGCAGCAGGGAGAGGCCTCAAGCTTTTACAGGGTGGAGGAGAAATGTGACTGAACAATTAGGCACAGACTACAATGAGATGCAATACCCCTTGGCTTCCCTCTCTCTTCACCCAGATTCAGCATCCAAAAGTCTGAACGCCTAGTGAGTGACTTTGATCTAGTGGTTAGGGGTCCAGACTTTTACTTGGGAATACCGGGTTCTATTCTGCCCTCCTCCACAAAGCCAGCTGGGTAACCTTGGGCTAGTCACAGCTCTCTTCTGACCTATCACAGCCCCACTTACCTCACAAGGTGCCTGTTGAGGGGAGAAGAACAGAAGATTTGTCAGCCAATTTGGATCCCCTTAATTGGGTGAGAAAAATGGGGTAGAAAAGCCAATTCTTCTTCTTCTTCTTCTTCTTCTTCTTCTTCTTCTTCTGTTAAGCAAAAGTAGTATTGTTTCAAATAATGACACAATAGGAGGTGAAAAACCACTTTTTCATTCATAGCATTTTTCAGCCAAGAAGTATGAAGGCCACTCACATTTTACATTTTTAAAACTGATTTCTTAACTGGGAAGACTTTAAAAAAAAGAAGTGAATTGTTTATTCAGTGTAGCTGTGGCCAGGTAGAGGAATTTTCTCATCTATAGTGTTGGAACAGACATTGTCATATCAATCAATGACAAATCAAATCAGCATCCTCCTTCTCTGAGGATCTGAAGTTCTGGAAGCTGCAGTCTGAAAAACAGCTGGATTCTCAGCTTGATATTTTTACTAATTCCCTGTATACATGTTGCAGGGAAGCAAATCTCTTACTTAAATGGCCCTGATTTCTTTATCACCCGAGTTCCAAAAGGCTCTGATTATGCTGCAAAATCATTTTCAGGGATGTTAGAAAGTTAACCTGTCATGGAAGAATCAACTGGTTAAGTGCAACATCAAGGCCATGTTTTAAAAGATGTTAAGGATGTTTAAGGATCCCTTAAGGATCACTAAAGTAGACTTGGGGCCATTTTGGACTTGTTAGGCATGTGAACGAAACCCATTTCACCCCTTCAATTCAATTCAAACTGAAAGGGGAAAAGTTCAGGTTTTTGCAAAGCCCACCCACCCCTCAAACGTAGGGAGCTTTGCTCCCTTTGGGTGCTTCAGCACAGAGGCAAATAAATCCGGATCTACCACACCCGGATTTAGTAAAACTGGGTTCCAGAAGACCCGGTTTTACTAAATCCGGATGACCGGTAGATCCAAATTTACACAGAATGCCTCCTGAAGGCAGGGGCTGCCAGCAGCAGCCCCGGCCATTCAGGAGGTGCACAGGACGCAGGCGCGCTGCATCCTGGGTTCCTCCTCGCAGATTCGGGTTGACACCAAACAGGTAAGGAGGGGATTCCGCGTGCTCCCCCCCCCCCCCGGGTAGGCTAGGGTGGGCTTTAGGGAAGCTCACCCTGGCTCCAGAAGTGGCGATCTGCCGCTTCTGGGGCGAGGGTGATCCGAAAGGTAGGAGCCCCCCGGCTCACCATGCTTGGCTCTGAGGAGCCAATCTTGGCAGGCCGGGGGAAGGCCCTGGCTAGGCACACTTTCGCTGTGCAGATGCATCCTAAATGGATGCGTTTTCACAGCGGACGCGCCTAACCGGAAGTGTGCTAAATGGACCCGCAAATGTGGATACGCCGCCACCAAAGTGCCCTTAATCCGTGTTGCTGTGCAGACACACCTCACCGGATGTGTCCGAAACAGCAACGCGTATGCGGAGGCGCGTTTGCAGATGTGTGCTTAATGGGTGTTAAAGGGCCTGTGCGGAAGCACCCTTTGTGTGCAAACAGCTGTTGAATGTTCCCACATGAATGGAACCCTGCATCCCCTCCATTGTGTTCCACCTCACCACCCAACTTACCTTTTGCCACCATCACTGCCATCACACCCTCCCCAGAGGCTCAGCTAGGCCTCTCAGAGCTGCATACACAATTGGAGAGGGCACCCCCATTTGTGAATTGTGGGAAATCTCAGAATATTTCCTGGAATCTTGGGAAATCTTGTGTGTGTGCGTATTTATGTATGCATGTATGCATGCACCTATGCATGTATATACAGTATATATATGTATGTATGCATGTATTACATACCTACGTATGTATGTACTTACTCACTAACTTATTTACTTACTTACTTACAAATGAACTTTCACAGTGGGTTTTTCTCCCCATGATAAAAGAGAAGCAGTGACTAGTTCAGGTTTAATCCAGCTTCAGTCTACTTTCAGAGCGAGAATACAACACCAAAATGACAAGCAGTTTTCTTTCAGTGTTAAATAATTCAGAAAATTCACCTTTGGGATAGATAACATGGAAAGAAAATTACTGGTCACTTTGCTGATGTGTTTTCTTGCTCTCAAGGTGGACTGAACCTGGATTCAGCCTTAGGTGTGACCATAGCTGCAGTGATCCCACAATACTGACCTCCCAACATAGGTAGTAGCTTTAAAAAATACCTGGAACAAAAGCCCTAGTCTGAAAAGCCATTCAAACTTTCCTCCACGGCCACTGAAATTCTTCCTAATTGCATGCCATTCTGGCTACAGAATACCAGAATCATGGGGTAATGTAATGCCAATTCACTTATCAGAAATAATACTGTTAGTAATTGAAAATCCTGGGGGGAGGGAGTTTCTATTCAGAGATTTTCTCAGTCCTAGATGAAAACCTCAAATCTGTAATGACATCAACCCTGGGAATTCCAGATGGTCTCCGAGCATACACTTTTTGCTATCCAGTAGTTAAGACAGGATGGGTGGTTTATGGAACCTTTGTCCATTTTGTCAAGAATGATCTATCTCTCTCCCTTTCTTAAAGCTTCCCCCCGCAATATAACTGTATATATACACATACTATATTATAGCCTTAGGTGGAAAATACATTGTGTGACAAGATATATGGCCTCCTTTTCTTGTCACAATGTGTGAGAGCTGCATTAGTACTTTTATTCTTAAAATGAGGTGAATTTTGTCCAGTCACTTAACTAAAAGCATCATTATGTTACATGGTTTAACAAAGACATTGAAAACCCCTTTTGGCTCTGTGAGCACAGCTGAAATTTCGAACATATGCCTGCAGCAACCACACCTCTAGTACCTTCTTTCCTTTTGGTCATTCCTCTGTTGAAGAAAACACAACACACATTAACGTTTTCCATAGTACCTATGTCGAAGTAAGAGTTAATAGAAATAAAACATATTTTTGCCTTTAACTATTCTATGATCCAATGGAAGCAATGTCTTCCAGCTTTCCCTTTTATCTCTGTGCCACTTTCAAGGGGCATTAAAGGAACAGAATTAGAAGCTCGGGGGGCTCGTGGTGAAGATCACAGAGATCTTTGTTGGGATAGCACTTTTTTTTTAATTCGATGTAATTTTAATTCAAGACTACAATACATACACATGACTATGTACTACTTTCCCATTGTTAGCATCCACTGTCTATCCTCCGCCCTTTCTAGGACAGGTAGGATTCAATCCCATTACGGGATTTCATATTCATCTCCCAGTGGGCCACCAGTGTTGGCTGGGAGCAACTATAAAGTTAAAGGGAGAATGCAAAAATGAAGTTAATGGAAAGGAAAGAATGGAAGAAAATCAGCTGAAGTGTGATCTTATTCCAGCATATATTTTAAATAGTATAGCGAAAGGTATGCGAAGTCTAACTAGACACACAAAATCCATGCTAAAGACCACGGAGCTGCTAAAACCCTAATGAGAGCCCATAATGAACACTGAGCTGGATCTGCTCAGTAAAGCAAGGTTTGTAGTAGTTGTATGAAAAGAGCAGAAAGTATAGTGATGACCGTTAATATTTCATTTCTAAAATAATCTCTCCAAAGTAAGTGAAAAGAAAAGCTGACTTTTTTTAAAAAAAGTTGCTATCTAGTTTTTCCTTATATTTTAAATATCTTCCCTAAGTGAACAGAAATTAAATGTGGTTTTAGTTCCCTTAATGAAGGAAGAAGAAAGCTCTTTATAATTCTTAGAGATATTCATTTCTAGAAAAGACTTTCCAAAAGCAATTATGGGAGAAAACAATCCCCATGATTCCAAAACAGAGGTTTACAAGAAATGCAAGGAGTTTTATGAATTCCATTACTTGTGTTCAGGTGTAACTTTATGAAGCTGAGTGTGCTTCACACCACCTGGAAAGGGGTTTGTTGAAGAAGCTATCCCCTTGGGCCATACATAATTTCTGGAGTATTGCCAGTAGCGTTTCTATACATCTGGTTATCTGAGGAACACCATGGGGCTCATCTATGGACTAAACTTAAAAGAATTTTATTTACATAGAATTTAGTTTTATGTGGTGTGCCCTGTGTTTTTATGATGCTATGCAGTGACACAGCAAAAGATCACCAGCAAGTGACTTATTCAAGAGGCTTCTTTGCACTTACTGTGGTGATAATCTCAATCAGTAGGTCACACTAACCTAGATTTCATGGAAACCACTGATCCAGATTACTTGGAGGCATGGCCCATATTGGTGCCATTCCATTGAAGGTGAAATGATCTAGACCAGTTTGTCTAGGTGAGCCAGTTTGGTCTAGTGGTTAAGGAGCCAGACCCTTTTCTGGGAATATTGGATTCAATTCTGCCCTCCCCCAAGAAGCCAGCTGGGTGACCTTGGGCTAGTCACAACTTGCCTGAGAGGAGTGGAGAAAAGGCAGCAGGCTGGGCTCTGCCATCTTGCTCCCAGCAGTGTCCCTCCCTCCTCCAACTGCTCCCATCAGACTATGGCAGACGATCCACCAGTTGAGAAAACGTCTGGTCCTGAGGCCGAGCAGGGTGGGACTGAGTAGATGCCGGCTGACCATCTCCACCATCATCTGTTTTGTCATCAATGAAGAGAAAATTCAAAGTAAAGTTAATAGGAAAATTCCAGCAATAAGAAACGGAGAGAAGAATTGGAGCTGAAGACCTCAAGCGCTTGCTTTTTGCTGTTCCCTGTTCCCTCCCACACCATTTTCCTTTTGTTTCTTGTCTCTTTAGATTGTAAGCCTGAGGGCAGGGACCTGTCTAAGATTAATATAATATTGTAACCCGCCCTGAGACTTTCGGGTATAGGGTGGGATAGAAATACAAATAAATAAATAAATAAACTCTCTTCTGAGCTCTCACAGCCCCACCTACCTCACAGGGTGTTCTGTTGTGGGGAGAAGAATCGAAAAGCTTTGTCAGCCGCTTTGAGTCTCCTTAAACAGGTGAGAAAAGCGGAGTAGAAAAGCCAACTCTTCTTCTTCTTTGTCTCCCCATAGCTGAAGCTCACCTGAGTTTTGTGGCTCAGTCTCCATGCCTCTAAAGACTAGATAAAGAAACCCACAGAGGTTCCAAATCACGGAGGTGGGTCTACAGACAGAGCCAAACCAGCGTAGAGCAGGGTTTTCTTACGGCCTTTCCGCATGTGCCGCCGGAAAACAGATCTCAGTGATTCGTTTTCAGGTGGAACGTTTTGAAAAGGAATCTGACCCATAGAGGTTCAGATTCTCAGAGACCCCACACATACGCACACGCGCAGGGTGGCTGTGGCTGGGCTGGATGGGGAAACAGATTGGGGTGGGTGCTGTGCGGACGCAACAGCACCCATCCCAAACCGGCCCTGACCGTGCACACCCAGCTGTCAGAGATTTTTTCAGGCCTTACATCTGGGTAGGATTCAGCGACAAAATTGGTTTAAGCAACCGGTTTTCCGCACCGACATGCAGATGTGGCATCCTCAAAGGGACCCTAATTGGGTTCCCTGTGCAGATGCCATGTCCAAATCCTTCCCACATCTGGCTCTAAATCCATTTTTAGAGCCTGTACGGAAAGGCCCTTAATCTACATAAATATGTAGATCAGGAGCCCATGCTCTGAATTAATGAGCTCCTTATTCTGGATTACGAATAAGTGCAGAAAGGTTTGAGGTTCAATACAGAATAGTAGGCTATCTTGGGAAGACAGGTAACCGGAAAGCAACTGTAACCACCTTTTCTCTTTTTCCATGCCAGTACTATAGCTTCTGGGCTTTATTCCAGATTATATTTTAGAATAGAGACTTGCCATCTGCATGCTAGTACAGACTACGGCAATCTCCAGCCACTGTCTGCCATAATCTGCTCCAACATGTGGACAGCAGGTTCCTATTCAGGGTTATAATCTGAAGAAAGGCCCAATGCAGAAAGGGCCCTGAGGCCTTATTCTCACTTAGGCTGGTAGTGAAGAAGTAGTGAATGTCTAGTAAAGAACATGTGCAAGTTGACTAGGCTGCTACAGCCTACAAGTGTGCCTGCCCTCACCAGAAGTTCACTAATTGTTGATTAGGTGTGGGGCACAATTTCATGCTCCAAGAAATCTTAAACAACATTTACCAAGAGCTTACCTGAAGCATCCAGCAGGTCAATCATTCACTCTGCATCTGGTTCCCTGCATTTGGTGGGTGGGGAATCTAGTATCTGTGCAGGCGCAGTGGTGGTCATGATCATTCACTCACCCATGCCATGATTGGACCTCCAATCCTCGGGAGTGGCAATCGATCATAGAAGTGCAAGGGGGCATTCGATCATGGGTTAGCCTGTGATTGGACAGTGCCCCTCTTGCAACAGCGTCCAAGTGGCCAATCGCAGCAACAAGGAGGTGGAACTTCCAGCTTTGGGGGTGTCAGCGTGAGCTGGTAAATGGAACGACCATTCACACTTCTGGCCAGTAATTGACCCTTTGGTGAAGGTTTCCTCATGCCAAGTATGAATGGTTCTCCTTCCCCAGATGTTTACCAGCACTAGTTCATGGCAGCCTAATCAGGTAAGTGCAGAAAGGCCCCTAGTCTCATTTCCAACCCAATATTAAACTGCCATAGGCAGAAGGTTCCACAGTGTAAGAGTTCAAAGGTCAGAAAGCAGTACCTCCCATATTTGTGTCAGATGCCTGCATTCCCACCACTGAGATGACCATTGACCAACTGTCTGGATGCAGCCCTTATTTCTCAGTTTCCATCACCATCCTGAAAACACCATATCAGTCTCACCAGCATTCTGCTCATTGATTATTTAACCAGGACAGGGGAAAGAAGGGTGAGAAGTCCCAACGTGGTGTTGCCTGCTCATTTCCATAAAATAAAATAATAAAATAGAAAAGCTCATTCAGAATATCAGATTAATGTTACACATATAGAGTTTGGCATTCTTTCTAAGGAGTTACAGCCGCTCTGCTATCCAGTTGTAATACTTATGAAGCCAGGAACGCTTTGTCACTATTTGCCATCTCAAGTGTTTTACAATCTTGTCCTTAGACATTTGCTTTGTGTTTAAAAATAGACCAGAGCTGTTAACCGTTACATTCTATGAAATGCTTTGCAGTGGCCTTTTGTGCTTAATGCCCTATAAAAAGAGAAACCAGCATCAGCGATAAATGCCAACCACTGAAAATTAAACGATATTCCTAAAAATTAGGGCTCTGTTCCGCAATTAAAGATCTAGGGTTTTCCAAAATGAAACTTCTATAGGCTAGTTTGGCCGTCATGTCTTTTTCCCTTTTGCCAACAGGTGACCTTTCACTTGACATAGTTCTTTTTTAGTCCAGACTGAAGCACTGATTTTATAACTTTGATTTAAAAAGCCACTATGAAGAATTTTGCAGCCTGCTACCCCAGGATTCAATTACTAAGAAACACATCTCAGAGACCAGTTTCACAAATTCCCTTTTTCTGAGACCCAAGAAACATTTCTACCAAAAGATTAAGGAAACCCTGTGGTTTTTAGAGATAGCTCTGGGAGGGATGAGGGCAAACGGTATTATACTTAATCCAGACAAGATGAAGATACTGATCATCACAGAAGATGGCTGATCCAATTGGAGATTTATAGTTACTTTTATGGGATTGGGCTCCTCCTGAAAGGCAGCTGTGCAGTTTGATATTCTGCTAGACTCTACACACTATCAATACAAATGTAGGTGTGATTGGTAATCTAGAGTGGACCCCCAGATATTGCTCCACTGAGACCACCTTTGTGGCTAAAAACTGCATGTACGTGGCAAGAAAATGAATGGATTTCCACAAACCATAACAATTTATCACGCTGTCCAAACCTCATGGGATCTTTTGATCAGTAGTATCCGAAGTTCCACGCATTTGATTTCTCTGAAATATGTGTATCCTATTTATTTCTCTTTGTACACAATTCAGAAAATTTTCACAGTTCAAAATACTGAGGGCAATTGTTCTGGTCGTAATCAGGGGTCCTGATTAGGGATGTTCACAAATATTCATAACATTCATTATTCGTACGAATTTGTATGAATTCAGACAATCGTACATGAATCAAATGTTACGACATTCATACATTAGCATTCGTATGAATATGAATATTTGTACATTTGTTCACCTGGGGATATGTATTGGATACATATCGATATGTATGTGTTGATATATGATACGTATTCAATAATTTTGCATTCATAAAAGATAAATATCCAGTATACATGCGTTGATATAGGATGTCCATCTCTGCAAATGAACATATTTGTTCTTGATTAATTGTAGGGATGTGCATGGATATTCAAAAATTTGAAAATCTGATTCAAATCCGACGAATATCAACATTTAAATTTTAAATAGGATTTTCAAAAATCTGAATTAACGCATTCAAACGAATTTCAGATATTTGGAAAATTTGATACAGGTTTTTGAATAATTCAAATGAAAAGATCTGCAAATACAGTATACGAATATAATGTGCATTTGCGATTATAATGCGGGATGAAAACAGGATGCATGCGTGCAGATTTCAAAATCGGATACAAGTGTTGCCGACATTCGTATTTTTAAATTCGAATTGGATTTTTAAAAGTGCGGATTCCGATAATCCAGGTTCAAATAGAATTTTCAAAAATCTGGATTTTAAAAATTCAAATCAAATCAGATATTCAAATATTTGATTCGACTCAAAAGCAAATGCAAAGAACGCATTCGTGCACACCCCTAATTAATTGTGGTCAGCCAAGGTCCTTCTGAGCTTTGTGGTCCAGAGCACTGTAGATTATTCAGCCCTTTTGCTGTGGATTCAGTGCCATCGTTAGCTGATTCTTAAGACAACCAACCTGATGTCTTGAAACACTGTACTCTTGTTGATCAAGTCATACTGTCTAATGCATCATCTATTCATCTCCATCCACATGTCAAAGTGCAAGCAAGCTGAAATGGATAGAGCTCATTCACAGGTTCAAGGAAACTCTCAGGTAGAATCCCAGTGGGCTCTTAATCTTGACTACATATCTGTGCAGCCTGTTCCACCATAGGGGTACTTCAGGGGTCCAGAATACACATGATCCTGTGTATTGGGATAAATCACTGCATTCAACACTCATTAGAATATTATAACTACCAAGTATTGGGAAGAGCTCTGCTAATGGTGCCCTGTCTGGACCTACCTGGACCACCACTGCCTGTGCTCTCCAAGACTCCAGGCAGAAACAGTGAAACAAAAGTTCCTTATTTAGTGTTCTCACCCAGAGCAACATCAGATGTACAGAACCTGCCTCAGATGCAGTAGTATCTAGACATCCAGATTGGGAAGAAAAGCTCAGAGATCAGACCCAAACTCAAACTGTTAGGAATAACTCACCTAAGATGTGATAATAGAAGTACTCTTACAAACCTGAGCAGGTCTTTAGTGCAATCTTGGAGACTGTGGACTACCATCACAGTCCATCGGAAGTTCCTTCCATGAGAAAATGGAAGTAAAACGAACTATTGTGTATGGGTGGAAAGAGAAAAAATAATAGACAATGGAAAAATACGCTTGGAAAATATTTATATTTGATATGGTTAGGAACAAAAGGATAAGAAAGAAAAGAATGAAGGTGAAGAAAGAAACAGAGCAAATATAAGGAAGATGGATAAAATATAATCTAATAGTTTAGAGACAAAAGATGAAGAAGTAGATTTCAAGAGGATAAGAAGTTTTCAAAAATAAATAAAACAAGGGAACCTGTAGGATTGGAAGTGTAGAGCAAGGAAAGATTATAATTATAAAACATTGGATTGCAGAGTAATTAATGAAAACTATTGTTTGTTTTTGCTCACAAATAAAACAAGAAAGAAAAACAAGTAAATATATACTGCTTAGCTTCAGAAAGAAATTCATAATTTAGCATCCACTGCTTTTGAAACTTTTAAACTGTATTTCATAAGTTAATTACTGTGGGAGCTATACATTAAGAGACAGAAATTAAAGTATATTAATTAAAGAAAATGAGAATGTCAAGATTCACCCCTTGCAGTTTACATTTGACATTTTCATACCTGGCTTCTTACTTAACACCTTGTGGTGACTCATGCTACTCTGTTACGCAAAATATTGGTGTGACCTGGTTGTGAGTGAGGAACAATGAACACTACAGGGTAGCTAGGTTACCTTTGTCTAAGAGGACCATAGATTGTTTCTTGAGTTGTTCCTGCAGAATGGAGAGAGAACTAGAACAGTTTTGCCAAGTTTGCATTAGAAAATATTCTCTGGAAAACATGAAGAAAATTAAAAACAAAACCTGCAAGATAAAATTTGCCGGGTATGTTGTCTTAGGATCTTTCTAGCTTTAGCAACATAACCAAGAAGTTCTGAACAGTAGTATATTAATCATAGGCTCTCTTTGCACTTGTCTGTTGTTAATCTGTATCTGGGGCTCTGGATTAACCTGGCCCAATGATCCAGATTATGGGGATACGTGGATGTGATCAGTGCCATCTGACAGCACCGATCCGAGTTAGCCGACACTATGGCTGCACGCTTCACAGACACAACCCGCACCTCAGAAGACTATGAAAATTTCTAACTTCAGGACCTGGGAGGGATGCTTGATGGCCTAGCGCATACGTCTGGTGTTCCAAGTCAGGAACACCAGGCTCTGGTAGTACCCAGTAAACAGTATTACCAAAGATCCAGATTAAATGCCTCTTAATCCATTTCAGGATCCATCTAATTCAGACAGTGCTGTGCCATTGGGGGGGGGGGGGGAGACGGGACTTCATTGATCCCAATTAACATGCAAATGGGAGGCCAAGAATGTGTGCAATAAGAGCCCTTCATCTGGATTAAGGGTGTTTTTCCACTTACCCGTTTGGGTGTGAGCCGGATGATCCCATTTCCACCACGGCACCCATTTGGGACCCGATAGTTTCCACTACCTTGAGGGAAATCCAGATCTAATGGGTACATTTTGGCCTTTAATCCGGATTTTCTGTAGACCCCATTAATGGGGTCTACAATGGGGTCTTCTGCCAGAAAATCCGGATTAAAGGGAATGGAGTCCAAAGGAGGCTAGGGGGAGGGGATGCACCCATTGGGGGCCCCCTAAACCTAGGCTCCGAAGTCACTTCAAAGCCATTTCAAAGTCATTTCGAAGTCATTTCGAAGTCTGTGCAAAATAGCTCTGGAGTGCCTTTGAAGTCTGTGCTGATCTCCGGAGTGACTCCGAAATGACTCCAAAGTGACTCCAAAGTCATTTCAAAGTTCACTCCGAAGATCAGCACAGACTTCAAAGGCACTCTGGAGCTATTTTGCACAGACTTTGAAATGACTTTGAAATGACTTTGAAATGACTTCAAAGTCAATTCAAAGTGGCTTCGAAGACTGCCCCCCCTGCCCCCCGAAACACCTGGGGTAACGGACTGACCCCTTGGGGGTCGATCCGGATTCCCCACATGGGTGCAAAGCTGTTTCCGCAGCAGGGGTGTTAGCACCCATTGCTAATGGGTACTACACTTCCCGTGGAAACACATTGGGTGCTTCCCTTAATCCAGATCTACTAGATGTACCCATTCCTTAGATCCGGATCTTCTTAGATCCGGATCTAAGGGCTGCAGTGGAAAAACACCCTAAGTGTCCATGCAGAAGGGACCATAGGGTGTTTTTCTTGCCATCTTCATTGTATGCAAAAATAAGGTGAATTATAAGGTGAAGCAATGGCACCACGGGCGAGTCCAAAGGGTAGAGAATCCAGATTAAAGTGCACCCATCGGACCACCATAAAGCGAGGAGCAGCACCAGACATATTTCCCCCCCCCACACACAGATCTACCTCGTGTGCTCTCTTGCTAGCTGTCTCCTGGTCCTGGAGCTACTTTCTCCATCTTTGAAAATATGTCCAGACTGAGCATTCACTTCTTGGCTTTGACATGAGCATGGTCATGGAAAAGGGGACAACAGAATCTACTTTCATGTGGTTCAGTCCTAACTTTTCTCAACTTGTAACTAACTTCTGGAATTAGCATCGCCAACACGGCCGAAAAATTCTGACCTTTGATGCTCATAATGTCTGGGATTATGCATTTGATTGGACATAGAAGTTTTTAATTCTATGTCGAACCAAAAACCGCGTTGCCACTTTTTACAAACATACTTCAAAGGTGAGTCATTAATTGTCATGTATCCTTCTACTGTGCTGCTCTGGCTACCTATAATCTATTTCTCTCTCTCTCTCTTGGCTTTCCTTTCTTTCTTCCCATTTATTTGTTTATCACTGTAATTAGAGGAAAAAAACAGCTAAAATCTTTGAAAAAAAGAAAGCAATACAATTTATGTAACTCAAAACAACTTGAATGTACAGCACACCTAGATACTCATCAAATATTAAAGGTGATTACATAATCGCTCAACAAGTAATACACCATAAATACACAAGTTAAGATGCAGTAAAATTATACAAATTAAATATTCCTAAGACCTGTGGTATGTTGACCCAGAGTAATATTTGCTCTTTCATGGCCTATTACAACATATTACAATCGCTGGACAACATAAAATATTTATGTATAATTATATATTCCATTATTGTTTTTAAAGGCTGTACTTCTTCTGTTTCAGAGAAAAAAGCACATGCGGCTTATTCATTTGTATTATTTATTTGTTTGTTTGTTTGTATTTCTATCCCACCCTGTACCTGGAGGTCTCAGGGCAGGTTACAATATTATATTACTCTTAGACAGGTCCCTGCTCTCAGGCTTACAATCTAAAGAGACAAGATGCAAAAGGAAAATGGTTTGGGAGGGAACAGGGACACTCAGGCTGTTTCCGCACAGGGGCAAAGAAACCCGGATCTCCAGCACCCAGATTTATTAAAACCGGTTCCCTAGGTTTTAATAAATCCCTAGGGGATTAATAGCTCCATGTGCAGGGTAAATCCGGTTTTGCGGGGTAGATCTGGATCGAAGAGATCCAGATCTATCCTGCACCCCTGCCGCCACACACGCAGTGCTGATCTGGATTGGAGGCAGGTGCTGTGCGGACACACAGCACCCGGCTCCAATCCGGGATGGAGGGCCCTCCCCCCGCCCACCATGATTGGCTCGCCGGAGCCAAGCATGGCGAGCTGGGAGACCTTGCTGCCGCGGCTCACCCTGGCCCCAGAAGCGGCGGATTGCCGCTTCTGGGACCAGGGCGAACTTCCCAAAAGCCCACCCTAGCCCACCCCGCTGGGAGCGAGGACAATCCCCTCCTTACCTCATCAGCAGCAGCATCGTTCTGAGGGTCTTCGCCCAGGATGCAGCGCGCCTGCATCCTGTGTGGCTCCTGAGCGGCTGGGGCTGCTACTGGATCAGGCCAGAGCCCATCTGGGCCGTAAGAACCTTAGAGGTGCCCTGTTGGATCAGGCCACAGCCCATCCAGTCCAGCATCCCGTCGCACACAGTGGCCCACCAACTGCCCATGGGCACCTCAAGCAGAGACAAGGGCAAACCTCCTGCTCTCAAATCCCAGCAAATGGCCTTAGAGGTATCTCTCATGTCTCCCCAGCCTGAAAGATGCACCTAGGCATTCATTCTAGTAGCCATTGATACATCTGTCATCCATAAATTTTTCTAACCCTTCCTTAAAGCCATCTAGGCTGGTAGCTGTCACTACCTCTTCCGGCAGCACATTCCATAAGCCGATGACCCTCTGGGTGAAGAAATACTTCCCCCTGTCAGACCTGACTCTCCTACCCATCAGCTTCATAGAGTGCCCCCTGTTTCTAGTGTTGTGTGATGGATAAATGTTCTCAATCCACCTTTTCTATACCATGCATAATTTTATGAAAATGAATCTAACCAGAGACATGGAAAAACAGAGGAGAAGGATGAAAGGAGAGATGGAAAAAAGAAGTTTACTTTGTGAAAGCCCAGAGGAACAAAGAAGCCAAAGCCCTGGCCATAGACAGAGCAGGAGAAGGTGAAGGAAGGGATGACAGGAGCCAGAAGGGGAGGGATCCTAATACCAACCTGGAGTCACTAGGGATGTGAACGAATATTCATAATATTTGTCATTTATACGAATTCGGACAAATTCAGACATTTGTATGAGAATAGAATGTCCGGACATTCGGATCTCCAAATTCAAACAAATATGAATATCTAGAGTTATTTGTATGGATAATTTGGACATTCATATCTGTATGGGGACACAGGCATCTCTCATGTACCTCTACATATCCTGTACACATCCATATGGGATGAAAATGGGATGCATCCAGGATGTGTATGGATGCGTACGGGATGAGTATGTACCTATAGAGATACAAATGTCCAGATTATTTGTACAACTACATATGAATCTATTCATATGGAACTGAATGTCTGGACATTCATTTTTCGTTATTTGTATGAATTTGGATTTTTGAATATTCAATTTATTACAAATTGAATGCCAAAAATTGCATTCGTGTGCACCCTTAGGAGTCACTGTCTAATAGTAGAAAAATAAGTGTGCTGCTATATGCAATTTTATTATCTCTTACATAGCTTGGCCTTAAATGTCTTTTGGTTGCCTTTTCTGATTATTGTGAGAGGAATCTATTAAAAGTGAATCACAAGTCATTTATTTTCCTTTTTTTTCCCTTTGAGTCTTACTATATTTTTTTGAAAACCTTTAATAACTTTTTTAAAAATCATAAGTCAAAACTCTTAGTCATAAGGGGAAAAAATGTCATCATTACTGCTCTATTCAAAAGTAGCCAGTGAAACATGTCAAAAGTTTTCAGTATTTAGGAAGTGTTTCCCATCACACCCTGTTCTGGTTCCTTTATATTAATTTAAACCTTCAGAAAACAGAATGTTTCAAATGCTCTGCTCCAATTTTTTACTCTAAAGGGGACAAGATTTTAACTCAAGGGTTATATCACAGATTCTATATGGATCACAAATTTGGATAAAAGGTTAACTTAAAGTTACCTAGTAGTTTCCAGAATAAGTTTCTGAGGGCTTTAGTAGGTGTACCCAGTTGTATCACCAGTACAACATTCCTGCTAGAAACGCTGTTAAATATAAAGTCTTGGATGCTTGTAACACTTTTTTTAAAGTTAAAGTTGTGTGTTTTCAAGAGTGCTAGAGGGCTGCTGTCTGAACTTATTTGTGATGAGTTCGTTAATTCCAGGACTTAACTTTTAGTCAGGAAGATAAACCAGACTGGTTTAGATCCGGATTGCCTATTTCGGTGCAGGTATAAAATTCCTACTACATTGCACTAGCCCTTAGTAACGATCCGGAAGGAGACTACAGCCTTTCCTACCACCCACCACCAGTATGTCGGATGGAATATGATACAGATCAAGAGGCCTTTATCTGGATCTCCAGGTCACCTGATTAAACAGGTTTACCAGCAAACCAGTGGCGCCTGGTCAACATAGATACCACCAAAATGTTTTTCCTAAGATTTCATGACTAGTAACATTCATGCCAAGGCAAGCTTTGAGGACAATATAGGGAATGGTCTGGGCCAACATATCCACTGGTTTGGGTCACAGTCTTTCAGTACAGAAAGCCCCAATGATTACAAGAAGTTTCAGTCTGGAATCTGCAACCTTTCTGCACTTGTTGCCATGAACTAAGGCTGGTAAAAGTGGACCATTCACCCTTGTGATGGGGAAAGCTTCCCCAAAGCATCTTTTACCAGCCAGAAGTGTGAATGGTCCTCCCATTTACCAGCCTGGACCACTGGGTCTGAAACTGGAAGTTCCACCTCCTTGCTGCTGTGATTGGCTGCCATTGAAGAGGACCGTGTTTGAGCAGGGGCATATTGTAGCCAATCATGTCAGCACCCGTGATCGAATGCCCCCCTCACGACTCTATGACCGGACGCCACTCCTGGGGATTGGTGATCCAGTCATGGCAGAGGTAAATGATCAATCACAGCCACCACCACACCTGCGCGGATGCTGCCTCTCCCGCCCACCAACCACAGGGAACAGGAAGAGGAGCAAATGGTTGCACCTCTAGACATTTCAAGTAAACTTTTGGTAAAGGTGTGGAGCACTATCTAATCAACAATTGGTGAACTTCTGGGGAGGCAAGGCATGCTCTGAGGCTGTAACAGCCTCATCAGAGTGCAGATGCTCTTTACCTGATGTTCACTATTTGTTGACTACTAGCCTAAGTGAGAAAAGGCCTCTGGTTGGCACTTCAGCTGGATCCTGTAGCTGGCTAAACTACAATTCTAAGTCTAAGATGGCATTGCATCTGAAAAATCTCTCCATAAATTTCAATATTTGTGTGGCACAAAGACAAAAAAAAAAAAATGAAACAGTGGGGCATGTATTTTTTGGATTCAACTCTTTATTTGGGTCCTGATCAAGAACTTGTGTGCCCCATTCTGGAAGCATATCTGAATAGTTCCAGCTCTGAATAATTCAATTTAGTGTTGTGTGATGCAAACACAATGTTTACTGTAGCATCTGCCCTTCTTTTATCTGTGACTATTAAAATTAATCCTCATTAAGCTGCAGGATATAGATCAAGGATGAAGTTATCTGTTTTGTTTTAACCGTTGCCACATTTTGAATTGTCGATGATGATATACCAGTGATGATGTGCTGTATCTAAAAAGGCTTATATAGATATTTTGTGAGTATATGACTGTGTAAATATATTTTCATTCATTCATTGCCTATTTCTATCACTTACCTTTTGGGACACATAGAAGTCTTATCAACACCTTCCCTAAGCAATGACGGTCCCTGAATTGGCTGTTCTTCCACTCCCGTCAGCTTTCCCTCCACTGTCAGCTTAAAAGGAGGAATGAAGTGAAGGAAAATGACCTTTTCAACATCCTCTGTCCCAGTTCCCCACCCGACAAAAAATATTGGATCAGACATTCAGGAATGATAAGTGAGTTCAGTTAACCACTTCACTTTAGGTCTGGGTTTGGTATGTATTCCACCCAGCAGGTAGGGCTCTCCATTAAAAAGTGGTGTGACTAGCTTTCTCATGTGCTTTCTATCACTGCTGGCTCAGATCTTAACATGTTTCCATGATGCCTGAAATGGATGAACATATCATCAGAAAAACTGATTGGTTAAAAGGCTAGTGGTACAATTCTAAAACTTTCATGGCAGCTATAGTTAAGTGTTTCCTGTTCTACTTCAAAGCAGGGGCGATTTCACACTTGCTTTCCTGTCCTCTGGATGGGAAAGGTGTGTTATAGGCTAATGTTGATTAGTGTTTGCAAGCACAAGTCAATGATAGCCTAGCCCCCGTGCTATCCATCACTCACCCCTGTGCACGAGGGTGATGTTTTGCACCAGCACAGTTGCATCAGGGGGTCATGTGAGCTGCCAGTGCACTTGCACAGCAGTTCAGATGGCCCCCTCGCTGGCTGGACACTAAAGGTAAGGATCCGTTCATGACAGGTAAAGGTTGTGTTGGTTGTGGTGCACAATTTCAATAAATACAAGTTAATGTATCTACCAGCATACCAGGGGGTTTGATCCAGAACACAGGTGTTCATGACTAGCGGGAGACACATTTCAGTGGCATGCCACAGCATGCCTCAGAATCTCCTAGGCTAAGAGGCATAGGCATCAGACCTTGGCCTTGAAGACCATGCATGCTTCAAAGCCATACCATGGGTGGGTCTGCATCAAGTGTTATCATGCAGATGGCACTAATCCAGCCCATGCCTTTCCATGGTCAAAATCAGTGAGCCCAGCTATACCAGACCCACTGGGTGCTTTGGTCCATACACGTTTTGGTCCAAATCAAAATTGGGTTTGGCAAAGATTGTCCCCATGCATTTGGTCTGATTTCTGTGGACCAAATTGCACCAAACTGTACCAAACCCATACCAGATTTGATACCGGTAAAAACAAGTCTCTTCATGGTTTGGTGTCCTGTCACACGTTGCTTTGCGAGCCAAGCCTGCACATGGGGACAGTCCCGGGCTATTTGGGGAGGAGATTGGCACTCATGTCAGTGAGAAGTGAGGTTTCATGTCGTGTGCTTTGCCGTTCCTGCTCTGTGCATTGGAGATCGCAACCATTGAGGTTTTTTGGAGTAAATGGTGTTAAAGCCAAAATGACGAGGGGATCGAATGGCCTTCGCTGCCCCATGAGACTTTTATACAAGTATTCCACCCCCACCCCCATTTTCCCATCACAGAATAATGGCTTGATTTTTCTCCCTTTTACACAGAAAATGTGTGCCCAATCAGAGCCAAGGGGCTTGCCACTGATTATGATCATGGGCTCTTCAGTGCAACAAAGTCTAAAACAGTCAGATGAAGGGTTGTTTTGTTTTTGTTTTGGATCTTGCGTAACTTTTGCTGCTTGCTCAGTATTTCTTGTTCACTCTGAACCAGTTTCAACTTCCTTTATATTAGTAAAGAGAGAAAAAAACTTTCCATCTGCAGGTAAATATGTAACTTTGTGTTTTCGCCAGCTGCAATTCCTTGCTCTGAATCATAAAGCTTGGGAATAGAGTTAACCAGTAATTAGGGCCAGTACGAAAAGAACACTACCTGTTCACAGTGCATAAATGATAAAGAAGGCCACCTGAGGAGACCCTGAGGTGACAGGTGGACCACAAAGAGGGCCCAACACACTCTGATACAAAAGTTGATGAAGCTTATAATTGGATACTGAAAAACCTGTTGGTGACAGTAAATATTTCAGGGCCTAGAACAAAGGGTGGCAAAATTCTAGGATGCATTGGGTGTCTGTACTTTGTGATACCTGGTGCATTAGAAACTTACCCAGCACTTCCTTGAACACCAGGGATGTGCACAAATATTCAAAATATTCATTATTTGGATGGATTTGGACAAATTCAGACATTCGTATACTAATTGAATGTCCAGGCTTTTGTTTTTTAGTATTCATACAATACAAATATTTCGTACAAAAAATTCAGATATTTGTGTGTGTACAGATATGTACACATCCTTACGTATTTTGTGCATATCCATACACATCCATACGGATACGTACAGGATGAAAACAGGATGTGTGCGAGATAAAAACGGGATGTGTACAGATGCACATGGGATTTGTATCATTGGATATGTATCAAATATTTGAACGAATAGATACAAATGTATTTGTATCTGTTTGAATGTCCAGACATTCTTTTTTCTTAATTCATGCAAATTCGGATATTCGAATATTCAATTCGAATCAAAAATTGCATCCATGCACACCCCTATTAGGCACTATATAGGGGTGATAACCGAGAATGCCTCACCACAGCAATGGGCATGAATGGCACTGATGCCCCAGTGATCAGGGGACGTGGTGGCAATCATGGCTGTGCTTCCCAGTCCCTTGCTCCATTTGCCAAGAAGGCATGTGAACAGAGCATGCAAGACTATGGTCTACAGCTAAATGTATGGGCATGCTCCATTTCATGCAAAACTACTTCTAGGATAGAAGCAGTTCTGTGCAGTGTGTACACACCATGTGGGACCAACCTCTGGCTGTTCCACCAGAGCTAGTGCAGAAAGAGCCAGCCTCCAGCTACCGTCCAAGTTGGCTTGAGAGCGTTTTGCATCACCCCGCCCTGCTGCAAGTATATCTAAGGGAAGGGATGAGGGAGGAAGAAGAGCCAGCCTCCAACCACCATGCGTGCTAATCAAGATTCGTTAACTGAGCACCTTTCCTGTCCAGTGAATGGGAAGGGAAGTGCCAAAACAGTACTATGCTGACCTCGGGCAGCACTTCTGATGCCACTTCCTCTAAAACTGCCCATAGACCTACTAAGAAGCTAGTAGACCTCAATGTAAAGGATAGAGTGGTAGAGGGAAATATTCTGGGCAGCCTGTCCCATTCTCTTGCTCCATACATAAAGAAGAAACATTCCATGAGCAGATCTGACACTGCTCCAGAACAGTATGTGGACAGCAGGCATCTTTGACCCCTTCCTGGAATGCATTAAAGGTAGGTATGGAAAGGCCTTTAGCCTTTCCAAAACTGAGTTTATTCTATTGATTTCAAAAAGAACATGGCTGAAGTCTTCCTTACTCTTGCACAAAGAGTTAATGTAATTTCTAAAAGTAAATAGAGTATTGTTCTGCAAGCTTCTGGCATAAGAATCCCTCTTCTCTAAAGACAGCACTTTCCTTCCCACCAGAGCTATTGTGACAGTAAATTCAATGGGCTGTAACCTTGACATTCCAGTTGCAAACGTTGACATTCTAGGTAGACAAATAGTACTGAATTGCTAGAGTTTAATGCATTGATTTACACAACTTGTAGAGAAGGATGAATGACAGCAGAATTCATAATTGATTTTTTAAAAACTCTTCAATTAAATGTTAGGGCCTTTCTGCACTTACCAACGCAGTGGGTCCGGCCCATATTAAAACCATATACATAAGATCCTAAAATGAGAAGATGTCCTGGCAAGCTATTTCCATAGTGGGATTATATTGTCTCCTAACAATATCATCTCATTTTCTGGATCAGTGGGACTGGCTATTCTGGGCTAGCTGATTTAGAATTAAGGCAAGTAAGTGCAAACAAGTCCAGTGGCAAGTAACAGCACTGTCGGTTTTGTGCTCTGTTCCAGCCTAATCCCTTACTGGCTTTGAAGCTTACATGAGCTTCAGAACGGAGAGCCCTGAGGACTCAGAATGAAAGTTCTCTAGGGTATATATTTTGGTAGTATAGTACGGCACTCCAAATGGGTCCTCTGTAAAACAGAACATGAAGGCATGCATTTCTCAACACATTCATGTTCTGGATTAGACCCCATTAGTAGACTGGTAGACCTTGGGTGTTTTTCCATTGTCACTAGAAGTACCCATTAAGTGCCCATTAATGGGTACAAAAATGCCATTAATGGATACTTCTAGTGACAGTGGAAAAACACCCCTTGATATCACAATCTACCAGTGATCCAGATAATGATCATCCTGAACTGGATCGTGCTTCATTGTAGGTGACTAGGGGCTACCAGCAGTGGATTCACACTAATGAAGAGGTCCTTAAGAGGACTTCATGTGCAGTATTCCACATTACAGGTGTGCACAAAAAGGCCCTTAAAGAAAGTGGCAGTTAAATAAAGGTGCATTTGAAAGCAATGCATGGACACAACATAAAAGTGCAGGTAAAACTGATTTTTGATATGGAGAATATGGGGCAGGTAGTGGTAGAACACAGATCTTTCCCAGCCTTTAGAGGACTTCACTCCTTTGCTTCCCCAGGAAGCAAAGATGGCAGATAGTTCCAGCATCCTCACTATCATGGATCTCACCAGCATTTAAGGAAGCACTGGTGAGGTATGAATCACCACCATAATGGTGGAGATCACAGAACCACACCAATGGCACCAGTGCATCCCTCCTTAGGCTTCATTCAAACCTCTTCCAGAAGGGAGAGAGATAAATGAACAAATGATGCAGGGAGCATAGATGTAGAGCAGTCTCTGTGTTGCAGGTATGCCTGGAATATAACTATTCCAGAATGCGCAATGGATCATGAGGACCCCACATTAAAAAAAAGTCTAACAAAAGCCACACCTTCTGCCCATCAGCTCCAAAAACTTATAAACTATAGATACCCGGTACCATCAGACCTGCTTTGGAGGTCTATAAAGCAAAAGCCATGCCAATTTTATATATATATATATGGAGCTGAAATTTGGGGTTTTACAAAACTTGACAAAATGGAGGTATTCCAACTAAGGCAGCTGTGTTTGTTCCTGGGATTGCCTAGATCAACTCTATCAGCAGCGGTACAGGCAGAACTGGGGATGGCTCCACTGAGATGCCATGTTACAACTAGACAGTTAAATTATTGGCTAAAAATTGTGTTTATGACACCAGACAGACTCCTGTACCTCTGTCTTGAAGACCAAGCAAACCACAGATCTGAGCTGGCATGGTTAACAGTACTTGCAACCAAGGTAAAGTATCTTGGGTCGCATCTCCATGCCATTCCTGGTGACGTGGACTGGGTGCGGGTTGGGCGCAAATGTAAACCGTGCCAAACCCTGGCACAGGGGAGCAGCGCTACCTCCTCTCCACCCTCTCTCTCCTATTCGGAAGCTAGGATGATGTCAGCCGAGGATGCAAATGCCCCTGTGGCACCAGCTGTAAATGCTGCATCCCCCCCCCCTTAGAGGTACAGAAAGCCAAGATTGGGCTGGGAGGTATGGAAAAAAAGTTAAAATAAAGCTTACTGCTAATAATAAATTTATAAATAATTTTAAAAGTCTGAAAGCCACTACAAGGTTTAGTGGCAGTTAGGTGCTTGAGCAGTTTGGCGCACCTCCGCTCCACCAGGAAACGCAAGAATGCCTGCCAAGTTTAAAAGGGAAAAAATCAAGCCATTTTCATTATCGCCTTGGCAATCGGGAAATGGGGGTTGAAAATTTTTGGAACTAGAACAAAAATCAAGCTATTATCCTGCCCACCTTTGCAATTGGGAAACGAGGGTGGAATATTTTCTTCGGAAAATATACAAAAATTAAGCCATTATCCTGCCTGCCTTGATGATTGGGAGTTTTCCACTCCCCAAAAATGTCAGCAGCTGCAATCTCCAATGCACAGGGCAGGAATGGCAAGCACACCCCACCTCCTAATGATGTGAGCGCCAATCTCCTCTCTGAATAGCCCGAGGCCATCCCCATGTGCAGTCTCCACTTGCTAACCAATGCATGTCAGGACCGCAAACCATGCTCAGACTTGTTTTTTTGGGTACCAGATTTGGTCCTGGTCTGGCATAGTTTGGGGGGATTTGGTCTGCGGAAACCGGACCAAATCAGAAATGCATGGGGACATCCCACGCCGAGCCCAGTTTCGGTACTGGACCAAATGTGCATGGGGATGCACCCTCGGTCTGCCCTTGCAAGACCTTGAAGTATTAGGACACAAGGCAAAGGAAGTATTAAAACAACACATAATAGACATAGAAGCACAAAATGACTTAGCCACCGTAACAAGAAGACAAAATAACCCCTGTTCTAACTGTCTGCAAACATCGAGTGAATCTGGAAAACTATCTGAGCTACCTCTTACCATTGAACTTGCGACTCAACTTTACCAGGGCGATGTTTGATCTACTGGATGTCAAGATAACGCAAGGATGGTAGCTGAAAATTCCAGTCCAAGATAGACTCTGTACATGTGAAGCCAAAGGTCTGGAGGACATGACTTTTTTTTTTTAACTGCACTTTTTATAATAGTATTAGAGAGTGGTATATATCACCTTTTTTTTTTTAGCAAATTATCAATCATTAGACAACAGAGATAAAATGTATAGGCTTCTTAGTGGAATTGATAAATGCACTACCACTTGAGTGGCCTTGTTTATTATCAAGGCTGCCAGAACGGCTATATTTTAGTGCTGCTATATTTTAGATTCAGTATTTTAACGTTAAAGCCGTGATCCCACTTGGGTTATTTAAAATGAAATTAACAAGAATGGAAGCAAACGTGCATTATATGTGTTCCAATTTTTTTGTTTGTTTGTTTTAATTCTGCTTTAAAAAGCAGAGCATGGTGGTGGTACGGTGGAAGCAGCTGCAGATGAAAAGGAGGGGTAGAGGGCAGGGCTCACTTGCCTGCCACCCGACGTTCCTCCTCCCTAGGCCTTGGGAGTGGCATGGCTGCTCGGCTGGAAGCCAAGGAAGCAAGGTGGAGGCAGTGGCATGCTGCAGCCTGAAAGGCTGGTGGCGACCAAAGTGGCAGGTGGGCATGGCAGCTCAGTGAGCAAGGCAGCAGCAGTGGTGGTGAAGCCTGAAAGGGCAGGCAGGAGGGGGGCGGGGGGCAGGTGGCAGGTGGGGCAGCGATGGCCAAAAGGGATCCTGAGTGTACCGTTCCCAAAGGGAAAATAAAGCATGTCTAAAAGAAATATGGGAGTGAGAATCTTTTAAACAAGTGATTTTTAATGTGTTGGTTTTTTTAATTTACTCCCCTGAAAGTGTGGGAAGCCAATTTTCAATGCGGACAAGCAGTTTTCAACCATTTTTGACACACAATAAAGGCCCAGTGGGAACAGGCCCTGAGGGTAACTAATCTTATTTTTAGTTTCATTTTGTACTGTATTCTTTGTATTTTATTTTATGATAAAATGGACTAATCATTAAACTGACTGACTGTTCCAGAATGTGTAGACGGCACGTAAGAATTCCCCCTGAGTCTGCGAAGCATGTAAGTGGGAAAAGTCCCTTTCTCTAACTTTTCTTTAGTAACCATACAAGGTAGCAACTAAGGAGCTATGTGGGATGATGATGCTTTAGGAAATAATGTTACATAGTACTCCTGAAGTTCCTTTAAGCAGATAAAGCCAAAGCAAGGTTGCAGGACAATAAGGTTGCTTCCCCACAGGGACTAATAAAACCGGGTCTACTGCACCCGGATTTATTAAAACCGGTTCCCAGGGGAACCAGTTTTATTAGCTCCGGGTGCCCAGTAGATCCGGTTTAACAGGGTAGATCCGCATCTAAGAGACGTGGATTTACCCCACACCCCTGCCGCCGCACACATGGCATGGATTCGGATTGGAGGCGGGTGCTGTGCAGAGGCACGGCACCTGGCTCTGATCCGGGATGGAGGGCCCTTCCCCAGCCCACCATGATTGGCTCCCCGGAGCCAAGCATGGTGAGCCGGGGGAACTCGCTGCTGTGGCTTGCCCTCGCCCCAGATGCGACGGATTGCTGCTTCTGGGGCCAGGGCGAGCTTGCCTAAAGGCCACCCTAGCCTGCCATGGGGAGAGCGCGGTGAAACCCCTCCTTACCTCTTCATCGTCGGCATCGTTCAGAGGGTCTTCACCCAGGATGCAGCGCGCCTGTGTCCTGCGCAGCTATTGAGTGGCTGGGGCTGCTACTGGCAGCCCTTGCCCTCAGGAGGCGTTCTGAGCAGGCGTGCTGCCTACTAAAGGGCAATGCGCCTGCTCAGAACGCTCCTGAGGGCAAGCGCTGCCAGTAGCAGCCCCAGTCACTCAGGGGCCCCGCAGGACGCAGGCGTGCTGCATCCTGGGCGAAGACCCTCAGAACGACACCGACGATGAAGAGGTAAGGAGGGGATCAGCCGCGTTCCCCCCAGGGTGGGCTAGGGTTGGCTTTAGGCAAGCTCGCCCTGGCCCCAGAAGCGGCGATCCGCCGCTTCTGGGGTGAGGGCGAGCCAAAAGGTAGGAGCCCCCCCAGCTCACCATGCTTGGCTCTGGGGAGCCAAGCATGGTGAGCCGGGGGAGGGCCGTGTATTAGCACACTTGCGCTGTGCGGCCACATCCAAAACACCCATTAAGCACACATTAACTCCGGATAGGTGCGGACGCACCCACCAGAAGTGTGCTTTTTTGCCCCACTAATGAGGACACGCCGGCGGCAAACCGGTTTTGCCACCGGAATCCGCATTAAAGACGGACTTGCTGTGTTGACACCCCTCACCGGAAGTGTCCTACACAGCGACCCGTGTGCGGAGGCGCACATTGGAATGTGTGCTTAATGGGTGTTAAAGCCCCTGTGCGGAAGCACCCTAAGTCTGCAAACAGAGACATTTGCCATTTTAATGCACCAGGCTGCATTTTGCCAAGGGAGAAAAAGCTGGAGTTTTCTCAGTAACTGCTTTCTTCATTCTCCGTGATATAATTTTATTTTTCTATTCCACATGGCACACTTGTCATCCTTCTACATGATCATTACTAAGGGAGGTGTTATGTCATATAAGCTACACTTCTTCAGTAGATACAAGAAGAGGGTGAAACAGTCACTGTCGCTGGAAAGGAAGCTGCCGTCAACTTCTGTCTTTAGCTGGTCTTATGAAAATGATCAGAGCAACATAGCCAGTGGGTAGCCTGAAGGGATTTGGCAGGCAAGGTCTGTAGAATGGGAGTGACTCAGAGGAAGATCATTCCAGAATCCAGATAGGTATGGAAGTTATAACTACAAGGGCATGCTCACATAGGAAGTCAGAGGAAAGGTACAAATAGGAGACCAAGATTAGAAGAACAGAAGCGGCTGCTGGGAGAGTAGGGTCAGAGAAGTACAGGAAGGGGCGGCAAGTTCACAGATAGATTGAAGTAGGAGGACCAAGCTGAATTGGCATCTGAAATGAACAGCAACATAGCTAAGGGAATAAAGACTGAAGGTGATGGCCTCATGTTTCGTAGACCATTAGAGTAGTCTGGACACAGAATTCTGGGCCTCCTGAAGTTTAGTAGGTGGGAAATTAATATTTCTCCAGAGGCCAGGTGAGAGGTAACTCCAAGAGAAGTACGGAGAAATGGCTCAGTTTTAAGTCACAGAGCCAGTCTTTTCAGCAGACTGTTGAAGCGTAGAGCTCTCGGGAAATAGCACTTTGTAGCACTAAAATTATGCAAAGCATGTGAAAAATGCACCAGAATTAAAATATAAACCAAAGCAAGATCTGCTGTACAAGTAGCTTGATATGCAATAGACCACTCCTGCTCAAGAGTGTATGGGCCATGCATCCCAGCCAGTGCAAATGTTGAGACAAGAAGGAATTGCTTGGCCCAGGAGTCATAAGGTGGTCACTGGGGTGAATCAGGCTCAGTCTACATTTTGAAGAAGGAATAGGTTCCAAATTGTGAGGAGATTCTGTCCCGAGAACAGCCATGCTGTTGGTGACATGCAGGCTCATGGATGTCGTTACTCTCCAGCAATGGTGACGTGTAGTCTTTGTGCTCTGTGTTCTCTCTTGGTGTAGCTGTATTGGGCTTCATGGATGTTACCTCAATGTGTCAGTTCAGGGGCCACACAGAAACCACCACATATGAAAAACTTGAAAGAACTTTGTCTCTGTGCGTTAAAGGGCAATTCAGAAGATGCTTGATCCTCGTGCCAGGTACAGTGTGCAGGGCAGCAGAGCAGGGAAGGCAGCAGAATTAGAAGTCAAAATTCCTCTGACCCCAAACCAATGATCTTTGCTCCTTTATCCCATAGTCTACAATGCATAGTACTGAGGGGCTGTTCAGCCCTCAACTATCAAGGCTGGAGTGGGCTCAAGGAGGGATGGAGGAACTGGCTCACTTAGACGATCCATTCTGCAGGCTGCAACGTCTAGGCCTCTTCAGTCTGGAGAGACGGCATTTGAGAGGGGACCTGATTGAAGTTTATAAAATTATGCACGGTATAGAAAGGGTGGATAGAGAAAATTTCTTTTCTCTATCGCACCATACTAGAACCAGGGGGCACTCTATGAAGCTGATGGGTAGGAGAATAAGGTCTGACAGGGGGAAGTATTTCTTCACCCAGAGGGTCATCGGCTTTTGGAATGTGCTGCCAGAAGAGGTGGTGACAGCTACCAGTCTGGATGGCTTTAAGGTAGGGTTAGACAAATTTATGGATGACAGATGTATCAATGGCTACTAGGTGCATCCTTCAGGCTGGGGGGAGGGGGAGGAACTGGGGCGCTTCTAAGGCCATCTGCTGGGACTCGAGAGAAGGAGAAGGTTTGTCCTTGTCTCTGCTCGAGATGCCCATGAGCATTTGGTGGGCCACTGTGTGCGACAGGATGCTGGACTAGATGGGCTGTGGCCTGATCCAGCAGGGCTTTTCTTATGTTCTTATGTTCTTATTCAGAGAGACATAGTGAGAGCAGGTGGCACCCTCTGGATTCTTGGGCTTTGTTATGAGGGACTGGAATGTACCATATGGGCCTACCCTGCAAAGAAGAACAGTTGTGCTGCACAGATCCTAGGGGCCTTTTTATACTACCATGCCATGATCAGAATCAGTAGGTCTGAACTGGTAAAGCCTGCTGGTCCCAATCACAATGTGATGACACAGACCCATGACAACAGTGGTGCAGACAAGCCTCCATACATGTCTTGGAACTCACATGAGCATTGAGGCCTGCCTCCAAGGGCTCTAAAGGGCTAATAACAGACTGTGCTGCTGAAATGTGTCCTCTAGTTATCCAGTGGCTCCTTGCTCTGGATTGCATTCCATTCTGTGTGGATAGAGTGTATCAGTGGTGGCAAGACCTCCCATATTCCACACTAACATGCAGAAGAGAGGACCTTAGTACACTTGATTTTGTTGCTTTTTAATGGTCAGGGTATTTCTGGATAATGAAGGCATTCCATCTGCATACCTCTGTGTTCCAGAACAAGTCCCTTAGTCCTCTTGTGGATCCAATTAAACAAGTGCACAACAGATCTGTATTAAAGGGTCTCTTAGCTCCATGTGGTGTAGATGCAGTAGGACAGGACTCATGGTGCTCCTAAAATAGCTGTGGAGCAGTTTTGTTTTTCTTTGCTCCACGTCTATCAAAGATGGGGACAGCCACACATGCTCAGAGCCACTCCAGGACAGAAGCAGCTCCTCAGTGTGTGGATGCTTTGAGCTGGAGGATCCCCATTGTCAAAGTGTGAAAAGGCCCTAATACACTGTGAATCACTTGATATGCAATTGAACAAACTTTGTCCTTCAAGAGAAGTTTGAAGTAGAAGTTACCCAGGCAGACTTGAAATGTGAGCGACTGGCTCACTCTATCATTTGCCACATGAAAACCATGAGGTATTCCTAAAGCAAAACACAACATCACAACATAGTTCATTGGGCCACAGTAAGCAGAATGGTGAAAACACTTGATGACTTTAATGGCAACCCAGGATAGCATCTAGCATTATCATTAGAGTAATTAAAAAAAAAAGGCTCAAACTGAGAGAGTGACTATGCCACTAGCAAAACTATTGAGAGAACGCTGAAGTCCTCAGACAGACAACTCTCTTGGGTTTCGTATTGATTATCTTCCTGCACCATACAAAACACTAATTAGTTTTACTAATGGTGACACCTTTGAGACCAACATCGATCCATTTTAGACACTTCCAAATTACGTTACAAATGCAGTTGCCATTTTTTATATAACTTTAAACACATCCATGTGAAATAAAACAAGTTTCCTTTGAGAAACTTAGGTGTGACTGTAACGAATGCAAACTAAAAATAGCTTTTTGTGTCAAAGTTGTGAGGTACATCCACTGTTGCCTGTTTTGTGTAATAAAAGCTTGAATATCAATTAATTGGCACATAACAGGGCCCAGCTTGATTGGTAGAACTGAATTATAATTGTAATAAAAATTGAACAGGAGTTTTTCCCCAACTTTATTTTAATAATAAGTCTATACAATTAAAGAGCATATACATTCACATTTTCAACCCACCCTCCACCCTCCCCTTCTATCCTCCCCCTTCCTCCCTGGACATGGATGTGTTTGTTAAAGTACAATTTTAGTTTACAATTCTCAAGAAATGAGCTATGTCAGGTATATTGATGTTGTTATTGTTTTGCGCAGCCCTGATAAAAGGAATCCAAACTTTCTTCCGCACCTCTTGTTGTCCTTCTCCCAACATCTTATTTTTTATGATAGTCACAAATTCATTCATTGCAATGTCCCACAGTTGTCCATACCATTCTCTTTTATGCAGTGCCTGTGCTTGCTTCCATCGTTTAGCGATTATTATGTTTATTTAATGCTCCAAAGGTATATTCTTGTGAGTCAGATTTCTCCCCAGCTTGGTAAGGATCTGACTGATTTGTGGGGGAGAAGGATGATTAATTAACACACACACATCTATAGCTGCATTCACACATAGCAAAGAAAATGGCTTCAAAAATACCTTAGTATTAGTAACACATGGCCCTCATGTTCTCACCCTTCCTTATAATTATTATTATTATTATTATTCTGCCTAGAATGTTCATTTTATTGTTGTCTCTCAAGGTGTCTCCAGACTTGTGAATACTGTATATTCCCATGCAAAGTCGGGGCAAGGGAATCTCACCTGATGTCAGATACTTTGTAGTGGTGACCCATTTTGCCCCCGCTACAGGAAATTTATCTACTGTGGAACGATGAACATTCGCTTCACAGTATCAGGTAAATTCAAAGTTTCCCACCAACCTGACAGGATGGGGAGAAGCAGCCGATGAGAGATGAGCCTGCAGCTCAGTTCCCATTGGCTGCCCCATCCCATGTGACATGAGCCTCACCGTGTGCACCACAGAAGATTCACAGCTCCCTAAGGAGGAAGCTACCAGAGCAGTAGGGGGCTGCAGAAGTTTGGATAACGGAATGCCAATTTGCAGCCAGGTAAACTGAGGATTTTGTTATAAGTGAGGACTTAATCTGCTAATTTGGACACAGCTTCAATGTGCTCCATTTCAGGGATGCCTTAATAGGATGCAATGTGGATGCAGGACACAACAAATACAAATGCAACTATCTACTGATCTCTTGTTATATAGATCCCCACGCGACAGGGTTTGGAAAGAATATTTACACAGGCAGCTGACTAGGGGCCTTTCCGTATACGCCGCCGAAAACGGATCTAACAGATCCGTTTTCTGGCAAAACGTTTTCCAACGGAAAACCGTTCTGAGTAAGAACGGCTTCTCGTTGGCCCCGCACGTATGCACACGTGCAGGGCAGCGGTGGCAGGGCCGGATTTGGAAACGGTTTGGGATGGGTGCTGTGCGAGTGCACCAGCACCCATCCCAAATTGGCCCTGCCGGTGCCTGCCCAGCTGTCAGAGAGGCAGAGCGCATGCTCTGCCATTCTGACAGCTGGGCGAGCCTGGCAGCCAGCTTCCCTGCCTTCCCCCTGGCCAGAGAACAGAGAATCCTCCGTTCTCTGGCGAGGGCAAGGCACCCCCATTCCTTCTGTCACCCCAACCCCACAAACAGCCCCCTTCTACGTACCTGATCACCTCCATTTCACCTCCATTTTGATCGTGAGTCTCGGAGGGACGGCGGCAATCGTGCACGCACACGCCATTGCTCTAACGACCCTCCCAGCAGCCCAGGACTACATTTCCCAGTGTCCCTGGGCTGCTGGGGCCGCCAGAGCAATGGCGCTCGCGTGCGCGATTGCCGCCGTCCCTCCGAGACTCACGATTGAAACGGAGGCGAAATGGAGGCGATCAGGTACGTAGAAGGGGGCTGTTCATGGGGTTGGGGTGACAGAAGGAGTGGGGGTGCCTTGCCCTCACCAGAGAATGGAGGATTCTGCCTCTGCCTCTCTCTGACAGCTGGGCATGCACCGGCAATCTGGCTTATCCCCCTCTGGTGCGAAAACATTTGTTTCCAAACCGTTTTCAGGTCTTACATCTGGGTAGGATTTCGGCGGCAAAAACGGTTTAAAAACCTGTCGATATGCGGACATGGCTTGCTCAAAGGAGTCTAATTCCGGCCCCTATGCGAAAGCCACGTCTAAATCCGTTCCACATCTGGCTCTAAATCCGTTTTTAGAGCCAGTGCGGAAAGCCCCTACGTATGCAAAATTAGCAGATGCTTTTGAAACCCTTTGCCTAGAAGTAGGATGATTTCAGTTGTTTTTAAATACTGTATATGTATGTGTGTGTGTATTAGTATTCTCAAGCAAGCAAGACATTCATTAAAGCTCCAACTGAGGGAAGTAGACATCTTAACCAGAATGCTCAATCTTCAGTGAGCCAATTTTTTTAACGTCAGGACTTCTCAAAACACATGGACTTCTTCAGACATCTATCAGCAGTTGATGTTCTTCTAATTATTGTCAGTTATGGTTGACTGTTTTGTAGAAATGCTATACCAGTATATATCTATTTCTTTACATTATCAAAATATGGGAACTGGAGATGTCAGAGAGATATTATAGTCTGTACCCATAAGTCAGTTATTTATTCTGCTGCATTTGGACCCTTTCTGCACTTGGTCCTATTCTGGACTATACCTCAGAATAGGAACCTGTCTTCTGCATGCTACCACAGTCTACAAAAGACCCCAAATGGAGCCTAACGCAATCTACACCAGCATGTGAATTCCACATCCCTATTCTGGGATATAATCCAGTATAAGACCCAGTGTAGATTTGGCCTTAAAGATATTCCAAAAGAAAACATGGATATTCTGGAATATCCAAATATATTGGAATAAATAACCAAATTCTGAATACAAAGGGTTTGCCCTTTCCTCAGGTCTTCCATTTACCCACATTCAGATGCATTTTTGTTAGTGGGACCCATATGAAGCAACCTGCATTAGCTGCAAGTCAAAAGATTCTTAAGAGACTATAGAATCGTTATAGAAGAGGTCAAAAGGAGCTAGTATAGGAAAATTGTCTTATTCATGCCCATAGCATGAAATATAATGAAACTAGAAAGAGATAAGCCTTGCATAATCCAGTGTTGTTATTATCAATTTGCTTGGCACCAAGACCTATTTAATTCTCATGTTGCAGGGATTTCCACCCCCACCCCATTACAAAACAGAATTTATTTGCAAGCTTGAAGTACCTGATTTGCTTTGTAAATAAACACACTACAAGGCTTCCCTTAAAGGTTAGAAAGTACAGCCAAATACATTCAGATAACTTGATATCTAGATAAAGAAAAATACTGTTCAGTTGGGATTATGAAGAGAGAAACGGAACTGCTGCAGATAGCCAAAACACAACTGTGCTCGCAACACCATGTCTTAATCAAATAAGACAGGTTTAGGAGAAAATGATACTTGAATAGAAACCTAAACATGTGGCCCTCCAGATGTTGGGATCCAGAGGCCTTTTCACACTACAGCTAAGACAGCTGTAGTGCGCTTCGGCCAGAATGTGTGGAGGAGAGTTTCCCATATGCATTGGCAGCTAAGGGATGTGTTTGCAAGGTGTCCCTTACCTGCCTAGATGTGAATGGGAAGCTGTCCTCCATGCATTCCATACCAATCAGCTGTTGAGGTGTGGCTCGGGCAACAGCCCCTGCCAGGCGCCTCCTGCTAGGGGACATGGGGCAACCCAAGGTTTGGGCACCAGCCTCCCCCCAGGAGGTAGGGGCATACTTCGGGGGCTCAATCACCACTTGCCATGCATCAAACCACTGCCACACATCAAACTGCCCTCGCATCGAACAGCCCCACCCCACATTGAACCGTTTCTGCAGTCCGATGCACTGGCTGAGAGAGGAGAGGCAGGCAGCAATCAGAGCCCCCTCGCATGGGTCCCCACATCCTGGGGGGAGGCTGGCACCCTCCCTCGGGCTGCCCTTTGTCCCCCACAGGACCCTGGCCTAGCCTGCCCAGCTGTCAACGGGCTATAGAGCCCTCTCCTCCACAGCTTTGGATGACGTGTCAGCAGCAGGCAATAGGAGAGACTGGAGGGCGGGAGCCCTGTGCAGCCAGGAGGCAGTTATGTGAATCGTCTCCCTCTCAATCGCAGCACAAATCGTAACCCCAGGGACGCATTGGGACAGTGTAGAGAACAATTAAGTGCTCTACACCCAGAACGCATCTAAAACACTTTGGGATGGGTTGGGGTGGTTCTGAATGGAACCACCAACCCAGAGGCCTTTTCGCACATGCAGTTTTCGAATGCATGGAAAACACCCTGAAACGCAGCATTCACATTGCCAGGGCTGGGTTTGCATCCCAGCCCATTCCAGAGTGCTTTCCATGCGTTCGAGATGCAGAGCACTTCAAAGTGCTCTACATCTGTTCCCGTGCGCATGAAGCGTCCCCTCCCTGACAGCCGCGGGCACGCCCTCCCCCCAGCATTGGGCTAATTGCCTACCTTGCCGGGCTAGGGTGGTGATCACGCAGGCGGGCCAACCCTGGTACATGGCAGATCATGGTGGGAGGGGCAGAGGGCTCTGTGGGGCTTCGGCACCTCAACCAGGTGGCTAAGCCCCACAGAGCCCCTTCCCCGGCACTTTCACCCCCTACCCTGGGGCCTGGGGTGGGAGGGTGGAGGGTCAACTGTGTGGCATAGGCGCCTACATCCAGGCGCGTACACCCCGCAGATGGGTGCAATCAGGGGGTGGTGTGGGGGTGGGAAACCTTTGTAGACCGGAGCCACATGCTACTATCTGTGAAGGGGTCTTGCCCCATAGGCAGCTGCTCCAGGCCCCGGGGGTGTGTGGGTGGGTGCCTGGGTAGGTTCGTGCCAGCTGCACAGGTCTCGATTGAGCTCCGTACAGCCAGCATGCAGAAGGGCTAGCGGCCTGACAGGGCTGCCCACCCCTGGGTCCTCGCACCCAATGGCAGGCAGCCTTGTGGGACGCGTCCCTACCCCTGGCCAGCCTTTCCCAGCTAAGTAACTTCAGGATGCTTTAGCCATTCGCACACAGGCGCACAGGAATGCGTTTACATTGTGTCCGTACATTGTGTGTGAATAGGTAAAGCGTCCCGAAGTTACTTAGGCCATGTTCCGGATGTAGTGCAAAAAGGCCTCAGCTGTGTGTATGCTCATTCCCAAGGCGTTCTACATAGATTCGGGAACGCCTAGTGCAAAAAGGCCTCAGGTTAGACATGGATAACACTGATGTAAATAGCGGAGTTGAAACATCTACATTTCCAGGGCAGCACCTTCAAATTTGCATGACAAAAGTTAGATCACAGTGTAAAGATCTTGGGCCTTTTTGCACTTACCTCTTTGTGATCCAAACCAGCCAGGCCCATTAGTTCAGATCATGAAAGAGTGGTCTGAAACAATACCACCTGCATCTTTACAATTTGATTGAATCCTGAAGTTCCAGGGCTTTGCAGGCAAAGGTGAAGGGACCTACTTTTGTAGGCTTGCCTCTGCGTGCAAAATGAAGGCTTCTCTTTTTGGGGCAGCGCTCAACCCAGCTGCCAAAATCCCTCCAGCAGTGAGTTCACCAAAGCCTCTTTGGTGAAGGGTGGTGATTGAAAGCAACAGGCCAAGGCAAAGCACTGAGTCCAGCTGCTAGCATCCCTCTAGCAGAAGATCTGGTGAAGGTTTAGCATGAAATTGGAACCCCCAACATCCAGGGAGCCTCTCTTAGCATTCATTTCTTTTAATGTGAAGTGAATGGGAATAATAGTTTATGCACAAGCCTAGCTCTGAGTACTCTGAGGGCCAGGAACTAATGTTCCTAGTCTCAGAACCTCTGGGGGATGCATTTTCAGTGGCAGGCTTTGGTACACCACTGAAATGAGTCCTCTGTCATGGAAGCGTCTTCTTCACATATCCATGCTCTGGACAGGGGCTCACTTGTCCTATCTCCTGATAACTCCATTTAGTGTCTCCCTGATTGGGATTATGCACTGTCTAAAGCAGATGTATCAATGAGGAGATTCCCAGATCCCCAGTAACATGTGGACCAATGAGGTTCAAAAGAGGACTTCATAGGTAAGCACAGAAAAGGCTCTTTGCTTTCTGAGATAATCTTGTATAGGGGCGTGCACAAATGCAATTTTCGGATTCAATTTGAGTTGATTTGAATATTTGAATGTTTGAATTCAAAAGAATAGAGGAAAAAATGAATGTATTCAAATTCAAACCGATTTGAATACATTCATATCTATTCGTAGGAATATTCAATTCGTATTTGAATGTGGATACCCATACACATTTGTACGCATGTTGTTTTTATCCCGTATGCATCCCATTTTTGTCCCATACATATGTGTACAAATGCGTACATAGGGAATGCATATGTGTCCTTACACGTGCAAATGTCAAAATAATTAGTATGAATTATTCAAAACATTCAAATTCATTTGAATGTTAAAAAACAATTTGAATTTGAATGTCTGAATTTGAACGAATTTGATCTAATTTCACATGTTTCAAATATTCTTTCACATCCCTAGTCTGGCAGCACATGAAACGTTATGGCCTCTTTTGGGCTAATGCAGGTGGCCAGTTAATTAAAAATTATGTCCCATCCATTTGAGATGTAGAAATCTACAAGGTTTCACTGATCAAAATCAGTTTTAAATTCAGTTTTCTGAGTTCTGTAAAACTTTACATTAATTTTTTTAAAAAAATCCCTCATTATATGTATACTTTCTATGTACAATTTTACCCAATAAGCCCATTTTTGCAAGCAGCTTTTCCTAATTTAATCCATTTTAGTATGATTTGTTTTACTCATATTTAATATAACTATTTTCAAAAAATATTTATATTTGCAAACCATTCTGTCATACAATGTTCAGTGAAATTTGGAGCACTGAGCATTTCTCAGTATATCTGAATTTCAGTTCATTATTTATTTATTTATTTATTTATTTATTTATTTATTTATTTATTTATTTATTTATTTGTTTGTTTGTTTGTTTGTTTGTTTGTTTGTTTGTATTTGTATTTGTATTTCTATCCCGCCCAATACCCGAAGGTCTCAGGGTGGGTAACATCATTTAAAATCAGACATTTATTAAAGCAACAACAGTATATATTAAAACATTTATCAGTTTGACAAGTGTGAATATTGTAAATGCTTGTTTACAGACAAAATAAATGAATTTAATTGCTGACCCCTTCTAGACAACAGCTCCTGAACACACTCGTGTGTGTCTCCATTATACAGAAAAGGAGCCTAAACCAGGCGTCTTGGGGCAGCCACTCAAGGGCTACACTGTGCTGAAATGCAGGATTAAAAGAAATGTTCATCCTTCATAGCAAATAGAACTGTTTGTTTCTGAAATGCAGAATGTCCTCTTTCAGTGGGAGGCAGAGAAGAAAAAGAAGAAGGCGTTAGCTTTTATACCACACTTCCCTCACTCTTTTAAGGGAACTCAAAGCGGCTGACAAACCTTCAGCAGTTCTTCTCCTCACAACAGAACACCCTGTGAGGTAGGTGGGGCTGTGTGAGCTCAGAAGAGAGCTGTGAGTAGCCTAAGGTCACCCAGCTGGCTTCATGGAAGAGAGCAGAATTGGTATTCCCAGATAAGAGTCCAGCTTCTTAACCACTAGGCCAAACTGGCTCAGTTAGAACAATGAGCTGTAAATAATATTACAGAAGAATAAGGAGTCTCAGACCTTTTCTGCACTGAGCCTTATTCTGTGATATATCCCAGAAGCGATACGTGCAGCGAAGAGAGCCTTCTCCTCTGCACGTATTGCGTCTGCAGAGTTCCGTCCAGCAGAGCTGTTTAAGGTGGTGAGGGAAATGACGCAGGTGCCCCCTGCGCCAAATCCCTTACTTAACCCGACGACGGCCTGCTGTGACGCGTTTAACAACTTCTTTGCAGACAAAATCTCTCAGATAAGAGCCGACTTAGATACCACCGTTGAAACAGAGTCGACAGGCAAGGCGTCCAGTGACTCCGCCGATGTAGTCATACTGGATCAGTTCCAGTCTGTGAGTACTGATGACGTGGACAAGCTGCTTGGTAAGGTGAGGAAGACAACTTGCCCTCTTGACCCTTGCCCATCATGGCTGGCCGTCCAGGGGGGGGGATGCATTGATGAGATTCCTCACGGATATCATCGGTGCATCCTTCATGGAAGGATATGTTCCATCTTGTTTAAAGGAAGCGGCGGTTAGGCCGCTCCTGAAAAAACCTTCCCTAGACCCCCTGGATATGAGGAATTATAGGCCAGTGTCATTGCTGCCATTCTTGAGCAAGGTGATCGAGAGGGCGGTTGCCCTTCAGCTCCAAGCTGTCTTGGATGAAACCGATTATCTAGGCCCATTTCAAACCGGCTTTAGGACAGGCTTTGGGGTTGAGACCGCCATGGTTGCCTTGACCGACGATCTGCGTCTGAGCATTGACAGGGGGAGTGTGACCCTGTTGGTGCTCTTAGACCTCTCAGCGGCTTTTGATACTATAGATCACGGCATCCTCTTGGACCGCCTGAAGGGGTTAGGCATCGGGGGCACTGCTTTGCAGTGGTTCCAGTCCTTCCTCTCGGGCAGGTCTCAGAGGGTGCTGCTCGGGGACTGTAGCTCCAGTAAGAGGTACCTCACTTGTGGGGTTCCTCAGGGGGCTATTTTGTCCCCGATGTTATTTAACATCTATATGAAGCCGCTGGGTGAGATAATACGGAGTCATGGTGCTAGGTGTTATCAGTACGCTGATGACACCCAAATCTATTTCTCCGTGTCTTGTTCATCGGCCTCAAATTCCGATGGCATCTCTTCTCTCAATGAATGTCTTCAGGTGGTAATGGGCTGGATGAGGAAAAACAGACTGAAACTGAATCCAGACAAGACGGAGGTGCTCATGGTAGCGGCCCCGAAACCAAGAATTGGGTTGCAACCTCCAGTCCTGGATGGGGTCACACTCTCCTCCAGTGACTGTGTTCGCAGTCTGGGGGTGCTCCTTGACTCGTCGCTCCTGATGACAAATCAGGTAAATGCGACGGTCAGGAGTGCCTGTTATCAGCTTCGGCTGATACGCCAGCTGCGCCCTTTTCTGGAAGTAAGGGATCTCGAGACTGTTGTGCACGCGCTGGTAACCTCACGCCTTGACTTCTGTAATGCACTCTACATGGGGCTACCCCTGTGCTTGACTCGGAAATTACAGCTGGTTCAATGTATGGCAGCCAGGTTTGTCTCAGGAACATCTAGGAGGGACCACATCACTCCCGTTTTGAGGTCCCTCCACTGGCTGCCTATCAGCTTCCGGGCCCAGTACAAGGTGTTGGTTATCACCTTTAAAGCCCTAAATGGCTTGGGTCCAAGCTATCTCAGGGACCGCCTCCTCCCGTACAATCCTCCCCGCACTCTCCGGTCCTCTGGGAGGAAGTTACTGCAGCCTCTAAAATCTAGGCTTGCAGCGACCTCCCAGAGGGCGTTCTCTGCTGTCGCCCCCAAACTCTGGAACGACCTGCCGGATGAGATCCGTCAGATAACATCATTAGACAGCTTTAAAAAGGCGGTCAAGACGGATCTCTTCCGGCAGGCCTTTCCAGATTAACCATCCCGGCCCAGATTCCCTGATTCCTCCCGTGGCCCCATCTTAGTGATGGTTGAGGATCAACAGAGGGACATCAGGGTTTTTAGTTTTTAAATTATTGTTTTATGCATTGATATTGTGTTTTAATATGTTATATTGTTTAATACTGTCTTAAGGGGGGGAGGGATAAGGTGTTTTTAATTGTTATATTTTACATTTTACTGCTGTTAACCGCCCGGATTGGTTTGCCATAGGGAGGTATACAAATAAATATTATTATTATTATTATTATTATTATTAAAATAAGGGAGTATTTGCATTTCACCTTCTATCACTGGAAGGCAAAGCGCTAGAATGATTCAGGTCCCACCCTTGCAGATGCCCAAAGTATTCAAAATTCAGCAGGCATTTAACCAAACCAGAATATTTCTAAGACCATTTACTGGGATTTGAGAGCAGGAGAAGGTTTGTCCTTGTCTCTGCTTGAGATGCCCATGGGCAATTGGTGGGCCACTGCGTGTGACAGGATGCTGGACTAGATGGGCCGTGGCCTGATCCAGCAGGGCTCCTCTTATGTTCTTAATAGCTGCCATTATCTTGGCCATTGCAGAAACCCGGTGATGAAACCAGCCATTGCATGGGCCACGTAGCAACCTGAGGCCTTTTCGCATGAGGGGGTTTGGAACACGTCTACGACACACTGGGATGCTGCATTTGCTCTTGTGGGGCAGCCAGATCCAATCCATTCCAAAAGCAGAGCAATCCCTCTGTGACAACTGTTCTCCCTCTGTGACAACTGGGCCCCTCCCCCGGCCTCCCCCAATTGGCTGCCTTGCAACCAGGGGTGGGGAAGCATGTCGGGTCCCTTCCCTGGGTTCTCACAATGTGCATCAGCCTGGATCAGGCCCATGCAGGTGGCAGCCCCCCCCCCTGCCCCCTGCCCCCTCCCGGGGTTATGCAGACGCGTGAATGGCACTTACTTGCTGCTGCTGGCTCAATTCTGGCTGTAATAGGTCAGCGACATTCTGTGCATGTGCGCAGGGTGGCCCCTCATCAGCTGGGCACCCGCACCTGTGCAGATGGCCAGTTGAGGCCAGTCGGGTGCCCAGCCAATGAGGGGCCACCCTGTGCACATGTGCAGAACGTCGCTGGCCTATTCCAGCCAGAATTGAGGGGACCCAGGGAAGGGACCCGACAGCCAATTCAGAGAGGCCAGGGGAAAGTCTTTGGCCCAAACATGTTGAAGCCATTTTCCTGTTCGCACGTAGGCAGGGAAAGGACGGATTTGGAACGTGTCCTTTACTTTAACGCATTCGGGCTGAAGCGTCCTGAGGCATCTTCTGCTTAGTGTGAAAACGTCTCTGGTGTGCAATCACACCTACACTGCTGATCACGTACTCCCCTGCACCTGGAAGAGTTGTCCTAGCCCTGCTACTAGTATAAGGATAGAGTACTTTTGAGGGCTTCATGCCAGTATGGCGTACATGACGCTCTGGCACGCACTGATCCATTTCTGATTAAGAAACAGCTCTGTGAAGTGTAGACACCATGCCAAAGTGTCTTCCACATGCAAGTGCAAAAGTTCTGTAAGGCCCAGTTCAGTTACACTATTACCTCTCCTGACAACTTCACAAATAACTTTCCAAAGTTAACTGATGGAGAATACTACTAAGCAGACATTATTACGACAAATTTAGAACTCTCAATAAAGAGCTCTATCTCTATGTTATCTCCAGCCCTCTCAAGCATAACTATGGATCTCTTATACAGGAGGACAAAATGGGAAACATCTTTTTCAAAAAATAATGACATTTCTTTTCTTCTGGTGTTGTTGTTACTGCTGCTGCTGCTCTTGCCTCCTCCTCCTCTTCCTCCTCCAGTCTTGTTTGGGTATATGATTTTGGTTTTTTTGAGGGGGAGGAACTTCATTGTACAGAATTGGTCATTAACAATGATGCAAACGCCAGTGTTTCCATGGAAACGCCTTGTCCACTACAGAACATAGTAGAGCCATTTTTGAACCATTTGTCCATTTGATTAATTATGTCTTTGTGCTGAAGATGGCTTGGCTTGATTGTCTCATCATGCATTAGAGAAGCTCCTGCTCTAACAAATGGGCCTATTGTTTTGGGCCTATTCATCTTGGTGCATCCCTGAGAACTGATAGACACTGCAGTAAAATGACTGTCCCTTAATGAGCCTCAGCTTGTCAGAATTGTTTAAGGCTTCATGCTAGGCACAGACCACGGTCGTGACAGCTTCAGTTATTAAGGCAATGAGTGGGATGTCTATAAAAGAGTCCATACAATGCAATGACCCTGGTTTTGATATCACCTAGTTTGTAATTACCAGCTATATGTCCTATAGGATGGATTCATAATGGATTTCAAAGCCTTGTCAAAACTTAAGAGGCAGAAGTTTGCGATGTGCCAGCTCACGGTTCACAGTTAAAAAGAAAGCAGGCAAAACGCTTCACACAATTGTTTCAGCAGTTTTCCAAGCAGGATTAATCAGAACGGAGTTTTAGATTATTGATAAATGAAGGTGTTATAAGGACAATGGGTCCCTGCAGGTTTTTGGCTGTAGAGTGTCAAAACTGGGTTCTTCTCAGCGCTTCCAATAGGCTACAATGACTTTTAAAAGATATTTGGGAGTAATGGGGTTTTTTTTAAAAAAAAATTGCTGGCACAAAAATAATCCCCTCTTTTTTATTATTATTATTATTATTAAAAAGGATTCTCAAGTGAATACATTCGACTTGGACCATAGTCTGACAGCTGCTATTGACATTTTCTTAATTTCAGTAGACAAATCTGCCCTTCTCGTGTTTACATTAGTGACTCTCCTGCTCTGAGTTGTAAACAGTTTCAACAGCGAGCTCAGCATCAGACATACATGTCCTTATTTTTGGCAACAGGCTATCCATTCATTGCATAATGATGACAACCACCACCACCCTTGAAATTTTAAGGGCTTTCTCCTCCCTCGGTTATGTGACTATCTTATGGATGGCGGCTGCCGTCTACCGCTTGGTCCTCCTTAGGGTCAATCAGCAGGAGAGGAGATGATTGCAAGAAAAATGAGGCAAACCCTCTAACACAAACCAATTATGAAGCACACAAGAAAGGTTTCTCCAATTTTAAAAACAGTTGCTCACATTTGCATCCTAAGATCTTCCACTGAATGCACAGAGGCAACATAAGAAGACATGTGCTTTGAATATTCCCCTATATAGAAACAGTGATTAAGCAGTGCCCCTAATAAACACAGATGGAAGTCAGCACCCTGTAGCTACCAACAGCCACATTTAATCAGTTAATAACTGTGGATTAAACTTAATTCAGATTAATTTGTATTAGTATAGAATTTGTAACTCTGTTGCTTTCATATTAATTTACATGTTGTCTAGACATGACATCATATTGACTCTTTGTTTGGCCCAAACACTAATTGCAATCCTCAAAGCTAATGGATGCAAACTTTCTGCTGAAACAACAGCAGCAATAAAAAAAAGGATTTTTGCCTGCACGGTACCAAAGGAAGTTCAATATTACAATTCAGAGATGCAGCCTCAGCATTGTCTGGGAAGAGAACCTCTTCATTTGTGCTGCACCCTCCATAAACAAAGCAAGTTGTTTCTTATATGAAGAATGTGGCTGTTGAAAAGAGAGGCTGCTATCATCCATCAACAATTGTTAGCCTCAAATTCTTCTGGGAAAAGGGTGGAGAGAAGAACAGAGAAGGGTTAAAAAGAAGAAGCAGGCCATAAATTGCTGTAGCACAAATTGGAATGAACCACCATCAAGGTTATCCTGTCATTTCCAATTGTGTTTGGTGAAGAGTTGAGACCATAGGTTGGGGTCCTTGCTGATGAATCTCAAACCCACAGGGAAAGACCTTGTTTTCTTTTGGCTTCATTGTAGCTTCAGATGATATGCTCTTGGAAGATGATAATGTGGAAGTTAATTGTCATTGGCCTCAAGGAAGTGAGTGCTACTATGCATTATTTGATGTTCCTCCTTTCTTGGATTCCAATTGTTCTAACTATAGAAATGTTGCCCTGAGATTGATTCTTCTCTTCCTAATATTTTGAGGAAGGGGGAAGATCTCCCTACAGTACCTAAAGATTATATAATGTAGCTGTTTTAGTATATACAGTGTTCCATATGTCATATGATCTCTCCATAGTTTGATGGGATCAGAGTTGTTCCAGAGAGCAACCTCAAGCAGAGAGATATCGGTTGTCCCACAGCCAACTGGAGACGCATTTGCATTGCAGTAGTGCCACATGGTGGCCACAAAGTGTGTGGCTGCTTCCTCTGTTATTGCCCTGCTTCTTCAAAGAGGTTCCAACCTAACACCAGATGCCACTGACAAGAAAAGACAAGCAAAGGAGGCACATTGTGTCTTCACGTTAAAATTGCCATAGGAGAATATTGTTGCATAAAAATGACTCCCACTGGTGAGCATAAGGTTCAGCAAGATTTCATTAACATTGCAGAGGGATAGGGATGCACATGAATGGAGTTTTTTGATGTTTGATTCACTGGATCTTAGAAAATCCATATTTGTACAAATAGATCCCCTTCAAAGGCAGTAGGATTCTATTTGATACAAATTTATTTGTATGTATTTCTACAGATATCGGATACAAACAATTATGTATCTGATATGTATCTTATACATATCCAACACAAATGCGTACGTATCTAATACGTATCTCGTAACAAATCTGCCCTGAAAGTATCAAATTCGACCTGAATCCACTTTTAATCCACTTTTGATCCATGTTGAAAGCAATCTGGATCCATTGCCGATGAGACTGGTGCAGCCGCTTTCCCACCTCCGCAGTTTATGGATGTCTGAACTATTCGTATGAATGTCCAGAAACATTCCTATTTGTACGAATGTCAATATACGAATATTGTAACATTCGATTTGTGTACAAATGTCCAAATATTTGTATATGAATAACAAATGTTACAAATATTTGTGTACATCCCTACAGAAGAACCAATGTTTTGAAGAGCTAAACTTTTATTTGGCAACACAGATCTTGCAAGGATAATGAAGGAAAACTGATAGCACAGTTACTTAGTGCAATCGGCTATTCCAGTGTATAACCAGCAAGGGGTACAGCCAGTCCTATGTAATCTTATGTAATCCAGGCTTATAGGTCTGGATTTTTAGGTGGCATCTGGATCAGAAATGCCACACTTAGACCAGTAGTGAATAATTAGGGAACTTCTGGGGAAGAGCATCAGGACTTGAAGGGGTCTGCTACAGCCTCCAAGCACTCCCTGCCTGTCCAGAAGTTCCCTAATCATTAATTAGGTGCAGAGCACAAAATCGGGCTCCACACCTTTACTAACATTACCCAGGGACAACCATAGACATGACTGCATGTGCACAGTGTCAGCATCATCATGGCAATGGCGCTGACGCATGTGCAATGGCAGAAGGTGCAGCAACCAAAATGGCAGCACCCAGAAGAGGACTGGCCCCGGGATCAGTCACAGGTAGGGATGTGCAAGAATGTTCTGAATATTCAGTATTCAATCAAATTCAGCTGAATTCAGCCATTTGAAATTGAATCAAATGTATAGGCATTAGTTTTTTAATATTCAAACACATACGAATATTTCAAATCATTTGTTTGAATAATTTGAACATTTGTATGTGTATAGATATGTATGCATTACATTCGTATCCGTATGCATTCATACAAATACATACAGGATGAAAATGGGATGCATACGGGATAAAACCAGGATGCATATGGATGTGTACGGATACATGCAAATGTTGTTGACATTTGTGTCACCAAATTTGTATCAAATATTTGTACGGATATACACAAATGTATTCAAATCAGTTTGAATTTTAATACATTCGTTCTTTATTCATCCAAATTCGGACATTCAAATATTCTATTTGAATCATATTGAATGCCAAAAACTGCATTCGTCCATACCCCTAGTCACAGATGAGTCATGAGGGGCTCAGGCTGTAAGTGACTAGTGCCCACAAGTGGAAGAGTTAGCCAACGTCGAGTGATTACACTCCTTTCCCATCCACTAGACAAGAAGGGTGCTTCTGCATTGACCCTTTAACACCCATTAAGCACACATCTGGAAAACTGCATCCACACAGCAACACCCATTAAGAACACTTCGGGAAAACTGCGTCCACACAGCAGCACCCATTAAGGACACTTCCGGAAAACAGCTTCCGCATTTACCTGTCTCTAATGGGTACTTAATGGGGTTTCCAGGAAGACCACATTGAAGGTAGTCTTAATGGGTGTTTTTGCTTTAAATCCGCATTAACAGAGGATGCGTCCGCACACGGATGGTAGAGAGAACACATGGGGCGGGACAAGAAGTTGCCATGTTGAGTGAGGCAGGAGAAGCACAGTCCAGCCATGAAGTCCCTCTCACACGGGATTCGCATCAGGAAGGCACCCATCTACGGCGGCAGAGGGACAGCAAGTCTGAATGTAGCAATTCCATGCGCAAAAAGCCAGCTTTGGCGCCAGGCAGGCACTGGATCTCGGACACACCGCTGATTCGTCCATGCATGGCAGGAAAGGAATGGTGACTGACGGCTGAAGGCTCCAATCACGCGGCTCCTGGGACGGCCGTCTTGAAATCTGTGCTACTGCGTCCACACAGCAAAGGCAGAATCTGTTCCTCAAAATCCGTCCTTCCCATGAGTGTGCGGACGGAAGGGGTGTTGGTAGCTCCACATCTACTAGATACGGATCTACCTTAAACCTGATTTAGTAAATCCAGATCTACCTTAAACCAGAGTTAGTAAATCTGGATCTACTCTAAACCAGATTTAGTAAATCCGGATGTAGTAGATCTGGATTTCCAGCGGTAAGTGCGGAAGCACCTGAAGGGAAGTGCGAAATCAATCAGAAGCCCATGAGTAATGCCTCATCTTCAATACAGTTCAGTATTCCAGAAGGCTGACTCCCAGGATTGTTAATTGCCTATTAATTCCATAAACTACATTAAGCATACTGTGAATTCAGCATGCAAATAAATACTGTAGGTGCACGAATAAAATTAAGTGGCCATGCACATAGCAGAGAAAGGCAACCAAGGAAGAACTATTTTTAAAAAATAAAGTGTTCATGATAAAGTGGTATTAACATAGAAGTACAAGAGTGATAAAAGGGAAACAGGATCCACGTGGAATCTTAAGGCCACCATGGGTCCAAGCTGAAGGTGCGCTCACCACAAATATGTGTGGATTGAATAAACCTCCTAGGGCACACACATCAGCAACATGCAACAACCAATCGAGAGCCAACACTGGTGAAATACTGCAACCACCAGTACTGCCACAAAGCTACAAAGAAATAAGAGTCTGCAGTGCCCAAGAGCCACCATTCAGGCAAGCAAGAAAATAAGTATAACAAAAGATAGCTTCTAGAAACAGCTTCTAGAATAAAACAGAAGTGCCCTCCAACTGCTGAGACCTGAAAAGCAGCTCTGTAGCTTCTTCCCTGGAAGCTGCAAAAGCTGAGTCGGTGCATGTGGACACGGGATGAGGCAGCCAATCAGAACTGAGCTCCCCTCCTGCCTCTCCTTTATCTCTTCTTGTCTTTCTGCCCAGATTGGCAGGAAAATTCAAATCTTCTTTATACTGTACAGCTAGCATTCTCTTACCAGCATTAAAGTAAGCGCGCAATAGCTATCTGATAATGCACCATGATGACAATCCATGGATCTTTGTGTGTGATGCCCGGATCCTGACGGTGCATCCCACTATGCAGTAACAAGTCTAGATGTAGCCAATGTCTTGGTGCTGGGAAGAGATCTTCTGTTTACTGTTTTGGATTTTGGCTGGGAGGGACCTCATTAAAGAGGTCTACAATCTGGTCTTCAGGCACCAAATCCAGATTAGATGCGTTGCCCCCCCCCAAAGAAAAAGCAGAAGTGACAGACGTCTCCCACTTGAATAAAGATGGATGCTCCACATCGGTGCTCCAGCATTCCCACTGCGAGCTTGCCTAGCACCCATTACTATTGGGCGCCACACTGCCTGTGGGGACGCATCAGGTATTCCTTAGATCCAGCTCTTCTAAATCCGGATTAGTTGAATGGCCCATTTCTTAGATCTAGATCATCTTAGATCTGGATTAAGGAAGGTAAGTGTCTGTAAACTTATAGGGACTAAGTTTTTACAACACACCAGAGGCCTTTCTGCACTTAGCCTTATTCTAGAACATATTCCAGAATAGGAGAATATGGCAGGCAGCAAGTGAGACCTGTCATAGTCTGCAGTAGCATGAGGAGGACAGATCCCTGTCCCAAGATACATTCCAGAATAAGGCTAAGAGCAGAAAGGGCCCAGGAAAGAGATCTTGGGGTTCTGATGGATAGTTCAAAGAAGTTGTCGGCTAGAGATGTGCAGTAATTTTTTTGACAATCTACTCAAATTGAATCAAATACCCGAAAATTCTATTCGATTCAAATCTGTTAAATTTGAATGTAACAAGATTCGATTCATTTTTTTACCAATTTGAATCTATTTGTTTGAATTTTTTATTTGAATCTGCATATACAAATGTCAACAACATTCGTATGTGCCTGTATGTATCTTCCTGAGGCCTGCAAACATCCGTATACATCTGTACACATCTGTATGCATCCTGTAGTTATCCCGCATGGAACTCGTTTTTGTCCCGTACAGATCTGTACAAATGCATATAGATGTAGGAAAGGTGCAGAGCCCATACACATACGAATGTCCAGATAATTCAAATGAAATAGATCCAAAATTTGAAATTTGACTTGAATATGTACATTCCAACTTCAGGACATTCTATTCCAGTTTGAATGTCAAAATTTGGCACATTTGATCGGATTTGGAATGCCTATGAATATTTGCGCACATCCTTAGTGTCAACCCAGTGTTCAGCAGCAGCAAAAACAAAAAGCTAATTCAGTGCTATTAATAATTAGGAGGAGGATTGAAAAGAAGTCAGCAAGTGTCATTTTGCCTCTTTATGGTAAGGCCACATTAGGAACACTGTGTACGATTCTGGTCACCATGCCTCAGAAATGATGTTGTGGAACTGGAAAAAGTACAGAAAAAGGCAAACCAAAATGATTAAGGGGCTGGAACATCTCTCTTATGAAATCAGACTGCAACATCTAGGCCTCTTCAGCCTTGAAAGACAATGTTTATGAGGGAATCTGATTGAAGTATATAATCAGGCATGGTATAGAAGAAGTGGATAAATTAATTTCTCTGTTGCACAACACTAGAACCAGGGAGTACTCTATGAAACTGACTGACAGGAGAGTTAGATCAGTCAAGGGGAAGTATTTATCTTCACCCAGAGGATCTTCAGTCTATGAAATTTGCTGCCATAAGAGGCAGTAACAACAACCAGCCTAGATAGGCTTAAGAAAGGATTAGGCAAATTCATGGATGACAGGTGTATCAATGGCAATTAGAATGGATGCCTAGGTACTTCCTCTAGGCTGAAGAGACAGGCAGGATGCCTCTAAAGGCCATTTGCAGGAATATTGAGAGAAGGTGAAGGTTTTGCCTATGGGTTTTTAATGGGTTTTTATGGGTTGTTGTTGTGGGTTTACTCAAGATGCCCATAAGCAATTGGTGGCCTAGCCAGCAGGGATTCTCTCATCACAGTAGACTGGACATGGCCTGGCCTAGGCTTCTGCCTTCCACACGCTAGTGCAGGATAGCAGATACCCACCCTCCTCCAATCACAGTTTGTCGGCACTGCTGAAAGTGTGGGGCAATCTAGAGCACCAATATAGCTGTAGAGCTCAATATTGAGGTCTAAAACTGATCCAAATAACAGAGGCATGCAGACAGCACTCCCCTGTGGTCCATATACTATGGAGGACCCCTTTCAGTTGTGCTCTAGGAGGCACTGCTGAAAGTGGGCCAATCCCCAAAACAGTTAGGCTTAGGCCTCCTGATCTGGATTACATTTCATTGGCTATTTCTGCCCAGGCTTCATAGACTCCATTAGGCACCCGATAGGTACTCATTTGGTACAGATTTGCTATATACCTTCCACACTGAGGGACCTATTAAGACCCCTTAAGGATTGAACGGAGTTCCGGATTTAATGGGGCCTTTAGGCCCTTGCATCCAGATTAGCTGTAGGCCCCGTTAAATAGGTCTTCAATCTGGTCTAGCACCATGAAGACCTGATTTGGACCTTTCGTAAATAAAGGAGTCCAGAAGTGGGCCTAGAGGCCGCCATTTGCAGTGGAGTGTCTCTGGCTCCACCCCTCTCCACAGATCCTACATAGGCCCACATGTCTTATGCAGCAGTCTTTGAAGCTGCCCACAACCTACATGGTGGATACATAGGCAACTACACTGCTGTGTGTCTCTGTCACACCCACTGTAACTGGAAGTGACTCTTGATTGATGGTTGTGCAGGCCAATCACACCGTGCCACCAGTGGAACTTCCTGCTTGGGCCTAATCGGGGCCTTGCTACAGCATCTGCATGATAGCCCTGTGAAGAAGGAGGAGGAGGAGGAGAGTTGGCTTTTCTACTCCATTTTTCTCACCCATTTAAGGGGACTCAAAGCGGCTAACAAAGCTTTCTATTCTTCTCCCCACAACAGACCCCCTGTGAAGTGGGTGGGGCTGTGAGAGCTCCGAAGAGACCTGTGACTAGCCCAAGGTCACCCAGCTGGCTTCATGGGGGAGGGCAGAATTGAACCCAGTATCCCCAAATAACAATCCAGCTTCCTAACCACTAGACCCATTGCTATCGAGTGCTAAACACCCTATGCAGACCTATGGAGTCTCCATATAGATCCAGAACTGATGGACCAGATTGAGCGAGGACCAGACAGATCTTAAAGATCCAGATCTCCTGAATCTGGATTAACTGCAGTTAAGTAGAGAAATGGACATCATGTGCAGGATCTCTCTAGCCCACATCAACAAGCAGACAATAATGCACCTGAGGAGGGCTTCCCTGTCACCTGTTCTGGGTCTATCTTAAATGCAGGCATTGTGTGAGTCTTTCAGGTTATCATAAAAATAAGTCTAATTATTTCATGCATTATCAGTCCTACTACCATATGATGGAAATATATGCAGATGTATAAGTGACGCCCTCTACCATTTCACTAAAAGTGAGGCTGAAATTCAGAAAGCTATTTAGGAGGAAGAGCTGCTCTTCTCAGCATATCATCTGACAGCAGACTTTATCCTCTTTTTCAAAACTACCGAAAACACTGATTCTTAACAGACACACTGGTGTAACCTGAGCTCCTGTATGGCTTCGTGAACTCGCAGCTATAATAATTAAGCAATTAGGCATGACAGAGATGTGAGTTTCCTGAGATAATCACCCCCCTGGGGTATTACAAGTCATGATCCAGAGATAAGTGTTTTTAATCCCCGAAGGGCGTGATTAAGTTATGATAACCACACACCCCCAGAGAAAGCTTATAAGTCATACAGAAATCTTTTGCTTGAAATATGGGAGAAAAAAAATGTCTTTGGCTGTGGGCAGGAGTTCTCAGTGTGTCCTGGTGAAGGAGGCTGAAATTAATTGATTTAAAATACACAACAGCCCCATAAAATGAGTCATCAATCCAATCACATTTAATTGTGGGGAGGGAAAGAATTATTTAGCACATCAGAAAGAAAGAAAAAATGCAGTTCAGGAGTCCCAGGCTAACATCAAGCTCCTTTTCATTATTATTTCAAAATATAGCCAAAGTCCATGAAATAATAAATATATAATAATATAGCATGTTTTCATAATAAATGGTATCTATCTATCTATCTATCTATCTATCTATCTATCTATCTATCTATCTATCTATCTATCTATCTATCTATCTATCTATCTATCTATCTATCTATCTATCTATCTATCTATCTATCTGTCTGTCTGTCTGTCTGCCTGTCTGCCTGTCTGTCTATCTATGACTTTTCTTGCTTCTGTTCTGGATAGCTGCTTGAGGACAAAATTTATGTTGTAGGCAAGCACAGAGCATTTTAGTTCCCAGGTTATTGCTGTTTAATTGAAAAAGCCACTCAGGGATTCAAGTGTCAACAGGAAGACCTGTTTGCTGACCTGTGTCTCCACCTGCCTCTTCTCCTTTTCCCAATATATCTATTCCCACCCCACTCCACAAGACTTCCACAGGCACATTGAATGGAAAGGTTCCCTATCAAATATCCAGATGGGGAATTTTTCCAATACACTTCAGTCTTGCCCTGCAGTAGTATCACCTAACAAATATTTCATGAGGACATAAGAGGAGCCCTGCTGGGTCAGGCCACAGCCCATCTAGTCCAGCATCCTGCCACACACAGTGGCCCACCAATTGCCCATGGGCATCTCAGGCAGAGACAAGGGCAAAACTTCTCCTGATCTTGAATCCCAGCAAATGGCCTTAGAAGCATGCTGCTTGTCCCTATGACCTGAAAGATGTACCTAGGCATCCATACTAATAGCCATTGATACATCTGTCATCCATAAATTTGTTTAACTTTTTCTTAAAGCCATCTAGGCTGGTATCTGTTACCACCTCTTCTGGCCGCAAATTTGATAGACTGATGACCCTCTGAGTGAAGAAATACTTCCTGTTGTCTGATCTGACTCTCCTACCCATAAGCTTCCTACAATGACCCTCTGAGTGAAGAACATAAGGGCATCCCTGCTGGATCAGGACACAGCCCATTTTAGTCTAGTATCCTGTCTCATACAGTGGCCAACCAATTGCTTCTGGACATCTCAAGAAGAAGAAAAGGCCAAAACCTTCACCAGCTCTCGAATCTCTCTCAATGGCCTTTAATGGCAATCTGCCTGTCTCTCCAACCTGGAGGGTGTACCTAGGCATCCGTTTTTGCAGCCATTGATACATTTGTCCACCACAAATTTATCCAGGCAATTATGGGAAATCTGACAAGCAGATTACATACATGTCTGCTACCATTTCTTAAAGCTAACCTGGGCAATTTCTCTCACTTCTGGTAATAAGTTCCAAAAATCAACAGTTTTATTGGAAGACAGTATTTGCAAGAATGCAGCAAAATAATCACAAGTTGGACTATAAATTTGAATTTAAAAATTCAAATGAATTTCAAATTTTGGATCTATTTGTTCAAATTATTCAGATATTCACATGTGTACGGGATTGCACACGATGAACACTTGCACATACACATCTTCCCCACATCCATAAGCATTTGTATGGAACCGTACAGGACGAAAATGGGTTGCATACGGGATAACTACAGAATGCATATAGACATGTACAGATGCGTACGTGATGCATAATGATGCGTATGGGCACATACGAATGTTGTCGACATTTGTAAGTGCAAATGTGAATTGAAAAATCAAACCAATAGATTCAAATTTGCTTAATTTGAATCACATTTGGATAAATTCACATTTTAAAAATTCAAATCAAATGGGATTTTCAGAATGCAATTTTTGTAATGAATTGAATGTTCAAACATTTGTATTTGTACCAATGTGCAATGTCAAATGTCCGGATATTCTATTCGATACAAATGCACTCACACACATTCACTTGAATATTTGATAGGTATGGATGCGTATCCGACAATACGACTCTATATGCATCCTGTATGCATCCTGTATACATCCGTATGTATCCCGTGTACATCTCGTACGTATCCATACAGATGCATATGGAAGGTGTACAGGATGCATAGGTATAGGTACAGGATACATACATATCTGTACCTTCATATGAATGTCCAAACTATTCATATTTGTACGAATACTGAAGTACAAACATCCGGCCATTTGATTCACATACAAATGTCCAAATTTGTGCAAATTTGTACAAATAATGAATAGTATAAATATTTGTGCACATCCCTATGTAGGAGCCATTCCAGCTGGAGCACTCCAACCACAAGAAGTGCGGCAGGGTTGCCACAGCCATCCTGTGAAAGTTGCCTACATAAGGCTGTATCTGCTCACTACTTAAAAGGGACATGGTTTTGGAACCACACAAAACAGGGGTGCTTAATTGTAGCCTTCCATATGTTTCTGAACCACAGTAATGAGTTTGGCATCAAATGCTGAAAACTTAATGGTGGCATTTGAATACAGTCAGACCTTTGTATTCAGTAACCATGGTTTCAATTTTCTGTAGTGACTGGATCAGCCTCCCCATACACAAACACGTGGGAGCCATTAGGACTACCAGAACCTTCCCTGAGGCCTGGGACAGTCAGGAAATCACATGAAATGATGTGAGATTTCCCATAATTCCTGTGAAATCCCACAAGATTTCACAGGAATTATGGGAAATTGAGAGCATTTCCCTGTCTCCCCCTTGGGATGTGTCAGGCACCTTCACTGTACATGTTTAGGAAAGCAGTGAAGACACACCTCTTTGCCCTGGCCTTTGGTTCAACGAGGATACAGTTCTCTTTCCACTTTAAGTTACTGGTATTGGTTTGATCCATATATTTAATTTTAAATGTTGTTACCTGCCTTGTGACCTTCAGGTACAGGGTGGGATAGATAGATAGATAGATAGATAGATAGATAGATAGATAGATAGATGATAGATAGATAGATAGATAGATAGATAGATAGATAGATAGATAGATAGATAGATAGATAGATAGATAGATTGATTGATTGATTGATTGATTGATTGATTGATTGATTGATTGACTGATTGATTGATTGATAAGACTGAGCTGAATTCTAAAATTAAATAAAGCTGCTCTATACAAAATTTTTAAATCCAAAGAGTCCCTGTATCAAGAAGGAATTTTCTAATCATTAGGTTTATCTCTTTTGCTTCTTCTCCTACTTAAAGGCTTACTAGATCTATCACTGTTTTTTTAATATTCATTACTATTTTTTCATTGTATCTATTGGTCTCACTTCCTCTATACAGCTCAGAGACACAATGAACATTGAAATGTAGATTAGTAGTAAAGAAAATAATGTTAAAACAATTTTTGCAAATCATTAAAAAAAAACTCAAAAGCTTTAGCAAAATCCTAACTAATTAGGATCTATGGACCCACAGATCTTGATCCACTTGAAGCATGCAGATAAAACTAATACCATATGTAATAAGCAAATGAGTCAAATGTTATTCCAATAAGCCACAGAGTAAAACTACAAAGAGCTCTCCCCCCCCCCCCGCAGTCACTGCTTTCAATTTGTAGAGAAACAATTCAAAATGCTAAATGCATTGGTGAAACGGGTGCCATAAATATAATTTTTTGACAGGTCATTTATGAGATCAGTTCATAGTTCAAATCTGCTAACTGCTACCTTCACACACTGTCAACCCCCTTAATATTTTTTGTTTACTTTGCTAAATGTAGCTTTATAACTACACAAATCACATATGAGAGAGTAATATAAATGAACGGCCTGAATGGTCCTTTCTTGATGGAATTGAAATTTATGTGTCAGAGAACACACACACACTTTTTTTAGTATAAATCATTACTGGCTAGTGAAAGAGAGAGAAATCATAATTACCCCCTTTTTAAAAATTGTTCTTGAATTTAAAATGTTTGGAAAGAAAACAAAAGCAGAAATAAGTTGCTAGTCCCTCCAAGTCAAGTTCAACACCTAGGCTGCATCCCCATGCATGTTTGGTATGGTACCGAATGCGGGATCAGCAAGGGGCATCCCCATGCATTTTGGATTTGGTCCACAGAAAGCAGACCAAATTCCCCAAACCATGCCAAACCAGAACCAAATTTGACACCCGAAAAAGCAAGTCTTGGCACAGTTTGGGGTCTTGGCATCCATTGGTTAGCAAGCTGGGACCATGCATGGGGACAATCTCAGGCTATCTGGGGAGGAGATTGGCACTCACATCATTAGGAGGTGTGTTGTGCTTTCCATTCCTGCCCTGTGCATTGGAGATCACAGCCCCTGACATTTTAAAATCCCAATTGCCAAAGCAGGCAGGATACTGGCTTAATTTTTGTGCATTTTCCACGGAAGCATTTCAACCCTTTTTCCAGTTGCCAAGGCAGCAGGATAACTGCTTGATTTTTGTTCCAGTTCCAAAAATTTTCAACCCCTCTTTCCCGATCACCAAGACAATCATGAAATAAAGGCTTGATTTTTTCCCTTTTAAACTTGGTGGGTGTTCTTGAGGTTCCCAGTGGAGCAGAAGTGCGCAAAACTGCTCAAGCGCCTAACTGCCGCTAAACCTCATAGCGACTTTTGGTCTTTTGGTTGAAACAGGAGGAGAAAAAAGGAAGGAAGGCAGCCAAGGAGGAGGCTGGTGATGGTGGCAGCTGCAGCTCCATTCTCAGGTGTGCTTGTGTGCACCTGCGGCCTCTTTGGGAACATCCCATGCGCTCAGTGCTGGGCCTGGCCTCCAACCCAACCTGCAGCAGAACCTGGACTACTCTGGATCGGAGTAATCCAGGTTTGTTCCAGGTTCATGGATAGGTGGGAACGTGGCCATATAGTCTGCATTGTGAACTATTCCAGATTATTTTCCAGAACAGGAGTCTGCTGTCCACATGGTAGTACAGACTATGGTAGTTCCCAGTGGAGCCAGCCGTAGTCTGCACCAGCATGTTTATGGCAGGATCTTTTTCTGAAATATAATCCAGAGTAAGGCCAAATGCAGAAGAAAGGGGTTTACATTGCTTTTAAATGTGGACTGTGCAATCTACTAATCAGTCTTTGCTAACAAACAAAAACTGCAATTCACTCCCTAAATTGATAATGAAATATTTGAGTTCATTTCTAGGATCATAATGGATATCATTAAATATAATAATAAAAATACTTGGTCACCACTTGCCATATTTTCACTCAATATTACCAAATCCTTCAATTCAATATAGCATGAGTTTTTACTAAAAACAGTTTGCCTCAACTTTCAAGGCAGTAATTATTTTCATCTAATCCTCTGTAAGACATACAACATTTACATTCAGAATTACTTAGTGTTGAAGCTCTTTCTGGTCTGCATATTAATATGATTATATCATAGAGATGTCTACTTGTAAAGAATGTGTCATAAGTTTAGATCACAACTAGAGATAAAAGTGGCAATGTAAAAAACATGTGTAACTGATTCAACTTTGCTGTTCCCATGAGGGCAGAAATGCTGCAAATATTTTCTTAAACTTTTTCTCTAATATTGCCAAATGTAAGTCATCCAATCACATCAAGATCAAAGCTCATCTATGTATAGTACATATCAAATTACACAAATAATTAGCTGATCTCTCTGCTTTTAGTATATTTGGCTTCCAAAGCTAAATCATTCTGGAATTTCTTGCCCAGTATGTACTGTATAGCTACTGTATCAGAACTGAAAAATAATAGACAAATCTAATGACAGACCATAGGTCCTAAGTGTGCTATGAATGAACCGAACCAATAATAAGTGTAATTATTATATGGTAACAGCTGCCAGACTGCTATATGCACAAAAATGGAAGCAAGAGGAACTACCTACAGAAGAAGAATGGATAATTAAACTGATGGATATGGCAGAAATGGACAAACTAACAAATTTATTAAAAGATAAAACCGTGAACAAGTTTTTGGAGGACTGGGGACTTTTTATACAATTTCTTCAGGGGTTGGGTATCCCGATGGAAGGCATCGGCCTCTAGGAGAAAAAGCAGCAAGTAGAAGTATGGAGCACAATATAATGGATCAGAAGCAGAAGAATCTGGAGAACGGAGGAAGTCACATGTAAATTCATTAAAATTTTTGTATTGGTATATAATTATGTATGGAAATGTACTAATGAAAATAAAAAAAATTGAAAAAAATAAGTGTAATTATTAGTTAATAATACTGAAAGAACAGAGGCGTTTTCGCACCAAGGCGAAGACGCCTCAGAACGCTTCCCCCTGAATGGGTTGAGAACACTTTCCCGTTCGCACAAGGGCAGGTAAGGAACGCTTTGAGAGCAGTTCCCTTACCTGCCAGTGCGAACGGGAAAGTGTTCTCAACCGGTTCAGGTGGAAGAACCTCCCTCGGGCTGCTCCCATTGGCTCCTATGGAGCCAGTGTGGGCAGCCCGGGTGCCTTTAGTGCTCTGAAACTCGAAAACATGGAGGGCACATTGGGACGCTTGCGGGCGGCCTGGAATGGATCCTGCCACTCGCAAGAGCAAATGCTGCATCCCAGCGTGCCCTCCATGCATTCAAAAAACCCTTGTGCAAAAAGGCTCCAGGACCTGCAGGGAGCAAAACCAAATTAAGCTAGAAATCCAAGCATACATCTGTAAACTACAACTTCTGCTTCCAATCATAGTTTAATTTTAGATGCACAGAAAGGACTTAAAATTATGGGTGTAAATGTATTCCATTTCTCAGTTCAGTTCTATAATTTATAAAAGTAGTTTTACCATTAAAAAAACAGATCAAATTCAAAATATGTTACGTAAGTGAATATGAGTCTTTTTTTGTAAGATGACAGATACGCAGATGAAGTACACAAAGTCCTTTTGACTTTGTAAAAAAATGGAATACAGAGAATATTAATTAGGAATTTCACCCATGCCTTTGATGCTTAGCTTCCTGTGAATGTTGTCCTACCAGGGAGGGAAGAAGGAAGATTACATGTTAAATATGTTGTTGATTGTTCATTGTCTTCATATTTTTATTGTTGTGATCTGCCCTGAGACCTCCAGTTGAAGGGCAGGATGTAAATCTTCACATAAATAACTAAATAAATCCTAAGTCCTATTTCAGAGCATATATCTTGGGCAACCCAACTGGAAATACATGAAAGGACCAAAATAAAGATTGGTCATGAAAATCTCAAATGTCTAGGCATCGATCTAGTCTACCAGTGATATAAACCAAGGACCCCTTAATCTGAATTACTCTCCACCCTGTGCAGATGGAGCCGACCAAAAATTTGCAGGGTCTCACAGATTCACAATAACATGTGGATTAATGAGGCACTGAAGAGGACTACAGGGGGGCTTGGTACAAAATGAAGATAAGTGCAGAAAGGCCCATAGTTTAAGTAACACAAAATCTGCTCTGGAAAGAACCACACTGCTCAGCTTACCACTTTTACTGGAAATCACTGGCTGGTGAGATTCATCCTCAGTAGAGTGAGTTAAGGATGAAAGATAATCCTTCTTTCTGCATTTCTGGCTTTGTTACCAGATCTGCTCCAGTAATAAACTGTAAGCAAATGTGGATAATCTGGGCTATTTTAAAACCCAGAAACACCAAATTTAACTTTTTTTCTTAGGGGGAATTAGTAGCTAGATCTACAGGTTTTAATAACGAGGAATAACCAGAAAACAGAGACAAAACACGTTTTAGACTCAAAAGCCAGAATTTCTTGTTAAACCAGAGCAAATAATTTATTAGAAATACAGAAGAGAATTTGAAATGGAATCATTAGACATTTAAGCAAAACAAGGACAAACATGCAAGGACTTTAAACATGGCTAAATAACTAAACAGCCTATATCAGAATAATTCTATGCATCAAACTCGTAATTTCAGTTTTGGGGAAGAAATGTGCCCAAGCCAGCAAGGAGGTAGAAAAATCACCCTTAATACTAAAGGTATTCCCTAACCAAAATATAAAAACTATAGAAAATAGGGGGAAGTAAGGAGGAATGGAATTTGCTCTCACCACTGTGCCTTAGATGGGAGATTTCAGCCGATCTGTGCCTCTTCAGGAACAAAAATGGAAAACAAAAATAAAAAATAAAGAAAAATGATCCCTTTTAAAAAAATGAGGAAAATATCTCAAAAAATAAAAATAAAAATAAAAACAGTTGAAATGGGCTTCTGCAATTGTTCTGACCAAACCAAATTCAGAACAACTTTCAAAATTTAAAATGCAGCTCTGTGTAGCAGGAGAAGGAAAAAAAAATGAAAATAACAGCAAAGTGTCTGTGGTCTTTTCCTAGCTTTCCATGGCAGGAAACTCTTTTTGGCTAGATGAGGAGAGGGACATTCCTTGCCCTAGACTCCTGAACTCCATCTCTTCTCTGCCTTTCTTATAGCCAGAAATTGGAACCAAAACAAAACAAAACAAAACAAAAAAAATCTGTAGATTATGGTCCTTCCTTTGTTAATAAAAGAAATTGCAGTGTCCTGTAATTTCTCCCAAAAAGATGCAAAAATTACCCTAACAACATCTCCAGAGCTCTTCCTGCAAAGGTAATTTCCCTTCAGTCTGTCCTAAAAGAAGTTCATCGGTCCTGTAAGCATATGTCTTTCAGAGAAATCCTGGTCTTGTTATTCCTTTTAAGACAGAGTATAATGGAATGGCTCAGGTGTTATAAGATCCACTTCCTTAAAAAAAAAAGATGTTCTTCTCCCTTACCATTCCTGTATTATGGAAGTTACTTTAAATTAACATTTCTGATTGGCGCATCCCCTGACCTTTCTCTGACTCCCTCCAGGCACTCTTATCCAAGGGGTAGACAAAAGGTGTAAACCAGCCCAACAGAAATCCTGACATTCCCAGTACTGATGAAGTTTTCCTTGTTATTTCCTTCAGGTTAAAAATGTAATGGAATAGCTCATATGAATTCAGCAAATTCTCTCATCTATGAAACATTTAGTAAGATCCCCTTCCCAGGGCACTCCAAATTTTTATATATATATTCTTTTAAAAAGATATCTTCTCTTTTTTTCCAGAAACCCCAGTGACTGATGGTTGTTTTGTAACCCTTGTTCTAGCCTCCAGGCAGAATCTTGAGTGGCCCATCAGATGCAGGAACCAACAGCAATTTGTAATTCAATGGAGAGATCTGTTTTTTGTTTTGCAAAATGCCACATCTCCTTGCTTTGCTTTTGGAAGCAAAAAGTCCAAGGCTTTTATTCCAAGTTAATGGTCTTAACCTCTTTCTTATTCCAATTGAGTCCCAAAGCTCTGATGGAACTGCACCCAAAGCCCAAGACACTGCTCCAACACCAGAACTTTTATTTAGCCAATTTTTTATTAATAATCATAGCTGGTATCAATTCCCCCCTTTTGATGGGCTTTTTGTCTTTCAGACGAAAATGTCCATCAAACCAAACCAAATCAAATTAAGTCATGCTTCTCCAGAATCGCTGGGTAAAAGAGAATATATCCTCCGTAATATTATGCCAAATAAAAAGGAGATGTATGCTAATCCTGAGAAAGGATCCCAAATTATGTCCAAAAATATGAACAATTTCTTTCTGCGTCGTCCCACATGAGCTATGCCATTATTTCTGAGAAAAATGTGAAATTCCCTGTTGTATCTATATCATGCTATAGCCTAAGGTGAACCCCCAAAATTAAAGATTCCCATAATTCCATACTGAATCATCCCATAACCTATATCTATCCCATAGGAAAGAAATTTTTAAAGATAGAAAGAAAACCCCATACATAAAGCATGCCTATATGTAGATTGTGTTATGCTTAAATTTTTAAACCATGAACAAACCCATAAATGTAAACCTTTTAAATAATAATGATCCCTTCAGTAGAAATCATGATGACTCAAAATAGGTAACCATAAGTATAACCCCCAAAATGTACATGTTAGTGACTCCTTCAATAGAAATCACCCTAAACCCAAAATAAGAATACATATAGTCCATATTACAATATCACAACCATTAATATGCATGAACATAAAGATGAGTTGTCTTTAATCTTCAACAGCTTCAGGATGTCTCCTCTGCAAAAGAGATGTAGAGGGAAAGACACAGTTCCTTGCTGGAAGAACCAAACCCAGTTTATTAGTGCATGCAAAGTTCTGGAACTGGTAACTATGTCCTTTTGTGAAGTACTGGCACTAAGCATATGGAAGTCCATTGTCCTCTCCATACTGCTGCATCATAAACTTTGAAGAAGATTGGTTCCCATTTCTTCAAAGCATTTCAAACACATGATATTGAGAGAGAACATCCTTAGTTCTTGGCCTCAGAGTTCCATAAGACTGCAACGCCTTGACAGAGAGATGAACGCCAATAGTTCATGAGCATGTCTCTTCATCTGGATTTCTTTCTCTGGAAATCTGGAACACTGGAACACTGGACACTTTCCCAATTCTGGATACTGGAACAAACTGGAACAAGCTGGAACACTTGAGCTTTTCCGGATACTTCCTCCAACAATTATGGATGTGTGCAAGTATAGGGACCTAAACTCCTATCCTAAAAATGTAAAGAGATTCTTTCTCTTTCCAAAAAAATAAATGAAAAAGAAAAATAATTTCCAAACAAAAGGAAGGAAGAGCGGAAAAATAATCCTCCTCTGTACACAAAACAACTCTGGCTTTAAAAAGGCAAAAAGGAAACAATAAAACTTTACCAAAAATTCAAAAATAAATAAAAATAAATAAAACATGACAAAAACTTAAAAATCAAAATTGACTTTTGCTGCATACCAAAAATCAAAATTAACCCCCTAAAGAAGACATAGGATTTCAAAGACAGACTCTTGAAAAAAAAATCTTCCTATGCTAATCTCTATGCTAACAAAGCCCAAAGCCCCTTTCCTAGCCTCAAGCAAGGAAAATTTCGCAATAGGTAAAGAGAGAACCTTTGCCTTTAGTAACTCAGAGCTGTAGCTCCTGAGCATACACAGAGTGTAATTCCACTCCCAACTCATAAAATATCCCTTGGTCTTACAAAGCCCCATCTATTACCTATGAAAACCCCTATAAGAATAAAGATTTCCAAGAATTAAGAGAAAGATCTCCAGAAACAAATAGAGAAAAGAAAGGAAAAGAGGAAAAGTTGAAAAATGAAAGATGAACTGAATTTCATCATAAAGCAAATGGCAGAAGTCCTTAATCCTATTCCATGCCAGAATTTCTTAAAGCCACTTCAGATCCCACTGACCCAATTGAAGAAAATGGAAATTCCTTTTCCCACAATTGTGGAACAAAAAATATTATTCATGGAGGCGGTTGGGGTGGCAGTTCCTCTTCTGGAACTTGCTTTGCCCACATAAGGGAGAGATCATTTCCCTGTGCAAAACAATCCCTAATATCACCATCCCTTCTCAAAGACTCATCTGGAGCTCTTTGAGTATGGGTTCCAATTTCGAATCCATCCTTACTCTTACACTTCCCAATAAATCCAGAAGATTTATTGTGTTCACACCCTTGCACAACATCTTCACATTCCAAAGCAACCTGATTTCCAAGCATCAGATCTAAACTTCCACTGTCTTCTTGAACACACAAGTCCACCTTGTCTTTCTCCAAGACCTTTTCTTCCTTTCCAGACTTATGATCATCATCAAGCCTTTGACCAACACTCAGAGTCAGTTGGTAAACCAACCCTACCAGGTAGGCACACATTCGAACCAAGACCACTAAAGGTTCCAATGCAATTTCAGAACTTAAATGGCAATCACCATTGCCAATTCCTGTAGCTTGAGAAATAAACTGAATACAAGCATCTCTCACACTTAAAGGAACAATTTCCCTTACAGAACCACACTGAAGCAAAGCCATCTTTGCTTGTTGCCTTTCATCAAAGGCCACATCCTGATCCTGACTATCAGAAACAGAATCCTTACACAGAGACTGAAGCATTGGTTTGCAAGCCCAGCAAGAAAGCATTTCTGAATCCACTGATTCCATTATGCTGTCTTGAGCCTGATCTAACCCCTGCTCATTACTACTACTACTTTCACCATGCAGTGCATTTCCAAACTCTTTTGTAGGTTTTGAATTAGTGTTCTGAGGCCCCTCTTTTTCACTAAAAAGAGGTTCTCTCAGCTCAACACTAACTAGTTCACCCACAAACTCCTCAATAGGACTGAGTGAATTTTCAAACCCCACAAAGGTATGAGAACCCTTACCAATTGCTAAAGCCACTCCTGCTTCAACTGGCAAAAATTCCTCTTGCAAATCCACACTACACTTTTCTTTTCTCTCTTCAACAATCTGATTATGTTTCCCAACGGAAGCAACAGGACAACCATTAACTTTGAAAGCACTTTGACTACCACACACAACTTCCAACACTTCAAACACTTTTTGTCTCTCTTTTGCACATTCTATTTCGCTTGGAGGACACACTTTTTCTCCATTTGGGGCAAAATTCCCTGGCTCAACTACCCCCCAACAAGACAGATCCTGATTCACAGAAACCAAAGCTTGCAATGGGACATTTGTCCCATCACACCAATGCTGAGCAGGGCACCGTCATTGACCTTGCACAAATAACCCACTTGCAACTGGAACTAAGGACTGAGCACAAGCAGCTCCTGTTCCCTGTATCCAATTCATCCAAGCCTCAAACAAAACATTATCAGGTTTCTTATGAAAATCCTTCATATTAAACCCAGCCTGTTTCAAAGCATTCCAAATTTGATTCCTCAAACTCCGTTCCCGTCTCTGCAACTGCGAGGCTGGCTGCTGAAATTGGAACTGTGGAATTTGCCTTCCCTGTCCAAAACTCTGCCGCTGCCTTCCTTTTGCAGATTGAACCTGTTTAGGAGCTGCTGAAGGAGCCACTTGAACAGTATCAATTGGTTCTTTTTGCACCCTCTCCTGAGCAATGTTTCCAAAACCATCCACACAGTTTATCCCTTGGATTTCAACTGGAGCCATATTACCCTGAATACCAGAGGAAGCTATCTGCGTTCCCCCCTTGTTAACAAAGGCAATGGGCTCCGATTGAGAAGCTGCAGCTTCCTGCATTTTCCCAAAACTATCAAACCCAACCTGATCCTTGAGCAATTTCAAAGTTGCAAGGGACTCATCTAGCTGCTTCTCCAAAACCTTTTTTTCATCCTGACACTGCCACAATTCTGCACGAGTTTCTTGCAAAGCATGAGACCTCTCAATCTCCTTCATACAATTTCTCTTAACAATCTGCAATTCCTGGATCAAACTAGCTTTTTCAGAACCAAAATTTTGTTTACACAGTTCCAGCTCCTGCAACAACTGATCTTTTTCAAAAACAGCATTTTTCTTAAAAGTCTCAAATTCTTCCACCAACTGATTTTTCTCACAAATAGCACTTTTTTTGAAGGCCTCAGCTTCCTCCAATTGAGCCTTCTGAAGAGCAGCATTTGCTTTTAAGGCTTCAAGCTGCCGGTTCAAATCCTGCTTCTCCTGCCTAAGTTTCTCTACCTGATCAGCCCAATCCTGAGAGGAAATTTTCAACTGCAATTTTAAATCACTTTCCATGTCATCCTTCTCTTGTTTTAACTGTTCCAAATCATGCACCAGATCATCAATGGCATACCAGAATCCCCAAATTGCCACAGAAGATTTTGACTGCTTAAAAAGCTTAAATTTATTCTCCTGTGTATACTTTTCAAACCCCAAAGCCAAATTTTTCTTAATTTCTGAATGCATTCCCCGAAAACATTTTCTTTCCCAGACACATTCTCCTTGTTTGCAAAGCCATCGGGTCAATTTATCTTTCTTAACAAACAAATTCTCTGCCATTTTGCTTTATAACTTGTCAGTTCACCAAAAAGATCAAATTTAAAAGCACAAAAAGCTCTGTTTTATGGATAATCCTCGCCCATAAGTTGCCCGCGTTGCTCCACCAATAAATCTGTTACCAAATCTGCTCCAGTAATAAACTGTAAGCAAATGTGGATAATCTGGGCTATTTTAAAACCCAGAAACACCAAATTTAACTTTTTTTCTTAGGGGGAATTAGTAGCTAGATCTACAGGTTTTAATAACGAGGAATAACCAGAAAACAGAGACAAAACACGTTTTAGACTCAAAAGCCAGAATTTCTTGTTAAACCAGAGCAAATAATTTATTAGAAATACAGAAGAGAATTTGAAATGGAATCATTAGACATTTAAGCAAAACAAGGACAAACATGCAAGAACTTTAAACATGGCTAAATAACTAAACAGCCTATATCAGAATAATTCTATGCATCAAACTCGTAATTTCAGTTTTGGGGAAGAAATGTGCCCAAGCCAGCAAGGAGGTAGAAAAATCACCCTTAATACTAAAGGTATTCCCTAACCAAAATATAAAAACTATAGAAAATAGGGGGAAGTAAGGAGGAATGGAATTTGCTCTCACCACTGTGCCTTAGATGGGAGATTTCAGCCGATCTGTGCCTCTTCAGGAACAAAAATGGAAAACAAAAATAAAAAATAAAGAAAAATGATCCCTTTTAAAAAAATGAGGAAAATATCTCAAAAAATAAAAATAAAAATAAAAACAGTTGAAATGGGCTTCTGCAATTGTTCTGACCAAACCAAATTCAGAACAACTTTCAAAATTTAAAATGCAGCTCTGTGTAGCAGGAGAAGGAAAAAAAAATGAAAATAACAGCAAAGTGTCTGTGGTCTTTTCCTAGCTTTCCATGGCAGGAAACTCTTTTTGGCTAGATGAGGAGAGGGACATTCCTTGCCCTAGACTCCTGAACTCCATCTCTTCTCTGCCTTTCTTATAGCCAGAAATTGGAACCAAAACAAAACAAAACAAAACAAAAAAAATCTGTAGATTATGGTCCTTCCTTTGTTAATAAAAGAAATTGCAGTGTCCTGTAATTTCTCCCAAAAAGATGCAAAAATTACCCTAACAACATCTCCAGAGCTCTTCCTGCAAAGGTAATTTCCCTTCAGTCTGTCCTAAAAGAAGTTCATCGGTCCTGTAAGCATATGTCTTTCAGAGAAATCCTGGTCTTGTTATTCCTTTTAAGACAGAGTATAATGGAATGGCTCAGGTGTTATAAGATCCACTTCCTTAAAAAAAAAAGATGTTCTTCTCCCTTACCATTCCTGTATTATGGAAGTTACTTTAAATTAACATTTCTGATTGGCGCATCCCCTGACCTTTCTCTGACTCCCTCCAGGCACTCTTATCCAAGGGGTAGACAAAAGGTGTAAACCAGCCCAACAGAAATCCTGACATTCCCAGTACTGATGAAGTTTTCCTTGTTATTTCCTTCAGGTTAAAAATGTAATGGAATAGCTCATATGAATTCAGCAAATTCTCTCATCTATGAAACATTTAGTAAGATCCCCTTCCCAGGGCACTCCAAATTTTTATATATATATTCTTTTAAAAAGATATCTTCTCTTTTTTTCCAGAAACCCCAGTGACTGATGGTTGTTTTGTAACCCTTGTTCTAGCCTCCAGGCAGAATCTTGAGTGGCCCATCAGATGCAGGAACCAACAGCAATTTGTAATTCAATGGAGAGATCTGTTTTTTGTTTTGCAAAATGCCACATCTCCTTGCTTTGCTTTTGGAAGCAAAAAGTCCAAGGCTTTTATTCCAAGTTAATGGTCTTAACCTCTTTCTTATTCCAATTGAGTCCCAAAGCTCTGATGGAACTGCACCCAAAGCCCAAGACACTGCTCCAACACCAGAACTTTTATTTAGCCAATTTTTTATTAATAATCATAGCTGGTATCAGCTTTTACCAGTTTAATCTAGGAACATAATTGTATTTTAATATAATTTTTAGTACATAATAATAATAAAAAAGAAGCTAAGGCAAATGATAACCTAAGTCCCTGGGCATGTTCACTGTTGTAACTAAAGCGGGCGTGCCAGATGTTCAGAGATTATTGATGTGAGGGGAAAAAGAAAAGACTACAAAGAAAATGAAGGTAGCTGACTGTATGTCTGGTTCTTGCCAGTACACTTTACAACTTTCTTCCATTCCCCCTCCAACAGAAAAAAAAAGGTAATGATTTGATGAGGCAAAACCTTTGTGACAGGTTCTATTTACATTGAGCTTTGCAAACACTGTTGGCCCCAGATGTTTTGGACAAACTTCCTTTCTTCTTATTATGTGAGGAAATTTGTCTTTATACTGCCAATTCTTATGTGTGTTGACTCCTTTCCCATATTAAAGCTTTTCTGCTGGCACCTGAACAATATTTCCATGCTGAAGGCCCCACCCCAAGGTCCACTGTTTAAAATATTTGGCCTTATCAAAATTGTACCTATATGAAGAGAATGGTGCAAATTAGGGTTGTGCATGAATGTTTTTTTTTTGTTTTTTGGCATTCAAATAAAAATGGATCAAATGTTCAAAAATCCATATTTGTATGAGTAGATCGCATTCTATTTGATACGAAACTATTTGTACATATTCGTGCGAACATTCGATATGGAGCCGATATACATATTTGATATGAATAGATACATATATCATACGAATAGATTTGACACGGATCGATACTGCGGTAAAGGTTGGTACCATTTTGTGCTCCTCACCTAAACAGGAATTAGTGCACCTCCAGGGAGGGTGGGCATGCTTCTAGGCTGTAGCAACCTAGTAGACATGTGTATGCTCTCTACCAGAGCAAATTGGCCCCTGGATAATGAGACCTACTACCTTGCTACTTTGCTGGGGCGTGCAGAATGCATGCCCTCATAGTTCTGAATATGGTGGGATAGCCTTTTCTGCAGCATACAACGAAGCCTTACCTGAAGTGGCACTGGAAGTCCAGAGGGTACCAATAAGAAGCTCAGCCAGAAACTTCAAAGGCTGAGAACAAAAGATCTGAAGGCTGAGGATTAACTTTGAGATCTGAAGCTGATGGCTGTGGCTGTGTTAGCATGGGTACATGAAATACATCAAAGCTTTAGCCTGTATTAAGGCTAATCCAGCCCAGCATACATCAGACTATTTGGCATGGGATGGCATTGCACAGGATAGCCTCCACCATGGTTATGTTCAACCTAAGTTTTCATTCAGCTTGAGTCCACCTTCAGAACAGAAGAAGAAGAAGAAGAAGAAGAAGAAGAAGAAGAAGAAGAAGAAGAAGAAGAAGAAGAAGAAGAAGAAAAGAGTTGGCTTTTTTACCCCACTTTTCTCACTCATTTAAGGGGACTCAAAGCGGCTGACAAAGCTTTCTATTCTTCTCCCCACAATAGACACCCTGTAGGTGGGGCTGTGAGAGCTCAGAAAAGAGCTGTGACAAGCCCAAGGTCCCCCAGCTGGCTTCATGGGGGAGGGTGGAATCAAACCTGGTATTCCCAGATAAGAGTCTGGCTCCCTAACCACTAGACCAAACTGGCTCACATCCACAAAGTCAACAGTCACTTTCTTTTCGCATTATCTAACTCAAATATGGCTCTTCAGAGTTAGATATTACTGAAAGAAATCAGCTTGTTGCTTTGCTGATTAAGTCTCTCACTTTGAAAGCTGACTGAAGCTGGATTAAAACAGGTGTGAATGCAGCCCATGAGGAAATGGCAATAGGCACCTATTGAAATGGAAAGGCCCAGTTGAAAGCCACTATGGGATGATAAACACAGCGGTGTCTCTTCAGATAATCTCATTGGTTTTATCGGTATATAATTTATTAAGTATCTTGGCCCCAAGTTATTCAGAATTTTATGTGCCATGCATAGAACCTTGGATTTGGCTCAATAGCTACCTGGCAACCAGAATAATATATATGAAGATGTTCCACTCTTCAACCAATTGTTGTCAGTATGAATAGCTTGTCTGCTTTTCTTTTCCCACCTGGCTTTTAGTAATTATTCCACTATAGTTTTAAATTGTTTTAACCTTGTCATAAACCCCTTTGGAATTAAATAGGAGGCAATAAATAAATGAATGTTTTAAACACATAATGAATGATGATTATGTATGTTATGTAAAACTATCTCTTAACCACATACTGATGAACTTTAAAGCAGAGACCTCAGACTGGTATAGAAATGGTTGAACTAACTGGATCTTAAATTTGTAATGCCAATCACTTGAGCAATATGAAATCCGTCAAATATATCATTTCTTATTGCTTTGTTCTTTTTCCATACACTGGCCTGTCTTTTTTCTTTTTCATCACTTCAGGGTATAACTTAAAAGATACTGATACTTCCTGTGCCTTTCTTTCTTTGGGTGTTTTTCCACTAGCACTGAGTACCCACTGAAGGACCCATTAAGGACCTATTAGGCTCAGAGCAGGATGGCCCCATTTCCACTACAGACCCCACTAGAGCCATATTTGTTTCCACCACAGCTAGGGAAATCTGAACCATATGGGTCCTTCAGAACCTATAATCTGAATTTCCTGTTGACCGCATTAAAGGGTCTTCAACAATGGGGTCTTCAGCCATCAAATCTGGATTATAGGGAGCCTGTTTCCACTACAATTGGGCAATGGGGTCTAGAGTAGGCTCGGGGGGCACCCATGGTGATGGTGGTGGTGGGGTTGTCCCAAACTCAAAACTTCAAAGTCCCTCCAAAGTTGCCTCGGAGATTAGCACAGGCTCCAAAGAGAACCCCTTGTGAGAGCAATGCCACTGTCAAAGGCTCTGGAGGATCTTTGAAGTTAGTGGCAGATCACTCCAGATGTTCTGCAGAGTCACTCTGGAGGATCTTCGAAGACTCTCCAGAGCATCTATGGAGATTGCACCTCATGTCCCCCCAAACACCTGGGGTGACAGGCAGACCCCTTGTGGGTAGATCCAGATTTGCACATGGGTGCTCTGGTGTTTCCACAGCAGGCAGGCTACCACCCATTGCTATTGGGTGTTAGACCAGGTGTGGAAACACATTGGGTCTTTCCGCATTGGACACTAAATACCCATTAAGCACCCATTAAGGGCCGATTTGAAAAACCACGTCCGCACCACAACACCCATTAGAGACCCATGTGTTCGCATTGGCCCTCATGCAATGGGTCTCTAATGGGTGTTAAGAGGCCCTTAATACATATTAAGGGAAGACTACCTTGGAGGTAGTCTTAATGGGTGTTTAATGGGTACTTCTGCAGTTAAGACACATCCATTTAGGATGTGTCTGCATGGCAGAAATGTCCTTAAGTGACACTTCCCCCCGGCCTCCATGCTTGGCTCCTCTCACCTCAGAAGCCATGGATCACAGCTTCTCGAGCCAGGAGGGACTTCACCAACACCCCCCATCCCACCCCGGGGTGAAGCTGTGCCTGGCTTCAGGAGACCCTCTGCTCATGCACGTGGCCCTTGCCAATAGGGAGGTGCACTGCATGCATGCACAAAGTACACTGGGGCCCAGCAGCCAGAATCGGCCTGGCTGCCTGAAGGTAAAGAAGGGATCACATGCGCTCATCCCAGGGTGGGATGGTGGGTGTAGGTGAAGCCCCCTGGCTCAAGAAGCCATGATCCGTGGCTTCTGGGGCAAGGGGGAGCCCCGAGATAGGAGCCCCCCAGCTCGCCATGCTTGACTCCAGAGGAGCCAATCATGGAAGCCGGGAGGAGGGCCTTTGGAGCATGGATTGAGGTAGGTGCTGTGCTTCCGCACTGCACCCACCTCAAATCTGTATCTAAATCCATCCTTCCCTTGCAGGTGCAGACAGAAGGGGTGTTAGTAGATCCGTATTTTCTAGTTACAGATCTAACTTAACACGGATTTCCGAAATACTGATCTACTAGATCCGTATTTTGGAGGTCCAGTGCAGAACCACCCATTGTGTACTTCTCTTAATCCAGAACTACTAGATCCAGATTAAGGGAAGAATCCATTCCTTAGATCCAGATCTTCTTAGATCCAGATTAAAGGAGCTCAGTAGAAAAACACCCTTTACCTATCAGTTGCAGGTTTCCTTCATGTGTCCAGACTAGCAAATAAGAATGTTGCATGCCATGTCTGCTCTTCCTATGAGTACAGACTCTCGCAGACAGCTCAGTGTGGCTTTGGTGAAGGCCCTAATAACTTTCCAAGCAATTGCTTAGACAAAGGGCCATTGTGCTTACAAAAAGATGTATGCCCCTATATCAAGATGTGGACAAGCTTAGCTGAGTGTACAATGGGCTTTTTGTACAGATAATTGCATGGGAAGAGACATGTGGTTGTTTGCACTACTTAAAAAATATTATTTCCAAACACAGCAGCTTTACATAGCTACAAAATATAGAGGGAAAAGGGCCCTTGGACTACATTGCAAGCCAAACAGATATGTTTGGCTTTTCTTAGAATTACTTTAATCTGACTATATACTGTACACAATGAACATTAAGTTGTTCTAGCAGCCCACAGAGCACTTCTTCAAGGAGAAGGAAAGAAACTTGGATCAAAAGCTTCCCTTTAATCTTCTGAAAATACGTTTTGATTCAGAACATACTGAAAGGATCCATTTAGAAAATGGGCATAGCTGTCAGGGTCAGAATAATACCTAGTTTATGCAATATTGTCAAGAAGATTGGGGTTTCCACGTTGCTTTCACTTATTGCCACTCTGATAATTAGATTTTGTTCTTATGTCTGTTCGTGGTGCAGGTTGTGAGACAAATGAATTAATGGGCTATAACTCATGTTTCAGCCATTCATTCAGCCATGACACGATGAAACAGGAAAGTGATGGCTAGCGGCTGCTGTCTGAGAACTGGCCATAAACAACAGTTTGTTTGTGTTTGTTTCTTTGTTTGTATTTCTATCCCGCCCTATACCCGAAGGTCTCAGGGCAGGTTACAATATTATATGAATCTTAGACAGGTCCCTGCCCTCAGGCTTACAATCTAAAGAGACAAGATGCAAAAGGAAAATGGCGTGGGATGGAACAGGGACACTCTTAATTTGTTTATTTATATTTATATCCTACCCTATACCCGAAGGTCTCAGGGCAGGTTACAATATTATACTAATCTTAGACAGGTCCCTGCCCTCAGGCTTACAATCTAAAGAGACAAGTTATATTTATATTTATATTTATATTTATATTTATATTTATATTTATATTTATATTTATATCCTACCCTATACCCGAAGGTCTCAGGGCAGGTTATAATATATTAATCTTAGACAGGTCCCTGCCCTCAGGCTTACAATCTAAAAGGACAAGATACAAAAGGAAAATGGTGTGGGAGGGAACAGGGACACTCTGGCAGCAACAATGTCCTTGCAATGGTAAAATACTTTCTTTTTCTTTTTCTCCTCCATTCCCCATAGGGAAGATTTATTTATTTATTTATTTATTTATTTATTTATTTATTTATTTATTTATTTATTTATTTATTTACATTCCTATCCCGCCCCATAGCCAAAGGTCTCTGGGCGGGTTACAATAGGTTAAAATAGATTAAAACAAGATACAAATTAAGAACAGATACAGATTAAAATAAAATACAAATAAAACAAGATACACACTTAAAAACCCCTTAAAATTCAACAAATTTAAAACTGTGCACTCCGTAGTGCATTAAAATCATGTCATTATAACTGGGGAGGGAGAATAAATCCTTAGCCAAAGGCCAGGCAAACAAGTATGTCTTTACAACCCTCCTAAATAAATACAAGGAGGGGGCATGGTGCACCTCGAAGGGGAGGCCATTCCATAATCTCGGGGCCGCTGCTGAAAAAGCTCTCTCCCAGGTGCCCACCAACCTCACTACTGAAGGTGGCGGGACAACCAGGAGGGCCTCATTATTGGATTTTAAGGCACGGGCAGGTCAGTATGGGAGAAGGCATTCCTTTAGATATTTGGGCCCCAAGTCATTTAGGGCCTTATAAGTTAAAGTTAACACCTTGAATTGGGCCCGGTAGTAAATTGGCAGCCAGTGCAATTCTTTTAAGAGTGGCGTAATGTGTGTCCAGTTAGCTGTACCAGTCAGCACTCTGGCTGCTGCACTTTGCATTAACTGCAACTTCCGGACCGTCTTCATGGCGTGTGTGGTGACAGTTGGGAGGGAGGGGTCAATGCTGGGAGCTTGATGGAAAGTGCTCACCCAGTTTCCTTCTCTCTTCCTCTCCCCACAGGCAAGATGGCTCCTTCATAGCCTGTGTGGAGACCGTTAGGGAGGGAGGGGTCAATGCTGGGAGCTTGACGGAAGATGCTCACCCAGTTTCCTCCTCTCTTCCTCTCCCCACAGGCAAGATGGCTCCTTCATAGCCTGTGTGGTGACGGTTGGGAGGGAGGGGTCAATGCTGGGAGCTTGGTGGAAGGTGCTCACTCAGTTTCCTTCTCTCTTCCTCTCCCCATAGGCAAGATGGCTCCTTCATGGCTTGTGGGGTGAAAGTTGGGAGGGAGGGGTCAATGCTGGGAGCTTGACGGAAGGTGCTCACCCAGTTTCCTTCTCTCTTCCTCTCCCCACAGGCAAGATGGTTCCATCATAGCCTGTGTGGTGACACTTGTGAGGGAGGGGTCAATGCTGGGAGCTTGATGGAAGCTACTTCTGGTTTTCGGCAAGGATGCTTCTGTTTATGGAAGGGAACAGAGCCTATTTCATACAGATTCCTTATTTCTTGTAAATCACCCTTGGAAGCTTTGCAAACTCTCCCAAACATGCTGTGATAAGCCACAGGAAGGTGGATCTTCTAGGAGCAATTATGAGATTAACTGTGTTGTCAGGATTGCAGGTTTGCAGGATGGGCTTGCAGTCCAAAAGCCAGGCAAGTGTTCCCGCACATGATGGTGTCACCCCAGTGCCACCCTCAGATCAAAGCTGGCCAACAAAATGAAGTCCAGTATGGAAAACTCCTGGGTAGGGGTGTGCAAAAATGCAATTTTTGAATTCGATTTGATTCAAATCGAATATCCAAAGATTCAAATCAATTTGAATGTTTAAAATTTGCATGCATTCACATTCTAACTGAATTAAATACATTCATAACTATTTGTACGAATATTCAATTTGTGTTTGAAGATATGAATGTTGACAACATTCGTATGTGTCCGTACACATCTATATGCATGTGTACTCATCCCATTTTTATCCCATGTGCATCCCGTTTCCATCCTGTACAGATGTGTATGGATACGAATAAGATACATACGGCTATGTATGTAATGCATATGTATTAGTACACACACGAATGTCTGAATAATTTGTACGAATGATTTTAAAAATTCAAAAATTCATTCGAATGTTAAATTTGAATGTATAAACATTCAATTCAAATTTGGAATGTCCAAATTCGATCAAATTTGATTGGATTTCAAATGTTTCAAATATTTGTGCACATCCCCTACTCCTGTGTGGTGTTACCAAAAAGATTTCTTTCCTTTTGCTAAGCAGGGATTTTCATAAGAAGCTAGACTGTACAGAAACTTATTATGATGACCTCAGGAAGTGGAAAAAGTAGTTCTTCAGAAGGCCTGGTCGTAATTTGAAAAATGGAGGAGATAGAAAGTCTTAGGCCCTTTATTCTGAATTGCATCCCAGAATGGAAACCTACCACCCACATGCTAGTGCAGACTACAGAAGAGCTTTCCTGGAGCCTATATATGCTTTCTGATTATATCCTAGAGTAGGCAGGCCCCTATTACAGAGGCCTTTTCGCACAGGCCTTTTCGGAACGCGTGGAAGACAGCTCCGGACGAGGCATTCGCATTGCCCCAGTGGGGCTTGCGCCACCTCACGTCCGGAGCTGTCTTCCACGCATTCGAGATGCAGAGCACTTTAAAGTGCTCTGCATCCGTTCTGACGCGGACGAGCCACCCTGGCGCGTTCCGGGAGAGAAGCGTTCGCACACGCTTTTTCTCCCTGACAGCCGTCGGCACGCCCCCAGGTCCCGACTTGCCGGGCCGGCGATCGTGCCGGCACGGCGAATTTGAATTCGATTCAAATGTTTAGAATCCAGATGCAAGAAAATCCAATTCGAATTGAATACACTTGAATCTATTCATTCGAATGCTAGATTTGAATCTGAAGATACAGATGTTGACAACATTCATATGTGTCATATATATCTGTACGCATTTTGTACGCAAATGCATACAGATTCGTATTAGATGCATACAGATACATATGTGTACATTCGTATCGGTACATATGTATCTGTACAGTCGAATGCTTCAAATCATTTGATCGAATGTTTCACAACATTTGAACTTCGTTCGAATGTTTAAATTCAAATGTGTAGATATTCTATTCAAGTTTGATTGTCCACGTTCAATCAAATTCAATCGAATTTTGAATATTTAGAACATTTGTGCACATCTCTATTTAGGACTGAATAGATGGTTGAGATGGACAGCACCTCCTGCTCCCAGCTGGCCACAGGAAAATGCTCTCATTTGCTCTACCATATTCCTCATTATAACTCTGGATCTTCCAATCCACCTTCAGCCAATCAGGGATCAGGTTATCTGCATCGCTAGAAGAGGCAGGTAATTTGAAGGCAGGTAAATTATTTATTTATTTATGTATTTATTTATATTTATATCCCGCCCCATACCCGAGGGTCTCTGGGCGGCTTACAACATTTAAGAACAAGCACACTAAAATTGTATCACACAATAATAAAACCAGCGTAAGATTTAAAAACCAACGTGATAATAAGAATAAGAATAAAAACAATACAAAAACAGTTTAAAACAGTGGTGTTTGGAAGGAGGGAAGAATAAAGAGCATTTAGCCAAAGGCCTGAGTGAAGAGGTGCGTCTTTACCGCCTTTCTGAATGTAAACAAAGAAGGGGCCTGACGCACCTCCAAGGGGAGACCATTCCATAGCCTGGGGGCCACTACTGAGAAGGCCCTCTCCCGGGTGCCCACCCGCCTAACCGCTGAAGGCGGTGGGACAACCAGGAGGGCCTCTCCTGCAGATCTTAAGACATGGGCAGGTTGATATGGGAGAAGGCGCTCCTTTAGATATCTGGGGCCCAAGTCATTTAGGGCCTTATAAGTCAGAGTTAGCACCTTGAATTGGGCTCGGAAATGAATTGGCAGCCAGTGCAGTTCTTTTAGAACCGGTGTGATATGCATCTGGTTAGCTGTACCAGTTAGCACCTGGGCAGCTGCATTTTGCACTAACTGCAACTTCCGGACCGTCTTCAAGGGCAGCCCCATGTAGAGCGCATTACAATAGTCCAACCTGGAGGTTACCAGAGCGTGGATAACTGTGGCCAGGTCATTTCTATCCAAAAAAGGTTTCAGTTGACGTACCAACCGTAGTTGGGAGTAGGCACTCCTATCCACGGCCTCCACCTGAGCTTCAAGTGTTAGTGCAGAGTCTAGGAGTACCCCCAAATTTCACACCTGTCCCTTCCCGGATATAGTAACTCCATCAAGGACAGGGTATCTCCCAACTACTTGGACCCGAGAGCCTGTAGCACACAGCACCTCTGTCTTGTCTGGATTCAGTTTCAATTTATTGGACCTCATCCAGCCCATTACCGCCTCCAGGCACCTGTCAAGCACATCTACCACCTCTCCTGAATCAGATGGCACAGAGAGATAGAGCTGGTCCATGAGTGTTTCCTAGAAGTCTGCATTTAAATATTCAAATACCAGGACAGCAAAGACCTCACTGCAAATGCCAATGAAACGTAAATGGTACAGAATGAGGCCATTTTGTTCATCCTGAGGTGTAGCACTAGAAGTTGGAAAGCACTCAAAAGCCAATGCAAGTTTTCCAAGAAGAGAGCCCCATTTTCAGGCAACCTCAGTTAGCCGTTTGGCTCTTACCATCATTATCAGCTTGTCACATGCTTAAGACTTCAGCATTTTGTGAGCTAAACTTGTCAAAGAGATGCTAGTGAGCGTCCAGTTCCTGTTGCAACGGGGCTGGGCCCAATCATGCTCTAAACAGCTAATTCTTAGATCCAAATTATAGGTTCTTTATGTTACTAAGTGTGTCCACTTGGCCTACTTGTGGGCATCCTCTGAAGGTCATTACTTAATCACGTTAATTGGCACACAGACTGCCCATAACATGAAATGTGTCCATTAATGGTTGTGCTGATTATCCTGGACTCACGGTAGCAAGTGCGCAGGAACATGATTTTTAAAATAACAGTATAAAGAAAATCTATATTAAGGCAAGATCTAATTTAGCCATTATAACATAGCAGGTAAGCTGAGCAGGGTGTGTAAAAGACTACACCGAGGGAAGTTTATTTCAGAAAATAGCATTTCGCACTTGCAAACTACTGTAAGGGGCTTTTAGGCACCAACAGGTGAGCCATTTAAAGAGATTAGTGGAGCTATTTAACCATTGTTTAGAAATACGGCAATACATTGCACTGAATCTTTTTCCTGCCAATAGCCCCCATTAAGTCAGCTTGATATTTATCAGGGGACCAATTAAGTACACACTACTGTATTATTATGGGAAAATGCTGTAAGGCTTTTCCAGTCTAAGTACTCCACAAAGAAATCGTAGTATACATTTTATAGTGAGGGAAAAGTTGTCTATCAGACTCCATGAAACAAACTCCTCAGAAATGTTGGGGGAAGGGAGGGCCAAAAATGACTTGAAAAAGCAGATTGTTGTCATGTTTAATCTAAAGTTTATTATTTATTCCAAGTGGCTATTTTATGTAATGTTATTATTCCATGGAAGGAAAGCATGTTATATAACAGAACATTGGTAGCTGAGAGTAAAAGCTTTTTTTAAAAAAAGAATCACAGACAAATCTGTCTTATCCTACCCTACTCAAGCTTGACTTGCGTGACATTCATATATGTATATTCTCATGAATTTGGCCAAAATTATTTGTAAGTTATTTGTGGAAAAATAGACTGAGGCCCCATCCCCATGCAACTTATTTGCCTCTCTATTGTCCCTCTATTGTCCCTCTATCCCAACGGACTTTAAAAGTGCCGTTCAATTCCAGAATAAGCATCCCCATGAGGGTCGGTAAAACTCGCATTTTAAACGTACCTTCTATCCCCATGGAAGCCGTGTTTTCTTTGCCCGCATCTTTTTCTCCCCGCCTCCTCTCTGATTGATAGGGTGCCATCATGCCTTGTCCCACCTTGTCCCACTCCCACCCCTGCTGTAATGTAGGCAAAAGAACACCAGGTGGCGTCTCAAGCCAAACAGGACCTGAAGGCCACTGGTACTGATCAAACTGGGTTTAAAGTGACACCTCACACTATTTAGCGTTGCTGTTCTGCTCACCTCCATGTTAAAATCCAGAAAGCGGGGGGGGGGGGTCACTATTGTTGGCTCACTTGGCTTGGGTGGATGGATGGGTTGGATTCCTCCCAGAGTCTGAGTGCTCACAATGGGGTGTGGAACAGCGAGTTGAGATAAAGAGCACAAAACCTGATAAGATCCTATATATGTTAAATTTGCGGTTGTTTTTGTTGTTCAGTCATATCCCACTATGTGTGACTCCAAGGATGGAGGGATGCCAAGCTCTTCTGTCCTCCACTGCCTCCAAAAAGTCTGTCCAAGCTCATGCTTGTTGCTTGCATGACATTATCTGCCATCCTCTTCTCCTTTTGCCTTCAGTCTTTTTCCAAAATCTGGGCCTTTTCCAATGAATTTTATGATTAGACATCCACAAAATAGCTTAGACAATGGCAGCAAGGGCACAGCAGTAACTACTGATTAGGAGTGTGCACAAATGCAGTTTTCAGGATTAGATATCCAAAAATTCAATTTGATTTGAATCCTTAAAATTCAAATTTAACCAAATTTGATTCGAATTAAGCAAATTCAAATCTATTTGTTTAAATTTTTGATTTGAATTTGCACTTAACGAATGTCGACAACATTTGTATGTGCCATAAGCATCCATTCACATCCATATGCATCCTGTAGTTATCCCATATGCAACCCGTTTTCATCCCACACAGATCCATGCAAATTAGTACGGATGCGGGAAAGATGCATGTCTCCAAGTATGCATCAAGTACGAACCTGTATACATATGAATGTCTGGATAATTTGAATGAAGGAATCTGAAATTCAATATTTGTTAGAATCTTTAAATTCGAATGTATGGCCATTTGATCCAAATTCAAATGTCAAAATTCACCCAGATTTGATTGAGTTTGGTTTTGAATACCTTTGAATATTTGCGCACACCCCTAACTGCTGTCAAGACCGTAGAGTTATTTTGTGGTAGTCCTCAGTGTAAAATCTGCCAAAGACCTAAAAGATCCGCAAGGTGGCATCAGAACAGTTCTAAGGAACCACAAAGAAAGGGCAAGTAACAGAATCAGAAAGCTGGATGTCTTGCCCGAGATCAGTAGGCTGTCTTTTCCTTTCCTGCCTTAATTATAATTTGCTCCCACCACATACTTAAGTTCAAGGTAAACTCTCTCAATACTGGTAGTAGTGGATGAGATTGAGAGAGGATGAAATTTAGGGAAACTCACTTGAATCCAGATAGTAGAAATATTTCAATATTAAGGGTGTTTTTCCACTGAGCTCCTTTAATCCAGATCTAAGGAGATCCGTATCTAAGGAATGGGTACTTCCCTTAATCCAGATCTAGTATGCCCGCATGCCCACCTTTTGGGGCTAGGCTATGGAGGGACGGATTCCCCATTCACACCTAGGCAGGTAAGGACACATTCCCGTGCATCCCTTACCTGCCTAGGTGTGAATGGGCAATCCATCCCCATGTGGCCTAGCCTTCTTGCATTACAGCCATTTGGCTGTAGTGCGAAAAGGCCTCTGTTGTCTGAACCAGCTAGGGACATGCATGAATATTTGTAACATTTGTTATTTGTCCAAATTCATATGAATTTGGACATTCGTACACAAACTGAATGTTATGACTTTCTTACATTAACATTTGTATAAATGCAAATGTTTTGGAACATTTATGCAAATAGTTCAAAATTTCATTAAACTGGGGATACATATCAGATACATATCAGTTCATATCAGATACGCATCCGTTTGTATCGGATATGTATACATTCATATCAGATACATATCAGTATTGGATACGTAGTGGATAAAAATCCATTCGTATCAGATATTCATACAAATTTGTTTGAATACATTCGTATCGAGTAGAATCCTACCAAATTCAAAGGGGTTCTATTCAAACAAATACAAATTTTCTTACGAACCGAATGCCAAAAAACCAATTTGTGCACAATCCTAGCTCCAGGATGAGGATGGCAGGTCCCTAGGCTAAGATATAATCCAGAATAGGGCCAGTGCAGAAAGGGACTGAGTCACAGAACCAGTTAGATCTACATGCAAAGACAGCCAAAACAGGCTAAGATAAAAGTCAGTAAATAGATACTGAGTGCAGTACTTTGTTTTAGAGTGACAACAGTAGAGGTGATAGTCAAATAGGGAAGTACACGAATGCATTTTTAAAATTCATATCCGAGTAGATTTGAATATCAAAAAATCCGATTTGATTCAGGTATTTAAGATCCGAATGTCATTAAATCCTATTCGAATTTGCATCATTCGAATCCGTACGTTCAAATGTTAGATTCGTATTTAAAGATATGAATGTCGACAATTCGTATGTTTTAGATATCTGTTCACATACCCTAAAAATCCATACGCATCCCGTAGCATCCCATATGCATCCCATTTTAATCCCATATTTTAAGTGCAAGATGCGTATAATTTTCTTGCAGATTTGTAGACGACAGAAACTACACATTCGAATCATTCAAAAATCCATATTCGAATTCCAATCTGCAAATTTGGATTTTTGAAAATCCGAATCGAGTTTGAATGTCGACATTCATCGGATTCGAATTGAATATTCGGATTTGCAAATATTTGTGGCCATGCCTAGAATCAGGTCTTCCAGCTTTTCCTCACTGCATCTCCTAGGATTTGGAGTTGCAGTATGGCTGGAGCTAATGGCAGTTGATGTAGAGAACCGGAAGTGCTCTATCGGTATACAAAATACCCTCTGTGAGCCAGTTTGGTCTAGTGGTTAGGGAGCTGGTCTCTTATCTGGGAATACTGGGTTCGATTCCACCTCCCCCATGAAGCCAGCTGGGTGACCTTGAGCTAGTCACAGCTCTCTTCTGAGCTCTCACAGCCCCACCCACTTCACAGGGTGTTCTGTTGTGGGGAGAAGAACAGAAGCTTTGTCAGCCGCTTTGAGTCCCCTTAAATGGGTGAGAAAAGCAGGGTAGAAAAGCCTTCTTCTTCTTCTTCTTCTTCTTCTTCACTGTTATTCAAGAATTAATGGAAGCTTTGCAGGTCATTTACTAAATGTCGCCTGGGCTGTAGATACTTATCATATTTCAGTACACTACTGAAGTGTAGTTACAAAGGTAAGCGTGAAAGGTATGTTTCAAAGAAAACATCCTCAGTATGTTTCAAGGCAAAAATCCAAAAGCCTTATACAATATTTTAAAACTCCAAGTGTTGTTAAGGCAGCGCCAGCTGACTTGAAGCAATTCTCACTTGACATATCAGTAATTATCACATCTAGCAAATTGAATAGTCCCCACATAATACACTGCTCTGCACTTGTATTTATCAATTTCCTATTAGACAGAGAGATACAGTTCCTTGTGTTTGCCCACTCACTTGAATGGAGACAAACATACATAAGAATTAAGATACCTTGCTTGAATGCTGCAGCACACAAGCTTGGGTTGGTTTTTTTTAAAAAAAGAAAATTAACAAACGCTCAATAGTGTTACTCTTTTGGCTCAGAAATTTCTGGAAACATTTTTCACGTCCAAATCAGAATGAGAAGAGGAGTCTAAAAAGCACTGAGAGATGTTTCTTATTTTCATTCAATTGTAAGCAGCCAGGATTCAGGAGGATCAAAGAAAGCAAGACAGGGGATCCATTCCTGGGTGGACTGCGACTGTGTTCAGATGAAACAAAAGGGGTGTCACAGGAAGACGGTGTGCAGCCCTCATGATCCCAACCCTTCTCTAATCCACCTTTTGGGACAGAAGGGGAGGCAGATTGGTGCGTCTATACTCCCACCTGGACGTCTTCTCTAAGACACCTCAGAGATTGTTTTGTTTTTGTTTACTTGTTTGCTTTGCTGCATCTGATTATAATCAGACTGTGAAGGGAAGGGACTTTGAAGGATTGTCTTCTGCAGTGTTACATAGCTATAATAATAAGTCTAATTTTATGGTCCAAGGCTTTAAAATTACAGGTAGAGAGGAACTGTTTATGGATTGTTTTTATTTATTTATTTATTGTTTATATTTATATCCTGACCTATACCTGAAGGTCTCAGGGTGGGTAACAACCTTAAAAACTAAGAAGCTCATGAGCCTACATTACAGTTCAGGTAGAATATAATAACAAAAAGGAGGTGCTAATAACTCTTGTCACTTCAGACACTAGCTACATCTACACATAGATTGGAGGGGACAGTTCAAACCAACTTAGAGTGGTAGTTTAGCATTCCCATTCCGCTGCTAATCCACCAAGTGCTGAACTCATCCAGTCATTACTCAAACACCTTTCAGGTAGACCAAAGTACTAAACTTTCTTTTAGAGGGGAGGAACCCTAACATAACATTTACAAGAGCCAAATTTGGCTTCAGTAGCTCTGAAAACCAGAAATCTGTGACTGAACTAATGCTCCTTTAATGTCTTTGCTCTTTTATGGGTCCACTTTTATGACAAATAGATAAATATGTCCTAATCTGTACTGGGATTAGGGGTGTGATGGAAACACTAGCTGACACATGCTACCACTTCTAAGCTGCTTTTAAGCCCTTTTTTTGCATGTGGATCCAGCTGTTGAAACGGAAGGGCTCTTCCTTCCTAAATTTGCAACAATTTCTTTCCAAGGCTCAAATAATTTGGAAATACACTTAGCTTTGCAGATCAGGTTTCTTCCCAACAAGGATACCATTTTGGGTGCTTCAAGGTGCTGGAAGATACTAGTATCTGGCTATATGGAACCCAATTTTGAAGCTATGTTGGTCCTTTCCTTTTCTTTCCTACCAAAAGTTCAAACTTATGAAAGTGCAGTTGTCTCCAAACTTTTTAAAAGTGCTGGCATCATTTTCTCTACACCATGTTTGTCATGGCGCAAACTGATCCGGACTAAGGATGTGCATGAATATTCTAAACATTCAAAATCTGATCGAATTCATTCAAATGTGGACATTTGAATTTGAATCGAATGTCTTCACATTCAAGTTTAGACATTCAAACAAATTTCAAATGTTCCGAAACATTCATTCGAATCATTAGAATGCGATATACGTGTGTCTGTATGAATATCAGACGTATCTGTGTGCATTTGCGCTTATAATATGGAACGAAAACAGGATGCACATGGAATACAACAGGATGCGTACAAAAAGCGTACAGATACGTATAACACATACAAATGTTGTTGACATTCGTATCTTCAAATTCATACCTAACATTCGAATGAATAGATTCGAATCAGTTTTTGTTGCATTCGGATTTAAAACTTTGTCATCGAATTGAATGTTTTGACATTTGATTCAACTCAAATTTGAATGCAAAAAGAAAATTCATGCAAAACCCTAATCCAATCACTTATGTGCAGATAGCAGCAAGTGCTTAATTCAGCCCACCGGGTGTGAAGAGCCTGATGTCTTTTCATTGGGATCCTGGAATTGTGGCACTTCTGTGCACCAAGCTGAAAAGAACCTGACTGGGAACTTTTGTTCATAGCCTCTGAAGATGGTCTAGGCTGGGGCACCATAATGCAGACAGCCTTTGCCTGTGCCACCAACCACTCCTCAAATTACGGGCCAGATCACTTGATGAGACCCGGGTTTGGACCCCCAGGGCACAGAGCGACACATGCTGTGCAGAAATTGCCTCAAATTCCCTTCAAATGCAGCCACAAACATATTGGTGCATTTATTTAATAAAAAATACCATGTGCATAAAAATACCAAGAACGATGGTACATTTAGGGGAAAGATTTATTTTCCATGAGCATCTCTGATGATCTTAATGTAATTATGATGGGAAACCAAACCCGGCAAAATCCATCTAATGTGTCAGAATGAAGAAAACTAAGGACAACTTTTGTTTTTGAGGTTGTTTAAGTGAAAATCATTAGTAACGGGGTTTTATACTTACCCACACCAAAGATATCCCCCTTCCTTCTAATACAGACCCTCTTAGTCTTTGACAGGAACTCCTAGTATCTATCCATCACTGGCACAAAAATTCCATAAAACCACAGAGCTCAGTGCTGAATGGTTTTTCAGTTGAACAGGAAATAACTCATGTCTGTAGCCACAAACTGTTAATCCAATTATTTTTACCATGAGCAGGAGAAATTGCTCAGTGGCAAATCACATACACTATGTGCAGAAAGCCCTACTTTCTAATTATGACGTCTAAGGCCATGACCACACCTCTGTGGCATAGCATTCCTCACATTTTGGAGCAAAAATCTAAGCTTTGGCACTGAGTTGTCAGCCCTGAAGATAAAAGTCACTCCACACACTGCAAAATGGCCAAGAAGCAGTCCTTTACAGGCACATAATGTAGTTTGCTCTTGCTCCCATTGTGTAGCGTTGTGTAGCATTGTGTGTTCCCATCGCATAGCAGAAGTGAGAGCAACTAAGGGTGGCAAAAGGAGTCGTTTTTTCCAGGCTGAGCAAGAACACTGAAGCATTGCCACTACCCTTGGCATGGTGTTCTGTGGTGGTGAGCACTCTGCCCATTTGAGTGCTGGGTCTCATGGACTTCATGAGGACACCCTTTGTTATCAGTATGGATGTTCCCTAAGTTTCCATTTAACAAGTAATAGGAAGGATTTTCTCTTGACCCTCCCAGTGGTGGTTATTTCTGATCTTCCTAAAAAGAGGGTTTGAATTTTTTATCTTTTCTAGACACTTAGAAAAGCCCTAAGAGGAAGGGCACAGCTTCGTAGCTGGTTATGCAGCAAGTTCAAAGCCTGTACTGCCTCCGGAAACAGCTTTGGGGGCCCTGCAGGCCTCCATAGCTGTGAAGGGTAGGGATGTGCACGAATATTCAAAAATTTGAAAATCTGATTTGAATCCGACGAATATCAACATTCGAATTCAAATCGGATTTAACGACATTCGAATTTTGACATTCAAATGGATTTTTGGATTTCAAAAATCTCATATGGATAATTGAATGATTTGAATGTATAGATTTGTTGTGGCGTTTGTGCTGAGGCTAGGCAGTGGAGCAGTGGCTTGGCGAGATTTTAGGAGCTCCATGACTGACAGGAGGGGCAGAGTCACAATTAGAAGCTACACCAACCCACCAAAATGAACCAATCACAGCTGCTGAATCGCGGACTATATAAGCAGGCAGCCGAGGCAGCCTGGGCGCCTCTCATCTGGGTTTAGAGGGGGATCAGGGAGTGCGGCTCCATGCACGTGTGTGTATGCCTCTCCTCTGGATTAAGAGAAGAGAGGAGAGGAGAGGAGAAGCAAGCCATGCAGCCCAGTGTCCGGGAAATCTGCCAGCACACACACAAACACACAGCTGATAAGAAACAGCTCACTTGCCAAGGCAGTTCCCCCTGCAGCACAGCAAACATAATCCAGAGAGAAGAAGTCAAGAAACAGTCCAAGTCCAGGGTTTATGACAGCAACGCAACAGTCTGGTCCGAAGTCAAGGTAGCCAAGTATTCAAGGCCTAGGGGTCAGATACGGCAGCCTTCTCTAAAGGAAAACCAATAGTTTCTGACAAAAGGCCTGGGCGTCTGCCCGGTGTTTCTCTGCAAGTCTCTTTGATCATCTTAACCCTTCCTTCTCCACTCTCCTCTGCTTAAAGCTAGGGATCTCTGTGCTCTGCTGTGCCATGTCTCCCATGTCTTGCACTTCTGCTGTGGCAAGGCTGGGCTGCTGAACCCCAGGCTCCACTGGGGCTGGGAAGTCAGAACTGGACCTTGGCACCACCTCAGGTTCCTCCTGCACCTGAGGAAGTGAGTCCTCCTCATCTTCTGAGTCCTCCTCCTGGCTGACCATGACACCCAGCTTGGAGTGTGTAGGTGTGCGGGAATTGTCAGAGACGGAGAGAGAAGAGCCTGTGAAACAAGGGAAACAGAATTGCTTGAGGGCAGATTTAGCAGGGGAACTGTTTGCCTGCCTTTAGGCAAGGCCAGAAGAGGAGAGAACACAAATAGGTATATAAAGCAGGACGCCAGAGAGGAAACTTTTGGAACTTTCTCTCTTTCTCTCTACCTCTCTTCCTTCTTTCAGGATATGCCAAAGAACAAAAGTCTATACATTTTTCCTCCCCCATCAGAATAAAAATATCAGCAAAAGCTTGCAACCATGAGATATTTTCAATTCTGACCAGTTTTCTCTTCTATGAATAGTGCCTTTTACAGCTAGTATAGATGGTAGTAGTAGGATAAAACTTCTTACATAAAGTCCAAATCATGTGAAAGGCTTCATTAGGAATTTAAGCGCTTGTCATATGATCATAAGCAACCCAACAAAAACCACAAGTCTACTGAAGTTTAGAGTCTTTTCCCAAAACTCTAATATAGATATTGGTGACATTCATTGCTTAGGCAAGATTCAATAACTGATTCTTATTAAGAAAATCTCTCTGCCCTTGATCCACAAATCCAGAGGCTCCCTGGAGTCTGTACAGTGTCCCCACTGGCAGTGACATTTCAAACTGGATTTAACTCTAAAGGTGTTCCATTGGGAGCCTTTTACATTTCCACAAATTCTGTTTGGTTGTGTGATACTTCACTTGTGCCACAGCTTCAGAGCTGCATCACTGGCTGTGGAACTTATTGCATCTGTACAGTTTTACTATTGACTCAGTCACTGACAATGCATGGGACTTCTTTGAGCTAAGCTTGCAGCAATATAGCTGGTTCCACACGACTGACGCTCATTATAAAATGTTAAACACTCCTTGAAGTCTCCTATTTCTCATGCTTTCTGTATGGAACATTGTCCTGTGATAGGAAGGAGCATTGTATTGTCAGCTGGTACATCTTATGGGAGGCCCTACCTCTTCTAGCACACTCCATCTGCGGAGAATAGTACCCCAGCTGGGTTTACCGGTAGACCTCAACGTTGAGGCCTATTAGCATACTAAGAGTAGTACACTACACTGCGTCACATGCTTCTTGTCCAGTATGCCACAAGGAACCCTTTGTACTGGTGCAACAGGTAGTGCTGCTGAAATGACCCCTCCCACATTTGGGATTACAATGCAGTGCTGAAAAGCACTCACCACAAACCCAAGACTAGGTTCTTTCATGCCTAGCCTTCGGAGGCATGGCAGTGCGGCTGCAGTTGCAACATGAGGCAGTCTGAATCAGTGCAGATGGTGCTGATCCCACCCACACCTCCTTATGGTCCTGAGCGGTGGACAGGTAAGTGTAGAAAGTGCCTAGTGTGCAAGGAATGATTACACACAGACACTAGTGGTAATTTCACAAGCACAGTGGAGGAGGAGCAAAGGTCTGGTTATTAGCAGCTCAAAACATAGAGCGAACTTGGTGTTATGATGGGAAATTAATGTTTGGAAATTAATAATAGCAAAGTAGTAATGGTAATAACAACAGCTTGAAGGAATTCCAAAATATTCTGAGCATCATTACCTTCAAGCATTAATATGAATTTTTTATTGTCTTCCATTGTAGGCCTTTATTGTTATTTATTTTTTAATGGATGTATTTAATTTCCTACTGCCAAGAAAGGTCTGTGTGAATTTTGTACTGCGACCATATTGGGTACATGTTGCTATTCACAGGATGACACAATGGCTGTCTTGTATTTAGCTCCCAGCTGTTGTATTCTATTATGTTCCAAGACAGGCAAGTTTTCAAAGGCTCAGGAGCAACCGTCTCCCATGGGTAATAGGAAATTACCTGCTTCTGGCAGGTAACTTGATCAATTAATTACGCACAACATTTTGGACTGGTGTTCAGTTATCGGCGTTAATTACTCAACAAAGGCTGCTCGTGCCACGTTCGTCAGCTAGATGAACATTTTAATGCAAATGTAATGATAATAAAAGAGGCCAGCCTGAAAGGGCCTCCCAATGAATGGATCTAATTATCCATATCATCAAGATGGCCCAGGACTGGCAAAAGAATATGCTTCCACTCCATGCAGCTAAATATAAACATAAACCCTTGGGATTTTTTAAAAAAAAACTAAGAGAATTTGTTTTAGGGCTAAAGCAACCAATTGCGATGGACTTTACATGCAGCAAAATGAGGGGGGCAATTTAAAAGCAGCTTAAAAGTGGTAGCATCTGGCGTCTAGTGTTTCCATCCCACCTCTAATCCAACTCTAATGCACTTGGGAGATAGAAATGCTGGTGCATGAATACTGGGGTGTTTTTCCACCACAGCCCTTAGATCTGGATCTAAGAAAGATCTGGATCTAAGGAATGGGTACATTTCTTAATCCGGATCTAGTAGATCCGGATTAAGGGAAGGACCCAATGTGTTTCTACGGGAAGTGTAGCACCCATTAGCAATGGGTGCTAACCCCCCTGCTGTGGAAACACCTTTGCACCCAGGTGTCTCTGGGGACAGGGGGAGGCGATCTCTGAAGTCCCAGCTTCAGAGTGATCTCAGAGTCATTTGACTCCAAAATCCCTCTGAAGCAATCATCAAGGACTTCAGAGAGACTCCGGAGCTGTCAGCGCGGTCTGTGTGCTATTAGCGCAGACCACACGGACTCCCCTCCGATGTCTCTCCGAAGAGATCGGCAGACATTTTGAAGCCACTCTGGAGTCCCTTCAGAGTGCCTCCAAAGTCTGTGCTGATCTCTTTGGAAAGACCGGTGGTGAGACTCCGAAGTCTCTGCTGATCGCTTTGGAGAGACTTTGGAGTCTCGCCGCCATTCTCTCCAAAGAGATCAGTGCAGGCTTCGGAGGTGCTCCGAAGGGACTCCAGAGCAGCCTAGAAGTCTTTGCTGATCTCTTCAGAGAGACATCAGAGTCACTTCAGAATGATATCGAAATGACTATGAAATCACTCTGAAGCTGGGACTTCGGGGCTCCCCCCCATGGGTGCATCCCCTCCCCCTAACCTCCTCTAGACCCCATTGCCTGTTTCCTGTGGAAACAGGCTCCCTTTAATCTGGATTTTCTGACAGAAGACCCTGTCACGTCGCAGGCCGGTTGGGCAATAGGCAAACACTGGTGCGGCTACTCAGTCCCAAGAGTTCCAGGCGTTCTCAAGGTCAGTTCCGGTCCGGGGTCAAGGAGTCCAGAGATTCAGCAAGAGTCAGGCAGTCCAAGGAGTCAGCAGGTCATAAGTAGTCCAGGATTTCAAGCTCAGTGAACAAGAGGCTGTTAAGAAGTTGTCTGCAGCAACTTGAGGCAAGGTGAGCTTGTTCTTAAATAGGAGAGTCAGAGCCATGCCCACGGTGCAGCTGGGCTAATCGCTCCGACCTCCATCTCACCTGCTTCTGCTGCCTAAGCAGGCTATGAGAGAGCCTTTGATTAGGCTCACTGCAGGTGGATTCATCACCGGAGCTGTCTGGCTGATCACCTGGACCCAGCCTTGGTTCTTCCATGCCTGCAATGCCCTGCTGTGGCTGCTCCTCAGCCTGTGGTTGCATTGCAGTTATATCCTCCTCTTCTGACAAGGCTGAGCAGGGCATGACAGACCCCATTTTAGACCCCATTAATGGGATCTGCAGAAAATCCGGATTAAAGGGCAAAAAGTACTGGATGTCCCCCACAGCAGTGGAAACAATCGGGTCCCAAATGGGTGCCATGGTGGAAATGGGATCATCCGGCTCATACCCAAATGGGTCCTAAATGGGTGCAAAAATGGGTACTTTTTGACAGTGGAAAAATACCCCTGGTTTCATGCAGCTATATCTAAATTTTAATCCACCTCCAGATGACTTCCAGGGTGAAACATAAAAATGATGAACCATTTTTCTTTCACATTATCTAACCCATAAAATCCACTTTAGAGTTAAATAACACCAAACAAAATAGTCTGTATACTTATAAGTCAAAAACTGTAACATGGATTACGATGTTAGATGTGAATGAATGATTGATTGAATGAATGAATGAATCTCTCTTAGGGATGAGCACAAATATTCATCACATTCAAAATTTGTACAAATTTGTCTGAACTCGGACATTCGAATTCAAATCAAACGTTGGAACATTTCAAGACTGACATTCAAATGTGAATCAAATATTTCTATACATTTGTATGAAGCTTTGTTATGAACCTGGGGAGGTGTGAAACCGGCTGCACCGGTCACATCTGCAGTGCATCCAGAGTGGATTCAAAGCAGATTCAGAGCATATTTGAAGTGGATGCACAGCAGATTCAAAGTGGATTCAGAGTGGATTTGACATTCAAAGCGTATTTGACAAGTGGATTCAGAGCATATTCGTTGGTGCGACAGCAGAGGGCCTTTCCACACATGCCGCTGGAAAACAGATCTATAAGATCCGTTTTCTGGCAAAATGTTTTCTCCGATAATCTGTCCCTAAGAGGGACGGATTCTTGGAGGCCCCATGCGTCCGCGTACACGCACCAGCACCCACCCCAATCCAGCCTCCAAAGGGCCTTCCCTGTCAAAGAGGGAGAGTGCATGCTCTCCCTGTTTGACAGCTGGGTCCTCCCTCCCAGCCTCCACAATTGGCTCCATTGGAGCCAGGCATCGCAAGGCCACCAGCCGGCTTCCCTGGCTTCCCCCTTGCAAGAGAAGGGGCAATCACCCCTTCTCTTGCAAGGGAAAGCTGTGGGCTACCCCCCCACACACCCTGCCCGGGCTCACCCACATGAAATCTGGTCCTTACCTGGTCGCTGCCAAGCAGCTTCTGGCAGCAGGAGGCCTGGAGTGCTCGCATGTGTGTGTGTGCCACAGCCTCCCATTCACCAGCCACCCTCACGAGGGTGTCTGGCCCTTGGGAAGGGGTCAGCCACCCTTGTGAGGGTGTCTGGCCAATGGGAGGCCGTGGCACATGCACGCGCAGTGGACACTGTCCCTCCACCTGCCAGAAGCCACCCGGCAGCGACCAGGTAAGGACCGGATCGCACACGGGTGACCCCGGGGTGGGGGGTGTAGGCTGGATTTGTATGTGATTTATATTGAAAATTCGTATCAAATTTGTATCGAACATTTGTATTGAATTCAAAACCTATCACATTCGAAGGGGATCTATTTGAATGAATGCTAATTTTCTTGCATTCAATTCAGTATGAATCAAAACCACCACCACCACCACTCAAAAAACCATTTGTGCACATATGTAGTCTGGATAGCTCAGAGAAACAATTAGACAATTATATTTGTATATCAGTAGCTATTAGAAAGGATCCATAGTACTGCCTCCAAGTTGAAGAGACAGGCAGGATTCCTCTAAAGGCCATTTGCAGGGACTTGAAGGCAAATGAAGGTTCTGACTTTGCTTTCTCTTGAGATTCCCAAAAGCAATTGATGGGCCACTACATGAGACAGGATGCTTGGCTAGAGGGGCTGTGGCCTCAGAGGTCCTCTTATGTTCTTCATTTTTCCTGTAAATCTACTGCAACTAAGCATGAGACCAAATGACATTCATTAGGATCAATAATTAAAATCTAGCATAAAGAGATATGGAATTTCAAACCAGCGTTTTACAATTTTTTCATGCAGTTCTAGATGTGTAGGTCAAGCATGTAACCTGTAGAAATAGAAGGTTCTAGACTCTGAGTGTGTCCAGTTTAGCTCTAGAATCTTGTTATAGGGTGGGCCCAGACTGCAAGTTCTCCTTTGATACCCATGTCTATCTGTACCCTATTTCCCCTTATTTTTCTTCTCCTAGAAAACCCATCCACCCTGCTTCTGTTTGCTTCTTCCTCATAAGCTCTTAACCTCAATAAATTCTTCAGTAGGGAAGTGCTTGGGTATTTGAAAATTCAAAAATCCGATTTGAATCTGTCAAATATTAACTTTCGATTTCAAATCGGATTTTTGAAAATCCAAATGTAAACATTCAAATGAATTTCGGATATTCGAAAATTTGACATGGATTTTTGAATAATTAGAATGAACAGATCCGCAAATATTGCATACGAATATCATATGTATTTGCGCTTATAATATGGGATTAAAATAGGATGCATACGGGATGAAAACAAGATGAAAATGAGATGTGCACAAATTCGAAAATTGAAAATGAATGTTCCCAACATTCATATTTTCAGATTTGAATTGGATTTTTGAATGTACAGTTTGGGGTAATCCAGATTTGAATCGGATTTTTGAGAATCCGGATTTTTAAAATTCAAAGGAATTGAATATTTGAATATTCAGATCGTACTACATAAATATCTGTACAAATATTATACATATCTGTATACATTTGTGCTTATGAAAAGGAGCAAAAACGGGATGCATATGGGATAAAACAGGATGCAAAATAAACTCATTCATATCTTTAAATTCATATTTAACATTTGAACAAATAGATTCAAATGTAATGGTTTCAAATTGTTTTTTGTTGCAACTGGATTTTAAACATTTGAATCGAGAGGAGTGCCTGAGAGGAGTGGAGAAGAGGCAGCAGGCTGGGCTCTGCCATCTTGCTCCCAGCAGTGCCCCTCCCTCTTCCAACTGCTCCCATCACAAGATGACAAAGAGACTATGGCAACCGATCCACCAGTTGAGGAAACGTCTGGTCCTGAGGCCGAGCAAGGTGGGGCTGAGTAGATGCCGGCTGACTATCTCTACCATCTTCCGGTTTGTCATAATGAAGAAAAAATTCAAAGAAAAGAGAATAAGAAAATTCCAGCAATAAGAAACGAACAGAAGAATTGGAGCTGAAGACCTCAAGCGCTTGCTTTTTGCTGTTCCCTGTTCCCTCCCACACCATTTTCCTTTTGTTTCTTGTCTCTTTAGATTGTAAGCCTGAGGGCAGGGACCTGTCTAAGATTAATACAATATCGTAACTGGCCCTGAGACCTTTGGGTATACAGTAGGGTGGGATAGAAATACAAATAAATAAATAATATAAATAATTCAACTTGAATCTGAATGCCAAAAAAAAAAAATGTGCACACCCCTAATACGGATGCTCTCCAAAAGTGGATTCAAGATGGATTAAAACGTATGCATTACTGCCCCCTAGACTTGAACCTCCCTTTTTTCCAGTGCATGTGAACAAAGCCTGAGACAAGCTGTGTACTCCAAACACCACATAGGGTGTTTTTCCACTGTCACTAAGTACCCATTGAAGCACCCATTAAGGACTTCCTTTTTTGTGGTTTTTTTATATTTGAATAGTATTTTTTCATTATATCTTAATGGGTTTGATATTTTAGGATTTTCTACTTCTCTTGTAGCACAGTTACACTTCATTTCATCTGTTAAAAGTTTTTTGTTATGTCATTTTCTGATGAGTATATTAGAAGGCAAATTGCACTATTTTCTGTTGCAAAAGAAAGAGAACAAAAACTGGGAAAGGATGCTGCGTAATGTAATGAAGGTGAACTAACAAAAAATTAAACGTTATTTCTATCTCGTAAACCTATGATTGCAAATAAAGAAGATGAAATGGATAAAGTTAAAAGTGTGCAAAATGTTTCATAGGGAAACATTGTTGGAACAAAATACACTTCCAAAAAAATGCCTTGCATCCAAGCTCAGACCAAGACCAGGTCTGCTTTCTCCAACAGGTTTTGAGTTCTGACAAAACAGAACTTTCTAGATCTCAGAAGGAACCATTTTTCTTGTCCAAGAAAAAACTGATCATCAAGGGATTTTTCTTCTCTTTCACAGCAGCAATGAACAACAACAAAATTGAAATACATTCATGCAGCTTGGCCCAGAGTGGAATCAAAGTGGATTGAGAGCAAATTTAAAGTGAATTCAGGGCAGATTTGATTTGTTCCGAGTGGATACATAGCGGATCTGTATTGAACATTCATATTAAATTTGTATGAAACATTCAAATCAAATTCAAATCCGACCACATTCAAAGGGGATCTATTTGAACAAATATGAATTTTCTTGCATTTGATTTGATACAAATCAACCCCCCCCAAAAAAAAAACAATTTGTGCACATCCCTAATCTCCAGTAGATGATGTGATGAATGGGGATGCAATCTGCCCTTGGAGGCATCCATCTCGCCCTCCATTTGGAGGTGGGGTCCTGGGGGCAGATTCTGCAACCTCGTAGTGGTCTGTAGGTCTGATGCAGTTGGGAACATTTCCACACTAGGACTTAGGGACACTTGAGGAGCTTGTGTGGACTCTAGAAAAATTATAGTATTCAGAATGCATCAGCAACATCTAATGGTCCATCTTCCATTGGTATAAGTGCTTTTAATAGTTTAAAGAAAGCATTATCGATTGATCCATCCATCCATCCATCCATCCATCAATTTGCATTTTTATCACACCTTATACCCAAAGGTCTCAGGACAGGTTGCATTTAAAACCAAATATAAACCTATTAAAACAATAAAAGGGTCTGAAAAGTGGGGAGAAAAATGGGATATCACTATTTAGCTAAAGGCCAGGCAAAGAGGTGTATCTTCACTGCCCTTCGAAACATGTAAAGTGAAGGTGCCTAATGCACTCCAAGTGAAATACTATTCTTTAGTCTAGAGGGGCTATCCCAGGTGCCCACCCCTGTTGCTACTGAGGGCAGTCATACAACCAGAAGGGCCTTCCCGCCAGATCTTAATGCATGGGCAGGTCAATATGGGAGTAGATATTTCTTCAGATATTTGGGACCCAAAGTTAGCACCTTGAATTGGGCTTAGGGCCCAAATTGGTAGCCAGTGCAGCTCTCTTAAGGATGGTCATGATGTTTGTCCAGCCAGCTTTCTTGGTCAGCAGTCCAGCAGCTGCATTCTTTACCAGCTACAGCTTCGGAACCATCTTCAAAGGCAGCCCCATGTACAATGCATTACAATAATCCAGTTGGGAAGTTAGCAGAGCATGGATAACTCTGGCCAAGCCATCTCTGTCCATTAGCTTTGACACACACACCTTTTTTTTTTTTTTAGATTAAGAAAAAGGCACCTTCTTATGAGAAACTCTTCCTGGTAGAGCACTTACTGCACATTTATCTAGTTTTAGCATAAGTGTCCTTCATTCTTCCAGTTAATTGAAAACAATTCTCAATCACCCTCCTGTGTTTAAAGACTCCGGGATTGAGATACTTTTTCCGCCACTCTATCAGGAGTTTAAAGACATATAAACAACATCATTGTTTGAAGAGTTGACAAATAAATTCAAGCTCCCCGGGATACGCTTGTTTAGGATTTTCCCAATTAGGCATTTTATTTGATCTTAGGGTCTGGGTGAGGCACAATTCTTTGGAATTGAAGAAGGGATTAATGGACCGGATACCGTGGTTAATTCATCTAAAGGGTTTTGTTCATTGCTTGCCTTTGCTAATTTAATAGTGATCTAGCCCAAGCCAAATAAATCAAAATGGGACTGAGGCTTACAGCAGGCATTGTTCAGAAAATGTTGCTTATTTTTTTTAAAGGACAACCTAAATGTGATGCTGTATGAAAATTACTTTTTATGAAGGTTACACAAAAATCCATTTGATAGAGAACTCTTTTCTAAGCGTATTGCTCAGTGTAAAATAAAGAAATGAGCAGGACTTTTTAGAAAATCAATAAGGTTTGTGGGGACACGTCCTAGGCAAATATGAGAAGAAAGCAGATGCAAAGTAGGGCACAGATAAAGGACCAAGCAGGTTTTTCTTAATGGCTGCACTAGAATCTGAAATTAAGCACAGCAGGTAGGAAGACACTGCAGGGAATGTAAAAGGTATCACACATCTGTATGCTAACAAAGTTTGTTAGAGGACTCACACTGTTTGTATTGACATAGGGGAATTGTGTATATTGTGCTTTCTTATGTTGACCCAGTCAACAGAAAATGCAAAGTGTACCATAAAGCATGTATTGCTCCCTAGAAGAAACTTTTTAGTGCTTGTGCTCTTTACAGGCCGATCTGTTTCTTCAACCTATATCTGCTTCTGTTTCCATCATACCTTCTACGTATGTTAAATTTGCATTAGATTTTGGGGCATTTTATAAGCCTAGAGCCAGAATCTCTGGGAGGAGAAAAAAGCCTAAACATTTATTATGAAAATCGTTCTAAGTTGCTGAGGGACGGTAAAAAGCAATTCACAAATCTCTAACATTTAAAATTATTCAGTTAGTAGGTAAATATTAATGTAGACCTTTTGAGAATATCTGTGAGAATTCAGTCATTTCTCCATTATCTGAAGTGGTGTGATGTGTGTGTGTGTGTGTGTAGTGCGTATTTGGATAAATTGATCAAAATTGCTGCAATTCCCTGTTTTTCTTCCCTGTCCTTTTGAGGGGTTTTCCTTCCAGATATGATTTGTAATTCCTTCTTTTTAAAAAAGACAACACATCTGCCACCCTAGAAGGAAGGGTAGAGAAATCTGAGCAAAATAGTCTGGCATAAGAATTGAAAAAAATATCTGTACATGTGTATTTTCAACTGGACAGCACTATTAACTAACTGTGTTAACTAACTGTCATTCTCTTGTCAGGTTTTAGCCAGGTGGGTATGTATTGCATTTGATTTGTGTTTTAGGGACATACAGACTTTAATTTGTAATGTTAATTGCAAAGTAATGTTTTGCTGTTTACAGCACACTGTCCATATTTAGCACTATATGTAACTACTTATTTATTTATATTTTCTTCTGTTTACAAGACTGGCAGAGATGAGGAGGAGGAGAGTTGGCTTTTCCACCCCACTTTTCTCACCCATTTAAGGGACTCAAAGTGGCTGACAAAGCTTTTCTATTCTTCTCCTCACAATAGAACACCCTGTGAGGTGGGTGGGGCTGTGAGAGCTCAGAAGAGAGCTGCTACTAGCCCAAGGTCACCCAGCTGGCTTCATGGGGGAGGGCGGAATCACACCCAGTATTCCCAGATAAGAGTCCGGCTCCCTAAGCACTAGACCAAACATATAGTGTCCCAGCACCACAGAAACCTTGCCTGTCACTATCTTTGCCACAAATACTGCATTCGATACTGCCCAAGCCTGTCACTCCCTAGCAGAAATTGCACTGCTGGAAAAGTTTCAATTTGGCAGCTAGTTCCTAATTCTGGAGACTATGGTGCTCAAATTTGGCTATAAATATATACTTTAGAAACGGCAATGGACTGAATGAATGGATTCAAACTCTAGAAACATAATTCTCATTACCAAAAGCTTTTCATCATCCTAAGGGCTTGAGACTTGAGATCTGAAAAGACAGTGGTAGCTTCACAGACATTCTACTGCTTCCTCCCTTCTTTAATTTCTAAAGTCCCCTTTGAAGCCAGTCATTTGTGCTACATTATGGGCTTTCTGGTTGTCATGTGCTTTGACATTTTTGCTCCCTGAAGCCACATGTAAGCCAAGTAATTTATTTTCGGGGGACAGAATTTTCACTCTGAACCACCATCAGACACTGCTCAATTATGGAGGAAGTCCATACACCTGTGGCTCCCAACCATATTTCCCATGATGATCACGATCCCTTGGATCGGGATTGCATCATCTGAAAAGGCCATTGTATTCCTCTTAGCCAAACAGTATTGCCATTCATTCCTTTGACAGAGTGGAATTATTTTCTTTCCCAAGCATCATATGCAAAATGATTTTAAGAAGACATATAGACTTACAATTTCCCACCATGCCTGGCTAGGGATGGGCACAAATCGGTTTTTTGATATTCAATTCGCAATGAATCAAATGTTGGAAAATACAAACAGATCCACTTCAAATGTGGTAGGATTCTATCCAGTATGAATGTATTTGCAAGTATTTGTACGAATATTCAGTACTAATGCATATGTATACAATACATATCCAATAGATATCCTGTAACAAATCTGCTCTGAAAGTGTCAAATTTGATCTGAATCCACTTTTAACCCACTCTCAATCCATGTCAAATGCAATCTCAATCCATTGCAGATGTAACTGGCCCAGCCACCTTTCCACCTCCCCAGTTTAACAAATGTCTAAACTATTTGTACGAATGTCCAAAAACATTTGTATTCGTATGAATGTCAATGTACAATATCTAACATTTGATTTGTGTACGAATGTCCAAATTCATCTGAATTCATGTGAATAACTAATGTTATGGATATTCGTACACTATCCCCAATGTATCGCCATTACGTTGGCATGGATGTGGACAACAGGGTACGTTATTGCGTATGATATGGGAATGCCCAGAGGTGCAAAAATTTTGGAATGAAGTTTGGGGGTGGATAGAAAGAATACTGGGATATAGAGTAAGAAAAAGAAAAGAAATATGTATAACCCAAGACATAGATTCCCAATTAAATATAAGTATGGACAAATATTTATTCCAACATATGATTATGGCCGTTCAGGCTGTTATAGTCTTGGGATGGAAAGATAAAAGTAAATGGTAGATTAGCAATTGGCAGCAGTATCTATCGGATCAAATGATTACTGATTATTTAAATAGTAACGAGAGCGTAATTAAAGACAATAGGGATAGTCGATGGGCAAATGGTTTAAATTGATAATATACATTCAACAATACAGGTGAGGAGGCATGAACAAATAAATGTTATAAAACTGGTCTTAAGACAATGAGAAAATAGATATAACAGTACCATCTAGCCAAGGGGGGAGGGAAGGATGGGTGGATGCAATAATATGAAAATAAACACCAGGGTACAGTGATCATGAGAATGGTATATTAATGTAAATAGTATTAACCGGTTTGTACTCTTGGTTTGTATTTATGTCTTAATGGATGTGTTAATGTATGTGAAAACGTGAATAAAATATTTTTTAAAAAATGAATATTCGTACACATCCCTATTCCTAACTACTGGCTACCCTTCCTGACTGGGGATGACAAGAACTGAAATCCAAAATCACCTCAAGTCAAGACAACAGGTTCCAGTTTTACTACTTATTGGTCATATAGTCCATTAGGTCTTACTTTAGTAGTTTTTACTACTAGTAGTTACAGTATTTCTGGGATATATTATGTGTTACTCATAAGTCTTTTCTGCACGAGGTCTTATTCTGGAATAGGGACCTGCTCTAGTCTGCACTAGCTCTTAAATGGCAGATCCCTTTTCTGGGATATATTGTGGAACAAGGTCAAGTGTGGAAAGGAATATAAACTCTGCTTTGTTCATTCTATTTTTTATTTAAACTGCATTTATATTCACATTTATATTTTGACCTAGATCTTAGAGTAATAAAAATAATTAAACGCAATAATTAAAAGCAGTTTGCAGCACTACAAAACCTGGAGAAAAAAGGAGAACTACTTCTCATGAGCCAGTTTGGTCTAGTGGTTAGGGAGCTGGACAATTATTTGGGAATACCAGGTTTGATTCTACCCTCCCCCATGAAGCCAGCTGGGTGACCTTGGGCTAGTCACAGCTCTCTTCTGAGCTCTCACAGCCCCACCTACCTCAGAGGGTGTTCTGTTATGGGGAGAAGAACAGAAAGCTTCATCAGCCAATCTGAGACCCCTTAAATGGGTGAGAAAAGTGAGGTAGAAAAGCCAATTCTTCAACTCTTCTTCCAGCCTCTCTGTTTTCCTATTTATAGAGCCATCATCATAACGGTGGCAGTAGTGGAGATACACATCACACAGGTTTGGTCCACATACTTCTACAGATTCCTCTATTATTTATTTATTATTTGTATTTCTATCCCGCCCTATACCCGAAGGTCTCAGGGCAGGTAATAACACTTAAAATCAGACATATATTAAAACATTATATATTTAAATAGTAATAGTGTCTGTAAAGTGGGAAGAGACAGTATATTCCCATTTAACCAAAGGCCAGAGCAAAGAGGTGCATTTTCACTGCCCTCCTAAACATACACAATAAAGGGGCCTGACACACCTCAAGGGGGAGACTATTTCATAGCCTGGGGGGCCATCACTGAGAAGGCTCTGTCCCTGGTGCCCATCCCTTTTACCACTGAATGTGGTGGAACAACCAAGAGGGCCTTCCTTCCATATTTGTATAATCACTTCCATACAGGTAGGCAAGCTCTGTACAGAACATGCGAGAAAGATCTTCAGTGTATAGTGACCACACACCACTATGTGCAAAAAGAAGATGTGAAATGCACTGACTTCAAATTATGGGAATGGGCAGAATGGAGACCTATTCGCATGAGGGTTGTTGGAACATGTGAAGGACGCCCTGGGATGTAACATTCACTCAGCTGGGTGGACGGTTGCGTTCAGAACCTCACCAGCCAGTCCCAAAGTGTCCTAGATGCATTCCAGGTGCAGAGCACTTAATTGTGTTCTACACACAACCCAGGGTGTTCGGGGCCATTCCACAGCTGTTTGAAAGGGAGTGCATTTGCAGGTTCCCTCCCTGACAGATGCAGGCCTCGCCCTAGGACTGTCCGAAATGGGTCTGGCTGGACCCAGGGGTGGGCAGGCCTGTCCAGTCCTCTCCCCAGGTTACTGTGGGTTCTAGCAGACTGGATTGGGTCCCCTAGGGCCCACAGGAACACCCCCCCCCGCCTCTCGGGCCTGGGCCTAGACAGGGGTGCACGCATGTACAAGGTACTTACCTCAGCCTCCCTGGGTCCTGAAATGGTGAGCTAGGTGTGCCTGTGTGTGCTGGCCACTCTAGCTAGCCAATCAGAGTGGGGTCCCATCCCCATGCCAGCCTTTTCAGGCTAGGACACATGGGGACACGTTCCTTACCTGTCTGTGTGTGAATGGGGAAAGCGTCCCCACATGCCTTAGCCTAAGTGCACTACAGCCGTTCAGCTGTAGTGCGAAAAGGCCTCAGGTCAGAAACCATTCTCAGGAGTGTCCTACTTGTGCATCAGTAAAAACCACTCTGCAAAATGTGTCATAGGCCAGTCTCTGTCCTCCTGTCACCACACGTAGAAGCATAATGACGGCAGGACCAGCCTACATCCTGTTTCAGAACCCAGCAGTGGTTTGCCAAGCTTCGAAAATGGCCAACTTTCAGGGCACTTCCAGAGCCCAAGGAAATACCCCTGCATGGAAGCCTCTGTCCTGGAGGGACGTAGCTCATGCCAGGCCTTTACTCCTAGGCTAGAAAAAGTGCTTCAGCCCAGGAGCAATCCTCTTGGCACATGTCATGCTGAACACACAGATCTTGTCATAATGAACAGGGATGTGCACAAATGTTCAAAACATCCAAAATTTGATCAAATTCGATTGAATTTGGACATTCGAATTCGAGTTGAATGTCTCTAAATTAGAATACAACAGAATTTTTTAATCTTCTGAATTATTCATACGAATTATTTGGACATCCGTATGTGTACGGATACATATGCATTACATACGTATCTGTGCGCATCTTATTTGTATCCGTAAGCACTTGTATGGGTACTTACAGGATGAAAACGGGATGCATACAGGATAAAAACAGGATGTTGTCGACATTCATATCTTCATATATGAATAGAAAATTTGTATGAATAGATTCAAATGTATTCTATTCAATCGAATGTGAATACATTCAGATTTTAAACATCCAAATTGACTTGAATCTTCAAATATTTGATTCAAATCAAATTGAATTCCTAATAGTGAAGTAAAGTTACTACACTAACTTTTTAAAATAATACTAAATCCTTTCCTTCATATCTAAGCATCCTGTAATCCTCCAAAAGCTGCATCCCCCCTTCATCCATTGTCATTTGCTTAAAGTAGAGACCACGTAGCTGAACATCTACACGTGGTCAGCTCTGAATCGTTAATGATTGCCTACTTTATTCCAGTTGTTGAGAAACAAAGAACAAACAGTTCCATCGGCACTAATATTCTCAGGTTCAGGGACACACCCGATGTGAATAGTTTTACTTATCATAAGCACTGCTTTTAAATAATCCACTTCTTATCTTGTTTGTCAACACTGTGTTTGATGCTTGGAAAGATTTATTCGAAGTGCAAACATTATCAGATACCTACTGTTCTTCTGTAGTACCACAGGGGAATTCAAAATCGGCCAGCTTAGATCTCTACACTTCAAAGGATTCCCCCTGAAACCTTGTTTACAGCATAAGCAGAAAAAACAAGGTCCCAGTCCCCTTTTGTACAACTATTAAAACCACATTAAAGCACAGAACTCTATAAAAAAAAATCCCCTACATGCAAAGCAATACCACCGACAGCTAAAATGGGTCAACTGCTTTCCATTTTAGCTTGAGAATTTTGTGTTACCAAATAAAAACCCAAAACTAGAAGAAACAGATGAAGCGTCTGACAGCGAGCTTTGCATTCAACTACCTGCTATTCTCTTTAATACTTCACCAGAACTTTAGTAATAGGATTTACCCCTGCAAAAATCACATAAGGGATTTCATTGGTACGTGAAGGCATATTCAAGACAGCAGTATCTACGCCCTTTGGGTCTGCAACAAAAGACATCTACTCAGAGTGTTTAGATATTGTCAACGACTCTGACTTTTCCAGTGAATACAGTTCATGAATTGGCAAGGTTTTTAACTAAGAGGTTTTAACTTATATTCACTGATGATTTTGCACAAGCATGAAACATGTCCATTCATGCAAGAGTGAGCATTCCATTTTCCATCCAACCACACACATCTACACAATATCCCCCATTGATCTGGGGCTGCTTCCAACTCTCCAGAGCATCTTTTGAGAGGCTGAAGGAAAGTCCACGACAATGAAAATGGACTTGCAAAATTCAGCCAAGAGCAAACACAACTGGCGAACCCATTGACCATTCTCTCAGTCTGGACAAAGTACAACATTGTTCTGGAAACTTTGTCGGTCCCTAAAGCTGCAACCTTGTGTGGACAGGATTCAGCCAGGTGATGAGGTGACCTGTGAAAAGCACACAGAAACAAATGTCGTGCACAGAGCTGCTCCTAAAGCCTTTGTCGCTGAATGATTTCTGAGCAGGCCACTTTAGCACTGGAGCATAAGTTGGTCATTTTTGGTCTGTGTGAAAACTGTCTGCCCAGAAACTGAATTGTAATTTACCTCCTCTCTCTTCTTCTTCCTCAGTGTTTGCATCTTAGTTCTCCAACTAGCACTACTGGTAAGTTGTCTTCTGAGCTGGTTGAGATGAAACCCTCTGGTCTCAGGGTTTGGCTGTGACACTTCTGTATCTGGGGGGGGGGGTGCCTTAGCACACCCATGCAAATGTTATCTAATACTGCCATGGCTTAAAATTTCCTGTGCTAGATAGACCAGTTTCCATTGTGCCGTTTAGTTGCCAAGATCTTGAATATTTGGATTTAGGGAAACAGAACTTACTTGAAATTATTGCCTTTACATTAAAGTAAATCGATTACTGACATTGGCAAATCATCAGTACTAATTAAACACTTGAAGTTTCATTTATTTATCTAAGAAATGCCGTCAGGGTGGAAACAAAAATGCATTGTAAACTATAGATTCTATCTTCTTTGGACAGAAACTGAACTAAATAAATGTTTGCCTACTCAACTCCTTTTTAGCGGTAGCTCATGGATTAGGACGATACAGATAACAGTACAACCAAAACTGTTCCTTTCACCTGGTCATATTGGGACCACTGGACAATGAGTCCCAGTCTGAGTAGGCAAAGGGGAGACATTTAGTTGTGTTTTTCCCTCACAGTCCTAACCCATGAGCTTCTACTGCTGCTATGGAAACAGCCCCTTGGGCTGTTCTATAAAGCTCTTTCTGAAGTTAGTAGACCAACCCAGAAAGGTCTCTTGAATACTGTGGCCAGATTACAGAACGGTCTACTGGGAGACCACACCTCCCCATAGACCAGTTCATCCACAATGGACAAGGCTTGAAGTGGGCTGTGGTGTGAAAATGGTACTGTAGCCTGCTCTAAGCATGTACTATTTGTAAGTAATCCATGTAACATTCCAGCTGATACACCCAAACAGCACCTCTAGTTTGGTATACCATTATCAGATACTCATGCAGAAATGTGATGGAAGTGATCCACCTTGGGGCACTCAGCTAAAATAGCCTGTGCTGACGACTTAAGAGTGGGACCAGAATGGGATCCCTGCAACCTGGTGTGGCCCACCAGTAACCTGGTCCACCATAAGTCAGGTTGCATGATTTGGTCCAGTATGATGCAATATGATCATGGTCCAGTATGATATGTGGAAGGGCTCAAAGTGGCCCACTCTGCCATCTAGAACATGCCACTAATTACAATTTGGATAGCTTCTTATCTACTAAGATATATTTCTGGATAATGCTGTGATCTAATGGACATAGGACATTTCTGCATGGAAAGATCATGATCTGAGCCTGTGGGGATGGACCAGGAAGGCCTGCTGGTTCAAGCCAACCATGGTATGGTCTGCAACAGCATCATATTCACTGTGGTACTGGTCTAGGCCAGCTCCAATACAGCCCCCAAAGGTTTCATGAGCTTCAGGGCTGAGCACTGATGGTTCCAAAGAGCTAGGTACAAAGGTTCCGAGGCTTGAAGCCCCCAGAAAACCCATTTCACTGGGACACTTTGACACACAGTCAAAATGAGCCCCCTGGTAGTCAAGAAAATGAAGGTATGCCTTCAATGTTTAAGGTCTACCAGTGATCCAGCACCTTGATCTGGATTAACACTTCAAGGCCCCTTTAGCTAATGTAGAAATAGAGCATCTAAACATCTGGTCACCACTGGAACATTACATTTGCATAGACCTTCACAAATTAGATTTTAGGGCCCTCCAACTACCCTGGGGATTATCTTTTCTAAAAGACATGATGTCCAAGAGTTGGTGGAAGTATTAGGTTTTCACTTACCTCCTCTCCCTCTCTATTAAGTATAGGAGAGGGAGGAGATACTTTGGGGGACATTTTCTTTTTTCTTCTTTTCTTTTTATTTTTTGTGTTGGACCAAAAATGCCTCAGTCACTTCTGGTATGCCCCCAAAGCAGTCTATCTGGAAATAAATTTGCAACTGCAGAAAAAATTCTTCTCATAGGCAATCCACATATGCTTCACATGAGTTGCCCCTGCTTCCATCTGTATCCTTCTCACATGTAGAAGCAACCAGTGTTTGAACAGGCAAAACCAATTCAATCTGATCCCATTTTTGCTTTAGAAGGCATCCCAGCAACAAATTTTGGGAATTCTTAAATAGGAAGTAATAGTTCCTCAAGTGGTTAGACCCCACCTTGAGTATCTGTCACATCTGAGAGACCTCACTTTACACGTCTTTGGTTCATCCATTGTGCTCTCTCAGCTAGCTAGCCATTATACACTGAAGAGTGAAGTCTCCCATAGCCTCAAGGCGGAATAAGTGTGCATTAACCATGACTCTCTGGGTACTGTCTTCTTCACAACTGATAGAATAAACCTAATTCCCACAGAAGCTACTTGCAAGACAAGACCAAAGGTCAGGTTTTTCTCATCTGAGAACCTTTCAAACTATGCTGGGGGCTGATGTCATGTCCAAAATCTCTCTATGACCCTGGTCACTGTAAACCTTCTTTGGCCCATCTTCAGGCTTGATTGCTCAAACTTTTACATTCCTCTTCATTTTATTTGTGGATTTTTCCATTCAGAAAAGTCCAAACGGAGGGTGAAAAGTCCACAAATAAAACAGGTAGTAATGAAAAGGTGTGAGCAGTCAGACCCTGACGATGGACTGAAGAAGGTTTCAAGCAAAGATGTGACCACATCCGATATGTTTCTGTGCATCCATGCATTTTCTTGTGAAAACTGAGGTGGGGGAGGAGAGATATCCAAGTTTATACAGACAGAAACCTATACCAATACCTCCAATGAGTTTGATCACTCTAAGTAGACACTGAACTTCTTAGTCATTGATTGGGGCTGCAGCTCAAAACACTGTCTTCATTGGTGAAGGGTGATCTACATTGCAGGAACTTTGGAAAGAAGCAGAACTGCCTCCATAGTGGATTTAAAAACAACAACCCTCAAAGCACTGTATCATGGGGGCAGACTTCTGCTTGTTCCCCCCCCCCTAGCACCAATTCTTAGAGACAGCTGATCTTTGACAAAACAAAGTGACATTTCACCAGTCTGAGCAACACCTAGTAAGTGCCTCCTGTTGACAGTTGTACTGTGTTTTAATGAACAAATAAATGGCTTATCTACCATTCTTGGCAAGCTCCCCCAGCCAGTGAGGCAAAGCACCAGCTTCCCCAGTGTTACTTGGGCTAATTGACTCCTTGGATAAAGTTAAATCAGACTATCCCCAGTGGGAGGTATGTTTGCCAGTAATCAATAGCTCAACAAGATCCACATGGCAGGTAATTAAGTGGAAAGTAATTAATACCCATCAAATGTTTTATTAACTGTTTGCCATTCCTTCACTCAAAAGTCCCACTGTACTGTAAATGAAGTTGTGATGGAAGCAATAAAGGCAGGATTGCTCTGTAGCAAGCTGAAAGATACAGCTGCTAAATACCTCAAAGGTTTGTCCCGCTTCCAAGCATGACGTTGCTTAGAGACTACACAGGAATGAGCCATGGCAGCTCCAAGCTGGCTTCTTCTTAGGAAACAGGGTTCATACTTGGCACTCAAAACTGCTGAAGATGCACATTGTGTTTAAGTGTGTGTCAATCCGTATAGCCATGCCGAAAGGAAACTAGGAGTGTTTTTCCATTGCACTCCTTTAATCTGGATCTAAGAAGATCCGGATCTAAGGAATGGGTACATTCCTTAATCCACATCTGGTAGATCCAGATTAAGGGAAGTACCCAATGTGTTTCCATGGATGGTCTAGCACCCAATAGCAATGGGTGCTAGCCTTCCTGCCATGGGAACACCGGAGCACCCATTTGGAAATCCAGATCTACCCATGAGGGGTCTGCTTGTCACCCCAGGTGTTTGGGGGGACAGGGGGTGCAATATCTGAAGTAGCTTCAAAGTCATTTCAAAGTCACTTCAAAGTCTGTGCAAAACAGCTCCATTGAAGTCTGTGCTGATCTTCAGAGTGAACTTCGAAGTCACTTCAAAGTTCACACTGAAGATCAGCACAGACTTCAAAGACACTCCGGAGCTATTTTGCACAGACTTCGAAGTGACTTTGAAATGACTTTGAAATGACTTAGAAGCTTAGGTTTTGGGGCTCCCCCCCCCAAGGATGCCCCCTCCCCCTAGCCTCCTCTAGACCCCATTGCCACACAAGCATGGAAACAGGCTCCATTTAATCCGGATTTTCTGCCTGAAGACCCCATTGTAGACCCCATTAATGGGGTCTACAGAAAATCCAGATTAAAGGCCAGAAAGTACCCATTTGATCCGGATTTCCCCAGCAGCAGTTGAAACAATCAGGTCCCAAATGGGTGCCGTGGTGAAAATGGGATCATCCGGCTCACACCCAAATGGGTCCTTAATGGGTGCAAAAATGGGTACTTTCTGACAGTGGAAAAACACCCTAGACCATAGTGACTGTCATCTCTTTTGCTAAGCGAGAGACAAGGTGAGCGACTAGAGATATCGGTGAGACAAAGTGTCTTATATAGGGATGTCCATGAATATTCATAACATTCATTATTCATACAAATTTGTACAAATCCAGACATTTGTAAACAAATTGAATGTTAGGAAATTCGCACAAATAGTTTGGACATTCATTAAACTGGGGAGATGGGAAAGTGGCTGTGCCAGTCACATCTGCAACGGATCCAGATTGCATTCAACATGGACTGAGAGTGGATTAAAAGTGGATTCAGGTTAGATTTGATGTTTTCAGAGCTGATATGTTATGGAATACATATATTGGATATGTATCGGACACGTATGCATTCGTGAGAATACGTACGCACTTGTATCAGATGCGTATTTATTCAGATCAGACACATATTGGATATCTGTATTGAATTCATAGGAATATATTCAGAATCCTACTACATTAGAAGGAGATCTATTCAAATGAATATAATGAATCAAATGTTAAAAAAACCATTCGCGCACATGAAGCTTTACATGAAGCAGAAACTGAGGGGAATTCTTAGATGATGCAACTGTAAAACTCCAAATTTAAGTCCAGCACAATTTTCAGAATGATCTATAGTACCAGAGGTGTCAAACTCAATTTTGCAGAGGGCCGGATTAAAAAAAAAAGTACTGTCAGGGCCAGGGGGCGTGGCCGGGGGTGTGACCAGGGCCGTGGCTAGGGCACAGAGGAGGGGCTGGGGCGTGGCTGGGGCATGGTCAGGGGCGTGGCTAGGGCACAGAGGAGGGGCTGGGGGCATGGTCGGGGCATGGCTAGGGCACAGAGGAGGGGCTGGCTGTCCATGGTGGCGCCCGTGCACTCGGGCAGTGGAGGGTCCCGCCGCGCGCTCGCTCGCCTCGCCTCGCCTCACCTCGCCTCCTTCGCACCCAAGGAGGACAGCGGTGGTGGCGGCCGCGGGCCGTATTAATACAGCCTGCGGGCCGCATCTGGCCCGCGGGCTGTATCTTTGACATCCCTGATCTATACATTTATAGATTTCCAATAGTTTACTTTCTGAAGGTGAAAAGGGATTTAGAAGGCTCATAAGAGGCACAAGATTTCATTTCACGACAAATCAAAAGCACCTGTGAGAAACCTATTTCTCAGGAACTGGTTGGATGCCTCAATTGCCAAATTCCAGATGTATAAATGTATAGTTCACATGTTTCTAGGTGTGAATACAGTACTTATATAGCAGTGGTAATTTCTGCTCACATAAGGAAAGAAAACTTTGGCCTCGAGCCTTTCCAAGTGGCAGCAGGCATCACTGCAAAAGATCTCAAAAAGCTATACAAGGCCGGAGGTAGTTATCATCTGGATGATCACCCACCTATGAATTCCATGGCTGTAGGCTGGATGGCAAACAGTGAAGCTGGTAGACACATGTGACAGCGCACAATCACACTGCCTAGAGCTCCATTTTTGAGCACCACTTAATCAATGGAAACTGTATTTTGCTCACTTGTGACCAAGAGGCAATATATAAAGATTAAAGTCAGATTCCCACCCCCAGTATTCTTATCTATTTAGACTTGCATAAAACATACATTAAACTTCCCAAAGGGAAATTGAAGTTATATAATCATTAATTAATGTAAATAGTTGACATATTGCTTCTGGGGTGTTTCTGCACTTACTGCTTGAAATCCGGATTCAGGAAATCCAGATTTCTGAAATCCATCCCTGGGAAGATCTGTCTGAAGTAGGAATGGATCCAAATGAGGCCTAACACATCTGCACTCACTGATATCCAGAAGGATCAGGCATCTCTGCCACCCTGCCACCCAAAGTGCCATCTGATTGGACCACTCAGCTGTCAGTCACCATTTGTTTCCACCGTGCATGGGCATGTCAGGGACAGACTGTCCACCAATCAGCAGCATGCCTGAGATCTTGTGGCTGCCCAGCTGTGCTCAACATGGCAACTTCCAGTTCCACCCACATGCATTCCCTCTCCTGTCCCTGTGCGGAAGTGTTGTCCTTTGACCTGGAATTTGCAAGCAGGAACAGTTTGAAGATCTAATTTTTCCAGTCTTCCCAAAAACCGGATTAGGCGGCCTCTAGACCCCATTAGAGATGGATCTCGCATGAGGCCGTGCAGAAGTGGCATCCTTGAAGGACCCCTAATCCGTCCCACTGTGAGGAAGGTAACTTGCAGATATGTACCATATGGGTCCTTATTGGGTGCTTAATGGGGTCTTAACAGCCTGTGCAGAAACACCCCTTCTCTCCTCCATGCCCCCCAGCTTTTGGGTTATCACCTGTTATTGAGAGGAAGTTTAAATAAAAAAGATGGAAATGGCAAATCAATTCTGTAATGTTTCCAAGAAAATTACATTTACAAGTCCATGTAGTCATCTGGAGCTGAGCTTGTCTGGTTTTATGATAGAACATCTTTTATTTCCTTATTAACATAAAGTAGTTCTCACATGCTTTGCTTTCTACCTGATCTAGAAATCATTCTGATTACGTAAAATGTCTCCATGCCTTCTTCACTTGTACAACAAATATATGACAAAGGGGTGAATGGGACCTCAAAGCCAGGGCTCCATGCTCCTCCCACACCCACATGCTGCATATTTGGTCTTCAACAGGGAAGTGCACAAATGCTTTTTTCCCCTTTGCATTCAAATCCTATCAAATCAAATCAAATGTACGGAAATTCATATTTGTTCAAAAAGATCCCCTTCGAATGTGGTCGGATTCTACAGTATACGATACAAATGTATTCGTTCAAATTCATACAAATATCCAATACGAACACATATGTATCCAGTACGTATCAGATATGTATACAATACATATCCATACATATGCGATACACATTGTATAACATATCTGTTCTGAAAACATCAAATCCAACCTGAATCCACTTTGAATCTGCTCTCAAACCATGTTGATACACTTTGGATCCATTGCAGACGTGACTAGCGCATCCACTTTCCCACCTCCTTGCTTCACGAATGTTCCAAAACATTTGTACGAATACAAATGTCAATGTACGAATGTTGTAACATTCTATTTGTATATAAACGTCTGAATTCGTCCGGATTCATAAGGATATCAAATGTTAGAAATATTCATGCACATCCCTCGCCCCATATGTGGCAACTCAGCCCAGCCCCTCCCTCCTCATCCCCCACAGAGAAAGGCAGCAAGAGAGCAAGCTGTTGAGCAGCCAGGTCGCCTGCCAGGTCTGGTGGGGCTGTATGTCAACATGTTCCTCCCCCTGGTGTATAAGGGAAATCTATGTGGATGGATGCTCCTATTTTTAAGATTTCCACATTGCAAAGAAAGGAACACAAGAGTGATCATGTATACATGCCCCCCCTCCACTGTAGGCTCTATCCAGGGCTGGATGGCGTTGGCTGCCATGGAAGCTGGCAAGGAGTGGGAGAACCACTATCATACTTCTGTAACTTCACAGCAGCCCGCCTCTCCTCACATCTGTGATTGTGATATATTTCCTGACCGGCCTTGCCAGCCAGGGGCACAAAGTACCATCAGAAGCCAGGCCATGTACTACACAGAAAGTGTCGTGTCTCAAGCCGGCAGTGTTCAGCAAGTTAACATGCACATGCACAGTGGGCAAGGTGGCAAGCAGCTGAATCAGGTTTCAGAGTTCTTGGAGGAGAAGGCATTAGTGCATGGTCAGGAATGCCAAGGTCAGATTTTCCAGAGGGTCTTCGTTGTCATAAATCAATCAAAGGTTCAGGAACACAGAAAGTACAGGAGCCAAGGTTGCAAGAAAAGATCTGCTGTCTGCAATGGCATTTGCTGGGTTTGGGCATTCTTAACTAGGGCTGGGTAAGCCTCGCCCCCTCCGGTGCAACTGTTTGGCATGCAAACACGCTGAATGTCTCAGGTGCTCTCGTTGTTGCCTGAGAGCGCTCTGCAAAGGGCGCTGGCCGGCGTCTGAGTACAAACTGCCCCCATCTTGGGAGACAGGATCCTTTGTGCATGTTTGATCCTTGAGGCATGCCTTCTTAAATTTGGCTGGCAGGGAAGCTTTCCTCGGCTTGGCTGGCATGACTGACAACCTCCTTGTCCTCGGAGGAGGACGCGCTAACGGCACGAGGCATAACAGGAACTCTGGTCCTTCAGATGAAGGAGGGGAAGCAGCAATCCACAAGCCTCACATAACAACTCTGCAGGAGGTAAGAATGATCTCTAAATTATCTCAGCTTATTGAAAAGTTGCCTCTTTTTGAGAAAGGGGTGGAAACCATCTGCATCCAGGATGGGCTTTGCAGATGCCCCACCCCCTGTCTGATCCTAGGTTGGCCAAAATCTGACATGTATAATTGCCATACTATTTCCATAATGTTCAACATGAGAACATGTAACATTGGGACATGGGCCATCAACACAGCCCTCCTTCACCATATAGGGCAAGAGCTAAAATAAAGACTAAGGTCCACCATGTCCTCTTTATATATCCTGATTGGGTTTCCTTATGATCTCTAGCAAACAAGAGGCTGAGTCTTAATAGCTGGACATTTATGAATACTTTTGAAGACCTTATTTATTTAAAACATTTATATAATGGTTCTTCTTAAACAACAACAACAAAAACAAAAAGGAAAGATTTATAAAAAGAGTAAAACCACACACAAACATACACATGAATGAACAATTTAAAGCACATTAAAAACTTGGTGGGTCTGAGATGAGAGCAAAAATTCACATGAGGAATGCCTTGGTAATACAATAGGCAGCTAAAAGATGTATGTGTAAATGACTCACAAAAAGTACATTATAAAAACTGCACATCATACAAAAGATTTTAAAATAAGCCAAAGCACAAACATAAATTGAGGCAGGTGAGGCCACGTGGAGTTCAGAGCAGCTGACCAAAGGCCCCAGTCTATTTCCATTTCCATTTTCTATTTTTTTTATATACTGCCCTTCATTCTTAACTGGATGTGTCTGAACATTTTTGGAATTATCTTGCCTGCAGTTTCACTATCAAGCAAGCTACAGCCTGGACTCAAAGGAAAAAAAAAAAAACACTGTGTTAACTCATAGCCAATATGCAATAGATTTAAAACTAGGGTCTTTGCAGTTAGAACATAAGAGAAGCCCTGCTGGATCAGGCCACAGCCCATCTAGTCCAGCATCCCATCACACACAGTGGCCCACCAAATGCTCATGGGCATCTCAAGCAGAGACAAGGACAAGCCTTTGCCTGCTCTCGAATCCCAGCACATGTCCTTAGGAGCATCCTGCTCCCCGACCCCCCAGCCTGAAAGATATACCTAGGCATTCATTCTAGTAACCATTGATACATCTGTCATCCATAAATTTGTCTAACCCTTCCTTAAAGTCATCTAGACTGGCAGCTGTTACCACCTCTTCTGGCAGCAAATTCCATAAATGGATGACCCTTGTTTTGGTTTTTGGAGATGTGCAGCATTTGTCAAAATTACTTTTTAAAATTACAATTCCTATAATTCTTAGACACAATTTGTGCTAAAGATCATGAAAGCTTTAGTCCCAATTAAGTTGTTTCTACATTCTGTGTCAACCAGGTATCAAGAAACAAGCTTTGCTGAGCTAAGTTCAATTTCTGTGCTTCGTAAGTCAAGCAGACGACTGCTTCCAGCTTTATGAAACACAAAATGCTTAACAGTGCACAATAGAACAGTCAGCTGTGAATCTCTGCTTGTCTCTAACACATGCAGTACCGGCATTCCTTAAGCACGTTGGCATCAGATTTGCATCCAATTCTTCTCACAGTATAAAGATTTAAGTCGACAGCCAAAAGCTACATTTAAAATGCAAAAGGAAGGAAGAATTATAAGTGACTGTTCTTTATTCAGCCCTGATTATAAACTGTTCCACATAGAATCCTCAGACCTTTGTTAGTGTTTCAACAAATAGAAATTCCACAATTTGTTACAGAGCAAGAATTTAAAATGTGAATTCATCTCATACAACATTCAACTGTAGCACCACCTAGATGAAACCTTAAAACTGACATGAAGTCGTTCATGGGGCAGGTAGATAAGTAGCCCCATGCTAGGGGTAGCAGCCTCTGTCCTCCAGTGGTCATTGAAGTGAATTTGACACCTTCTCAACAGTAGACCCAGCATGGAGGAGGAGGGCATCACATGGTCACTGATCTTTTGAGAATGATTTAGTAAAAATAAGAAGGTGCAAAAACAAATGGATGGAGGTTAAGAATTACCTGGAAGCGAGTGTCAGAAGTGAATTAGTTAAATTACAGTTAAGAATTGTATTCCAAATGTAACCCTTAGCTCACAAATGTTATTAAATATTCATTATTCAGGGGTGGGAGGGGGGTGGGGTGGGGGAAAAAAATAAGGGAAGAATGTATAAGGGCATAATTATGTAAAATTTTATTGTAAAAAAAATAATAAAAAAAAGGTCACTGATCTTTGTCAACACAAAGATACTCTATCCACAATATTTATTTATTACACAATATGAGATTCAAGAATCATTTAGGCATCTCTAGTAGGGATGTGCATGAATGTTTTTTTGAATACCCAAAATTATAATTCGATTTGAATCTTTTGCATTCAAATTTAACAAGATTCAATTCATATTTAACAAATTTGAATCTATTCATTTGAATTTTTGATTCAAATCTGCACATACGAATGTCAACAACATTCATATGGGCACGGACGCATCTTCCCCACATCCATACACATCTGTACGCATCCATACATGTTTGTATGCATCCCGTAGTTATCCCGTATGCAACCCGTTTTTGTCCCCTACGGATCCATACAAATGCATACGGATGCGGGAAAGATGTGGCTCTGTAAGTACACATCATGTACAAACCCATAGACATGTGAATGTCTGGACAATTTGAACGAATTGATCCAAAATTCAAAACTCGGTTTGAATGTTTACTTTCAAATTTGGGGACACTCTATTCGAGTTTGAATGTCAAAATTCAGCATATTCGATCAGTTTTCGAATGCCTACGAATATTCATGAACATCCCTACTTTGGACTCATAGCAGACAATTTCACAATTGCCTCCATTTTTCCTTATTTTTATTGGAATGGAAGCTTGTGTTTAAAATGGTTTATTTTGGTTCTTTATTCTGGTCTAATACAGAGAATTTGGGGTTTCCTGATCTTTCCTCTGAACACGAGGCTTATACGCCAATGAGACATCAGTCATAAAGGTCTAATATTACAATACAGAAGGGATTGTGCCTTGTCTTAGCCTTGTCTTTGCTGGCACAGTCACTTATGCTAACATGTAGCCACCAATTCCTGGCTTTAGCTTTGCCTCTTCGTGGAATATCAATAGCAGATACTAACAGATTTTTCACGGATATTAGTAACATTCGAAATTCGGCCAAATTTGGACATTTGAATTCAAATCAAATGTTTTGATATATTTGTATAAAGCTTCATATAGGATTCGTATGGGATTTGTATATGGGCTATTTGTATGCATTTGTATAGGATCCGTATGCTATTTGTATGCATTTGTATGGGTTCTGTATGCTTTTCATATGCATTTGTATATAGGATCTGTATGCTATTTGTATGGGATCTGTATGCTATTCTATGCATTAGTATATAGGATACATATGCTATTTGTATGCATTTGTATGAGATCCGTATGCTACTCATGAGCATTCACATGGGATCTGTATGGGATTGAACATCCTTATCGAATACGAATCCTACCACATTTGAAGGGGATCTATTCCAACAAATACAATTTTTTTCGCATTCTATTTGATACGAATCAAATACAAGGAAAAATAAATAAATACATGCACTTCCCTAACTACACTTGCCCCATGTATATTAGTCCTGCATAAAGACCCACCTCTTTACCCTGGCCTTTGGCTGAGATGAGACGATCTATATATTCTCTCCCTTCCCTAGTCACAGGCACAACAAGCACAGTATGGAGTGCACTGTTCTAAATTTGCTGAACTTGTAAGTGTTTTTAATCTGTATTTATTGCCTATATTGTTTTTAATCTACTTTTCGTTTTTAATGTGTATCTTGTGATTAATTTGCTGTGACCCGCCCAGAGACCTTAGGGTATGGGGCGGGATAGAAATGTAAACAAACAAACAAATAAATAAATAATAAGAATGAAGAACCTTCTTAAAGGCACTTAAAAGCAAAAGTTTCATGGAAACCACAGATAGAATAACAGAAAATAAGTGGGGGATTTGCTAGGTTTCTTCATAGAACTTTTGGTGCTGGTATGTGTCACAGAAACACATCCTCTGGTCTTTCTTTCAACTTGCAGAGATTCCTAAGCAGAGAGTCTTCTGTGAACCTTTCGCACCACTATTTTTCCATGGTTATAGACACCCAGTGCCAAGAGTTGATTGAACTTTGTGTGAACAACTTACGACCTTCCTCTGAAATGCTTTGAACAAAACATTTGAACCCACTCATAGGCATACTTATACAGTACAGACAGCTTGATGTTGTATTTGCTCCAAATTAAGCAATTAACATCTACAACTGAGACTTCTTAATTAGCTGCAAGTGCTGCTAAAAAGTAACAGATATCTCCATTACAATCCATTCGTTTCAATGGTTCAAAAGCAATTTTGTTTGAGCTTCCTTAATTAAGTCATGCAATTATTTCTCCCAAACCTAAAGGGCTACCAAAGAAAGGCTTAGAGATAACACATTTAAATCCACATCTTTTGACCCTGGAGAGAGAGAGAGAGAGAGAATTGTTTTGGACCAGAGCACAAATAAACAATATTACAACCAATATTCCTCTTCTCAGATGAAATCCTCAAAGCTTCCCAATCAAGAGGATAAAATGGTGAAACAAATAACAGCTCAAAGGAAGAGACGACCTTTTCACCCAACCAAAGAAATAACAATTTCTTATGAAGCTGACTGTTCTATCTGCCAGAGCAATGGTTTATGGTGGCTGTCGAAAGCATGTAGTTCATTTGCAGTAAGAATTGCAAAAAAAGAAGGAAATGCAACTGAAATAGTTCTCTGTAACAAAGTTTCACTTTCAAAGAAAAACATGTTTCCATATTGGCTACCCGGCTCTCTGCAACTGTACTTCTTAATGACAATCCTGAAGCCACTGTGAGACACAAGAGGTCACCAGCTTACCGGAAACAAGGTGTAGAGAGTAACCTGTGTGCTGGGACGCTAATCGCCATTTAAATTATTCCATTTTGCTGTAAGACTAGGAGACTGGGAGAGGACAGAGTTGGGCTGCAAACTAGCCAAGGAGGTCCAAAGTTGGTTGTTAGCAGCATGAAACATAAGTAATGCAGGGACTGGCTAGAAAACGCGAACTTCAGATCAGAAGCTCCAGAGCTGAATGGGCAAAGTTTCAAGTACACAGACCTCTATGTGTAAAGCTTTTGAGCCCTTTGGAAGACTAGATTGTAATTAGCATGTAGTGTTTCCTTGGTTCATAGACCTTACATTCCAGGTTCCTATGCAATATTGTATTGTTCTTCCCAGCATTGGATTTTCTACTTTTCAGTGGTAACATATGACTGTGAGAGTTAGACCATAAAGAAGATTGAGCACCGAAGAATTGATGTTGGAGAAAACATTTGAGAATCACTGGAAGAACTAATACTGAAGCAGACCCCATTAGAGCCACATTTGTTTCCACCATTTCTAGGGAAATCTAGATTGAATGGGTCCTTCAGGACATGTAATCTGACAGAGAAGCTCCCGAGAATCTTCGAAGAATCTATGGAGTATCTACGGAAATTGCACACCCTGCCCCCCCAAAAAACCTGGGGTGACGGGCAAGCCCCATGTGGATATCGATCCAGATTTGCCATGTGAGTGCTCTGGCATTTCCACTGTGAGCAGGCTAGCACCCATTGCTCCTGGGTGCTGCACCACCCTTGGTGACACATCGGGTACCTCCCTTAATCCAGATCTACTAGATCCAGATTAGTTGAAGGACCCATTCGTTAGGTCTGGATCATCTTAGATCTGGATTAAGGGAGGTCAGTGGGGAAAAAAACCGTAGACTCTCTTGAAACATACAAACTTCCTTGAAGAAGATATGCAAGTTTTAGCTCTTTTGTTTCCCTTTGATTCTTTAAATTGCCAAGCTAAAGTCTTCTAGGTGTCAGTGTAATGTTATATGCACAAGACTCTGGCAATATCTAACGACAACATGAAATGCTTGCCTGTTTAATAAATACTTTTTCAATGGATTTCTGAATGAGAAAGGTACAGGTCTTTCTTGGAAGAAAAATGAAGTACATTTATACAAAGCAACGGAATAAAGCCAGATAAGATCTAGCAGTCCTGTGAGATAATTTGCTGTACAGAAGATAAAAAGATGCTCACAATGTGATCATAAAATATTTAATTATGTGCTTTCCCTTGCAAAGAAAGACATATATAGAACACAGAGAAGGAAACCAACTGTACACAGTTGTCTGTTTAAACTGATATGCAGTTGCTCATGTTGATTAATTATAGCTGTAATTTTAAAAGGAATATAAAGAAGGGCAAAGAAGCTGTGCTCTTTATGCTAAACAGAACTCTGTGTTTTTTGTATGCGCAAAGCTTCTCCATACAAACTGTGACTCATCTGTGCTTTCTAAATCACTGCATTTTTTTGGGAAGGGCAAAATAACTGTTTAAAAAGTCTCAGTATATTGTTGTTTTTTCCAGTAGCGATAATATGCTGGTTAGACAGATCAAAAATGTCAGGGTTGAATACAGAATATGTTGTCCAAGGAGTAAAAACTCCTTGAAGATCTTCCTCCCTCACAGAGATGTTTAAATCACCCTTCTACAAGAACTTATAATTCCAATGATTGGTCAATTTACCGACAGTGGCCAGAACCACACATAATGTTTATAGGCCATGGAAAATCTCAAAGCCATTTCACATTAGAGGCTTTTAGCCTCTGTTAGTCCAGTGCAAGGCTATGTTCAGTGAGGACAAAAGTGTTGACTCAGCAGTGCCTCAGAGAGACAGTAGTATGTGATCTTCATGTTCCCAAATCTTCCATGATCCACCTTTTCTAGCACAGGATGTTCAGGAGAGGGAGGAGGGGCAGACTGGTGTGTGAACATTCTCACCTTGACACCTTCTCTAAGGTGCCTCAGGGCGCATCTACATGCCGAAAATACTCCAATTTTAAGCTTGTTTTACCTCGGAGCGTCTCCATGCACAGCTTTACTCCAGGCTACATCAGGCGCAAAGGAGGAAAATCCGCGGCAGAAAAAAACACCCTTTCAAACAGTATTGCATCCGACTTAGGGGAAAACCGTGGATTATCCTGGGGGCATGGGGATGCTGCCCCACTAAAATGGTGAGAAGAGCTGTGAAAGCAGCTGCTTTTAATCATTTTAGTGAAGCTCTGTACATGCGCACAACAGCCCCTATCCCTGCCTGACAGCTGCTGTCAGGAAGGGGAGGAAGGCGGAGAGACAGATACACACAGTAGTGGAGCTTACGGGGGGCGGGAGAGAAACATAAGAGGAAACCCAGGAAGAAATCAAGATTGTAATAATGCAGCCTCCGCTGGTTCGCTTGTGCGCTAAATACGTGAATCCAGGGAGCTGGATCTGACAGCTGAAGGGAGCCTGCCATCGCTCCAGTGGACGGGGGAGGGAGAAAAAGATGCGGGCTCGCAAAAAGTGGCTTCCGTGGGGACAGGAAAGTACGATTTTAATCCACGTTGCCCCAAACCACATGGGGACTCTTTATTGCGAGTTACAATGCTGATTTATTTTTATTTTTTTTAACTTGCGCAAATGAAGCAACTGGCTTGCATGGAGATATGCCAGAGATGCTTTCCCCCTTTTTTTCTTTTAGCTGTGTCTGATCATAGTTCAGTTCCATTTAAATTATGTCCAATGGGGAATGTTCCATCGGGGTATTGCGCTAGTTTTTTCTCTCAGAAATCTGTGTCTAAATTTCCACGTATGAGTTATTTCAGATGCCTTTTCTCCATGTCAGCCCTCTTTTCTTCTCCCTTTCTATAAATTCCTCACATGTTTTCTTCCTGCTTTGCTATGAACTCTTGGGTTGTGTTTTCTTATTCTTCATGCGATACGGAATTTTGCGACTGAAAATCTTTGGCCTCTTCTTTCTACTCCTTTTTTCCCCCTGTCACTTTAAAAAATAAAAATCAACTGGGTGCAATTTTGAGCAACTCACACACGTAATTCCGCATTTCTAGTACGGATACATCTGGTAGCTGATTTTTTTTTTTTAATGTGCCATCTGAGGCTGTAGTTCTGTTGAGAACTTTGACCTGGAAACAATTAAATATGTTTTTTTTTTATTGTTTTGTTATCTGCAAGTCTGGTCCCTATCTCAGTCTTGCAGCTGACCAACAACTAGGGATGTGGAAGAACATTTGAAACATTCAAAGCTCGATCAAATTTGTTCAAATTCAGACATTTCAATTTGAATTGAATATCTATACATTCATTCTTTAATATTCAAATCTTTCTTATAAGGTTGCTATTCTTCATGTGATAGGGGATTTGTACGAATTATTCAGACATTCTTATGCGTGCGGACACATATGCGTTACATATGTGTCCATACGCATCTTTTTCATATCCGTACACATTTGTATGGATACGTACAGGATGAAAATGGAATGTATACAGGACAAAAACAGGATATGTATAGATACGTATGGACACATACGAATGTTGTTGACATTCGTATCTTCAAATACGAAGATACAGCTGCTCCCAGTGAAGTTGTGGACATCTTTTTACTTGTTCACATCTGCAGAAGATTGGGGCAGCTGGAAGGAGCTCCTGGACACTTCAGGGTGACAGAGTATGGAAAGACCCTGACCCAGAGCTTCCAGAACCTTTCAATTTAGGTAAGGTTGAACAGGACTTTGTCTGCATGATATGCTTTCCCCCCCACTTTGGGATAGCATTTTGCTATACAGGGTTTGTTTGTTTGTTTGTTTGTTTGTTTGTTTGTTTGTTTGTTTGTTTGTTTGTTTGTTTGTTTGTTTGTTTGTTTGTTTGTTTATTTATTTCCCACTCTTCACCAAATGGTCCCAGGCCAGGTTACAACAAGATTAAAACATATCAAATATTAAAACATAATTAAACATATAATTAAACCTACCTACCTCCCACCCTCACCCTCACCCTCCTTCCCACCCACCCTCCCTAACAGGACAGCACCCTGAGGAAGCTATTCAAGTGGCAAAAGCCTGGGTGAAACAATACATTTTCACCTGGTGCTGACAACTATACAGAGTAGGTGCCTGGCGATCCTCAAGAGGAAGGCTGTTCCAGGGTCTGGGCCAGCACAGAAAAGGCCCTCCTGCATGTCCCTGTGCCTTCTACCTCTGTAAGAAAAGGAACTACAAGAAGGCCCTCTTCTTCAGATCTCAGTGCATGGGCAGGTCTATATGGGAGAAGGGTCCAAGCCATTTAGGACTTTATATGTTAGTGCCAACACTTTGAATTGGACTCAATAGTGAACAGCTAACCAATGCAGATTCTGTAAGAGTGGCATGATATGAGTCTGGTCAGAGATTCCTGTCAGCAGTCAAGCTGCTGCATTCTGCACCAGTTCCAGCTTCTGAACCATTTTCAAGGGTAGCCCCACGTAGTGCGCATTGCAGTAGTCTAAACTGCAGTTTACCAGAGCATGGACCACTTGTAAGCTATGTAATTATTAGATAATAGCATCATAAATCCAGAAAGAACCATCTTGCCTGAGATGAGTGGAGAAGAGGCAGCAGGCTGGACTCTCCCATCTTGCTCCCAGCAGTGCCTCTCCCTCTTCCAACTGCTATCATCACAAGGCTACGAACCATCTTGCCTGAGAGGAGTGGAGAAGAGGCAGCAGGCTGGGCTCTGCCATCTTGCTCCCAGCAGTGCCCCTCCCTCCTCCAACTGCTCCCATCCCAAGATGGCAAAGAGAGTACGGCAGCGGATCCACCAGTTGAGGAAATGTCTGGTCCTGAGGCCGAGCAGGGTGGGGCTGAGTAGATGCCGGCTGACCATCTCTACCATCTTCTGGTTTGTCATCAATGAAGAGAAAATTCAAAGAAAAGAGAATAAGAAAATTCCAGCAATAAGAAATGAACTGAGGAATTGGATCTGAAGACCTCAAATGCTTGCTTTTTGCTGTTCCCTGTTCCCTCTCACACCATTTTCCTTTTGTATCTTGTCTCTTTAGATTGTAAGCGTGAGGGCAGGGACCTGTCTAAGATCAATATAATATTGTAACCTGCCCTGAGACCTTTGGGCATGGGGGGGGGGTAGAAATATAAATAAATAAATAAATAAATAAATAAATAAATAAATAAATAAATAAATAAATAAATAAATAAATAAATAAATAAATAAATAAATAAATAAATAAATAAATAAATAAATAAATAAATAAATAAATGTGACTTCCTAAGGTTACCTACATTTTAGTTTAATATTAATGAACTAAATTAATTTTCCCTATTCTTTTCCCAGACTACATCTCCAGTCAGGTAGTGTAAGTCAAAAATTCTTGTTACTACCCTAAAGCTGCTATTGCTTATAGGACACAATATGATCACACTTCAGACCAATCCAAGAAGGAAGATTTTTCTTGGTGAGATACACTGAGAAGAAACACTTGATAAGACAGTGCAGAGCGCATGAAATCAATGAACGTGCAGGAGAGAGACAGAGAAAGCCAGAGATCGGCAAAAATAATTATTCTAACTCAGTAGGGGAATCCCTTCAAATTATGGATAGCTTTAGTTGTGGCTCTGAACCAACATGTTTTATAAGCTGCAAGAGTGTCAGGCAATACAGCCCTGGGTAGTTTCCACAATATAAAATTGCTCAAACAATCATTGCAATCAGCCATCTTTCAATCAAGAACATGATGGGACGACTTTTAATCCCTTTACATCCAGTTCATCCTTCACTAAAGTAATCCACATGCTTCTCTCCCTTTACTGATTTTACCACGTGTACTGCCACCAAAAGTATAATTTGATTTTATTTTTTAGAAAAAAATCCTAGAGAATCAAGAAATTATGCTGATGAAGAACGTGGATGACTTATAGGATTTTAATCATGCGAAGAACAAACCCCAAAAGAGCATGAGGTTCTTAGGCTAATGCTGTGTTTTTGATGTCAGATTGCTAAGATACTTTCTATTTCCATAAAGCATTATAGGATTTGGAAAAGGTTATATGTCATATTAATACTAGTAGTAGTTTCTGCTCAATATCCTGCCTTTTGCTATAATGATTGCAATCCAAATTGCACTGCAAAACCTACTGGAGATTCTGGAAGAAGAAGAAGAAGAAGAAGAAGAAGAAGAAGAAGAAGAAGAAGAAGAAGAAGAAGAAGAAGATAAATATTTCAAAGAAAAAAATCATGGCACATGCTGAATCAAACTTTGAAAGGTGAAGACTTCCAGCCTTAAAAATAGTGACCTAAAAAACCCTAGTGCCAATTATGAGGAAGGTGAACAAAGCATTTGCACCAATAAGATCAATCAAACAGACCAATCAGGCTTTCTGGAACCTGGAGACAGGGCCTTCCGGTACCGAAAGGCCTTGTCTCCAGGTTCTGAAAAGACTGTTTGGTGTTCTGGAAGGCCCAGAAACAGGCCCACCCTGCCAATAGAGTTCTTCCACCCACCTCCCTGGTGCCCCCTATCTTTTGGGGTGCTCCAGTTGCAGCCTGGGCACTGGGTGGCAGCGGCAGCAGCACAGATGGTGGTGGCGGAAGTGAGATAAGTGGGGAGGGGAGGTGTGTGTGGGGAAGGTTTAATAGTTCTGTGCACAAAATTTGTAGAATCTCCATGCACAGATATAAATATCCCCACATCTATGGGGGCTAATATTCGGTTGGAGCTGCATATTTCCACATTCTATTCACCTCAAACAGAATGTGGAAGTTGGCTCTGTGCACACCCCTCGATCAGATGCTAGCAACCTGAAGAATTTGAAGGAACAAAAACTGAAAGATGAGAAGATCAAAAAGGAACTGATTAAAAAGTACTGGCTAAGCATATGAAAAGTCGATGAAGCATTGGAAATTGTGAAACAGATAACAGCTACAGCCAGAAAAATAGAAGGATATGAAGCCAGTGTTATTCAGTTTAAACAGAATCAACTTTTCCAGTTAAATCAAATATTATTCTATCAAAGCCTGATCCAAACAGCAGACACAAAAGTGAAATCACTCCGTTCTAGAGAGAAATCTGGGAAAATGAAAAAAAAAAGAATACAACAGGAATACTGACTGGATAAAGGAGTTTCAAATGAAATTTTCAAAAACAAAATGGAAAGAACTTGTGATAACAGTCAAAATGGTGAAAGAGCTAAAAACTGGACATTCCCTGGCATAGACCAAGTGCATGGTTTCTGGCTCAAATATCTGACAAGTCTGCATCCAAAACAGATTGCATAGTTCAATTTAAAAAAAATGGAAGAGTCAGTGAATGGCTAACAAAGAACATACCTGATTCAGAAAAATCCAACAAAAGGTACAAGACCTGGAAATTATAGGCCAATAACATGTCTCTTGACCATGTTTAAACTGCTAACTGGCACAATAGCCAATAAAATCCAGGACTATTTAGAGACAAATAACATCTTGCCGATGGAGCAAAAATGAAACAAACACAAAAGCAGAAGCACAAAAGATCAGCTTCTGATTGACAACTGATTCTGGAGAAATGCAAATGTCAAAGAACAAACCTATACTGCATATGACCTGGATTGACTATAAGAAAGCATTTGACTCATTGCCTCATAGCTGGATCATTAAGGGCTTGGAAACCATCGGCATAGTAAGAAAATATGATGAAGCACTGGAAGATGGAACTGTTTGCTGGAAACGAAACCTATGGATTAGTAAATATCAGGAGAGGAATCTTCTAGAGTGATTCACTGTCACAATTCTCTTCATCATTGCAATGATCCCACAGTCAACAATTCTGCAAAAAACAAACCTTCAGTATCAAACATCCAGAGACTCACAGAAAATTGCCCACCTACTATACATGGATGATTTAAAGCTCTATGGAAAAATTGAAATGGAAATCCAGTTTTTCAGAAACACAGTTTGCATCTTCAGTACAAGTATCAGCATGGAATTCTGATACTTGGATAAATGACAGCATGGATAAATGAACCACAGTGGCTCCAAAGAAGGGAAAGATCACAGATAGTATAGGCCTGAAATGCCCAATGAGCAAACCATAAAGTGCCATGAGCGTGAGGCTTATAAATATCTGTGAATACTGCAGCTAGATAATATAAAGCATGGGCTAGTGAAAAATGTGATCAGCAAAGAATATATCCAATGGGTCAGGAAAATATTGAAACACCACCAAGGGCATTAACACCACCAAGGCAATACCTGTCATAAGATATACTACCAGAATAGTCAACTGGACACAATCTGAGTTGGATAGCCTGGACAGAAAACAAGGAAACTGATGACCATCCACTATGCATTACACCCCAAAGTGATATTGACAGTGTCTACCCAGAAAATCTGGGGATAGAGGATTGCTGCAGGTGAAACAGACCATCAAAGAGGAAAAGCTTGTTTGGGCTGATTATATCAGACAGTCAAGAACTTTGATGGAGGTAGGCAATAGAAAGCTGCTCAAATTGCAGCAAATGAAGATTGAATATCAGAAAAATATAGTGCAAGCTCATACAGACGATTGGCACACTAAACCTCTGCATGGATAATTTTTGGAAAAAATCAAAGGGAAAGTAGGCCAAGGAAAGACCTGGCTGAGTCTTACAAATGGAACACTGAAGAAAGAAACAGGAGGCCTCATTTTAGCTGCCCGAGAACAGGCTATCAGAACTAATACAATAAAAGCCAAAATAGAAAAATCAGCTGTAGACAAGTGCCAATTATGCAAAGAACCTGAAGAAACAATCAACCATGTACTCAGCTGCTGCAAGAAGATCCTGCAGACTGAATACAAACAGGGAAACGACACCATTGCCAAAATGATCCATTGGAACCTATGCCACAAGTACTATCTGCCAGCAGCACAAATCTGGTGGGATCATAAGCCTAGTAGAAAACAAACAGATGAAAGTATCCTGGGAGTTCAGAATACAAACTAACAAAGTTTTGGAACATAATACCCCTGGTACCAACATTATAGAAAAAAAGAGGGGATGGCTCGTTGATCTTGCGATACCAGGAGATAGTAGGATCGACATTAAACAACCAGAAAAAAATGCAAAATTGAAGTTCAAAGACTCTCCCAGTGGTGATTGGCACACTGTGTGCCATTCCAAAAGACCTTGGGTGGCACTTAAAACAGCTCAACATTGACAAGGTTACCATCTGTCAATTGCAAAAGGCCACCCTGCTGGGCCCTGCACACGTTATCCACCGGTGCGTAGTGTCATCATATTGTTACACTTCTGTCAATAATAATAAACTTAAAAGCATCCTCTCACTGGTGACTCTAATCCAAAGTGTATTTTTAAAGGCATTTAATATGGTTTAGAGGTGAAATGGGGGTCTCTCTTAGTGTCTGTATATTGCACCTCTAAGCCACACTTGAGCCACTTTTTCATGTGAGCGGGTGCATCCTCTATGCCAAATTTTTAAAGTCTTTTAGTGTATATTCTGTTTTAATCTGTTGTTTTAAGGTTGTAACCCTCCCAGAGACCTTCGGGTATGGGGCGGGATAGAAATGTAAATAAATAAATATAAATAAATAAATAAATAAATAAATAAGGGAGGAAAGCTGCCCTTGTTATATGGATGTGCTTGTCAATTATGTCTAGTTTGCCTTGGTTTACCCAGGAAGAAATATTTTCCAGCCTTTATGAAGCTGCAGCATAAGCTAAGTTCTTCATCCCAGACTCTCACTTGTTACACTTCCTTTTACCCTGTTTTCACTGACCTGACAGCAGTACCAACAGTGGTGGCGATTCATTGTAGCAATGTGCACGAATATTTGTAGGCATGCGAAAGCCAATAGAATGCCCCAATTTTGACATTTGAACACGAATAGAATGTCTCAAAATTCAAATGTAAACATTCAAATCTACTTTCAAATTGTGGATCTATTCGCTCAAATTATCTAGACATTTGTATGTGTACGGGTTCATACATGAAGCGTACTTGAAGATCCACATCTTTCCTGCATCCATACGCATTTGTACGGATCCACACGGGATGAAAATGGGATGCATATGGGATAACTACAGGATGCATACAGATGTGTACGGATGAATACAGATGTTGGGAAGATGCAAATGTGCACATACGAATGTTGCTGACAGCCTCCCCAGGCTGGCTCCAATGGAGCCAATAGAGGAAGCTGGGGGGAGGGCCCAGCTGTCAAAGAGAGAGCATTCACTCTCCCTCTTTGACAGCTCACCAATGGGTGAGGCTGGGGGGAGGGCCTTCGGAGGCTGTATTGGGGTGGGTGCTGGCACGTTCACACAGCATCCACCCCAATCCGGCTTCAAAATCAGGCCTTGCCACCAGCGCCCTGTACATGTGCGGATGTACGGGGCCTCAAGGATCTGTCCCTAATTGGGACAGATCCTCAGAAAAAACAGTTCACCATAAAATGGATCTTTATATATCCATTTTCCGGCAGCATGTGTGGAAAGGCCCATAGATTCAAATTTGGTAGATATGAATCAAATCTTAAATTCAAATTTAAAACATTTGAATCAAATCAGATTTTTGGATATTCAATTTGATTTGAATATAATGTAAAAAAAAAATCATCCACACCCCTATTGAGCTCTTCTACAAGGGTGGCAGGAGTAGGATCACCTCCTAGTTAGAAGCCATGCTCTGAAACCCCCAGACCTCACTTCACTTTGCCATGAACCAAACCTGAGAACCAGTGAAGCACAGTGGCTACAGAACCAGGCTATACTTGGGCAGCTTTCACCCTGTGCACCACAGCATGTGATCCAGAACTCACTCCAGGCCAACTGGACTTAGAACAGTGTGACACCTAAGAACACCCCAACATTAGTTCACACGATGATTGCCCCATCCCACTATACCTGAGGACCCAGAGAAAGAAGGTTCTCCCAGTCCAAAGGGAAACATTCCACTCCAGGGGGAATTCTGTGGTAGGCCTCATAATGGCCCTGGAAGTGGGGCATTTCTGGAGCTGAGCAAGATGAAGCAGGATTCTCCATACTAAATAACACGCCAGCTATCATCATCTGTCTGGTAGGTGGCAACTGGAGAGGATTGCAGACTGGCAACATGAGGTAGACCAGGATGCAATTTTCTGAAGATCACTGGTAGAACATCTATCAACACTCCCCCCCCCTTTGCACATCCTCCACCTTCCAGTTCACTGGGCATTGGTGGTGAGCAGGGATGTGCATGAATATTCAAAATATTCATTATTTGTATAAATTCAGACTAATTCGGACGATTGTATATGAATCGAATGTCCGGATATTCAGATTTCCAAATTCGAATGAATACGAATATCTTGACTTATGCATATGAATAATTTGGATATTTGTATCTGTATGGGTACATACGCATCTTGTACATAGCCGTACACATCACATTCACATCCATACAGGATGAAAACGGGATGCAAACAGATATGTACGGGATGCGTATGGGTATATACAAGATGTATATGTACCCACAGAGATATGAATGTCCGAATTATTTGTATGAATACATGCAAAAGTATTCATATCGATTCAAAACTCCGGACATTCATTTTTCGGTATTTGTGCAAATTTGGATTTTTGAATATTTGACTCGTTACAAATCAAATGTCGAAAATTGCATTTCTGCACACCCCTAGTAGTGAGGGGATGACTAATTGCAAAATTATTTGCATGGAGACCATTAAATTCAACTACATAAACACTCCTGCTGAGAAACCAGGCAACAACAATAGCCCTGATGTCTCAGAAATGTCCAGTTTGAGTTCAGGTGAAAAAGAAGAGGAGTGACTAACAGGTAGCTTGGGGGCCCTGTTGAGACACAGACGTGAAGACGACGAGAGTCTCTGGGTGATTTTGCTCTGGCTGGAATACTGGACCAGCAAGAATACCAGAGATCTCCTTTCCACATGTTGGTGTGGTCTAAGGGAGACCCTGGTCTCTCTTAGATCCCACCAGCATACAGAAGGGAGGTCCCTAATACACTTACTGGACCAGTATTCTATCCAGCACAGAATCAGCCTATGCTCCATACTCCCCCAACTCCCACTTGGATCCAGTCACTACATGCACACAGCATAGTGATCAGGGGGAGTGCATACCCAATACCCTATACTACTACTGCTACTACTAGTAGCAGCAGCAGCAGCAGCAGCAGCACTACTACTACTACTACTACTACTACTACTACTACTACTACTAATACTAATACTAATACTAATACTAATAATAATAATAATAACAACAACAACAACAACAATAATAACAACAATAACAACAATAACAACAATAACCAGCTGTGGAAACAAGAATACCCAGACTCAAAGATAACAGAACTGCGGCTAGTGGAACTAAAGTGTTCAGTGAAGCTGAATTCGAAGAAATACAAAAAACTAATGAAACTGAAGCACCCCAGCCTATTCTGGCAGCAATAGAAGCTCCAACAAGACCAGGAGTCACTGATCAACTAGAACCTGATGAAAATCTGGAAATTCTGCAAGAAGAGGAAGAACAGCAGCATGAAGTCATGGATGAAACACCTGGCACATTGTCTCAAAGACAGCAGGAACTGAAGGACAGAATACTGGTTCATACAGCATCAAATACAGAGTGAAAGCGACTGCCAACCCTAAAAACTATAGGCAGAAGACGACTTGTCCCACTGATGAATGACATCAACTCTGCCCTTGTAACTGTTCAGGTAGCAACAATAGAAGAACTGAACCAGCTCGCCTACAGTACAGCTGTGATAGTAACAGAAGAACTAGGGTTACTGCAGCCAAAACCAATTAGAAAATCAACTGGAAAACCAAAGTGGAAAGTCTGACTGGAACTAAAAATGAAAAGCCTGAGATCAGATGCCAGCAACCTAAAAAACATGACAGAGAAGAAACTGAACAACGAGAAGACTAAAGAACATCTGATAAAAAAATACTGGCTGAATACAAGGAAAATTGACGAAGCTTTGGAAATCGTGAAACAGCAGATAACAGCTACAGCCAGGAAAACCAAAAGATATGAAGCAAGAATCAACCAGTACAGGCAGAACCAAATGTTCCAATCTAATCAGAGGCAGTTCTACCAGAGCCTGCATGAGCAAGTAGACAAGAAAATTGAAAAGCCAGAGAAAGAAGCAACAACCAACTTCTGGAAAGATCTCTGGGAGGCTGAAAAAGAATACAACAAAACTGCTGGGTGGATAAAGGATTTTGAGAAGAAATTCTCCAAGAACAAAATGCGGCAGCTGGAAATAACACCTGAAATGGTCACGAGAAAAGTGAAGAAAGTGAAGAACTGGACATCCCCTGGCACTGATCAGTTGCATGGCTTCTGGCTCAAATACCTGACCAGCCTGCATGCAAAAATGCCCGAACTGTTCAATGAAATGCTGCAAACAGGAAACATGAGTGAATGGCTAATGACAGGCAAAACATACTTAATACAGAAAGATGCAGCCAAAGGAGCCATACCAGGATACTACAGGCCAATAACTTGTCTACCTACTATGCCCAAGTTGCTGACAGGCATAATAGCAGACAGGATTCAAGACTACCTCAAAGACAACAACATCATGCCAGTAGAGCAAAAAGGAAACAAACGGAGAAGCAGGGGCACAAAAGACCAGCTACTGATTGACAAAATGATTCTGGAGAAATGCAAAAGCCGAAAAACAAACCTGCATATGACTTGGATCGACTATAAAAAAGCTTTTGATTCACTGCCACATGGTTGGATCACAAAGTGCCTGGAAACCATCAGGATCAGTCAGAACATCACAAAATTTATAGAAAGTGCGATGAAACGCTGGAAGACTGAGCTTTTTGTCAGAAATGAAAGCTACGGACTGATCAACATCAAAAGGGTCACCTTCCAGGGGGATTCATTGTCCCCACTGCTTTTCATCATCACTATGATCCCACTGTCACTCATCCTAAAGAAAACAAACCTGGGCTATCAAACTGCCAGGAATTCACAGAAAATTTCACATCTACTGTACATGGATGACTTGAAGCTTTATGGAAAATTTGAAATCGAGATCCAGTCACTGACCAACACAGTGCAAATGTTCAGCAGTGACATCAGTATGGAGTTTGGCCTGGACAAATGTGCCACAGTGGCACTGAAGAAGGGGAAGATTACTGAAAGTGAAGGCATTGAAATGCCAAATGGTCAAGCCATCAGGTCCCACCAGCCAGAAGCCTACAAATACCTTGGCATCTTGCAACTGGATAACATTAAGCATGGCCATGTGAAATCTCTGGTCAGTAAAGAGTACATCCAACGGACCAGAAAAATCTTGAAAAGTAAATTGAATGGCGGTAACACCATTAAGGCCATAAACACCTGGGCCATACCAGTCATTAGATACACTGCGGGAATTGTGAACTGGACTCAGTTGGAATTGGACAACTTAGACAGAAAAACCAGAAAACTGATGACGATCCACCATGCACTACATCCTCGGAGTGATGTCGACAGGTTGTACTTGCCCAGGAAAGCAGGCGGTAGAGGACTTTTGCAAGTGAAGCAAACAGTGGAAGAGGAGAAGCATGCACTAGCAGATTACGTGGCAGAAAGCAAAGAATCAGCTTTGATTGAAGTCAACAACCAGAAGCTTCTCAAGGTGCAGCAAACCAAGAACCAGTGCCGGAAAACTGCAATTCAATGCCAAATGGACAGCTGGCACAATAAAGCACTGCATGGACAGTTCCTGGAGAAGATCAAAGGCAAAGTGGACATGGAAAAGACCTGGTCTTGGCTTACGAATGGAACATTGAAAAAGGAAACAGAAGGACTGATTCTTGCTGCACAAGAACAAGCAATAAGAACAAATGCCATCAAAGCCAGAATTGAAAAATCAGGAGAAGATCCAAAGTGCCGACTCTGCAAAGAAGTGGATGAAACAATCGACCATATACTCAGCTGCTGCAAGAAAATCGCACAAACTGATTACAATCATAGACACAATGCTGTAGCACAAATGATCCACTGGAACTTGTTCCAAAAGTATCATCTGCCAGTGGCAAAGAACTGGTGGGATCACAAGCCAGAAAAAGTTGTTGAAAACAAACAGGCAAAACTACTTTGGGACTTCAGGCTTCAGACCGACAGAAAACTGGAGCATAACACCCCTGACATTACAAGTGTTGAGAAAGAGAAGGTGTGGATCATCAACGTTGCTATTCTAGGTGACAGCAGAATTGAGGAGAAACAGTTGGAGAAGCTCACCAGATATGAAGACCTGAGAATTGAACTTCAGCAACTCTGGCGAAAACCAGTCAAAGTGGTCCCAGTCATCCTCGGCACACTGGGCGCGGTGCCAAAAGATCTCAGCGGGCACCTAAAAACCATTGGCATTGACAAAATATCCATCTGCCAACTACAAAAAGCCACTTTACTGGGGTCTGCTCACATAATTTGCCGATACATCACGCAGTCCTAGGTGCTTGGGAAGTGCCCGACTAGTGATATACTATGAAATCCAGCATAGTCATCTCGTTTGCTGTGTGTAACTGTTGTTTTACATAATAATAATAATAAATAGTTTATTTATATTGCCCTTTCCACCAAAGGGCGGTACAGAGATACAATCTAAAACTACAGAATACAAAATACAGTCTGATACTACAAAATTTGGATTACAAAATAAATAATAGCCTACCAGTACAATCTCCTGGGACTGAATTCAACAGGCCACTGCCTTATGAAGAAGTAGGAGCAAATGAGACAGTTTCTTAAGTTAGGCCAATAATTCAGACAAACAAGGACACTGCTTAAAAGGCTTTCCATGTTTGGCCTTGGAGTAAAGCCAGGAACGTAATATGGCCAAAATCAATTTTACACACCCACACAAAGTCACTAGTATCGTAGACTACACCTCCTGAATACAAATGCAATATTTATGCACTTATTCAGATCCCGCTTTCTGAATATTTCTTTGATTTGTCCCCAAGCACTCCACGAATTCAGTAATCCGGAGAGATTACCATAGGGCTTCTATTTTTAGGGAGGCGTCTGGTATTGCGGCGACCACTCCTGATCCGATTACCACTATATGCTCACTATGCAAAATGCATCGATGTGAAACAGAAACCTGCATTTCTCAAGCCTCGTCGTAGTTACAGCATCGGACTGATAGCCAGAAACCTTTTGCCTAATTTATTTTGCAACACTCTTGGACAGGGACTGGTTATTAATTCATGAGAACCCCTATTATCTATTCAAACTTGGCACTTTACCTTTTTTTCCCCTTCGTACACTAGAGAATACAAGGATTTTCTGTAGTTTATTTTGGATGTGGTCTGTTAAATGGAGTTTGGGTGGCTTACACAAGCACTTTAGAGCACTCTTGACACATCATTCAGTCAGGAGGAGCATTTCTGAAGGAGACTGGCCTCTCGTCCTCGTCCCCCCCCCCCCCAGTAAAGAACCACATTCACATATCTAGGTTTCCATCTAGTGGTCATATGTCATAAATGCAGTTCCTTAGAATAACAGAACTAGGGATATGCACGAATATTCGTTATTTGTGCAAATTCATATGGATTCAGACATTCGTACACAAATTGAATCTTACAAATATGAATGTTTTGGAACATTCGTGCAAATAGTCTCAACATTCGTTAAGCTGGGGAGGTCGGAAAGCATCTGCACCAGAGACATCTGCAACGGATCCAGAGTGCATTCGACATGGATTGAAAGCATTTTAAAAGTGGGTTCAGGTTGGATTTGAGACTTTCAGTGAGGATATCTTATGAAATACATATCAGATACGTATGCATTTGTATTGTATATACATACGAATTCGTGCAAATACATTCGTATCGAATAGAACCCTACCACATTCAAAGGGGACCTATTCAGACAAATGCAAATTTTCTTACATTCGATTCATTATGGATCAAAATGCCAAAAACACATTCGTTCACATCCCAAACAGAACATTTCTTCAGAAAAAGCAAAAAAAAAAAAAAAGTCTGTGTGGTTGGTTTTCGGGAGTTTACTCCCAATTTAAGCTTAGAGAATTTAGGGCCTTTTCACACATGCCACCGGAAAACGTTTTGAAAAAGAATCTGCCCCAAACAGGGGCAGATTCTCAGAGGCCCCGCATGTCCGCACACACATGGGGCAGTGGCGGCCCCATCCCAATCCGGCCTCTGGAGGCCCTGCCCAGCTGTCAAAGAGGGAGAGCACATGCTCCCCCTGTTTGACAGCTGGCCCTGCCCACCAGCCTTTGCCATTGGCTCCTTTGGAGCTGCCATGGCAAGGCTGGCAGCCAGCTTCCCCAGGCTCCCCTTCACCCGAGAAGGCACGATGGTACCTTCTCAAGCGAGAGGGAGACGCAACCACCACACCCCAACAGGGGTGATGCACTCACAATCTGGTGCTTACCTGGTCACTGTGCGGTGGCTTCTGGCATGGGGAAGCCAGGCGTCCACTGCGTGTGCATGCGCTGTGGCCACCACTGGCCAGCCGCCCTCACGAGGGTGGCTGGCCCCTTCCCAGATATAAGACCTAATTTTTCGAGTCTTACATCTGGGTGGGATTTCGGCGGCAAAACCGGTTTAAGAAACCAGTTTTGCGCGCCAAAGTGTGGATGTGGCATCCTCAAAAGGACCCTAATTCTGTTCTCTTTGCAGAAGGCACATCTTAATCCCTCCCCGAACAGGCTCTAAATCCATTTTTAGAGCCTGTGTGGAAAGGCCCTTAGACTCATTTTGATGAATCTGTAGCACACTTTCAGGTTTAAATAGAAGACATTAGTGCATGGACCAGAGAGGCTGGGCTTGGTTTTCTTGTTTTTCTTTACACAATCTCTGACCGCCCCCCCCCCACCTCCTGCCTTCTTTTTCTGTTTGCTTATTAGATTGGTTCACTTACGGATTTCAAAGTTTGCACAAAAAAGACATCACATTTTAAGAGCATGAACTAACACAGAGAGCCAAACAGTCTCCGTGTTAGACAGAAGCTGCTGTCTCAGGAACAGATGGTGGGACAGATAGACCCCCACGGGTTTCTTCTGAGTCTCTATTGTTTTACACTGGTAAACAAGCAAGACTGAGACACAACTGTTATTCCATGCAGCTTGTGTATGAGGAAAGATCTGGAATGGCCAGCCCACGGGAATCAAATGGGCAGCACTGCATCAAAGCTCAGAGCTTGAGTCCACTCTGCCTTTCTCCATGCTTTGGTTCAGGTCTGGCTAATGTGTGCATAATCCACTGTTTATGTAAGGTGCACAATTTCAGTCTTCTGTTGCTTCATTTACCTATTCTGCTCCCCAATACCATGGTCTTACCTTCTATCCCATCACCCACAATGCTCACCAGCTTCCCTTGGAAATGAAAAACGTGTCTTCCATTTTACTTTGGAAAGGAAAATGTTGCAATCCATAATCTGTCTGTCTGTCTGTCTGTCTGTCTGTTTCACTCTCTACCTACCTACATATCATCTAAACACACTAGCAGAAGTCCTAGGCATTGTTATTTGGGTTAATAAACAGACATGCCTTTCTGTTTATTTTATTTCATTTTGTTTTACAATATATTGGAGGATTATGTTCCATTGCCATAATTGTTAAGAAAATTATTCATTAGTATTCATTGTTAACCAGCAGATAAAATTTGATAAAATTATTATGTAGTCAGTTTATTACTATCATTATTAATTATTATTAATATCAAACAATATAAGCTACCACCAAATGCTTGCTTAGGATTTAAGTAGCATGGCTGAGTTACCAACTTCTTAACCAATTTCTTAACTGCATTTATAATCCATGAGTCTTGCCAGTAAATTGAATCCATCCCAATATAATTTAGAATGTGGGAACAATCCAATCAAATGTGTTGGTTTGCATATTTACCATTTGCTTACCAAAAAACTAATGTGCAAACTCAATAGGCATAGAGAAGAGACTAGGGGCCTTTTCCCACTAGGGCTTAGAATCCTTCTAAGACCCCATTAGGAACCCGATTAGTACCTGATTGGTACCAACTGTGAAGGCCCTGTCCCTACCTGGGCCTCAATGAAGGCCCCATCTGCAAGGCCCTGTCCTCATGAGGGCAGGGGACATCCAGATTAAATGGGACCTTCAGGCCCTTAAATCTGAATTTCATGTGGACCTGATTAAAGGTGTCCACAATGGGGTCTTCAGGCATCCTCAAGATCCGGATCTCCAGGAAGAGCCCATCATCTCAAAGATCTGGATCTTCGACTGTGTGTGGAAAAAGGGAGTAACAATCCAGATAAATGAAAACTTTTCCAACTACATAGATGATGGTGCTACCCTCAGCATGAATTTAACTATCAGGACAAGGAAGGAGACATCCCAAAGTAATGTGACTCCCTGTATCTTTCAAATCTTACAAGCACACAGCCATAGCTGTATCATGTAAATCAGCAGATAAATGTAAATTTGAAATGTGTTACTATTATATTGTTGATGAGTTTAGGTTTGATGTATATAGACAAAAGAGATTGAAATGTATGGATGTGAATGTAAAAATTTCTGCTGAGATTGCTTGGGAAAGGTTATATTTATATGCCACAAGACAAGATAGAAATAAATTGATAGATGATGTTAAGAAATTTCTTATGAGTCTGAGTTGAACTGAATTAATTCAATTTCACTTGGGGGAGGGGAGAAAATATAAAATTTGGGTTCTGTATCTTATTTTGTACAAAATGATGTTTTGTAAAATAAGAATCAATATAAATACATTTTTTTTAAAAAAAAATCTTACAAACACATGGGCTTTCCTGCCAAGATCCAAAATCAGATAGATGAATCCAAATGACCAATGCCTGTCCACTCAAATGCCCTCTTCACAATTTGATCAAGAAGAAGAAGAAGAAGAGTTGGCTTTTCTACCCCGCTTTTCTCACCCCTTTTAGGTGACTCAAAGTGGCTGACAAAGCTTTTCTATTCTTCTCCCCACAACAGACACCCTGTGAGGTAGGTGGGGCTGTGAGAGCTCAGCTGGGACTAGCCCAAGGTCACCCAGCCGGCTTCGTGGGGGAGGGCAGAATCGAACCCAGTATTCCTAGATGGGAGTCCGGCTCCCTAATCTACCAGACCAAACTAGCAAATACAGGTATTTCTAGCATTTTTCCAACATAGCACCATCATTAGAGATATGCATGAATATTCTTAACATTTGTTATTCATATAAATTCATACAAATTTGGACATCCATCCATAAATCGAATGTTACAATATTTGTATACTAACATTCATACAAATACGAATGTTTGCGGGCATTCGTACAAATAGATCGAACATTCTTTAGATTGAGGGTGTGGAGAAATGGAGTGCCAGTTACATCCGCAATGGATCCAGATTGCATTTGACATAGATCGACAGTGGATTAAAAGTAGATTCAGGTTGGATTTGACATTTTCAGAGCATGGATATGTTACAGATATGCATCGGATACGTTTTTGTTCGTATCAGATAAGTATTTATTCGTATCAGATAAGTATTTATTCATATTCAATATGTATCAGATATGTATTCATTTGAATAGAATGTGATCTATTCATAAGAATACGGATTTTCAAACATTTGGTTTGCTATGAATCAAATGTCAAAAATGCACCAGTGCAGTCCCCTGGCTGTCATGGTAAAAAGATTATAAAGTAGGTTGCTAGAAGCCAAAGCATTCCATACCGAGTCTTCTTCTTCATGGATTTATTTTAAATTCTGTTTCTACTGTCTCTTTTTGTAACCTGCTGTGAGACCTACTGGAACAGAGCACGAGAAAAATATGAACAAACGCAGACAGAAAGATAAGACAGTCATGAGGCATAGTCAACCTGAAGTAGGGATATGAACAAATATTCAAAAATTCAAAAATCCGATTCTATTTCGATGAATATTGACATTCGAATTCAAATCAGATTTAATGATATTTGAATTTTGACATGCATATGGGATAAAATGGGATGCAAACGAGATGCGCACAGATTTGTAAAACCGATACAAATGTTGTTGACATTCATATTTTCAAATACGAATCAGATTTTTGAATTTACGGATTCGAATAATCCGGTTTCGAATTGTATTTTCAAAATTTCAGATTTTTAACGTTTGAATTGAATTGAACTTTTGAATATTTGATTCAACTCGAATTCAAATGCCAAAAATTCATTTGTGCACACCCCTACTCTGAAGCAGAGGTTCAGTCTATAACAATGGCGGTGCAGAGGAGAAATGTGGCCTGCCAATATAAGTTGGTGATTCCCTTGGGCCATGTCTGCAGGGGGACCGATAGACGGGCTCAGTGAAATCTCTAGAAGGCCCATCGCTCTCCTGACAGACTGCTGCATCCATAGCCTTTGCTTTTGAAGTGCTCAATGCAGTGTTCCAGATTGGTATACCCAGAGCAGCCACTTGTATGCAGACAGTGCATAAGTGAGTGATTCGGTATACCTAGGCTGAGAAGCTGGCACCATTTCTCTGCAGGCACCATTTCTCTGAATTGCCAAGCCAAAACAAGACCCTACCCACAGCTGGCAACTTCATATGCTGGACATTTTCATTCTCAGACTCCAAAGCAGGACCGGAATGGACTGTCTGCAATGCGGGCAGCCATTGGCACAGACCACTGGCAATCTTGCCCATCATGGGTCATATAGTTTGGTGGAACATGGCACAGGATTACTCACATCATGCTGAAAGAGTGACAGAGTCCAGGGCTGCATCCAGACAGGTCCTAAACTAAGAATTAGATGTGCATTCCCAATCATTCTGTCAGACTGGACCATCAGTACTCTTTAGTCATGGCACAATGTACCATTGTTACACCACTGTTCCATTAGTATGGAAGAAATAACTTTCACTGGGCAGGATACTTTTAGATCACATATTCATACAAGTGCAGCTGGAGCCATGAAAACTTATTGGATCTCTGAGGAAGCTGCCTAAACTCCCATTCCTTTGATGGCTTGAGAAGAGGAAACTGCAGCGTTAATTTCATTAGTCAGGACTATTGGATTACCTTTTTTAGTAACGATACTTCAGAGAATTCATAAACTGTGAATTTGGGGAGCGTGGTTTGGAGGTTGCCTATATCACATTAAGTAGTTAGGGTCGCATTAAACACGGAAAGTTGCATTTTTCTGACTGTGTAAAGCAACATCATCCCCCCCCCCAAAAAAAACTCATACAAGGAAAATCCATTTTAGCAAGTTTATAAAAATAAAAAAGATATTATACTATGCAAAACCACATTATTCAGTGGGCAAGGCCCCTTCCAGATTAGTGGATTAAATCCACAGTTATTTTAAAAAATTGCAGCTTACCTGCTGCAAAGCAGAGATCCGATGCCCAGTCTCCAGCAGTCCCCAGTAGCTTCCAAGGAGGAAATTGTGGGAGTTTTTCATTGGCGTCCACATCACGTGGGACGAGGCACGTTGACCTGCCATCCCTGTCCTCACCGGCAATTCTCGACGTCCTGTACAAATTTACTTGATGCTATGGAGCGACTTGTTCTCCAACCAGCATTAAGTAAATTCGCAGTAGCGTCACTATAATGTGACGCCACCATGAAGTATCAGCCATCATGTGTGACGGTTCAGTCTTGGTTGCCCATTCTGATGCACCGCATGAGGAAGTCTGGACACACCCCAACTGTATTAAAAATCGAAGTACAAACAAAGAAGGTGTGTTTTCTGATTTAACTTAAACAATGAATGTCAAACCTATTAAAGTGTGGCCCTTATTTTATGGGACAATTAAAAAAACTTTTAAATTTATGTTGAACTTTATTGCTCTTTTACACACCACAAGATGGCGGTGCAGTCTCAAAAATGTAGAATAACCCAGGGAACTCTCTAGGCTTTTCTGCCACAAAGATGAAATTGGATGAATATTGTTATTTAGGTTTTGGGATACACTTTTAACTACAAATGACTGTGCAAGAAAATATTTTTAAAATCCTTGTTGTATTGCTTTTCTCGTACGTAGTTGTTTATTTACATCAACATGGTTGGTTTGATTCAACCAAAGAATTTGGGCTCCAGTCACACCTTCACTTTAAATTTTCTTCAGTCCATCTTCAGGTCTGACTGGTCACACCTCTACACTCCATTTCGACTTTCCCAAATGGAAAGTCCACACAAAAAAGAAATACGGTCATTACCAACAAGACTGGTAAAAAAAATTAGTAAATAACGGCATTGCCTTCTTCTTTTTTAATCCTTATTCCTTGGAGTAGATTTAATAAGTCCTAGTATCTTTTGGCATTTGAGAATTAGGCTCCGCCATTGATACATCTGTCATCCATACATTAATCTAACTCTACCTTAAAGCCATCTAGGCTGGTACCTGTTACCACCTCTCCCGGCAGCAAATTCCATAAAGCGATGACCCTCTGGGTGAAGAAATACTTCCCCATAAGAATGTAACAGCATTCTTATTGGGATGCCTGTTCACCAGAAGCTTCCGGTCAGATATTCCACTCAAGATAGCAACAAATACCATTTTTGCTTGGAAAATCACATTGCTTCCTCCCTAGCTGCATCTTCTTGACTCTTTTCTGACCACATTGTCAGAAAATCTATCAGGGGAAACTGTTTGTCTTAGGGGAAGAAATCCATTTATCCAACTGCCAAACTGAGTTCAAACCCTGACACCCAGCCTGCATTGTCTAGTACAGTCCATGCAACTAGGGCTGTGATCAGACGCAGCACTGCAAAATAAGGCATCTCTGAGGTGCCTTTGAGGCAGCTCAAAGAAGGTTTGGAGGTGGGTTGGTCCAGTCTGCTCCTCCCCCCTCTCCTAAATATTCTGTGCTAAAAAAGGTAGAACAGAGGAGGAGGAGGAGGAGAAGAGTTGGCTTTTCTATCCCACTTTTCTCACTTGCTTTTTCTCAGCCGACAAAGCTTTTCTATTCTTCTCCCCACAACAGAACACCCTGTGAGGTAGGTGGGGCTGTGCAAGCTCAGAAGAGAGCTGTGACTAGCCCAAGGTCACCCAGCTGGCTTCATGGGGGAGTTTGGAATTGAACCCGGTATTCCCAGATAAGAGTTTGGCTCCCTAACCACTAGAACAGACTGGCTCACCAGACACTGTGGTGCCTCATTTGGTATGACTGCACACACCCAAAAGGTATAGTTGAGACAACGGATGTGCACAAATATTCACAATAATACAGACGAATTCGGACACTCGCATATGAATTTAATGTTCTGAAATTTGGATTTCAAAATTTGAACACATACAAATATTTTTACTTCTTTGTACAAATAATTCAGACATTCCTATTTGTTCAGGTACATACTCATCTTCCAAATAGCTGTACATACATAGCCATAGCATCTCATATGCAGCCATGTGGGATTTAAACAAGATGCGTACGGGATGTGTATAAGATGTGCATGTACCCATAAAGATACGAATGTCTGAATTATTCAAACGAATACATGCAGATGCATTTGTATAGATTCGAATGTCCAGATATTCTTTATTCCTTAGTCTCACAAATTTGGATTTTTGAATATTCATTATGAATCAAATGTTGAAAATTGCATTCATGCACACCCCTAGTTGAGACTTCAACGGTGTTTGCCACCAAAGATGTGTGTCCAACCATGTTGACATCTGAGAAGGCATGTGGCCAAACATGCTCAAATCCATGCTCAAATATGCCATCCATTGTACGGGCAGTAGGGAAAGATATGCTTGTCCTCAAACATTTAGAGAAAGCAAGTATGAATAAATGGGAAATATTCAGACTTAGCTTTATCTACCTAGGATCACCTCCTGTGACTTGCAGGCATTAAGCACACTTATGTACATTGTGATTCTGCAGCAATTAGCCAGTTAATTAGCTACTGGTTTATTGCCTTCCAAGATTATAGTCAGTGCAGTGCACCACATGACACCAACAGTATAATTAGGCAATTAAATGAAAAGACAATATCAGACATAATATCATACAATTCTGAAGTATCAATAGCAATAAAACATCTGTGTTTTTCAGTGGTGCAGAATATTGCACTGGGAAAAAAATTCAGCTTCCTTGAAATCGCAGGGGGATTTCTCCTTCAAATACAGGTTTCCAGGCCTTCTGCCTAAAGGTATCTCCAAACAGCAAGACGCAATCATGGGATCTAAAGAAGACCACAGATGCAGAAAGCAATTGGAGGCTTAGATCGTATCTGCCCATTGTTTTATTACATTTCCACTTGTAGAAAACCTGAAAGCTGTTAAAAGGCCTACCCACATTCTTTTGTTTTCACACACTTGGCTGGATTCCGAGTAGCCCCAAATGAAATAATGACAAAACAGGTCAGCAGATACACAGTTCATCTGCTTGCCAAATTTCCCATAACAACCTGGATAGCTCTAAAAAAAGGACGAGATAAATTCAAGGATGACAGATGTACCAAGGGCCCCTAGAATGAATTCTTAGGTACGGTGTCCAAGTTGGAGAGACAGGCAGGATTGTCTCTAGAGGCCATTGGCAGGGATCTGAGTGCAGGGGAAGGTTTTGCCTTTGTCTTCCACTTGAGGATGCCCAGGAAAAGAGAAAAGTGTGTGACCAACTAACATGTACTGGTGTCCGCACTTGGGAATGCTAGTACAGGTTACACTAGGCCCCACATGCCCGAAGACTTACATTGCGCACTTTGAGCAGCACCTCTGCCCCCCCCCCAAATCTGGTACCTGAAGGAGGAGGACTTCTACCTGTGCTTGCAGAAGGAGTGGGAGCTGGAAGAGGAGCTCCCGGTGCAAGCAGCACCCGTGCAGCTGGTGGTGCTTCTGGTGCCCGTACCATGCCAGTCACATCTCCTGAGCACCTGTGCAAGAAGTGAGGCAGAGGGAGTGCAGTCACATTTGGGGTCAATTGAAGTGTCAGCGCACTTTCATGGCACCTCAGATGACCCTTCACCTCAGAAATGGTGCAAATGGTCATGGTGCTGGATGACACAGGTAAGCTTGGGGTCAAGGTTGGGTTGCATATCATGCACGATTTCACCATTAGGTGCAATAGCGTTAACATCTGGTAGGGCAGGGGGCATTTCTGGGTTGTAAATGCCTCCTGCAAGTACAGACGCAGCTTCCCAAGTAGGGCCAAGTGCAAACTGGCCTCAGAAGCACATTCCTATTTAGATAATTTAAAAACACCTGAGGATGGTGCCATCGGCAGTGCTAAATACTGCAAGGGTTGATCAAATGAGCTGAAGCAGCAGGAGGCAGCGTGAGGAAAGGGTGACTCAGGAGCAAGGGTCCCACAGATGGAACCTCACCTGATACCCGTTTCCCAACATACTTCCAGCATAGTTCAGTTCTGATGCTGCCCAGAGAACCTTAGTTACTGGGCAGCTATACAGATGCAATTAGTAAACAAATAAATAAAAGACACTGTGATGACTGAGTTAATAAGGTAAGGTTATATTAAGCAGATTGGACCCAGTATATATGCCGGAATGTGGTTAGTGGGAGTGGCTGGCTGCAGCTTTGAGGGAGGGGGGACGTTTGCCCTTAGAGACATTCAGGATTTGTCACCATCCTGAGGGGAGACAGCAGGGGTGTGTGGTTCTTTTCCTGGGTTAACTCACCGAGGATGGACAGGGAGAAACAGGCTTTTGACAACTGTGTTCCTGAGGGAAGTTTACTGACTTTATTCTGTTAATCAATATTGAAGTTAAAGACTGTTGTGTATTCTTGAATGTTGTAACAATAAAGCTATTAGTATTCTCTTCTCCTTAAAGGGTATCTGTGTGCTTGCTTTGCCACAGAGCATAAACGTAGTTTCCAGTAGGGGAACACTGTGCCTTTAAGAGGGAAGGAAACATATTTGCTAGATCCAGCGGACGGCTGATGGGAGACTTCATGTTTCTGTATTCAAAGAACAAGAAGGGGGTGCATGTAGGAGATCACTGCCAATGCTGGGCCTAGGTATATAGAATAGGGGAGATTCTGGGACAAATACCAAATGGCATGGAGGCATTGGGCAGTGGTCACCACAGACACCCACAAGGGTGCCTGCCCATTCCAGTTACTGCCTGGCCCTATCTCCCTATACAAGGTGATGCTGATCTGCAATTGACTGGAAGCAGGACAGGCAAAAATGTCTTGCATAGACCTTGTGGACTATAGGGATGTGTATGTATATTTGTAAATTCATTATTCATACAAATTCGGACATTCGTACACAAATTGAATGTAACATTTGTATATTAACATTCCTACAAATAAGAATGCTTGCAGACATTTGTACAAATAGTTCAGAAATTCGTGAAACTGGGGAGGTTGGAAAACAGCTGTGCCAATCACATCTGCGATGGGTCCAGAGTGCACTCAACGTGAATCAGGAGCAACTTAAAAGTGGATTTGGGTTGTATTTGACACTTTCAGAGGAAATATATTGTGGAATTTGCTGCCAAAAGAGATCGTAACAGCTACCAGCCTAGATGGCTTTAAGGAAGGGTTAGACAAATTTATGGATGACAGATGTATCAATGGCTACTAGAATGGATGCCTAAGTACATCTTTCAGGCCATGGGGACAAGCAGAATTCTTCTAAGGCCATTTTCTAGGATTCGAGAGCAGGAGAAGGCTTGCTCTTCTCTCTGCTTGAGATGCCCATGGGCAATTGGTGGGCCACAGTATGTGACAGGATGCTGGACTAGATGGGCTGTGGCCTGATCCAGCAGGGCTCCTCTTATGTTCTTATGTTCACTAATTCAGAATTCCAGATGGAAACACAGTGTTGAACATCTCTTCTGCCCATGTTTAATGCAGGTCATGTCACACCTAGTTTGACAGCCCTTTGTTTATGCAGCAGTGGTAGTGTTTCTGGTAGCAAAGTCCAGTTGCTGAGATGTTCACCGTTCATGGCCTCCTCTTCCCTTGACCAATACCTGAAATGAGTTTACTTCTCTCAGGCACAGATATAAAATCTAAAGCCACAGAGAAAACAAAGTACAATCGGGTAACCACAAGCTTAATTTTATTTGAAATGTTCCAGCAGATTTTGTACCTTTACACTGACTAACCCTGTCAGAACAAATAGCACACTTCTTCATATACGCTTTGGCTTTGGATAAATATATATAAAAAAGCAGATAATGTTGCATAGGTTTGCTTTAAAAAATCCAGCTATAGTTTTTCCAGGATATCAAGACTGTAATAATCTAACTCTGAGATTTTATTTCAAGCCTTTAGTATAAATCTACACTGCAAAAAATGCAACAGAATGAAACAAGAAGGAATGATACTCCCAAAGGAGAGTCTGGTATGCATCTGAAGGACTTGGAGCTCAGTTGTCACCACCACACAGAGCCACCAGGATGTTTTCATAGTCACCTTTGGTTTCATCCTGCAAAGAGAAGAGCAAAAGAACAATCTTAATAAACATAAAACAAAAGTGAGTGCTTTGAACTGCTGCACACAGTACATTCAAGAAGTCACTATCTTAGGGCATATTCATACAATACTTCTCCTTAGCTGCTCTCTATGGGTTTTTTTCCACTAGCATTAAGTACCCATTAAGCACCCATTAGGGACCCATTAAGGACCCATTAGGCTCAGAGCAGGAAGACCCCATTTCCACTGCAGACCCCATTATACCCACATTTGTTTCTACCTGTTCTAGGGAAATCTGGATTAAATGGGTCCTGAAGGACCTATAATCTGGATTTCCTATAGACCCAATTAAAAGGGTCTACAATGGGGTTTTCAGGCATCAAATCTGGATCATATGGAACACGTTACCACCGCAATCGAGCAATGGGGTCTAAGGGTGGACTCGGGGGGGGGGCACCCATGGGGTGGGTGCCCCGAAACCCACCGCTCTGAAGCCTGTGCATAATCTCCAAAGATGGATCCAAAGATGGCTCTGAAGGAGACTCCGGAGAATGGCACAGGCTTCGAAGATGACACGTCAGAACAATGTCCAAAGCTCCGGAGAAACTCTGGAGCAATTTGCTGCAATCTTTGAAGATTCTCTAGAGCCACTCCAGAGAATCTTCGAAGAATCTCCTAAGCATCTACGGAGTTTGCACGCGCACACACACACACATACGTGGCACCCCCCAGAAAACATGGAGGTGATGGGCAGGCCCCATGTGGGTAGATCTGGATTTGCCACATGGGTGTTCTGGCATTTTTACTGCAAGCACACTAGCACCCATTGCTATTAGGTGCTACACTGCCCATGGAGACACATCAGGTACCTCCTTAGATCCGGATCTACTAAAGCCAGATTAGTTGAAGGACCCATTCTTTAGATCTGGACCATCTTAGATCTGGATTAAGGGAAGTAAGTGGAAAAAAAAACCATGGGTTCAATAGTGCCTGAAGAGAGACAGCTGAGGCAAACATATTCATTCTCCTCAGCTGTAGACTATGAGAAGAATATTGTCCAGCAGGTTCCAGGAGCAATTTATAAACTAGATCCAATGATGCAAAACATAGTTGCATTACACTGTACACTGGAGCAGTTAGGCATAAAAAAGCAAATAGATCAATATTAATAGATTGAAAAATACTTAATGTGACATACCAAAATAGCTTGGCAGAGGGATTTTCCATACATGGCCTTATAAAAACCTTTTATCTCATTCATATCAATCTCAGATCGGGACACCATGATTCTGTTTAAAGTTCTGTGGCGTGTTCCAGAGCCCTGTTTAAACAAACAAGCAAACAAACAAATATTGTTCAGTTTGGTCTTGTGGTTAAGTGTGTCAGATTCTTATCTGGAGGTCTCCTGGTTTGAGTCTGCCCTCCTCCATAAAGCCAGCTGGGTGAACTTGGGCTAGTCACAGCTCTCTTTCTGAGCTCACAGCCCCATCTACCTCACAGGGTGTCTGTTGAGAGGAGAACAGTAAACTTTGAGTCCCCTTAAATGGGTGAGAAAAGCAAGGTATAAGGCAACTTTTCTTCAACAACTACTATTAATAAATGGAGTTCAAGGTGTCTTACAGCATCACTACCTTTTGTAGGTTGTTAACCTTAATTAATGAAATTTGTTCTGTTTATGCAAAATTCAGACTTTACAAAACAAACTGACTGAGGAATAATCAATCTATAACATACATACTTGCACATCCACTTTTAGAAAAGTGCAGTCATCAAAGGCACCATTTTGTGAGGACATGTTTTGTCAACGCCAGTGGTGGTTCCTCAGATCACCAATCTGAAGAATGCTTCCTTGTTCCAAAATGGAAAAATGAGGTGGTGTTGTGTTAGGAGTCCTGTCACGTTGTCAGGTACGTGGTGACCGAGCCTCAGTCTTTCTCAACTTTTTAAGTTAGTAGAAACTATCAACTACAATCTTGTCTGCTTCCATCAACAAAGATTCCCTTCTAGTTCATGTCACCTAAAGAACAAATTCTAATGTCTGTGTGACTTCTCTAAAATTGAGTTAGAAAATAAATTTCATGGAGCCTCAGTATGGGTACAAGTTCTTTGATTATTTATACTAGGGGCAAAATAATCGCTCTGGTTTCTATTCAGATCAAACACGTCTTTCTCCTTTCACTTTAAATAACGTAACAGTGAAGTGGTCTATGGTTTAAATGTAATTCCTTTAAGCTTTCAGTTGGAGGAAGTTAGAGAAGTTTTCTTGGGAAGCAAATAGCATGACACTGCACATGACTGAAGAAGAAGAGGAAGAGGAAGGAGGAGGAAGCTTTCCTACCCTGCTTTTATCACCTATTTAAGTTTTCTGTTCTTCTCCCCACACCAGACACCCTGTGAGGTAGGTGGGGCTGTGAGAGCTCAGAAGAGAGCTGTGGCTAGCCCAAGGTCACCCAGCTGGCTTCACAGGGGAGTGTGGAATCACACCTGGTACTCCCAGATAAGATTCCGGCTCCTTAACCACTAGACCAAACTTCTGAAGGAAGGCACACATTCCTGAGGTAATGTGATAATGCTACAAAGTGTTTACCATCATGCTCAGCCTGCATATGCATGTAAATAAAACATATATATGTTATGAATGAATGGTGGTGTGAGGACACTGTCACCAACAAACAGATCTGAGAGGACCTTCTCTGTATGCCCACCCCTCAGCTTTGGAACAGCTCTAATGGAGGTACATCAGGCATCAACTTCATATGTTCTCAACCTGTCGGTCACGACCCCTTTGGGGGTCGATCTACTCTTTCACAGGGGTTGTTATGAAGTAGCAATGAAAATAATCTTATGATTGGGAGTTAGGTTTAGGGTTAGGTTGGGGGTCACTCAACCTCATAAGGAACTATATTAAAGGGTTGCAGCACCAGGAAGGTGGAGAACCACTGACTTAACTTATTTTGCGAACCTAGATCATGCTACGTCTTTATATCGATTTTCCTTCCTTTAACAAACTCTTTTAACAACAAGATATAAAACATTCATTTCCAACGTTAAGATGCATTTAGCAGAATTTGTTTTATGAAGTTCACCCAGCGTTGTCAACCTCTAACAGAACAAAAATTGTCTTCCCACAAAAGCCCATCCTACTTCCAGAAGAAGGCAGCCTGCCCAGGAAGGTAAAAATTAACTTCCACCTTCAGAGTAAATGTTCTTAGATTCCATTTTGCTCTCCAAATATATATTTACCTTCATTGCCAAGTGAAGCTTTTCAGCAAAGAAACTTGGCTTGCTTGCGGCACATTTAGCTGAAAATCAAATACAACTGTTATTACTTATGACAGCAGGATCACACACACAAGCTAAGAGGAAGGGATGGCAGAGAGAAACAAAGACCCCAACGACTACAAATTCTAGAAATTGGGTAAGCACAAATTCCAAATTTTATTCAGGGATTCCAAATGAATGCAGAAGGGTAAATGATTATCATGGACCAGCAAAAGTCCATCTTTTAATCTCTTCTTGCCAGACGCTCCTACTAAACCTCAACCATCAGACATGAAAATAAAAGCCTGTTAAAATGTGGTTCTTGAGCACAGGAAAGCTTCAAAGAAAGTCCATCCAAATTCAGTGCACCTTGAAGATCTTTGGACAGAAAAATACTGAGAACACATGCCTGGAAAAAACATTTCCTGGCTGCAAATACTACACTGGAAGCACTTAGAATTTAAAAATGGAATTAAAATCCAACTAGCGATAGATGCCTCGTCTGTAATCAGAATCTGTTTTTTTATTACAAAAACAGGCTCTTAAATCTTTTGACTTTCTTTCTTGATTTCACAGGACAATTTCAATTTACAAATTTGTAGCACTAATGGAGCAACATTCAAATAGCTGCCTTTTAAACTGAGGCCTTTCCACATGACGCTCTATGGAACACATGTAGGACACCCTGGGAAGGAGCATTTGCTCTGCTGGCTGGCAGTTCCATTTGGAATGGCCCCAGCCCCTCCCAGGGTGCCCACTCACGTTCCAGGGTGTTCCCAGATGTCCCACAGATGTCCGGAAGGGAGTGCATTCGCACACTCCCTCCCTGACAGCTGAGGGCCGTGCCTCCGGCTGCCCCCATTGGACAGGCCTGTCGCATTCCTTTCCCGGTTCCCGCAGGCTCTAGCTAGCCAATCAGAGCCGGCAGTGCACACAGATGCACAGTGCCAGCCACTTCAGAACCCAGCGAGCATGAGGTAAGTGCCTCACACATGCACCCCTGCATAGGCCTGTGCCCAGGGGGGTTCCTGCAGGCTCTAGGGGACCCGGTCTGGTCCCCTAGGGCCTGTGGGAACCGGGGAAGGAACGTGACAGGCCTGCCTGCCCTGGATCAAATTCGACCCAATGGGGGCAGGCCTGGGAGGATCATCCTGCCCCCACACCAGCCTTTAGGCTATGCCACACGGGGACGGATTCCCCTTTCGCACATAGGCAGGTAGGAATGCATTCCCACACGTTCCTTACCTGCCCAGGTGTGAATGGGGTATCCGTCTCCACGTGTCCTAGCCTTACTGCACTATAGCCATTCAGCTGTAGTGCGAAAAGGCCTCTGGAAAGAATCTCTCACCATTAATGTTATTGAACAGTAAAAACTGTGGTAAAACACCTCTCATCTCTGAATCTCTATCCTGAATAAGATTTTCCACCACATACCTACTAGGCAGGAAACAAAGTTATTGTATGCCATTCTGCAGATAGTGTAGGACGCACAAAAAAAGAAAAATAGGTAGATAAAAGCTTAGCCATCCTAAAAGAATGGAGAAACCATTCGTATCTTGTTTACCAAGGTGGAAGGCCAAACAGACATTTGAGTCATTTTTTTTCTTTTAAATGAAGAAATGAATAAGTTACTCATTGGAAGATAGCTACAAAGGTTACCACAGATTATGGGCTTGCCCACTAACATACAGGCTCAGTGCTACGCAGGGCTTCTTCCCGTGAACCCCCCAAAAGACTGATGTTAAGAAAGTGTGGCTGGCATGTCTTCATTGTACTAACTCAGTTGCAGATATATCCTCTTGGAAATGTTGCTATGCACCAAGAAAAAAAAAGCCCACAGCCAAGCGTCAGACACAATCTTATTTTCTCTAAGGAAGAACAGATTTAAGCAGCAAATAAGTGAGTGATTAGAATAAATTTACATACCAATTGTTACCAAGCAATTCTCAATATCTCCTTTCAACTCCAGATCCAAAGCCTTGTTCATGTCATGTTTGCTGTACTTGGTATATTTCTGAAAAACTGAATTAGACAGGGCATAAGGAAGGAAAGCTAACTCCCCTTTAGAAGATGTACCTGCAGGATACAATTGCCTTTATAATGTTCTCTGGTTCAAAATATCCAAGTATAACGCATTCCTGAAACATGGCGTAATAACCCAAAAACTGCTATAAATGAGACGGAATCCAGCCGTGAAAGCCGGCACATGACCATTAATTGTATTTGTTTATAGTCTCTATGCATTTTTAATTTTCACTTTCACTTTCAGTTCCCTTTTTACAAGTTTCCTAGATCAGTGGTTCTCAACCTTCCTAATGCCGCGACCCCTTAATGCAGTTCCTCATGTTGTGGAGACCCCCAACCACGGGGGCAGGGTAGCTCAGATGAGGATGGGGTGGGAAGGCAGGAGACTTGTCGCGACCACTCTGAAAGGGTAATTCGACCCCCAAAGGGGTCGCGACCCACAGGTTTAGAGCCTCTATCCTAGATGAAGGTTTATTGTTTCTGTAACAGATTTTATTGACAAGATATGGTCTATATTTAAGTTGAATATTACAACATCATGGTTACTGCTCCCTGTTGGATCAAACATAGTAATGTCTTATACTGGTTGGTTCCACAGCCATCAGCTCTAAGGACCTGACACTTAGCCTGTCTCAAGAATTTTCCCTCTCATGAACTAAACAGGAGTTCACCCAGTCTATGTGGGTAGTTGGCGTCTCCCATTATACCGACCCTTTCCTTTCTGGATGCCTCCTTGAACTCTTTTTTCATAAAAAAAATACCTCTCCGGAGATGTGGAAGACTTCTTGTGGTAAGTATCTGAATGAACACATTTACATCTGTTCCTTTTCTTCTCTCTCCAGCATCATACAAGGCCTAATGAGACAAAAGCAAATAATGCTCTGTGAGAGGTGAAGCTACTGCCCCATCAAGGGCCAGAGAAGACCTCATTAAGGACGAAATCACGGCTCACTTTCCGCACAGAAGACTCCATGAGGACCCCATTAGGACCTCATGAGGGACATGTCATCCACACAAGTGCCTCCCGATTCCAGTATTAATGGGGTCTACTCCTGTAGATCCGGATTCTTGGTAGATCTCATGAATGGTGTCTCTGACCAGGCCTTCCACCATGAAGACCAGATCGCAGCATGTGCTTCCGAATGCGCATTGGGCCGATGGGGTCTGGGGGCAGGCCCAGAGAAAGTGACCCCTGAGTGGTGTATGCGCTAGGCAACAGTTTCACACCACCAGCAGAACTTCCTCCTCGGGCCTAGGGAAGGGTTCCACAGCATCCACATGGTGGCCCTCTTTAGCACCCATTGTCATTAGGTGCTAATCACCTCATGCAGACATATGGGGCCTCCAGAAAAATCCAGAACATGACTGACTGGATTCGTCAAGGACCTGATCCCGAAGATCCAGTCCTCCTTATTCCAGATTAAGAAGGTAAGTGCAGAAACACTCAGACATACTCTGTCAAAACTCCAGCAGGAACCAAATGTCAAATACCTTTCTACCCACTCTAATAATCAAGATTTGTTGTAGTTACAATGAATTCCTATTAGTTGACTAGTGAAAGCACATCAGCCTGTGAAACTGTAGGCCATAGTTTTAAGGCTGCTGGGACATATATGAGACATTAAAATACAATTGTAGGACCCTAGAGAAGGAAAATAAGTTCAAATATGGTAGAATGAGGTTCGGTCACTTGCCAATTTACTACTGACATGCCCAAAGGTGATACTGGAACTCAATTAAATCCATTTTAATGTGGAATACACTTTGTAAAAAAAAAAAAAGGATATTGCATCCTGATTGCAGTAAAAAATATGCACCCTTTCTCCTTTGGGAATAAAATAGAGCTTATAAAGGCATAATATTACCTAGAACCAAGCAAGAGCCTTTCAGCATCCATATCAAACTCACTGAGATATGGAACACCCCACTCATTACTATTGAACTTCAAGAGTTTCCTTTTGGGGGCCTCTAACTATGGTCCAGCTGCATGGGCTATTAATGTTCATAAGAGTGGGAAATGGTTTGTGCCTTGTTAAAAGACAGCTCATGTCCTTGAGCAGTTGGTTGGCCACTGTGAGAGCAGATGCATAACTGGATAGACCACAGGCCCAGTCCAATGAGACATTTAAGGGTTCTGAAACAAGTTTCCTGAGCCTACAACAAATGCTTTGCACAATGGAGAAGATTTGTCTGCCAGGCTGATAAACTGGAGTGCCAAAACCGTTTGGATCACGGGGAAGGTTTATTTACTGAGAATTAATGGGAATAGCTGGATAGATGAGCTCTATTCCTTCCACCAAATCCTGAGGCCTATTTGAACATGGGCCTCTAGAAAGCGAGTACGATGCCCTGGGATGGAGCAATCACTCTACTGGGCCAGCAGTTCTGTTCGGAACTGCACCAGCCCGTCCCAGGGTGCCCACTTGCATTCCAGGTGGAGAGCATAAAATCGTGCTCTACACCCATCCCAGGGCATTCCCATGCGTTCCTTACCTACCTAGGTGTGAATGGGGAATGCATCCCCACATGGCCTAGCCTTCATGCACTACAGCCGTTTGGCTGTAGTGTAAAAAGGCCTACAGTTAAGTATTCATTTTATTCATTTGTTCCAGGCCTGTGTCTTCTGGTTAAGCTCTTCTTACCCGGGCATCGTTGTCTGCCAGCTCATCATTCACATGGGGATTTTCATCTCTGTCACCCTGCAAAAACACAGGTTGCTTTATTAAAATTTTGCACACTATAATCCTAGGTGGCAGTTGAACTTCTAGTTTTACGTTTAAAATAGTGTGTTGTTAAGAAATATGTACCTTAGCTAGGGCAAGCAAAGCCTTCTGGAAGTCCCCAGAAGTATCTGAAGCAATATCTTTGCAGAGATCTCTCTTATAAACTGCAAATGGAACAAAACAATGAAGGTAAACATCGGACACAGAGAGTGTTTTAGATAGATAGATTACAGAAAGGCCAAGGCCCTCTTTGACATAGAGGTTGGTTCCATTCCAGGAAGCTACTACTTAAACCAAAACTGAATGCTAAGTAAAAGTGTTCAAGGGAAACACCGGGAGAAAGGGAAGGGAGAGGAAGACACACACACACAGGTGCACCTGGAGGCAAGGAGCAGGGGAGAGAGGAAAGGGAAGGGAGAGGAAGACACACACACACTCTCCCTTCAGCTGTCATCCAGCTGCCTGCATTCACTAACACAGCTGTTCGACCACATAAGCATAGCAACGATCTGCCCCTTTCTCCCTTTCCTCTCTCCCCTGCTCCTTGCCTCCAGGTGCACCCATGTGTTTGTGTGTCTTCCTCTCCCTTCGCTTTCTCTCAGTGTTTCCCTTTCCTCTCTCTCCCTTCAGCTGTCATCCAGCCAACAAGCATGCAGGGCAAATGACAGCCTCCTAATGCTACACTTGCAAACGTCTCTATACTCCAATTAAAATCTGCGGTTTCCCCCTAAGTCGGATGTAGTACTGTTTAAAGGTGTGTTTGTTTGTTTGTTTTTCTGTCACGGATTTTCCTCCTTTATGCCTCATGTAGCCTGGAGTAAAGCTGTGCATGGAGACGCTCCGAGGCAAAACAAGCTTAAATCCGGAGTATTTTTGGCATATAGATGTGCCCTAAAGCTACATCCTGACATCACTGATGCACAGTCAGGGAGTGAACATCACACCTGATGCCCAATACCACGTAGCAGCGTGTATTATGCTGCCGTTACTTTGAATTTTCCTACTGCAGAACGATGAGCGCTTACTCCACAGTTTCAGGTAAATTCGAATGTTCCCACCAGTCAGGACAGGATGGCGAGAACAGCCAATGAGAGCAAAGCCTGCAGCTCAGCTCCCATTGGCTGCCCCATCCCACATGATGCACACCTCACCACATGCGCCATGAAGTATCACAGTTTTCTCTGAAAAAGCTTTGGGGAGGCTGCTTGAATCCGGACAGCGTGTCATGGTTTCGCAGCAGGTAAGCTGCATATTTTCTTATAACAGCAGATTTTATTCCGCTAATCCGGATAGAACCGGAAAGTGATGTCTAGAAGAAGCCAAAGAATGCCCTAATCTCCTCATACACCAGTGATGGCTAACCTTTTGAGCTCGGTGTGTCAAAATTTGCAAGAAAAACTAGCTTAATTCGGGTGCTGTGTCACATCTAGAAATATCCATAATTTTGTGATATTTGTAGCTCTAGTAAAAAAGTTATATTTTTGATATATGTATTTTATTAAAAGCAAAAACAAATAATTCTTTACATTTGCTACATCTTCAATTGAAAGGTGGTATTTCGTACACTTCGAGAACAAGCAAGCACTATACGCCCAGGTGCCAGGGTGACCATGCGTGTCACCCAAAAGGGTTTGGCGTGTCACCTGTGACACGCGTGTCATAGGTTAGCCATCACCGTCATACACCATCACTTAATAAATCACAGCCTGGTAAAGTTGTTTCCATGTTTTCAGAGACACCCACATTGAACAGTAAAGAGCTGAGTGTGTAAACTATATTTTCATTTTAAGGTACAACAGCAAAATAGCTAAGTATGCAGAACTCTACTTTCTCTTGCAACACCATCTGTGATAGAGGTGGTGGTAGCAATATAATTAATTAATTAATTACTTTCTTGGTACATTCTGTTGACTTCTCTGATTTCTCTATTGGTTCTGGATGCCAGGATCTCAACCAAGATGTCTTCATCAGTTCCAAGTCCCTGTTTAGAGGCGAATTAAAAAAAATTATCTTGTAAACAACATAGGATGCAACTACAGTCCAAATTATTGCATTAACAGGACATACTTTTTCATGCATGGCTTGAAGTGGAGATTATGAAAGGCAAGTTTTAAAGGAGAAAACAGGTGGACCTGAGATTTCTTCATATACTGTACTTCCTAGCTCAAGAGATTTCGCTTGCTGGGCTCATGCTGAAAGGAGAGATGGACAAATCATTCACAAATACGCAGAATGCCATCTTATGGAGACTTCCCACTGGGACTTCTCCATGGTAGCACCTTTCCTATGGGATCACACACACCCCTTCTGCTATTTGGGAAGCACCTACAGCTTTTAAGTTCCTATTAAAGACCTACCTCTTGACCTATGTATTCTCTGGTTGTATGTCCCTGTGAGGTTTTTACCCTTGGTTGTTTTTTTTTAATTTTTTCCTGTAAACTGTCTATTTTTCAAGGAGAAACTTGGAAAAAAATGTTTGAAACAAAATAAATGAATAAGTAAATAAGTGAAGCCTATAAAAATATCTAGCAAATTAGTGACTATAGTGATATACCCAATCCCAGAAATTTTGTGTGGGTCATCTCTGAAGTAGCAGATAATTAGCTGGATAGGTTTAGCTAGCCAGCCAAAGTGCGAGATTCTAGCCCAAAAGACTACTTATCGAGGGCAACAAGTGACTTCAATTCCAAAGTTGAAGGGTTTGTTAAGGAGATTTATTGAGAAGATAGACAGAGGTGCACTTGGCAGGCTGTACAGCGTAATGTGATCCACAAGCAGAGGTTGCAGAGACTTGACTGAATTCCAAACAGAAGGTATTCTTATTTACACGTATTTGCTTTAGCAGGTTCTAACAGGGTTTCCAGTTTGCTGGCCATATCTGCATACCTTCATGGAATACCTGAGCTCTTCAGCATCAAATTGGGCTGGGGTCTTCAAAAGAGCTACAACAACATCTTCTAGGTGGCTTTTGAGTGCTTTTTTCAAATCATCTTCCAGAGGCTACAGGAGAAAGCAACATAGGATGGTCATATAAATGTGAGGAGAAAAAGTATTACTTTAATACTACCCACCTACCCTTCCCTCAGGAGAATAACTTGTGTCCATACTGTGCCAGTAGACTGGCCTGGCAGCCCCACTGGAATACCTTGTTTGCGCTGTGCACTAGTCTAATCAGAGAGGCCAGACTACGCAGCTCAAAACAGTCACCTGGTTTTGGATATTGGCAGGCTTTTTTAAAAGGTCTACCAGAAGTTTAAGGCCTTATAAACCAGACCACACAGGCATCCATCCACGACCCAGGGGACTCTGGAATAGAAGTCCTGACCACTACATTTGTGGAAGCTCTCCATAAGATTCAGGGCCAGCATGGCCCAGGGAACCAAGAGGGGTTTTCCACTACCACTAACTATCCATAAAGTACCCATTAGGAACCCATTAAGGACCCATTAGGCTCAGAGCAGGAAGACCCCATTTCCACTGCAGACCCCATTACAGCCACATTTCTTTCCACACGTTCTAGGGACATCCAGATTCAATAGGTCCTTCAGGACCTATAATCCGGATTTCCTGTAGACCCCATTAAAAGGGTCTACAATGGGGTCTTCAGGCATCAAATCTGGATTATACAGAGCCAGTTTCCACTGCGATCGGGCAATGGGGTCTAGGGGATCTCCCCAAAACCCAAAGCTCTGAAGCCTGTACATACCTCCAACACCGGGTCCGAAGAATAGCACAGGCTCTGAAGAGGACCCCATGTAAAAACAATGCCAGTCCTAGGGACCTTTGTCAAAGGCTTTAGAGAATCTTCAAAGTTTGCGGCAGATTGCTCCAGAAAATCTTCTAAGAATCTCTGGAACATCTATGGAGATTGCACTCCCTGTCCCCCAAAAACCCAGGGTGACAGGGGGGGGGCCCACATGGGTCGATCCGGATTCGTCAAATGGGTACTCTGGCATTTCCACTGTGGGCAGGCTAGCACCATTGCTATTGGGTGGTGCACCTCCTGTGGGGACACATTGATCTACTAAATCTGGATTAGTTGAAGGACCCATTTTTTAGATCCTGATCATCTTAGATCTGGATTAAGGGAGGTCAGTGGAAACTTCCCCCAAAAGTGGATGGACTGTTCCAGTTGATCCAGTCTCACTGGAGTGGTCCACCAATGGAAAGCGCAAATAAAGACTCTTGAGACCTGACACAAGTTGACTGCCAATAAAATCTCTTGCAGATTCTTTCAAAAATTGCAAGAGTTCAGCAAAAAAGCATCCCATTTAATTCAGGTCCCTCAGTTTGAAGTGCACAACGTTATGGGCTTGACACAGACCATCCTGAGTTATTCAAGCTCAAAAATTAACAACACTGATGGCAGGAACCTGATTTGTGCTAGAGGAAGGGAACAGCCATGGCATTTCAAATCTGTAAATATTCAAATGTTCCCCCCAAAATCTGTTCCCTCCAGACAAACCACATAAAGTACTTTTAAGTTTTACTTGAACAGAACTATCACTGCGGCTGGTGTTCCAATTGCATACGTGGACAAATTCTGGTCTGAATTTGGAAAACATGTAAAATTTATACCATGCACATCTCTTAGAAAAATATAATCTAATCAGCAAAATAAATTATTTTTGTATTCACAGCTATAATACAGGTGAAATGCAACAATAGATTGATAAGGGTCATCTCATAGTACCTTTCCCTTTAACTGCTGGTAGGCAGCTTTGATTTGCTGGCGCTGAGCATTATTTCTTTTTGTCAGAATATCAATTATTGTCGCTTCATCAACTCCTAAAAAAAAAAAACACCTTGAAAACAGTGTCAAACGCGGCTTATTTCAACAATCTAGACAGCACTTACTTAATTTGCATTATTTGGATCACCCAGAGTACAGCACATTCAGACTCATTTTATTATCCATGCTTCCCACCCCACCCCAGATTATCCAAATAATGAGGAATAAGTAAATCTGGATGAAGCTTAAATTGGTGCCTGGTGTACTTTCATTGGGAGGCTGTTCCAAAGCCTGGGAGCCACCACAGAAAAGGCTATGATGCTGTGTGCACCACCCACCCACCCCATACTTCTGAAGACAGCAGAACTACAACTTGTGATCCTAACTCTCAGGCAGCTTTGAAGTTGAGTGCGAAGAATTTCTCAATGAAGGAAACTGGCAAAAATTCTCTGTATACAGTTCAGCAAATTCAATTCTAGCACCGAAAACCCACCTCTAGGCTCAGAAATTCCTTAGTTTAAGGTTTTCTCCGAGATAGAAACTGAGGCTAGATTGGATGACCTTTGATGCTGACCATCCCAATTAGATGATAGTGCAACGAAAGCAGCTCCAAAATTGGGGGCACTCACAGACTCCTGCCATTAAACAGTCTAAATATCTTTAATGTCTTTCCCATAAAAACAGGTGAATTTATAAAAATAATAATAAAAACAGAAACTCCTTATTCTTTTAATTCTATTTGCATGCCTTTTGCAGCTGCTTTTGGTAGTTCCTGGATCTAGCCTGCTTTTGTACTGAGCTGTTTATGACAACTCTCCATGTTCCAACGGAGCAAAATAAGAGGAAGTGTAGAACAGAATATTTACATAATGTTCCCTATTCTTTGTTGCTTTGTATTTCAGCTGTATTAGCAACAAACATTCTATTAAACAGAAGCCATTTGCAATCCTAGCTATTCAACTGACTCTCATTTCAAGTTGACAATGCATGGATTCAGACAGGCTGAATCTCTTATCAACATTTCTACCATCGAATGACCTCAAAATACACGTTTCTTTAAAACAAACCTGCTTTTTTTCATAAGCAAAAATTTGCTTCCCTGAGGGCTTTATCATCATCATCATTATTGTATGCTACTGCTCATTCCTTTACTTCCTGGCTGCTTCTGCACTTACCTATATAAATCTGGATCTACTTCATCTGGATTTAGTAAACCTGGTTTAGAATACATCTGGATTTACCCCGCATCCGGATTTACTAAATGCGGATGCAGGACAGATTCGGATCTACCCACCCCCGTCCTTCACACATGCGGCGGAAGGATGACTTAGATATGGATTTGAGGTGGGTGCTGTCCCTGGGGACTCTGCTGTTGGGGGTCGCCCTTGCCCCAGACGTGCTGGATCGCCACTTCTGGAGCCAGGGGGAGCTTGTCCAAACCCTTCCCTAGCCCCCCCCCAGGGGAGAGCCCGAGCGATCCCCTCCTTACCTCTTTGGCATCACCCCGATTCTGGCCAGGGAATCCCAGGAGGCTGCGTGCCTGCGTGCTGCACGCCTCCTGACTGGTCAGGGCTGCTTCTGGCAGCTCCTGCCGTCAGGAGGCTCTCTGCGCAGAAACCCGACTGCATTTGAAAGCAGTCAGATAAAAACTGTTTTTCTGGTCACAAAAAAACCCTCTTTGGGATCTAAGCTATCTGCATTTTCCTGTGTATCACATTCTTACCACTGTTTGGAAAATTCCAAACTATTATGAAAGCAAGTTGCTGCTCTATCAGCAAATACTATCCATGTTAATTTCTTAATAAGCAGAAGGGTCAGAGAGAAAAGATCTCCTTTCATTTGTATGCTGCAGCAAAGGAAGCCTGCTTTCCAGAAACCCCATCAAGACAAACTTCAAACTTCTCACATTCCAGCCTGACCTTTTATACCTAACCAGGCGGAAGTTACAGTATTCCCGGTGACGCCTTCGAAGTAAGGAGGAGAAGTATGTATGAGATTTCTCTGACATGCTCAGTAAAGCAAAATAAGAACTGTTCAATATAATTCAAGTTGGCCAACCCAGGCCTTTTGAAGGATCCTTATCCGTCTTTTCTGTTTTTTCAAACTCACAGACCTTGTTCATTCCTTACACCACCTTACCTTTAACAGTCATGGCTTTATCCAGTGCAGCAGCATCAGTGGACGGATTGAAACTAGGATAAGCATGTACTGCTGAACCCGACTTGGAGTTTTTCTAAAGGAAGCAAAGGCAACAAGTCAGAAACTTTGATTTGGTTTACATCTGTATCTACATTTCCATTTCCATTTTTTATTTATATACCGCCTTTCCAAACATAAAATTTGCTCAAGGCGGTTTACAACAAATGGAAGAACAAGGTACAATACAAATTAAATCAATTAAATCAAAGAAATACAACAAATAAGAATAATCAACAACTCAAATTGAAAACACTTTGCCAAGGCAGTTTACATACATCAAAATTACATTACATGTTATAACCTCTAATACATTATGAAGTAATAATAATAATTAGAAGGAAAAAAGCCCTATAAACAGGTGGGACAGCTGGCTAATAAGTTTTTGTAGTCCTTACAACAGGTGGAATTAGTTGCACAGTGAGTCTCCCTCCTCCCCTTGTCCATAATGGTGTTGGGGCATTGGGCTGGGTGCTGCTGGGCTTTTGTAGCCTTGCAGCAGGTGGACATTGTCAAGCGCTGATTCCCCCTCCTCCTCTCGTCCCTGGCATTCAAAGCGTCTCAGATATAAAACCAAGCTGTTATAAATGATGATGGAAATAAGATAGCAGATTAAATTGACTGATTAAATTGATTGATTAAATTTGTTTCTCTTCTTGATAGATCTTTTGTGTTGCCTGTGTTGAGTTGATCTGTCTTATTTTGATTGTTTGGGTTCTTCACGGCTACTTTTAAAGCAAATAGCAGAATGCATTTTTTATTTACAAGATATCAGATCCTTATTTCAATATTCAGCTTATCATGTGAATGGACAGAATATTGCAGCTCTGTGCCAGGACATCCTATCGTCTGGTCCTGCCATCTTCCATTCATTTCCGTGCGAGCAGGACTGTTGTATATCGCCTATTCTGCACATAAAGACTGACTGCATGGTTTTAAATTTGACAGCAAAGTGTACCAGAAAACTACAAACACTGCAGAGATAGCTATGTTGGAAGGAGAAAGGGGTGGGGAGAAGTTGAGGACACATCAAGGGACTGAGCATGGAACACTTTTAAGATGAGACTTTTGAAAAACTCTTACAATATATTGTGGTTCGTCATTTTCCATGAACCAGGCACTCTGCAGAATGCTTTGCACAAAAGACATGCTGATGTTGGTTTCTGAAAAAGAAGGGGATAAGAAGTTTAGAGGACTGAATGTTAACAGCATTTGTATTTTTAAATTTTATAAAATGAATCTTTGCCACACCCATGGCATTTTGTGAAGCATAAAAACATTCAGATAAGCGTCCACAAACCAAAAGAGAAAAGAAAAACCATGAGTTCCTGAAAAGCAGTAGAGGAGGCAAAGAAATCTGTCAGGACTTGAGCATTACTCATTGGCAAAGCCTGGAGGCATTTAATCTTAAACGAGACCATCAAGGGAAACAGGGCCTAGTCTGACGGAGTATGTTGTCATCACCTTGCCAAAGGTAAGAGTCTGGGTGTAGTTAATGCCAGGTAATTTTTCTAGGAATTACACACACAACACCTTGGATTCTGTGATATGAGAGAGGGAAGATTTGCTAATCTCTGAAGTAAAGAAGCACAAGAAAAAGTTTAAAGAGAAAAATAAACAGGTAATTGCTAGACTATGTGGGCTACCAGTTGGTCATCAAAAATGTGAACCTTAATACTAATATTAATAATAATAATAATAGAAGAAGAAGATGAGTTGGCTTTTCTACCCTGCTTTTCTCACCCTTTTAGGTGACTCAAAGCAGCTGACAAAACTTTTTATTCTTCTCCCCACAAGAGAAAACCCTGTGAGGTGAGAGGGGCTGTGAGAGCTCAGAACAGAACTAGTGACTAGCCCAAGGTCACCCAGCTGGCTTCATGGAGGAGGGTGGAATCAAACCCAGTATTCCCAGATAAGAGTCTGGCTCCCTAACTACTAGACTAAACTGGCTTGTACAATGCCCTCTTCGTATAGGGTTGTATTGGGATAAGGGTTGCAGACTAAGACAGGGAAAGTATCTTCTACACGGCTCATTTGGATGATACCAGCTGCCTTCTTGGACTGCGTTGCCAGTGTCTGGAGTGTTCCTTAAGCATGGAAAATGAGCATTCCTGAGCTATGATCCACCCCAATCATTGCCAATAACAGACAGGCCTGGAGGTGACTCATTCATTTCTGAGGTTAGTATCCGGCAAGTCATGAATTTCCTCTCAACTTGCAACTTTGGACTGGGGAAACTTTTATTCCTATGGGACAGCCATTCTAGAGGTGGCATGTTCCTTAGCATCTTACCCCATTCCAGCCACAACTGGTCTGGGACAAGGCCCACACCATATATTAATAAGGACACAGTTAAGTGCATAGAACAGTTTGTTTCCATTTTGGTTTCATTTCCGGCTCCTGCCTAAATAGGTTGAAACTGATACAGGTAAACAAACTATGGGCGCGTCTTCATGGCATGTGTTATTTCAGTTTAAAGAATTCGAAATAAAAGAAACGGAACAAAGCTGTCCAGACGACTTGCAAGTTGATCCGGTTCCGATGGCAGCCTTAACGCGGGATCAATACTCGGAGTCCACATGGCAGCACTGTCCTCCTGCCCATTGCCCACACTCTCTCCTGTGATTGGTTTTCCCTGCCAGGATCCCACCCTCCCTTCTCTTTGCGTCATGCTCCGCCGGGAATTCCCTGCCCAGTCCACCCTCCCCCTTCCCAGCAGCAGCAGCAGCAGCAGCATCCATCCATCCATCCATCCACCCATCCATCCACACACCCACCCATCCATCCATCCATCCATCCATCCATCCATCCATTCATCCAGGCGCTGCGGCGCTGCGGCGCTAGCGGCTTCTCCCTGGGGCTCCGCTGCCGCTTTCCCCCCGCTTTGCCGCCACTTTGCCCCGCAGAGGAGGAGAGCCAAGGGGTGGACAAGAGGGCGAAGGGGGCTCCTCGCTTGCTCTTCCCCCCCGTGGCCGGGAGGGAACTCCGCCCCCCCACCTCACAGGGACCGAAGCTGGATTAAAACCTTGGCTTGTGGTCACACCTAAGGTTTAATCTAGCTTCACTCCACCTTCAGAGTGAGAGAACACATCAGCAAAGTGACCAGTAGTTTTCTTTCCACATTATCTAGTCTAAAGGTGGATTTTCTGAGTTATTAACCCTGAAAGAAAACCAGCTTGTCAGTTTGCTGGTGTATTCTCTCACTCTGAAAGTGAACTGAAACTGGATTAAACCTTAGGTGTGACCACAGGCAAAGTAGCCTAGAGGGGGCTCAAAGCGGTTGACATTCTGTTTTCACCCTTCAAGGGACTAAGTGGCTGACAAGCCTTCTCACCCTTAAGGGGGCTGAAAGTGACTGTTCCGAACCTTCAAAGGTCTGAAATTGCGCAAAATTGCAACATTGTTTTAAAGGTGTGAAGTGCTTAGATTGATACAGTGTTTCAGCTTTAAGGACTGGAGGTTTATAGTGGGTGTTTGAGGGTGGATTTTTTCAATGAAGGAAACCCTAAACATGACGTGCTTCTAATACGTTCAGCCATTGGTTACAGTGCAATTGGGGGGGCGGGACAGCCTTAACACTGAATCTCATCCCGGAACGATACTGTCCACACAGTTAAAAAGGAAACACGTATCGACGCCCGATCCGGAGTGAGACCTGTTGAGATCAGGATTTATTTCTAATCGGGATAACGTCCTTTAACACGGAAATACCGTGTTAATCCGAAGTGCCGTCTGAACTGCGCAAACTCAAAACGTTTTGAATTCGAGATAACTATGCCATGAAGACGCACCCTATGAGTAGCACCACTGCTCCATCACAACCAGAATCTAGCTGCTGGATCACTCTGTCCACACCTGAGAGTGCGGCAACTCACCTGAAGCTACCACAGCCCTCCCAAAAGCAATCAAGCCGAGGGGATGCTAAAAAGCAGACAAAACGCTAAGCAGAAGTGGATGGATCTCTCCCAAACAGCAGCCACTACATCCACTGCCAGGTGGGGCACAAGAGTGCGTGTGGCTGGGAGACTGCAGCAGCACAGTCATGCACAGGTGTCAGAATGCCATTGCAATCTCTAACCTCATAACAGATGCTAGATGTGAGTGAGCATTGTGGAGGGGGTGTGAGAGAGGGGAGGTACATTAGATTTTGAGGTGCGGTTGCTGCAGACACACCAGGGACATGGTGTCAGGCAGGTTCTCTGAAACAAACCATGGGGAGGGGAGTGAAGATTCTCATCACTGGCACAGTGAAAGGGCATGGAAGAGGAGCATTCTGATCCTCCCTAACACCCTCCCCACCACGCCCTTCTATTGGGTGGGGTGTGGCAGCAGTAGCAGCAAAGGGCACATTCCCACCTACCACATTTTCGGATGATTATGGTCCGGGTTCTGGCGCGGGTTTAAGTTTCTGGACGGGAACAGCGCTGAGTGCCCACTGGGCTGTTCCCATAACCGGACCCGCAAGCATGCAGAAGCACATGAGCGTTCTGTTAAAAGAGCATGGCGCGGCAGGAGCCACCGCTGCCACCACTGCTCAGTGTTGCATGGCGCCTCCCCTTTTCTTGGCTAAGCCACCGTCACTGCTCCCGGGCTCGTTGTTGCCTAGCGTGCCCCCCCCCCACTTGCCCAAGCTGCCGCCGCAGCTGCCAGGCTCAATGGCAGTGAGCCCGGCCCACTTTCCTCCTTCTCCTCTTCACTTGTCCAGGCGAAAGGTCAATCACGAAGGCAGTTTAGGGGGAAAAAATCCCACCTTTCCCATCTCCGAAGGCTTTAATTCATTTACCAGCATGAAAAGTTTCTGCAGAAAATCCGGTGGAAGAGTGCAATGGGAATGGGGCTGGCCAGATTCAGATTATTGGCCAATATAATGGGAACCCTGGATGCTGAGTCCCATTCCAGTCCGGATTTTAGTCCCTATGTGAATGTACCCAAAGTGAGTTGGTGAAAGTGAATATTGCCCAGGGATAGTTGCACACAGCTAGGTTTCTGGGGTGGTCACAAGCAGTCTTGACCTCTAACCACTCTAAACATTCACATCCCTAGTTTTCACATGACCCACTGCAGCACAGCAGCTTTGAAGTTTTAAACATGTCTGGAGATGCCCTTACAACCACTGCTGGCCAGTGTGAAAAGCCACCATTACCCTGATTTGTTACCTGGTACGGTATTGTTATACCGTCATATCAGACTGGTTGAATGTGAACAGGCCCACAACTGAGTCTGCTGAAATCAACAGACACGAGTAAGCCATCAACAAATGTAGCCTAACCCTTTGAAGAATGATTAAATCGGATAGAAATCATTCTGTGTTCTTTCTTATTCGTCTCAACAAATCCACCCTTCGTATCACAGTGGTAAAACAGTTTTCATGTTACAGATGAAGAATTTACAATTGCATTCAAAGACACAAGCTCAATTCAGACAAAATCTCTAAAACAAGATAGGATCTCTTGAGATATTTCAACACAGTGTTCATTGGCAGTTATCAAGTTCATTGAGATTTTCAAAAACAATTGTGAGCATAAATTGAAGGGCTTTTTCCATTGACTCACCATGATCTGAACCAATGCTTCAGACCACAAGAAGGTGTGGTCTGGAATAATGCATTTTGCATGACAATGCTGGTCCATACAGGCTCCAAAGCTCCCATTGGTGTCCCACCAAAAATGACTTCCCTGGTGGTGCCTTCCACACACCTCCATGTTCTGGACTAGGCCAAGGTGATACGCCATTAGTCCTACTGGTAGTCCAGATCTGTCCCCCCATCTGAATTATGCTCGCTCCGGAGTGGACAGATGGAGCATACCAGCCATGGGCAGGTCCTCTAGTGTTCCACACTAGGGATGTGCATGAATATTCGAAGACATTCGAAATTCGATCAAATGCCTCTGAATTTTGATATTCAAATTCAAATCAAATGTCCATAAATTCAAATTTAAACATTTGAGCAAATTTCAAATTTTTGAATCTATTTGTTCAAATTATTCAGACATCCACTGCTGTTTTTCCACTGTCACTAAAAGTACCCATTAATGGGTACGTAATGGCATTTTTGTACCCATTAATGGGTAACTTAATGGGTAATTCTATTGACAGTGGGAAAACACCCTTAGTGCACTTGCTGGTAAGAAATATGAGTTCATGCAGAAAGGCTCCAAGTTTTGATACTGTAAAATTAAAATTATCCTTCTTAGCAATTTCCTTGAAAAAACTAATGAAATTAAAAGTTCTCTCCAGTAACCTAAAAATACAGCTCAGGAGATTTCAGTGTTGCAAACTCTACATATTCTGGGGTTATAGCTGAAAACACACCTTGTCTCTCCCATCCAACAAAGCTAGCAGTTGATCTGGATGTTAATATTTTTATTATTTTTGTCCTTTCACACAAAACAACTTGCAGGGGATATGATACAAATCCTGCAATACACTTGCCACAGTATTAGTGTAGCAAAGTGGAACTTCAAGATTTTGGAATAACTGCAAAGGCTTTGCTGCCCTTATGAATGAAGTTAATAGGAGACAACAAGGAATAGAGAGGCCATCTGCTGGAAGGCAGCAAGCAAAGCAAGCTGGAGATCAGATTGCAGGACTACATGGCCTTCATGTCTGATCCATGTTCTTAATTCTCAAGAACCATATCGTAAACATACAAAATTTGCATTTAAAAAAATAAAACAGCTTATTCTTATGCCGACACATCCACATCAAGAAGCAGTAGCCACAAGAGTTCTGCAAGAGTTGCATTTGCCACGACATAGCAAGGGGAAGTTGTAGCTCAGTGGAAGCACACTCACTTGGGCTGTGTTCACACCTACATTTTTAATTCAGCCAGCTTCAGTCCACATTCAGAGTGGAAGAACATAGCAGCAAAGTGACTTGTCATTTTCCTTCCATGTTATCTAACTCAAAGGGACGTTTTCTTGAGTTAGATAAAACCAAAGACAAATGGCTTGTCATTTTGCAAGTGTGTTATCTCACTCTGAAAGTGGGCTGAAGCTGGATTAAAATTAGGTGTGAACACAGCCTTGGTGTGCAAAAGGCCCCAGATCCAATCCCTTAAAATCATTTTGACTTGAGGGCATCTTTATAACATGCCAAATGTTTGTTTGACTGCCAACTTCTGCAGAGTTTTTGTTTAACCATGCATGTACAAAGCTTCAGTTCAAGTGTCACACAGAAATGACAAATATATTTCTGTTGTGTTTACACATTCCCATGAACATTTTTTCCCATGTACCCAGTTATGTGTTAAGAAACTTGAAAAACCTGTCATTTGTCTTAAAAGAACCCCCCAACCAGGAAGAAAAGGCCTCACCCTCTTTTGAAAGCCTTTGTGGAAAGTATGAACAGTCACACTGGTGGAATTCTACAGCACTTACTCATACTTGTAGAATATAGAGGCACACAGTTTAAAAGAGGAAGGAGGAGTAAGGAAGACCATAATGAGTTCCTTTTACCTTCTCTAAGGCTGGCTTACAGTTTCAAAACTGCAAAGAGTGCAAATGCACCCAAGACAGTGAAAATGCTATTTCTGTTAATAGTTAAGCAAAGTCGAGGAGGAAATCATCTGGGAGTTTGTTTTTTAAGTCACTGTGGAAGGAAGACACATTTTTTCCCTCTTAACTCACTCTTTGGTAACAAAAATTACTCCCTTTTCCTTGGTAACAGGGCAAGAGTGTTTTAGCTCCAAAACAACTCTGAGCAAGCTTAAAAGACAAAGAAAAAATTTAAACGACTACAATATTCAGAATTTAGAAGTTACACAGCTGAGTTGGGTTTCTAGATACATAAATTGATTGCATGCATTACCCAGACTAAATTCAAGTCTCTATGCATCTGGCTAAAAGTAAATACAGAGAAGGGGGGAAAAAAACATTTGAAAGTAGTTACATTCAGGATCTGAGCCCCAAACCACAAGCATAAGCAATGTTTTAAAAACATACCTTTGTTTTTCACGGCCGGAAAGCTGTTTGCTTGTCTGGAAAACTACAGACTCAAGGAACCAGCAGCTCTGAGCCTGTGGTTTTTATAAAACCAAGAGGAAGCCACACCTAGCAACCAATGCTAACTCCTACAGCTCATTTTATTGGCTGGTCTGTAGCTAAACATGGGATGTTGCCAAAAGGCACCGCCTAAAACTCTTGGAAACAAACTATCCAGAAGAGAAGAGGTTGGAGAATAATGAGTTAGACCAGCCCCCTTTTTCCATGCACAGTCAAAGATATAGATCTTCAAGATCCACATCTTTGAGATGGGGTCCTCCTGGAGAACCAGATCTTGAAGATGCCTGAAGACCCCATTGTGGGCACCTTTAATAAGGTCCACCCGAAATCCAGATTTAAGGGCCTGAAGGACCTATTAAATTTCGATTTCCCCTGCCTTAGTGGGGACAGGGCCTTGCAGATGGGGCCTTCAGTGGGGTCCAAGTGGGGACAGGACCTTCCCAATTGGTACCAATCAGGTACCAATTGGGTTCCAAATGGGTACTTAGAAAGATTCTAAGCCCTAGTGGGGAAAGGCCCCAGATTAATTAATGAAATGGATGCTACCTGAAAAACTACAATCAATGGCATTGACCAATGAACTTGATAGTCCTAAACCCACCTATCCATAATTGATATTGCAGAGAAAAAATGCAGAATTTATGTAACTGGTTCTATATTAGGATACATAATATGTGCAGTTACTCAACATCAGTTACAAAAGTCAGCTTATTCTTTATCCCGGGAAAATACTAGAAATGGGATGGATGGTTAGCTGGACTGGTGGCCAGATGGACCTACTACCCAAAGGATATCAAGTACCAAGGCAGACTTTCTACAAAATCCAAAGGAGATTTGTAGAAAAGAATTCCATTGTATTTAACAGAGCATATCACTAGAAAAGCTAGCATAGGACTTCCGTTTCAAAAGCAGAATAGCAGTCTTTCTCCAGCCAACTTAAAGCATTCTTACAATTTAACAATGAGTCCACATGGACCTTTGTTAATCTGGACTAAGTAAATCTGGATCATCAGGAACCGTTCCTAGCAAATCTGCTTCTCATTGGGTGCATTCCCTAACAAATTAAAATGCGAATTCAGTCTGTTTTCAGGATCGGATGTCCCCACTTATTTTTTTTATTCCTGGACTTAATGAGAACTATCCTGCTAAAATTTGCAGAAAAAAAAATCCCCAGGAAACCAGAGGCCTATTCGCACTTGGCCTTATTCTGGAGTATATCTCAGGATAGGGGTCTGTGACCCACATGCTAATGCAGACTCTAGCAGACCTCATTTTGGGCCTGCTGAAGCCTGCACTAGCATATGGATAGCAAGTCCCTATTCCAGGATATATTCCAGAATAAAGCCAAGTGCGAATAGGCCCCTGTTCTTGGTCTCATTTAGGAGCTTAGTCTTCTCCCATCCACCCGCCTCCACCCTTTGAGAATGCTACCAGACTATCCCAGGAGGAGATAAGCTTTTTGATCTGCCCCACCCCCAAAAAATGTTTCTGGCCTCTTTTTTGAGACCTTGTGTGATTGAAAGTAAGCATCACAGATTTCCCCCTACAGCAGGGTTAGGTGTCTGTCTTCATTAAAGGCACTTGGGGAGAGCTGATCAAGTGAAGTGCAATATCTCTTTCTCCTTCCCCATTTTTGAGGACATGTCCTGTTCCAGAGCATAAGAACATAAGAGAAGCCCTGCTGGATCAGGCCACAGCCCATCTAGTCCAGCATTCTGTCACACATGGTGGCCCACCAAATGCTCATGGGCATCTCAAGAAGAGACAAGGACAAACTTTTCCTGCTCTTGGATCCCAGCAAATGGCCTTAGAAGTGTCCTGCTTCACCCCACCCCCCAGCCTGAAAGATGTACCTGGGCATTCATTCTAGTAGCCATTGATACATCTGTCGTCCATAAATTTGTGTAAGCCTACCTTAAAGCCATCTAGGCTGGTAGCTGTTACCACCTCTTCTGGCAGCACATTCCATAAACCGATGACCCTTTCGGTGAAGAAATACTTCCCCTTCTCTGATCTGACTCTCCTACCTATCAGCTTCATAGATGCCCCCTGGTTCTAGTGTTGTGTGATAGAGAAAATAAATATTCTCTATCCACCTTTTCTATACTGTACATAATTTTATATACTTCAATCAGGTCCCCTCTTAAACGCCATCTCTCCAGACTGAAGAGGCCTGGACATTGAAGCCTGGTTTCGTAAGGAATTTTGTTCCAGCCCCTTAATCTTTCTGGTTGCCCTTTTCTGCACTTTCCCTAGTTCCACAATATCCTTTTTGAGGTGTGGTGACCAGAATTGTACACAATATTCCAAATGTGGCCTCACCATAGATTTATAAAGACGCAAAAGACACTTTTGACTTGTTTTCTATTCCCTTCCTAATTATTCCCAGCATTGGATTAGCTTTTTTTTTTGCTGCTGCTACGCACTGGGCTGACACCTTCATTGAACTGGTGTGCATTTCACTCTCCACTGGTGTTAGCAGCTTTCTTCCTTTTTGGAACAGAAGCACTTTTGCTCCCACAGCCTGGTTTTTAAATGCCTCTTTTTAGGAATGTGAATGAATATTTGTCACATCTGAAATGCATACAAATCTGTACATTCGCATTCCCATTGATTGTTACCGACATTCAGAGACTGACATTCAAAGCAGATTCAGAACAAATTCAGAGAGGATTCAGAAGCGTGCCTGGTGGAAGGAATTTGAATCAGATTTTGATACCATTCAAAGGAGATTTGAAGTAGATTCAGTTCCTAACACATTTTGGGCGAATCCCCTCAGCAAGCTTATTTCGAATTCAAAACGTTTTCAATCCTGGCAGACCCCACGTCAGTTTGGCTTAACACGCTTTTTGCGTGTTAGATCGCCCCAAAGCGTTGTAAATATTAATCCTCATTTCAACAGGTCTCACTCCGGTTCGTGCGCTTGAAACATTTTACATTTTTTACTATGGGAACCCTTCCGTGTTAAGAGATGAGAGTTTCCCTCCCCCAATAGCTTGCTTCCAAAGCAAGCTGTAAAATCCACTGCTTAAAGCTACACTGTAGCGATTGAACCACTTCACACCTGATAACAATCTTGCCATTGAAAGTGCTGATCTTTTAAAAAGGCAAAAGATAGGAAAGCAGCTGCCGGGGAGATGTGTGAATGTTTGTTGCTGCTGCTGCTGCTGCTGCATGCCCTGAGCAATGAGGAGAGGAGGGGAAAGAATTGCTGGCTGCTCGCTGCCATTTTTCCTCCATCCAGGCAAGCAGCAGCCACCCAGCCAGGCTCCGTGAAGGGGTCCCTTATGGGTGGCGCGTTCACGCCAGGAGGAAGAGGACAGGGCAGCTCCGAAAAGCGGTTTTTAAAAAGTAGCCACTGGAGTCCCCCCTTGAGTCACGTACATCCTCAGAATCTGGATTGAATGCGATTCTGGCTGAAAATAATGGGATCAGGCAAATTCGCGTTTGCATCCGGTTCTGTTATTTTGATTTCGGGAAACTGGATTACGCTTTTAATGGGGATGCGGCCTTTGTTTGCATTCACTTCAATATGAAGCAAACACAAAAAAACTGTGCACATCTCTACCTCTTTCCCTTCTACTCAGGTGTAAGAGACTCAGATCTTCTGCTCCACCAAAGCTTGGCAACTGCATTCCCCAAATTTTTGGCCCTTCTGATGGCAGTAGAAGGTTTAGAGCTCTCCACCTGGGTTTTTGAGGTTTTTCTAATGATAAAATTTCATTTCTCCCAATTTTTTCTTACCAAATGACAGATATTTGTTATACATCAATGCCTCTTAAATGACAAGATGAAGAATTGGAAGAATTCCTTTACAATAATCCTTCTGGAGGGACATCTTCATAACACTTAAATAATTTTTGGATGGTGGAGTGTTCCAGCCACACTCTCCAAACCATCTATATATTTCTGCATAGCATTTTCCTGGTGTTCTTCAAACCTGGTGGGGTTCCTGTACTGATTAGATATTAAGGAGTCTATATCACTGTTCTTAAAAGGAGTCCAACATTAGCTGTAGTGAAGTCAAGCATTTCTGCCTGGTTTTGCCTGGTTTCTTCAAGGAAGGTGGATGCTATGCTGAAAATATGCAGTCATGTTCTCCTAGTGGCTGTTAGTAATATGAGGAGGAAGACGTAATGCATACATGAAGAAAAGAATACGCCTCTTAGGAAAAGTCTGTATGCCTTTAGGCATGGTCCTGACAAGGAGTGGATTCTGTGACTCAGAGACACTCCTAGCTGCTGCTTCTCTGCTCTTCTGGGAAAAGAAAAAAGATCTTTCCTTTGTTCACTGCAAATTCCAACACTCCCTTTGCCAGCTCACCTTCGCAGTTCCCCTAAACTCTTGTTACTGCCTGTCCAAGTTCACTATCTTCACAGGTGGTTTGATATGTTTCTGGCATCTAAAAATACATCAGTTATGTGTAACCGGTGAAACAAGAGTACTCCTGGACTCTGCACTAAACCTTGAAGCTCAGGTGGAGGCCGTGGCCAGGAAAGACTACTCCCAACTATGGCTGGTGCATCAAATGAAACCTTTTTTGGACAGAGACGACTTGGCCACAGTTATCCATGCTCTGGTAACCTCTAGACTACTGTAATGCACTCTACACGGGGCTACCAAACACCTAATCGAGGAGTTCAAATGGAGAGGGAGGGCACACTTGGAGGATGTAGCAGCCTACTCCTTGTGTGTTTGCTCTTCCCCAGAGGTGCACTAAATATGCACTAGAGGCTGTAGTGTGGGCAGGCCTCAGGTCAGAGGGACCATGAGGTCCATGAGGTCATGAAGAATAAGGCACAGCTGATCAACAACAACTTAACCTGCCCTTCAGTTCCAGCCATTATTTTTTCACTTTTTAAATGTGGAAACCATTGGAAGAATTCCTTTACAATCGTCTTCCTGGAGGGATATCTTCATAACACTTCTTATGAAAAGTGAAGTGACCCAAGACTTATGATCTGCTACTTTTTCAAATAACTGGAGGCCTTTAATAGTGCTCCCCATGTCACTCTGTGGTGCCTTAAACTGCTGATTCCTTATAGGCCTTTTTCCACTAGAGCTTAGAATCTTTCTAAAACCTCATTACAAACCTGATTAGTACCTGATTGGTACCAATTGGGAAGGCCCTGTCTCTACCTGCACTCCATTGAAGGCCCCATGTGCAAGACCCTGTCCCCATGAGAGCTGGGGAAATCAAGATTTAATGGGTCCTTCAGGCCCTTAAATCTGGATTTTGTGTGGACCTTGTTAAAGGTGTCCACAATGGGGTCTTCAAGCTCCAGATCTCCAGGATGACCCCATCTCAAAGATCTGTATCTTGAAGAACCAGATCTTTGACTGTGCATGGAAAAGGGGTGTTTTTCTGTTGGGATGCAGTGTTTGTATAGTTTTGTGGAATGCTTAGTGTTGGACAGTTCTGAATAATTTTTTCCAGTGTATGCCTACAGGTCTGCTTATATCTGAATATCATTTTCTGCTTTATGCGGCTGCCATTAACCTCTGAATAGTGTGTGGGAGGGAGTTAAATTCTGGTGTGGACTAATTGAAATGTGGTATAATCTCCTGTGGGTGATGTGCTAAACAGAGGCTGACCACCATCTTGGAAGGATTATTGTGGACACATTTGCTTTGCAGATTCAAATTGAGCAGGGAATTGAAGTAGGTAATCTCAGTGGTCTCTTCTAATCCCAAGGATCAGTGAAACTCAAAGTGTTTGGCTGTGAACTGACCTGCAGATCATGCAGAAAGCTCAGCACAATCTAACCTGACTCTGCTTTGGGTTCTTCCAAAGCTGTGTGAGATCAAGGCAAAATCAGCTTGGTTTGAAAGTACTTATGGATTTGGCCAAGCTCTTCGACGACCGACCACATGGCCAAACCAACTTCAACCAAGAGGGTTGAGAACTGCCCGAACCAAACCAGCATACAAGTCAATGTGAACACAATATAGGCAGCACCAGGGAGAACTGATGATACAGTGAAAAAATAAAGAGATAGCTAGAAATGAAGTATGCATTTAACTAGGCAGATTTATTATAGCAAAAATAAATATGAACCCACGGGATAACCCAAGTCTTGGCATGTTCAGATACAGTTAATCCTATTTGGTCTAAAAGCAGGAAATGCAATTACATAAATCAGGGCTAGTCTCTCAGACAAAAATAATCCCCAGAATTTTAGATTGATGGTTAACAGAGTAAGACATTTGCAAAAATATTGAACTTGAAAGTAATGGCATACTGTGTTCCATTAAACATTGGTCATGGTAATAGTGTTTTCACCTTACTTAAAAGAAGTCAAGATAAACAGCCCATCCTTTTCATCACAGGAAAGATATTTTCATACATCAAGGAATCAGGTGGTATAAAAGTCTAATTTCCACTTTAGTGAAGCAATGTTCATGCTGTATGATTGTGTAAAAATCAAAACCTGGAAACCTGCTTTGCTGAATCATAAAATTAATGCATCGTGAACAATGAATAACAGTTATGATGACAGAAACCAGGGAAGTGTTTTACTAGTATTGCTCCCTATATGGGTTGCATTCTTCTCTAGCTTCTATTTTGAAAGAATTGTCAGCCAAAGCTGAATTGGATGGATTCACAAGCAGCTAGGAAAACAGCACAAAATTCCTAGTCACCAGCTAATTCATTCCACTACTGCCAAAGGAAATCAGTCCTTTACGTTGCAGGGAGATTATCCAAATTAAAGATTCATCCATATTTAAAAGGGGCTGCCATAAGAATTATGAAATACTTGTTTCTAATTCTGTTGTCTAAGAAAGTATATATGCAAATATTTCTAGGGTGAGTCCACATAATAGGGACTGGGATGTGCACAAATATTCTAACCTACCTTTACCCCAACTTACCTGAAAGCATTCAGCTGGCAAGCATTCGCATCTCTGAGCCAGTTTGGTCTAGTGGTTAGGGAGCCAGACTCTTATTTGGGAATACAGCGTACTTAATGGGTACTTTTAGTGACAGTAGAAAAACACCCCGGTATTGTATAAATATTTTTAACAACTTTCTGCCATCACTCTATAGTGATGGTAGGCTATAGTGGCTAGGGAGTCGGACTCTTATCTGGGAATACTGGGTTCGATTCCACCCTCCCCCATGAAGCCAGCTGGGTGACCTTGGGCTAGTCGCAGCTCTTTTCTGAACTCGCACAGCCCTACGTACCTCACAGGTTGTTCTGTTGTGGGTGGAAGAATAGAAAAGCTTTGTCAGCTGCTTTGAGTCCACTTAAATGGGTGAGAAAAGTGGGGTAGAAAAGGCAACTCTTCTTCTTCTTTTTCTTCTTCTTCCATCTTGGGAGGTAACCAGAGTGGCCACGCAAGCACACTGGCAGCTTCAATAGCCCCTTCATGTGACTGCGTAGAGCTTCAGTGTCATCATATCGATGGCGCTGACACATGCACAGTCATGGAGGGAGACAGACTCAAGATGGCAGCACCCAGAAGAGGACTGGCTTGGGAATTAACCACAGGTGAGTGATTGATCATGCAGGGGATAAGGCAACATTGACTAGCGATCGCAAGTGTCAATGCTAGTCAACTTTAGTTGCTTGTGCACCTTTTCCCATCCACGGGATGGGAAGAGAAGTGCGAAAATGACCCTGGTAGGAGGCGAACTGATAGAAGAGCACCTCCTTATCTGCAGCATCCTGTACAATCCATCTTCATTATATATGCATGTGAGGTAGGAGGACCAGATGGAGAACAGATTAAAAATGAGCACATGGAACTGCTGCAGAAGTGGATTGTATGAGCGTGTCCCCATGCACGTTTGGTCCGGTACTGAAATTGGACTCTGCAAGAGGCGTCCACATGCATTTTTTATTTGGTCCAATTTCTGTGGAGCAAATTGCCCCAAATCAGGACCAAATTTGGTACCCAAAAAACAAGTCTGGGCATGGCATGGGGGTCTGATATGCATTGCCTAGCAAGCCGAGCCTGCACATGGGGACAGTCCCAGGCTATTCAGGGAGGAGTGGCACTCACATCATTGGGAGGTGGGGTGTGCTTGCCCTTCCTGCCCTGTGCATTGGAGAATCCAACCACTGAGATTTTTGGGGAGTGAAAAAATCCTGATCGCTAAGGCAGGCAGGATAATGGCTTGATTTTGTCCCCTTTTCCTGATCACCAAGGTTTGATTTTCTCCCTTTTAGGCTTGCCGGGCGTTCTTGCAGTTCCTGGTGGAGCAGAGGTGCGCAAAACTGCTCAATCACCCAACTGCTGCTAAACCTTGTAGCAGCTTTGGATTTTTAAAAAATTATTTTAAAATTTATTAGACTTAATTTAATCTTTCTTCTGTGCCTCCCAGCCCAGTCCTAGCTTTCTGTGCCACTAAGGGAGGGGGGGATGCGGCATTTGCAGCTGGTGGCACAAGGGTGGGCTGACATGAATCTGGCTTCCAGTGAGGAGAGAGGGGCTGGAGAGGAGGTGCCTCTGCTCCCCCATACCAGGGTTTGGCGCAGTTTGCATGGGGATGGCTGCATCCACACCCAGCCTACATCACTGGGAATGGCATGGGGATGGGCAAGATTCAATCTTGGACCCCCTTCTGGTCCCATGTGTTCCCATTCTGATCCAAACGGCTTGCATGGGGATGTGGCCTTTGTTTGTATGTTTGTTTTATTTATTTTATTTATATTTCTATCCCGCCCTATACCCAAAGGTCTCAGGGCGGGTAACAACCTTTAAAATCCACCATAGCCAATAAAATAATATATTAAAACAATAAAAACCATCACAACATTTAAAATCCAACATGTTAAAACAAAACAAAACAATATCAATTAAACAGTAGTGTTTACAGTGAGGGAAACATGACTGACATTCAGCCAAAGGCCTGAGCAAAGAGGTACATCTTCAATGCCTTCCTGAACATAAACAGAGAAGGAGCCTGACACAGGAGTGTATGTATTTTGAGGGTGGCATTTGAACACTAAACACTAAGGATGTGTGTTGTACGAATTTGGATGAGTTTGGATATTCATACACAAATCAAATGTTCTGACACTTGTACATTAACTCTCATACGAATACAAATATTTTGGAACATTTGTAGAAATAGTTTGTACATTTGTTAAACTGGGGATACGTATTGGATACTCATGCATTCATACAGGATATGTATCTGATACATATGCATTGGTATAGGATATGTATCCAATATGTACACGTTCGTATAGGATCTGTATCTGGGATCTGTATCCAGGATCCGTCTGCATTCATATTGGATATTCATACAAATTTGTACAAATATACTCATATCGAATAGAATTCTACCACATTCAAAGGGGATCTATTCGAACGAATATGAATTTTCTAACATTCAGTTTGTTACAAACCGAATGCCAAGAAACCCATTCATGAACATCCCTACTCCTGACTTCTGAGTTACGGTACATTCCCAGACTGCAATGCCAACCCCTGAGTTAGGTCTTCGCTGCGCGGGTGTAATATAGCAGGTAATTAAGTTATCACAAAGGCCACAGCACAATAGAAGACCATAAACCATTCCTCTTCGGCAATACTGATCTGATTCCATTTTTTTACAGAGAATAAATTTCTCCCACCTTGCACACACAACCTCTTCCTTACGGTAAAATGCTTGGCTGTATGACAGCATCCACATTTTTTCTATCAGCCTGGGCATTCGAGAGGCAAATCTGGAGGCGCCAGTGTGTGTGTGTTTTGATACAACTAGCCAATCAAAGAGATTCAGCACCAAAGAAGAAATAATTACTCTGATAGGTTCTCCAGTCATGTTCTCTTCCACCTTCCCAGCACATCTGTTATTGCTAAATCTACACTTCAGATAGATTTAAAGCAGCTTCTCAGAGACCATCCTTAGTTTTATATACTCCTCTCTAGCCCTGCTTAATTCTGTAAGGCACTACTTTTGCTCAGGAGCAGACCTTCATTAACACAAGAGTAACTCTTACTGAAAAGAAAGACCAAAGCTCTCTCTTCTTCCCTCACCCACTCCATTATTGCTGAGTTGACACTTCTAAAGGATTCAGAGCATCTTGTGGGTGCCCTTTATATTTCTATATTCTTCTCCATCCATGGATTTAAGAATCACCAGGAAGGTAGTCTGTCTTCTATCACTATAGGAACTAACTTCAGAAAGGAACCAAGGAGGAAAGAAACATTGTAGAGAGTCACCTTGAACAAAATTCAATTTGAATTAAGCAAATTCGAATCTATTTGAATTTTTTAATTTGAATTTGCGCGTAACGAATGTCAACAAGATGCACAGATACTCGTACACATCTTCCAGACATCCGTACACATCCGTACGCATCTGTACAGATGTGTATGCATCTCGTAGTTATTCCATACGTAACCCGTTTTCATCCTGTATGGATCTGGACAAATGTGTACAGATGCAGGAAAGGGGGGGATCTTCAGGTACACATCATGTACTAACCTGTTCACATATGAATGTCTGAATAATCCAAACTAATAGTCCCGAAATTCAAAATTCCATTCAAAAGTTTAAGTTCAAATTTACCGACATTCTATTGGAATGTCGAATGTTGAAATTCGGCACATTCGATCAGGTTTTGAATGCCTATGAATATTCGTCCACATCCCTAGTCACCTTTGCTACAGAGAATTACTGCTGGTGGACTGGATTCCCAGGCATTCCAGCACAATGCTTCCCCATTCCAAACAGGGAAATTCCAGAGTGATGAGAACAAAAACAAACAAACAAACAAACAAGATACCAAGGGGTGTTTTTCCACTGCAGTAGATCTTGATTAAGGGAAGCACCCAATGCGTTTCCACTGGAGGTGAAGCATGCTGTGGTAATAGCTTTGCACCCATGTGGGGAATCCGGATTGACCCCCTAGGGGTCGGTCCATTACCCCAGGTGTTTCGGGGGGCGGGGGGGCAGTCTTCGAAGTCACCTCGAAGTCCACTTCGAACTCAACTTTGAAGTCACTTCGAAGTGGCTTTGAAGTTGGCTTCAAAGTCACTTCAAAGCTAATGTGGGGGGGGGGCAATGGGTGCATCCCCTCCCCCTTTGGACCCCACTGGAAACAGGCTCCCTTTAATGCAGATTTTCTGGCAGAAGACCCCATTGTAGACCCCCATACAGAAAATCCGGATTAAAAGCCAAAATGTACCCATTAGATCCGGATTTCCCCCATGGCAGTGGAAACAATCGGGTCCCAAATGGATGCCGTAGTGGAAATGGGATCATCCGGCTCACACCCAAATGGGTCCTAAATGGGTGCAAAAATAGGTACTTTTTGACAGTGGAAAAACACCCAAGATCTGCACATGAGTGCAAAATGCAGCCAACAAAATACTGTATGTTAACGATTTTTCATGAGAACACATACTGGATAAAGTAGACTAAAATGACAAGAAGAACGTGACAATCATATGGAGGACTGGAGTTGTCCATATCTTATTTGAAGGGACAAACTACTTATTGTGGGTTTGAAATAAAGTTTTCAGCTATCATGAAAAATTTGGGTTTTGCAAATAGCTTATTCTTGTGTAATCAAACTTCAAACAGGATTTTTGAATATAGTATGGGAATTGTTTTACTGACACTCCTAAATTCTCTGTTTAGCTTTTATTGTTTTTTGGGAGGATTTTCTAGTGTAAACCCTTTGGCCTACTTATGGACACAGCCTGTTTTCTGAACTCCAACAGATATCTGACCATCCATCTAGCTTCTACAGCTCTGAAGTTGCTTCATCCTGCCTGCCTCTCTGTTTTGCAGACCTTCGTGTCTAGCCTTAGGCCTGTTTGCACTTCACTTACTAGGATGGTATGACAATATGATTCCAGTGAAGAAAAAACCAGGCATAGAGGGGGTCATTCACACTTCAGGTACTTATCCTGTCCCCAACCGGACCACTAGCGCCTGAAGTGTTGATGGCCTGGCTCCGGCTGGCCAGGCCACAATGTCAACAGGCATGTTCCATGGCAACATGCAACCAGATGGTGCCATGGCAATTGGGATGCAGCTCATGGCTTCTCAGCTGCAGCTGTGCTGCTCCTCTGCTGACCAGGAACTCACTACATGTTCCTGGTCAAGTGGTGGACAGTATTTTTAGATCAGGCACAGAGGGAGCCATCCTCACTTCAAGTGCTGGTGCAGTCCAGAATTGAACCACTAGCACTTGGAAGTACATGTAGCCCAGCTCAAGAAAGCCAGATGGCCACTGCAATGGACATGGCAACATCTGGTGCAGATCAAAAAGTTGCCATGGTGATTGGTATGCAGTGTGCAGGTGCACAGCCACCCTATCATGCCCATTCACAATTTTACACCTGGAAGAGGGTGAAAACACTGCTGATTGGGAGTTCAGTAGCTGTTCCCCATCAATCTGTGGCCAAAGTTATACTTGCCCACAACTGGGAGGGGAAATATAATCATCTCAGCCAAAGGCTAGGGTAAAGAGGTACATTTTCACCACTTTCCTAAATATATATAAGGAAAGGGCCATGACACACCTCCATAAAGACCAGGGAAGCTTAAATGAGCTCCAGGACACCCTGGGACAGCAGCAGTGGTGCATTATGTGGATGCACTACTCCAGGAGTAACTGGAACCACTCCTGAAAGGTAAATGCAAACAAGCCCTTACTTATCCACAGCTAGTGAAGACTGGGGCAGCTGTAGAGAGTTCTGGGACACTTAAGAACAGTTGTGGGAACATATGTGCAGATGGGCCTTCCCAGGATCAGCTGGAACTACTCCAAAGAGGTAAGTGCTGACAGGTCCCTTGTTATGGTGCTTGGCCTCTCTGCTACTAGCTCCAGCCTGATTCTCCACTTTTTCTTTGCATTTGTCCCCTAGCTGTCTCTGCTGTCAGATGTTCTTGATTGTCCCAACCAGAGGTTCCCAAGCTCTACAGCCAGAAGTTCCCAAGGCATGTTGAACACTTCCTGCAGCTCAGTTCCAGGTTTGCCGATGCCCTGTACACATCCTGTGCTCTTCTGGTTGCTAAGAGCCTCACCCACTGTTGGCACATCAAACTCTGCCACTCTCTTGTTAACTAGAGACAGGCCTGCACATGTCTACCCTGAACCTCTAACCTCTTCTTCCATCCTCCAGCCCCCTCTGAACTCTCTTTACACTCAACCTTTCCTGACCCATGTGAATTTCATAAGGCAACGTGCAACAGGGTAACTATAACTATTTCTGAAATGAGCTGGTGTAAAGTTGGTGTTTAATACAGGAGGCTGGGGGATAATTCCAGAAAAAACAGGAAGTTTCTTGTGTCACAATAAATCCATCTTCTGAAACCTGAAGGCAAGGGGGTCATCAAAGAGTCTTAGGAAATTTGGCTTTGTAGGCTTAGTTTTATGATCTTCAAGTGTATAACTGACTGATAACGCTAAGCTGCAAAAAAGATTGGAAAAAAATAAACACTTAATCATCCTACAATTTATAAACTGATCAGGGCTAAGCTTTTTGTGAAAGACCAGAACAGGAATGCCTTCTCCCATACCGACCTGCCTGTGCCTTAAGATCTAGCAGTGAGGCCCTCCTGGTTGTCCCACTGCCTTCAGTAGTGAGGCTGGTGGGCAGCCAGGAGAAAGCCTTTTTGGTGATGGCCCCCAGACTATGGAATAGTCTCCCCTTCGAGGTGTGTCATGCTCCTTCCTTACATATATTTTGGAAAATGGTAGAAACATACTTCTTTACCCTGGCCTTTGGCTGAGGTGATTTTATTTCCCCTCCCAGTACAGATACCATCATTTTAAACATGTTGGCTGTGTCTTCACGGCAACCTTATCTCGGATTCAAAACATTTTCAATCCTCGGAGTCCGCACGGCAGTTTGGCTTAACACGCTTTCCCTGTGTTAAACCACCCCAAAGCGTGGTGACTCTCAATCCTGATTTCAACAGGTCTCACTCCAGATCGTGCACTTGAAATGTTTTACATTTTTTACTGTGTAGACAGTACCGTTTTAAGGGATGAGAATCCATGCTTAGGGTTTCCCTCTCCCAATAGCTTGCTTCCAAAGACAGTGATTTCAGTGTTAAAAATCCACCCTTAACAGCAGCACTACACTGTAGCGATGGAACCACTTCAACCTGAAAACAATGTTGCAATTTTGCGCAATTCTAAAAGTTCTGACTTTATAAAGAGAAAGGAAGGGAGGAAAGCAGCTGAATGTGAATGTTTAAAGCAAAGGGGCTTTAGTTGCCACTGCTGCTGTGTGCCCTGAGCAATCGGGAGAGGAAGGGAAAGAATCACTGGCTGGCTGCCTGCTGCCATTTTTCCTCCATCCATGGAAGTGGCAGCTACCCAGTTAGGCTCAGTGAAGGGGTTCCTTATGGGTGGCGCATTCATGCCAGGAGAAAGAGGGCAGGGCAGCCCCAAAAAGCGGCTTTTTAAAAGTAGCCACTTGAGTCCCAGCTTGAGTCACGTATCCCACGTACCATCCTCAGAATCCGGATCCAACACGATTAAGTAAAAGTAATGGGAACAGGCAAATTTGTGTTTGCATCCAGTTCTATTATTTCGGTTTAGGGAAAGCAAAATAAGCTTGCTGTGGGGATTCGCCCGCTGGGTATTGTTTAAGATTTGTTGAATTTTTTAAAGAGCTCTTAATGTATATTTTGTTTTTAACCTGTTGTTTTAATTGTTGTTACCCACCCAGAGACCTTCAGGTATGGGGCGGGATAGAAATGTAAAACAAACAAACAAACAAACAAACAAACAAACAGCTTCATAAAACTATTGAGCGAGTTCACAGCAGCAATGAAAAAAAAGCAAATTCAGTGCTAGAGAGGGTGTAGAAAGTAAGTGCCCAAGTATCATTTTGCCCAGATGGTGAGACCACATTTGGAATATTGTGCATATTTCTAGTCACCACACCTCAAAAAGGATATTGTGGAACTGGAAAAAGTGCAGAAAAGGGCAACCAGAATGATCAACGGGCTGGGAACACCTACCTTATGAAACCTGGCTGCAACGTCTAGGCATCTTTACTCCTGAAAGACAACACTGAAGAGGAGATCTAATTGAAGTATATAAAATCATATATTATTTTCTACGTTGCTCAGCACTGGAACCAGGGAGTACTAAATGAAGGTGATGGGCAGGAGAGTTAGGACTGATAAGGGGAAGTATTTTTTCACCCAAAGGGTGATTATTCTATGGAATTTATTACCAGAAGAGCCGGTGGCAGCAACCAGCTTGGATAGCTTTAAGAGAAGTTTACACAAATTCACAGAAGACAGGTGTATCAATAGCTACAGGAAGGGATGCCTAGGTGCTACCTCCAGGTTGGAGGGACAGGCAGGATGTCTTAAAAGACCATTTGTAAGAAGTTAAAAGCAGGTGAGAGTTTTGCCTTTGCTTTTTGTTTGTGTATGTCCACAATCAATCGTTGAGTCACTGTGTGAGACAGGATGCTGAACTAGATGGCCTGTAGCCTGACTTATTCAAGAAGAAAAAGTTTGCAAAGCAGCAAAGCCTGTGAGTTTCCTTTGGATTAGCTAACTGTCTTATGCCCTAGCTAAAACAGGAGATGCAGCAATACTGATAGTACACAAATTCATTCCTAGCTTCCCTAGTGACTGAAACAATGGACACCTCGGGTGCTTCCACATTGGACACTAAATACCCGTTATGTACTCATTAAGGATGGATTTTAATAACCACGTCTGCACCACAACACCCATTAGAGACCCATGCATCCGCATTGGCTCTCGCACGATGGGTCTCTAATTGGTGTTAAGAGGCCCTTACGGGAAGACTTACTGGGTACTTACTAGGTACTTCTGCAGTTAAGACACATCCATTTAGGATGTGTCCACACTGCAGGAGTGTCCTTAAGTGGGCCCTCCCCCCGCCCTCCATGATTGGCTTCTCCGGAGCCAAGCATGGTAAACTGGGGGCCTCCTATCTTGGGGCTCCCCCTTGCTCCAGAAGCTGTGGGTCACGCCTTCTCAAGCCAGTGGGGCTTCACCTACACCTCCCATCCCACCCCAGGGCAAGCGCACATGATCCCCTCCTTACCTTCAATCAGCCAGGCTGATTCTGGTTGCCGTGGCCTGGCACGCTTTGTGGGTACATGCAGCATGCCTTCCTATTGGCCAGGGCCGTATGCCTGCACAGAGGGCCTTCCACGCAGCACCCACCTCAAATCCATATCTAATTCCGTCCTTCCCTTGCGGGTGCAGACAGGAAGGGTGTTAGCAGATCCGTATCTACTAGATCCATATCTACTTAACACAGATTTCCAAAATACAGATCTAATAGATCCGTATTTTGGAGGTCCAGTGCAGGACCACCCCTCTACACACGCTAAAAATGCCAACTGCAACTCAGGCTGCATCCACATACAGGAAAATGGGCACATGGTGAGAGCCTTCCTCCAAGGACCTGCAACCAGTCTAAGACATGAAACCTAGTCTCAGAAGGGACTTGCTGCTTTCTGCTCTCTCCCTCCCCATGGCAAATGTGTAGAGATGATGGTAAGAGTGCAGAGATACAAGACCTACCTGTGGCGGTGATGTACTGGTGGCCAAGTGCCTTATCCCCAGCAATTTCCACCCTGTGAAATTTACTGCCAGACAGAAAGTGGCCAATGTCTGCACTGGCCAGGCCACATTTTGGATCTCCTATTGGATAGATACCCCTTTGGGCAACTACCAGGATGTAGCCTTTCTGTGACCTCTTGCAACCTATAAAACAAGTATGTCAGATCTTTCCAGTGTGTTTTGTGAAGGATGGGGATTTCAGTTTCTACGCTGCACCAGCCGCTGTTACTGGTAGCTGCCACAGCTGAAGGAGAATGAAGGAACGGGTAATGGCAGTTGTTCTAACAATATGGGAAAAGAGGGTTGCTTGACACAAATACAGATTTATTTATTTATTATTTATTTGTTTGTTTGCTTATTATATTTCTATCCCATTGTATACCTGAAGGTCTCAGGGTGGGTAACAACATTTAAAATCAAATATATTAAAACAATAGAAGCATATATTAAAACAACAGTGTCTGCAAGTGGGAAGGGAGAGTGTGTCCCCATTTAACTGAAGGCCAGAGCAAAGAGGTGCATCTTCACTGAACATATACAGTGAGGGAGCCTGATGCACCTCAAGAAGGAGACTACTCTATAGCCTGGGGGCCATCACTGAGAAGGCCCTCTCTTGGGTGCCCACCCGTTTCACTGCTGAGGGTGGCAGGACAACCAGGAGGGCCTCCCCTCTAGATCTTAAGGCATGGACAGGTCGATATGGGAGGAGGCATTCCTTTAGATATTTGAGGCCCAAGATATTTGGTCTTGCCTCAGAATTTCAGCCTCTCCTGCATTAATCCAGCACTTGTCAAACACAGCCCATAGGTGCCAAAGGCTTCTAGCATTCAACATGGTGTCTCTTTTTAGAATAATTACAAGTTCCTAAAATAATATTCACCCAAAGTGCAAAACATCACAAAAGGTCCAGAAATCTATGGCTTGTTTCCACACGACATATGTTATCCTGGGCCATGCTGGGTCAGTCTTGAGCTAGATCAAGTGATCCAATCCAAGAAAAGTGCGCCAAGGGACATCCACATTACCCATTACAGTTCAGCTTTGTAGGTTGGAAGTGAAAGTCCCTTACCTCTGAAGTTGCTGGCTGGGTGTTTTTTTGCCAAGAGCTCAGAAGTGACACACTTGTGGTAGCCCAGTGAAATGGAACTTGGCTTCTAGCATCCAGTAGATTGAACCAGCCATCCACTGCTATGCACACATGATATGCTGGTCCAATCCAGGGACTAGTTAGGAGACTGCTTTAAGATAGACTCTCATTGCAGCAGGGTACGGTGCCATTTTTGCACCATAGGCTTCTTTAGCCCTTCAACCTAGTATATCCACCCAGTGGACTGCTCTATCATGTGAATGAGACATTCCTCATAGGCTGCTAAGCTAGGCCAGCAGTCCAGTGGATGTAGCCAAAATGACTCAAAGCAGAGGGTACTATGTTCCAGTGCTGAGAAAAGGCTTTCTAAACATCACTGGTATTCATTCAAGAGGCCTATTTGCACTTGGGCCTCTGGATGGAAGTAGGACAGCTCTGGGACAGAGCATTCACTCTGTGGGCCAGATGGTTCCATCCAGAACCATCCCATCCCATCCCATCCCAGGGGTGCCCTACTTCCATCCAGGGTGTGGAGCATGAAATCACACTCCACACCTGACCCAAGCTATCTCCGGCCATCCCAAAGCTGTCCAGCAGGGAGAAGATTTGCACTCTCCCCACTGGACACCTCTGGAGCCCTGCTGGCAAGCATGGGGGTGGTCTGTCATCATGTGTGCCTGTGCAGAGAGCAGCAGATCACTCCAGCAGGCAGTGTGAGCAGGCACATCAGATAAGGTAAGTGGGTCACAGGCCGCTGGGGGGTTGCGCACACCCCTTGGTGGGGGTAGACAACTGGGAGGTCCCTGCTGGTTGCTTCCAGCCCGGTCAGGGTGGCAGGATCACTGGGACAGTCCTGGCCTGGTCTTGCCCCAACCCTGAAAAGGGATGCCAGTTTGCCAGTAGCCCAGGGTGTGGCATCCTGCCCCAGCTGCAGTCTTTTCAGGCTGGTACAGGCTGCAGTCTTTTCAGTCTTGACCATTCACACCTTGGCCAGTAAGGGTCGCTTGGGAACGCATCCCTTATGGGCCAAAGTGAATGGGCAGGCTGTCCCCTGTCTATACCAGCCTTAGAGCATTTCAGCCATCAGGCCTAGGGTTTCTTAGCACTACAATGACATCCTGTGCTCTATGGAATCCCAAAGTATATCAGAACCATAGGGCTGAAGTTGTTCCCTTTTAAATAATGGCATGTCTGCTGAGCTAATGAGAAACCTGAGTCTTCCAAAGAAGCATTGCTATGATACCCGTTCCTTGTCAGACCTCCTGAATTTTTAAACATGTTCTGTGTCAGATTCCTTCACATGACGCAGCTTTAAAATATAACCAGACAAACCCTAAGATAATTCATTATTCTTTATCTCTGATTCATTCACTATGGAAGAAGGTAAATATGCTTTAACTTTTCGTAAATTGTTTGTTTTGCACAGTTATCAAAGAATGTCTGGGAGGGGCAAATTTGACTTAATGGCTGCTATTTATTCAAGAACTTTACATGTGATTGCTTGTTTATAAAGCCTAGATGCCTTCACAGTACTTTAAAATTTATTAAAGAAAGGAAAGCCCAAATTTTCCATGATTATTTGTTTATAAAGCCTAGGTGCCTTCACAGTACTTTAAAATTTCTTAAGGAAGGAAGGAAAGCCTAAATTTTACATGATTGTTTGTTTATAAAGCCTAGATGCCTTCACAGTACCTTAAAATTTCTAGAGAAACAAATCTGAAGAATAGCCCAAATTTTAGTTTAGTACAGTATGTTGAATTTGAATTCGGTATTAAAGAATAGAAAGAGATCAGCGTTTGTTTAAATTTTGCGACTACACTCTGCAAAGTTAAAAGAAAAGCCAAACTCTTTCTAAACGGGACTACAACACTTCTGATTTAACTTTTTTGGGGTGTGGGAGGGAAACTGCTTGGCTTTAGTTTTGAAAGTGTAAGGTCAGTTTCAGGGAGATTTGAAGAATTTAAGAATGTTTTTAAAGCCACCACTCCTTAACTTGAAATATTTTCAGAGTGTTTCAAAAGATCACTAATTACTGTGCTACACAAGTTTGTATATATTTTCTCCAAAGTGATGCTGCAATCCATTCCTCTCTGTCGTCACCAGATTTTGAGGCAAGACAATTGCATATTTAAAGTATGGCTTAATAATGCTCAAATGTTGACATCAATGCAGCCCATAGTAGGAACATCTGACAAGAATCTGAGTGCAATTTTGCTTACTGAAAAAAAAAAACCCCTGGCTCTGTTTTTCACTCAAAGTGAGCAAATGCCAAGTATATTCGGATACATATATCTTGGCAAGTAGCCTTTAGAGGCCGTTTACAGCTAACCCCCAAAGTGTATCTACTGCACATGTGTCCCACATGTGATGTGTCTTTTGAACAACTTGTTTTTCTGTAACATGGGTAGTAAAATGTAACTCTCCCCTTCCCGTGTAATGTGATCTTGGAAGCTTGTAGTAAGACAATTCAGCCTCTGCAGCACCATTGGCTCAGGCTTCATCTTCATGGTCACGTTTTTCAGTCCTCTGAGTATGTAAGGGACAAACACCTCTTCCTCCTTGTAGCTCCTGGAGCTCTTGAGGGAGCAATAACCTATAGTAAGCTTCCTGAGGCTGCCCTCATCGCTTCATCCAGGGTCCAATTTGCGCTTTGGCCCATAGTTTATAATTAGTCAACATCTGGGCAGGTGCATCTGCACTTCCAGGAGGTGCTTACAGCCTACAAGCACCCTCTTCCTCCCCAGATGTTGACTACCTTAATTATAAACTAGTTGCGGGGCGCAAAATTGTGCACCACAAGCATACCAGCCCTCCCCAATCCCAACCACTTCCTTACCTTTAGCATCCAGCCGGTGGCCCTCAGCACTCGTTCTGGCTGAGGAGGCCATCTGCTGTGTAAGTGCGCTGCAACTTACATGACCCCGGACGTGATTGCGCTTCCACAAAGCATCAGCATCACTGTAGTGATGACACTGGCACACATGCAGTTGTGCAAGGTGCCACGACCAAGATGGTGGTGCCCTGCAGAGGGATTGGACACACGAGCAATAAGGTGAGCGATCAATTGTCCAGGGGCTAGGCTGTTGTTGACTAGTACTTGCACCTTTCACATCTGCGGGGGAAGAAAGGAAGTGTGAAACTGCTGGGCTACTGTGTAAATGATTGCAGTAGCTAGGAGCTGAATGTATGATCTACAGTGCAGCCACAATTGCCACAGAAGAATGAAATGCTCATGGAGATCCACCAGCACCTTTGGTCCCTGACAGGAACTTTTGTTGCATTGAGCATCAGAGGTTGCTGTGGTTTTTCTGCTAGGCTACCAGAATGGCCTTGGAGCCCCGATACCTGTGCTTCCAATATGGGCTTTTCATGTTTCAGCTCACATACTTCCCCCGTGATTGGTAGACTGGTTCTCCCATCTTCAGCACCATTGACCTATATTGGTAGACTTGACCTATATTGGTAGACTTCAGGACCACTGACCTATATTGGTAGAACACCTTCCTTGTTCTCTAACAACTAGTTTTTATTTACAAAAACCAGTTTTGCATTTCATCCTTCTATTTTCTTTCAGCCATCACCACTCAACCTTCAATTTACTCAAGAGGGGCAGTTCAAAATACTAAAAAAAATTCACTAATTGGGGAGGGGACTATGGGTGTCTTTCCACCATGCTCCTTTAATCCAGATCTAAGAAGATCCAGATCTAAGGAATGGGTACATTCCTTAAACTGCATCTAGTAGATCCGGATTAAGGGAAGTACCCAATGTGTTTCCATGGGTGGTCTAGCACCCAATAGCCTCCCTTCCATGGAGACACCGGAGCACCCATTTGGAAATCCGGATCTACCCATGAGGGGTCTGCTTGTCACCCCAGGTCTTTGTGGGGAGAGGGGGTGCAATCTCCAAAGTGGCTTCAAAGTCATTTCAAAGTCATTTCGAAGTCACTTTGAAGTCTGTGAAAAACAGCTCCATTGAAGTCTGTGCTGATCTTCGGAGTGAACTTCGAAGTGACTTCGGAGTCACTCCGGAGTCACTTCAGAATTCACTCTGAAGATCAGCACAGTCTTCAAAGACGTTACAGAGCTATTTTGCACAGACTTCGAAATGACTTCGAAATGACTTTGAAGCTTAGGTTTTGGGGCTCCCCCCCCCATTGGGTGCTCCCTCCCCCTAGCCTCCTCTAGACCCCATTGCCACGCAAGTGTGGAAACAGGCTCCCTTTAATCCAGATTTTCTGCCTGAAGACCCCGTTACAGACCCCATTAATGGGGTCTACAGAAAATCCAGATTAAAGGCCAGAAAGTACCCATTTAATCCATATTTCCCCAGCGGCAGTCGAAACAATTGGGTCCCAAATGGGTGCCGTGGTGAAAATGGGATCATCCAGCTCACACCCAAATGGGTCCTTAATGGGTGCAAAAATGGGTACTTTCTAACAGTGGAAAAACACCCTATGAAAGATTGAACATGGTGCTCCTTTGGGGTAGTAGGAACACAGAGAGAATGGGCATGGCAGCTTTAAGGTTAGAGACTGCTGCTTGCAAAAGCCCCTTAGCACATCTTCCTGCTCTATGCACGTTACGGTTGTGCAAAGTAGTGTGATAGAGAAACCACTAGGGTTCTCCATTTCATCATGATGAACTCAAATCCTTCACCAGAAAGGAGGAAGCAAAGCTCCTCAGCATTTGGAGCAGAAATCTTTGGTCATTTCTGAAATGCAAAAGCTGGTTTATTTCACAAGAACCACAAGGTGTATGTAGGGTTGACGAAGGCTATGTAGCTAAAAATATTTTTTAGAAAAAACTGGAAGACTTAAGTATAAGGTGTCAGATTATAAGGTTAACAACAACCCAAGTTCTCCTTTAACATTCCATGCACATTGCAAGCATTCACTTAAAAACAGGTGTGGCAGTTGGTTTTGCTTTCATGCTAAAAGTTGTTCACCAGTTTGCACAATGCAATACACATACCCACAAATATCTTTCCATAGTTTGGGGTAAGCACTCAATAGGAGTAAGGCAGTGTTAGTGAACAATCCCACCTCAAACATGCTTTTTGTTGTTGTTGTGTCTGACCATAGACAAAGTCTGTGTCCAGATATAACAAAAAGGGCAACCTCAGAGAGATAGTGTGTGGAACTGTTTGTTAGAACACCTACATGAAAGCAGCAATGCCAGCACATTTATGTGCTGTGGATTATCATGGATTATTTTCAACATCTAAATGCTAAGAATATCTAACATCATTGGTGGAATCAACAATTTTTTCTCCACAATTTTTTTCTCCCATTCAGTATAGCATAGGCTGAATCCCCAAAAGACTTATTAGCCCCTCTCAGATTCCTCTGCAGTCACTCTGTTATAGCTGACTTTAAAAGTCCCCTCCACTTCCGGAATAAGCGTCCCCCTGGCAGCCGCGATCTAAACGGACTTTCCGTCCCCGTGGTAGCAGTTTTCTCTTTCCAAGCATTTCCCCCCCCCCGCCCCCTCTCTTGTTAAAAGGAAAAATAGGCAGATCTCCGTCTCTTGAAACTGCTCCACCCCCCCCCCCAGCAAAGCAGTTGAGCGCTCATTCTGTCAATTTCATTCACTTTCAGCAGTTACTTTCACTTTGTTCTCTGTTAGAAAAGGCTGCAGGATCGGGAGCGCGATCCTTCGCTCATTCTCTTTTAAGGCTTCCCTTGAAAACAATGTTGCCATTCTGAGCAATTCTGGCTCTTTTTACAAAGGAAAGGAAGCGAACCTCCTGCATTTCTCAGATGTGTGAATGCTTTTTGGCTGTGTGTGCAAGCAAGCAATCCCCGCCCCTTTTGCCACGGAGCGTCCTCAAGGTAAATGTAGCGAGGAAAACCCGCGACTTACAGAAAGAGCGCTGGAAGAGTTGTTTAAAGTGCATGTATTTTATCGCGGGTGTCTCACTTTGCTAAGCTCCCTAAGCGCCTTGTAAAGCCCGGAATGGGGACGCTCAGAGGCAAAAGGAGTGTCCTGGCACACTTTAAATTCCATGGGGACAGGGCTATACATAATTGTTTTGGTGAATTGGACAATTAGAACAATTCTATAATCTGTTTCCTTTGTGTGTTATAATTTTAGGGTGTTTTTCCACTGTCAGAAAGTACCCATTTTTGCACCCATTAAGAACCAATTTGGGTGAGAGCCGGATGACCCCGTTTACACCACAGCACCCATTTGGGACCCACTTGTTTCCACTGCTGCTGGGGAAATCTGGATCATATGGGTACTTTTCTGCCTTTAACCTGGATTTTCTGTAGACCCCATTAATGGGGTCTACAATGGTGTCTTCAGCCAGAAAATCCCAATTAAAGGGGGCCTGTTTCCACACTTGTGTGGCAATACGGTCTAAAGGAGGCTTGGGGGAGGGGATGCACCCATGGGGGCAGCCCCGAAATCCCAGCTTCGGATTGACTTTGGAGTCATTCCAAAATGATTTCAAAATGACTCTGAAATCACTTCGAAGCGACTACCAGAGACATCGGAGCTGCTCCGGAGCTGCGCTGCGCCGTCATTCGCTATTAGAGAAGTCAGTGCAGCCTTCCCTCTGAAGTCCCTCAGAAGAGATCAGCAGAGACTTTAGAGTCTCGCTGCCGGTCTCTCCGAAGAGATCAGCACTGACTTAGGAGATGTTCTGAAGGGACTCCAGAGTGGCTCCGAAGTCTGCGCTGATCTCTTCAAAGGGACTTCGGAGAGTGTACCCCCCTGTCCCCCAAGACACCTGGGGTGACAGATAGACCCCTTGGGGGCCAATCTGGATTCCCCAGATGGGTGCAAAGGTGTTTCCATGGCAGGGAGGTTACATCTCCCATGGAAACACATTGGGTGCTTCCCTTAATCCAGATCTACTAGATCCGGATTAAGGAATGTACCCATTCCTTAGATCCGGATTATCTTAGATCTGGATCCAAGCAACACAGTGGAAAAACAGCTTAACGAGTACAGAGTTGTCAGTGGGTCCAAAAAAAACCATAAGCATAATAAATTACAAAAAGCAGTAATGGGAGATTCTGGTATGCCCTTGTTTTCTGGGGTGTTTTTCCACTGTCACTAAAAGTACTCATTAAGTACCTATTAATGGGTATGTAATGGCATTTTTGTACTCATTAATGGGTACATAATGGGTACTTCTAGTGACAGTGGAAAAACACCCCTGAATATATCTATTAATTGTATTCGCTCATCACTTCTAGCATATGAATTTGTCTTCCTGGTTTTATTTTTATTTTTACTGCATTTGAGGTTAAAAATAAGAGAGTTCGCCCTAAAGGCATCTCATGTTTAGTGAATGTGTGTGCTTTAAAATGCATCTACACATCAACAGCTGACTAAAAGTTCTGAGGCGTGGAATGAAGAACATTGTTAAGCAATAATATTAGGCAACATCAATATTGCCCAAAGCTAAGGAACTTGAACTGTCAAAAGAGCTATGTGGTTAGAAAAGAGTGGAGAACATGATAGATGAAACAACAATGTGTTGTGAAAACCTCTGTGGCACTGTAAGGAATTTTTTTCCCATGCATTAACAGCACAGGAGTAAAGATGATATTAGCCAAAAAAATGTTCATCCCACCAATTATGTGCATGAATGTTCATGCCAAATTTGCTCAAATTCAATCGGATGGGGACATTCGAATGCAAATAGAATGTCTACACAGTCGAATTTAAACATTTGAACAGATTTCAGATGTTCCAAAACATTCGCTTGAATGATTCAAAACATTTGAATGTGCAGATCTCTATGTATTACGTCCTTATCTGTACAAATCTCATACGTATCTGTATCTGAATGCGTACGGGATAAAACGGGATGAGTGCGAAATGCGTACAGATATGTGAAATACATATACATCAACATTTGTATCTTCAAATACGAATGTTATCAATATTTGTATCTTCCGATTGGAAGCTAACATTCAAATCTATGTGTTCGAATCAGATTTTGTTGCATCCGGATTCTAAACATTCGAATCAAATTGAATGTTTGGATATTCAATTTGACTTGAATTCGAATGCAAAAAAAACAAAACAAAACACATTAGTGCATATCCCTAATTAGCCACTGAAAAAGAGAAATAACAGTAAAATTACTGAGGAAAAAAATTACACTGTAAGCTACCCTGAGCTCCACCCTGCTATATACCTGCAACAATACTCACTGTGGTCATAACTCAAGGGTATCCAACCTCCAGAGGTCAAATCATAGTTTGCAAATAAAAATTCTCAACCCTTGCAACCAAGATGCTTCCAATTGGTGATTATGTGGAGCTATCTATACAGTGTTCTTAGCAGCAACAGAGCAGTGATTTATGTTGTCTTTCCCCAGGGAAATGTGGATGGATGAAATTTGGGGCTTCTTTGTTTTGCTCTATAACAGCCACATTTTTTTCCAGAATAATTCCTCCTAAAATCACCCTGTGACCATTTTCTTTTTTTTAAAAAAAATCATGTTTCCTTAATATTCCTTGGCAAATTATAAGTGCCTCTTACATGTCAGTGTATCTTATAGGATGGAAAACGCTGTCCAGCATGCTGATGGCCACACAGCACTATGAGGTTGATCACCTGATAAAGAGAAGCATTGCCAATTTATAGAGACCAGTTTTAAAAAGGCAACTCTGGGCAGCTTAGGGATGGGTTAGAGGTGATTCACAGGAGGGATCGTTCATACGCTTGTCTGCACCTCCATGGATTAGAGACAGAATGAGGACATGAGGGCCACCCACTGCTGTCTCTGGTTGTGTCCCCATGGGCACTTTAATCCGAATTCTATTCAAATTTGGTAAGGAGTGTCCCCATGGCTACTGTAATTAATCCAAATAGAATCTAAATTTAGCACCCAGCATCCCCATTCAATTCCTTATTCCTGGATTTTATGAGGACTATCGTGCCTAAATCTGGTGAAAAAAAGTCCTGATGAAAACAGGACTGAGTCCCCTTTTAGGAGCCAAGTCCACTTATTTTCCCTCACATGGGAATGATACCAGGCTATTTGGGGTGGAGGTCTAGCCTTCTGGCCAATGGCAGACAGCTTTGGGTGTTTTTTTTTTTACAGATCTGAAGCTCCCACCTCCCTTGCCATGATTGCAAAACCTCTGTACAGTACGAAAAAGGTAGAAAGGGGGAGAAGGGGCTTTTATTTATCTTTTATTTAAAGGGGCTTTTTGCTGGAAACATGAAAGATGCATGGGAGAAGCTTTTAAATACTTGAAATGCTATGAAATGATACATTTTATCACACACATTTGCTGGTAATCTCAAAAGGGAGAGGTGTGGAAAAGAAAGTAATAAAGTCCCTTCACGTTTGCTTCTTTTATTGCAGGCAGGGTTTGTATGAGGAGGGGGGGATTTAAAAGCCCTATGTTTTACCTTTTAAAATAGCCCCAAAATTTTTATTGTGCTGGGTTTGATGCCTCACAGATCTGCATGAGTGCACTTTTGCCAGTAATCTCAAAAGGGAGAGGTGTGAAAAGGAAAGTATTTGCAGCTAGAATTTCTTTTTAAAACTGCCATTTTGCTTCCTTTATTGCAGGCAGGGTTTGCACAGGAGGGGGAATTAAAAGCCCTGTTTTTTACATTTAAAAATAGTCCCAAAACCAGGACTAAAAAAGCTGCATGGGGACAGCTGTTTTCAGATTAATTGACATGAACTAAATTCAGAATAAAAATAGTCCCCAAAAATATTCCAAACAGGACTAAACCGGAGGGATTTTCGCACTGCAACGCGTTCCAAACGGAACGTGTGCAGGCGGGCAGCTTAAGACACTTCCGGGCGCTTTCACCGTTCACACACAGGCGCACCGGAACGCGTTCCGGCGCGCCTGTGTGTGAACGGTAAAAGCGCCCGGAACTGTCTTGGCCCGGCAAAGGCTGGCCAGGGGCGGGGATTCGGCCGGCAGCGCTGCCGCCCATTGGGTGAGAGCACCCAAGGGGCGGGCAGCGCTGTCAAGCCACCCGCCCCATGCTTCGTGCCAGCTCTAAGGGCCCGGATCGGGCTCGCGAGACCTGGCACGAAGATGCCCGGGCACCCGGGCACCCATCATGGGGCCCGGGGCAAGGCCCCTATGGGGCAGGACCCCTTTGAAGATCAGAGCCCCTGGCTCTGATCTCCAAGGGCTCGCCCCGCGCCCCGATGTCGCCCATCTACGGGCTGCTCTACGGGCTGCAGGCGCCTGGATCTAGGCGCCTCCAGCCCGCAGATCAGCCACCCCCCCCCCCCAGTCCCCAAAACCCCCACCCCCAACCACCCTCCGGCCCAGATCGGGCCCATCTTCGCTCTGTGGGTGCCTACATCCAGACACCCACAGAGCGAAGATGTTTCCCCCCCCTCCCTCAGGGCCCTGGGAGGACGCGCGCGCGAGCGATCACTTACCTCGTGGGCGTCCAGCGTCCAACTGAGGGTGGCATTGTGGGATCGCGCAAGACGCAGCCCACCTAGGCCCCCTATTGGACAAGCAGTTCACGTGAACTGCTTGTCCAATAGGGGGCCTAGGTGGGCTGCGTCTTGCGCGATCCCACAATGCCACCTTCAGTTGGACGCTGGACGGCCACGAGGTAAGTGATTCCTCGCGCGCGCGTCCTCCCAGGGCCCTGGGGGAGGGGGGGAAACATCTTCGCGGTGAAGGTGCCCCGCTGTGGGCACCTTCACCGCGATGATCGGCCCGATCCGGGCCGGAGGGTGGTTGGGGGTGGGGGTTTTGGGGACTGGGGTGGTGGTGGCTGATCTGCGGGGCACTCGCGCCCCGCAGATGGCCTCGATGGGGGCGGGGGGGACCCTTGGGGGACCGGAGCGATGCGCTCCGGCCGCCCAAGGCGTTCCTCACCCCCAGCCAGCCCAACATCGACCTCCTGCCACCCCAGAAAGGGGCAACAGGACGCCGATGCTGGTGGCTCCTTCCCGGGTCCGGCAGCCCCATTGGGGCTGCCGGACCCGGGAAGGAGCCACGTCCCGGCGGCCGTCGGAGGCGACAGACGGAACGCACCGAATCGGGGTTCCCCTGTCCCATCTGCCAGGGTCACTGACCCTGGCAGACGGGACAGGGGAACCCCGATTCGGTGCGTCCTGTCTACCAGCTTCACCGCGCCGGCGCATTCGCCGGCCCGGCAAGTCGGGCCCTGGGGGCGTGCCGACGGCTGTCAGGGAGAGAAGCGTGCGAACGCTTCTCTCCCGGAACACACCGGGGCGGCTCGTCCGCGTTCGAACGGATGCAGAGCACTTTAAAGTGCTCTGCATCCGGAACGCGTGGAGGACAGCTCCGGACACGCCGGGACGGAAACCCGGCCACAGCAATGCGTATGCTGCGTCCGGAGCTGTCCTCCACGCGTTCGGAAAGGCCAATGCGAAAAGGCCTCTGGACTAAAAACCCTGCATGGGGACACAACCTTAAAGCACTTGTTTTGCTACATATTATCTGTCAAATAGGGTTATCATATTGTAGCTTCTTGGGTGACTTTGAGAAAGTTTAGGAGTGGCAAGGTTTAGATGCCAGTCTGAACACCCCATAAGCATTCTAGGTTAGAGAAGATGGATTAGAGATGACAGGAGAACCCAGGAGACACACACTGCTGTCTCTAGGGTGTTTCTGAGCCTCTTATTTTGCTATGTCTAAGAGATATTCTGCTGTACAGCTCCTCTAAAATAATTGCGTGTTGTCCAGCTAGCTGGGCAACATCACAGAAGAAACACTATCACCTACCTGTCACCACACTTACACCACATAGTACTGTAAGCCTCTATACAGTTCATACTTTCTTGAGTTTTACTTCCATCTTCACAGAGCAAAGCAGGAACTCAAACATCAGGTAAGTATGTTTCAAGCTGACACTGAGTATTAACTGTTATGAACAAGTTGTCCAATAATGTGGTTTTTGTTTCATGTTCGGACCTAAAAGTCTTTGAGGAGTCCAGGGGTGTTTTTCCACTGTCACTAGAAGTACCAGTAATGGGTACTTAATGGGTACTTTTAGTGACAGTAGAAAAACACCCCAGTATTGTATAAATATTTTTAACAACTTTCTGCCATCACTCTATAGTGATGGTAGGCTATAGTGGCTAGGGAGTTGGACTCTGATCTGGGAATACCGGGTTCGATTCCACCCTCCCCCATGAAGCCAGCTGGGTGACCTTAGGCTAGTCACAGCTCTCTTCTGAGCTCTCACAGCCCCACCTACCTCACAGGGTGTCTGTTGTGGGGAGAATAGAAAAGCTTTGTCAGCCGCTTTGAGTCCCCTTAAATGGGTGAGAAAAGCGGGGTAGAAAAGCCAACTCATTGGACTGTTTCTTATTTTGCAGAAACTGAAAGGATTATAATGAAAATGTGGATTTCTTTGAATGAATTAATGTGTTTCTTTTATATGAATGTGGATATTTTATTCATATCTAGCCGCGTATCTAACAACTGAAGAAACTATCCCAATGTCATCACAGACTTGGGTCTGGAAAAAGAAACGAAATTCCATCTTCCCTGCTGCAGAAAGCCAGTGCAAAAAAGGTAAAAAAATATATATAGCTCAATTTCCTTCCAGATATCACTGATATTTCAGAATTACAAAATGACTACAAGGAGACTGTGAAGCATGATGATACTGAGTATATTTCCTCAAATCTCTCAAACCATAGCCCTAAAAAAAACTTATTGAAGATCACAAGAACATAAGAGGTAGTCGTGTGCATAAATGTTTTTTTGCATTCAAATTCGAGTTGAATCGAATGTCAAAACATTCAGTTCAGTCCGAATGTTTAAAATCCAAATTTCAAAAAATCTGATTCAAATCCATAACATTCAAATCTATTTGTTCAAATGTTAGATTCATATTTAAAGATATGAATGTCGACAACATTTGTGTCTGTTATACGTATCTATGCGCATTTCATATGCATCCTGTTTTATCCCATATTATAAACACAAATACATATAATAAAATGCAAAATGTGTTCTAATGTCTAAGTTCAAATGTTATTAGATCCGATTCAAATTCAAATGTCAACATTCATTGGATTGGAATTGGATTTTTGGATTTTCGAATATTCGTGCGCATTCCTAATAAGAGGAGGCCTGATGGATTGGGCCACAGCCCATGTAGTCCGGTATCATGTTTCACACAGTGCCCTACATATTGCTTTCTGGGTATTCTTAATTAGAGGACAAAGGCAAAACCATAATCTGGGATGTTTTTGTATTTGGCTTCCAGTCTGTTGGATGGGGAAAGTGCCTTAGTGACTAACGTATACTAGTGTTCACACCTGGGAATGCTAGTTCACATTAAACTAAGCCCCATGTGTCTGGAGAGTTACCTGGGTCCAGGTGCGTGTCCAGTCGCCATCAGGGTGCTGCCATCTTGATTGCGGAGGCTGGTGCGACTGCGCATGCATTGGTACCACAGTGATGATGATGCTCTGCCCAGCACCTCAAATGACCCCTTGCACTGGAAATGGTGTGAATGGTTGCAGGCTGGATGCTACAGGTAAGTAATTGGACAGGACTGGTTAGGGTTACTATGCGTGTGGTGCATGATTTTGTGCACCACCGCTAGTTGACAACAGATTAACATCTGGGCAGGCTGGAGATGTTTCTAGGTTGCAAACTCCTCCTGCAAGTGCAGGTGCAGCTGCCCAGATGTTAACCTATCACAAAACTATGGGGCCAAGTGTGAATTGGCCTCTGATATCAGTTCCCTGCCAATCGATGTTTCTAGGTTGCAAACTCCTCCTGCAAGTGCAGGTGCAGCTGCCCAGATGTTAACCTATCACAAAACTATGGGGCCAAGTGTGAATTGGCCTCTGATATCAGTTCCCTGCCAATCGCCTTTAGAAGCATCCTGACTGTTTCTTCAGACTGGAGATGGTATTAAAGGAGAGGGCCTTCTCAGTGATGGCCCCTAGGCTATGGAACAGTCTCCCCTTTGAGGTGCGTCTATCACCTTCACTGTACATGTTTGGGAAGGCAGTGAAGACGCACCTTTTACCCTAGCCTTCGGCTAAACGGGGACACACTTTTCTCTCCACTGGCAGATGCTGTTATTGTTTTAAATGATGTTTTATTTTAGATGTTGTTATCTTCCCGGAGACCTCCAGGTATAGGGTGGTCCAGGTAGATTATAAAGTACTGAAAATTATTTGCATGGATACTTTCTATTACATTTTCAAGGTTGTTTTTTTAACTGAAATACATGGGTGCTAGAAATCTCTTCCCTAATGTCTCTTTGGGCAGTTTGGTCTAGTGGTTAGAAAGTTGGACCCCTAACTGGGAATACCGGGTTCAATTCTGCTCTCCCCCATAAGGCCAGCTGGGTGACCTTGGGCTAGTCACAGCTCTCTTCTGAGCTCTCACAGCCCCACCTACCTCACAGAACAGAAAGCTGAAATAGGTGAGAAAAGCGGGCTAGAAAAGTCAACTCTTCTTCTCTAAATTTGTGCTTTATTGTCTCTTTTTTTCCTGATAGCCATTTGAAAAGCTTTACAAATTGGATCAATTATATTGCCTGTGTCTAGAGTGCTGGTTGGTTGGTTTGCTTGTTTGCTTTTGTTTTCAAGTGTGATCCTATTCAGTATAGTAAAAATCAAATTTGCTTTAGGAACTCTATCGTTGCATTTACACCTTTTAATCCAGCTTCAGTCTCCATTCCGAGCTAGAGAACCCATCAGCAAATTGACCAGTAAGTTTCTTTCCACATTATCTATCCCAAAAGTGAACTTTCTGTGTTAAATAGTGCCAAAGGAAAATAGCTTTATGCTTTGCTGATGTGTTCTCTCACTCAGGAAGTAGACTGAAGCTGGATTAAAACTTAGGTGTGAGTGTAGTGTGTTTATGAGTATGTTCCATAGAGTTTTTTTTAAAAAGATATTTATCTCCTTCAGCATATTAATAATATTACTAAGAACTCTGGGAGCTCTGCTGAGGCAGAAACCACAAGAGATATCCCTGGCCTCATGACTTTTATCATCTGACTGATAATAACAGCGGCTTTTGTTGCCTTTGTGAACAAACTGTGTTGTGTAATTATTCAGAGATCTTGAACAGTCTGGAACGCTATCTTCCAGAGTGTTTTTATTTCTTCCAGCAAGAATGTTTTGTAGTTGCAGTATTAGGAATTTAAATCAGTCTGGCTAAATGCTGATCTGGGCAAAACTATGCTAATGTTGGCACACTTAAGGAGTCCTGTCTCACTTGATGATTATTTATTCAAGTAAAGGAGTCATAATTTCTTCAGTAGATTTCTATGCAGAGTACAGTATTCCAAAACTGGAATTAATAATCTTTTTAAAATGTACAGTGTTTGGCTGGCAATTATGTGCATGCACGGGTCCTTATGCTCTGCCCGGTTTTACAGTGGAGCTTTAGGTTTAGAGGATATGTTCTTTTTCTTGCCTCTTTTAGTAAATCATATGTTCTTAGAAAAACTCTGATCTGAGTATCACTTCATCAATCAAATATTTAAAACAGAGTTTAGCCTCTGTGGTAAGATCCATATGGGACCTTCAGGTCACCATGGGACTCCGCAGGAGATGTGCTGGCTACACACTGTGTAACCAAAAGGTCATCCTGGAGTGTGGGATACACGCAGTCTTGCACCCTGGGAGCACCCTGGGAGCACTCAATGCTCCTTAGAGCACTATAATAGAAAGTAACTGAAGTGTTCTGATACTATTCCACAGCAGTATACCAGAATGTGTTGTCTGGACCTGCCTTAATAAAGGTAAATCACATTTGAGTGATTCTCCTATGACCAGAAATCTTTCAGTCAGATCACAGCAAAGTGGGAGGAGGAGGAGAAGGAGGAGGAGGAGGAGGAGGAGGAGGAGGAGGAGGAGGGACTGAGCACATGGAGCCATAAATGTGAATGCCTCAATCAACATCTTGTTGGTCTTTGATCTCAAACAGGATGTGTGAAAAGTGTAGGATTTATTTCAATAAGTTATTTGTTCCACATATTACCTGTAGATCAGTGGTTCCCAACCTTCTTAATGCTCCGACCCTTTAATACACTTCCTCATGTTTTGGTGACCCCAACCTAACCCTAACCCCCGACCATAAAATTATTTTCATTGCTACTTCATAACTGTAATTTTGCTACTGTTATGAATGGTAATGTAAATATCTGATATGCAGGATGTATTTTCATTGTTACAAATTGAACATAATTAAAGCATCGTATTCACATCAACAACAGCTGAATATAAAAGGGTCATTTTACCTCCAATACTGCTGCTTTCTACACAGTGGATGCTCTCTACTGTATTTGTATGGAGTGTATGTGATGGGGTTGGCGTGATGATGTCATCACACCAGGCACTCGTATGTGGGCGTATCTGCAGGTGGGCGGACCCACCTGGAGACGGATAGAGGAGCACAAGGTGTCTCAGTTCCTACGTGTTTTCTGATGGTCTTAGATGACCCCTGTGAAAGAGTAGATTGACCCCCAAAGGGGTCGTGACCCACAGGTTGAGAACCACTGCTGTAGATAGTGATAACGTCAATTATCAGTGTTTTCAATTTATTATTTTCATGTGTTCTTTATATCTTTACCTACGTGATATGGACATAGAGATGCTGGAAATGGGATACATACATAAAATTGTACTACCCTGTGATCCTATGATGTCTATGTCATAGAAAAATACCTGCAAAATTCTGTAGTTTTCCAATGAAACAGCAAGCAAGGGCTCCCTTTGGTGGGTCTTATGGGTCCTGGAGTCAGAGACACATCACATAAAGGTTGCAAGTGCCCTAAAGGATTCTTTTAAGCCAGAGGTAGCAATAATCAAAGATCAGATATGGGGAGGCTGCAACTTGAGAAGTCTAAGGTGCTTTCGTTCTACCTGTTAGCTGACATGCATGACATACTTTTCTTATTGGATGCCATTCCGTCACTCAACAGAGGTGAGGCTGTGTATTTGCGGTTCCTTTTTAAGCCTGCTCCCCCATGTCCGCACCCCCTTCTTTCTTTATGTGCCTTTCTTGTCCATGCAATTAATTTTTAAATAATAATAATAAATTTGTGTAAAAACGCTAGAGGAATCATACACATAAACAAAGGAGAGAAGGGGAGATGCCTTACAAACTCCATGCATGCCAATTGGCTGAAGGAAAGACTGGGCCCACCCACCACAGCACAGTTCAGCCTCCTTTAGCCTATCCCCCTCACTCACACTTGAGGAAGCGAAGACATCCTGAGATGCTAGGATGGGCTGTGTCCTTGTCAGTCCTCGAAAAACAGGACTCAATGTTAAGATAGTCTAATGGGGGTGGGCCAGCTTGGAAAACAACTTAAATAAAAATAATGGGAGTAACACGACCTGAGGACAAGCTGAGGCTGACCTAAACCATTTGTGTGACCATGGCCTTAGGGCCTAATAAAGGTTAATGCCTCAAACGAGGCTTAGTAGTGACTGTGAGTTGATCTCTGCTTCTTCTCCTTTATGAATGACTCCCCCCCCCCCGATCTTCCAGAAGCCTGGGTGCAAACAGTTATTCCATCAAGTTCACAAGTAACTGAAGAGTCCCTGAGAAGTGATGCTCAGCCCCAATCACAAACAACCATCATCTCATCTATCCCTCTGCCAGGCAGTGTTTCTGATTATACTGATGGACCACGGAGCTATCCTTCATGCGCAGCAAAAAGTGTTGACATCGATGAGGAGGCTGGATATGGTAAGCAATAAGCTAGCTAGTGATGTACAGGCTTTATGGCCATATTAGAGGCTCATTGCAAATCAGTGTCTTACAAAGATGGACCTGATTGGCTCAAATCTGGAAAGGCTTCTTCCATCAAAATAACTCTGTGATCCATTCCTACATTCACCATTTGCCTAGAAGGGTGTGAAGCTTTGATGAAGGCCAGATCTACCCATCACAGCTTCCTGTCGTCGTCCCCCAGCTACTTCCCCTTACTCCTAAATGCATTTGTAGCCTCCACAGCCTCCACCCCCATTGTGCACCTCTGAGTGCATCTCCCCCATCTGCGAATCATGATTCATGGATGGGGGAGGGGCACATTCACCTCTGGAAGGCCTAGTAGGGCCTGGGAGGAACTTGTGAGGTGGCAGCTGTGGCAGGTGAGGGTGGCAAGGTGGGATGGGAAGGGAAACTTGGAGTGTTTCCTTCAACAGATGTTTGCACCAGAAGTCAGAGCACCCCGCATTCATGGGGAGGATTTGTATGAAGCCGAATATTCTCCCCTTCAACTTGGGTACCTGTTAAATATACACCTTCTCCCATATCCACCTGCCCATGCCTTAAGATCTGGAGAGGACGCCCTCTTAGTTGTCCCACCATCCTCAGTAGTAAAAGAGATGGGCACTCAGGAGAGGACCTTCTCAGTGATGGCCCCCAGGCTATGGAATAGTCTCCCCCTTGAGGTGTGTCAGATCCCTTCACTATATACATTTAGGAAGGTGGTGAAGTTTTATCCCTTTGCCCTGGCCTTTGGTTAAATGGGATATATTGTCTCTTCCCATTTTACAAACACTGTTACTGTTTTAATGTATAGTGTTGTTTTAATATGCGTCTGATTTTAAATGTTGTTACCACCCTGACCTGTGGTAGGTAGGTAGGTAGGTAGGTAAGTAGATGATGGATGGATGGATGGATGGATGGATGGATGGATGGATGGATGGATGGATAGATGTGCTAATGCCTTCTTGCTCTCTCATGTACTGTGCAAATCCTCGCTTCAATGAAATGAGCTAGAATGAGTCTAGGGGTTGCTGTGTATGCACATGGAGGGCAAGGATGCCATCGGTGTGCAGGTAGGTGCAGAGGCTGGAATGTGTGGCCAACCTAGAAGCAATAAAGCCTGGAGGAAATTAAAGTAGATGTGGTTGTTCCCAGCTTCCATAGATCTGTGTCCTGAGCTGATAAACGGTTTGGGGTCTGCATATTTAGGACTGGCAGAGGTGTTTTTAAAACAAAAAAAGATCTTTCTCCTCAAAAGCATTGTGGAAACTGTAGAATCACACAGGTCTCATCGTATGCTTCCAAATATACATTGTTTTCACAGGGCACACCAAGCAGGGACAACCTTTGTTAAACAAACTTAGATTCAGCAAGAACAAGCTGCCAGCTGTAACATGCCTGGATGAGGGGAAAGAAATGAAAACATCTGCACTTAAAGGTATTTCAACATCCGTCACACTTCTGTAGGATTCCCACGGTGAGAGATTATTGACTTCTTGACTCATTGGCTCCTCTTTATAGTATTAAGGAGCCCTTTCTTGACTTTGTTTTTTTACAACAGAAAAGTCCTGACCTAGTACAAATGTAAGAGCTTTCTGGCTTCTGGAATCTAATGGTGCCACTATGGAAGTAGAGGGAAAACACAGCCCACTCCCATTGACCACTCCTATGAGAGGAGTAGCATAGTCTATTCATGTTTTATTTTGATGTCATTCACTGCAAGGTCCATTCTGTTTCCCCTTTGTGGCAAATGTTTGTGAAATTCAGTGTAACAGGCTTATATAAAATGCATAAGATATACATTTCAAATTGCACCAATATCCAAACATGAAATCTAGAACTTGTGTATTTATATTACATTTTGGGGCAGGTTGCTTTTATGGCTTTGACTGTTTGAACTGGTGTTTGTGCTTTAAGAAATGGCTGCCTAAGTTTGATTAGTTATAACAGAGCCTTTTATGTGGTAGTACTTTCATGTAGTACTTTTATGACATAGTACTTTGTTAAAAGCCTTTTGAAAGTCCAGATAGACCAGAGGGTTATTCTCATTAGGCCCATGGAACACAATTAGGCAAGTCGTTTGACAGAGCCTTCACTCTGCTGGGCCGGCACTTCTGTCCAGGATGGCCTAATTGTGTTCCGAGTCTAGAGCATGAAATCATGTTCTGCACCCATCCCAGGCTGTCCCACATCTGTAAGGCAGGGAGAGCATTTGAACTCTCCCTGCCATACAGCTGTGGGTCCCGCCCTCTGGCTTCCGCCATTGGGCAGATTTTGGGGAAACAGCTGGCAGGCCCTGTGAGGGGTGGGGTGAGAGCTGGACAGCCTGCCCCATTGCCATGCCTGCTGTTACAGTCCCAATTGGACTGCAAAAGGCTGCACGTCTCCCCTAGGTGCTCCCCCCAACCCAGGGGTTCATGCCACCTGCACGATTCACTTACCTTGTCGGGCCTCAGGTCTGATGTGGTCTTCCTGCGGCCTGCCAAAGCGATCTGCCACTCTGTGTGAAGGTGTGACTCCTGCAAATCACCCCACACTGACCTGACGCTAATCACATCAGGTCAGTGTGGGGCTGAGGTACCAAAGTGCGCGCCTGCGCAGAGAGTGGCAAATCACTCTGACAGGCCCTGTGAAGACCACATAGGACCCAAGGCCAACAAGGCACTGAAAAGGTTAGAGGTTGGTTTCCTTCTCTGGGAGTTTCTATTCATATTCCTTTATGCTTATACAGTGAATAATTTTGTTTTCATGTATCTTAGGTCATATAATTTCAAGAGTGCTTCCTCAAGACAATCAGCTGGATGGAAGCTGGTCTGAAGAACAAGCTTACATTCCATACAGATTAGCTAAGTTATATATCACCAAGGTGAAGAGATAATGAAAGCAATGTCTGATATTAACATAGTTTAGGAGACAGTTTACTGCTAGTGCTTTCTTTTTCTTTTCATTGTCTTCTCATTGTTCATACAGTATGGTGCTTCTCTTATATATTAATGTCAAGTCGATGTTCTTTGTTTAAAACTGGAATGAAAAGCCAATGATCTGTCAGATCTTCTATATTTCCCAACATCTTTGACTATAAAACATGCTGTTTTCCCAGAACGGTGTTGGGATTGCCAAAAGTAATTGTGGAATTTCCAATTTAGTAGGGAATAACATTCGTTATTCATATGAATTGATACGAATTTGGACATTAGTACATGAATCTAATGTTTTTAAAAAAATATTTTATTTATTAAAAGCATTTTCAAACAGCCTAAAAAATTAGTAATTTCCCCATATCAAATTATTACATTGCTTTAATGTTTACTGTTGTGACTTCCTTCATTTTTCAGACTCCTCTTCTTAGTGTGACATGATTTTTAGCTCCCCTTAAATGTCTCTTGTTCCTTTTCAGTTTGCTCTGTAATTTTCAGCCAAAACCATCCGTCATTACCTCTAATTCTTGAAGACAGTTAATAAAATGGCTACAGTCTTTCAAAAAATTGTTTGTTTTAATAAATTTGTCAGTTTGTCCATTTCGGCCAAATCCATCAGTTTAATTAGCCATTCTTCTTTTGTAGGTATCTCTTCTTCCCTCTATTTCTGTGCATATAATAGTCTAGCTGCTGTCACCATATATAAAATTAAAGAATTTGTACTATCCAAACTATTATCTACAATTCCCAACAAAAACAATTCCGGTTTAAATATAATGTTTCTCTTCAAGATTTTTCTCATCAGATTATATATTAGTGCCCAGTACTTCCTTGCTTTTTCACATGTCCACCACATATGATAAAAAGTTCCCTCTACTTTTTTACAATTCCAACATTTCATAGACATATTTTGATACATTTTCCCCAATTTATCAGGTGTTAAATACCATCTATATGTGTCTTCTTTCAATGACATACAGGACGTAAATTTCAAATCTTTTACCCACAATTTCTCCCATTGATCCCGTACATGAATCTAATGTTATGATATTCGTATACTAACATTCATACAAATAGTTTGGACATTTGTTAGATTGGGGGTGTGGAAAGGCAGAGTGCCATTCACATCTGTAGTAGATCCAGATTGTATTTGACATGGGTCAACAGTGGACTAAGAGTAGATTCAAGTCAGATTTGACATTTTCAGAAGCCGGATATGTATCAGATGCGTATTGGATAAGTATCAGATATGTATTCATTCATATCAGATGCATATTCCTACTTCTAGCGATGTGGAAGTTAGCCAAGCATGCAAAAAACAGCAAAGAGAAATGCATGAGTATTTAGCTGACTTCTGGGTAGCTACAAATGGAACTATAATGGATGTACACAAATATTCTAAACATTTGAAATCCGATTGAATTCATTTGAATATGGACATTTGAACTTGAATCAAATGCCTTTTCATAAGAATTCAGACCTTTGAATGGATTTTGAATGTTCTGAAGCATTTGTTCGAATGAACAGATACATATTATTATTATATTATACGTCTCTGTACGCATTTGTGCTTATAATGCGGGACACAGATGGTACAGAATGGGATGCATACTAAATGCATATAGAGACCTATAACACATATGAATGTTATCAACATTTGTATCTTTAAATACGAATCTAACATTCGAACAAGAAGATTCGAATGTAACGGATTTGAATCAGTTTTTTTTAAAAAAAACATTTGAATCAAATTGAATCTTTTGACATTTGATTCAACTCGAATTTGAATGCAAAAAAACCAAAAACAAACATTTGTGCACGCCCCTACTACATATGTCTGGTGGAGTGGCAAGAGGTAACCATGGGATATTCTTTAGGTTCCATGATTTCCTTTTGGCATCTGGAGGTACCCTAAGAACATTTTGTCTGGGTACAGTGGAGTTCTGGCACATTACTGACACCATGTATTAATGGGTGTTTTTCCACTGTCACTAGAAGTACCCATTAAGTACCCATTAATGGGTACAAAAATGCCATTACGTACCCATTAATGGGTACTTAATGGGTACTTTTAGTGACAGTGGAAAAACACCCAATAAGTCTTACAGATGTGACAGCAAATGTTCATATTCTCACTTGGCCATGGAAACATATGGGCTGATTTCAAGCCAGCCTCTATCTTTCATAATACTTCCACACTCCAACAAGATGTTCTTAAAGGACAGATGATAGTTGAAAGCTTTGGCAGTTTTATACTAATATTTAAGAAATCTAGCATGTCCAGATGCTAAATGCAGAAGTCCCTAAATAATGACTGTCACATTTGGGATGGTCTAGCTACATGTCCACCTTTTATAGTTTAAGCTTCCCCCGCAGCTATTGCAATTTCCCAGATGTAAGAACACCAGTGAGATTTCGCCACAATGAAATGACATTTGCTCATTTCATTGTGATAGCTCGCCTGGCAGAAGAAAGCATAAATATAAGCAGTATGGCACATTTCTACTTGCACCATATTTTATTCTGGGATGGAAACCTACCACATGAATGAGAAACAGTTGTATATATGACCTATCTTTATAGGACTTAACGTCTTTCTCTTTGCTTGAATTGCATCATTCTATTACGTTTTATAGAGAAATGAAGTATGATAAGTACAATTTTCTCTCAGATTACATTTGTGCAAAGTGTCTGGTTAACATATGACTGCTAGTTACTGAAAAGTATCAGTCCAACACTTCCTTCTGTATTTTTTTAAAAGATTGCCAGAGATATGCACCAGATGAAAACAGAATATATGAAGGTAGCCAAAGAGCTGGATGATGTAAAGAAAGAAAACCAGGTATTCCTTCCTCTACTCCCCTAAAGCATCCAATTTATCCATTCTCTCGCAAGAAAGATCATAATGCATGACAAAACATAATCTTCTTTATTTATAAGCATGCAATTCAACAGGGGAAAGACCAAGATGTTATGGTGCTGTGTGGCCAAGCCGTTTTTGTTATAAAAATCCCTATTTTCTCATTGTGGTCCCCCTGCTCATAAGAACATAAGAGGAGCCCTGCTGGATCAGGCCACAGCCCATCTAGTCCAGCATCCTGTTGAACACAGTGCCCTGTCCTTAAAGCCATCTAGGCTGGTTGCTATTGCCATCTCTTCTGGCAGCAAATTCCATAGACGGATGAGCCTCTGGGTGAAGAAATTCTTCCCCTTGTCTGATCTGATTAAACCAAATCGGATTTGAGTTAAGCAAATTCAAACCTATTTGTTTGAATTTTCTATTCGAATCTGCACTTACGAATGTTGTTACGCATCCCGTACACATCTGTACACGTCCATATGCATCCCGTTTTCGTCCCATACGAATCCGTATAAATGCATACGGACGCAGGAAAGATGCGTATGTCCAAGTATGCATCGTGTACAAGCCTGGATAATTCAAACAAATAGATTCAAAATTCATTAGAATTTTTAAATTCAAATTTATTGGCGTTTGATTCAAATTTGAATGTCAAAATTCAGACAAATTTGAATATTTGTGCATGCTCCTAGTCAAGCAGTGGATACAGAGAACAGAGCCATATCCAGATTTTCGTTACTTATACTTATTGTGGAATAAAGCATAGATATTCTGGAATATCCAAATTGTAGTGAGTTCTTTACTACACCCTGTATATAAACAAACTCACATACCCTTATTGTAATAAGTATTAAGCCTGCTGTGTTCTCTACATGACTCATGAGTCTAAATGCTGAGCAAAAATCAAGATGGAGTGTCAAAGTTATGGACTCTTACTTTTCATATTATGTGTTACTGCCCTCTGGTGGATCTTTTGCATGCTTTCTCAGAACTGTTCAATTCTGTTTTGCGTCATATGGCGTACAAAGATTGTGGGCCAGTCAAATAGTCCCTGGGATGGAGAAAGAATTAATCAGCCTCTTATCAAGGTACCCTCCTGTTCTGTACCCTATAAAAAGTATGTAAATAGAAACATGCACAATGAATAAAGGGGAAAATATTTTGTTTGTTTATAATTCTATCCCACCCTGTACCCAAAGGTCTCAGGGTGGGTAACAACATTTAAAATAAAATATATCAAAATAATAAGAGCATAATTGGGTTTTCCCACTAGCATTAAGGACCCATTAGGCTCAGACCAGGAAGACACCATTTCCACTGCAGACCCCATTAGAGCCACGTTTGGTTCCACCTGTTCTAGGGAAATCAAGATTAAATGGGTCCTTCAGGAACTATAATCAGGACTTCCTGTAGAGCCCATTAAAATGGTCTACAGTGGGGTCTTGAGACATCAGATCTGGATTATACGGAGTGCATTTCAACTGCGATCAGGCAATGGGGTCTAGGGGGGCTCGGGGGGGGGCACCCATGGGGGCCGCCCCCAAATCCAAAGCTCCGAAGCCTGTGCATAATCTCTGAAGATGGTGCCAAAGGAAACTGGAGAATGGCACAGGCTTTGAAGATGAATCATCAGAGCAATGCCATTTCTATGGAGCTTTGTCCAAAGCTCCGGAGAATCTCTGAAGCAATGTTCCTCAATACTCGAAGATTCCCCGGAGCTGCTCCAGAGGATCTTCAAAGAATCTATGGAGTTTGACACACATCCCCCCCAAAAACAAGGGGTGATGGGCAGGCCCCACACGGGTAGAATCAGATTTGCCACATGGGCGTTCTGGCACTTCCAGTGCGAGCACACTAGCACCAATTGCAATTGGGTGCTATACTACCCTTGGAGATGCATTGGGTCCCTCCTTAGATCCAGATCTACTAATTCCTTAGGTCCAGATCATCTTAGTTCCGGATTAAGAGAGGTAAATGGGGGGGAAAAACCTTAAAACAACTGTGTCTGCTAGTGGGGAGGGAAAGTGAGTCCCCATTTAACTGAACGCCAGAGCAAAAAGGTGCGTCTTCAATGCTTTCCTAAACATACACAGTGAAGGAGCCTGACGCACCTCAAGGGGGAGACTATTTCATAGCCCGGGGGCCATCACTGAGAAGGCCCTCTCCCGGGAGCCCATCCATTTTGCTGCTGAGGGTGGTGGGACAACCAGCAGGGCCTCCCCTCCAGATCTTAAGGCACAGCCAGATCGATATGGGAGAAGGTGTTCACTTAGATAATTAAAATAGTGTAATTAAAAAAGATCTTTAAAAGTCCACAACTATTGTTATGTCTATACATGCTTGCTATCAATGTTTTGCATGTTAGAAATTTCAAATTTCAGAAGCAGTTATTGAAATATTTTAAAAAGCAAGCAAGCAAATAAATAAATAAATAAAATGCCTTAAAAATGTTCAATGGACAACTGAGGATATTTGTTCAGAACTGGGGTTTCTTCTACTAGAGAAGGAGAGAAAATTGGATGAAACATCTCAAACAGGATGTTTCAAAGCTGCTTTATCTTTTTTTTTCTTTTAGTTCCTTCCAAAGCTAACTTGTTTTCTTTACCATAATGCATTGTATAGGAACAAGTTGTAGAGGCTTTGAAAAATCAATACAGTCACAAAATGAAGAACCTGAGAGCTCAGCTGGAAGTCTATCAAGAGGCAGTAGACAAGAAAAACCAATACTGGCAAAACACAACAAAGGTAAACAAAAACAGGAAAGGAAAAAGGGGGAAAGGCAAATACAGTCACTTCAGATAACATACAAATAGAAAAACGTGATACAGGAGCTTTAGAAACTGTTTTCCACAGGGCCTTAAATTTTTATAAACAAAGTTTTCATTACAGTAATGTATTTGTTATTGGTCTATTGAAACTGAATTCAGGTGTTTTAATTTTTCTGTGGGCAACAGCAAGTGAGCCATTTGGTTTATGAGACGTCCATTAACTCGCTCACAATGAGCAGAAGTGTGAGCAATACTTGAAAAGGGAAGCTCCATGTGGTGGCCTCCTCAAACATAGCCATAAGATCAACATGTGTTAAGGGATAAGAGTTGTTGATGGAAATCAGAAAGCAGCATGGGAAGAGAGGTGGCCAGCCATGATGCTATAGGGCCTTTCCGCACTGGCTCTAAAAACGGATTTAGAGCCAGATGTGGAACGGATTTAGACCTGCCTTCCGCATAGGGGACGGAATTAGGACCCCTTTCAGGAAGCCACGTCCGCATATCGGCAGGCAAAAACGGTTGTTTAAACTGTTTTTGCCACTGAAATCCTACCCAGATGTAAGACCTGAAAAAATCAGGTCTTACATCTGGCTTTCCCCCTGAAAACGGTTTGGAAACAAACGTTTCCGCACCGGAGGGGGAAAAGCTGGATTGCCAGCGCATGCCCAGTTGTTAAACAGGGAAAGCGCATGCTCCCTGTTTGACAGCTGGCCATGGCGCGGCCGGCTGCTGCTGTCCCTGGCTGTCCCCTGGCAAGAAAAGCTGGGCATGACCCCTTATCTTTGCCAGGGTAGCCAAAGTAGAAACCCCCCGCCCCCCCACTCCAAGGTTTCATGGCCCAATTGGGTCTTTCCTCTCGGAAGAGAAAGGGCCATGGCCCCTTCTCTTTCCAGCGGAAGCTGCAGCTGCCACCCCGCACCCCACCCATGGCCACTTTTGGGGTGCTAACCTGATTGCTGGTGGGGCGACTGTGAGAGCAGCACGGCCGGTGTCCATTGAGTCTAGGCACGCCGCTGCCTACATTTCCCAGGAAGCCTTGTGAGGGTAGCTGGCCAATGGGAAGGCGCCAGCTACCCTCGCGAGGCTTCCTGGGAAATGTAGGCAGCAGCGCGCCTAGACTCAATGGACGCCCGCTTTTCTTGCCAGGGCAAAGCCACCCCAAACTGTTTCCAAATCCGGCCCTGCCTCTGCTGCCCCGCGCGTGTGCGTACGCACGGGGTCTCCGAGAAACGGTTCCTGTTTGGAACGGTTTCCCCTTTAAAAACGTTTTGCCAGAAAACAGATCTGTTAGATCCGTTTTCGGCGGCATGTGCGAAAAGGCCCATAGTGAAACTGTGATCTCTACAAACCATGTGCTGATCTGCTGTGGAACTATGTACAGTCTGAGGAGGGAAAACTGAAGCTTCCTATTGTTCCTCACCATTCTTCACACACTACCAGTGAACAAGTTTGGTCTAGTGTTTAGGGAGCCGGAATCTTATCTGGGAATACTGGGTTTGACTCCACCTTCCCCCATGAAGCCAGCTGGGTGACCTTGGGCTAGTCACAGCTCTCTTCTGAGCACTCACAGCCCCACCTACCTCACAGGTTGTGGGGAGAAGTATAGAAAAGCTTTGTCAGCTGCTTTGAGTCCCCTTAAATGGGTGAGAAAAACATGGTAGAAAAGCCAACTCTTCTTCTTCTACCTGGGTCATTGCTGGATCAGAATTACACTGTTGTATTTCTTTCTTGGTCCCTTTAAACAGTATAATAACTGTAGTGGTCAGAATGAACACAGTAGGGACCTTTCTGTACTTAGCCTTATTATGGATTATGTCCCAGAATAGGGGCCTGCTGTCCTCACAATCATGCAGGCTATGGCAGGCGCCAAGGAAGGCTTACCATAGCCAGCATTAGCATGCAGACAACAGACTCCTATCCCAAGATATATCTCAGAATAAGGCCAAATGCAGAAAGGGCCCAGGACTGCTTTTCTAGCATCTTCTTATAACAGTAATTCTTGTTTAATTTTTTTTAAAAAATAGAGCCTGAAAGAAGAAAATAAAAAGCTGGAACAAGAAAAAGAAACGCTTGCCAGTGAGATCGTATTGCAACAAGAGAAATGGGGCAAAGAAAAGGTAAGTTACAATTAGGCTGCATGGGTGTCAGCCTCCATTTTGTCTTCCCCAGTGGCTGCTATCATGGTAGAGTCTCTAGGCCAAGTAGGCTGAACTCACCAAAGTTTCCCCTCTGGCTTCAAAAGACAAAATGAACCAAAATAAAAAGTAGAAGTATTTGGTTTATTAAAATAAAAAGGCAAAAAATGAGCAAATACATAAAACAGCAAAAGAATACAATCTCAGAAGGTTCAAGCAAATAAAAAGGTCTCTTCATGTAAAAACATGAGGTTCAAAGCTTTCAGTTTCAAGTAAACAAAGTTTCAAAAAAGTTCTTGTTGGAGCCACAAATGACCCTGCGTACATCGGAGTAGGATTCAGAATGAAACAGGATAACTAAACTAATACACAGGAAGATTATATCCTAAATCATAAGGCATCACATGTTAAATAGCAACCAATGAAATATCTGTCAGGGGGTATTGGGGTGTCAGGTACCCCCGATGGTAATAAATCTTCGCAGAGTTGCACGTCCGTGCTGGAAAGACTGGCCTCTGCCTCTTACTTCTGGCTGTCAGCTTTTCAGCGGAGCTGTCCAATATTTCAGGAGGTTGGCCCCCCTTTCTGTGCCCACAGCCGAAGCAAACGGACTGAGACAGAATTTCTCCGTAGAGGCTTTGTTTATTCATAGCAGTTACATCTTAGCAGTTGCATCTCTCTCCCTCTCCAGCAATCAATCAACAACACACAGCCGTGTGTGATCACTTTTATACACTTCCTTTATCACAAGAAGGTGACTCACTTCCTTTGTATTGCACAAGGTGTTGCAATCCTTACTTCATTCAGCCTTCAACAGTCTGGTGATAGTCTGGTGATTCTTGTGACACTTAGTTACCTTTCTGCACACATCTCTACATTTTCTTTATATGGGCTTTCCAGCCTAACAATATCTACAAATGGAGGATGGTTTGGAATATGCGTGCCTAAGACTCCATATGAATGTGTTCGGTTGCATGCTTGGTTTTTGCCAATTAGCGTTATCTCATTTTAGGGAGTTAATTCACAGGTGCAACTAGTTCAGGATGGTACAACACCCAAAGCCAACTGGGCCTTCCTTCTTCAAGACTTAAAACAACATACTGATTTTTTCCCAAGTGGAAGATATTTCCTTCAGATGTTAATGCAATAAAGGCCAAAATGGAAGGAGTCAGGCTTTCTAGTTTCAGGCCAAGTTGGTTCTACCATCAAAGCTGCCCTTCTCCCCCCGCTGATAGGTCCATCAAATTGCTGTCAGAGAGGTCCATCTTGTTCTGATGACTACGTTCCCCGCAGCCCTTTGGGTGCGAAGCCAGTCCACCTGTCATGTAGCTTTTTGCTCACTTTAGCTTGTTGCAGACCAGAGGATAATCCTTTGGCACCACAGAGACAATGGAGTTGAATTTATTTGTATAGCCACAGACCAGAATCAAGATGTATAAAAAGTACATTAAAAATATTTAAAATCTCAATGTGCAAATAAAACCAAATATAAAGTGAAAGCCAATTACAAGAATCAATAATTGTAAACATCAATACTAGGGATTGCATGAATATTTGTAACACTCGAAATTTGACTGAATTCAGCCGAATTCAGCCATTTGAACTCAAATAGAATGTTACGATATTCGTATGCTAACATTTGAATAAATACAAATGTTTCCAGACATTTGTGCAAATAGTTTGGACATTTGTTAATCTGGGGAAACATGTCAGATACATATCTGTTCATAGCAGATACATATCTATTCGTAGGAGGTAAGTATCTGTTTGTCGCAAATACGTATCGAATGTTCGTATGAATACATACAAATAGACTTGTATCGAAAAGAATTTTAACACATTTGAATGTGTTATATTCGTACAAATAAGGATTTTTGGACATTCAATTCATTTCAAACTGAGTGCCAAAAAAACATTTGTGCACATCCCTAATCAATACAAAACTAAGGAGGGGGCAAAGATAGTAGAGGAAAACCTGGAAAGATAGTGCCATGGGCAATGATATTTAAGTCCACAATCTTTCAGGTGTCAGAATCTGGATAGATGTTGAAAATCTTGTGGATTATCTTAAAAGGGCCTAAGGGTCTTTCCGCAAACGGATCCATTTTTTGGCAAGCTGTTCTTCTGAGGATCTGTCCCAAATAGGAACAGATCCTTGGAGGCCCCACGCATCTGCAAGTGTGCGGGGCGGCCATGGCAAGACTGGATTGGGTGGCTGGATCACTTGGGTGCTGCGCGGAAGCTGCAGCACCCAGGGCCGAAGGCGGCCAGATTCCCACGCCACTGGTACCACCCCCGGAGCTCCCAGTCACCGTGTGTTTCCAGCAGCGACGAGCACATGGGGGAAGGGCGGAAGGAGGCAGACTGGCCTCCTTCCGCCCTTCCAAACACAGCAGCTGTTGGGAATCCAGCTCTTCTCTTGGCTGTGTGTGGAAGCATTCTGCTTCTGCACACATCCAGGGGAAGGATGGATGTAAGACCTGAATTTTCAGGGCTTACATTTGAGACGGTTTTCGGAGGCAAGACCAGTTTTAAAAACTGGTCTTGTGAGGAAGCACCACTGAAAACGGACCCAGATCTGGCCTCCAGTGTGGAAGGTAAGTTTATATGTGTTTCGTATGTGTCCTTAATGTGTGTCTAAATGTGGTTTTACTGTATGTGCGGAAACACCCACATTCTGGCCAGTAGAAGAGCCGTTGGCAATGAAGGTCAGCTGTCCAAGGTGATAAAACCAGGTAAGCCTGAGGTGTTGTGATGCACACATTGAATTATGGTGTGTAGATGAGTTGATCTAAGCAATGAGTCCAGATTCATCTAAAAAAGCAGAGGGTTACAGCCAAGGCTGGTGAGTGGTGTTTGAACAGAGACAATATCTTAGGCCAACTCCAAACATTGCCTGAAAATCACACTGTCAGCAATATTCTGGAGCAAAGTTCCTCCAGAATAATTGCTTGTATCTCAGACATACTCCCACCATGTGTGCATCCATACCCACCCTTTTCAGACCCTGCACATGTGTGGTGGCCATTTTCAAGATGGCGTCTCCTAAGAGTAGCATGCAGATAGGCAGATTAAGTGAGAAAATGTAGGTTGAGAATCCTTTTTTCCACTACAGCAATACCGCGGGATTTAGCGCCTGTATTCTGAAGCCATGTTGGGAGAGTCACAGGTGCGTCTGGCAATCCCAACACAATCCCAAGATACTCTCTGGTTTTATACCTATTTGGATGCAGCCAAAGTCTCTTCTGAGGAGGAAGTTGGCATGTTGTAGAAAACTGGAAATATATTGCTATTTTATTTTTCCTTCATGACTTGCAAAATTTTGGAAGTGTCTGCTGATTTAATCTAATTTAATTATGGCCTGTAATCTTAATTAATGGTCCTTAGATTAGTCTGCTAATACCGTATCTTATTAACTGCAGTGAACATGATGCGCTCTGTGCTTTTAAAGATCAGGCTATGAATGTGAATGAGCACATCAGTTCCTGCCAAGTCTATCATTTTCCTGGCAAACCAAGGGGCATGTGCGATAAATCTATTTTTGCCATATTAATTATGTCTTTAAAGAATCTGCCTATCAGGATAAAGGCATTCTGTATGTGTTAAAGAGGTGTGAAGAAAACGAGAAGGCCTTGAGCATCAGGTACAGGATAAGCCTCCTCACTTGGACATTCCATACTCCCATCAGCAACAATTAGTGAATGAGACAAAGCACCATCAGCAGGACAGATGTGCTATCCAGATAGCACTTACTAAAGCCCTGTCCCCATGGAATTTAAAGTGTGCCAGGACACTCCTTTTGCCTCTGAGCGTCCCCATTCCAGGCTTTACAAGGCGCTTAGGGAGCTTAGCAAAGTGAGACACCCGCGATAAAATACGTGCACTTTAAAGAAGAGTTTCAGCGCTCTTTCGGCGATTCGCGGGTTTTGCTCGCTATATCTGCCTTGAGGACGCTCCGTGGCAAAAGGGGCGGGGATTGCTTGCCTGCACACACAGCCAAAAAGCATTCACACATCTGAGAAATGCAGCACATTCGCTTCCTTTCCTTTGTAAAAAGAGCCAGAATTGCTCAGAATGGCAACATTGTTTTCAAGTGAAGCCTTAAAAGAGAATGAGCGAAGGATCGCGCTCCCAATCCTCCAGCCGCTGACTTTACCGGGGCAGAAAATCCTTTTCTAACAGAGAACAAAGTGAAAGTAACTGCTGAAAGTGAATGAAATTGACAAAATGAGCGCTCATCTGCTTTGCTGGGGGGGGGGGGAGCAGTTTCAAGAGACGGAGATCTGGCTATGTTTCCTTTTAACAAGAGAGGGGGCGGGGGGGGGGGGGAAATGCCTGGAAAGAGAAAACTGCTACCACGGGGACGGAAAGTCCGTTTAGATTGCGGCTGCCAGGGGGACGCTTATTCTGGAAGTGGAGGGGACTTTTAAAGTCAGCTATAACAGAGTGACTGCAGAGGAATCCGAGAGGGGCTAATAAGTCTTTTGGGGATTCAGCCTTAGTCTACATTATTTGGATAATCCAGAAAAAATCATGGATAATTCAGAATAAATTCAGAGCCTGCACAACTCTGTGTTAATGCCATAGATGGAAAGTCATAGATGGTGGACAGTTCAATGAAGGTGTCAACCCCAAGGATACGGGATAAAATGGGATGCATACGAAATGCATACAGATACGTATAACACACACGAATGTTGACGACATTCGTATCTTCAAATTTTTATCTAACATTCGAACAAAGAGATTCAAATTTATCAGATTCTAATCGGTTTTTAACATTCAAATTGAATTGAATGTTTTGACTTTTGAATCGACTCAAATTTTAATGCAAAACAAACAAACAAACAAAACCATTTGTGCACATCCCTAGATCCAACTGTTCAGAATACAGATTTTCAGGCTGCATTCACATGCAGTAAAATACTTACTAAAACTGATAAATTGTTCTAACTTTTTGCAGGCTTGGCTTCTAAAAAGTACTGCTGAAAAACTAGATTCCCTATATACACAGCATGCCTTAAGTAAGTCTGAAGCATTTTTTTTTCCTGGATGACCTGTATCTTTTCCCTTTCACCTATAATTCAGAACTTATACACCTTTTGGGCAGCCTCTATGGAGGTGAGAAACAAGTGTCTTGAGAGGCCGTTGTGGTTTCTACCTTGGTCATGTTGAAGAAACCACAGTCTTCATGTATGCCTATAGTGGCTTATAGAGGCCAAAGCACATAAGATGGCATTCATCATTTGCTAATTATGTGCTTAATTATGGGTAGTCTGGCTATACATTCGGGGTGTTTCCACACAGCTTGTTAAGACCCCATTAAGCACCCGATAAGAACCCATAGAGCACACATCCTCAAGGTGCCTTCCGCACAGTGGGATGGAATAGGGACCCTTCAAGATTGTCGCTTCCAAATGGCCTCGTGCAAGATCTATCTCTAATGGGGGTCTAGAGGCCACTGAATCTGGTTTTCGGGGAGTTAAGTCTTCAAACTGTTCCTGCTTGCAAATTCTGTATCAAAGAAGGACGCTTCCGCACAGGAACAGGATAGGAATGGATGTGGGCGGGACTGGAAGTCGCCATGTTGAGTGAGGCAGTAGCACCACATTCTGGCTACATAGTCCATCCTGCAGTTGCTCCACATTGGACATGCACCAAGCTACATCTGATCCTACTGGATCTTGGTGCTGTGGCATCCACACAGCAGCCATGCCATGCATTCCTCAGTAACCATTCTCCCAATGCATGTGCGGACGCATTAGGCCTCATTTGCATCCATCCCTATTTCAGACGGATTTTCCCAGAGATGGATTTCAGAAACCTGGATTTCCTTAATCTGGATTTCAAGCATTAAGTGCAGAAGCACCCTCAGTGTATTGCAATTTATCTTGTATTTTGCCACAGTTCCCTTCTCTCACTCTCTCCCTTTTTCTCTCTAGCTGTCATAGAACTTCAGAGGAGTAGACAAAATCTTGAAAAAGTACAGAAAATGGTTGATTTCCAGATGGATTTGTCTTGTGATCAACAAAGAGCAACAATTATACCAAATGAGGTCATTGTTTTTTATTTCTTATGATGAAATACCTAATAATGTTTCTTCTTTGAGGCCAATAGTGCAGTTCTAGTATAACCCTGTTAAGGATAGAACTCCTTCCCAAAGCATGCTTGTACCTGCTTTTAGGTAGGTACAGACCCAGCAAGCAGCACCATCACCAGGATTACCATTAGCTATAATATCCACTGGAAGATGGAATGTCCATACTTGCACATAAGCGATCCACATCAGGGGTAGGGACGTGTGCATGAATGGTTTTTTGGCATTCCATTTGAAATGAATCGAATGTCCGAAAATCCATCTTCGTACGAGTAGATCACATTTGAATATGGCAAAATTCTATTTGATCCTAATCTATTTGGACGTATTCGTACAAACATTCAGTATGTATCTGATGCAAATAGAGACGTAACTGATTCGTTTCCCCAGCTCAACGAATGTCTGAACTATTTGTCCGAATGTCCAGAAACATTCGTATTTGTTCAAATGTTAGCATACTAATACCGTAACATTCAATTGGAGCTCAAATGGCCGAATTTCAAATGTTATGAATGTTCGTGCACATTCCTAATCAGGGGTGTTATGCTGCAAGTGTATATCTCTGTAGTGGTTTCTGGACTGGGTTTCTTTCAAAGTGCACTGATTTGGTAGCGCCTGTTTGCACCGAACTTCCCAACCAAACCGCTTTTACCAGGGAAACCTCCTGCCGCCTGGAACTATTGTTGGTTTTATTCAATAAAAAACAAATAAAACATAAAACATAGAAGCCAGTACAAAACATCAAAAGCATAAACACAAGATAGGCTGCACTGAGGTAAGCATTCTAAAAAAAGGACAAAATAAACTTACTGTACATTACCCTCAATCGTGTTGGAGGCAGCATGCGACATGTTCTATCCTGATGGAAAGAATGCATAACCTAGTAGTGAAAATGCTCGTATCTTATCCTAATTCTAGGTGACCAGGTGATTAGGATTAGCCAGTAAGTTGGTAGTTCACACATGTCTGTTTAATGTTCATGCATCCCAGATAGTCATCGAATTGAATTATCAAGGACAGAAGTTAACATTAGGTGTGAATGTTTTCACACAGTGTTGAAGTAACACTAACCCCTTTGCAGTTTGTATCTGAGAAGAACCCTTTCCCATACGAAATAATTCTCTGTACACAAGATGAAGTCTTAAGGTGTTTTCTAATTTGTTTGCTTCTATATGTGGCTGTTATAGCTAGGGTGTTTTTCCACTGTCAGAAAGTACCTATTTTTGCACCCGTTAAGGACCCATTTGGGTGTGAGCCGGATGACCCCATTTCCACCACAGCACCCATTTAGGACCTGATTGTTTCAACTGCCGTGGGGAAAATCTGGATCAAATGGGTACTTTCTGGCCTTTAATGTGGATTTTCTGTAGATTTTCGCCTCCAGTCTCTCCAAAGAGATCAGCGCTAACTCCAGAGTCTCCCTGTTGGTCTCTCTGAAGAGATCAGTCCTGACTCTGGAGGTGCTCTGAAGGGACCCCAGAGTGGCTTCGAAGTTTCTGCCAAATGCTTCAGAAGGACTTCGGAGATCGTACCCCCCTGTCCCCCGAGACACCTGGGATGATGGACCGACCCCTTGGGGGTCCATCCGGATTCCCCACATGGGTGCAAAGGTGTTTCCATGGTGGGGGGGGGGTAGCACCCTTTGCTAATGGGTGCTACACCTCCCGTGGAAACACATTGGGCACTTCCCTTAATCCAGATCTACTAGATCCAGATTAAGGAATGTACCCATTCCTTAGATCCGGATCTAAGGGCCGCGGTGGAAAAACGTCCCTAGTCTGCTACAATCTCCCTAATAGAAGTCCTTCATAAAGATTCCCACTCTGGATTTTTCTGTAGTACATACCACACCAACATGTGACAGAACACAATAGCATTATCACACCCAATGGAACACAGAGATGAGATGACTTCTCATATTGTACCTCTGCATTCACTTGTTCACAGTCTGTTGGTATTGTTTACAGGCTGATGTTGACTCTGAACTGTCACTGAGACAGCCAAAGCCTCTTGAAAGAGGATCTCCTGGTCTGGCAGTTCATGTGCTCATATCACCTGTGGCCAGTTCCAGCACTAGGGTACCATGAGGCTTATTTCAGGCCCAATATTGATGGAGTTACAATCCAGTGTTCTCCATATTAACATGCTTTGTAGAGATAAGATGTGAGTTTCTCTCTCACTGAAACTTCACTGTGCATTATCTGAGATCTCCAAAAGTCTTGAGTTATTGTAAAGTGCTAGTTATAATTAATGACAGTGTTTCATCAGATTTTAATTTAAATGTTTGGCTTTTTAAAATTGATTTGGACTTTAAACCTCTAAATCTTTAGATGTAGAATTTCCAGAACATATGTAAAAGCTATTTTAATTCAGACAAATTGGAAGTCTAATCTGAACCAATCTTTTTTTTTTATATTCTAGTCCTTAAACATGAATGATAATGGCATAATAGGAGAGAGTGCATTATTTTTTCCTCCCATCTGGACCATATTTTTTGATATGCACAACATAAAAATAGGCACACAATTTTATTTGCTTATTCAGTTCAATTAGGTGTTGCCAGCTAGATAAACGGCATTCCAGTGAATACATATCTTAGCATGAGACAGTGATCCCATGTAAGCATGTGTTGCCAACAATATGGACACAATATCAGGTCCCTTGTAATAGAACACATTATGTATGCTTTGTTTTCCAAATGTTGGGGCACTCTCTCCCTCCACCAAGTAGTTCCTTTGACTAATTTTGCTATATTTTTGCACATACTACTCTCAATGTTAACATAAATTTGTTGATATCTCAAAGGTGAAGACGGAAGAAGCACATAATTGTTTGCCACAGCAGAAGCTTATGTTGGAAGTGAAAACCACCTTGGAGAAGGTTAAAGAGACTTTGCATAAACGAGAAGCGGAAATCAGTGAACTTCTACAAACTGAACGGTGTGGCAGTCCTCAGGTTTCAGGCACATAATCAACAAAATGTGTGGGCAAAGGTATGTAGGCATAACTAACAAGGGCATTTGCTTGGCTTTGCACTTCTCCACGAAGCCATCTGGATGACCTTGGGCTGGTGACAGCTCTCTTCTGAGTTCTCACAGCCCCACCTACCTCACAGGGTATCTGTTGTGGGGAGAAGAATAGAAAGGCTTTGTCAGCTGCTTTGAGTCACCTTAAGTGGGTGAGAAAAGCAGGGTAGGAAAGCCAACTCTTCTTCTTCTTCTCTACCCTATAGCCAAAAGATAACTTACACCTGTGTTTTTTCTCAGAGGAGAAAAAAAACCTACATCTTCTGTACTTCTGCACCAAGACTTGAAAAATTAGCTAAGAACCTTTTAAAACAAGGAGTGTCTTTCCCCAGTGACACCAGAAGCCAGGTAGTTTGTTTCTACACTGCTCTTAATGGCTTCATCTAGGAATATGGAAAATTCAATTTGTATTTGCAGATTCAATTGAATATTTCATATTCAGAGATATTTGAACTGAAATGAACATTAAATTTTTCACATATCCAAAACTTCAGTCAAAACAAACCAGTCTCTTACTTGGTCTAGTAATAAGGGAGCCGGACTTTAATCTGGGAATAGCAGGGTCAATTCTGCCCTCCTCCACAAAAACCAGCTGGGTGACCTTGGGCTAGTCACAGCTCTCTTCTCGCACCCACCTCACATCAGTTTGGTCTAGTGGTTAGGGAGCCAGACTATTATCTGGGAATACTGGGTTTGATTCCACCCTCCCCCATGAAGCCATCTGGGTGTCCTCTCCTCTGAGCTTTCACAGCCCCACCCACCTTACAGGGTGTCCTGTTTTGAGGAGAAGAATAGAAAGCTTTGTCAGCCACTTTGAGTCCACTTAAATGGGTGAGAAAAGCAGGATAGAAAAGCCAACTCTTCTTTTTCTTCTTGAAAAAGCAAACCATTCAGTTGAGCATCCATGTCCCACCATGTTCTGAGTCATGAAAAGGACTTTTTTTTCCAATGGAAAAAAATTTTTTTTCTTTCTGAAAAAGTACAAAATGAATGCAAAACCCTGGTTTTTCAATTAAGCAATTCAACAATGAAATAAAGTAATGGGTTTTCACTTCAAAGGCAAAACAAACAGGCCCATTTGTTTCATGCACAGCCCTAGTCTTATTTCCAATATATTACGGTTGGCTCCATACTTGATATTTGGTCACTGACCTGAGACCTGCATCCATGCTGCCACTGAGAACAGGACCCATAGGTAATATTGCTGTGGATTTTTAACAACACTGATTTGAAGAAATGGTTATTGTAAGATTTTAGGTCATGTATAAATCAGTGGCACAAATGAGCAGAAAACTCGTGTGAGAATGGCCAGACTTCTTGAAGCCTAGCCTCTCTCCAGAAGGATGCTAAAAAGAACAGAAATAGGCACAGCCCAAGGATAAAATTATATGGCAGAATATTTAAGATTATGAGCTAGCACAGAAGTAGATAAAACTGTCTGGAAAGCAGAGAGTTGCGGTTTTGATCCTCAGCATCTTCCCAAAGGTAGGGAATGGCAAACCACTTCTGTATCTCTGCAAAGAAAACTGCCTAGAGGTGCCCACCAAGAGCTTTTTTGCACTAGAGGAAAAGGTGAAGATGGGGGGACCTCCCAGACGCTGCGTCTGCACTTCTTCTTTTCCAGAAAAAGCTCTACATGTACAGGAGTTCCCCCTGCATATCTAGTGCTATACTAGTGGCAGGACTTTGATAGACCTGCATGCTTCATTCATACCTCTTCTGGGTGGAAGAGGTGCAAATGGAGCCGGTGACTGGCAGCACAGTTATGCGCTGCATTGCCTGGTCACTGCAGCAGTAGTGCCTTGCAGATGTGTTGGCACCATTGCCACAGCTTCACAATTGCCTGTTTAATTCACACCACTTCTACAAGTCCCGGCTAAGTTTGGAATAGATTGGATATCACAAAGTGCTGACACCCAATCTGGCCAATGCATCTAGGGGTGTTTCCGCATAGGCCCTCAAGACCCTATTAAGCAACCAATAAGGACCCATATGGCACACTTCTGCAAGGTACCTTCCACACAGCGGGACAGAATAGGGCCCCTTCAACGATGCCGCTTCCGCATGGCCTCACATGAGATCCGTCTCTAATGGTGTCTAGAAGCCACCGAATCCAATTTTTGGGAAGACCTGAAAAATTAGGTCTTCAAACCATTCCTTCTTGCAAATTCTGGATCAAAGGTGGACGCTTCCGTACAGGGACAAGATAGGGAATGGATGTGGGCGGAACAGGAAGTTGCCATGTTGAGTGAGGTGGCAGCACCACATTCTGGCTACATAGTCCATCCTGCAGTTGTTTGACATTGGATATGCGCCATGTTATGTCTGATCCTTCTGGATATTGGTGCTGTGGCGTCCACACAGCAGCCACACAATGCATTCCTCTGTAACCATTCTCCCAATGCAGATCTGTCTCTAATGGTGTCTAGAAGCCGCCGAATCCAATTTTTGGGAAGACCTGAAAAATTAGGTCTTTAAATCATTCCTGCTTGCAAATTCTGGATCAAAGGTGGACGCTTCCGTACAGGGACAAGATAGGGAATGGATGTGGGCGGAACAAGAAGTTGCCATGTTGAGTGAGGTGGGAGCACCACATTCTGGCTACATAGTCCATCCTGCAGTTGTTTGACATTGGATATGCGCCACATTATGTCTGATCTTTCTGGATATTGGTGCTGTGGCGTCCACACAGCAGCCACCCAATGCATTCCTCGGTAACCATTCTCCCAATGCATGTGTGGATGCATTAGGCCTCATTTGGAGCCATCCCTATTTCAGGCAGATTTTCCCAGGGAAGGATTTCAGAAATCTGGATTTCCTTAATCCGGATTTCAAGCAGTAAGTGTGGAAACGCCCTAGGAAAGGTGTGAATTGGCCTAGAAATGTTCATGCAGTCAACTAGGAGTTGGTCACAACTCAGTGGTACTGAACAACAATAACAAAGTTCAGAAAAACCAAAGGCAAAACTGTACAGTTGGGAACATTATGGACCACATACAATTATTTCACAGGTGATTTATGACCTTTAATAAGCTAGGCCACCCTTCTTTGGAGCAAAGCACTGTTTCTTCCAAGGCATGATAGTTAAAGCCATGTTGTGACTGGTGACTATGGATATGCATGAATATTTGTACTATTCGTCATTTGTATGAATTTGCATGAATTCAGACATTCGTAAATGAATTGAATGTCCGGAGAATTGTACTTTAGTATTCGTACAAATATGAATGTTTCAGACATTTGAATGAATAGTTCAGGCACTTGTTTGATGGTACAGATACTTACGCATCCTATGGATATCCGTACGCACCCCATACCATCCATATGGATACATACATGATGAAAAGGGCTACATATGGATGCATACAGATGCATATCATCAGATACCTATTGAATATTCAAACAAATACATACAAATGCATTCATATCACGTCGAATGTCCAGACATTTGAAATTGCACATTTTTGCGAATACGAATGTTCAAACATTTGATTTGTTGCGCATTGAATGCTGAAAATTGCATTCATGCACACGCCTACTGATGACTAGTTATGTTTTCTTTCAGCAGACTTCAACCAAGTACAGGATCCAGCTATTAAGATCTGAACGTCCTTCTTCTAATTGTTTCTATATTTTCTCCCCTTAATCTTACCTACTTCATTATTGATTTTCTCATTCTTTCTTTTTATTTCAGAATTACCTCCGTGTTCATTCTTCTACATAGAATATGCTTGCTTTTGCTTCTTGAATGAATGAAGATTATTAAGAAAATTAAGCTTTTACCCATTCTGCTGAAAGGACGGAAATTATTTGGACCACAGAAAAATGTCAAGTATTGCAGCCATTTCACATTTCTATGTAAAAGAATAAAAATACACTGAAATATGCCCACTTCTGAATAAAATACAAAGCAATAAACATTCCTTCCCCCGGCTTTTCAAATAACATGGATGAGGTACCCATAAACATTAGAGATAGATTCAAGCAATTCATTAAACCAGGAAATTCAAGAGTGGTCCCATTATGTTCAAGGATGTACAGACATTGTGTTAAGCTATAGAAGAGGCGTGGTTGGAAGACAAGGGACATTTTTTCCAACTCTTGAATCTATTTTCTCATTTCTGTATTTCGATTCCAGTTTGGTTCCTGTCATGAAAAGCATGCTTAAAGAAAATTGGATTCAAGGAAAGGAATTCTTTATATGCAGACACAATGTTCACATTCTTTGTTCATTCCTTCAGAATAATCAACCATCTATTGTGACGATAGTGTTTATTTTAGGCTGAGGACACAGCAAAAGCAGACCTGAAACCATCTGAGTCAGAGGCAGAACTGCACCCTAACTTATTTATTTAGGTTTCCTATTCCTTTCTGAAATTTAGGCATTCATTATAACAACGGGCTGAAAACTATTTGCAACAAGAGATTGACAGACTAAGGACATGCACAAATATTCAAAAATTCGAATATTCCGTTTGAATCCATCAAATGTTAACATTCAAACTCAAATCGGATTTTCGAAAATCCAAATTTGAACATTCGCACTCGATTACGGATTTTTGAACATTCAGTATGGGTTTTTGAATGATTCAGATGTTTAGATTTGCGCATACGGATTTTTACAGAAGGTGTATAGATATGTGTAACAGATACAAATGTTGTTGACATTCAGGTCTTTAAATATGAATCTAACATTGGAACGTACGGATTCAAATCAGATTTTATGACATTCGGATCTTAAATATCCAAATCGAATCAGATTTATGACATTCAAATCTACATTCATGCACATCCCTATGACAGATGCATTACTGCCAGAGCAGCATACCACTAGCCCAACAAAGGCCCACCCTGCCAGTCATGGAATCCTTTGCCATTGCTACTTGGGGAGCCCCATCTGATCCCCACTATCAGTGAAGGAGCGGGAGATGATGCTTCATGTCTTTGCACTGTTAATCCTTCAGGTGGGCATCCTTCAGCCCATCGTGTCCGGCACCAATTCATGTTCAGAACCTTACCTAATCACAGTGCCCTCCACCTAACACTGATGGTGGCCAAGGTAGGGGATAATAGTGCCATGGTGACTACTGAACAGGCATAATTGGTGGCAGAAGCAGCAGAGGACCTCCATGGGCATGTCCTGTCCTATGGATATGAGGGTCAGCTCTCTTACCAGGTAAAGGGCCCTTTCCAGGCTTTGTTGACCAACCTATTATGACATCCATCAGTGGAAGGCAAGCTTTCTCTCTAGTCATGAACTGCCATAAGAATGTCTACTGCTTATAATGAGCAGATCATAAGAACATAAGAATGTAAGAGAAGCCCTGCTGGATCAGGCCACAGCCAATCTAGTCCAGCTTCCCATTACACATGGTTGCCCACCAAATGCCCATGGGCATCTCAAGCAGAGACAAGGACAAACCTTTTCCTGCTCTAAAATCCCAGCAAATGGCCTTAGAAGCGTCCTGCTTTGCCAAGGTCCTGTATGTTTAAATTTATTCATGATTAGTCATATGGCCATATCATCAAAAGTTATGAAACAATGCATAGTGTTTGTGCATGGTGCATGGACAGGCAACTGTGACATACAGATATATTGCTATTTTGCTGCTTCCCTGGATATCATCAGGGTCTGATTTAACAGCCCAGATGACCTATTAATATTAAGTGATTCTTCTGAAATACTCTTTAAATTCCATTTCAGCCATCTACACGTGTAATTTTGTCTAGTTTCGGCTGAGCTACAATGTGACTGGTGCATGTGACAGCTACATGGGCCTCGAACCAGTTTCCTGGTGCCATTTCTGAAACCTGTTGCAATGACTTAAAACACCCATGGCCAAAGGAGCATTTTGGCTTCCTCTGTGGGAATCCAACCACACTGGCTCCCCTTCACCAACAGACTAGACTAACAACTGCCAGTTACTAACATCAACCACAAAAACAAAAGGCCTGCATCGGACTGCACTTCATTGGCCATTTCATATCCAAGACTGATTTGGATTTGCCCTTTCTACCACTCTGGAGTTTCCCACTGATCTTCTGTTTTCACCCCAAATTCAGCTGCACTTTGCATCCATCACTGAACAGGCCTATAATTAATTCCACCATTTCCCCATGCCAGGCATCTTATCCTTCTTTCTTGCCCAATCAAAACCACTGCATTAAAAGAATATGGAAGTTTACAACTTGCAATGTTGCAATCATCTTCATGTTATTGTCAATCAATAGTAGTTTAAGAGAAGGGGGGAATTCAGTACATCTCCTTCCTCATCCTCTCCTTGGAACAAATCCTGGCATACCATTTTCTGCAGATTCAGTAACATGCATGTGTCTTTGTCTGGCTGCCTGATTTGAACTTTATTTTTTGGTGCATCAATATTCCTCCACTGGACCACCAATTTTGTTCAGGTCACTATATCCATCCATCCACCCATCCACCCATCCACCCACCCATCCATCCATCCATCCATCCATCCATTTTGCACCAGAGCTAGTTAAGACCATCTGTGTGCCTAAAGGCTGGGCAAGAATGGTCCCCTGGCTACCTCCCTCCACACACACCTATCACCACTAGCTTCCTCATCTTTTGTGCAGATACTCAAGGTTCCAGCAGGATCTCAAGGGTGGACCTGATCTCCACAAGAAGAAACCAAAGTCAAAAGCAAACATGCTAAGCCTGAACTCACGTGGACAGCGGGAGTGAGGCTGAGAAACTGTATTAGGGTAGTGCAGTTACTCCTTTTTGTTTTTTTCTGATCCCTCACTGCAGAAACAGAATTCTTGCATCTTATTTTATTATTTCTTTGTGTGTTTCTACAATGTGCTCCTCAAAATTCTTCTTAGCACTCCTTAGCATTCAAACAGAAAATGGGGTTAGAGGCCAGGAACTTTTTTAAAAAATTATTGTATAAATAGTCAAATGCATCATTAAGTAATATACTTATTTATTGCATCACAATATCTACTAAATAACAATTCACTTATACACACTTATAATATGTTTAATACAATTTTGTGATCACTCAGTTTGAAAACAAACGTTTATACTTTGAGGTTAAAACATCTTCAGCTTGAAAGATTCTGAGCTGCTCCTATTTAAAAAGTTAAAGAACTCCACAAAGGCTTTACGAAAAGAATGTAAGAATAAGAAGATCCTTGCTGGATCAGGTCGCAGCCCATCTAGTTCAGCATTCTGTCTCACACAGTAGCCACCAACTCCTTCTCAGCCTTTCTAGCAGAAAGCAAAAATTTGACTTCTCTCAAATCCCTGCCATTGTCCTTTATAGGCATCTTACCTTTCTCTCAACCTGGAGGAAACACCAAGCCACCCATCTGAGAAGTCACTGATATACCTTTCCTCCATGAATTACTCTAATCCAGTGGTTCTCAACCTTCCTAATGCCATGACCCTTTAAGACAGTTCCTCGTGTTGTGGTGACCCCCAACCTAACCCTAACTCTAACCCCCAACCATAAAATTATTTTTGCTGCTACTTCATAGCTGTAATTTTGCTACTGTTATGAATCGTAATGTAAATATCTGATACCCAGGATGTATTTTCATTGTTACAAATTCAACATAATTAAAGCACAGTATTCCCGTCAACCATAGCTGAATATAAAAGTGTTGTCTTACACCCAATACTGCTACTTTCTACACAGTAGCTGCTCTCTATTGTATCTGTATGGGGTGTATGTGATGATGTCATCACGCCAGGTACTCATATGTGGGCATATCTGCATTTGGGCTGACCCACCTGGAGACAGATAGAGGATGGTATCTTGGTTCTTATGTGTTTTCTGATGGTCTTGGATGACCCCTGTGAAAGAGTAGATCGACCCCGAAATGGGTCGCGACCCACAGGTTGAGAAACACTGCTCTAATCCTTTCTTAAAGCTACCCAGTCTGGTTGCTGTCACCACTTCTTCTGGTAGTAAATTCTATATACCAATGGCCCCCATGGTGAAAAAATATTTCCCCTTGTCAGATCTAATTCCCCTACGCATCTGCTTCATAGAGTGCCCACCCCCTGGTTCTAGTCTTGTGCAATAGAGAAAATAATTTTGGGCTATCTAACTTTTCCATATCATGCATGATTTAATATATTTCAGTCAGGTCACCTCTTAAACACCAACTTTCAAGGCTGATGAGCTCCAGATGTGGCAGCCTGATTTCATAAGGAAGGCATTGCTAACTGTTTTACCAGATCAGTGTACTTTGAACAGAATGGATTTAGAAGACGTTCCAAATAAATTGAGCAGTCTGAACATGTATATTTTAATACAGCTAGTCAAATAGCTTGAAACCATTATTCAGTTAAACATTAAAGCATGAAATTGCCCTCAAAGGAGTTGATTCTGTAAGAGAAAGGTAAAATATATTCACTCTCTAAATGCCTATTCAAGATCATTTAGTCCCTGTTAGAACACATACAGATATGACTGGGAATGTGTTAATTCAAGTCAAATCATAGCTAAAAGGGTCCACTCTTTGACTGGGAAAATCAATCTGTGCTACTTTTTTACAAAAAACAAAAACAAAAAAAACGGTATCTTCTTATTCAGATATAATCATTCACAGTAGTTTTCTAATATTAGATGAGCCTGCCAAAGTGGGCTTTGTTTATAAGGACCAACACCTCATCAGCCGAGGCTTCTACAAGGGAGAGAGAAAGGTGACCATAGGTGGCACCTCATCTTTTATCTCCCAACCTGATCTAAAGCCCATGCAGATACTGTGGTTCCTTGGCCTTCTGCCACCATGCCAAACCTCTATGGGCCAGAGAAAAACATTTCTTCTGCCTTGTACAGAGTCAGCAGGGCCTTGAAAAAGTCTGGTGACCCAAGAACTTCAACGTGCTCCACAGCAACATCACCACTAAGTATACATGGCTCTGTCCCCTCCCAGCTGTGATGTACACTGGAAGCAGAAGAGAAGGGAGCATTAGAAATAGGAAGTGCTCTACTGGATCATGGGCAGGCTTGCCTAAGCTATAAGAGAAAGCCCATCAGCTGGACACAAGCACACAGCTTGCTCTGCTTCTACTCTCCCAGCACCTGGCTTCTGGAGATATATCACCTCTTTTTGGTATCAAGGCCAATACCCATTGATATACCTCACTTCCATAAGAAAAAAAAAAACCTTTAAAAAAAAGTTATCTAAGGTGAGCCAGCTTGGTCTTGGGATTAGAGTACCATACTTATATATTCACTGGGTTTGATTCCGTGCTCCTCCATGAAGCCAACTGGGTGACCTTGGGCTAAGTCACAGCTCTCTTCTGAGCTCTCACAGCCCCACCTTCCTCACAAGGGATCTCTTCTGGGGGAAGAATGGAAAACTTTGTCAGCTGCTTTGAGTCCCCTTAAATAGGTGAGAAAAGTGGGGTAGAAAAGCATACTCTTCTTCCTCCATGAAGCCAGTTGGGTGACCTTGGGCTAGTCACAGCTCTCTTCTGAGCTCTCACAGCCCCACCCACCTCACAGGGTGTTCTGTTGTGTGGGAAATAGAAAGCTTTGTCAGCTACTTTGGGTTCCCTTAAATGGGTGAGAAAAGCGGGGTAGAAAAGCCAACTCTTCTTTTAATCAACAGATACAAAAGTTTATCTATTCATTGTTCAAAAGGAAAAAAAAACCTTTTTTCTGTTCTGATTCTTCCAGGGTTCAGCTTCACTGGGGACCTTTAGTTTTACAACTTTGAGAAAAGGGAGAAAAACATACCCTTTTCAACTCTGTCTACAGCAGGCATAATTGTATACACCTTAATTGTGTTGCTTCTCATTCATTTCCTTTCCAGATGCCCCAGATGTTGCAATTTCTTAAGGAAGCTTCTTTAGCCCTTTGACCATCTTAGGGCCCTTCTGCACCTGTGATTAGTGCAGAAGTGCCTCTGTTCTGCATCCTTGTGCAGTTTAAGGAAGGTTACCCTGCCTCCTAGTGCACTCTATCCACATAGGACAGTATGTAGTCTGGGCTAGGACACCCAAAACTGTGTCCTGGTTCACCAGTAGTATACCAGACCATGGAGGCCCAGAGGTTGCAATTTGGTAGTGCCAAAGGAGGTGCTCCCAAAATTCACCTCCTGGGTGCTCCAACAGCCAGAAACATTTATATCTGAACTTTTGAGTATTTGGAGACCCTCACACCAGTTCCAAAGCTTGTGTGAGTTTCAGATCCAGTGGCAAAGGGTCTGGAAAAGAACAGGGCAACCCAATGGAGCCTTGTCCTCCATTAGAAGCAATCTGTCCCAGCTTAGGATGGATTACGTATTCCAGTATGGGGCAGTTTCCCTGTACCAAGATACCAAACATAAAGCTGGAACTGAGGTTCCTCCTCCCCATCTGAATTCTCTTTAACTCTGCTATGTCTTTTTTGAGATGCAGTGACAAAAAATGCATTCATCAGAACATTATAATGTCAGCATTAGTACCTTTTCTGAATTAACATTATTATGATGATGAGGAAGACCACATCACCCATACTTTACTAATGAACTTCTGTTTGATAAACCATAAAAGCAACTGTTTAAGACTAGAATTAAGTAGGGAAATTCAAAAATCCAATTCTACTCAACGAATATCAATATTCTAATTCAAACTGAATTTTCAAAAATCCAAATTTCCAAATTTGGTTGAATTTCAGATTTTTGAATAATTCAACTGAATAGAACATCATGTATCCCATCCGAATATCCAGTCTATTTGTGCTTATAACACGGGATGACAACAGGATGGAAACAGATGCAAATGGGACACAAACAGGATGTGAGCAAATCCAAAAATCGGTTACGAACATTCCCTAACCCTAACCCAGGTTTCCCAACATTAATATCATTCAATTCACAATGAATTTTCAAAAATACAGATTTTCATAATCCGGATTCAAATTGGATTTTTGATTTTCAAATAAACTATTCAAATCGACTAAAATTTGAATGCAAAAAAATACATTTGTGCACATCCATAGAATTAAGGCTATCTGAAACCTAACTAACATGCTACTAACATGGTCTCTATTCTGATATACATTCCATGCATGGCTTTTTCTTGGTCTCTGAGGCCCAAGTTGTGATAGAGTAGAATGACCTGCACTTTACTGTCCTGTTCCTATTTAGACTACAACTACGACCATTCCCAACCACCAATCAGCAGGAGAGGTCACATGCTACAAGAGTTTAAATATCTTGCATTAGATATGGGAAGAAACATGGAGATTTCTTATTGAATCAATGGGTTTTCCTATACAATATATCAAGGCAGGGATTTTCAGGTTGGACTTGCCAAGCATTGTGGGTCTATAACAATAACATATGATGTTTTTAAATAATGCCAGTCAGGATTTGGGATGCACACAGATATTCGTAACATTTGTTATTTGTACAAATCAGTTCAAATTTGGACAAAAATTGAACGTTATGACATTCATACATTAACATTTGTACAAATACAAATGTTTCAGATCACTTATAAGAATTGTTCAGACCTTTGTAGGGTTATGGGATACGCGTAGGAAATGTATCTGATACATACTCAGTCATATCGTATACGTATTCCGTCATATTGGATATGCATTGTTTTGTATTGGATATTTGTACAAATCTGTATGAATACATGCGCATCTAATAGAATCCTACCACATTCAAAGGGGATCCATTTAAACAAATAAAAATCTTCTAATATTCAATTTGTTATGAACCAAAATGCTTCATAAGTCAGAGATTAAACCAGTCTTAACTTTGGTCTTACACAAAGAGTTTTTCTGGATGAGCAGTTAAACCACGTCAGATACTTCTGGTATCCACGCATGCTGCCAACCACTACTGATTAAAAACTATTAAATGTTGATTAAATCTATACATCAAGGTTGTCCCACAACACTCATGGATTATTTCACTTTATGTTATGCTTCATAATTAATTTTCAAGTCAAAGCTTTCTTCTCTTTCCAGGTTTATTTCAAGCTCGCTGAATTACTCGAATCTGGTATGGTTTGGGGGCCATAGTCAGCCCATAAATTGGAGTCAGATCAAGCTCATCTTCAGATGGTTTCTCCAGCTTCATTTGTTGCAAGATAGTGGTGAGGAAAACAAAAATCTCATTGCGAGCTACCTCTTCTCCTAAACATTTTCGAATCCCCATCCCAAAGATCAAAACTTTCTCAGTTAAGCTCTTGTTGAGCGTTCCGTCTTCATTCAGAAACCTCTCAGGTTTAAACGAATAAGGATCAATCCACACAGTTCTGTTGTGAAAGAACACTTATAGTTTAGAAATTTGTATTTTTTTTAAAAAAAAGCATATAGAACCAAAGACATACACAACAGTGCTTAATTTCAAAAGCTAAATTCAGTCTGGTCTTTTGCACAGGTATTGCTTGCAATGGAGAAAGCAGCATCCACCTAGAGAAATTTATGACAATTTTGAAAAAGTAAATTTTCCTTATGAATGGAAGGATTAATTTGTGATGACAGTTACGCTAAAACAGTGGTTCTCAACCCTCTTAATGCCGTGACCCCTTAATGCAGTCCCTCATGTTATGGAGACCCCCAAGCACAGGGGTGGGGCAGCTCAGGTCATGGGGCATGGGGGAGGGAGGAGTGGTGGGAGACTCATCGTGGCCCCTCTGAAAGGGTAGTTCGACCCCCAAAGGGGTCACGACCCACAGGTTGAGAACCACTGTGCTAAAGAGACTTGGGCAAAGGCTTCATTCATATTGATATCCAAAGTTCAAGACTGTGCCTGACAGGTAGTATCTGGAGGAAATGTTGGCCAAATCTCTGCCAATGCTCAGCTTGCACAAATTGCCAATGCAGGAATTAAGTGAACTGGAACAATGCATGCAAAATCTAGTGGACTTCAGAGATAAGAAGAGAAGGAAACCAAAGGAGCAGGAGGCAGGAAGACAGATGGGCACATTTCACCTATAAAGAAATCCCTGACAAAATCAACCTCAAGGGAATACAAGCCCAAAACATGTAAAAGAAAATACTCCCGTCTTGAGTTAGTAACGGGAAGTGGATCTTGCACTGGTGGTATTAAGAGGTAAACCAAATTAAGAGGTTTTCAATGAAGTTTGTGGATGTCCCACATGCAGAACCAGGGTTGAGAAAGGTTGGAATCCACCCAAAGCTTTCCATGGCCAGGAAGCCAAGTGTGAAAAGGCCAAGGATCAGATCACACCCAAAGACATGAAAGTCAACTATAGTGCTAAAACAAAAACAAGGATTGCTACTTACTCATCATGATTAACCTGATACATATTAATAAAAATGCAAGTGTTTCGGGAAATATGGTATCCATTGAGAATGGCATCTTTGGTAGTGCTAGAAGTTAAACAACAACAACAACCAGTAATTCAATCTGTTGATTAGTATAATGCTGACCTATCATCCCGCTGTCAGCAAATCATCTATAACTTGAATGAAATACAACAGGGACCTGGTTTAGTCTAGTGGTTAGGGAGCTGGACTCTTATCTGGGAATACTGGGTTTGATTCTACCTTCCCCCACGAAGCCAGCTGGGTGACCTTGGGCTAGTCACAGTTCTCTTCTGAGCTCTCACAGCACCACCTACCTCATAAGGTGTTCTGTTGTGGGGAGAAGAACAGAAACGCTTTGTCAGCTGCTTTGAGTCCCCTTAAATGGGTGAGAAAAGCGGGGTAGAAAAGCCAACTCTTCTCCTTCTGGTCACACCTTTAGTTTAGCGCATTACTCACATTATTTGTATTCATTTTCCAAGCCAGCCTACCCATGTTACAACATTCTAACCATTCCTCTTTTCTAGAGGACTCAGCCTGTCCTGGCATTCCAGGCCATCTTTGGTTCCTCAGTTGTGAGCAGGGGGGCAGGCTAAAGGAGGCTGAACCATTCTGTGGTGGGTGGGGCCCAGTCTTTCCTTTCAGCCAATGGGGCACCTCCCCTTCTCTCCTCAGTTTATGCGTATGATTTCTCTATCTAGCGTTTTCCCACAAATTTATTATTATTATAAAAATTAATTGCACAGGGAAGAAAAGCAAATTAAAAAGAAAGGGGGCATGGAGGTGGAGGAGCAGGCTTTAAAAAGAACTGCAGACACACATCTTCGCCTCCCTTGAGTGACACAACAGCATCCAATAGGAAAGGAGGTAAGATTTGACACAGCAAAAGGGGTGGGGAGCCAAGAGTTCCATGGAGAAGAAGGGTGTGAGTGATGTAGCCCAGAGCGAGGATGGTCTGCGGACGACCTGTAATGATCTAGGTGTAAACAGAGCTGGCACATCCTCAGTTTTAATTATTAACCTGTCGTGTCCTGCCTGGGCCAGTGGTAGTCTTGTGATACATAGCCTACACACCACAGGTTGTAAAAACTCTATATAGCTATTGTGGCCTCCAGTGAGGAGGAACGAGCTATGTCTCTCTATGAAAAGGGGAATAATTAGAAGGAGACTATACCTGGAGACATTTGCCTGTACTTGGTCTAAAGACATGTTCTCCTTGCAGCCACCTAGTGGCTCACCTGGCTGGAACACTATGTAATAACATCTAATGTGTGCACCAGCCCATGAGTTCAAATCCCCATAAGGGAAAGTAGAACTCTAATTACAGGCTACAGGCACCTGAAGAGCAGCAAAAACTGTGAAACCGGTCGTGTCCTGCCTGGGCCAGTGGTGGTCTTGTAATAAATAGCCTACACACCACAGGTTGTAAAAACTCTATATAGCTATTGTGGCCTCCAGTGAGGAGGAACGAGCTATGTCTCTCTATAAAGAGAAGAATAATTAGAAGGAGACTATACCTGGAATCATTTGCCTGTACTATTAATAGGATGTCCTGTCTTATATAGGTGTGACCAGGGCAGAGGTTACCTTACTTTACCCCTAGCTCCAGAGAGTCCATCAGAACTGATTCATTCAAGTTTATGTTTCATGGTAGGACAGTCCTTTGAAGTTTATAAAGGTGAAAAGGATGACAAAATAATATTTATTTGTATATTTATATTATGCCTATTTCTGAAGACTGGGGGAAGTTTACAATAAAAGGACAATTTAAGCCAAGCATGATTAAAATCTACAAAATCATCTTCATAATATTTATCTGATGGCCTCTCTCTCGCTCACACACACACATACACACACATGAGAGAGATTGGGGGAGAGAGTTTTTGTGTTTCCCTAATTATCCATATACTCTTAAGATGCTTCTGCATTGATCCTTTAACACCCATTAAGACCACATTAGGAAAACCACGTCCGCACAGCAGCACCCATTAGAGACACATCAGGAAAGCCGTTTCTGCATTGATGTGTCTTTAATGGGTGCTAACTGGCCCTTAAACCGGTTTCCTGGAAGACTACCTAGAACAGTGATGGCCAACCTATGACACGTGTGTCACAGGTGACACGCCAAGCCCTTCTGGGTGACACACATGGTCACCCTGGCACCTGGGCGTGTAGTGCTTACTTGTTCTTGATGTGTACGAAATACCAACTTTCAGTTGAAGATTTAGCAAATGTAAAGAATTATTTGTTTTTGCTTTTAATAAAAAACGTATCAAAAATATAACTTTTTTACTAGAGCTACAAACATCACAAAATTATGGATACTTTTGGATGTGACACAGCAGCCAAGTTAAGCTAGGTTTTCTTGCGAATTTTGACACACCGAGCTCAGAAGGTTCGCCATCACTGACCTAGAATGTGGTCTTAATGGGTGTTTTCGCTGTTAGGACATATCTGTTTCGGATACCTCCACACAGCGAAAAGGGTCCATAACTTGGCCCTCCCCCGGGCTGCCATGCTTGGCTCTTCCAGAGCCAAGCATGGAGAGCTGGGGTACTCCAATTTCGGGGCTCGCCCTCACCCCCAGAAGTGGCAGATCTCTGCTTCTGGAGCCAGGGGGAGCTTCACTTAACTCAACCTAACTGAGACTGAGTAGGATCCCCTCCTTACCTTAACACAGCCAGACCGATTCTGGCTGCGAGGTCTCAGTTCCCTTCGTCCTGCATGCCTCCTGACTGGCCAGGGCAGCGCCTGGCTTCAGGAGTCTCTCTGTGCAAGCGCCGACCACAGCGCTTGCACAGAGAGACTCCTGAAGCCAGGCGCTGCCCTGGCCAGTCAGGAGGCATGCAGGATGCAGGCACGAAGGCAACTGGGACCTCACAGCGAGAATCGGGCTGGCTGCATTAAGGTAAGGAGGGGTTTCGGAGGTAAGTGTGGAAGCACCCTTAATGTCTTAATCTGTTTTAGCAGAAAACCGCACCTCAAAAATGCTTTGTCTGGTCTTTAATGTGGATTAGAGGTGGAATGGGAACACCAGCCTCCACATGCTACCCATGTCTACTTCGCTTTTGAGCAGCTTTTTTAAATGTACATGGATGCAGCCTGTATGATATAGCTTTATCTGATGCTGGAGAAAAACTATTTATACATTGTATTCAAATTTGCACACACACCAAGTCACTCCCCACTTTTTTTTTGTTTGTTTGTTTGTTAAAGGCAATATCCATAAAGAAACCAGAGCTTCTGCCTGCTTAATACTTACACGGAACAGATAAATGCAGGTTTTGTCAGTATTCCAAGAATAATATGCTAAAATTAAAGGGCAAGAGCCCTGCATGTTTTCAATATGACAACCTCAACCAACTTTCTATTATTTCCATTCCAAATTGCTCATCCTGCAACAGCTATATGATTCGACTTCAAGGCTTTTTCACATTTTTTTTTCTAATTAGGAAAAGAGCATCTTCCATTGACCAAAAATCACCCAAAATTATTACCAGTGGGGAATAGTGAATGGTATAAAAGAAGAATGTCTGAAGATTTCGTTGATGAATGCTTCTGTGTAATGCAGATCCTTTCTGTCAACAAATCTTGGTGGTTTTTGTCCAATTTTGTCATCTGCAATTAATATACAGGATATGTTTAATACAATATATCTGAAAGCAAGAGTGTTTGATAGTGGAGTTTAACAGATATCATTACCTATTTCTTCCTGAATTTTTCTTTGAATTTCTGGGTTGCTTATCAAATACAGGTAAATCCATTGTAAACATTTTGACACAGTACCAAAACCTAAGGGAGGGAAAAAATAAAGCATTCAGATATTTGAATTGTAATATTCAAATCCTGGCCATTTCAAATCAGAGATTATGTTCAATCTGATTTAGGGTTTTGTTTTTGGCTTTTTCCTTCCTTATAATGAGCTCTCACTACTGAAAGATTGATTTTATTAATGGCTACTAGGGATGTGCATGAATGTTGTTGCTGTTTGTATTTGATTCATATCAAATCGAATGCAAGAAAAATTGTATTTGTTTGAATAGATCTGCTTCAAATGTGGCAGGATTCATATTCAATACAGATGTTTAATCCCATATGACTTGGGCCCCAAACATCTAAAGGAACGCTTTCTCCCATATCAACCTTGCTGTGCCTTAAGATCTGGAGGGGAGGCACCCCTGGTTGCTCCACCGCCATCAGAAGTGAAGATGGTGGGAACCCAGGAGAGGGCCTTCTCAGTAATGGCCCCCAGGTTATGGGACAGTCTCCCCCTTGAGGTGTGTCTGGCTCCCTCTCTGATTAGGTTCAGGAAGGCGGTGAAGACACATCTCTTCGTTGAGGCCTTTGGCTAAATGTTGGTTATATTTGTCCCCCACTGCAAACGCTACTATTTTAACTGTTGGTTTTAATTTTTAATATTGTTTCTTTTGATATGCTGGATTTTAAAAGTTGTTACCCGCCATGAGAACTTCAGATATAGGGCAGGATAGAAAAATAAATAAATAAATAAATGCAAATAACATACGGATCCTATATACAAATTCATATGAATACCATACGGATCCCATGCAAAGGCATACAAATAGCATACGAATCCTGTATGAATCCATAGCGAAGCTTTGTACAAATGTATCAAAACATTTGAGTCGCATTCAAATATTAGTCTTCAAATGTGCTAAAATTCAGTTCAAATTCAAACGGCTGAATTCGGCCGAACGTCAAATGTCACGAATATTCTTGCACACATCTAATGGCTACTCCTCTTAGACTAGAGGGACTTGATTCATTTTTTTTTCTTTTTTGGTAGAACAAGGGGTGTAATTTATCTCTGTTTTGGCCACCAGGAGGTAGTACACAACCAGTTTTGTTCTTGAAACTGATCAGGTCCATACAGTCCACATTAAGCCAATTTCTTGTTCTTCCCTTTCCTGGCATTGGAAGTCATAGCCTATTGCACTATAGGCTGATTAACTGTGTGTTTTACCTATTGAGCTATAGTGGTTTACCAAAAATAGAGTTATACCCCCAAAAAATAGCCCCCAACCCACGAGGCTGCAACATCAGGACTTCTTCTGCCTTGAAAAGTGGTATTTAAGAGTATATAAAATCATGCATGGTGTAGAAAAGGTGAATAGTAAAAAAAATATATATATCACATAACAGAGGACATCTATGAAGCTGAAGGGCAGGAGACTTAGGAGTGACAAGGGAAAGTAGTTTTTCACCCAGAGGGGTAATTAATCTATGGAATTTACTACTAGACAAGGTGGTGACAGCAACCAGACTGGAGAGCTTTAAGAAAGGATTAAATTCATGGAGGGCAGATGGATCAATGGCTATCAGAATGGATGCCTAGGCACTGCCTCCAGGTTGGAGAGGCAGGCAGGATTCCTCTAAAGGCCATCTGCAGAGACTCAAGAGCAGATGAAGGCTTCATCTTTGTCTTCTGTTTGAGGATGCTGTGAAGCTAATACTCATTGATAGATTTGACATCCATGAATTGGTCCAATTTATTTTTGAAGTTATCCAAGCAGAGCTCCTCTTATGTTCTTAGAAACAGTTTCTCAGGTAAGAGAGCTCAATATAATGGAAGGAAAAAACCTGCAAATACTCTGTCAGATGGAATGCCTTTCTGGAAGCTATGGGCCTTTTGGGCCACTATGGTTCAGGAGAGGCCTTTTCGCACTACAGGTGAACGGCTGTAGTGCAGTTAGGCTAGGATACGCAGGGACGGATTCCCCATTCACACCTAGGCAGGTAAGGGGCGTGTTCCTACGCATCCCTTACCTGCCTAGGTGTGAATGGTGAATCCATCCCCATGTGTCTTAGCCCGAAAAGTCCGACACACAGGCCAGCAGCCTGCCCTCCACTGCTGCCATTGGGTCAGATTGACCTGCTGGCAGGCAACTGGGGTTAGGGTTAGGGCTCCGAACAGGCAAGCTTTGCCCACCCAAGGCTTGCCAGTTCAGAACGGGACCCCAAGAAGGTAAGATGTGCATGCAGGTATGGGAGGAGGCATGCGACCCTGTGTGGGAGGTGGGTCCAGGGGGGCTCCATGGAGCTTCCAGCAATGGAGCTTCCAGTCAGGCTGACAGAAAGCTGCCCCGCAGGGACACCAAGCCTTCTGATCCACCAGCGTGGTGGACAGGAAGCCAATATGGCATCCCTACAAAGCCTCCAATCCACCAGTCTGTGCAGGGATGCTGAAGCCACTGCACAAGGAAGAGGAAGTCTGTAGGGTTTGAAGTTCTTCTGAGTTATGCTAATAAACAACTCTCCACTTAAACAGAGGCCTTAGAGATTTTTTTTAACATCCACATTTTGCTCTGCATTGGATTTTCTGCAAAAGCAATCTCTGTATAATTGCAACGACTTGCCTGTATTTCTATAGAGAGTATAATACAGTACTCAATAAACATATTCACACAAATATAAACAAAGCTCTAGCTATTTAACTACATACTAAGTATACACTGTTAGTTGAATAGATCTTAACTGAAAAGCAATCAGCGATGTGCACGAATGTGTTTTTGGGCATTCAATTTGCAACAAATCAAATGTTAGAAAATTCATAATTGTTCAAATAGATCCCCTTCAAATGTGGTGGCATTATATTCAATACGAGTGTATTTTTACAATTTCTTTCTTATGAATAGCCAGTACAAATGTATATGTATCTGATATGTATCCTGTAACATATCTGCACTGAAAGCATCAAATCCGACCTGAATCCACTTTTAATACACTCTTGATCCATATTGAACACTCTTTGGATCTGCTGCAGATGAGACTGGCACAGCCGCTTTCCCACCTCCCCAGTTTCACAAATTTCCAAACTATTCGTCCAAATGTCCAAACTCATAGAAACAATGAGTGTTACAAATATTTGTCCACATCCCTAAAAGCAACAAATTGTTTGACTTATTTATTTGCATGTTTATCCCTCCCTAAACCTGAAGGTCTTCGGGCAGGTTTCAACAATAAAAAACAAAATATAAAATACACTAAAAACCTGAAAAGGGAAATGGAAAGCTGTCTCCTCAGCCAAATACCAGGGTAAATAAGTGTATCTAGCATACGTTACGTTATAATGCAAGCATCATATTCCCACATCTACTTTAGGCAAGCTATATGTTTCAAATATTTTTTTCCAAGTGGAGTATACAGAGTTGAATTTTTTATCTTAATTCAATTTAGGATATCTTGCAATATAGTAGTTATTTTCAAGGATTCACCATCTTCAATACACAACTGTGCTTTAAGAGATGTAATGAAACAAACTCCGGATTGATAACAAGGTTGAATACTTACCACCTCCAAATATATCATTAACAGTAATTATTATTTTCTCATTAGAAATAGCTGGGCCTTTCCCATCAGCTCTACCTTCGTTGCTCACACTAATCAGAGCATCAGTGATATCTCTGAGATGATTCTAAAGGGAACAAACAAATTGTTATACTGTCTATGCTTAATTATGCTTTATGATACAATTTTGTTTTCCTTTCCAAGGAGCAAAGTACCGTGCCTGGAATCTCTTCTATAAAATGTTCTACCAGTGATGAACACTCTGAATTGTTTATGGAAATCTTTGAAAGATATTGAAGGAGGAGTTGAAGGCAAAGATATTATTTGATTTTATACATTAGCAGAGGAATACAATCTGTTTTAATCACGCATCTAAGTTTTATCATTTGGCCATTTAATAATTAAAGACAGTGGGCTTATTTAAGGCCAGTAAGCTAGATCCAAGCTCCAATAGATACAAGGCACTGGAAGGGGAAAAAATATCAGCCACAAAGCTTTTCCACTTGAACTCCAAGCATGAATCAACTTGGCATCCGTTAGATTCCATTGTGATATAACTCCCCTCTTCCCACAAAGACATCAACTTTTTGGCCTTTGAACTAGAACTGAATCTGCAAGGTTTCAAAAATAAACAAAGTCAGAACATAGACAAGAAAAAAATGACAAGGAGACACACTTAATTTTTCTTATGAAATTCACCAATCGACTTAATTTGTAATACGTGACTCGTATAACCATTTCCTTCAATTAAAAAACATCAGGAAATTTTCAGTAAATACAACTATTCTAAAATGAGAAATGTGATCTAAATCACCATTCAGTTCTTTAGAATAGCTATCTTTTATGCTTGTGCTCTTTCAGTTTCATTCTCGGAGTAGATCCCCTCTGTATTCCTGTGTTCAGATCTTACCTTGTCGTAGGTACTACAGTGATCTTCTACACACCGTGTAACAAAATCATTGAACTTTCCATAGAACTCACGAGCAACTTTGGCAGCAGGCAACGGAAGGCAACGAAGCCATGGTATAAAGTCAGCTGGATTAAAAACACCTGAAGCTTTTACTAGATCGTGATTTAGCTTGATGACGCCCGTAAATTCTGCATCTTTATGGTCATAGCGCTTGCCAAAGCAGAGGGCACAGACCACATTAGCCACAGCACAGGTACTGGCGTCCACCGGATCAAAACTACTGCTCTTTTTTGATAGCTCCATGAAGGTTTTGGCCAATTCTGAAGCTTCGGCACACACGTGCTCTTCCAGAAGACAAGAGCAAGTCGAAGCCTTGGCTTCTGATTTTGAAAATGACCTTAAAGCTTTGCTGGCAATTTTCTTCTGAAGCTTCCAGCTCTCTCCATACTTTGTAGAAAAGGTCAAGCTCTCCCCATTGGCAAAGAAAGAAAATGTGTGCATGTCAGGCCGCCCAGCAAAAGTCTCTCCATCTCTCAACAGCACCTGCTTTATCATTTCCAAGCTATTCACAACTACAACAGGCACCATTCCCAAATTTATTTGGAAGACTTCTCCGTATCGCTTCCGCATGTAATCAAAGGAAACGTAAGGATGTTCTCCCAGCTGGAGAAGATTCCCAATAATTGGCAGTGACCAAGGTCCTGGTGGACGTTTCTTTCTCTTTGTCAGAATCCATATCGAAATTAAGATAGATACCACCGTAAAGAAGATAACGGTCACCTTTGAAAAGGACATTTCCTCAGCTATGGAATTCATTTTGAGACCAGAAAGTATCTGAAAAGGAAAACAACATTACTGTAACTGAAAATTTTCCTCCTAATAATTCCTTACTGTAATGTGTGGAAAGAAAGTCCTTGACACCGGGCAGGGACCTTATCAGCTTGATCTTCTTTTGCTTCATGCTTTCCTTTCCTTTCTCTGCACAATCAGGGATATTCTAGGACCTTAAAAGACTTTCTAGGGCCTTTCTTCTATACATCAGGTTGGCCTATAAAGGACAAAGTGGACAGTCTAGAGCAGCTTTTGTTCATTCTTCAAGTTGTTTGATATGCATTCCAAGCTAGTAATGTATCACTGAGTTCCATTCTGTAATGTATCACTGAGTTCTACCTAATACAGTGCAACTTTTTCTGCTTATATACAATCTCAACCCAATATTCCCTGCTATCGCTTGGTGTTATTGCTGACGTCTACATTACTTTTATTTTGTCCAAAACTTTAAGTTGGAGAATATGCCTTATAAGACTACATGGTCATTGTAGGCTTTCACGACCTGTTTCAATTTCATTCGTAGCAGTTTTTGGGCTGTGACACTGGGTTCCAGATTTCTCCTGAGAATGCTGATTTTGAGTACATACAACAACTGTGCAATTTATTTTTTGAAATTATAAATATCTTTCCTCAGAATAAACGTATTAAAATCCTAACAAATTATGTTAAATCCTTAACCATCAATTTTCTTTCAGTCTTGTCTATTAGCAAACACAAAAGTACATTCCTGAAAACTTTGTTAAGCTTATATCTGAATTAGTGCATATTATTTATTTATTTATTTATTACATTTCTATCCCACTCCATACCCGAAGGTCTCTGGGTGGGTAACAACAGATTAAGAACAAGAATATAGATTAAAAACCCTTTAAAATTCAATAAATCTAAAACAATATGTTTTTGGTTTGCTGTTCTTTAAATAAGTGACGCAAATTAGTAACTGAATGATTAAACAGTGAAAATATTTTAAAAGATCTCTGTATTTTTATCTACCATGAAATTTCCAAATGAAGTTTTTTTCTGAAAACAAAATCTGAATAACTTGAAATGTTTAATATACTGTACATAAATCTGTTCCACTACAATACATTCAACTAGCTGTATGTCCCACAGTATATGTTCCATACATACATACATACATACATACATACATACACATGTACATTAGTAGGACTTGGCTCTAAGCAGGAATACTGAAAATGGTACAACAGAGCATATCATCACCAAGATCATTTTGGCATTTACATGTGGTGTTCTGGGAGAGCATGGGCTCCCCCATCCCAGAACAAACAACATGTCCCAAGCTGGGATGGGTTTCCACCAGAATGAGACAGGACTGCTTGCATATGGACAGCCCATCATTTTCCAGCCCTCAACACTGCTTCCAGTGAACCCTCAGAGGCAGTGGCAAGACTCAAAAGGCCAGGAGCAAAAGTTCCAGACCTGGGCAGACCTACTTTCACCAGTACTTCCTGGAAAAAAGCCAGAAAGTTTCCCCACAGTACACCAGGCTACATGGATTTGTGGACCATACCAGCACTGCGCTGGGCTGGGCTGGTTGTAGGCCCAGCTATACCAAGCTAGGACACCCTTTTTCAGTGCCCTAGCTTGGTCTATGTTTCATCCAAAGTTGATGAAGCAAGGTGGAGGAGAGCTTCTGCTACCTCACAGTAGGGCCATGTCCCCATGGACACTGTTTGGCATGGAATGGGCATGGATGGGACCAGAAGTGGGTCCAAGATCGATCCCAGTCTATCCCCATGCTATTCCTGGTGGCATGGGCTGGATTCAGGTTGGCCCAATCTCCTCCTCAAATAGCCTGAGACCATCCCCACGTGCAGTCTCGGCTCGCTAACCAGTGGATGCCAGGACCCCAAACCATGCCCAGACTTGTTTTTTCAGGTACCAAATTTGGTCCTGGCCTGGCACAATTTAGTGGGATTTGGTCCACAGAAATCAGACCAAATTGAAAATGCATGGGGACATTCAATGCCAAGCCTGGTTTCAGTACCGGACCAAACATGCATGGGGACCTGCCCTAGCAAGCAAATGGCAGAGCTTAGACCAGGCCATGGACCAGTTCACATCTGGCTTTATTCTGTCCACATACTAGCGCAGGCTACAGCAGGCCCCAGGTGAGGCCTACCAGAGCCTGCATCAGCATGTGGACCACAGACCCCTATCCTGAGATATACTCCAGAAAAAGGCTAAGTGTGAAGAGGGCCCATGACCCAGTCTACTGCCCAGTGTGGAAAGAGGAAGAAGAAGAAGAAGAGGAAGAGGAGGAGGAGGAAGAAGAAGTTTGCTTTTCTACCATGTTTTTCTCACCCATTTAAGGGGACTCAAAGTGGCTGACAAAGTTTTCTATTCTTCTCCCCACAACAGAACAACCTGTGAGGTAGTTTGGGTGGTGAGAGCTCAGAAGAGAGCTGTGACTAGCCCAAGGTCACCCAGCTGGCTTCATGGGAGAGGGCAGAATCGAACCCAGTATTCCCAGATAAGAGTCTGGCTCCCTAACCACTAGGCCAAACTGGCTCACAGGGCTTAACATGCTGTAAGAGCGAACACCACAAGATAAATAAGGTTAATCCCAAAGTACCATCCAGTTGGCCATCATTAATTTTTAGGATAGACTATGGAATGTTCTGTGAGTCCCTCAGATGAGCCTCTTCATAAAATACTCATTAAAGAAAGCCATTTTGTATTTGCTCTGAATTACTAGTTTCCCATTCGATATACTTCTGAGCTTCCACATTTGGCAACTTTAGACGCAATCGGCCAAGTTCTAGCCATAAAAACACTCTGCTTAAATTATGCCCTAATTTTCACTTTACAGCAGGAAAGCTTATTTATTTATTATTTATTTATATTTCTATCCCACCCTATACCCAAATGACTCAGGGCAGGCAACAACCTTTAAAACAGCAAATTAAAACGAATATTAAAACCAATAACATACATGAAAACATTAAAAAGATTCAGCATATTAAAATACTAAAATAATAGCTGAAGATTCCCCAAGATGTCAGAACTGAGGCAGAAAAGTCATAGTTGGATGTGTGTTCTAAAAGCGCTCCAAGAGCTAAAACACAGGCAATGATTGGATGGTCACGTTGTGGTCTAATGAGCCAGGATCCACACAAATCCAGCCTTGGAAGGAAGTCATGCACCATAGCCCACGACATACACATAATAGAAAGTTTAAGCTTCACAATTCATGGATTAAGGCAGGATTTAGTCATCTAAATGTGACCATAACCGCCTCCTATTATCCAAGCAAAGAAAATGGAGTTGAACAGCAGCTAGTGGTCTCAGTCTGTCTCTGACCGCAAATAAATTACAAGCGTAAGCTGGCAAAAAAAATAAAAAGAAGAAAAAAGCAGTAGCTGTGAGACAGATTTTGCTAGAAATCCAAGATGGGATTCAGAGTGGCTCTTCAAATTTCCCTGAAAAAAGAGAGCAAACAGAAAAGCGACAATATCAGGATGAATTCGGTGTATTGGGGAAGGAGGACCCACACACCTTAAGTCTGGTTTTAGGGAAACTGAAAGAGATGCAGTTGTTTTTGGGATGATTCAAGCGATTAGATATATTTTCTAAGAAAATCACATCATGCCGTGGTTTTTGCTTGTGGGTTGGAGGATTCTGACCTCAAAGCAAACAAAAAATATTTGCTTTTATGAAATCATTGCAATAAATACTTTACGCGGGGAGTGCCCTTAGAGGAAATATTTCATTACCTTGCTGTTGCCCCTAGAAGCTGGAGTTGTTTACTGCAAACTTTCCCTTTTTTAGATGTAGCAACATTGTTGATCTGAACTGGACTTTGTCTTGGCTTCTCTCCCACCTACTGAGTGCCGAGAACATGGAACGGCTTTCTTTGTTACATAAGGCTTTACAGACATTCAGCCTTCTCTCAGCCTAGTGGTAGAAGAGTTCCGTTCTGAGAAGCCTTACTAAGAACTTGTTTTTTCATGCCCAAACAATAACATTCATTGCTATTAACTACTAACGAGGGCTCTATTATTATTTCAGTTTTTCAGGGCAAGGTTTACCTCTTTCCCTTGGGTTCTCTGAACTACCCATGTCTGCAACAACATATTACTGCCGATATGGTTACTCATTACTGAGGCAAGGTTCTTAACACACAGGCTGTGGTCACACTTAAGGTTTAATCCAGCTTCAGTTTACTTTCAGAGCGAGAGGACACATCAGCAAAGTGCCCACAAATTTTCTTTCCACGTTATGTAACCCAAAGGTGACTTTTCTGAGTCATTTAACACTGACAAGAAAACAGCTTGTCACTTTGCTGATTAATTTTCTCACTCTGGAAGTGGACTGAAGCTGGATTAAACCTGGGCTGTGGTCACACCGAAGCTTTCATCCAGCTTCAGTCCACCTTCAAAGTGGGAGAACACATCGGCACAGTGGCCAGTAATTTTCTTTTCTCAATATCTGTCCCAAAGGTGAATTTTCTGAGTTATTTTAACACCGACAGAAAACAGCTTGTCACTTTGCTGATGACGAATTCCCTCGCTCTGGAAGCGGACTGAAGCTGGATTAAACCTGAAGTGTGACCACAGTCACGTCCTTCTCTGCAGTCCTTTCAGCACCCGGGCTGAAAGAGTTGCCCGGGTTTCTGAGCTCGAACCCGCGTCACAGTCAAAACACTGTAGCAAAGCTATAAAGGCGAGAGAAGGAAGTCTATTTATCTCCACCTTCCCCAAATCCTCCATCAGTTCAGAGTCTAAGTGTTTTGAAGGAAAGGCAGCAGATTAAAACTTCCATATCAAAGAGACCCCGTGCCCGCAACCCCAGCCACGATACCTGCCTTGGGATCCTAAACATATCCCGGAGGTGGTAGCGCATTCACCAATTCTCGTCTTCGACGCAGTGGGATTGCAACTTGCAACTTGCAAATCGCTGCTAAAAATGAAGCGCTGAAGAGCGACTCTCTTGTGGCTAGAGTGCTGGGATATATAAACCTTGTAGGGCATTTGCTCTCCCTCGCCCGCCCTTTGATGGCAAAGGGCCTCCACACCCAGCCCAAGTCCAGCGCGCCCCCCTGTGCGTAAAAGGCTCCACAACTCCCCTGCGCGTAAAAAGGCGGCTCCACCCTTTGAGCACCAGCAGCAGGGTCGTCCACGCGGGGACCCCAGCAGGACCACCTGGCCCACTTCACAGGAGTGTGGGTGGTGTGCAGCAGAACTGCCTGTTGTCGAGTATTGCCAGTCGATTAATACCAGGCACGACGCTACAACCTTCAGTGGTAAAAGGTCTGGGCACCCTTCTCAGTGATGGCCCCTAGGCTATGGAATAGTCTCCCCCTTGACGTGTGCCAGGCCCCTTCATTGTATATAAAATCATGCACAGTATAGAAAAGGTGGACAGAGAAAATTTATTTTCTCTGTCACACAGCACTACAACCAGGGGGGACTCTATGAAGCTGATGGGTAGGAGAGTTGGATCCGACAAGGGGAAGTATTTCTTCACCCAGAGGGTCATCGGTTTATGGAATTTGCTGCTGGAGGAGGTGGTGACAGCTACCAGTCTAGATGGCTTTAAGGAAGGGTTAGACCAATTTATGGATGACAGATGTATCAGTGGCTCCCAGAATGAATGTCTAGGTACATCTTTCAGGTTGGGAGGGGGTGGGAAGCAGGATGCTTCTAAGGCCATTTGCTGGGATTCAAGAGCAAGAGAAGGTTTGCCCCTGTCTCTGCTTGAGATGCCCATGAGCATTTGGTGTGCCACTGTGTGCGATGGGTCGCTGGACTAGATGGGCTGTGGCCTGATCCAGCAGGGCTTCTCTTATGTATTTATTTGAAGGAAAGTTGGAGCAGGAGAAGGTTTCCCTTGTCTCTGCTTGAGATGCACCTGGGCAATTGATGGGCCACAGTGTGCGACAGGATGCTGGACTAGATGGGCTTTTAAAACAATGCAGACATCAAGGGATGTTTCTGTATTCTTTGTATCATCTTTTCACAACAAGATACTAGTGCAAATGAGTCCAGGGTCTGTCATTTTGTTTATACAGGTTCTAAGGTGGTATTTGGTGCCCCCTAATGTTCAGTTTTTAAAAAACTTAGAATCAACACAGAACTGCATACACTCTTCCCTCTTTCTTATCCCTACCTGAAAATTTGCCTTGCAATGAAATCTGTATAATAACATCAGCTATTCCAAAGTTGGTGGACTTACATTTCCAGGAACTTGGGAATGCTACCAGGCTCCACATGCAGAATGGACTGGTATGGATGGATGGATTGCTCTACCCTTGGGAAGGTTTGAGAGATTGTTTTAAAACAGTTTCCCCTCAACCCACACCTTTGTGCCATTGTTGTGCCAAGAAGAGGGTTAGCTGCTGCCTTTGTGTGTACGGGCTATTCTGTGAGTGACACAATCTCTCAGGAAGGTCCTTTCCACACTGGCCCACTGAAAACCAAATTAAGTAAATCCGTTTTTATGAAATGTGTTTCTAGCAAGATCCATCTCAAAGAGATACAGATCTAATAAGGTACCATGCTTCTGCACTCGCTTGAGAAGGACGGATTGCGAGGAACACATTATGCCTTCGCAGTGTGAATGCAGTAGCACAGATTTCCAGACAGATCTGGCCTCCCGGAGGCCACACCGCCCCAGGAGCTGCATGATTGGAGCATTCAGCCATCAGTCACCGCTCCTTTCCTGCTTTGCACAGACGTGTCAGAGACGGACCGCCGACCAATCAGCGGCGTGTCCGAGATCCCAATCCACCTGGCAGCGAAGCCTGCTCTTTGTGCATGGAATCACTACATTCAGACTTGCTGTCCCTCTGCCGCCGTAGCTGGGCACCTGCCCCATGAAAAGCCCATGTGAGAGTGACTTTGTGGCTGGACTGTGGTTCTCCCACCTCTCTCAACATGGCAGCTCGCTGCTGCCGCCTCACTCAACATGGCAACTTCCTGTCCCGCCCACATGTGTTCTCTCTCCCATCTGTGTGCGGAAGCATTCTCCATTTATGCGGATTTAGAGCACAAGGACAGATCAAGCACCCATTAAGACTACCTCCAACCAGGTCTCCTGGGAAACCGGTTTAAGGGCCTCTTAGCACACATTAGAGATGGATCGCACAGGGGCCAATGCGGAAGAGGACTCCCCAATGTGTCTCTAATGGGTGCTGCAGTGCAGACGGGAATTTCGCAAGTGTTTTAAATGTGGGCTTAATGTGGGCTTAATGGGTATTAAGTGGCCAGTGCGGAAAGGCTCTTCGTATTTACTGCAGGGTTTATTCTGTACTAAAGGAGGAATCTTCACATTGAATGGTAGCAGGGATTTCCATTCAGGTGACAGCAGGAGTGAAAGTTGCTGAGGCTGGGTTTATTTGCTTTCAGCGGAACTCTTTGATGGGGCACCTTAGGGACTATTGAGCTATCCTAACCTTTGCTTCTACCTATTTATTTATTTACTTGCATTTAATAAACAGTTAGTGTTTGGATTACACTGGTGTTTATTGTGATGCTTCAGGGAGAGGGCTTAATCGCAAGCCAGTGGAGCAGGACGCCTGTGGGATAGTATAGTTTTTATTTATTTATTTATTTATTTGTATTTATATCCCGTGTGATGCTGGAGCATGATGCTTGATAGCCATTTTCTTGCTGCGTAGCTCTGAGGAGTACGAGTTACAAGGTGGGGTGGTGGTGGTTGAACCAAGTCGTCACACTAACACATTGATACTTGTGAGCTACAATATGGCTACACTACACTCGCAATGTGTATTCTGTAGCCAGTGAGGTTCCAGATAGGGATGTACACAAATTATTCATCAAGTTCGCATTTGTACAAAGTAAATTGGTCCTTTATATTTAAAGTGTTAGAGAAGATGAACTTTGGTGATAAATTTCAAAGAGGTATCAAGGCAATATATACAAGACAACAAGCACAGATACTGATTAATGGGGAACCCTCAGAAAACTTTGATATCCAAAAGGGAACAAGACAACGGTTCCCTTTGTCGTCGTTGTTATTTATATTGACATTAGAAGTTCTGAATAGGGCAATTAGAAAAAACACAGAAATTAAGGGTGTAAAAATCAAAAGAGAAGAATATAAAGTAAGAGCATTCGCAGATGACTTGGCAATTATTTTAACAGATCCAAATAATTCAATTGAAGAACTTAAAAAAGTTATAGCCAATTATGGAAAATATGCGGGTCTGAAGGTAAATGAAACAAAAACTAAAGTCCTAGTAAAAAATATGTCAAAACAAGATCAAGAATTATTCTGAAAGAAATCCGGATATGCAATGGAAAAGAAGATCAAGTACCTAGGAATATTTTTAACTAAACAAAAATATTGCCTTGTACAAGAATAACTATTTGAAAATATGGGCGGAGGTTAAACAAGACCTTTTCAGGTGGTCTAATTTACAGCTGTCAATGATGGGAAGAATATCAGTGATAAAAATGAATATACTTCCAAGGTTGATGTTCTTATTTCAGGTCTTACCAATTGTAAATAATACAAAGGACTTGACAAAATGGCAAAAAGACATTTCAAAATTCCTATGGCGAGGAAAGAAGCCTAGGATAAGATTTAAACTCCTACAAGACGCAAAAGAAAGAGGAGGTTTGGGACTACCGAACTTTAGATTATATCATGCCGCAGCCTGTTTGAGCTGGATAGCCAAATGGTTCTGGCTAAAAGACCAAAGACTTTTACAGTTGGAAGGAGAAGGGCTTAGGTTTGGCTGCCATGGGTACTTATGGTATGACAAAGCAAAGGTTAATGCAGATTTTAAGAATCATTTTGTAAGAAATGCCTTGTTTAAAACTTGGTCAATGAATAAAAACAAACTCTATAGAAAGATTCTACTCTGGGTATCACCGCATGAAGGTCTGTTAAAGGAATTTGGGGATGGTGGACATTGGTATAAATATGAGGATATACTATACAAAAAAGACAATAATGAATTTCATATTAAATCAAGGGAACAAATGATTCAAGAGGGGAAAAAACATACAATGGTTTACGTATGCACAACTAGTAGGTATATTTAGAAAAGATAAGCAAAATTTTAATTTTCAGGAAGAAATTGAAGATTGGGAGACAAAATTGAACAAGGCGGAAAGGGGCACTATTGGGTTTATTTATAAAGTACTTTTGCAGATTGATATGGAACACAGAGAGGTCAAAGAATGTATGATTACATGGGCTAGAAATTTTGAGTATAATATACAGATTGAGCAATGGGAAAAATTGTGGACAAAAACTATGAAATTTACAAATTGTACATGATTAAAAGAAAACATTTATAAAACGATGTATAGGTGGTACTTAACACCACATAAATTAGGAAAAAATTACTAAAATATATCAACCAAATGTTGGAAATGTAAGAAAGAAGAAGGAATGTTCTACCATATGTGGTTGATATGCAAAAAAGCAAAGAAATACTGGGTACAAATTTATAATAGTATGAAATTAATATTAAAGAAGCATTTTTTATTTAAACCAGAACTGTTTTTGTTGGGTATAATAGATAACACTTTGGATAATATTAATGTATTGGTATCATATATGGTGACGGCAGCAAGATTATTATATGCACAAAAATGGAAGAAGAAGGAGATCCCCACGGAATACGAATGGTTAATTAAATTGGTCGACCTGGCAGAAATGGACAAATTGACGAACTTGTTAAATGACAGAACAATTGATAAATTTTTAGAAGATTGGCACCCTTTTATTAACTATCTACGCGAACTACAAGTGCCGACAGAAGGCTTTGACTAAAAATGAAGAAGGCAGTCAGAAAATGACAAGAACGACAAAAGAAGCAAAGAAACAAGCAATATCAAGAAGGGAAGTCGGAGAAACAGGGGAAGTCATACAGAATAATAAGGCAATATATACTATGAGAAGATACAAGAAATTGTATGATAGATATTGTTTAATGTTTTTTTTATGTCATATTGCTTTTAAAATCAATAAAAATAATTTTAAAAAAATTATATGAATTCAAACATTTGCAGTCAAATTGAATATTGGCCACATTCAAAGACTGATATTTGAATGCAAAGCAAACGCTACTGCGCATTGTCTCAATGCTTCATTATATTTGCAGGGATGGGGAGGCAGCAAAGCAGCTGCCCAGTCACACCAGCAGTGGATTCAGAGTGGATTCAAAGAAGATTCAGAACAGATTCAAACCAGATTCAGAGGGGGTTCGGAGGCATGAATGGTGGCAGAGATCTGAAGTGGATTCGGATAGCATTAAAAAACATTTGCAGCAGATTCAAATTCTACCGTATTTCTTTCACCTTTGCTTTGATGCAAAGTGAACATTAAAGAAAAAAAATTGTGCACATCCCTAGTTCCAGGTAAGCAGAATGCTTACACAATTGGTTAGGTTGCACAATTGGTCTGGTTTTAAAGTTTTTAGAACTGTGCATCCAACCTGGAAAAGCCAGGAGTGGAATGCGATGCTACCACAGGTGGGTCCCCTGTATCTGCTGGTCAGAGACCTATTCACCCTACAGCCTATAGTCAGTAATTAGTACACCTCTGCGGGAGAGCATACACACATCAACCCCTTAACCAGCATTAGCTAATCATTTACCATGCGTGTCCATTGGCGAGACCATTCGCTCTTGCCAGCGCCCCAGAGTTGTTTGAGTTCCGGCTCAAGCATGCTGGGACCTCAGACAACCATGGATGCAACTGTGCATGCAGAGAGCATCAGTGTTGTCAAGGCAACAGCACTGACACATGCACAGCGGTGCCTCCGCAACTGTGCATGTGGAGAGCATCAGTATTATCAAGGCAACAGTGCTGAAGCGTGCACAGTCACTGAGGTGCTGCTGCCAAAATGGCGGCATCCAGAGGAGGACCAGGCCCGGGGGTCAATTAAAGTGAGTATCTGTTCACAGGTGGAGGGAGCAAGTAAAGTTGACTAGTGCTCAAGTGCGAGCGCTAGTCATTGTGCTCCTTTCCCATCCAGTGGTGACCAGAGCAGCCTCCCCCTGCCAGTGTTTTTAGGCTTTGTGGAGGCTTGGGGCAGTCAGTGTGAAATCACATGAGATTGCCCATTATTCCTGTGAAATCTTGTGAGATTCCAAGTGCAATATCCCAGTGATTCAAATATCCACAGTTTTCAGCCACCATAGTAGGACCCGGAACCTATCCCCCATGGATATGGAGGCCCAACTGTATTCCTAGGTATGGTGGGTCTGGAGAACGTTCACTCTTCCAATTGTCTCTGCCCTGTTTTCTGTCTTCGGAGGAGAACTGGTGTGGCTAGGTATCTGTCAACCCAGAACCCCAACTGACAGGGCTGGTGTTGAGTGACCCTGGGCGGGAGAGGGTTGAGTGAGGAGCGAGTCAAGACAGAGAGCAAGTGATATGTGTGGCTGCATAAGACAGGAACCATGAGAACTGGGGGTTCAGAGACAGAGAGACACAAAGGCTTTGTGTTTAAGACGGGGGGCAGGGAAGGAACTTTGGAGAAAGAGAACAAATGAGATGTGTGGCTGCAAAAATCTTCCCCCTTTCTGCCTTTTTCGTGCCATATGGAGCTTTTGTGAGCCTGGCAAGGAAGGGGCTTTACATCTGCAAAATTCACCCACAGCTGGCTGCCATTGGCCAAAATGCTAGACCTCCACCCCAAATAGCTCAGTATCGTCCCCACGTGTGTGGGGGTGGAAGCAGACTCAGATCAAAAAAGAGGATGGGGTCGTGTTTTCATAAGGACTTTTTTTTTCCTCCTGATTTAGGCAGGATAGTCCTCATAAAATTCAGGAATAGGGAATTGCATGGGGATGTTGGGTGCTGAATTCAGATTCAATTAGGATTCATTGCAGTGGCCATGGGGACACTCCTTCCTGAATTCGAATCCAATTCAGATTAAAATGGCCATGGGGACACAGCCTTAGTCTGTTTTTATACCCAGGAACAGGCCAGACACAGAGTTGCTGTAGGTGCCAACCTTCTGGAGAACATGTAGGGTTCTGGCATCTGCCCCTTGCCTGTCTCCAAGCTTCTCTTCTAGCCACTACAAGGTTCTTATTTATTTGCATTTTATTTGCATTATTTGTAAGCACAATTTGTTCTGCTCTTGTAGAGGAGCAACCATATAAATACAACAGTGTAGACCAGTGTGTCTAAGGGTGTTTTTCCACTGTCAAAAGTACCCATTTTTGCACCCATTTAGGACCCATTTGGGTGTGAGCTGGATGACCCCATTCCCACTACGGCACCCATTTGGGACCCGATTGGTTCCACTGGTATTGGGGAAACCCAGATCTAATGGGTACATTTTGGCTTTTAATCTGGATCTTCTGTAGACCCCATTAAAGGGGTCTACATTGGGGTCTCCTCCCAGAAAATTCAGATTAAAGGGAGTCCAAAGGGGCTTAGGGGGAGGGGCTGCACCTTTGGGACCCCCCCAACATTGGCTTCAAAATCACTTCAAGGTCACTTTGAAGTTGACTTCACATTCACTTCGAAGTGACTTCAAAGTCAGCTTTGAAGTGACTTCGAAGTTGACTTCAAAGTCACTTCGAAATTACTTCAAAGTTGCTTCAAAGACTGCATCTCCCTGCCCCCCAAAACACCTGGGGTAATGGACCGACCCCTTGTGGGTCGATCCGGATTCCCCAGATGGGTGCAAAGCTGTTTCCACAGCAGGGGTGTTAGCACCCATTCCTAATGGGTGCTACACCTCCTGTGGGAACACATTGGGTGCTTCCCTTAATCCGGATCTACTAGATCTACTAGATCTACTAGATCCAGATTAAGAAATGTACCCATTCCTTAGATCCGGATCTTCTTAGATCCAGATCTGAGGGCTGCAGTGGAAAAACACCCAAAGTCCAACCAGAATGTGTGTTTCTCCTGCGTGGGAACACACACTTCAGCTTGCCTAATAGTAACTCAAGAAGACTGATGGATGGAGGTTATGTAAAACAAAACAAATCACGTGATCCTTTCTCACTTTATGCTTGCTTTCCCCTTATTCTGTGGATGGATTCTACAGCTGATGTGTTTTGCCTAGATACATTTTCTGCTTCTAAAGTGTTGGGTAACCTGTTATTCTCTCAGTGCGTTGACATTTCTTCCCACCATCAGCTACTGCAAGACTTTGGTCTCTGTGTTTGATGAGTCACGCTTCCGCAGCAATTCTTTGCTCTCTTTTTAAAGCAAGCTTATCTGGGTAACTTGTCACACTAGGTAACAAGATCTATTGGTACTTCTCTGTGTACTTTTGTTAATGCTACTCATGATGTGTACATACTTCATAATGGCCAAGGTGCTTATTTTCTGATGGCAGAATAAATCATTAATTGCCTGCATAAGAGTGACAGTGCAGCCTGTCAACTTGTATTTGTTGGTTCAAATATATAAATTTATAAAGCATTCCATATTTTCTCCTAACGTCGGTCCTACTAGGTTCGTATTTTAATTATTATTGTTTACTATTTTTATGGCTTCATTGATTTTATTTATTTATTTATTATTATATTTATATCCCACCCTATACCCAAAGGTCTCAGGGCGGGTTACAGCTTTTAAAATCCAACATATCTAAAAGAATAAACAAAACAAAAAAGCCATCCATATCAAAATTTAAAATCAACACATTAAAACCAGCACATTATCAATTAAAACAGTAGTGTGTATAGTGGGGGGGCGAACATGACCAACCTGGAGCAGGTTCAAAGGAGAGCTACCAAGATGGTGAACGGTCTGCAAACCATGTCCTATGAGGAACGGCTTAAGGAACTAGGAATGTTTATTCTACCAAAAAGAAAACTGAGAGGAGACATGATAGCTGTCTACAAATACCTCAAGGGTTGTCACAAGGCAGAGGGATCAGCCCTGTTCTCACTCTCTCAAGGAAGGACTAGAAACAATGGGGTGAAACTGCAGGGGAAAAGATTTAGTTTAGATGTTAGGAAAAAAATTCTAACAGTAAGAGTGATCAACCAGTGGAACAGGCTGCCACGGGAGGTGGTTGGTTCCCCTTCGATGGAGGTCTTCAAGCAGAGACTGGACAGCCATCTGTCTGAGATGGTTTAGGAGATCCTGCCTTGAGCAGGGGGTTGGACTCGATGACCCAGGAGGTCCCCTCCAACTCTACCATTCTATGATTCTATGATTCTATGATCTAGCCAAAGACCTCAGCGAAGAGGTGCGTCTTCACCGCCTTCCTGAACCTAATCAGAGAAGGAGCCTGATGCATCTCAAGGGGGAGACTGTTCCATAGCCTAGGGGCCATTACTGAGAAGGCCCTCTCCCGGGTGCCCACCAGCCTCTATTCTGAAGGCGGTGGGACAACCAAGAGGGCCTCCCCTCAAGAGTATATTTAATTATGTTAGTATATATAAATTGCCCTAAGATCTTTGAGTGAAGGGTGAGATAGAAATATCTAGAAATAAAGAATAAATAAGAGAGGTTAGAGATAATCACTTTGCTCTTATTTCAAGGTTTATTTAGACCAGGGGTCCGCAAACCTGGGTCCCCAGATGTTATTGGACCCTTCATCTGCAGTCATTAAAATCAGTATTTTGTATTAGTTCATTTCCTTGCTTGCCTGCTCACTGAAAGCTGGAGTGAACTTTCCCATTTTACCCACTCACTTTGTCCTGGATACAACTCTTAAGTGAATATTCATGACTTATAGCACAGGGCTGATCTGCAGGAGATCTGTGAGCCACAGGGACCAGGAATGGATCTACGGCCAGGAACACAGTCGCAGTTCCGGTGAAGGACTGCCAATGGAATGGACTTAAGCTTGGCCCTGGTCACACCTATGTGAGACAGGACGTCCTATCAATAATTCAAACTGAGGTCACACCAGCTCTGTTCATGCCTAGATTGTTATGGATCATCCTCAGGTTATCTTCGCACTGGGCTGCATTGCTCACAATTTTCTCCATTATCATCCTGAACCTCCTCCACTCTTGGCTCTCCACCCCTTTTGCTGCATCAATTCTCCCTCCTTTCTTATTGGAAGCCATTGTGACACTCAAGAGAGGTGAGGATGTGTGTTTGGGGGTCTTTTCAAAGCCTGTTCCCCCATCTCCATGCCTCCCTTCCTTTTTTATGTGTATTTCTTCTCCATGCGGTTAATTTTAATAATAATAACAATAACAACAGCAATAATAATAATTAATAAAATAATAATAATACATTTGCAAAAAAAAAAATGCTAGATAGAGAAATCATCCACACAAACTGAGGAGTGAAGGGGAGGTGCTTCACGAACTCCACACCTGAGCATTGGCTGAATGGAAAGACTGGACCCACCCAGCACAGCACAGATCAGCCTCCTTTAGTCTGTCCCCTTCCTTACAACCAAGGAAGTGAGGATGGACTGGAATCCCAGGCCTGACTGAGTCCTCTGAAAAACAGGACTTCGGTTAGAATGATCTGACAAGGATAGGCAGCTTGGAAAATGAATTGAATAAAAATAATGTGAGTTACACGACCTGAAGATGACCTGAGATCATCCTAAACTACTAGTGTGACCAGGTCCCTAGTACTTCAGTTAAGAACATAAGAACATAAGAGGAGCCCTGCTGGATCAGGCCACAGCCCATCTAGCCCAGCATCCCATTGCACACAGTGGCCCACCAATTGCCCACGGGCATCTCAGGCAGAGACAAGGGCAAACCTTCTCCTGCTCTCAAATCCCAGCAAATGGCCTTAGAGGCATCCTGCTTGTCACCCCAGCCTGAAAGACACACTTGATACATCTATTGTTCATACATTTGTCTAACCCTTCCTTAAAGCCATCTGTGCTGGTAGCTGTTACCACCTCTTCTGGCAGCAAATTCCATAGACTGATGACCCTCTGAGTGACGAAATCCTTCCCCTTGTCTGATCTGACTCTCCTACCCATCAGCCTCATAGAGTGTCCCCTGGTTCTAGTGTTGTGTGATAGAGGAAAGAAATTTTCTCTCTCCACCTTTTCTCAGCTGTGATTCCAGCTATGTTTGGGCACCACTGCAGGTCCTGTTCTGCTCCTGCAGTGTTCTCTGGGTTTTCCAGCAATAGTTCCTAGCCCTTTTTAGGGGGAAAATAGTGAAGCTGTGGTGAGACAACCCCACAATAGCAGTGTGAGGCAGATATGTGAGGCAACCTCACCAAAGCCATGCCGTAATGGCCCTATATTGCCCCCATTTGGATGGAGCCAACTATAAAATCTTCACCTGCCCTCAGCTCCCTACAAATGGCTCTTAGAGGCATGATGATCGTTTGGTCTAATGGTTAAGGAGCTGGACTCTTATCTAGGAGTACCAGGTTTGATTCTGTACTCCTCCATGAAGCCAGCTGGGTGATCTTGGGCTAGTCACAGCTCTCTTCTGAGATCTCACAGCCCCACCTACCTCACAGGGGGGTCTGTTGTGGGGAGAAAAACAGAAGGTTCATCAGCTGCTTTGAGTCCCCTTAAATGGGTGAGAAAAGTGGGGTAGAAAAGTCAACTCTTCTTCTTCTTCTTCTTCTTCTTCTTCTTCTTCTTCTTCTTCTTCTCTACAAACAACCTGGAGTTGGTACTGAGATATCCATTCTAGTTGTTGTCACCACCTCTTCTGGTGGTAAATTCGATAGACTGATGATTGTCTGGGTGAAAAACAATAACTCCCCTTGTTGGTTCTTAACTCTCCTGCCCATCAGCTCCATAGAGTGCCCCTTGGTCCCAGTACTGTACAGCATGATATAGATTTTTGCTTCTGTCCAGCTTTCCACACCGTGCATGATTTTATATACTTCAATCAGGTCACTCTTAAATACCATGTTTCAAGGCCGAAGAGGCCTAGATTTCATAAGGGAGGTGTTCCGGAAAAAGTTTTGAATTACAGAAAGCTTATTGCTTTTTTCTCTTTTTTGAATAGTTCATCTAAAGCTCAATTATTTCTACCCATAATAAGCTTAGAAGAACAAGCAAACAACAGCCACCCAAGCTGGCACCAGTGAAGTGAATGTTAAACACTCATAGTGAGTCTTTAATGATACCTTCTTTTAAAAACAGATTACACTGAACTCATCACAAAAGTTTCTGTTTCAGGCATCTCAGTTTCTGTCAACTTACACATGTCCAGCAGTATCTTTAGTTTCTTATTTATTTTGCTCTTTCAAGAACTGAATTATCAGTTAAGCAATGCAGATGTTAATTATTTTTTAAAAAAATACAAATAGTACCAATGATGGATGGATTTCCCCAGGACTTCTAAGGTTAAATTAACTTGTACCTATATGGCCAACAATATGCTTTGTCGACCCCTGTCCACCTTGGCTTATTCAGCTTAGCTATTGGGAATATATTGGCTACATTTAGGTATGGTGAATACATGCTGCAATGGCTGCTACTGTGTTGGATCCTCACTGGTCTTGTATGGTATTTGAGGGAAGTGGTCCCCCTGAGTGACATCAGGGTGCTCAGCATTGCAGTCTTTATAAAACCTTTGCCTTGTGGGAAGAAGAAGAAGAGTTGGCTTTTCTACCCTGCTATTCTCACCCATTTAAGGGGACTCCAAGCAGTTGGCAAAGCTTTCTGTTCTTCTCCCCTCAACAGAACACCCTGTGAGGCAGGTGGGGCCATGAGAGCTCAGAAGAGATCTGTGACTAGCCCAAGGTCACCCAACTGGCTTCATGGAGGAAGAGTTGGCTTTTCTACCCTGCTTTTCTCACCCATTTCTGCCTTTCTTTTCTTCTCCCCACAACAGACACCCTGTGAGGTGGGTAGGGCTGTGGGAGCTCATAGGAGAGCTGTGACTAGCCCAAGGTCCCCCAACTGGCTTCATGGGGGAGGGCAGAATCGAACCCGGTATTCCCAGATAAGAGTCTGGGGGCCTTTCTGCACAGGCTCTAAAAACGGAATTAGAGCCTGTTTGGGGAGGGATTAGGATGTGGCTTCTGCAAAGGGAACGGAATTAGGGTCCCTTTGAGGATGCCACGTCCACACATTGGCATGCAAAACCGGTTTCTTAAACCGGTTTTGCTGCTGAAATCCTACCCAGATGTAAGACCTGAAAAATCAGGTCTTACATCTGGCTTTTCCCCTGAAACTGTTTTGGAAGCGAACACTTCCACAGTGGCAGGGGGAAAGACGCATTGCCCAGCTGTCAAACAGGGAGAGCGCACGAATATTATGTGGTCTTGAAAGACTTATACGTATTTGCGCTTATAATATGGGATGCATATGGGATAAAACAGGATGCATACAGAATGCGCACAGATACATACAACAGACATGAATGTTGTTGACATTCATATCTTTAAATACGAATCTAACATTCCAACATACGGATTTTCAGAAATTTGGATTTTAATTATCGAATTGAATTGCATTTTTGAATATTTGAATCGACTTGAATTTGAATGCAAAAAAAAAAAAAATTGTGCACCCACCTATTGAAGGGCAGCTGACAGGGCCACATCCATTCATTTGATTATAATGTAATTTCTAAAATATAGCACCTGGGAGTTCTGGAACTTTATGAAGTGCAAAGGACTGCAGTGTGGGATGTGTTATATGGTAGCAGAAAGAGGATATGATCATGAGTCATGGATGTGTTAGAATTGCTCTGTGCATTTTGTTGTATTTTAATTATGGGTATTTGGTTGTAACTCGAATAGTGTGTCAAGCTGTTTGCATCTCAGTGTTTCTTATGATTTCAATTTCTGTCTAATAGTGTTAAGTTCTAACGTCTGTGGATTTAGACTGTATTTCGTGACAAAGAATGTTTTACAGTTCTCCATATTTTGAGACTGTGAATTTGTTACCATTTGGACAAATAAAATTGAAATTGTGTATCTTATAGTATATTTTATTTCATCATTCACTACATTTGAGAGATTATGCAATTCTCAGTAACTGGTAATATCTAAAATATAGTAATAGCCACCCCTTCAAGTATCTTTATGCTATTTTTTTAAAAAAATAATAATTAAAAAGCAAATTGATATTCTGCTAAATTATGACCAAACAATATCCTGAGCCTCATTTTTATTTATGAAGCAATAAAATGTTTTAATTAGCAAAACACACTCTTTTCACCTTTAACCGTGGCATGAAACTGAAATACATCTTTCCTTCTTTTTGTATATATAAATGGCTTCCTTTGAATGTAATATGCAGGGGTTATGAGAAATAAAAGCACCCAAGTCATATGTCTCTCTCAGTGAATTAAAAAGAATTCTTCTCGGTTCTTTCTGCGATTAATTAGTCATCTAATTAATCTACTACCCTCTTTCAGGGAAGAAGTAGCTAACCTGTTCTCAAGATTAATCCCAAGATTAATTGATTTTTTTAAACAAAGGTGAATAAAGGAACTTTGGCTGGGAAAATATCTATCATGCCCCCTGATAGAAGATATCTATCATGCCCCCAATATCTCTTGGTCAAACTGTTACTTCATCGTGACCAGAGGAGGTGGTGGCAGCTACCAGCCTGGATGGCTTGAAGGTAGGGTTGGACAAGTTTATGGATGACAGATGTATCAATGACTACTAGAATGGATGCCTGAGTACATCTTTCAGGCTGGGGGGACAAGCAGGATCCTTCTAAGGCCACTTGCTGGGATTCGAGAGCAGGAAAAGGTTTGTCCTTGTCTCTCCTTGAGATGCCCATGAACATTTGGTGGGCCACTGTGTGAGATGGAATGCTGGACTAGATGGGCTGTGACCTGATCCAGCAGGGCTCCTCTTATGTTCTTATGATGTTTGTTTAATAAAGCAACTTTGTAAAAGCAACATTGTTTTAGCAATGCTGTCACATTGCTAGCAATTTCCATTCAGCCAAGTTTCAGATTAATTTTCAGAAACCACTGATCCAACCTACAAAACATTGTTTGTTCTACCTTTATTCATTGCTGGATCTCAAGTGTTGGAAGACCCTAAGCATCTCCAAGTTAACAGACACATGGATAATTGACCTTGGTTATCTTCATCAACCACTTCTGGATTCTCTGATAGGATATCCATTGGAAAACCAACCGATACATTCCATTCCTCTTGGTGACTTGAAGGAAGCTTTTCCACAGTTTCACCCTGGATACCTTTAACATGACAGGATTTGTGGGCTTGTTTGCAAAGCTTATTTATCCCATCATTTGGAGATAGCTTAACTCTTCCCAGCATCCTAAATGTCAGTTCAGAGGTACAGATAATGCTTTTCTTCCTGATTTCTGTTTATCAGCACCTGGAAACGACTCCCCAATCAGCTTTGTTTAGGCAAGAAAAACCTTTAAAAAACCCCTTCCCTCAAGTGATTATTAGCCTTAGAATCAGAGATGGTAGTACATTTAAGGCTATCCTAACTAAATCTTTCCTGAAAACCTTCATATGCTCTTAGAACAGAAGAACGTGACCTCAGCATACTTAAAGTGACTGCAGCATACTCCATTTTTTTCAGATAATTACTGCTAGGGATTCCCTTGAACAATCTAGAAATTTGTTTCCTGAATATTTTCAATTGTTTGTAAAGCTGGAGCCATTGGGCGGGGGTGGGGGGGGCTGTAAGAGAGAGAGGGTACATCCCCATGCATGTTTGGTCCCAATCTGAAATCGGGTTTGGGAGGGGCCATCCCCATGCACTTTTTGTTTGGCCAGATTTTTTCGGACCAAATTGCCCAAACAAGGACCAAATTTTGTCCTGGAGAAAACATGCCTGGGCACCAAGTGAGAGAGAACAACAGATAATATGCCTGGGCAAAATTTGGATGCTATGATGAACTTTCATTCCCAGCCTCTGGAGTTGGGGCAGGCTGAGACAATGCAACGCGGATGGCCCCTTGACCAAGGTTGCTGTCCATTGCTCCATTCTTGGTCTGAATCACTTCATCTGGCTCCAAACCAAACCTTAAAACATGCACCAATGCATGCCGTGCAGACACACCCTCAGTAGGATCTAAAATTCACTGCAAATGACCTGTGCATTAGTGATATAATTCTGCTCCTGTGTACAAAAATGACACCAGAAGATAGCTATGGGAAAAAAAATTATTGGCTCTCTGGGAAATAATATTTGGGGTTACGCTAGTGTTGATTTTGCCTCTGTTGCATGCTTTGAAGCTCTCTTCAGTATGGGCAGGGTAACTTTGTACTGCAACCAAATGAAACTGTAGGTGTTTTGCTTTTTGTGTGCAGTTTGAAAAATATGATTGCACAGTACTCTACAGAAATCAAGCAAATATCAGATATTATTTATTTATTTATTTTTTATTTATTTCTATTTCTATCCCGCCCCATACCCGAAGGTCTCTGGGCGGGTAACAACAAATCAATAGCAGTTAAAACCATATTAAAAACAAGACACAGGTAAACATATTAAAACAATAGCAGTTAAAACCATATTAAAAACAAGACACAGGTAAACATATTAAAACTGAATAATTAAAACAAGGTATTAAAAACAGGGCACAGCTTGAGCTATGGTATATAATTAAAAGTTCTGATATAAGCCCTACATCTAGGGATCTATTACTAAAACTGTGACCAAGGGAGGAATGAGTCAACCTTGGCCAAAGGCTAAGGCAAAAAGATATCCCTTTACAGCCCTCCTAAATGACAACAGGGAAGGGGCATGGCGCACCCAGGAGGGAAGACTATTCCACAATCTAGGGGCTGCCACAGAAAAAGCTCTCCCCCGGGTGCCCACCAACCTCACTATCTGAGGTGGTGGAACAACCAGGAGGGCATCTTCTTCAGATCTTAAGGCACGGGCAGAACGGTATGGGAGAAGGCGTTCCTTTAGATATCTGGGGCCCAAGTCATTTAGGGCCTTATAGGTCAGAATTAACACCTTGAATTGGGCCCGGTAGCGAATTGGCAGCCAGTGCAATTCTTTTAAAACTGGCGTAATATGTGTCCAGCTAGTTGTTCCAGTCAGCACCCTGGCCGCTGCATTTTGCACTAACTGCAACTTCCGGACCGTCTTCAAGGGTAGCCCCATGTAGAGCGCGTTGCAATAGTCCAATCTAGAGGTTACCAGAGCGTGGATCACTGTGGCCAGGTCGTCTCTATCCAGGAATGGCTTAAGCTGACGTACAAGCCGTAGTTGGGAGTAGGCACTCCTGGCCACGGCCTCCACCTGAGCTTCAAGTGTTAGCGCAGAGTCCAGGAGTACCCCCAAATTACGCACCTGTCCCTTCCAGGGCATAGCCACCCCATCGAGGACAGGGTATCTCCCAACTACGCGGATCCGAGACCCTGTAATACACAGCACCTCTGTCTTGTCTGGATTCAGCTTCAATTTATTGGCCCTCATCCAGCCCATTGTTGCCTCCAGACACCTGTCAAGCACTTCCACCGCCTCTCCTGATTCAGATGGAACAGAGAGATAGAGTTGGGTATCATCAGCATATTGATGACACCTCACTCCAAAACTCCTAATGACCTCTCCCAGCGGCTTCATATAGATGTTAAAGAGCATGGGAGATAAGATCGACCCCTGAGGAACCCCACAAGTGAGTTCCCAGGGTGTCGAAACCGTATCTCCCACAGCCACTATCTGGGATCGGCTGCTGAGATAAGAGCGGAACCAGTGCCAAGCATTGCCTCCAACTCCTAAGCTCCGCAGCCTTTCCAGAAGGATACCGTGGTCAATGGTATCAAAAGCCGCTGAAAGGTCCAGGAGAACCAACAGGGTGGCATTCCCTTTGTCTCTCTCCCGGAGTAGGTCATCAACCAGGGCGACCAAGACGGTTTCTGCGCCACGACCGGGTCTGAAGCCAGATTGAAATGGATCTAGATAATCAGCTTCATCCAAACATACCTGTAGTTGAGCAGCGACAGCGCTCTCCAGAACCTTGCCAAGGAAAGGTATGTTTGCCACCGGGCGATAGTTGTTCAAATCTTCTGGGTCCAGGGAGGGCCTCTTCAGGAGGGGGCGCACCACAGCTTGTTTCAGAGCTGATGGAACCATCCCGTCCCTCAAGGAGGCATTCACTACTCCCTGGATCCACCCGGTCATACCTTGCCGGCTTGTTTTTATCAACCAGGAGGGGCAAGGGTCTAGAGAGCACATCGTCGGCCGCACCCCTGCAAGTAGCTTGTCTGCATCCTCAGGCCGCAATAATTGAAACTGATCCAATCTAACTGGACCAGACAGTTCTCTGGACACCTCGTTAGGACTCTGCCCAATTGTGACATCCAATCCCCTACGAATCTGAGTGACTTTGTCCTCAAAGTGCTTCGCAAATTTGTCACAGCAGATATTACTTGGCCCTGGCTCATACTTGCTCGAGCTCGGTTTTATCAGGCCTTTAACTACTCTAAAGAGCTCTGCTGGACGGCTACTCGAGGACGCAATGGTGGCGGAGAAAAAACTCTTTTTCGCCGTCATCACCGCCACGTAGTAGGCACGATAATGTGCTCTAACCCGTGTTCGGTCAGACTCATTGCCGGATTTACGCCACCTGCGCTCTAGCTGTCGACCTACCTGTTTCATGGCCCGTAGCTCCATGGAATACCAAGGAGATCTGCGGGCTCTACAAGCATGTCGAGGGCACTTGGGAGCGATCGTGTCAATAGCCCTGCTCATCTCCTGATTCCAGAGAGAAACCAGGGCTTCGACAGGAGCACCAGACATGTCAACCGGAAAATCCCCCAGAGCATTCAGGAATCGCCCAGATTCCATAAGTCTCCGAGGGCGGACCATCTCAATAGGTCCCATTACCCCACAGAGGGTAGTTGCCGTTGTGAGTCTAAACCTCACCAGTGAGTGATCTGTCCATGACAACGGGTAGACAGTCAACCCTCCTATCAACGGATACTCACCAGTCCGCTCTGAGGCAAACACCAGATCTAGGGTGTGGCCTGCCATATGCGTCGGGACAGATACAATCTGAGACAGCCCCATGGTTGTCATGGAGGCCATGAAGAACTGAGCTGGTCCACTGAGCGTAGCCTCAGCATGGATGTTGAAATCCCCCAACACCACTGTGGCAGGGGCTTCCACCACTACATCCGAGACTACCTCAGCCAGCTCAGATAGGGAGGATGTTGGGCAGTGGGGCGATCGGTACACCAACAGCATCCCTACTCTGTCTCTCTGGCCTAGCAAGAAAAACAGGCCCTCAACCCCTGTCACAGAGCGAACTGGTCTTCTAGTGAGAAAGATGGAAGTTCGATAGACCACAGCGACACCTCCTCCCCTTCCCCCTGGTCTCGAGCAGTGCTGTACTGAGTACCCTGGAGGACAGAGCTGAGTGAGGCAGGGCCCGCCCAGTTCGTCTGCCCATGTCTCAGTTATGCATGCCAGATCAGCTTTTTCTTCAATAATTAAATTGTAGATGATTGTTGTTTTATTTCGGGCCGATCTGGCATTCAAGAGCAGCACTGCCAGAGAGGGGGGGTTTCGGTTGGCAGGCCTCCCCAAATTCTTCTGGCTGGGAGGCAGGACAGAAGGGGTGATAGCCTCAAGATGGCTAACACCCCTTCTCCTAACCTGTCTCTTCTGCCTCCCAACGCCATATCTCCCTCTGCCCGATACCGTGGTGATGGTGAAGATGGGCAGCCCCACAGTCATGTCCTCCTGATGGTATAGCTATGTTTCCTTCCCTGTCCTAGGATTCCCATTTCCAATATTGACATATTTCATAGTGCATGTTATTTTGGGACTCTTTTCTGGTAGTGGTGGTCTTGTTATGGTATGCATACAAGATTAAAAACAAGTGGAACACAAAGTAATCTAACTGTACATAGATTACGTACAGATATTCTTCCATATGGATAAGAATTAACATCTGAAAAAACCCAATGGGAGCAGTAATCTGGAAGTGGGGAGAGGGGCCACCACTACTCTTTATTCTGTCCAAATCAGGAAAGTCCATGCAGGTTCTTGACCACTGACTGAAAGCCATAATGGTATCACTAGCTTGAAACTGAATCTGTACAAGATGGAAGCGTTTGTGTCATAGGTTGTTGAGTTTAGGAAAGAGGGGGAGACTGTTTTTTCTAACAGCACACCTGGAAAAAGCACTAGGCGTACACTGCTGGATTTGTCTCTGCTACACATGGAAGTGATGGTCCAAACTGCCTAGTTCCAATACAGGCTGGTTTGCCAGCTACAGGTCTTTCTGGACAATTTGAGTATGGCAATCAATGCAGTGATCCATGTTTAGTGGTTAAGGAGCCGGACTCTTATTTGGAAATACCGGGTTTGATTCTGCCCTCCCCCATGAAGCCAGCTGGGTGACCTTGGGCTAGTCACAGCTATCCCCTGAGCTCTCACAGCCCTACCTATATCACAGGTTATCTGGTGTGGGGAGAAGAATAGAAAAGCATAGTCAGCCACTTTGAGTCCCCTTAAATGGGTGAGGAAAGGGGGTAGAACAGCCAACTCTTCTTCTTCCTCTTCTTCTTCTTCTTGACAACTTCCAGATGGACTCTTGTGATGGGGCTGTCCTTGAAAGAGATTGGGAAGCTGCAACTAATTCAGAATGTAGCAGCAAGATTAGTGATGGGCACTCTTGGTGAAACCGCATCATGCCAGTTCTAAAGGAAATGTGCTTATAACCAGTTTGCTCCTAAATCCAATTCGATATGTTAACATTGACTTATAAATCTCCCCACATAGGCCTGCCACTATTTTAAAATCATCTGAAAACAACTCTTATTTATTTATTTATTTATTTATTTATTTATTTATTTATTTATTTATTTATTTATTTATTTATTTATTTATTTATTTATTTATTTATTTATTTATTTGTTTGTTTGTTTATTTGTTTATTTATTTATTTATTTATTTATTTATTTATTTATTTATTTATATCCCGCCCTGTGTGAAGAGACAGTATATTCTCATGTTCCATGAAAGGATATTCTCCATGGCACCTTCAAGATATTTAGTGAAGGTATACCATTTCCTCCTGTTCTTCAACTAGATAAAGTTGCCCTTTTCTGTGCTGCACTAGTTGGAATTTTTAATACCATGTAATTTTAGTTGTATGATTGTACAGTTTTTAACTGTATTGCCTACCTTGAATATGTTGGATTCCCCCCTCACTCTGCTGATTAGTTTTTTGAGACAGAAATCTGATTAGTTAATTTTGCTGGTAGGCTATGATTGATAGTGTCCGTGTTACCTTCCCAGGCTACCGACTATGTTGTCCTAATAGCTGCTCATAAGATGTGGTGAGGTGTTTTGAGAGGCCCATTGTTCTGCTTGGCCAAATCCTTCAAAATAGTTTGACTTTTGTCCCATTGGAGCAGCCAATTTTGCAGAATCCAATGCACCCATTGGACAAACATGTTTCTGTAGAAAGAAACCTGATATCCACTGTGCCACAGAGTGGCAGCAGATAGTGCAATAAGCACTTTTCAGGGAAGTTGACTGCTATCTATTTTTGCAACATTTTTCCCTGCATGATATTTATTTATTTATTATTTGCATTTCTATCCTACCCTATACCCTATACATTCGAATTTCGGGACATTCTATTCAAGTTCGAATGTCGAAACTTGGCACATTTGATCCGATTTCAAATGTCTATGAATATTCGTGTACATCCTATAGTCGATGTGTGTATGCTCTTCACCAGACATTCACTACCTCTTCACTACCGGCCTAAATGCAAATAGGCCTCTAGTTGACTGCATGGGCACCTCCATTGGCATCTTTATGCAGTTTTCCTCGTACATATACAGAAGTAATTTGCCATTGCCTACTTTTAAGGAAAGGCTGGAGATTCAACTTGTGACTCTGCTTACTAAGCAGTTTGCTCTGCACTGAGCTATGATGTGCAAAAGAGGGCAGGGCTGCTACACCCTGAAAAGGTTGTATAGAGGAAACAATTTCAGCAGGTGCAGCTTGTAATATAGACAGCACCTGCTAAATTACTGTATATCCATCAAACATTCCCATTGTCTTTCTTTATGGTAATTGTACTGAATGTCCCAGGGCAGGTACCAAAAAAAAAATAATTGAAACAAATGAAACTTCAAAGCGACCACTGAAAAACATTAAGATGAATAGAAGGATAACAATGACTCATAGCCCTTTAGGCAATTGATTGCAGTTATAGGTTGATTTTCTTTCAGAACCTTTAGTTCAAAATCTCTGGGGATACTGAACATACAGAGGCATTCTATGAGCACCATATATTTTATTGATTGCTATGTGCAGTGTAGATTTGAGGCTTGGGGACTGTGCAAATATGGTCCCAGTGCAGCTGATTATCAGATATTATTTGGCTATAAAGTTACAGCCCTTTGACACCTAACTTGTTCAATGAAATTAATATTTTGGAGCCTTTTACTGCTAATCCGTTTGAATTAATTTATAAAAATTCTCAAATTTTAATAAAATTTTAGAGAATGATCACAGGGGTTAGGCTGTAAGTGACTAGTGCTTGGAAGTGTGAGCACTCGTCAACGTTGGGTCATTGGGTTCAGTGGCGGCCCACTCCCCCAGCCCAAGGTGGGGTTTTTCCCCTGCCCCTTCCTCCTGTTAAGAGGCCTGAATATATTTAGATTTGGTAGCGAAAAGAACAGTGCCGGTCATGCCTTCCCAGCCTCATGCGAGAGAGCGCACCACCCTCCTCCTTTCTCCATTGAAGCAAGTGGTAAGTGTTTCTAACCGGCCTCCCTGCGATTCACTTTCCCTGGCTCCCGCTTTCCCTGCTTCTTAAAGCTATAGTAGCCCTTCTAAAGTAGTGTGTTCTCTTTAGTTTTCTAATAAATCACTGTAGGCAATACTCTTCTTTGTAAAAATAGAAATCTTAAGCTTCATTGTTACAATGGTTTCCAAAGGTAAAGTAAAACAAATTAGTTGCGAAGTATATCAATGTTCACAGAAAAACCACACACATACACTCCTAGTTCCCTAATGGCCTAGGCTATCCTAGACTTCCCTTCCTGGCTTATCACAGCCCAAGAAGTATGGATCAGTGCAGGTAAGTTTCCCTCAGGGTGTAGATTGGTATAACCTGAAACCTTCCACCCCCAAGTCTTCCCAGCAAAGAACAACAACAAGAACTCCTTCCCTTTGGCGGGTGGTTTATATACCTCCCGCCTGGCACAAGCCATCACCCTGATTGGCTGCTCCTGGGGCATTCTCTCCCCTCTCCTTTAAGTTAATTAGAATGACCAAGCTCTGCTGCCTACCTGTCCTTGCTAACTGAACATATTACCTAGGCATTTTTTTACAATAAATACATTTAAATACAATACAGTCGACATAAGTAAACCAGTTAAAAAGGCATGAGCATCACAGGTTCCTTTCCAGGCCAGCTCATGGGCATCTCTAGCAGAGACAAGGGCAAATCTTCTCCTGCTCTCGAATCCCAGCAAATGGCCTTAGAAGTGTCCTGCTTCCCCCCCCCCAGCCTAAAAGATGTACCTAGGCATTAATTCTAGTAGCCATTGATACAACTGTCATCCATGAATTTGTCTAACCCTTCCTTAAAGCCACCTAGGCTGGCAGCTGTTACCACCTCGTATTTCTATCCTGCCCTATACCCGAAGGGTTCAGGGAGGGTAACTACCTTTAAAATAACAAATCACAACCAATAGATATTAAAAACAACAATATACATATTTAAAAGAGTGTACTAAATATTAAAATAATAGTATCTACGGTGGGGGAAAAATATACTCACAATTAGCCAAAGGCCAGAGCAAAGAGGTGCGTCTTCACCACCTTCGTGAATGTATACAGAGAAGTGGCATGACACATCTCGAGTTGGGGACTGTCCCATGATCTGGGGGCCATTAATTGTTATTGTAAGTTTAATTACAATTGCTACATGAGATAACAAACAAGAAATGGTCTCACTGGAGAATGTAAGGCAAGTGTTGACTCTCTTAAGTTTCTGCCATTCACTCCAAATGTATTTATGTTTTCATGGGTTTCTGATCATTAATAATGTAGCCAGAATTCACAATGGCGCCCTCAAAATTAGATGCAATTTTGAATATGAGGGAAGGAAAGCTCCCTTCCCCCTCCAGAGTCAAGATCACATCTGATGTTGGCAGGGTAGAGGCAATCGTGACATAGTGGGAACATGACATCCATGTGAATACAGCAGTCTTCTTGCGCACTGAATGCACAGTGAGAGAGGCAGCATTAGACCTGACATAAGAGGATTTTATTTTGGTTTTACCCTGAATAAGTGGTTTCAAAAACTATTATATTTATAAAATTACTTGCTAGCCTTCTCTTCTTTAAAATGAAGGGCATTTTAAATAAACAAGTAGATCAAATCGGTAGATCAGTCTTTATTGGTTAGTCGTTTTGACCATATCAAATTTACAGAAAGACATAAAATCATACAAATAAACAAGTAAAAATATTTAAATTATTTTTTTTCAAAAATGTAATATGTACTGCTGTGGATTATCTGGAGGATTAGATAGCGTGGAAAGCTAAAGTTATTAGACAATGTTAAATTACCATCATTATCATTGCTTTTATTTCTCTGCTATGTTTCCACAGAAAAGAAAGAGCTCAAAACCAGACAAAGGAAGTACCAAAAATAGACGGTGAAAAGAGGTAACTCTTGAAGAATGCAATTGTTCAATGGCTAGTGAGTATAATGAAATGCACTAAGAAGTGCTTACCGCAATAATTTCTGCAACCTGAAATATTTTTGTTGATGTATTTTAAGCCATCCCTGAATAATTGTGTAGCAGGAACAGCCAACACAAGTGGGCAGAAATGGGCTGAATTAAAAGACAATTAGCAGGAGCTATATGGACTTCAAATGAACCCTGCCAACTGGCAGACCGCAGGGGGAGGCTGGATCAAAGACAGATTTGCTAGCAATGTGCAGACTTCAAATGAAGTCCACCAAGCAGTGCATGCTGGGAGCAGGTACGTCCATTTGCATCCATGCGGTCATGCAGCCAAACGCCTCAGATGGTTGTCCCAAGCTGCGGCCTGGGGAGCTGCGGGGGCCCCGTCTTCACGCTCAGGCACCAACCTAGAAGATCCACATCCTAAACCGTTCACAGATCACCTCCTTTGTAGCCCCAGCATGTCCACTGTTATAAACCATAAAGCAGTATTTGAACCAATTGTTCGGAACTCTCGGAAATTCCCGGCTGAGGAGCAGGGCAAATATAGAAACAAGCATGGGCTGACGGATGTTGTGAAACAAAATATCTACTAAGAGCCCTCCTTTACTACTTAAAAGGAAAAACAAAGACTATTTGCCAACCTGAATGTGTGATCCATGCATGCAACACAACAGCATGTCAATTTGAGCCACTGAAATACAAAGTCTTGCGTTAAAATTGTCCTAATACAAGTGACCAGGCCTCTTTGTGCTGGAATTTGCTTGCTTTCTGGCTCAGCATGGAGTGACACCCCCACCCGTTTTTCTTCTTCCTTCCTTTCTTCTTTTTTTTTCCACAGCCACTCCAACTCTGGACCTCTGCACCTTCTTCCTTCCTTCCCCTTGTTCTTCTGACAACGTCTGGGATGGTTAGAATACATCAGGTCACACCTCCGCTTGTCAGGACCCGGCGCCTCCTTTGCCTTCCCTCAGCCCATCGCTTCATTTCATCTGCAAAGCGCCTGGCGACGGGCTGGCCTCGTTAGGCACAAATAACGAGAGCAAGCCAAAGGCAGACAGCAGTTTCCTTCTCAGTTACCTGTCACATCCTCTAGGCTTTTTCTTAGAGCACCCAATGCTTTTATTAACCCCAGTCAAGGCCAAAGCTGGTAAAGACATATACATATGTATAGACAACAAAGGCTTTGCCAAAGGCTCCACTTTCATTCTGTAACTGACCTGAAACCCATATTCCGATCCCACCCTTTCATGTCCCATGTTCACAGAGTTGTTACCACAGTCCTTCATGCTTCCTCTCTAGCTCCTCCTTCTCTTAACTGAATAACAATACAGGATCATCGACTGCCTTTGAAAGTGCTGCATTTTATAAACCACTTCCCAGAATCCTTCACTTCTTCATTTTAACAAAACACGTCATTTTCTTTTGTCCTTTCATTGTGAATATTTCCCTCTCCGCGCCACCTTCAACTCCCCTCTTGCTGCTGATTTACTTCGGGACCATTTTTCCAAATCATGGTATACCCAATACAGCCAGTGGCCATAGCCATAGAGGCCAATGCAACTTTAAAACATGCCAATGTAACAACAAATTACTAAAACAGATCTTTAAGATGACTGAGATATGAACTGGTAGAACACTGGTTTTCAATCAGAGCAAGAAACATTTAGATTGGAAGAGCACCTTCACAACGTGTGGGCTATTCCAAACTGGCCCAGACTCGCCACAGTGCTAGATGAAGGCCATCTGCATATCTAGGGTGGCCTAGCTATGACAACTGACTCCGAAGGATGGCCAGCCCTTGCAGCTGGCATTGGAGGCTCCAAAGGCTGGGGAAATTTATTCCCACTTTTACAGTTTCCAGGGGAGGGGGCTTTTCAGCATTGGGTAACCTTCTGGTGGTACATCCTAGCATGAAACCTGCATGATTCCTGTTCTTCTGGCCCTAAAAGTGAAAAAATCTGCCATTGTGCTGATGCTGCCTCTGATCTATTTATTGTTGAAAAGCACTTCAAGAGAAGGAGAAAAAGAAAGAAGGAAGGAAGGAAGGAAGGAAGGAAGGAAGGAAGGAAGGAAGGAAGGAAGGAAGGAAGGAAGGAAGAAAGAAAGAAAGAAAGAAAGAAAGAAAGAAAGAAAGAAAGAAAGAAAGAAAGAAAGAAAGAAAGAAAGAAAGAAAGAAAGAAAGAAAGAAACTTCTCTATTTTATACATCAGAGCCTGGACCTTCTGAAGCATGAAGAAACATTCCCTCAAAGGGATGTCCACAAATCAAATTGAATATCCATACATTCAATTTGATTCGAATGTTTAGATTCTGAATGCAACAAAATCTGATTCGAATCAAATACATTTGAACCTATTTGTTCGAATGTTAGATTTTAATTTGAAGATACAAATGTCGAAAACATTTGTATGTGTTTGAAGCATCTGCACGCATTTCATATGCATCTCGTTTTCATCCCGTACTATCAGCGCAAATGCGTTCAGATACATATGAGATTCATACAGATACATATGTAATACATACGTAGCTGTACATTCAAATCAAATGTTTCGGATAATTCAAACAAATGTTTCGTAACATTTGAAATTCATTTGAACGCTTAAATTCAAATGTGTAGGCATTCTATTCAAATTCGAATGTCCACATTCAATTGAATTTGAACAAATTTTGAAGGTTTAGAACATTCGTGCATATCCCTATTCTCTCATCCTTTTCAAGATGCATCTTCAAGCCTGTTATGTGGGAATATAAGAGTTGCACCAACTAGATTTGCTTCTTTAAAATATATTTCTGCTGCCCTTTCCTTAAAGACTGACCAGAGTATGCATCAGCCAGAGTGCCCCCCTACATGACTGCCAGTCTCGAATCTTCCTTTGATGAGCAGTGAGAGAGAATGCGTACATGTACAGAAATCTGCATTTTCTGCTTTAAGGCACCAAACAAGGAGAAACGTGTAAAGTCACAGCCACCAAGACTCCCTCTCTTTCTGTTTCTCTCTCAAATGCCAAGCTGAACACAGAGATCTCCATGCAACAGATGCAATGACGCACAGTGTTCGCGCATGGTGCATGCAAAGGTAATTGTGGCCCACAGTTGCATTTGCTATTTTGCTCCTTCCCTGTATATCGTCAATAAACGCCTCAGGGTCTGACCTATGAATGTTAAGTGATAGTTTTGAAATACTCTTTAACGGCATTTTAGCTATCCACACATGCATTTTTGCCTGGTCTCAAGTAGGCTGGAGGGTGAGTGATGCGACATGTACCTTCAACCAGTTGCCTATCATCATTTACCTTCCTTTTCTGAAGCCTGTTGCAATGACTCAAAACTCTTATGGTCAAAGGAGTATTTTGCCTTTCTCTGGGGGAACCCAACCACACTGGCTCCCCTTCACCAACAGACTGGACTGACTACAGCCAGTCACTAAACCCTTAACATCAACAGAAAACACACTTTCTTGGTCTGAACTGTGACTTTGGTAGTCCAGATTTACACCATCACAATCAAACACAAACTAATCTAAATACTAATGTAGATACACTCATTGCAGCTGAAATGCTGGTCACCTTGTAGCCTCCATAATTTTTTAGTGTACTGTACATGATGCTTATCCACCCGATTTTGCTTTTCCATGATGAGACTGCTCATTAAAAAGTGGAAAATACATTACATACTCACAGCAGCATGGATCCTCACTGATCCTTAGGAAGTGTAATTTAGCAGAGGGTTAGATCCCCTGTGCCGATGTATGTGTCCTGTTAGTGGACCTTAATTCATGGGCTGTTCCCACTAGTACAACATTACTTAAGGCAAGATCCACAGGGCAGTAGAAAAGCACTACTATGCTCTGCAAATTAAAAAGACCATGATGGTAGCAGTGTGCACGGATGCAGTTTTTACATTGGATTAGTAATGAATTGAATGTTTGAAAATTCGTATTCATACAAATAGATCACATTCAAATGTGGTAAAATTTTATTCTATACAAATCTATTAATACGTATTTGTACAAATATTCAATACGTATTGGATACGAATGAATATGTATCTGATATGTATCCTATATGAACAAATATGTATCTGATATGAACAAATACGTATCAGATATGAATGATTACGTACACGATATGTATCTAATATGAACGACTATGTATCTGATAAAAATGAAAACCTATCCGATACATATCCATAGCATACCCACTCTCTGAAAACGTCAAACCCAACCTGAATCCACTTTTAATCCATTGTCAATCCATGTCGAATGCAATCTGGATCCACTGCAGATGTGACTGGCGCTCCATTTTTCCACACACCCAATCTAACGAATGTCCAAACTATTTGTACGAATGTCCGGAAACATTCATATTCATATGAATGTTAGTATAGAAATAACGTGACATTTGATTTGTGTTTTCATACGAATTAATGAATGTTACAAATATTCATGCACATCTCTACATGGTGGTAATAGTGCTCCCCTTACAGCAGTACCTTACTGCCCATGGCTTCTGGCCATCGGGATTATAGCCAAGTAACATTTGTTCTCCAGTTGTGATCTTGAAGGCTAGGAGGCTCAGGGAACAGAGGAAATGGGCACATGGACCAATTCCTGTGCTCAGTGATTTCATGGGTAGGAGAGTCAGATCCGACAAGGGGAAGTATTTCTTCACCCAGAGGGTCATCGGTTTATGGAATTTGCTGCTGGAGGAGTTAGTGACAGCTACCAGCGTAGATGGCTTTATGGTAGGGTTAGACAAATTTATGGATGACAGATGTATCAATGGCTACTAGAATGGATGCCTAAGTATATCTTTCAGGCTGGGGGGACAAGCAGGAGGTCTCTAGGGCCATTTGCTGGAATTCGAGAACAGGAGGAGGTTTGCCCTTGTCTCTGCTTGAGATGCCTATGAGCTATTGGTGGGCCACCGTGTGCGACGGGATACTGACTAGAAGGGCTGTGGCCTGATCCAGCAGGGCTTCTCTTATGTTGTTATGGTCTTATACAGGTCACTAAATCGACAGGTAAATCTTCTCAAGTGGTATCATGACAGCAGCAAAGCACGCCTCCAGATTGGCCAGGGTCAGTGCTTGCGCAGAGAGCCTCCTGAAGCCAGGCACGGCCCTGACCAGTCAGGAGGTGCACAGGACACAGGCGCGAAGGCAACTGGGACCTTGCAGCCAGAATCGGGCTGGCTGCATTAAGCTAAGGAGGGGTTCGTGGTCGGTTGCCCCAGGGTAGACTAGGTGGGGTTAGGTGAAGCCCTCCCTGGCTCCAGAAGCTGTGATCCGCCACTTCTGGGGCAAGAGGGAGCCCCAAAATCAGAGTCCCCCAGCTCGCCATGCCCAGCTCTGGAGGAGCCAATCATGGCGGGACTGGGGAGGGCCTCTGTAGATCCCAATTGAGGTCTAAATCTGGCCTTCCATCCCGTGTGCGGACGGAAGGACTGGCAGTAGATCTGTATCTATTAGATACGGATCTACCTTAATACGGATCTCCGAAATCCGGATCTAAATATTCGGAGGTAAGTGCAGAAGCACCCAAAGTGGCTTACAAAGCTTTTCTAGTCTCCTCCCCACAACAGAGACCCTGTGAGGTAGTTGGGGCTGTGAGAGCTCAGAAGAGAGCTGTGCCTAGCCCAAGGTCACCCAGCTGGCTTCATGGGTGAGGGCAGAATCGAACCCAGTATTCCAGATAAGAGTCCAGCTCCCTAAACATGAAACTAAACTGGATCACAGGAAGGAAGAAGCAGAGCTGTTTTGCAGAATGTATTGATTTTCCATTTTGTTTATTTATTAATTATTTATATTTCTATGCCCCATAGCCGAAGGTCTCTGGGCGGGTAACAGCAAATTAAAATAGAATGTACATTAAAAGACATTAAAAATTCAGCACATATAAAACAATATACAAAATGATAGTGTCTGTACTGGGGGTGGGAACAGTAACAGCTCGGCCAAAGGCCAGGGCAAAGAGGTGCATCTTCACTGCCCTTCTAAATTTATATAAGGAAGGGGCCTGACACACCTCAAGGGGGAGGCTATTCTATAGTCTGGGGGCCATCACAGAAAAGGCTTTCTCCCAGGTGCCCACCAACCTCACTGTTGAAGGTGGTGGGACAACCAGGAGGGCCTCACCACTTGATCTTAAGGCATGGGCAGGTCGATATGGGAGAAGGCGTTCCTTTAGATATTTGGGGCCCAAGTCATTTAGGGCCTTATAAGTCAAAGTCAAAACCTTGAATTGGGCTCGGTAGTGAATTGGCAGCCAGTGCAATTCTTTTAAGATCAGTGTGATGTGCATCCGGCTAGATGTTCCAGTCAGCATTCTAGCAGCTGCATTTTGCACTAGCTGCAACTTCCGAACCGTCTTCAAAGGCAGCCCCATGTAGAGAGCATTACAGTAGTCCAATCTAGAGGTTACCAGAGCATGGATAACTGTGGCCAGGTCGTCTCTATCCAGAAGAGGCTTCAGTTGATGTACTAGCCGTAGTTGGGAGTAGGCGCTCCTGGCCATGGCCTCCACCTGAGCTTCAAGTGTTAGCGTGGAGTCCAGGAGAACCCCCAAGTTACTCATTTCGACCAGTAATCATGACTTTTGAATTGTACTGCCGCCACACACATCCCCCAAAAAGGGTTCTCACCAAAGGTGCCTTAAGATGTTGTTTTAAAACCTCAATTTTCACAGGGATCTATTGGGATTTCCACACAGACCCATGGCTATCCCAATACATTCCCAGGACAGGGCACCAAAAAAGCACAATATAGTCATGATGGAAAATCCAGTTCTATGCTGGACTGTTTGTCTGGCTTTTTCACATGGAATCTCTGCTCTTGCAAAAGTATCCATGTGCAGGAAGTGTGCAAAAAATAAATAAACAAATAGAAAAGCAAATGGGTAGATGCTTCTTACATCCAGGTACTTTTCCAAGAGCAGAGATTCTGCAAGACAATCACAAACAGGGTAAGAGCCTTGGTTTGCCCTAGGATTGCCTCCCATTGTTTGGCAGAGGCAGCGAGTTGCAATTGTGGGACCTAAACAAGATCCAAGAGTTTCCTCTTGCCATCTGGAAGCATTCTTCCTCCATGATTGTCCATGATAGACCAAAGCCCTTCTCAGAAGTACCTTTCACAGGGAAATGATCAATCAGGTCTCATTGGATGACAATTCCATAGAAGCATTGCCAATGCTATGTCCAACCTGCAGAACAATAGGCCCTTTCCATACTGCGTCATTAGAATGGCCTAGTGCATCCTGTAGAATGCTCGGTCCACATGGCATATTGGTTTAACTGTAAGCCACACCCCCAGTAAACCGGCCAGTCCACATTGGACCAGAATGGGATCCAACTCCATTGGTAAACCTTTAGAAAGTAGTCTGCAAGTGGAATATTTCGGTATTCTGGCACACAGCGAGCCTTTGGATGACACATGTCCGTGGTCCAGTAAACTACGCTGAGCTAGGTTTCGGCTGGACACCCAGAAAAGAAGCTGGAAGTGCACAGCTCCTATGTGCACGGATAAAAGCAACAACCAGGAGCTTTGATCACCAGCCTTCAAGGTCATGTCGGGCTGGGTTGTCCACAATGCAGACAGCCCTAAAGTGGCCCAGTGGCATTCTCCTTCCCACCTTAGGACAAGTTGCATGTGCCGGATCAGAGCAGCTCTCTGTAGTGTGGAATAGCCTTGCACAACGTGTCAAGGGCCTAGACTAGACCACTTCTCATGGTACCCTCCACCCAAGAACATAAAGAAATGATACTGATTAAAATAAGTCTGTGTATACTGTCACTCTGCAGAAAAAGTGCCCAGTTTAGTTTATACAGATATAGGGAACATCTGCATGTTCTACCTCTCATTGTCAGTCTGCTTGTAAAATAAGTCATGTTTGGAATCAAGACAGAGTAGAAATGGCTGGGAAATGGCAGGTGTTCGGCTCCTGAAAATGCAGATCGAACAGCACTGAAGTGAAAGCTGCTGCTTGTGTTTCAATCCAAACTCTCTTGATGGCTTTTGCCTTTCATTGTAGCCAGAGATTTTGCTTCTGTGCAAACTTTTCCCCAGCTGAGAATGCAGGCTTACTGTATTCATTTGATTATCTGCTCTTGAGCTGAAACTGAGCCTTTTTGGTTAATGATTTCTCCTCTCTCGTTTTCTACCTTTTTCTCTCTCCCTCCTGCCACTCTCATTAGTTTAACTTGAGTTAATTAAAAATAGTCGCTGGCCTCCAATTGCCTACGTGTTAAAACAGAACAATCAAAAAATGGAAAGACACAGACAAAACTATGTGGATTTCATTGTCCGGGAGAGACAGAAAACCAGTGGGGCTTCCTTTATCAAGGCTAACATCTTCCCATTGCTTAATCTGACTGGCTTTAAAAAGTCCTGCAAATACAGGATCCAGGATAACAATCTTTCCATGCTTCCTCCCCCCTTGAACCCCCAACACAAATTTCATCATGGGTAGCAATGAGTGAATTGGATTGACATGGAGGTGATGGAGGAAGAGAAATGGTCTGAACGTCAAAATGACAAAGTGTATTACATGGTTAACAGAATAAATGGTACGTGCTATAGCTGAGGCTATTTTCATCTATTTTATAGCTGAGGTCTATTTTCATAATACGGTCCCCACCCACCCCAATGTATCATTCAGCTTTCTCCCAATAGAGGTTTAGTGTTTGCTTGAAGGATCCCTTTCTATGAGCAATCACACGTGATAAACAAGAAGATGCAGTAGGTCTCCTGCTTGCCACTTGTTGCAGCGGCTGCGCTGGGGATACAGTATATATAGAGGTCATGTGTGGTGGCTTCATTGTAGAATTGATTGCTGGCTATAAGACAGAGTGTGCTACTGAAGAAAGAAAGGACATCACCTCTGGGAACTCTGCTGACCAGTGGAAAGGTAAAGTCCTGGGCTCTTGCTTGTCATTTATCTATGCAGTTTTTGAAATGGATTAAAATGCATGTTTCAGAAAAGCTCTGTATAACCTCTGAGGCTGTTCTAGGAATGCTCTGAATTGTGTTTCTCTTGAGAATCAGCATAAAGAAATTGGTTTCTAAATGCTTTTGTTTAACAGTAGATAATATAATTGATTTCAGAAGCTCTGTCCACTTTTCCCTTGCAAGAGAAAGAAAGACAGAAGTGAAAGACCTAAGTGCAAAAATAAAGTTACATTTGATAGGAAAGCAAATGAAAACCCTAAACACACCTAGTTCGATGAAGGTTCCTTTGTAACGCAAGAGATTTTGCTCCCAAACATTTTGAAATTATTTTGCATTGATTAGAAAAAGTTTTCCTCCTTTCTGATACATCTCGCTAGAAGTTACACTGAAATCTCCAATGAGGGAAACTGTGTGAAAAAATCAAATGGCAATATTGTAACCACAGCAGATGGGATAATTAAAACAAAAAATATCCAGTGCTTCAGAAATGTTTTTTGAGGTCCTAAAAGCATCGGGCAAAAGAGGACACTGAACATGAACAGGACCTGAAAACATGATACACTTTAATTTAATGAACTTGAAGCTAAGTGGAGCCATTTCTTAGAAAATCAAATCTTCTCCATACTGTCCTTGAGACTAATACACAGTGATCCTTCAAGGATTCATAGGAGCACATTAAGATAATTATTTTAAATTGTTTGTGCTTCCCAGGTAAGTAGCTGAGTGAAATGAAAACACATTAAGCATTTCTCAGTGGAGAAACCTACTAGTAAACCTAAAAGTGCAGTGTGCTAGCTTCGACAGAAGGAGAGGTATTCAGATTAATGGACTGGAATATTTTTGTTTTCACCAACAGCGGTTTTCAAATATGAACTTTTACAGAATTGATACATTTAAAATGTACAGGATGGACCTGAGTGCTTTACAATGAATTTTAAACTAAATTTTCAAAAGAGTTCAGTAAATACGCGTTATAATACTGCGGAAGACTAACACGGCTAGTGATAATTCACACGAAAGCTAGGAATAACCCTCCAATGTATTTGCATGAAGATTTTCTTGTGTTGTTTTGTGCTGTAGTTACCTTACTGCCCTTTTTATCAAGATACCAGTGTTTCTTTGCAATCCTGTTTTCAATCATTTTCTTTGCAATGCTGTCTTCGCATGTTCCTGTTAACAGATTGGCTCCTACATAGAAAGATTAAGCACAAAATATGAAGCTTGCGTTGAACTTTTTGATTAGATAAGTCGTGTACATAAGGTATCTTTAAAATATCCTGAAAATATTGCACAGCTACAAAGCCAAGAGACATTAACATGTGAGCATAATAACTAAAAGCTTATGATTTCTTAACCCATTGATGACCTTGTAATGATTTATTTTATTGCTGAAGTTCTTTTGTAAGTCTGTTGTGCGGTACCATTTGTGTCACATGAATGTATTATAGATGTGTGGTTTAAACTCATAAGGAAGCTCTTCCATACTTACACTCCCAGCTTTGCATTATTTTGCATGTCTCTTGAAATACTAGTAGTTTCAGGACAAAGCAATCGCTTACCTGAGATATAAGCCCTCTGTAAATTCCAGCAAGACTATAAAGTATTAATTCTCCACCCTTGCTCTCATATAACTAGACAGGGTTTGTAAGCTTCAGTGTGTAAACTGTGTACTCCATTTGTTAAGTGTTCACTGCCAGGGACACGCAAAGATTTACTACAAGATAATGTCTAGAATCTGACTAATACGGACTGTCCGGCTTTAAGAAATACAATATTTTAGATGAGTAAAAATACAGGAGTGCAATACACCATGAGATGAAACAAGGTACAAAGATGAAATATAATTATTTCATCATCCTAATAAGTATTTTGTTAATTAGTAGGTCTAGGACAGTAATGATGCTGACACAGGATTTCATGGGCCCTCTCGGTACCAAATGTTATCGGTTTTATTATAAGAAGAAATACTGGAGTTCAAGGTCATCTAACTGTGATTTTAATGGTACACATTTTTAGTTAAGAATGTATAGTTAAAAAAAAGAAAGTCTTACTTAAAGAAAAAAGAGATTTGTATACACATAAATATCTTCAAGGTCATTTTATCCTATGATCCAAAACATGTATCTAGTCCTTTCTTTGGGTTTATCTTATGTTGCTGTTGTTAGGTACCACTGAGTTCAATTCATGGACACCTCTCTGCAGTTTTCTTGGCAAAGATGCAGAAGTTGTTTGCCATTGCCTAACCTACTTCTGCGGAGAGGCTGAGGTTCATATCTGTAACTCTCTGTTTTCCAGAGTTTACTACTGAGCGACAGCCACTCCAGGATTTACTTTATAAAAACACTCAATTTGGAACTGAGCTGCCTCATAAATATATGCCAGATTATTCTATGAACAATTTTGAACCAATTGCCAGTATACAGCTATTAAAATCAAGCCTTCTGTGGTATTTCTCACAATTTTCTGCTTTAGAATATCATCTGCCATTTAACAGCCTTCTGTGAAGCTCTGTAATGTATACACAAAAATAGAATTTACTCACAGCTCAGAGTACATGAAGTTACAACATAAATCATTTGAATTTTATTATACGTTACAGAAAAGGAGTAGGTCTGCTCTGCACAACATACCTGAAAGATTGTACAAATCTATGAATTTGCTACAAGTCACTTGATTTAAGCAGAAGAAAACAAAACAGATGTTTACTTTGACATAGGATAGTGAGGGTAAGCGTCCTGGGTCAAGCAACCTTTAAATGCAGGCAAAACATGTGCCGCACAAAATTCCCTGGTGCAATAGTATTGTATTTGGGGAGCAGACATTCATGGTGATTGCTTCTGACTTCATGGAAATTACATTTTTGCAGGGCATTAGGTTGTTAGTTTTATTCCATTAAAAATAAAAACTATGTTTGCTCTACACTTCAGACAATATATATATAAAAAGATCGATGAAAGTTCTACATAAAAGCTGTTGTACAAATAAAATCCCAGTAAAAACAATACAAAAACAATAAAAAATAGTAAAAATTATAAAATGAACCAACAATTAAGCTTGTTAAAATAATGATGTAGTCACTGCCTACTTATTTGGCCGAAAGACTATCGAATAGCATTGGTGGAAAATATTTTTGTTCTTGCTGAGTATCACATGTCCAACTTCTGGTTGACTACACAGGTACCTTTCATGGGCACTTTAATGCAATTTTTTGGCAGAGATATAGGCTTCATCCAGATGTTGGTTTATTATTCTGCTGTGTTTGAATATTTCAGAATAAAGCACAGATATTCCGGAATATTTTGCTTTATTCCAGAATATTCATATAAAACATAGAAGTAGTTTGCCACTGCAGTTTGCTCTAGCATTGATGCATTTGTTCTTTTGCAAGGGACTTTAAAAAAGCAGCTTTCTAAAGTAGTAAATGTTCTTATAACACATGGCAGCGAATTCCATAAATGTATTCCATAAATGGTGTACTGCTTAATTTTGTCTGTCCTGAATTTATTACCAGCCTTTATCAAGTGAACAGCATAGTCTTGGAAACGCGGCTGTTAAGCTATATCCAGTGGCCACTTAAGCTACATACAGACATTGCTTACTTATTCAATATTTTTTTATATATATAATTCAGAATAAAGCACAGCTAGAGACATTTTTCCCTAGATTATTCAAGCTTTATTTTGGATTATCCAAATGTAGAATAAGTAAGTGATGTCTGGATGAATCTTTTCATATTCTACTATATTTAGATATTCCAGAATAAAGCATGGATATTCTTGAATATCCACTTATTCTGAAATATCAAAATATAGCGGTATAAGTAACTGACATCAGGCTGCAGTCTTATTACTCTATTCTGTATTTTTATATATAAATATCTCCCATGCCCACTCTTCATGGTTCTCTTTTCCGAAAACAGAAGTGATACTGTGAGGCAGGAATGTTACATCACCTTGTGGATGATCATGGTCATCTTTTCCTGTGATTTTCTGGGCCCTGTTTAAAATGCAGTGATAAATATTAACTATAATTTTCCAGACCAGTTACAATGCAAGTTGGTAGGAAAATGCAATGATACTGTTGGTTAAGTTTGTTCTTCTGTTCTTTTCTGAAGTTAATGGAAATTGTCTTTTTCATTCCTTCCACAAACGGAACAGGTTTTTCACAGAGCAGATTCCACGATGACATCATATAATTCTTTTTACCTAGTTCTCTCCATTATTATGGGTTCTTTTTTTCAGAACTCAACAGCACCCACATAGCAGAGCAAGTTGAACATGTCTTTCCATGAGAAGACTTTCGAATAAAATTAAACTTAAATAAAAATATATTTGATAAGCAATTTCTTTTAGGATAATCTCTCCTAACTGGTCTAGTGGTTAAGGAGCCAGACTCTTATCTGGGAATACCGGGTTTGATTCCGCTCTCCCGCGTGAAGCTAGTTGGGTGACCTTTGGCGAGTCACAGCTCTCATCTGAGATCTCCTCAGCCCCACCCACCTCATAGGATGTTCAGTTGTGGGGAGAAGAACAGAAGGTTTGGGTGCCCTTAAATGGGTGAGAAATGGGTGGAATTGTAATTCCAGAGATTAAATGGCTCACCCCTACATATTAAATAACCTAGGACTTTTCTTCTTTTTGTATTCAATTTGGGTTTAAATTTGATATTTGAAATACATTCTGCTAATATAATGGATTGGATGTACTAGTTTAGCTGAATGGCACCAAAGTTTACCAGTGTGTAGATGGCAGAAAAGATTTCGAGATTTCCTAGTTGAGGCTTTTTCGTACGACAATACAGTTGCTTAATGCTTTGCATATTACTTTGGGCTGTGGTCACACTTAAGGTTTGATCCAGCTTCAGTCCACTTTTGAGAGTGAGAGAATATACCAGCAAAGTGACAAGCAGTTGTTAAACAACTCAGAAAATTCACATTTGGGTTGGATAAAGTGGAAAGAAAATTCCTGATGTGTTCTCTCACTCTGAAGGTGGACTGAAGCTGGATTAAACCGTAGGTGTGACCACAGCTTTGTGGTGTATATTCTCTAACATCTTAAGACTTCTGGCAGCGTTCGAAGTCAAAACCAGCTTTTTGCAGGCCTGTTTGCAAAGGTTCCCCACCCCCTCTGTTGGTTGGAGGAAACTTCAAAGATGCATGAAGTTCATAGGACATGCTGGGGGATGCAAAGCATTCCCTTGTTGCCTAGGCACCAAGAGGTCATTTTCTATTCTAAGCATGAGGTCATAGTATTGCAACAGGAGAGAGAGGTATCTTAAGAACTGCAAAGTAAGGATAATTTCCTTTCTTCTTCCCCCAGTGTTGTGAGTCACTGAGGGAAGGTTGTCCTAATGAGTGCCTAACCAAGTTGGCAGCTGAGCTGGTCTTTTCTTCTGATGCTGAACTGCAGTACCACGGAGACTACTCCACTGTTGCAGTGCCAAGAGATGGGAAGGTTCAGCCGTTTTCCTTGGCAGTTGAATACAGTTTGCTTCTTCAACGGCAACAAAGTTTTTGAACAGCTGCAGAAGAAGTGAGTTAATGCCACATGCAGGTTGGGAAATTTTCAGCCCTACGATCTCCGTTTGCTCTTTTTTGAGGGTACAGGTGCGATGGTATTTTGACTCAGAATTAATGATCCCAGAGTAATTGTGGGATTCTTGAACTCTTATCAGTGATTAAGAACCTGCACCTGATTTGACAGCTTTTGTCCCTTGCTCACTTGCTCAGAAACCCCAAATCTAATTTTGCACAGAGACAACACTGCGCACTTCTGAAAAGCAGAGCATAAATACAAGCGCTGATTCGTTGGCCACATACTTCCTGCAGCATATAATGTATTTTTGACCTACAAATCTGAGTAGATTAGAATGTCGTAAAATTCAATTGGATTCAAATGTTTAAAATCCAAATTTCCAAAAATCCAATTTGAATCCGTAACATTTGAATCCATATGTTCGAATGTTAGATTAATATTTAAAGATATGAATGTCAACAACATTCTTATCTGTTATACATATCTGTGCGCATGCAAGAAAAATCTGTATGCATCCCGGATTATCCCGTCCGCATCCCATTTTAATCGCATATTTTAAGCGCAAGATACGGATAATTTTCGGGCAGATTCGTATATGACAGATACGAATCTGCACATTCAAATCATTTGAAAATCCGTATGGGATTTTCAAAAATCCGTATTCGAGTTCAAATGTCAAATTTGGATTTTTGAAAATCCAGTTCGCATATGAACGTGAAAATTCGTTGGATCTGAATCGAATATTTGACTTTTTGAATATCCGTGTACATTCCTAAATGATACAGCTTCTCGGTTTTTTGCACTCAGTTCCTGTACTCATGGGCTTCAAGTCTTTTTTTTTTTTAACTAAAAGATTATTGGATATTGATTTCACACTAAGCAGGATGCCAAACTAGTAAGCAAACTAGGAGTCTGTTGTGGTCTAAGTGGGGGTCTGAGGAGGGCCCAGAAAGGAGGTTGCTAGTTCACTTGCTGGTCCAGTATACCGGCCAGGACAGGATCGTCCTTGAACTGGTATCAAGGTAGACAACATAATTTAAAGCTGTTGTAACCTGCCTTGAGACCTTAAGGTATGGGACAGAATATTAATGTAAACAAGTATAGGAGGACGCAAACTATAGAACCAGCAACTCAGTGTAAAACAGGAAAAGTATACAATTGTCTGTAACAATTTCATCACAAAAATGATGGGATAAATTAGTTTAAATGGGGCAGTACTCAGACTGTATTACTTATACTTAGCATGCAATGATTTACCTGTAATGTTCTAAAAATAAAAAATATCTATTTATTACATGAATAACTGCACCTTGATATGAGTGTGTTTAATTAACAAATAAATAAGAAGGGTTGGCTTTTCTCACCCATTTAAGGGACTCAAAGTGGCTGACAAAGCTTTCTATTCTTCTCCCCACAACAGAACACCCTGTGAGGTAGGTGGAGCTGTGAGAGCTCAGAAGAGAGCTGTGAGTAGCCCAAGGTCACCCAGCTGGCTTCATGGGGGAGAGCGGAATCAAACCCAGTATTCCTAGATAAGAGTCCGGCTCCCTAACCACTAGACCAATTAGGAGAGATTATCCGAAAAGAAATTGCTTATCTCTCAGAAAACTGGAGGGCAGATTTCAGTGTTATAATTTATCTTAGCAAAGATGTGTGCCTCTCTCGCTTCCTTAGTCTCTCCATTCAAGGCCAAGCAGAGAATCATCTAGAGCAGTGATGGCGAACCTTTTGAGCTCAGTGTGTCAAAATTCTCAAGAGAACCTAGCTTAACTCGGGTGCTGTGTCACATGTAGAAATATCCATAATTTTGTCATTTTTGTAGCTCTAGTAAAAAAAGTTATATTTTTGATATATGTATTTTATTAAAAGCAAAAACAAATAATCCTTTACGTTTGCTAAATCTTCAATTGAAAGTTGGTATTTTGTACACTTTAAGAACAAGCAAGCACTACATGCCCAGGTGCCAGGGGGACCATGTATGTCACCTAAAAGGGCTTGGCATGTCACCTGTGACACACACGTGTCATAGGTTGGCCATCACTGATCTAGAGAGTAAATAGGGTGGTTGTGAAGCACCCTGTGAATTTAAACACGAGAAGGAAAACAACTGTTTGCTTGTAGGCCCCAGACTGTGAGTTTTGGGATAGCAGAAAGCTATAGGACCAGCAAAATGATAAAGACTCAACAGAGCTGTAGGGATTAAAACAGGATTTTTATTCTTTTACAAAATCAAGGTGATGCGGTATGGAGGCGATTTATCCAACAATAACACTTAGGCTGTGGTCATACCTGGGTTGAATCCGGCTTCCGTCCACATTCAGAGCAGGAAAACAAGCTGGATTAAACCTTAAATGTGATCACAGCCTTAATTGTGGCGAACTCCTGGTAGACAGCATGGGAACCACGCAGTTTTTTTTGGCAGAAAACAGTTTGCCACTGCCTACTCCTAGAGAGAATCTGCTTTCAGATCAGTTTGCTCTACCATTGAGGTACAGGGGCTCCCATGAATGGGAAAATATAATTGATTATATAAGGCTATGCAAGATAGGGCATCCTCCTTTTTGTGTTCAGCTTGTTAGAGAATGTTAAAGTAAAACATTCCATAATTCTGTGTTGCTCTGAAAGAGAATGCTGACTGACATCAATTCTTCTACATGTGGTAAGATGTAAACTGTCTATATCTCAGATATGGGTCTCAGCAGCTGTGTTTTGATTGTAGCATATAAGGAAAGTGTTACCATTTCCATGTGTTGCCTCCTTGCTTATCTAGGTGAACATTTGCCCAAGGACAGTCAGGACAGTGTCTTCTTGAGCTTTGAAAAATACACATCTGGGTATTTGTAAAGGGCATGATTACAAAAGGAGCTGACAGTCAAGTGGCTGATGGCCATCTAATGGCATCCTTAGTGCTTTCACAGAATTTTCCTGGCAACTATACAAACCTTTCAGGAATATGCCAAGGGGAGGGTTAAACTTGGGACCATCTGCAAGAAAGTAGAATTTTACTACCCTTCTGCAGCTGTGCCACCTTTATGCCAACTGGGTAGTTAATGAATAACAATCTTATGCAGATAATTTCCATACTGATCCAAATTACGTTTGGACAACTTTATCTCATTTGGCAGATTGTTGAATTTTATAGCTGTGTCCTCAAGATAATGACATAGATTGAATTTTCCTAGTATCTGTAGGTCCAAAAAGACAGACATGTCACAATTAGTGTGAGGGCAAAACTGGAAAAGCCCTAGATCTGAAGAAGTCACATTCTTCATAGTCCTCTGGCACACCTCATCCTATACCAGCCCTGGACCTGACTTGGTTCTTAGGTTCCAGCAGAAAGAAAAATGTTTTTTTATATCTAAAGGAACACCTGGTCTCCTATCGACCTGCCCATGTCTTAAGATCTGGAGGGGAGGGACCTCCCGGTTGTCCCACCACCCTCAGCAGCAAAAGAGGTGGGCACCTGGGAGAGGGTCTTCTCACTGATGGCCCCTAGGTTATGGAATGGTCTCCCCCTTGAGGTGCATCTATCACCTTCATTGTACACATTTCGGAAGGCAGTGAAGACGCCCCTCTTTGCCCTGGCCTTTGGTTAAATGGGGATACATTTCCCCCTTCCCACTTGTTTTAATACATACTGTTATTGTTTTAATGATGTTTGATTTTAAATGTTGTTACCCACCTGGAAACCTCCGGGTATAGAGTGGGATAAAAATGTAAATAAATAAAATAAAAGTTATTTAAAATGCCAAGCCTTAAAATCACTCCTAAAACTGAATGAATAGAGCGGCATTACAGCACTGCAATGATGGAGTTAGAACATAAGAACATAAGAGGAGCCCAGCTGGATCAGGCCACAGCCTATCTAGTCCAGCATCCTGTCGCACACGGTGACCCAACAAATGCTCTTGGGCATCTCAAGCAGAGACTGGGGCTGCGTCCCCATGCTCAAAATAATCCGAAAGTATTCTGTGTCTGCCCCAGTAGCATCTCCATGCAAAGAGCTAATACGAGTTATATCGGAGACAATATGTGTTAAAAAAAAAAAACCTTTGCAACTGTACTCCTTCTGAAATAAGGGGCTAACATGTATTGTCCTGGTGCCATGTGGATGCTCCCGGAGTATTAGGGGCTATAAGCCTTACATCCCCCCTTCCCTCATCGCCCAATCAGCAAGGCATGCATGAGTAGAGCTCACTGTGAAACGCAGATGCGCACCTTTGCTTGACAGCGAGCTTCACTCACGCGTGCCTCGTCTTCCTCAGTCTAGCTGCTGGGGAGGTACGTGGAGGGAGGGAGGCGGGAAGCGGCTGGATGAGAGAGGGCACAAACCTGGGAGCTCAGAGCTGCAGACAGGTGGGAACGGCGGCTGCATGGCTAACAGGGGAGGAGGGGATGGATGGGAAAATAATCTCCCTCCCTCCCTCGCTCACTCTGCTGGCAAGCAGATGAGGGGATATTGCAATGCTCCTCTCACCACCATCACCTCTGTTCCCACCATTCCATGGGGACAGGCACTTACGGTTTGGATCCACATTGCCCCAAACCATGTGGGGACGCTTTATTCTGCGCTACAACATGGATTTTTATTATGTGTGTCACCAGCGAAGCAACCGGCTTCCATGGGGACATGGCCAAGGACAAACCTTTGCCTGCTCTTGAATCTCAGCAAATGGCCTTAGAAGCATCCTGCTTCCCCCACCCCACCCCAGCCTGAAAGATGTACCTAGTTGTCTCATGTGTCGTAGGCAACTCTACCATAGTCCACCTTAAAAAGCACTTTTTACTGTTGCTGGTTGCAGGTTTTCCAGCTGTAGCCCTTTTGGGGGAGTCACTTACTTTTCTGGATGGAGCAGCGACCAGAGCTCCATCCAGCACATATGTGTGGAGGCTGAAACAGTTGACCACACATGCTCAGAGGTGGTGATACACATGCAGGAATTTGATGGCAATGAAGTTGCCCAGATTGTGCATCACTAAAATCCAGAAAGATGCTGTGTCCAACCCTGTCTAGGCAAGGAAGAATAATATGGGGGGAATAGCGTCTCACATTATTATCTCCTAGCACTATATCCAGCTGCTGTCTGAAGACAGCCTATTACACTTTCCATCCCTGTTATTGGGGGGTTGATGGCTCTCTTACACTGCTGCTTTCTTAACCACAATCTAAGGAACAATCTCTATTAGGGGTGTGCACAAATGCATTTTCTGCATTCGAATTTGAGTTGATTTGATTCAAGTCGTAAAAATCCAGATTTTTGAAAATCCAATTTGAATCTGGATATACGAATGTTGGGAACATTCCGATCTGATTTTTCAAATTTGCGTGTCCCGTTCTCGTCCCGTATTCGTTCTGTATGCATCCCGTTTTAATCCTGCATTATAAGCACAAATATGTGTGATTTGTATGTGATATTTGCCGATCTATTCATTTGAATCATTCGAAAATCCAATTAGAATTAGAATGTCGATATTTGACAGATTCTAATCAGATTTTTGAATTTTCAAGGATCCCTAATCTCTATAACTGGGACCTTAATGAAAGAGTGTGCTTTTATAAACTCACAGCTCCACACGTTCAGGATTCCTTTGTACTCCAATCGGAAATCACAGATACTCTGTGAAAAGGGGAGATTAATCACTATCTTTAAAACAGGAAGTCCAAACTTGGTAGCCTGGAAGCCTGTGATAATTTTAAGCCTTTCAAGGTACTAGGACAGTCAGAAGGAGCTGTAAAGCATTGGTCACATGTTCTTCAGAAAACTGTATGACCACCTCCATTTTGTCCAAGTGGTGATATAAAAAGTTGTGTTGGCCCCTGGAACAATACATGGAGCTGTGTGCAGGTTGTGCAAAGTTTGCCCCATTGGCTCACAATGGCACAAAATGGACGACATGTGAGTGAAGGGAGAAACGGCACAGGATATCGTGTGAACACCATCTGCTCTTTTCCCAGACCTTGAGGTGTCATACTCCACATGGGAGCATGGAGCAGCATAGTCAGGGTTTTCAGCTTGCAGATCCGGACCTCAAGGTGGTGAGAAGGATGATATTCTGCTTGGAAGCCTTGCTTCCATCTCCTTGATTCATACTTCCACCCCTTACATTATATTCCCTATTTAGTTGCACTATGTGCAAAGCAATTAATAGGTCTGTATACTGAATAAAGAGCTAGGGGTGCATTTATAATAACAGCATCTATACCAGTAATGATGTTGACTGTGACCATATACTGTCCTATCCTGAACAGGTGGTAACACAAAGCATTCACAGAGAGAGAGAGAGCTAGTGACGGTAAGATGCCAAGCCAGTTACCAGAGTTCCTGGGGATATAGAGTACACAGAGTCAAATAGGTCAAGAGTCGGGGTACCAGAGAGTCGTCGTAACTTCAGGAAGTCAGTCAGGAGTCAAGAATCAGGGTTCACATGAGTTGGGGTTTGCCAATGAGATTCTTTGTTTACAACAGGCAGGTGCAGAGTTGGCCGTTTCTTAATTACAACTCGGGGAGTCACGCCACTGGTGGCACAGCTGTTTTGCATGGAGGTGAGCCAAGTGGTGCAGCTGTTGTTGTTCTCTCTGGAATAAACTCAGCTCTGGACGTTGTGCATCCTCTTGAGTCTGAACTATCCCCATTTGGGGGGGGGGGACAGAAGCAGTTTCTGAATTTGGCCCCTGAGGTGCACCTCCCTCGCTTTGGCTGGCAAGAGCGGGATCTTCCTCTGAGGAGCACGAGAGGACATGGGCCATGACATGTACCACAACATCTTCCTTTCCACCCTGGTAAACTAGTCCAAGATATTTTCTCTCTGAGGTGAGCGACATTTCACAAGCCAGAATCAGTTTGGGTGGCTGTTTGGTGGCACTTCCAAAGTGGGGTCAGAAAAGCGTCCTTCAATGCATCACAGACTTAAAGGCAAAGCACAGGGTCAGCCATGTGACACAAATAACTTTGGGTTCCAGGGTCTGAAGGCCACTTTCTGTTCCAGCGCCCGGCATCTTTAGCAGCAAAGACTACATTATCGCTTGAGAACACAGGGCATTCTGACTTAGTAGATAAGCAGACTTTGGCCCTTTCTACGCTGGGCTATATTCTGAGACACAGACTGATTGTCTGCATGCTAGTGACGATTATGATATACTCCTCACTGGGGTATAACTTGATCTGACCTAGCATGCAGGCAGCAGGTCCCTATTTTGGGATATAACCTGGAATAAGCCATAGTGCAGAAAGGAATCTTGGTTCTCTATTAGCAAGGCTTAACCCTCAAGTGTATTTTCAGTCTCTGCCATGTATGAAATGCTATGATATAATATGCCTATGGAGCTGTGAAGGCTTTTATATTTATTTTTCAATTCTGATTGATCTGCACAAGTCGCATCAGGCCCAGAACTGAAACATATTTCAGTAGTACACAGCCATCTCTTGGAGGAATTTTAACAGATCCCTGTATGAAGTGAGACATGATGCCCTGGGCAGATTCTTTTAATTCTGTGGTTCCACAACAACTCCCCTTGCCACAGACTTAGACTAGCGGGATTAATCTGCAGTTAAATGAAAAAGCATGGTATACTTACCGCGCAGCGGCAACTGGGTGTCCCCACTGGAAAGGCAGCTCTGTAGCTTCCCCATCAGAGCTGTGAGAGCTGAGTCAATGCAAGCCATCACCCAGGTTGAGGCAGCCAATCAAATCTGAGCTGCCCTTCCTGCTCTCGTCTTGCTTTTCTCACTGTTCTGCCTGCCCTGGAGGGAACCTTTGGATTTTGTTTATACTGTGTGGCGAGTGTCCTTGATCCAGCATCACGGAAAGCACGCAACCCCGATTGGGTAACATGAAGCCATGACAATCCATTGATCGTTGTGTGACACCTCGATCGAGACTGTGCTTTCCACTGCACAGTACAAACGTGTCTGGATGCAGCCTGAGCTTAGTGTTGCTGGTTTTACTGGCCCTGTTCATTAACCTTCTATGGTAGCCTGCAAGGAGAAAACTGGTGAATTTCCTTTCCAAATAATTGAAGGAGGAGAAGAAGAAGGTTTCTCCAGATGCCATTTAAAACATGCAGATTTTCCAGGGCTGTAGTAGGATTGCCACGGGTATGTGTGGCAATCCTAATACTTTATTGGGCTAGTGCACCGAAATGCACTGTGTGGGCACGACAGGAAGTCCAGCTCTGATGCTGGGTTTTCCATCATGCTGGATTGCTTACCTTGCTTTGTCTTTCTTTGCAGAATCACTGCTCTTGCAGAAGTACCTATAAACAGGAAGAGCACCAAAAAAGGAGGGGGGAAAAAGAGGGAAGTAGGAGGGTGCTTTTACAAGAGCAGTGATTTTGTGAGAAAACAACAGACAAGGTGAGAACCCAAGTCTGTCTCGGATTACCACCTGCCGTCTGGCGGGAGTGATGAGAAGCGATTGACCTCACAATTTCCTCTGCTCTCGCCCTCTGGAAGCACCCACACAAAGGATGAAAAGAAGATTTGAGGGCAGGGATGAGCACGAGTGTGCTTTTTGGCACTTGATCCGTAACAAATTCAATGTCAGAAAATTTGTATTAATTCAAATATATCCCCTTTTAATGTCGTAGGATTCTGGCCGCGTTCCCATTATAAGCTTAATTCAGTTTCCCTAAACCGAAATAACAGAACCGGATGCAAACGTGAATTTGCCTGATCCCATTACTTTCAGCCAGAATCGCATTCGATCCGGATTCTGAGGACGTACGTGACTCAAGGGGGGACTCAAGTGGCTCCTTTTTAAAAGCCGCTTTTCAGGGCTGCCCTTCCCTCTTCCTCCTGCCGTGAACGCTTACGTTTCCTTTGAACTACTTGAGCAGCAAGGGCCTTTGACACCTCTAGCAGGAACTCTTAGCAGCCCCAAAAGTTATTTAATCTACACTCAGGGCATGGCGGGGGTTTCCACAGATGCAGGTTGAGCTTTCTGCACTGTTCCGTAGGTGCATTTCTTGACGCGGGGAGGGAGATATTAGAAGACAAATGTCTTTTAAGAAAGAATGTGGCTATAGGCCAGACGTGTTGTAATGCAAACAAATCCGTGCCAAGCTTCCTGTGTTGCAATATGCAGGAGTAAAGGGCAAGGCTGAAAACTTAAACCCTTGCTGATGTTTCAGAGTGTCACCACACCCTGTATGCAGTTTATACCAAAAAATAGTCTGTCATCAGAAAAGGGAGAGAAAAAAAACATTTTTGGAGAGGAAGGAAAAACCACCCAGCAGATGTGCCCAGACTTATTCTGTGTATTAGACCAGCTGGGCTACCATCTTGCTCCTTGGCAAGCAGACATTCAACAGGTGCATCGTGCATAACAGCATCTTTCACCCTTTCTGCGCTGAGCCTTATTCAGGATTATAACCTAACCCTAGTACAGACAGCCCCTGGTTGGATCTACCAGAGTCCACCCCAGCATGTGGATGGCAAGTCTCTATTCTAGGCTATAATCTGGAATATTATAGGAACATAATATAATGTACCCCTAGGTAAAGCCCCTAGGTACATCTTTCAGGTTGGAGGGGGAGGAGCAGGATGCTTCTAAGGCCATTTGCTGGGATTCGAGAGCAGGAGAAGGTTTGTTCTTGTCTCTCCTTGAGATGCCCATGAGCATTTGGTAGGCCACTGTGTGTGACGGGACGCTGGACTAGATGGGCTGTGGCCTGACCCAGCGGGGCTTCTCTTAGGTTCTTAAAGCCCCATGACAGTAAATCATTGAGGTGCCCATGGCACATAAAGTTGCTAAAAGAAAAAAATCCAGCACCCACATGGCACAGAGACCACACAAAATGACCCATTCGCTTCCAATCACAGGTATTCTTTATTCGTTTGTACCTAAATCCTTCTAAATTCAAGGAAACTGATTCTGGAAGAAGAATTAAAAGATCTTAGCCTGGACATTTTAACACTGCAGTTTGTATGGGTAGGTGTGTGGGTGGGTTCACAAAACAGGAACAGCATTGTGTACACCACCTATAGAGATGTGCATGAATGTTTGTGCTATTTGGAATTTGTACGAATTTGTACAAATTCCGATATTCACAGGCAGATCGAATGGGGCCTGGGAATTGGATTTGTCCCAGCATTCGTCGAAGCTTCACAAAGCTTTGGCTAAGATTAGTCTGCCCTGCAGCATCCCCCCACCCCTGCGGCTGCCCATCACCCCACTTACCTTTGATTGTGCAGCCACCATCACCAGTGCTGTTGCTAGCCACCGCTGGCACTGGCTGATGGACCACCAATGCCGCTGCCAGCTGATGTGGCCACCAGCCACTCCAGACATCAGCTGATGTAGCCACCAATACAGCTGCTAACTGATGTGTCCGCTGCTGCTTGCAAATGTGGCTGCCAATGTGGCCACTGGCCAATACAGCCACTGCTGGCAGCCACTGCAACCACCAATGTGGCTATCGCTGCCAGCGGACATCGCAGACAATTCAGCTGCTGGTGGCAGCTGCTGCAGCTGCTGCTGGCCGAAGCGGCCACCAATTCAGTCACCTTATCCAGCCGGCAGGAGCAGCTGAAGCAGCTGTCAATGTGGCCGTCACTGCCAGCAGCCGATGTGGCCATCCATGTGACTACTGCCACCAACTGAAGCAGCCAGCGTGGCCCCTGCCACTGGCTGAAGTGGCTGACACATCTGCTAGTATCAGCTAGCCAATGTGGCCACCAGTGTGACTACTGCCACCAGCTGAAGCAGCCAGCGTGGCCCCTGCCACTGGCTGAAGTGGCTGACACATCTGCTAATATCAGCTAGCCAATGTGGCCACCAATGCAGCCACTCCTGCTGGCTGAAGCAGCCGCCCATGTGCCGGCCACCAGCTGATGCTGCCAGCAATGTGGCCTGTGCAGCTGCTGGCTAAATTGGCCACCGCCAATCCACTGCCAACAAACATCTGCACACCAGCTCTCCATCCGGGGACTGTGGAAAACAGTGGGAGCTGCGTGCACACGCCTGGCAATGGCGGCAGTGATGACAACAGGTGAGGGGGGGGCGGGAAGAGAGTAGTGGGGAGGCCTTCATTTTATTTTGTGCACAAATATTCGTTTGAATATTCGAATGTTCGTACGAACACATATGGGTTCTATTTGTATGAATACGGGTTTTTGAACGTTCAAATTCATTTTGAATTGAATGCCCAAAAAACCATTCCTGCAGATCCCTAGTAAAAATCAGGATTCGGGAAAGTATGACTGCAGGGAGGAAAGTCCAACAATAAAACCGATTGGGTTTAAACGGCGTGAGCGGTAGGATCAAAGATAGACTGGAGCGGGCTTAACGTGAAGATGTGACCACATTCCCAGTATTGTTGTACAAGGATGAGGGCTTGTATATATAAATCACATTTGCACACCGATGGCAGTGAAGTGATTTCAGAACTCTTGAGGTTTGCCTGTCTTCCTCCTTGCAAGAACTGAATGCAATGTAGATAAAAATAAAGACAGAAGGAGCAGTGCAGATACAAAAGAACAGGCGATTATTTGAGATATCTGGAATGTCACAACCTTGCATAAACTTTTGTCCTTGAGTGCACAGCAGTCAATTTTAGGTGTTACACATTAATTCTATTTTCTTTCCCCTTAGCTGTACAGTTGTTCGTCCAATCATATCCTCCCATGCAAATAAACTATAGTGTGCTCAGATAAAAGGGCACAATTAAATCTAAGTGCTCAGTCAGGGCAAATATCTCTGAACATTTCTAAAACCTCCTTTCACCTGTGTGGCAGGAACTCAGCAAAGTATGTCAACCGAGAAAAAGAAATTGGACTCCAGTTCTGCTCCGTCTCCCCCAGCGTTGCCCGCACCCCTCAAGGATTTGAAGATTAAATATACTAAGGTTAGTTATATTGACGTTGGTTAACCTTCTTAATGCAAAATCTCTTGGCTACGGGGTCCTTTGTAATGTGGTGAGGATTCCGCAGTGTATCTTCCCACAGCTGGAATCAAAAATGTTGTCCTCGGTGGCTGCTTGTTTCTGACAGTTTATTCTAACTTGATGAAGTGTTTTAGAAAGCCCTGTTTGAGACAAGGGTTTGCAAAGCCAACATTTGCTTGGGGTTTTGCCAAAAGGCTTTCTGCAACGGCAGGCTTTTGAACTAACAGTGAATCCCACAGTACACCAGAGAGCATGTAAAGTTAGGAGGTTGCTTTGTTAGCAGTTGTGGACTGTGTCTGGCTACTCTTCGGATATTCATTGCTTGGGAAATGTGCTCCCGTTGATGTATCCTTAAGGCTGTAGTATAAGAAAACATGAGGAAAAAATTGCACCTTGAGATCAAGTGGGAAGGGAGCAGAAATGGAACGCAGGGGCAGTGAGTGTCAGTGTAATGCTAAAAGATCCTCTTGGAAATGAATAACCACCATTCAAAAGGAGTGGAATTTTACAGCCGTTTTTACCTGGAAAATATGTGCATAAAACAACACTGAACACTTTAGAGCTATAAGAAACAATGCGTGCCTACCACCTTTGGCTGCAAAGTGCCTGAAACCATGGATTTGCCTTCACTTTATTACGGTCGTGTAGGAAGACAGAAATGCTCCAAGCCTGCAGTCTGTTCAATACATTCCTTGATTGACAGGTCCTGGATTTTAACTAATTCCAAGAGCACCATTTACTTCAGTTGAGCAACACGGAGTCGTAAGTTGTGATGTTCCAGATTAACTGAATCATAGGGTGCTTTTCCACTGTCACTAGAAATACCCATTAAGTACCCATTAACGGGTACATTAATGGCATTAATGTACCCATTAATGGGTACTTAATGGGTACTTCTCGTGACAGTGGAAAAACACCCATAGACAGGTTCCTTTGTTAAAGCACTGTATAAGAAGACTTCTTTTATATTCATGACACAGACACAGAGAGCATGTATTATAAAAGTTGCTGCGATCCAGCAAGTACGGAAGCACACTTCCTTGTTAGTTCAGGGGTTGATGGCCATCTGATAAAATTCCCTTCTTCTCACTGGCGGAGTAGGATAGAGATTGAAGCTTCTGTTTATCTTGGGGTCTGACCAGATGTGTTGAATGTTTGCTTTCACTGGCACAGCAGTGGATCCCAGAATTTTGGTATGGATCAGAGAAAAGGCACAAAGCCCGACCTTTTCTCCAGCCCAGTCCTGTGGGCATTTTTGCTGCTAAGGGGGAAAAAAATGACAGCGTTGAAAACAAAACAAACAGCATTTACCCATGCCATCTTGAGACTCCCTTACTAAGTATAGATGAACATATGCAGCAGAGTGAGCATTTAGGACTAATGAATTAATGTACTGGTAACGCTTCTGTCGATTCAGCTGAGTGCCCTGCCTTAACAAGAGGAAAGAAAATCCATAAGGGTATAAAAGCAAATTCTTTCCATGCACTTGTGAAACAAAGTGATAAGGGAAAAGTGGAGGGTATTATCTCATTTGACATAAGCTAGTTCTTCTTCTTCCTGGCCAGCTTGCTTTTCTATGAATTGGAGGGTCTGTTCCAAAGTATCTCTGAACTTTGACCAGCTAGCTAACACACACGCTTGGAACTTCTTAAAGCACTTCAGATTGCAGAATTAGGAGTCTAATTCTTGCTTACTATTTCATTACCCATGGGATTTGTGTTTATTTCTTTCTGTTCTAAGGCACGCTTTACCCCAAGTTAGTTTTCCACAGTTGCAGGTACACTGTGCCTTTAACAGAAACTTGGCTGCCACGCACTGGCAGGTGATACTTGCTGTGGAAAAGTGTAACCTGCTGATTTCTGAATTTTAACCTGCTCTCAAAACAAAAGGGTAAGATAAGACAAGGGCAGAAAGACAGAAACAATGCTTTCCTGTTGGGTCAGTTAGCAACATTAAGGCTAAAAGCGGCTCATTCTCAGATCCGCCTTATTTCAGTGCAAAAATCCAACTACAGTATTTTCATGTTAGAATCAGTAAGAAGAAATGCAGCTTGACTTGAATAGTCCACAAGCAAAAGAACTTGTGAATCATTCAACAAACTGCAAAGGATGTGTGTTTACATGTCAACAAAACAACTGTTAATCATTCTTCTGTGAGAAGATATTTTTCTCTTTGGTTGATATTAACAGGATCACACCATCCTTCTCACAAATAACCTGACACCCATTGCAGAGTTTTCCTTTGTTTGATAAGGGGAATCCAATCATCATATGAATTTGGCAATGTTTAAACATTTCTTTAGCATTCGGTAAGGCTTCACTTGAACTATCTAAACTGCAAATGCATAAATCACAAGAAATATTGATCAAATTCTAGAGATGTTCTTAAAGTATATAGAAAGAATGTGTGAATTATTGTTATTATTATATTAAATAGTTATTTATCACAATTAAAAGATTTTGAATTTTTTATCTAAATAAAAATTGAACACTCTGAATTTTTTACTGTAGTCCTGTAATGTAAATATACCTTTATGTATTTCTGTTTTCAAAACAGTTAAAATGTTGGCATAAAACTGTCAACATCGCTATAAACAACAAAATATAAACAACCTGAAAAGTTTTAGCAAAATGTATTTAAAATGAAAGATTTTGAAATTTTGGCCTCAAGCACAATTTAAAGTAAGAATTCTGAAAACTGTGATATTTTTCTAATATAGTATTTTCCAACTGCCCCAAAATGTTTTCAATACCTTAATGCTGAGAAATAATTATCCAGTGACTACTTTTATTATAGATACTCTGATTTATCTTAGATGAATAATCTCCCATACCTCAAATGGGTTAGTGTTCAATAATGACAATATCATGCTATAAATATAAGGCAAAGAATTATAAAACTGAAGGAATAAGTAGCTATTTCCAGAATCAGTGTATAGACCAGTACATTTATCTAACAGCGTAACTATATTCTGGTCTTCAAATGGCATCTTGAGCGTCTTATTGCAGCACATAAAATTTCATGTAAAACACAAAAGTATAAATAGTTCGTTTACAAGATTTCAAATCTTTATGTACATCATTTCCGTCCTAACTTCTTTACTGCACTCCACCCTGAAGAAATTTATTTGTATGTTTCTCCTTGAACCTGTTTTATGCTAGTAAGAACGCTATAAGTCCTATATTTTTGCACTATAAAAATCCACATCTGCGTCCTACTTTTTCTAGTTTTTTTAATTTTTAAAATTATAGTGCATCTTATATGCTGTTGCATCTTCTATCACATGAGATATGGTAGATTAAGATTGTCCGAGCTGATCCAAAAAACTCCATGTCTGAGCCAGTGTTTTTTCCCTATGCTTCTAGGGGGGCATCCCCATGCTGAAAAAGCTGTGAGGCGATTGTAAGGTCACCTCGAGAGCGTCCACAAACAAAGCCCTAATACGTGGCACACGGGAGTCAATACGTGTTAAAAAAAACCCCACTTCACAAGTGTTTTCCATGCAACATAGGGGGTTAACACATATTGCCCAGGGGCCATGCGGACATTCCCTGGGTTATTAGAGTGGGGACGGTTTTTAAACAGAGCCGTGGAGCCGCAAAGGGCATCCATCTGGGCAACTGCCAGGTGGATAGAGAGGATGTAAAGAGCAGGGGAAAGGATTTAAACATAGATGCAAGAGCCCTTCGCGGCTCCGTGGCTCTGTTTAAAAACCGTCCCCGCATGGAGACAGGCACGTGCGATTCAAATCCGCGTTGCCGCAAACCATATGGGGATGCTTTACTGCGTGTTACAACATGGATTTTTATCTCACGTGTCCAAAGCGCATCAGCCAGCTTGCATGGGGACACGGCCTAGATGACTCCAGATGATTTTTTCCAGGGCTATATTGGGACTGCCTCACATACACCCAGGACAGGGCACCCAAAAAATCACATTATAGGCATGATAGAAAATCCAGGTTTGACATCAGATTTTCCATCATGCCGAGTTGCTTCCCTTGTCTGTTATTTCATCTTCGAATCAGCTGCTTTTGCAAAAATGTCTGGATGGAAGAAATGCCTGGATACAAAACAAAGGGAAGTGGGAAGGGTCTTCCTATGCACAGGTACTTTCGCAAAAGCAATAAATTGAATTGAATCCTGAAAACTGCATTTGTGAAAGGTGAAAGATTTGTACAACTTGAAGAGAAACCAGAGTAGGTCTGACATAGAGCCTTTCTGAACCTGCCTATTGGGGGAACTTCAGGGGAAGTCCAGCAGAACTCCTGCATGGACCATCTGCATTGTATGGAGCTGCATCTCAACCAGACACTGCTCCACACATGGAGGAGTTTCCCCAGAGCATGTAGAAGTAGAGCAGTTCTGACTGTCCCACATTTATGCTCCCTGCCTCCAGGCTTAGCTCCAGGAAGAGGTTCAAACGGAGCTTGGGGAGGGCAGTGCAAGCCCGGTTAGAACTGCATCATCCCATCAATGCACCAAGGGTGCCATGCAGGCATGTTCCTCTGGCTCCGTGTTTGTTGTTTTAACGGTGGCAATTCACACCTCGCCAGTGCTAGCAAGGTTGGGGATAGATCTGGCATATTAAAGTGTGGACACTGGTTTCCCCAGGGAAGCAAAGGTATGAAATTGGCAAAAATTAAGTAGTAAAGATTTTTTGTTTTGTTTTTAATAGGTGTGTTACAATAAAAACTCACTCAAGCAGAGCTTCGAAAAGTTCTTTCTTGCACAAGGGCTTCCATGATCCTTGGCTATGTTGGCCGATAATCATGGGAACAAGTTGACCAAAAAGGTTTTTTTCACACTATGTATGTAAGCAGGCATTTACTACATATGCAATTTACAGCCTAGCTATTTCCGTCTCTTGGAATGATTTTACTTTTCATCTCAAGGCCAGTGGAGCAGACAGCAATATGCCATGGAATGGGGGACTCCATGATAGTAGTGTGCCATCAGTCACTAACACACATGCGCTGAAGGTTGCACTTTACATCAGACGTCTGGCATGTATGATTATGCCCCACATAGGTCACATCCCCATGGACTCTATAATCAGAATCAAATTCGAATTTGGTAGATAGAGTCCCCATGCAAAGCCCCCTAACCGGACTATATGTGGACCAAATTGCCCAGATCAGCACTAAATTTAGTCCTCTAGAAAACTGTTCTCAGCACGGTTTAGGAGCCAAATCTGCATCATTTTGGGGACCGACTTTGTGCATGGGGATGCTCCCAGACTATTTCGGGAGGGGATTGACTCTGGTGTCATTAGGAGGTGGGGTTTCATGTCCTGTGTTCACTGTTCCTGTCCTGTGCATAGGGGATCTCAACTGTTGGGCATTTTTAAACAGTGATCAAACAGAAATGAGCCTCTTCTCTCTCCGATCCAATTGCTGGGCAAACGTAAAAGAACTAATCACCCCAGTTTGGCAGGTAAAGATGCAGCGATGAGGGGGTCATCTGGCCCTTGCTGTCCCATGAGCCTCTTCCCACGACCCTTATTCCACCCCCATTCCCTGATTGCCAGCAAGCAGCTTCTGAAGTTTGCCAGCTAAAAAGCTAACCAAAGCTGTTACAATGTTTAGAGCCAGTTTAGCACTTACCTGTTGAGGTGGCTCCATTCTCTGAGAAAGAGAGATTGACAGTCACCATGACTGCCTGCTGGAAATGATACCTTCAAGCACTTGGGTGATTTTTCCAGCAGCAGCCCAGTAGTGTCTCTGTTTAGAGGACAAAGTACCATTCTGCCAGAATGCTAAAAATGAGGCAGTGCTTTTTCCACAGGGACCTGCTGTTATTGTGCATTGAAATGCAGCAGTGAAGTCACTTTTTCTGGGCACCGCCATTGGTAAATGGAGACATGACCACTGTTAAAAACTAGGTTAAGAAAATAACTTTTCCCTTTTCTTTCTTTTTCATAACGCTGTGTAATATTTTTCACAGCTCTGATTTCCACTTCCGTGGACTGTAGATACGAAACCAGATGAGGGTAAATCATCTAGTTTCAGTTCCGATCGAAATCAGTACAACTTAAAACAAGGGGAAACCTCAAAGACTGCTCTGAAGGGGCCATTTAGAAGAGCAGGAGGCAAGCAAGTTACACAGAACGCACTGTCTCTTCCTGACTTATCCCCTGAGGGAACATCTCCTCACCTTAGAATGGTCGAACAGACAGCAAATTACATTCATTTATTCATAACGAACTTCATCATAAAATCTCTTTTATCCAGGAAACCTTTTTCAGAGTTCCTTTTCACGTTCCTCTGCTGAGATTATTTTTGCCTTTGTAGGAATGGTCCGAAGGCACCTCCAAGAAAGAGATGTGTGGTCACCTCTGTTCAAACACACACACACACCCAAAGCCTGCCAATGTCTTCTCTAGAAGGGACGTACATGTGACTAATTCTTGATCTGGGGACTATACTGAATTGTGATTTAATCTTCCACTGCTTCCGTGACCCAAACTCACACAAAGTATCGGTATGTGGGTTAGGAATTCAGCTGTAGCACTTTGATATATCAGACCTGGTAAATATTTTACTTGGATAACGCTCCAGAGTTAAATAATGATTACTTAGCTAATCAAGACTTCTGTTAATACTTGCAGAAGAAGACAATTTGAATACACAAACTGAAATAATGGTTATTTTATTTTATTTTTTAGTGTCTTTATGAGCAATGCTACATAGAAACTGTTATTACTACAGCATTTGTACTTAGCGTTTGTAGTAAAGACCTCAGCTGATTTGCTGATTCATCTCATGGCCCTAAGTGTAGGGAGGGTGAAAATTATGTAGAGAGGATTGCAACTCATAAATACCAACCTCAGAAATCAAATGCTCTGAAAACATTCTACTTTGCTTCCTGGACCCTGGCAAAAAAGCCAGGCTCAACTTGCAGTACATTTACTTCCCTCTGGGTAGAGCTGTGAACAAATGTTCGTAATATTTGTTATTCATACAAATCTGTTCAAATTTGGACATTTGTACATTAATCGAATCTTACGGCATTTGTGTGAATATGAATGTTTTGGACATTCATACAAATGGGATTTGGAAATTCATTAAACTGGGGAGGCGGGAAAGCGGCTGTGCCAGACACATCTGCAACAGATCCAGAGTGCATTCAACATGGATCGAGAGTGGATTAAAAGGTGATTCAGGCGAATTTGATGCTTTCAGAGTGCAGATATGTTATGGGATACATATTGGATACGTATTGGATACATATTCATTCGTATCAGATACATATTGGATATTCGTACAAATTTGTACAAATACATCCAAATCGAATTGAATCCTCCCGCATTAGAAGGAGATCTATTCAGACGAATACGGATTTTCTAACATTTGATTCGTTATGAATCACATGTCAAAAAATCCATTTGTGCACATCCCTACACTGGGGTATCAAATGGCTATTTAACAGACCTTGTTGAATTTGGAATCCCAATATTTCTGTACAAGAGCTGCACACAATTTCCTCTTTTCTGCAACTATTGAAGATGCAGATGCCCTGCTGTGCTTTTTTCTGGCTACTCTGCCTATGAACTCTTTGACTGCCTCCAGACAGGGAAAGTGCAGGATCTTGTTTGCCGTCCTGCCAAAAGATAAGGCAAAATTGGAGGGCAGGCATGGGCACTTACCTGTCTGGATACTTACTTTCATGATAGCACACTGCATTCCCCTGGCTACCTCGATATCATGAATTGCTTGGAAGCATGCAATTGCAAAGCTCCCACACGTTTCTCATGGTTATTTTCAGCTTATTTAATGCCACACATATACAGGGACTATTTCCAAGAAGATGGCTTCCAGGAGCAAGTAAGTCCATTTCACAATTCCAGGAAAAACTGGGCTGCGTGTTGATTTTCCTGGAATAATGATACGACAGGTTTTCATCCCTTCATGTCAAGGCTATATAGGGATTTATTTATTTATTTATTTATATTTATATTTATATCCCGCCCCATGCCCAAGGGTCTCTGGGCGGCTCACAACACTTAAAAACAAACATAGCAAAACACGGCAAAAACTAAATCAGTCCTAAAACCAGTTAAAGTTTAAAATCCAGCATAGCCCTGGGATAATCTCACATTTTAGGCCCTGTCTGGATACAGCCTTTGCTTAAGTGCCATCAGAAGCAATATGAGAAAGGAAGTAGTTTATTTATTCCTCTTTGTTGTTTGGTGGTTGTAAGGTTTGAGAGTGGGTTATGTAGAACACAAACCAATGTTAAAATTATATGATTAAGAGAGGGAGGGAGAAAGAGAGAGGACCAACCTGGATCATTGTGAAAGTGTTTTCCTTTTTCTAGAATGCAAGTTCTTTCCTTCAGCATGTTTTGATTTCTCTAAAATCTAAATCCGGTGAGTCACATATGTACAGGAGAACACCCATGTCAAGTTACAGATGGAAACCAAAGCCACTATTAGTAAAATAAACATGGCGGAAGATGCTTCGTCATGTTGTACTTTTCACATTTTTGTTTTGTTTTGTTGTTGTTGTTATGCACCCAGAACAAGGAGAGCCAGTTCAGACAGGCTCAGAACAGCTGTTGGTCATTTTGTTTGTTCACCTTGTCAGGCTTTCAATATGTGACGTTTCTTTTACATGACGCTTTGTCCAAAGCAAACACATCTACCGAGGAAGATTAGCGGGTTGCAAGAGTTAACACATTGCTTGGGTTCTTGAGTAACAGATGCAGTTTGTCAGGAGGAAAGGACACTGTAATGTACCAGGTTTCTTTCTTTTCTTTTCGTTTTGCGTTTATGTGTTGCCTTTCACCAGAAGGTTCCAGAGAGGGTTACAACAGTAAAAAAAAGAACAGAGACCTTTGGGTATGGGGCAGGATAGAAATAGAAATGGCAGGATAGAAAGAAAGAAAGAAAGAAAGAAAGAAAGAAAGAAAGAAAGAAAGAAAGAAAGAAAGAAAGACAAAATTTGTTACAATTAAAACATAGTTAAAATGATGTCAACAGCCTTGCCTTAGGTGTATGAAAGCTTTCCAGATTTCCAGACGTAGGGTGGCTAAGTACCCAATCTCACCAGTGGCAGTTTATTTTGGCAGACTTTAGGTGGCCAGCCCTCGATGGTGAGAGACCTTCTTCAGGGATACTCTGAGACCCCCATTAAAATCCACAGTTTTCCCAGAATTATTTTGGGAATGCCAGACATAATAGCAGCATTCACAGTACAGTCCTGGGTTTGCTTCCTGGTAACTTGCAATCCACACACCAGTCATAAGAACATAAGCACATAAGAAAAGCCCTGCTGGATCAGGCCACAGCCCATCTAGTCCAGCATCCTGTTGCACACAGTGGCCCACCAATTGCCCATGGGCACCTCAAGCAGAGACAAGGGCAAAACTTTCCCTGCTCTCGAATCCCAGAAAATGGCCTTAGAAATATCCTTCTTGTCCCCCAGCCTGAAAGATGTACTTAGGCATCCATTTTAATAGCCATGATACATCTGTCATCCACAAATTTGTCTAACCCTACCTTAAAGCTATCTAGGCTGGTTGCTGTTGCCACCTCTTCTGGCAGCAAATTCCATAGACTGATGACCCTCTGGGTGAAGAAATCCCCATGTTTTATTCCAAAAAATACAAATATAGGGGAACAAGTAATTAATGTCTGGATACAGCCACAGTCAATCCATTTTACAATAGTTGTAGCACAGAAAATATCACTGGGGCAGTAGTACTGTGCTTTTAAGTGGAACAGAACTTGGCTCAAGGTAGGTAGAGGATATTTAAAGCTCATGTTTCAGGACTTCTCGCTAAATTGTTTTTTGGGAGGTTGAGGATTTCCTTCTGCTTTTTTTTTTCTTAAAGAAGCGTCTCTTTGCATGGTTATCTCTCAAGATTTGAAATTTTCTACTCCCCCATTCCTTTGCAGTGCCCTGGAATAACACTAAAGCCATAGTGGAAGGTATAAAATGGTATCTAGTTACTATATATTTAAAGTCCCTTGAGAGGGGTGGAGAATTATGGGTATTGCTGCTGTCGTTAAACGATGAAGCCCAGTTCACATGAAACTGATGAATAATGTATCAGAATTTATCATACCCTTCAGAGATTAAGTGCAATGACACTTTCAATTTTTCAGCCCACGAACAAGGGTTTGATTTTAATTAGCATGTCATTTTGTAATGTAATGTGTCTGCAGTGTCTGGGGATGAACCTTTAAACTTCCTTGAGTTCTTTCTAGTGGGTGGATCAAATCTAATTCTTGCCAATAACAAATCTGTGGTTTGATATTTCCATGCTGCTGACCGTAAGCTTAAGGGGAATGTTTTGTTGTTGCAACCTATAACCTGGAGGAAAGAATATGACAGAATCATAGAAGATACATAATATAACACCTTTGAATTAGTGGACTTAAATTTAGGAAACATAAATGCTAAGAGGACTTCCCAAACCAGCATGCCTCCTAGTTTTCTATTTCACAAGCAGATATGAATTTGACATAGTGTTGCCTCACACAATACTGCTACATTTATATTTACCAGTTTGGTCTACTGGTTAGGGGGCTGGACTCTTATCTGGGAGTACCGGGTTTGATTCCACCCTCCCCCATGAAGCCAGCTGGTTGACCTTGGGCTAGTCACAGCTCTCTTCTGAGCTCTCACAGCCCCACTTACCTCACAGGGTGTTCTGTTGTGGGGAGAAAAATAGAAAGTTTTGTCAGCCACTTTGAGTCCCCTTAAATGGGTGAGAAAAGCGGGGTAGAAAAGCCAGCTCTTCTTCTTTTCCTCCTCTCACTTTTTAGGGACCAGTCTTTTTGTGAAACAAGGATTTCACTTAACTAACTCTACTTGCTGTTTACTTGAGTATAATACAGTTTTCATATGAACCCTAACCCTCATCCACATCTCGGTCTGGATACCTTTTTCCCCTAAGAAGTTCTTCAGTCAGTGTGGGGGACATTTATACATTTATTCATCCCACCAAAAGAGATTGGGAGCAGTTCTTGCCTTCTGCTTACTTAAATGTTGAAACTATGTATCCTTCCCAGATACTTCCCAGTCTGTTTTAAATATATAATTTTAACAATCTCTATGGCTGCGTTCACACCTAAGTTTTAACACAGCTTCACTCCACTTTCAGAGTGAGAGAACACACCAGCAAAGTGACTAATCATTTCCTATCCTCTCTATCTAACCCAAAAGCTTAGTACTTTGCTGATGTGTTCTTTCAGCCCAAAAATGGACTGAAGCTGGATTAAAACGTAGGTGTGAACATAGCCTATATGTTATTTTGAGTCAACCAGCATGATCTAGATTATACAAAAAAGGATCTGTGCTGGTTGTGTAGAACAGATTGATTATTTATTTATTTATTTATTTATTTATTTATTTATTTATTTATTTATTTATTTATTTATTTATTTATTTATTTATTTATTTACCTGAAGATCTCAGGGTAAATCACATCATACGGGAAAAGCACTAGGAAGTATTTACAGTATAACCTGCCTACCCTGGCAGAGGAAACGGTGCATAAAAGGTGAAGAGGCATATTTTACTGAAGTGCTAAAAATCATATATAAGTTGGCACTGGGAGGCTATTCTGTGCCTTCTCACATGCCACAACCCTTTGCACTTTATTGCAAGGGGGTCAGCAGCACAGTACACAGAACAGAACTAGAGAGCTTTGATTTGATAATTATTTCCCTATGTCAATGTATACATGCAACAAGGATAATAAATAAGATTAAAGTATTCCATTGCTCCCCTTTCAACCTGTGTGCCACCACTATACCTGGGATCTCTGATTGCCTGGGAAGTTTCTCTGGCTGCATCCAGGCATAGAAAACTTATTCCACTATATTTGGATATTCTGGAATAACAGAATATCCCAATATAACGGAATAACTAAGCGACATCTGGATGTGAGCTCAACCTCAAATAAATGGATTATTCAAACTCAGCCTTCTAGGGTAAGTCAGGAGCTCTTTATGCATGTGGAGATATACTGGAGATAGAGATGAACTTAATCAGTGCAGATGGGAGGGGGGTTGTAAAAACAGACCTAAAAGAGGAATCCCTTCATTCCCCTGTCACTCACCATAAGGATCCAGCCGAAGAGAGTTTGAAGAAAGCCCTCTCTCCGGGATATATGATGTTGGAGTTCTCTGAGCAAACAGGTCTTTTTTCTGCCATGATCCCACCAGAAGTTAGAGGGACTTTAGAAGGAGAAGTGGGATACTGAGGTTTTTTAAAAAATTAATTAGTCTTACTGTCTTCTCTTCCATTGCAGATTTTTAGAAACAATGAATGGCATGATTCTGTTAGTGGCAAAACATTCCCAGTCATTAATCCAGCAACCGGAGAGAAAATCTGTGATGTGTCAGAAGGAGATAAGGTATGCCTTTAAGTCTTTTCCATGCTATGGACTTCCTTTTTATCTAACTAGACCCTTCCATTCCATAAGATCATTATTTAGATCAGGCAGGGTAATGATTTATTTGAATAAGGAAGATAATATCCAGTTCTTGTGGTTGTTATCTGTCTAGATTCTCCCTGTCATATCAACAAAGAAAATCTAATTGAGACAAATTCAGCTTTTTGGACGTGTTATTGTTAATTGTAAAGCCTAACTTTTGTACAACAAGTTATACTTTATATGTAGACTAGAGAATTGTGACTAGTTGTTTCCTCTGGAAAGTTTTGTACAGAAAATTAAGTAGATGTTTACAAAACACATGCATGAATGGAAGTAGAAAAAATACCCTTACTGTTCAAAGCTTCATTCAGGCTACATTCATTAAGCCTAAGGCATGATTTTCTTTTTAAAAAAGAAACCAAATGAATGCATTTATTATACATGTCTAGCGGAACTAAATCCCACAGGTTCAATGGGGTTTTAGTCCAGAAAAGTGTTCAGAGGTTTAAAGTCACGGATTGTTTCTGAGCTCCGTGGGGAAAAGGTTGTAGTCTTTCTCTCCGCCAGGAAGTGGGAAAATCTCTGGGTAATGAGAAACTCACATGGTGGTAGAAACTTCCCCAATATGTCTCTCAGACGAGCTTGAAAATATGTCAGCCAGAAGACATCATCCTCTTCTTCTCTCTGACATCAATGGGAGGGTAAAAAGAACCAAATGCGGTCCAAATGGGGTGGCCCTCACTGCTACCAAAGGGAACATCACCAATTCTGTTATTTAATGATGTCAACTTCAGAGTTCAAGTCCGGCTGAGGGAGGCACAGTCCATGAATGGCAGGAAGCCAGCAGTGATCCTCAGCACTTCAGGACCAGATCTTCTTATAGTCAGATTGCTTGAAAATGCAACCAAAAGCCAGTGGTCTAAAGCTAAATACCAACACTAATAGTCCAAGGCTATAATACTGGCACAAGTAGTTTTAATAATCTAAAGTGTGGTCGAATTTTGTATAGTAATGAGTATTCTAAGGGTGCATCCCCATGCACATTGGGTCCTGAATCAAAATCTGGTTCAGAAGGGGCCATCCCCATGCACTTTTTATTTGGTCTGATTTTTTCGGACCAAATTTGGTCCTGGAAAAACTTCTTCTCGGACGAGTTTAGGCAACTTGGTCCGAGCCAAGCCTGCGCATGGGGACAGTCCCAGGTTTGGGTTTACTCCCTTTTCCAGGTAAACCACTTGCTTGCCTGGAAAAGGGAGTACACCCAAGCCTCTCCCCTACCAGCCGTGATTGTGAACCCTTGCCATGCATGGGTCCGGCAAGATTTGAGTTCAGCCCGTGTTAGCGGTTATGGCATGGGGCCAGGCAAGATTCGGGTTCAGTCCCGCACCTGGCCACATGCAAGCCAGTCCCGCTCGAAATCTCTTGCATGGGGACAGGGCCTAAGTGTAGTCTAAGGCTAAGTCCCAGCATGAGTGTCACCTTGCTAGTGACAAGCCCAGTGACACTATCAGCATGCCAATTTAATCCAGGTTGGTAAATGTAGCAAATGGTTATTAGGAAATGGGGAGGGGGGGAGAGAGTTTCCAGTCCTGGAAAGAGTACCTCACCAGTGAAGCGAAGTCCAGCTATTCCAGTAGCAGAGGGAGAGAAATACGCAGGCCGGTCTCAAGTATCTAGAAGGTTGTGGTTTTTCTGGAAAAACGTCTGGCATGGGTGCTCTGCTAAGCTGCAGCCTCCTTTTGTTCATGTTGTTGTGGGAGGAGTTGCAATGAGAGCCTGCCCAGTTGGTTCAAGATGCAGCGTGTGAAGGGCAAAATGGAGACTTTCAGCCCAACCAAATTACATGAACGCCCCTGTGTGCTTCATAAAACATTCCCCATGAAGAAACCTCCAGTGATTTCCCTTGAACCTGATTCTGAGTAGAGATGCATCAGATTTGTGGAGTTTTAGAACACCTTTTAATCTGACCCCCATAATAGTTATCAACTTGTGTCTTGTACTAAATGCCTCTGTATTTAGCTCAATATTCTGGAACGTTAAAAGCTCTCTTTTCACTTGTGGATGGGATTTAAGCCTCCTCAGAACAGATGAAAATTTAAGGAAATTCTGGGCTGCACAGTTAGTTGCCTTATGTCCTGTTATGTTTCCTGACAAACTATGTATGCTATTGGCCTGATTTCTGCAGGACTTTTTCCCCCAGGAGTTGTCTTGAAGTTATAACACCATGCTACACAGCCATGTAAAACCATAAATCTATACTTTTCACTCAGCTAAGATGCGAAATTGTTCCATCCATACTGTAGCAGAACCTGCCTTAAGATTTATGGTACTACAAATGCTAACTTTCAATAGCTAATGCTAGTATCTACTGAGGTCAGAGGATTTTTAAATATCTATCTATCCATCCATCCATCCATCCATCCATCCATCCATCCATCCATCCATCCATCCATCCATCCATCCATCCATCCATCCATCCATCCATCCATCCATCTATATCTATATATCTATTGTATATATAAAATTTATTTATTTATTTGTTTGTTTGTTTGTTTGCATTTTTATCCCACACCATACCCAAGGGTCTCAGGGCAGGTTACAACATATGAAATGAACACATTAAAACCAATACAGTGGTACCTCGACATACAAGTGCCCTGACATACAAGTGCTTTGAGATACAAGCCGCCGAGCGAGTGATATTTTGCTTTGAGATGAGAGCAAGATTTGAGATACGAGTATGTAAATACAGTACAGTACATAACAAAAACAACTGAGGTGGTGTTTTGGGAGCTGGAATGGATTAATGGGAAAATTGCTTTGAGATACGAGCGATTTGACATAAGAGCAAGGTTACGGAACGAATTAAACTCATATGTCAAGGTACCACTGTAACATATTAAACATATTAAAATCATGGCATTTACTTGGAAAATGTTTTTCTAATGTGTAGGAATAATAAGTGTATATGAGCGCTGAATCACAGTTTATGGCATGTATTATATGCATACTCTTAGAAATTAGAAGAAGGTTATAAAGCAGAATTCTCAGCTGTTCTACTAATTCCTAGGGGCGTGCACGAATGCAATTTTTGGGATTCGATTAGAATCAAATATCCAAAAATTTGAATCAATTAAAATGTATTCACATTCTATTCTATTTGAATACATTTGAATCTATTCGTGCAAACTTTTGATCTGTATTTGCAAATACAAATGTCAGCAACATTCGTATGTGCCTGTACACATCCATACGCATCTGTACACATCTGTATCCATCCAGTATGCATCCCGTGCAAATCCGTACAAATGTGTACGGATGAGGAAAAGATGTGTACTGCCGAGTACACATCGTGTACGTATCTGTACACATACAAATGTCCAAATAATTTGAAAGAATAGATTCAAAAATTCAAAATTGGTTTGAATGTCTAAATTCTAATGTATAGACATTTGATTCAAATTCGAATATCCAAATTTGAACAAATTCGATCGAACTTTGAATGTTTCAAATATTTGTGAACATCCCTAATAAATCACCTGGAACATGGCATAACAGCCCCCAAACTTCTACAAATGAGTTATATATATAATTTCCCTGAATATACTGTATAAAAATATCGGGAAATCATAGATGTGTTTCAATCAAAGTAAAATCAGCACCAAATACTTTAATGCATTTGAATTGGTTTTCTTAACCAGGAAGATGTTGACCTAGCTGTGAAAGCGGCACGCAAAGCCTTTGAGCTCGGTTCCCGCTGGAGAACTATGGACGCTTCAGAAAGAGGAAGGCTCCTGAACAAACTGGCTGATCTGATTGAAAGAGATCGACTCCTCCTAGCTGTAAGTCGCATCACTTCTGGATCCATTTTAAGTTATCCATTGGTCATGGGCCGCTAAGCTGAACTGCTGCTGGTTTTCTTCTTGCCAGTGCACTGGGAAACAAATGGAAAGGCTTGGTATAATTTATCCTCCCAGAGTGTTAATCTGCTATCTCTCTCTGGATTCACATTTCAGCTGGTTCATATTCATTCATTCATTCATTCATTCATTCATTCATTCATTCATTCATTGGTCTAGGGGTTAGGGAGCCAGACTCTTCTTACCTGGGAATACCAGGTTTGATTCTGGCTTCCTCCACAAAGCCAGCTGGGTGGCCTTGGGCTAGTCTCAGCCGTCCTCTGAGCTCTCACAGCCCCTCCTACCTCACAGGTGTTCTGTTGTGGGGAGAAGAATAGAAAAGCTTTGCCAGCCACTTTGAGTCCCCTTACATGGGTGAGAAAAGTGGGGTAGAAAAGCCAAATCTTCATTCATTCATTCATTCATTCATTCATTCATTCAATTTTTATCTCACCTTATACCCAAGGGTCTCAGGGCAGGTTACAATGTATAAAATGAACACATTAAAACCACAGCAAATTAAACATATATGTATTTATTTTGCTGGTGGTTCCAAACCGCTGCACCTGCCCGTTAACCTTGCCCAAACACAAAAGGATTTCACAAGACAAAAAAAAACCTTCAGCGGAACAAAGGGAATATTCTGTTTCAAAGATGCTGACTGAGTCAGTTTAGTCATGTGGTTAGAGTACCAGACTCGTATCTCGTAGTCACCCGGTTTGATTCTGCAGTCCTCCGTAAAGCCAGCTGGGTGACCTTGAGTTAGTCACAGCATTCTTTCTGAGCTTTCACAGCCCTGCCTACGGAGGTTTGTGAGTCACTTTGAGTCCCCTTAAAAGAAGGGTGATAAAAGTTAGGTATGAAAGCCAATTCCACTTCTACTTCTATTTAGATACGAACTGCCCCACCCTCAGAAGATCTCTCATCATTTCACATTGGACTGAGATTAATGTCTTCCTTTCTATGTTTAGGAAATATGACAGAGTCAGAGGGATTTTGTGCTTTTGCTTGCTGGGGAAAACCTCCCCAAGAAGCAAAAATGGGGGATATTTCTGGTGTCCATATTTTGGGATGCCAGATCTATTCCTAGTGCAAACCATCACCATAATGAGAGCAATCACGGGTCAGTGGCAATGGAAGCAAGGTGCCTGTGTGGCACCATTGCTGCAGTAATGGGACAACATGATGCTAACCACACTTGCACCGCCCATTCTCAGGCTCCCTTTGAACCTCTCCCACTAGGGAGAGGTGTGAATGAAGCCTCTCCTGGCTGCCGGGAATGGAGATGTAGAGCAGTAGCTCATAAGTGTGGAAAGTTAGTGCCATTTTATAGCCCACTTTTTCCTACTGCTGCAAAGTTTACAAGAGACGCTGACAGTTATAGCAAATTGACTCCCAACGTTCCTGAGGGTTGGCCATGGTCACTGAGACAGCTTCTGCACCACATGCCTCAGCACACAGTGTGAAGGCCAGTCATGGCTGGTTGCTTGATCCAGGCCAAGACCAGGAGCTTCTCTTCCCCAAGCTGGTGCAGGATAGAGGAAGCCTCATGCCTTCCTAAAACACTTCAACCTCAAGCAATGGTGTCCTATTCCGCTTTACCAGTAGACGTCATCAATGAAGTCTACCAACGTACTAATCAGTCCATGGGTGACTTCTTTGGTGGCATTTTAGGAAGTTACATCAGTAGGTATATGCATGAATGGTTTTTTTGGCATTTGATCTGAAATGAATCCGATGTTCAAAAATCCATATTTGTACAAATTGATCGCATTCAAATGTGATACAGTTCTATTCAATATGAATCTATCCATACGTATTCATACAGACATTTGATATGTATCTAATATGAACAGATACATATCTGATACAAATAGATAGCTGTCTGATATGTTTCCCCAGCTTAAAGAATGTCCGAACTATTTGTACAAATATCCGAAAACATTTGTATTCATTTGAATGTTAGCATGAGAATAACATTTAATTAGAGTTCAAATGTTCACATTTGGCTAAATTCAGCTGAATTTCAAATGTTACAAAAATTCATGCACATCCCTTGCCATCAGAAGTGGCTCCAAAGATGGCACAGATAAACCAAGCCACCATTCACACCAAACAAACAAGCTAGAAAAACTGTTGGGGAAATCAGTAAAATCACTCCGCAAATGTGCAAAACAAGAATACAACTGAAGGTGCAAGAATCATCATTATTTTATTTGAACTGCAATCATTGCTGGCTTGAGTGTAGGAATCTCCAGGCCGCAGTTTCCCCTAGTTTCCCTTCCAGCCCTACCTTAATTCTCTAGCCTTGAGAGTAAAAAGAATAAGATTTTTTCCTGTCTCCATAGACTTAGAATATGTGCTCAGCACCACTAGGGTGCTGAATTCTTTCCACTCTGCAACCGCCTTTGGGCATTATGGAGTCTGCAAACACCTGATGTTAAAAAGCACATGTCCCAAGCATATGGGTTACAGTTTCTCTTCCTGCTACCAGAGGAAGTGACATCAGAAGGACCTATGACCCAGAAGACAGCAGTTTTCCTCCAATCACCTCTCCTGATGTTGCTTTGATGTCGTTTCCCCCATGCCCCCCTTTTGGAGGGTTATTTAAAGTTCTGCAGAAGAATAAATCACTCTGTTCCAGCTGATCCTATTTCCTGCCTATCTCTCTTCCCTGTGCTTCTAATCTTTAACTCTGCCATTAAGCACATGGCGGGTCCCTGATCTCGTGCCAGTAGGGATCAAGGGATTTTACTTTTGCAACACCCGGCAAGAAATAGCCGTTACCTCCATTGCTACAGCCTCCCAGCTGTAACCCACAACACTGTGGTTTTTAGAACTGCAGCCACAATCAAAATAGCTATAGCCTGCTTACCCAGGTTTCCCTGAGCCCTCGGATTAGGTTGCAGGTGCGACTGCAACACTTGAGTCCCTAGAAAAGTCTAAGTGTAGATGCCCTCTCAGTTGTGATCAATGTTTTAAAATATTTTATTCTAGACAATGGAGAGCATTAATGGAGGGAAGCTTTTCCCCAGCTCCTACCAGACGGACATAGGTGGCTGTATCAACACTTTGCGCTATATGGCAGGCTGGGCTGACAAAATCCAGGGACGGACCATTCCAATGGGTGAGTTGTTTTGACAAGATGCTTTTGATCACAGAGGTGATCTGGACATAATTTTAAGTCACGCTTCTCTGTGTTATCAGGAGAAAATGACTTTAGAGATAAATAAATACTTAACAGGCATTATAATAGGTTAGTTTTAGCTCACCTTTCCTCCTCATTTCTTCTTTACAAATATCTGGACATACACTGCTACTTTGATGTACCCTACTAGCAGAAAAGTCACCAAATAATCCCCATGGATTTAGCATTCCAGATAACTGAGTCTGCAAGCACATATCATTAATCTGTATACCTCATTGCTGTCTGGTTAATCTAAGCAGATTCTTCTTCACCTTTGTCAGCCACACAGTGTCTACAGCTCAGAGTGTATTGATTATACTAACTCGGCAAAGTAGCACAGGATTCTAGAGATTGGGAGGGATGGGCGCACAGTGTCAGGAGAGAATGAGTGAATGGGTGCTGGAAGGGAGGAAGGAAGAGTTGCAGGGTGTGCTTGGAGCTTATGACAAATGCAGGATTGTAGTAAAACATGGTGTTTTCATCTCTCCCAGTTGTATCTCACCTAATATGTTTTCCTTCTTTATCTAGATGGAAACTTTTTCACATTTACAAGACACGAGCCCATTGGAGTCTGTGGTCAAATTATTCCTGTAAGTTAGATCCATGTATATATTGGGCAACTTGAGCTTTGCACCTACCATTTATTGCTTATGGAGGCAGAAATACTTCCATTTTAGGGACAGGTTTTCTCCTCCTGTCAAGAACCTCCTGTGCCATCTTCCAGGGGTTTTTTCTGAGAGATTTTCCAGCCCTCTGGAATAGACATTTGGCTTAGGAAAGAAGGCATCTGATTGCACCAAAAAATGTCATTCCAACTTTCATTAGTAAAAGTTCTGCTAAATTAAGATGCCTATGAATAGAAAGAATCCTTTTGTTTGTCAAAAACCAACACTGAATGTAATCATAAGTGTTTAGGGCTTGGTTCATACAAAGTGTAAAAAACAACCTTTGGAGTGGTATGGGCTGCTTCCAGGTGTCATTTATTTATTCTTCTGTGTATGGATATTCCAAAATATAAAATAAAATAAGAAATCAACCATTAGATGCAGCCTTAAAAATTATGTAGAGACCGTTTGTAGGTGAGATTGTTCATCTCCAGTCTCTCCCTTCTCCCCACGAGAGGAGAATCATGTAGAGCCAGTTTCGTCTAGTGGTTAGGGAGCCGGACTCCTATCTGGGAATACCGGGTTTGATTCCACCCTCCCAATGAAGCCAGCTGGGTGACCTTGGGCTAGTCACAGCTCTCTTCTGAGCTCTCACAGCCCCACCTACCTCACAGGGTGCTCTGTTGTGGGGAGAAGAATAGAAAAGCTTTGTCAGCCACCTTGACTCCTCTTAAAATGGGCAAGAAAAGCAGGGAAGAAAAGCCAACTCTTCTTCTTCTTCATTCATATTCCAGGCTAGAAAGGGTGAATTAGAGATGGGATGAGAACACAAGGGCCACACACTACCACCTCTAAGGCATTTCTGAGCCACTTTGTTTGCTTCATGTGAACACAGCCTAATCTACACCTTGATCATTATTTGCGTGTATTTAGCATATCTGGGACTAATTCAACTGGCATGGCTTCAGGCAAAGACAGTACATTAGAACCCAGACACATGAAAATCTGGAGAGATTCTTTTTCCTAACAAATGCAAGATCTTACCTTTAGGTTCTAATCTGGAGTTTCAGCATTCACTAACAGAAAATTTGATCGAATTCAATTGAATGTGGACGTTCGAATTCGAATAGAATGTCTATACATTCGAATTTAAACATTCAAACAAATTTCAAATGTTCTAAAACATTCGTTTGAATGATTCAGATCTTTTGAATGTACAGATACTTACGTATTACAATGGTTTACAATGAGAAGCAATAAAACAATAAAAATTTAAGATACATAGGATCAAGACTAATTTTTCAGAATATCTCTAATCAAGGGCGCTCAATTGCAGGGTTTCATTTTCTGGCTTCTCCCTTGTTTTTATTACTACAGCCAGGAATTTTGCAGCCATTAGGGTAAGGTCAGGACTGGTGTGACTTAACAATAACTTGATGTATTCTGAACTAGATCTTCCTGGATATGGGCTTAGCTTAGATTTTACTTTTGACAAAATTAAGCTGGGCAACTCTCCAGTCCATCCAGTGCATTCCAGTCCAGTCCAGTCCAACCCAACCCAGTCTGATCTAACCCAATCCAGTCTAATCCATACCACACCACACCACACAGTTCTTGGTCTTCCAGCATGTTTCTTATTATGGGCTTGACTTTGGCAGTGTATTTACATGAAATAAAAAATTCCACTCCAGTTGGTGCCCTGTTTAAAAGGACACACTTCTCTTTTTCTGTTATCATTACAAGATACTGATTTTTACTTAATCATTTAAATATCTCACCAACATAAATTCTACCAAGTTTGCCATTCCTCTCAGAAAAAGTAAAACGTGTAGCACATTCTACAATACCTAATTTTCTACTATGTCCTAATGAAGAAAAATGGATGGAAACAAAAGGGTAGGATAACCATCAATCTTAGAATAGTGGAGAAATGGACTAGGGGCGAACTCTACTGCTTGACAAATTCATCAATAAAAGATATAAACTGAGGGTATGCTGCATATTGAAAAATAACTCCAAAAAAGGATGCATGCTTTCCATCTTGACACCTAAATATGTGCAAATATGTCTCTGTGTGAAAAGGTTCCCAAGAATCATGGGATGGATGCTTGAGTGGAACAGGTATCATAGAGAAGCTGTTGAGGAAAGGTGTCTTCTGTCACATCCATGGGAAATGCATCAGTGAAGACAAGATGATAAAATGAATGAGCTTGTCACTTGTCTCCTTCCAAGGCTATGCAAAAGGTCAGGGACTCTAATTAGGAAATTTAAATAAGAAAAGACCTTCTGTGACTGTCCTTGTGCCCATGACCCCATGGCCGAGTTGCAGCTCAGCTTCCTCCAGTTTTTATCAGTGTCCTTTAGGTTGCCATATTTTGAACATTTGATTCAAAGGCTGCGTCACAAAAGTGCTATTAACCAGAGATAGGTCTGCACACACCACAAACACAACACTCGCAAGTATAGGATGAGCAACACAGAAGAGAGAGAATACATAATTCTGCATGTCCGCCACACCTCAAAGTTCTCAGGGTGGGTCACAATAAAATCATTATAAAAACAGATAAAATAGTTTAGCTAAAACAGCTAAATAGTTGTCTCTGTGGTTTAGAAATGGCTAGAATCTTCCAAACATTAATCAGCGAACAGTATAGTCCCATCAAGACAGCAACTGAAAATACTGCTATTAAGCAATATTCTCGAGTAATCGCATGTTGCTGAACAGTAGGGAGTAAGCAAACAGACTTACCTGTGTGGAAGCAGTATTCCTGCCACCAGTACACTGCATACATCCAGATATTTAAAATGTATACGGTGGTCATATTCAAGATGGCGGCTCCTGGGAGCAGCATCCAGACAGGTGAGTGAATATAGAGGGGAAAACAGGTAGAGAGTCCTTTTTCTGATATAGCAATACTGTGGAATATTCTCTATCTCGAGGCTATGTTGGGATTGCCACAAACATACCTGGCAATCCCAACATAACCCCAGCATACTAATGGGTTTTACACCCAGCCTGGAAGCAGCCTATACGTCACAACTTCCATGGTTCCTGAGTAGACAGATAGCTCTGAAGAAACTTCACTGTGATCATAGCTACAGTAGACCTCCATTCCCCTAAGACTTGTGGGAGAGCCTGAAAGTCAAATGAAATTCAGAAGAGAAAAGAAAATGTCTGTGTTGAGACAAACAACGACAATCTAACAAAGAGCATGTGGCTAAGTCTTCCTTTATCTTATGAAGTAGCCCTGCTTAACAAAAGGAATTTAGACAAGAGGCCTATTTGCACAAGGGCCTCTGAAACATGGCTAGGATGCCCTTGGACAGAGCAGTTGCTCCAATGGGTCAGTGGTTCCATTGGGAACCACCCCAGCCTGTCCCAGGGTGCCCTACACGCATTCCGACCTACATGCAGGCCTGTCCAGTCCCTTCCCGGGTTCCTGCAAGCTCCAGGGGACCAGATCATGTACCCTAGAACCTGTAGTACCCCCCCCAGGCACCAGCCCACCCCCCGGGGCACAGCCTACCCGGACACGTGTGCACAAGGCACTTACCTCATGGTTGACAGGTTCTGAAGTGGCCGGAATGGCCAGCAGCACTATGTCCGGGGAAGGGACTGAACAGGCCTGCCCACCTATGGGTCTTACCTGACCCAATGGCGGGAAGCCTGGGAGGACCACCCCACCCCCACGCCAGCCTTTTCAGACTGGGACACATGGAGACAGATTCCCCTTTCGCATGTAGGCAGGCAGGAACCTACAGGTAGGTCCATGTGTTCCTTGCCTGCCTAAGTGTGAATGGGGAATCTGTCCCCACATACCCTAGCCTTACTGCACTACAGCCATTTGGCTGTAGTGTGAAAAGGCCTAAGAATTTGTTAGTCCAATTCCAGGATAGATTAGTTAGTCCAGGATTAGGAGAGACTGAGTTTATCCTCTTATGGCCAGGAAGAATATTTCTTTATTTACTGAATTTGTATGCTGCTCTAAGCAACTAATGTTCCTAGGGTGGTTACCATATTTAACAAACGAGACACAAGACATGAGTGAAAGGGAAAGTAAGGCAAGGAAAAGTTTGTGATAAAGCAGATGAGAACACCACACACCCTTGACTTTATCTGTCTCCTATAACCTAATGGCAGAATAGCTTTCTATTGCTGAGGGAGGATTCTGATTTCAAAGTAACTATCTCTGTAGTTCACAAGCAAAATCCTGGCAGCCACTGCCATGTAAGAAGAGAATGGCCTTTTTTGCATGGTAGTCTGGTCATGACTCTAACGTAAATCCCAGGCTGCATTTGACAACTGCCTTAGACACTTTCTTTTTCTGGATTATAACCTGGAATAGGGACATGCCGTCCACACGTTTGGGCAGACTACAGCAGGCTCCAGGAAGGCCCCATCATAGTCAGCACCAACATGCAGACGCGAAGTCACTAATCTGAAATATAATCCAGGGCTGAATTCACACATAGGCCTCTGGTATGCAATTAGGACAGCTCTGGTACAGAATATCTAAGGGTGCTTCCGCATTGGCCACTGAAAAACAGATCTAAAAAGATCCGTTTTCCAATGATCTGTCCTCGTTCTGATCCGTCACAAATAGTGACGGGTCCGAAGAGCCCTCACGCATCCACACATGCACAGGGAGGCCAGATTCCGGAGGACGGATGGAGTGGGTGCTGTGCGGACACATCAGCACCCATTCCAAAAGTCCTCCAGCTCATGCGCTGGTGCCCCCAGAAGTCCTGCTTCCACCCTTCCCAACATGGCGGGCGGAGAGAATCTGTCCCTTCGCCTGGCTGTGTGTGGAAGCGTCCTGCTTCTGCACACATCCAGGCGAGGAGATGGATGTAATACCTGATTTTTCAGGTCTTACATTTAATCCGGATTTCGGTGGCAAAACTGGTTTTAAAAACTGGTCTTGCACCCCGAAATGCGGAAGCGGCCTCCACAAAGGGTCGCAGAAGAGGACTCCAATGCGGAAGCCGCTTAAGGTAAGTGTTCTTAATCTAGCTTTGGGGCGGGGGGGGGGGGAGTTAAAATGGTTTCCACAACTAGTGCGGAAACACCCAGTGAGTGCCGAAAAGACTTTAGGTTCAGTGTTGTTGTGTTGACTAACTCCTAAAAGAAATTTCAGTGGTTGTCACAGAGCCTTGCATGTCATCAAGTCATGGTATTTTCCAGCTATTTGGCATGAAAAATACTTTAGTCTAGATGAAGGATGCATAGAGAGCATGGATGTCTTACAGAAATTTGCTGGTGATTTCTCTTTGTGCTGTCTTTCTAGTGGAACTTCCCACTGGTTATGTTCATTTGGAAGATCGCGCCTGCCCTTTGCTGCGGAAACACGGTGGTCGTCAAACCAGCTGAGCAAACTCCACTGACTGCTCTTCATATGGGTGCTTTAATTATAGAGGTGAGTTACCATAGCAAAGTTCCCTCATGCATGTACCTAAATTCAAACAGAAGTAAACACGTCGCTTCACACCGCAGCGCTTATAAACAGCAAGAGCAAGCCTGGTTTGTGTCAGTGCAGCTCACAGCATGCCTGGCCTTGTCCTGGGGAATTGTAATGGGCCGCAAACCAGTGAAGCAAAGCAAGGGCTAGGAGCTCACATAGTACTCCAGCCTAAATTGCTCAGAAAACAAATCATTAGCAGCTTAGTAAATTGAGCATCTTGGCAAACACCAGGCCTTCTGGAAGCGAGAGCAAACAAGAGCTCCGAAAAGCGAAGTGTTTAGCAACAGGGTGGCGGCGGTTTGGTTTTTCACACAGGCATTTCAGCAATGAAACTCTTGTCCCTAGCCTGATATCTTCATTTAACTTTCCGATTTGCCCTGCCTGTTTGTGGAAAAGCAGTAGCAGCAGCAGCAGCAGCAGCTTGAGAATGACAGGTGTCTTGTTTGGTATCCCTAACATCATAAAGGTCCACACGGCAGTGTTAAGTATTTGGATTTTAAGGACTCAATAAGCAGTACGTTCCAAAGTTTGGACAACTGCAAAGAGAATGGCAATGAGATGAAATCAGTCTACAGAGCAATTTTGTAGAGCAAAGTGCATGGGAGAGGGGGTCGAATGGACTCTTTTATGCAAGCATAAAAGCACTGTGGTCCATCGAAGTACCAGCCAGGGTTTGCCTCTTCCATACTGCTTCCTCAGCTTCAGCCAGAATTCCCATTATGCTGTAATGGCACTGTGCAAGTGTTCGGAGTTTGAGGGTACCACATACTCCCACGCCCATCTGACTGACATCCCACTGTAGGCCCTGTGAACTGGGGATGTGCATGAATGTTTTAGTTTTGTTTTGTTTTTTGCATTCTCATTTGAGTCAATTTGAATGTCAAAACATTTTATTTGAATGCAACAAAACCTGATTCAAATCCGATACATTCAAATCTATTCATTCGAATGTTAGATACGAATGTCAACAACATTCGTATGTGTTATACATTTCTGTACACATTTCGTATGCCTCCCATTTTATCCTGTATGCATCCCGTTTTCATCCCGTATTATAAGTGCAAATGTGTACAGATACGTATGATAGTCATACAGATACATATGTAATACATACGCATCTGTACATTCGAGTGATCTGAACATTTGAAATTCATGCAAATGTTTAAATTCAAATGTGAAGACATTCTATTCGAATTCGTAGGTCCACATTGGATCGAATTTCAAATGTTTAGAACATTCATGCACATCCATGCTGTGAACAGCACTGTAACACCAAAGTGGGGGCAAATATTCCCATGGGTTTTCCCACTCTGCTGCCTTCTTTTCATGGCAAATGTAAACATACATTAGGTACAATCCTAGGGTGTTTTTCCACTGTCAAAAAGTACCCATTTTTGCACCCGTTAAGGACCCAGTTGGGTGTGAGCCGGATGACCCCATTTCCACCACGGCACCCATTTGGGACCCGATTGTTTCCACTGCCATGGGGGAAATCCAAATCAAATGGGTACTTTCTGCCCTTTAATCCGGATTTTCTGTAGACCCCATTACATCTAGACTTGTTAATAATGTGCACACAACGATTGCTAGATCGTAGTGGCAACACATTATACTAACACTACTGCAAATTTACTTAATGCTGATTTAACAAATTGCTAGGGAGGCAAGAGCAAATTCCAGGGGGAATACAAGGGGTTAATGGCCAAATCTGAATAGGGATGTGCACAAATATTCATGGGAATTCAAAATCCGATTGAATGTGCTGAATTTCAACATTCAAACGCAAATAGAATTTCCCAAAATTCAAATATAAACATTCGACTCAAATTTTAGATCTATTCAAATTATCCAAACATTCACATGTGTATGGGTTCGTACACAATGCATACTTGAAGATCCGCATCTTTCCCACACCTGTACGCATTTGTACGGATCCGTACAAGACGAAAACGGGTTTCATACGGGATAACTACGGGACGCAAACAGAGGTGTATGGATCCGTATGGACGTGTGGAAGAATTGGGGGGGGGGACATACGAATGTTGTCGGCATTCGTATGTGCAGATTTGAATCAAAAATTTGAACGAATATATTCAAATTTGATAAATTTGAATAGAAACTTGTTAAATTTGATTTTTAAAGATTCAAATCGTATTGGATTTTCAAGTATTCGATTCAAATAGAACGTCAAAAAAATGTTTGTGCACATCTCTGCTACCTGATGAAGCTCAAAAAGCTACACAGACCTGAGTTTCTCCTTTCCTAATGCTGCAGCTTGTCCCTTTATGTTTCCTTCTGGCTTAGTGGCGATGAGTGAAGGAGGCACCAGGGTTTCCTTTTTTGCACACAGGCTCTGTTTGACAAGCAAGCAAATAGTAGTCATGACAGAGCAAAGCGGGAAAAGCAGCTACTATACAGCAGCAGCAATAGGATGGACGTACTAAGAGCATTTTGCCCAGACATGAACCAAAGTTTCCTAAAGAAAAGATGAGGTTAAATGTAGGGTTGTGCACGAATGCAATTTTCAGGATTCAATTAGATTCAAATTCAAGACCCGAAAATTTGATTCGATTTGAATGTTTAAAATTCAATTTAACTGAATTCAATTCAAATTAAGCAAATTCAAATCTATTCGTTTGAATTTTTCATTCGAATTTGCACTTTAAAATGTCAACAGCATTCGTAGAGGCTCATAGGCATTTTCCCCTGGTCCATACGCATCCGTACCCATCCGTACGTGTCCGTGTGCATCACATAGTTATCCCGTATGCAACCCATTTTCATCACGTACAGATCCGTACGAACGCGTACGGATGCGAGAAAGATGTGGATCTTCAAGTACGCATCATGTATGGACCCATACATATACGAAAGACCAGATAATTCAAACGAATAGATTCAAAATTCAAAATCTGAATGTCAAAATTTGGTTGATTCGATCGAATTTTGCATTCAAATATTCATGGACATCGCCTAATTAAATGTAACAAGTAGCAGGTGTATTTGGGTAGTGAAAAGTAAAGGTGTGTTTTTGTTTCTGATACTCAGGCAGGATTTCCACCTGGAGTTGTGAATATTGTGCCAGGATATGGACCCACTGCTGGAGCAGCCATTGCCCAACATATGGATGTAGATAAAGTGGCATTCACGGGTTCTACAGAGGTAACTCCTAGTGCAGCAACCACTGGAAATTCTCTATATCTTAAGTTCTGATGAGTCACTTGTTTCTTTATTTGATACCATTTTTGTGTATCTCTGTTCTGGTTTTGTTTGGGTTGTGCTTTTGTTCTCAGGCTGCATAATAATTAAAGGACCCAGTTAATGAAATAATTAGATAATAATTAAAGAACAGACCTGTATAGCGTTTGCTCTGATGGAAGCATTCGTTCAAAGAAAAGAATCTGCCCATATAAAATTGATTCTAAATTATAGCAGGATTATCTCTGTCGTTCAAGAGAAGAGGGAAGCGTCTGGTTCAAGTTACAATTCTGGTTTTCTGCACCAATTTATATGTAAATGCATTACAAAGGTACAATATTTCTACTTTTTTTCTTCAATCCTAGCTGTATTTCACAGAGGATGCCCACTGGGAAGCTCTTGCAACTCTAGCAATGTTTTGCAAATGATCACTTTGTCGGGAAATTGGGGTTGAAAAGTGGGGACTGGGATTATTTTTATTTGTGAAGGATACTTGGCAGAAAAGCTCCTACACACATCACACATATTTTAGTCTGAAAAGGTAAATACAGGCACCTCTTATGCTTCATTCTGTCATAACATCAGTACTTCCATCCCTTTAGCGGAATGATTGTGGACTCTCCACCCTCTTACCACACATAGCAGGAACTCAGGAGCAGCTAATCAGTGTTGTCATCCAAGGGTGGAGCAGGAGATGAAATTTGTTTAACTGCTGCCTTTTCATAAGAATACTTGGCTATCTCAGTCTCACCTGCCTGAATCAGTTGTCCGAATCAATTAGTAGGAGACTTAGGTTTGCCAGGTGTTCCAGCTACATCCTTTCACCCCACCTGTTTTTGGTTGATCTCAGGAAGCTATTTTGATCCAGACTGGATTGTCTCTCTTTCTACAGTCCAGTATTTTGTACTCAATTGACAACAGTTTTCCAGGCGGAGAAAGGTCTTTTGCCCCTCCTCTTATGAAGAATTTTGCATTTGTTTTCTTGTTGATTAGATTTTTGCATAGGTTTACACAAAACACCCGCTTGTAATTTAACAAATAGAAAAGCTGCAGGAAGTCTCGAACAAAATGCAACCAAACTGTAACAGATCAAAGGCTTGGAACCAAATCTTTCCAATGACTGTGCCAAAAGCCTATTGCTTGTGCTATGCTGACCGTCTGATTAGGCAGCAACACAGAGAACATCTTCATTCTTGTACGTGTCCTTTCAGTTCCAGTGGAGAGGACAAATGAAAAGATCTCTGGCAATGATCTCACTGGGTGAGATGTTTTTATATGGGAAAGGGCATTTTGCCACTTAAGGCAGAAATACCAAGACCTGTGAATAAGACTTTCTGCATGTATAACATATATCACAGAATGTATTGTCTTTTTTTTCCCTTCCATAATTGTCCAATCCACTTAATAAGAAATCATTCTGAACATCTTGCAAGGCAGTGGCTACAGTTTGACTATGATGGTAGTCTTTTTTTTCTTTTTATATGAACATTTTTTTTCACCTGAGTTCTCTTTTAGGTTGGCAAGAAGATCAAAGAAGCTGCTGGACAAAGTAACCTGAAAAGGGTAACCCTGGAACTTGGTGGGAAAAGCCCCATTATCGTATTTGCTGACGCAGATCGTGAGTAATTATACTTTTCTTAGACACTGACTCTGAATATTTTAGGAGAATGAAAAAATGAAACAGTGAGACTTGATCATGAAAGCTGTTTTTTAAAAATCTTCTCTCAAAGTCAGCATCGATACCATCAACCCCCTTTTTCCATGCACAGTCAAAGATCTGGATCTTCAAGATCCAGATCTTTGCGATGGGGTCCTCCTGGAGATCTGGATCTTGAAGATTCCTGAAGAACCCATTGTGGACATCTTTAATCAGGTCCACAGGAAATCCAGATTTAAGGGCCAGACTCATGGTGGAAGATGCAAACCGCGGGAGCATTTCCTGGGGAGTTTGCAGACTTGATGGACAGGAAAGAGGAGCTGTCTTGAAAAAAAACCGCAAAATCGTGCCAGTCAGAGCAACCAGTTCTCACTGCATTTAGGCCAGCGGTCGGGGCTCTGAGTGTCTCTAGCCTGGCAGATTTTGCAGGGGGAAGATAGTTGGGGAGTTAGCTGAACTCTCTAGGCCTCTACACCTTGTGCTCTCAGAAGGGGAGGCCTCACCTCTTTAGAGGAAGATCTCAGGGCATACCTGGAAAGATACAGGAACACTGCAGGGACTGCTTGGCTCTGGTTTGAGCAAGTGAGACTCCTGGACAGCAGTTAGATTTTACTGCTGGGGTATTTACTCTTTATTTTAGGAAGAGCATTCACACTGAACATCTGAGGGATTCGTTCAGGTTAAGGGGAGCTGGAGGCTCTAGTTATTTAGCTTCCTTTTACTGGTTTAGCTTGGGAGAGAGCTAAGCTTTATTCTTTTTGCAGTGACTTTTTTTTTATTTCACAAGGACTATTGAGCAAGCCTTATCTTTGCTTCTATTTATTTATTTATTCATTTATTTATTTACTTGTATATAATAAACAATGTTGGATTACACTGGTGTTTATGGTGCTGCTTCAAGGTGGACGCTTGGCAGTAAGCCTTTGAAGTGGGCCTCCTGGGCAAGGAGGGTATAGTCCAGTTCATAAACTGACACCAGCCCATTGGCAGGCAGTTGGATCTGTGGATACCCGATGGCCACTTCCTCAACTGTATTACTCTGCTTAGAACAAGTCCAAAAAGGGGGGCTGGGTTTGGGTTGCCACATTCCTTCCCTCATGGGGACAGGGCCTTGCAGATGGTGCCTTCAATGGGGTCCAGGTGGGGACAGGGCCTTCCCGATTGGTACTAGTCAGGTTCAAATTGGGTTTCTAATGGGGTCTTAGAAGGGTTCTAAGCCCTAGTGGAAAAAAGCCCATAGATTTTCACCTCTTTATCCATACCAAATTGGTCCAGAAAACTGACCTTATAGCATAAAATATCCCATTGATGCTAATGGGAAGGATTGTAATTCATTCCAAGAACCTCTCAAATTTATCCAGAATGTTTAATACCATAAAGAAAAAAGCGTAACAGGATGAATATTATATTTAAAATAAATTAAAAATTAATGATTTAATTAAAGATTAAATTTAAAAAATTGAGCTCATACTGATTGGATGAGATGCCTTATGTATTTTACTATCTAAGCAAATTTTTCAGTTACAGTCCAGTATACAGTCTGTAATCCAGGAATAGAGGGAAGAAGGTCCATGATCTTTCCCATTATTGGGGACCTTATAATTGAATAATTTACTTTGTGTAATGCAATAAGATTCATTTAATTGAAAATTCATAGTGTGAAAGTTTGTGTATAGGGTATTAGTGTATGCATCTATGCTAGGGATGTGGAAAAGACTTTCAAATTCACAAATTCAATTGACTATTTCAAATTCATAAACACGCGCATCGAATAAAAATCTGGTTATTTGAATCCAAACATTCAGTTAAAGCAGACAAGGCTCCTGCCTGTGAAAATGAATATTTCAATAGGATATTCGTATTTTGCTACATTTGTGGTGATAACAGGGGCCGCATCCCCATTAGAAGCTTAATCCAGTTTCCCTAAATCAAAATAACAGAACCGGATGCAAACGCGAATTTGCCTGATCCCATTACTTTCAGCCAGAATTGCGTTCAATCTGGATTCTGAGGATGTATGTGACTCAACGGGGGACTCCAGTGTCTACTTTTTAAAAACCGCTCTTCGGGGCTGCCCTGTCCTCTTCCTCCTGGCGTGAACGCGCCACCCATAACAGACCCCTTCACAGAGCCTAGCTGGGTGGCTGGGTGGCTGCTGCTTGCCTGGATGGAGGAAAAACAGCAGTGGGCAGCCAGCAATTCTTTCCCCTCCTCTCCTCATTGCTCAGGGCACACAGCAGCAGCAGCAACTTAAGCCCCCTTCGCCCGTCACCGTCACAGCCAAACATTCACACATCTCCCCAAACCCACAGCTGCTTTCCTTTCTTTTGCCTTTTTAAAGACCAGAACTTTCAATGGCAAGATCGTTATCAGGTGTGAAGTGGTTCGATCGCTACAGTGTAGCTTTAAGCGGTGGATTTTACAGCTTGTTTTGGAAGCAAACTATTGGGGGAGGGAAACTCTCATCCCTTAACACGGAAGGGTTCCCACAGTAAAAAATGTAAAATGTTTCAAGTGCACAAACCGGAGTGAGACCTGTTGAAATGAGGATTAACATTTACAACGCTTTGGGGCGATTTAACACGCGGAAAGCATGTTAAGCCAAACTGACGTGGGGCCTGCCAGGACTGAAAACGTTTTGAATTCGAAATAAGCTTGCTGTGGGGATTCACCCAGGGACTTCTTCAATGAGAAAAAGTTGTGAAAAGTTTACAAAAATGTTCAAATGTGAATGTGGAAATCCAGTTATTCAATTTAACGATTCAGCAATGCAATGAATTTTTGGTAGCCAAGTGAATTTGAACTTTTTCTGAATGTGCAGAGACTGGCGATGTCTGTGCACATTTTTATGCAATGTGGACACACATCTGTTTCTATTTGTTTGTAGTGGACAACGCCGTAGAATATGCACATGTTGGTCTGTTCTACCATCAGGGCCAGTGCTGCATAGCTGGCTCCAGGCTCTTTGTGGAAGAGAAAATTTATGATGAGTTTGTGCGCAGATGTGTTGAGAAAGCTAAGAAAAAAGTACTTGGAGACCCTCTAGTTCCTGGAGTACATCAAGGTCCTCAGGTAAGGGTCACTAATACTGTTATGTGTCCTGACCAGTAGCAGCACACATGGAATCTTCTCATGCTTCACTTCAGCGGGTAAAGATTTTGAATGCAAGAAGGCAGGATTTGGTGGTAGAAGCCTTGCCATCCACAGCCCATCTCCAAAGGCCCAAGAATGGCTACCCGCTAAAGACTTTCCTCCTGCGGGACCAACCTAAGGCCAGCCTGGTTCTGATTTTGAAGCCAAGCTTACTTTCTCTATAGGACTAGCAAAAGCCTAAAATAACCCCTAAGTGCAAAGAGGTGTATTTGAAGAACTCAGCATGCTGTTAACAACCCTTAGTGATTTACGCCTGCAGTCTCAGAAGGGCTGTGTTTCCCATAAATCTGTGCAGAATACAGAGATGGGTTGTTGGAAGCAAAGAGTTGTCCAGCCCTTGCTGTGCCTGTATTCCCATAATCCTCCTCTCAAATCTGCCTCCTTGACTTTTGCTCTGCTTTCTGACTGCGCAGCTGGAAATTCTTTTTGAATATTGTTTGCTTGCTTTTACTATTCAAACTGGAAATCTGCCTGCAGTTTGAACTGTTGCCCTGTGCCTCAGCAGCCACGTCTCCTAGGTTATGCAAGCAGCTGCTGACAAACTGACACACAAAAGCTCTGGTTCTTTCTGATACTCCCTTACCAGTTTCTGGTGCTACTAGTCCTTCCTACTAGCTACAGACCTAGCTTTCCTCAATTTCTGTCAGTTCCTCAGAAAACAAAACATGAAGTTTTCTGAGGTTTATGGACACTATGATCCCCCTTTCTCCTTTAGCTGACTTTCCCCTCTAAACAAGATCCCAATCTTGATTGAGGTAGACTCAGTCACCATCAAGCCTTCCCCCATTTAGGCCCTGGTCACACCTTTGGTTTAGGATGACTTCGGGTCATCTTCAGATCACATTACTCACATGATTTTTATTCAATTCGTTTTCCAAGCCACCCTACCTCCATTAGACTGTTGTGACCAGAGTCCTCTTCTCCAGAGGACTCAGCCCGTCCTGGTATACCAAACTGTCTTCTCTTCCTCAGTGTGAGCAGAGGGGTGGTCTAAAGGAAGCTGAACCATGCTGTGGTGGGTGGGGCCAGTCTTTCCTTTTGGCCAATGTCTAGCAGAGGGCGGCACACATGGAGTTCATCAGGTACCTCCGCCTCTCCTCAGTTTATATGTATGAGTCCTCTAGCGTTTTTCCACAAATTTATTTATTTATTTTTTAAAAAATAATAATTGCACGGAGAAGAAAAAGGCATTTAAAAAGAAGGGTGTGTGTGGAGGTGGTGGAACAGGCTTAAAAAAGAACCACAAACACACACCCTCACCTCCCTTGAGTGACACAATGGCATCCAGTAAGAAAGGAGTCAGATTTGATGAAGCAAAAGGAGTGGAGAGCCCAGAGTTCCATGAAGGAGGCTCAGGTTGATCATGAAGAAAGGTGTGAGCAATGCATCCCAGAGCGAGGAAAGGCTGAGGATGACCTATAGCAGTCTACGTGTAAACAGAACTGGTATGACATCAGTTTGAATTATGAACAGGTTGTCCTGTCTCATATAGGTGTGACTGGGGCCTCATTGACAGATCACCATGGCAGTAATATGCAAGTTTGTGTGGCATTGCTGTCAATCTTGAGTCGGTGAGCATCTCAGCTGAGATTGTATAACAGCCATAACGTTTGGTCCAAACCTTTGTAGGACTGGAAATCAGACTTCCTGTCTCTCTACTACTGAAAAGCAGAAGGCAAGCCAGCCTTTAAATTTGTCATCTGTTGTTGTTTTTTTCTTTTTTCAGGAAACCTAAAGGATCTGTGACTTTGCAACAACAAATTTAGAATTCTATAATTAACCCCTCTTCACCCCTCTCTCTGCCTCATACAAATGTTGAACAAGGCAATGAACTAGCCAAATAAATCTAACACTTCAAATACTTCTCGTTTTGTGCAGAAAATGCCCAAAGTGAAGATACAGTTCAAATTAAACAGTGTTTCTTTTTCTAATCAGCTCACATTGTTATACTGACTGACTCTTGTTAACTGTTCCACATCACTTCAGCCTTGAAAGCAGCCCTTATAATTACTGCAATTCTGAGCAAAGGAAGTTTAGAAAGTCCCTGGCTCATGAAAATACCAAGACTTTATTGGCAGGGTTCCCTTTTAAAATTCCTTCTGTGCTTAAAATCCTAATTACTAAAACTTTGTGGGGGAACCTGGCAAGAAACCACCAGTTCAAAGCAAACCGTTACTTTGTCTCTAGCTGGCAAAACAGAGTTTCCTTCCTACTTTTGTGCATCCCAGGGTCAAAGGGAGTGACTTATCAGTGCAATATTTCCATTTAGATTGATAAAGAGCAATACAACAGGATCCTTGAGTTAATTGAGAGTGGGAAGAAAGAAGGAGCCAAACTGGAATGTGGAGGCGGCCCTTGGGGAGACAAAGGCTTCTTCATCCAACCTACTGTTTTCTCAGACGTTACAGACGACATGCGCATTGCCAAAGAGGAGGTGAGTTAATGCAGGACATTCTGCACTTTCCATGAAACGTTATGTTTCAATGACTGTGATGTGCTTATCAAATACACAGAGCAGAACTGCCTGGCTGAGTAATAAGGTTCCCACACTTTCCTCCCACAGACAGGGATCTTTTAATGAACACTGGATTTCTAGAATATGTGGGCCTATTTGAGTCAATTCACGGAATGCACTGGCAAATAACAAGAACTTGGATGGCAATGGTACTGAAGACGGTGTATTGACCAAATACCGTCCCAGAGCTGTGTATTCAAAGATGCTTGTGAAACCTGAGTGGGGAAGTAGAGAAAAGTAAAAATATGAAGGAATAAAGGGCCTTTCTGCACTTGGCCTTATTCTGGAATATATCCCAGAATGGAGATCTGGGCTGAATTTGCACTGAATTTACAGGTTCTCTGTACCAGAGCTGTCCTAATTGCATACCAGAGGCCTAAGTGCAAATTCAGCCCTGCAACCTGCATGTTGGTGGAGACTATGGAAGGCCCCAAGTGAGACAAGCCACAGGCTGCATTAGCTTGTGGCCAGCAGACTGCTCTCCTGAGATACATTCCAGTATAAGGCCAAGTGCAGAAAGGGCCAAAGTCTTTCTTTCAGAGAATGTTTATAGTTAGAAGTCCCCCAAGACAACAGCTGTCATTGCGATTCATCTACAAAGGCCTGTTCCGTATAATCTGCTGCCTGCCTCTGCAGCCCTTTGGCCTGACGATCCATTTGCCTTCCCTTTCTGAGGTTGTGATCAGACACAACACAACAAAACATCACTGAGGCACATCAGAGGCTTTGAGGTGGGATTGTTCACACAGCAGTCTTCATCTCCTCCATCTCATGAATTTGTTGAAACTGGGACTGAGTTGCTGTTCTTTGGGGAGGCTTGGGTAAAGCTGAGCAAACCGCTTAGAAGCAACTGGTTATTTTTAAGCTAAGAGAGCTGTGTATGCTTGAAGCTTGCTATATTAAGAGACTTTTGATCTTTCTCTTGCCTTATCTGAACTTCCTATTTACTCTCTTACCTTTCTAATTGTTATTCTTAATAAACTTGTTTTGGTTTACTATTACAACGCTTGCTACCAGTTCATTGCTTTAGACCTGTAGTACTCAGTCGGCCTAATGCACACTTCCAGCAACCTAAAAGTGCCCAGCTACTTGTCGGAGGGCAGGCACTGGATGGTCTGCTAGAAGTCGTGACACCTTCGTTTGAAGTCTTGTTACATTCAAAGTGGCTGTCCAGTCACCTCCGGAGTGGATTCAGATTAGATTCGAATTGGATTTGGAGACACAACTGGTGCCAGTAGGGATTCAAAGGGAACATGAAGTCTAGCACACTTGAAGAGGTTCCATTCCCATGAATGCAAATTCCCATCCCATTTGCTTTGAGGCAAAGCAAACGGGTGGAAAACCACGCACATCCTTATTTAGAGGTGGTTCACAGGTGGGATCATTCACACACCAGTCAGCCCTTCTCCCCTTGAAAATTCCATGCTAGAAAAGGTGGGCCACATATCTCTGTGATCACAGGCGTTAGCATGTCATCAGCAGCAGTAGTCTAGAAGATTTTCCGCACAGCAGCCGAATGGCTGTAGTGCAGTAAGGCTAGGGCACGTGGGGATGGATTCCCCATTCACATCTAGGCAGGTAAGGGGCATGTGGGAACGCATTCCTACCTGCCTATGGGCAAAAGGGGAATCCGTCCCCATATGTCCTAGTCTGAAAAGGCTGGTGCGGGGGCAGGATGCCCCTCTCAGTCCTGTCCCCATTGGGTCTGGCTAGTCCCTTCCCTGGTTCCCATGGGTTCTAGGGGGGCCAGATTGGGTCCCCTACAGCCCGCAGGGACCCCCTCCCCCTGAGCACCCACACACCAGGCACGAGCCTACACAGGGACATGAATGCTTCATCCCAGAGCATCCTACATGTGTTCCTGAGGCCCTTGTATGAAAAGGTCTGTCTTCCAGTGAATACCAGTGGTGCCTCTGAGGCCAAAACACATTACTGATATTTTCTGGAAGTGCATTAATGAGCTGGAGCCACATTTACCAAGTAAAAACAAATCTGTATGATATAAAGGACGGTTGTAATTTGTTTTATTTGCAGTTTTAACTCTTTAATGAACCGTTCAAAGAACTATAATTACACCATATGCCATACTTAGTATACAGTATATATTATAGTTCTTTGGAAGAGTTTAAAAAATACAAAAGGAAACAAATTACAACAGTCCTTTATCATACTAAGTATAGCATACAGTGTATTTGTATGTATAAACTATAAAAATATTAAGTGAACAAATAAAGAATATTTATTTAATACAGAAACCATTCTTTGGGGGAAATTGGGGGGGGGGGCTTTTGTATAACCATGATGTAGCTTTTGCTTTGCCAACTATCCTTTGCTTCTTTTGTTCTGAGACAGATATTTGGGCCAGTTCAGCAGATCATGAAGTTTAAAACTGTAGAAGAAGTTATCAAACGAGCAAATAATACTCTGTACGGTTTAGCAGCAGGAGTGTTTACCAAAGACCTTGATAAAGCCCTGATGTTTACAGCTGCTCTTCAGGCTGGTGTGGTCTGGTATGTATTGTTCCAGCTCCTGTTACAGTCTAACTCACTTTTCTTGCAAGAATAACTGCATGTTTTTCTCAGCTTTTGATCTCTGTGATTCATAGGTGAACAGAAAGTCCTATGAACAGTATTATGCACTGTGAATGAGAGATCATCTGAGGGTGTCTCCAGGCAAGGAGAGGAAACTGTGGGATCTTGTTTAGGGTTTTTTCTCCCCCATTTACCTCCTTTATTCTGGATCTAAGATGATTCAGATCTAAGAAATGGGTCCTTCAACCAATCCGGATTTAGAAGATCCGGATCTAAGGAAGTACTCAGTGCTTCTCCACAGGCAGTGTAGCACCCAATATCAATGGGTGCTAGGCAAGCTCTTAGTGGGAACCCATATGGAGCATCCATCTGTACGTCAGTGGGAGACCTTTGTCATATCATGTTTGGGGGGGGCACATCTAATCCAGATTTGATGCCTGAAGACTGGATTGTAGAACCCTTTAATGGGGTCCACAGGAAATCCAAATTCCAGGTCCTGAAGGACCCATTTAATCCGGATTTCCCTAGTACAGATGTGAACAAATTGGGTTCTAATGGGTTCTGCAGTGGAGATGGGGTCTTCCTGCTCTAAGCCTAATGGGTCCTTAAAGGGTCCCTAATAGGTACTTAGTGCTAGTGGAAAAAAAACATATATTTCCCAATCCTCTGAAGTTACCCCTTCCAAACAGCAGGAGGCAATCTTGGGGCAAACACAGGCTCTTGAACTTTTCTGTCATTTCCTGCTCTTGCAAAAGTACCTGAATGTAGGAAGTGTCCACCCACTTCCTTTTGCCTTTGATTTTATTTTATTTTATTGCACACTTCTACATATGGGTATTTCTGTAAGAACATCAGTTCCATGAGAAAATGATAGACAACGTAAACAATCCAGCCTGATGGAAAGCGCGCCATCAAAGCTGGATTTCCCATCATGCCTATATTTGAGCTTTTTCAGTGCATTTTGTTATTGTTTAGGGTTTTAGGAAGCTGTTTGATTGCATTCCTAGCCACTGAGCCTTCAGTTTACTACTTATGACAATTACATCTCTTTTTTTTTTCTCTTTGTCATCTGAGGTAGACATGAACATTAGCAAATTCCAAGAAAAAGCCATATCTCCACAGACCATTTAGAACACACTGGAGGGGCATGGAAGTCTGCCTGCCTCCACAACCCTCCACCTTGCCAAAGGGACATGAGGCACAAGGCGGGAATTCAATGCCCATCCAAAGTGCAAAATGATTATTGTAGGAGAAGCTCCTCTGAAGCTCTCTGAGCCAGACTTTTGTTGTGGTGACAATGTGATACATTTACTTGCAGGCCAACGTGAGAACTATGAGCCTGGTAATGAAGCTGCAAGGACAGCTCTTTACTGCACAGTGGACACATGTCCACGTTGTCATTCAATCCTCACCAAATTACAGTCACACCCCCCTATCCGTGGGGGATACAATCCGGCTCCTACCATGGTTACCTGAAACTGTGGATAATCACGAATAGGTCTTCTGGTTCTGGGGTGTCATGCCTTGTTCCTCCTCCTCCTTGGAGGAAGTTCTGCCTGCAATGCCATCACAGACTCAGAAGCAACCACAGCATGGCATTACAGACATTGAAGGGTTAAGGCCAGTTCCAGGTGAGCAGGCAGACAGCTCTGATAGTGAATCTACAAGCACTGAGCCTCATCAAAGCCCCCCTCCTCACCTGCTGAGTCAACAGAAGCAGCTGAGGTGCAGATCAGAGTGATTAGCTCAGCTGAACCGTGGGCGAGGCAATGACTCCTCTACTTTAGGAACAGTCTCACCTTGCCTCCGTGTTGCAGACAACGACTTTGCAGCCTTGTGTTACTCAGTGCCTGTACTCTTGGACTCCTTGTGACTGGCTGACCCTTTGGATTGACTAACCCTGGCTGCCTTTCTGGACTCCTAGACCCTGGATTGGAACTGAGTAAGCTGTGAACATATTTGCCTGTTGTTCTGCCAGCCTGCAAGGTGACATGGGATCACATAACCCCAGAACCGGAAGTGTTTTTCTGGCCTCTGTAAGGCCTATTTTGGCCTCTGTAGAGTGTTGGAATAGGTCCACGCCACCACCGGATGACTCCCACCCACCTCCCACGTGCCCTCTTACCTTTTGGGGAAGGCTCCGGTGGTGTCACGGGCCTATTCCAATGCTCTGTGGAGGCTGAAACAGGCCTTATAGAAGCCAGAAAAGCACTTCCAGTTCTGGGCTCAAGCAAGTGGAAGTGCTTTTCCACTCCAGCCATAGTGTGAAAAGGCCTGTAGATTCTCCCGCCTTAAACAAGAGACTTACCTAGTGATATCCAAAGTCTGAATAGCAACAGTTGTGTCCTGGCTATACTCTTCCTGCCCACAGGAAGGGGTCAACCACAGTTCATGGCAGGGATGCCACTCCTGACAAAAAGCAAGAAATCAAAACACAATCTTTAAAATTCTATGAGTGACTCATGTGGTTGGTGCTACTTAGATATCTTACCATTAATAAGCTGTCTTTCTTCTCTCCCCCCCCCCTTCTAATCCCTCTTTAGGGTTAATTGCTACAGTGTATTGTCAGCTCAGGGTCCTTTTGGAGGATTCAAAATGTCAGGAAATGGCCGAGAAATGTAAGTTGGTGGATCAGTATAGAATTTGGAATTTACTTATGGTTTGTTTATTACCTATTTTGACAACAATGTGATTATTTCCAGGATATTTCTTTCATAGTATATGTTTTCCCAGTGTTTCCTTACGTTATAAAAATGATAACAAACACCTGCAACAATTCATATCACATTCCTCTGAAGAGTATATAAACACATTTTTAATATAGTATCTATGACCCAGGATAACTGCAAAAAAAAAAAAAGCTTCATATACATGCAAAACATGTACAAACCTCTGGAGATGCAGGAGGCAGGGAAGACAAATACTTCCACCCCCTTTCAATTCCTGAACCTCTCAGATGAGCAGTGATGGAACCTTTTTGGTGAGCCCAGTTAAAATGCTCTTGGATTGCTACAACGGGTACATTCAGCTATGGGCTAATGTGTAAAAAATCACAGGTACCAGAACTTCAGTGCATGACAACATAGCCACAGCATTGCCAAGATCTGAAACTCAAGCAGAATTCTACCAGTACTTCTGGCCGCTGGCAGCAATTCTAACTACATCCAGGGACTATTACAGGATCATTTTCACAAGTTCCTGAGAAGTCACTATGGAGCCCTGTAGTTTCTTGTCTTTATGATAGCCACTCCCTGGGCTGCCAAGCCTCACATGCAGGTTGGACTAGTCCACAGCTGGGCCACCTTCAAGAGACCACTTTAAAGTGATCTATCATCGGAACAATTACGAGTTTCTTGCTGCAGACTGTTTCAAGCTTAAAGCCTGTGTGGGAGGCACATCCATCTACTGAGTGGATGCCATATTCCCCAGCAGCAATTAGCCTGATCCACAGGAACCATGCAGATGCTACATGCAAAGCCCAGTTCAAGGCTTTGACATTAATGTGGAAAGCCCCACAATGATTTAAGACCCAAATATCTGAAGAAAAAATTCACCTATTGAATTTCCCTGATAGTTAAGATAATAGGAGAGCTGCTTTGTAATTCCAATCACTCCCAGATGTTTGAAGGACTGCAAAATGCAATGACTTTTTTCCTGGTAAACCCAAGTTATGGAAGAGCCCCAGAGAGGTGCTCAAGGTACCTAGCTAGGATATCCTTTATCATACCTAACAGTTTCAATGGATTGTGTACAGTGAACTGCTTTCCATTTTCTTTTTCTAGTCATATTTTAATTATGGTTCTATTATTCTGATTCTAATTCTGATGGTGATGATGATGATGATTGTGATTGTCCTGCCTCAAGACCCTTTCAGACCTCCTTGGGACTTAGTTGCCTAGTCAAAGTTATCCTGTCTTGGGCTGAGGTCAACCTAAGGCTTAATCTAGCTTCAGTCCACCTTCAGAGCGAGAGAACACATCAGCAAAGTGACCAGTAATTTTCTTTGCACATTATCTATCCCAAAGGTGAATTTTCTGAGTTATTTAATGTGGCGACTCAGCCCAGCCCCTCCCTTCTCACCCTCCACAAAGCAGTGCAGAAAGGAAGCAAGCTGCCAAGCACCACGGCCCAGCTGCCAGCTATGGGGCTGTCTGTATACCAACCATTCTATCCACCCTACTGCCATCCTGCTTTACTTGTCTGCAAACAGACTCCCCTTTAAAGCAGCACATAAACACTGTTGTGAACCAAATACTTAATGTTTATTAATGCAAATAAATAAAATGTAGAAGCAAAGTAAAGGTTAGCTCAAATGCCCTTGAGTTGCTTGAAAAGATAGTAGCTGTTAAATAAGAAAAGTTGCAGTTCGCAAGAAGAAGCTTCACTGAAAGCAAACAGCCTAAAGTAAGTCCTATATTAAGCTCCACCTGCTCTATACGTTTAAGCAGTAGATTCCCTCTACCATTCAGAGTGATGATTCTCCCTAACAGTAGAGTTCACTTTGTGGCAATATCAATCTGCCTCAAAGTTTCACTCTGGCTGCACGGAAACTGCTCTCCTGTGCGCCCAGCCGTCTGTAAGTGCGCGGCATGATCTCCCACTGCTCTAGAGGCAAGACCTCCCTTCTATCCCTGTGCCTCTATCCTGAGAGAGGCAGGCCTAGAAGTCCCAAGGGTGCTGCAAACCCTTTCCATGATCCCTCTCCTGCACAAGTTGCACGACTAGTGACCCTGGGAATGCCGGGCTGCTGCCTCAAATAATCCGAGATCCGGCTGTTCCCATTGGTCAATTCTGGCGGGTTTTCTCGTTGCTCTGCCTCTCCTGACAATCAGGCTGTTGAAAAGCCCATGAAACTAGCATGCGGCTGCAGCCTGTCCCTTTGAACATCTCATTTAACACTGAAAGAAAACAGCTTGTCACTTTCCTGATGTATTCTCTCACTTTGAAAGTGGACTGAATCTGGATTAAACTTAAGGTTGACCACAGCCTTTGTGCGCCGTTGTGTCAAGTGAACTGATTGCAGGATCACCTTTGCGTCTAATGAATGGAAATACACAAACAGACAAACTTGAAGTCCACAGGCAGTAATATGAAATTGAGTGCAGATATAACGCCTTTGCCAAAACTGTTAGTTAATCTTTCTCTCTCTCCTCATCTTCCTAAAGGGGAGAGTATGGTCTTCATGAGTATACCGAAGTCAAGACAGTCGCAATCAAAATTCCTCAGAAGAATTCATAATCTGGCTACAGAGGGCAAAGCAAGATATCATCCAATGCAAAGCTAAAATGCAAAAGTATCTTGCAATTGTTGTGTAGCATAAATCATTTCATTTGTTCTGTCTTTCAAAGAGAAATGAATCTAACCACTATTAACTGTCATTTAGCAAATCTCAAATAGGTTTACCTGAGAAAGGGAAATCTTAATGTCTGAACCTATCTAACAAGTTTTGAATGTCACTGATTCTTTTAAGAACAACAACAACAACTCCTGTAATTGAATTTATCTTCAGTACTGTGGAATATGAATTGTTAACTCATACTTTTTACAGTGATTGGTTTAATGTGCTGTTTTAGCTGCCTTTCCTTTTGTTAATGAGTTTGGCAAAAGCACTTACATATTGCAGAGATAAACAGGTTGTATCATCGGAGGGAAAAATCATTAGAGAATCTTCTAGTACACATTATTGCTTTGATCTTGCTCATATTACTGTCTGTACAGAGGTGTTCTGGATGTAAACTTTATTAAAATCTATGCTTTGAACTGCTTCACTTGTTGAATTATTTGCATTGCAAAACAGAATTACAACAATTAGAACAGTGATGGCCAACCTATGACACGCGTGTCACAGGTGACACACCAAGCCCTTTTGGGTGACACACATGGTCACGCTAGCACCCGGGAGTGTAGTCCTTGCTTGTTCTTGAAGTGTATGAAATACCAACTTTCAATTGAATATTAGCAAACAAAAGTCAGCAACAAAAGTCACTAATGTAAAGAATTATACATATATCTTTTTTACTAGAGCTACAAATATCACAAAATTATGGATATTTCTAGATGTGACACAGCACCCGAGTTAAGCTAGGTTTTCTTGCGAATTTTGACACACCAAGCTCAAAAGTTTCACCATCACTGAATTAGATGGTATAGGATTTCACAAATACAGGATCATGTAACTGGCTGAGTTAGGTACTTTTGGTGTTCCACTTTGAGTCCCTCGGGGGGAAAGTAGGGATACTGTATTAAAAAAACTAACATTCATCCAGACATTTCTAATATGCCAAATACCCCAGTCTCCATCCACCCAGCCAACAAGTCAGGAAGAGCAGGAGTTCTTGTCCAATATCTTAAGGAATGCCTCCTCCCATATAGACTTGACCATGTTCTAAGATCTACCACCGAGGCCCTCTTGGAGGTCTCGCCACCCTCAGTAGTTATGGGGGCTGGAACACATTGGAGGGCATTCTCACTTGTAGCCTCTAGGTTATGGAAGAGTCTCCCCTCTGAGGTACATCAGGCATCTTCATTGTATACATTCAGATGATTAGTGAAGACATGCTTCTTCAGCTGAGGCAACAACACCCCCTCCCCATTGCAGGCACTGTCAGTGTTTTGTTCATGGTTTGTTCAGGTACAGGGTAGATAGAAAATATATAAATCCAGTCTTGGCTCATGTATAGGGTAGCCCAACAGCAGCTTAACCAGATTTTATCAGTGAGGCTTTCTCATCTTTTCACCTCCTATGCTAAGCTGCTATTAAAAACAGCTCTATCCCATATGTCACAAAAGCTTTGATTCATTCATAGTTACAGAGAAAAGTGGTAGCAAGCATGCCAATCATCAGAAGTTCCTGAACTGGTCACGCTTATCAGTGCCATCCAACCAGACCAGAAGTAAGGACCAACGAATGACAGAGCTCAGAAACATCTGTGAGGCCTCACATTGCCATCCCAGAATGAAATGATCTATCCAGTTTGAAGGATTCACAGACCTCAGCAAGAGAGGGCATGCCTGGCTCCCCTCCATGGGTGCAGGAAATCTTTGAAGATCTCCCTATATAGCCTGCTCTTTGGCTCAGGAACAGCATGGATGGATGGATGGATGGATGGATGGATGGATGGATGGATGGATGGATGGATGGATGGATGGATGGATGGGTGGTTGGGTGGGTGGGTGGGTGGGTGGGTGGATGGATGGATGGATGGATGGATGGATGGATGGATGGATGGATGGATGGATGGATGGATGGATGGATGGATGGATGGATGGAGGCCAGGGATCTGCCATGGAACCAAGTTATCTGGGGCCTCACAGTGGTCAAGAACTCTCCTGTGGATAATGCTTCACTCACAACAACAAGGATTCCAGTAGGGTGTGCTGCCATGGACTGTGATACAACTTCTTCACTGGGATTGCTGTCAGAGTAGTTTACTCTGATTTAGGACCTTTCTGCACTGGGCCTTATTCCAGATTATATCCCAGGACAAAGGCCTGCCATCCACATGCCAGTGCCTCAGGCAAGGCCTTCTGGAGTCTGCACCAGCCTACCACGCATGGGAGATGCCTGTTTTGGCATATAATCCAGAATATGCCCAGTGCAGAAAGGGCCTTACTTTTAGGTTGCTGCTGCTGCAGGTCAGCAACATTGGAGGTGTACTGGGGACAGAGATTTACGGTAGTATCCAGCTTAGCAGAATAAAATCCGCTGTTAAGAGAAAAAGCACAGCTTACCTGCTGCGAAGCCACAACAGGCCATCCAGACTTTCGCAGCCTCCCTGCAGCTTCCTCAGAGAAAGCTGCAAAACTTCTGTGGCCCACGTCACACGGGAAGGGGAAATAGTGGCGGCATAATGCCCTGACTGCACGTCAGAATGCGCATGAGCTGTAAGTCCGGACACACCCTTATGTCTGCCATACTCAGTCACTGGTCAACAGGGGCAGTATCCCAAGCCAGCTGGGTGGATGAAGCCTTGAGCCTGTACAGTTTTTGCAAGAGTGCTGTGAAATACATAGGTGCGAAGTGAGGAGCTGACAGTGACCACCATAATTTGAAAAACCAAGTGAGGATGAAAAAGGGAGCTTCAGAATAAGTGTAATGCCCCCCACCGTGTCTCCTGACTCCAGCTCCTCAGAAGGGGAGGAGGAGGAGGAGGAGGCAGGCACACCCACACCCACGCCTGCACCCCCGACATTGACAGGGGCAGACGATGCCGGCCCAAGCACCAAGGACCCTGCCCGTGAGGAGCGTGTGAACTCCTTCCCAGGTGAGAGCGATGAGGGAGCGGCTCGCCCCCTCCCACAGGTGTTGCGCCGGGAGAAGCAAGTCACGCGCCGCTCATCTAGGCTTAGACACCTGCAGAGGAGAGGGCGTGACACAGCTTCCCCTTCTTAAGGAATCGGGCGGCGCCCAGACTCTGTTGCAGACAACGCCGTGCAACCCCGCCGTGTTTCCCTGAGCTGTGTTTGCCCCTGGACGGACCGGACTTCCCCGACCTCTGGACCGCCTCATCGACCTGCCGAAATCTGTACTCCCCTGAACTTGGACCGGACATTGACCCTGAGTAAGCCATTCCCATAGGGCAGAGCTGCGTGCGTGTGCCTGCCTCCGCACCCTGGCCCCCCAGGACACGACAATAAGAGCCTGAAAACATGAGAAGCTAAGACATATATAAGGGTTAAATTTTGCTAATAAGTAGCTATTATTCAGTGCATATTGTGCAATGTTGTAGGCTAGCAGATCAGGAAATATTTTAGGTGTTGAAAGAGCTAATTTAATGCTAGACATTGATACCTACAAAGAAAAATAAGTTTCTAGTTTCCTCCCAAAGAGCAACCAGGCACACACAATTTCTTCCTTCATTGAAGCCAAGCCCGGCTTTGTGTTACCAAACTGAAGTACTGAATCCGTCCACAGAGCCTGCCAAAACAAAGAGATACACCTTTTGCAAATTTAGACTCTGGGCCAGCTTAAGATGAATATGTTTATGTTTGCTCAAAGGTTTGAGATATGCTTGAGGGAAGAAAATCAACAGTTCAGCAGGTACTGCAAGATGAAGAAAAATACATGGTTAGACATAGGGTGTTTTCCCACTGTCACTAAGTACCCATTGAAGCACCCATTTGGCTGAGAGCCGGATGACCCATTTTCCACCACAGATCCCATTTGGGACACATTTGCTTCCACCACAGCTAGGTAAATCCGGATCATTATGGGTCCTTCAGGACATATAATCTGGATTTCGTGTAGACTCCATTAAAGGGGTCTACAATGGTGTCTTCAGCCTTAAAATCCAGATTGTAGGGAGCCTGTTTCCACCACAATCCAGCAATGGGGTCTACAGGAGGCTCATGGGGGGAGGCACCTATGGGGGGGGGTGCCCCAAAGTTAAGACTTTGGAGTCCCTCCGAAGGCAGCTCTGAAATCCCTCTGAAGTTGCCTTCAGAGATTAGCAAAGGCTCCACAGAGAAACCCCTTGCAAGAGCAATGCAGCTGGGAGCTGCCTGTTACCTCCAGGCATGGAAAGAGGTGCATATTAATGAGGCTGACTCATCAGTGCTCACAGGAGAGATGCAAGCAAGGAACTAATTAATATGCACCTCTCTCTTAAGGGGTTTGTCTTTGGAGCCTGTGCTAATCTCTGAAGTTGCCTTCGCATGGACTTTGGAGCCTTTGCTAATCTCCGAAGGCAACTTCAGAGACTGCATCCCCTGTCCCCCAAAACACCTGAGGTGACAGGCAGACCCCTTGTGGGCCAATCCAGATTTGCCACATGGTGCTCCAGAGGTTTCCACAGCAGGCAGGCTAGCACCCATTGCTATTGGGTGCTAGACCACCCATGGAAACACATTGGGTACTTCCCTTAATCCAGATCTACTAGATCTGGATTACGGGGAGTAACCATTCCTTAGATCCGGATCTTCTTAGATCCGGATTAAAGGAACGCAGTGGAAAAACACCCATACAGTGTCCAAGATAGTCTGTAAGTTGGCTCACCAGACTGACACTAAACTGTGATTTGAAGAATAAGAGAGCAAAAACTTATAAAACTAAATTCAGTTTTCGGACATAAGCAATCAAGAATCACTGCTACCTAAAGGGGCGGCTGTCAGGGTGGGGGAGGAAATATAGGCCATGTTCACACAAAGCAAAAGACGCATCTTAGAGACTGTAGCATGGGGCCCTCATGTTCTCATTCCATCTCCATCCACCTTTCCTAACTTAGGGCCTGTCCCCAAGGAATAAAAAGTCTGCCAAGACTCTCCTTTTCCCTCTGAGCGTCCCCAAGCCAGGGTTTTTAATGAGGTTCCAGCGTTACAAAACGTGGAAATCGCGCGACAAAATACATGCACTTTAAACAACTCTTCCAGCGCTCTTTCTGTAAGTCGCGGGTTTTCCTCGCTACATTTACCTTGAGGACGCTCCGTGGCAAAAGGGGCGGGGATTGCCGCCTGCACACACAGCAGAAACACAAAAGCAGCTTCACTTTCTAAAGCTCAGAACTAAAGAGCCAGAATCAAGCAGAATTGCAACATTGTTGCAATCGCTGTGAGGTGTGAAATGGGTGGATTATTGCTAGGGGTGGATTTTAAAGCGATAACAGGGAAAATGGTGAGTGAATGAGCGATCGTGCGCTGGGCAGGGTGGATTTTTGAAAGCAAAAACAGGGAAAGTGGTGAGAGTGAATGTTTTCCAGCATGAGAAGCCATTTGGGGGGGGGGAGATCTGGGAGACGAACAGAGAGCCAATCGCTGTTTCTCCTTTGCACTTGTCAGGGATTGTCTTCCTAGTTGTGGCCACACCGAGCGCAGTCCCTCCCCATTCCCGCTGGCATCCTATGAACAAGAGCAGGGGCGGGGAGAAAAAGATGCGCGCAAAGAAAACAGGGAGCCTATGGGGACGGAAGGTGCGTTAAAAACACGCATTTTCCTGAGCCTCATGCGGACGCTTATTCCTGATTTGCATGGCACTTTTAAAGTCCACTTCAGTAGAGTGACAGTAGAGTGACAGTGGAGAAGTAAATAAGTCTTTTGGGGACGCAGCCTTAGAATGTCATGAGAGGGGCCTTAGTGGTGCTTTTCTTTTCTTTCTTCTTTCTCTTTTTTTTTCATAGCCACATGTGAACGCAGCCACAGTTACGCTAAAGGAATTTAAAAACATTGTTTTCAGGTTCTCAGATAAAAGTGAAAGGCCTTTGGCCAAAGTAGCTGCCGGATCAGAGGGAGCATGACTCTAAAGACTGAGGTCTAGTACAGACAGGGCCAAAAAGCCAAGATTATCCTGAGGCTATGTTGGGACTGCCACATGTATCCATGGCAATCCCAACATAGATGCAGGATTTTAGGGTAATGTCCCTCAACAACATTATTATGTGAAAACCAAATCCCAACCCTGACTTTGCATTAAGAAGTGAAAGGAACTGTGTTTCTGGACACTTTTTTGCGCCATCTACTATCTTGGTGATGGCCCTTCATGCATGCTTGGCATTAAAACCAGCCAGAACATATTAGCCATGCACTTTTGAACCGTCAAAATACCCAGAGAACATGGAACACCATTGTGAAAGAAGCAGCAGCATTGGCTTTTCTACCCCGCTTTTCTCACCCATTTAAGGGGACTCAAAGCGGCTGACAAACCTTTTCTTCCCACAACTGAACATCTTGTGAGGTAGGTGGGGCTGTGAGAGGTCAGAAGAGAGCTGTGACTAGCCCAAGGTCACCCAGCTGGCTTTATGGGGGAGGGCGGAATTGAACCCGGTATTCCCAGATAAGAGTCCGGCTCCTTAACCAGTAGACCAAACTGTCTCAGAGCAGAGCCAGAGAAGGTAAATGCCTGTTCTAGCTCTGCAAAAGGGCAATTGTAGGATCCAGGTGTCTCCATGGACAAATGCTCCCCATTAAGACCTGCCTTCAGTCAATGAAGCCCCATTGCTTCTTCTACAGTTACCTTGATTAAGCTGTGTTAGCTAAGCCTGCATTAGCTAGATCCGAGACGTTTTCGCATTACTCCCGTTCCATTTGGAACGGGAGTAGGACGGGAAGATTAAGACAGCTCACGACGCTTTCACCTTTCACACACAGACGCGCCGGAACGCGTGTAAACGCGTTCCGGCGCGTCTGTGTGCGAATGCTCAAAGCATCGTGAGCTGTCTTAGCCGGCAAAGGCCGGCCAGGGGCGCGGAGACAGCCGCGGAGGCAGATCGGCAATCAGCTGATTGTCAAACAGCTGATTGTCGAAGCCGCGCTGGCGTCGGAGGCGAGCCCGCAGCTGTTAGGGAGACAGAAGCAGGCGCGAATGCTTCTCCTCCCGAACGCCTGCGGGCGGCTCGTCCGCGTTCGAATGCATGTAGAGCACTTTAAAGTGCTCTACATTTCGAACGCGAGAAAGACAGCTGCGGACACGTCAGAGCGCAAGCCCCGCTCGGGCAATGCGTATGCCGTGTCCGCAGCTGTCTCCCACGCGTACCGTTCAGCCCCGTGCGAAAACGTCTCCAGATCAACCACAGGCAGAGGCATCCACACTGTGTGGGCTTTCAAACAGCAAATGGGTTCTAAAGAGTGCTAACATGGGGCCTATTCGCACTTGGCTTTATTCTGGAATATATCTTGGAATAGGCGTATGCTGTCCACATGCTAGTGCAGGCTATAGGATGCCCCAGATGAGGCCTGTCAGAGTCTGCATTAGCAGGTGGACAAGAACCCCCTGTCCTGAGATATATTCCAAAATACAGCCAAGTGCGAATAGGCCTATGGATGCAGCCCACATTTGTTAGGTTTATAGTTAATCTGGATCAGTGAGTCCTTAGCATAGTTCTGATCCAGATCTACATAACTCCTGTGTGAGTGATGTGATCCTAGCAGCATTGTTTGTTTGTTGCTGTTCTCTGCTTCCCCGAATATTGCAAAACATCCTTTATTCCAGCCATCTGTTTCCTCATAGCCTATACTTATTATTATTGCCTCAAGGGATATGTGATCAAGGGCTCAGTAATATGTGATTGCCTAAAAGGGGTATGTGATCCAAGACCCAGTAATTTGAATACAGGTGGCCCATGGGTGTTTTTCCACCACGCTCCTTTAATCTGTATCTAAGAAGATCTGGATCTAAGGAATGGGTACTTCCCTTAATCCAGATCTAGTAGATTCAGATTAAGGGAAGTACCCAATGTGTTTCCATGGGTGGTCTAGCACTCAACAGCAATGGGTGCTAGCCTGCCTGCTGTGGAAACACCGGAGCACGCCTGTCACCCCAGGTGTTCTGGGGGACAGGGAGTGCAATCTCCGAAGTCCCTCCGAAGTCACCTCCGGAGGTTAGCAAAGGCTCCAATTTCCCTCTGGAAGCAATTTTGGAGATTAGCAAAGGCTCTGAAGACAAACCCCTTGCAAAAGCCTGCACATTAATTAGCTCCTTGTGAACAGGGATGAGTCAGCCTCATTAATATGTAGCTCTTTCCATGCCTGAACGTAACAGTCCGCTTTCTTCTCCCTTTGTTCTCAGAGGTTTGCCTTCAGAGGCAACTTTGAAGTAACTTCAAAATGGCTTCGAAATGACTTTGAAGCCTAGGTTTTGGGGTCTACAGAAAATCCGGATTAAAGGCCAGAAAGTACCTATTTGATCCAGATTTCCCCAGCAGCAGTGGAAACAATCGGGTCCCAAATGGGTGCCATGGTGGAAATGATCATCCGGCTCACAGCCAAATGGGTTCTTAATGGGTGCAAAAATGAGTACTTTCTGCCAGTGGAAAAACACTCCATGATTTCTGAGACTCTGTCCAGTCAGCATGTGAATTTCACAGATGCCAAATCAGAAAATGTGAAGGGTTAACTGTAGTTTGTATTTGTTTTACTTCCTTTAATTTTTCTTTTGTCTCCCAACATTAAGCTGGATTCAATGACTCCCAATGTTAGCAACTTGCAAGGAGAAAAACTTCTCCTAGCCCATATTCAAATATAATATGCATCACTGCATTTATCTTCAACATGCTTGCCTACTCAGCTTTCCCCTGAATTAAAAGCCCCAAATATTACAACCTCATGGGTCCCTTGATCATTTAACTCAGATTTTTCTGAACCTTTTGTAATTATCTTTTTTTTTTTAGGATGTGATGAGGGAATCTGCGCACAGTATTCTACATACAGTCACACAGTAGATTCGTGTAGGGCACGTCCCCATGCATGATTTGGTCTGAATCAAAATCGGGTTCAGCAAGAGTCGTCCCCATGCACTTTTGATTTGGTCCGATTTCTGCTGACCAAATTGCCCAAACCTGTACCAAACCTGCACCAGATGTGGGACCTAAAAAAAAAAGTCTCATCACAGTTTGATGTCCTGGCACACATTGTGCATGGGGACAGTCCCAGGCTATTTGGGGAGGAGACTGGCGCTCGCGTCAGTGGGAGGTGGGGTTTCATGTCCTTTGCTTGCCATTCCTGCCCTGTGCATTGGAGATCGCAACTGCTGAGATTTTTTGGGAGTAAATGATGTTAAAGCCAAAATGATGAGGGGGTCGAATGGCCTTTGCTGCCCCACGAGACTCTTTTATACAAGTATTCCACCCCTGTTTCCCGACTGCAGGATAATGGCTGGATTGTTCTCCCTTTTACATGGAAAATATTCCTCCCCCACTTCTCGATCGCCAAGGCAGACATGATAATGGCTTGATTTTCCAATTGCCGGGTGTTCTCACGGTTCCCGTGTGGATCAGAGGTGCGCAAAACTGCTCAACCACTCCATGGGTGCCAAACATCGTAGCAGCTTTGGTTTTTAAAATTATTATTTTGTCCATTCAGTCCCGCTAAAGGGGGGGGATGCATCATTTGCAGTGAGTGGCACAGGGGTGGGGTAATGTCAATCCTGCTTCCACTGCAGATGAGGGGGGCAGAGAGGAGGTGCTGCTGCTTTCCTGTGCTGGGGTTTGGCATGGTTTGCATGGGGATGGCTGAATCCATACCCAGCCCGCGTTACCAGGAATGGCATGGGGACAGGCAACATCCGTTCTCAGACCTGCATGCCCAATCAGAGCCAAATGGCTTGCAAGGGGATGCAGCTATATTCTTTCTTCTTTTTTTTTTCCTTCCAGGGCCTTATGATTTGAGTAATTCTGCTTCATAATGTTTCATCTTTTTCACAACTCTTTTTTGATCACTAGCTCTGCCCTGCATTCTTTAAGCCTGGTCACACGGGAGTTTTAGGGTGACCTGAGTTGTCCTGCAAGACGTGTGATTCAGACATTTTTAAGCTAATACAAATTGCAAACTGGGCTAAAGCCACTAAAATGGAGTCCCCTTTAAACAACACTGACAGGAGCTAAGGCTGGCCTGGAGTTCCAGTCTGTTTTCCACTTCCTCAAGTGTGGGTGGTGGGATGGCCCAAAAGAGGCAGAATGTCCTTTGGCCAATCAGCACATGCAGAGTTTGTGAGGCAACTCCCCTTCGGCCAATCGGCATTCATGGAGTTCATGAGGCACCTCCCCCTCTCCTCAATTGAGGGGCATGATTCCTCTCTCTAGCATTTTTACATAGATTTTTATTATTAAAAAAAATCAGTTGCAAGGAGAAGAGAAGCACGTGAAAAAGTGTGTGGAGGTGGGAGAGCAGGCTTTAAAAAGAACTGCATACACACACCCTCACCTACCTTGGGTGATATGAACCGCATCCAATAGGAAGTGAGATAGATGTAATGTAGCAAAAGGGTCGGAGCCAAACTCTGTAGAAATATGTGACCAACACAGTCGAAAGAGGGGCTGGCTTCTATCGATCTAAGCCTGACCAGCAATGGTACAAATTCAATTCTGATGCATTAATAGGCCAACCTGATTGGAACACGTGTGATCGGGGCCTTTGAGGGTCCTTTTGCCTAGGTGAAACATGCCTGCACAGCAGTGGGGAGGAGAAATGCTTTTGCTTACCTGGCCCAAGGATAGAAAAGCATCTCCACCCACTTTGGCTTCTGGCCCTCTCTATTTGTTGGCTTGGAGCTCCCAGAACCATGCAAGCTCCCAGGCTGAAAAAAAGTTTTCCCATCCCTAGATTACAGACTTTGAGTATTATGCCGTGTCTGCAAAAAGCACCGCATGACAGATGGGGATCAACACAAGATGGATACACCCAGTGGTGCTCAAAACAATCAGCCATGAAATGAGTCCTCTGGTGAATCTCAAGTAGGCTATAAACATTTTAAAATGAATGTTTCAGGTGAGCACTGTCAGAATAGAAACGGGCACCTCTAGTTGCCTCAGTGTTCCTTTTGCGAATGAACAGCAAAATGCAACTTTGCCAGTTGGTCTAGTGGTTAGGGAGCTGGACTCTTATCTGGGAATACCAGCTTTGATCCCCCCCCCAAATGAAGTCAGCTGGGTGACCTTGGGCTAGTCACAGCTCTCTTCTGAGCTCTCACAGCCCCACCTACCTCATGGGGTGTTCTGTTGTGGGGAGAAGAACAGAAAGCTTTGTCAGCCTCTCTGAGTCTCCTTAAATGGATGAGAAAATTGGGGTAGAAAAGCCAACTCTTCTTCTTCTTCTTAAGGAGATGTCCACACTTCTTTGTTCTTCCAAAACAAGAAGCTCCCTAGTTCATTTTGTCCACATGGGCTTAGTGCTATCCAGAGGCCTTTCTGCACTTAGCTGATTAGGCTGCCATGAACTAGTGCTGGTAAACTTCTGGTGAAGGGGAACCATTCACACTCGGCATGAGGAAAGCTTCCCCAAAAGCTTCCATTACCGGCCAAAAATGCAAATGGTCTTCCCATTTACCAGCCCGTGCCAATGCCTCCAAAGCTGGAAGTTCCACCTCCTCGCTGCTGCGATTGGCCGCTCAGATGCCATTGCAAGAGGGGCATGTTCGCTCACAGCTAAACTGTGAATGTCACCCTCACGATTCTATGATTGATCGCCACTCCTGGGGATCGGAGGTCCAATCACGGCATGGGGGGACAACTGATCATAGCCGCCACCCCCACCATGCCTGCGTGCGCATCACGTTCCTTACCCACCAAACACAGGGAACCGGATGCAGAGCGAATGGTCGCACCACTGGATGTTTCAGGTAAGCTTTCATTAAACGTTGCTTAAGGGGTGGAGCACAAAATCATTGTTCACACTAACCAACAATTAGTGAATTCTCGTGAGGGCAGGCACCCTTGTAGGCTGTTTCAGCCTAGTCAACGGGCAGAAGGTCTTCACTAGACATTCACTACTTCTTTACTGCCTCTGGTTCAGAACTCTTCCAAGGGATCCCTATCCCAGATTAACTATAGACCTGTGTGAAGAGGTCTATAACAGTTCCCAGTTTGTTCTAGTCCAACCTTCTCTGCTTCTTTGCCCGGTCCAGAAAAAGCCAAGCACCACAGCCCCATCTTCAAAGCTTGTGCAAGTTTCCGAGGATCAATTCTGAAACCCCCAAAGTATGCTGCTTTTGAAGATTGGTCGGTTTAGGACAACCCTCGTGGGCCAGTGAGGTGGTCTAGGACAATCACTGGCAGCAATAGACAGTGCATTGCACGGGGAGTCACTTACATGGATTGGAATGGCTATGGTGTGTTTAGCCCGGGACAGATGGCAACTCCATCCTTGCAATGCAGACAATGCCTCACCTCTTACCCTAAAAAAAGTGGAGAGGACTAGTTATATCACATCAAGAGAGGTGAATGCAGAAAGAACCTGAGTTGCTCTTCTTAAGCACTCAGTGGTAAATCATTTGGACAAAGCATAACAGTCAGTCATGCCACCATCTAGCTGGGACTTGTTAGCCTTGAACCCAGAAGAGTCTGAGAATGTTATTGTTGGTAAACCAGGTTGCTTATCAGGACTTAGTGGATCATTGTCCTGTTGATCATGTCTTATATTTCTCTCTGTCCAAATCCTTTTCTGAATCTGACATTTGTGGAACCACAGAGAGGTGGTGCCTCTCATCACCTTGTGGCTGGACAGGCATCTGTCATGCAATGCTTTGGTTCCCTGAACTCCATTTTTGTATTATTATAGTTTGAATCATTTTTCACTGTCCTATAGGGTTACTGTGTACCATAACAATGGGGATCTGCATTGTGTAGACCAGAATAGGGACCTGTCATCCAGACATCAGCATGAGAATGGCAGGTCTCTAGTCCAAGATATAAACCAGAATAACGGCAAGGGCAAAAAGGGCCATAGATTCAAAGCTCCCAAAATGAGAGGGTGCTCCAACCATTTAGAGTTAGCACTACACATATCAAAATTTCTTGAAATGAACAGCTGTGTGCCCAAACATTCTGAAACTTGAATTAAACTCAAGTTGAGTCAGACCCTTAAGGCCTTTCCGCACAGGCTCTAAAAACAGATTTAGAGCCTGTTCAGAGAGGGATTAAGATGTGGCTTCTGCAAAGGGAATGGAATTAGGGTCCCTTTGAGGATGCCATGTCTGCACGTCGGTGCGCAAAACCGGTTTCTTAAACTAGTTTTGCCGCCGAAATCCTACACAGATGTAAGACCTGAAAAATTAGGTCTTACATATGGCTTTTCCCCTGAAACCGTTTTGGAAGCGAACGCTTCCACAACAGCAGGGGAAAGAGCCAGATTGTCAGTGCATGCCCAGCTGTCAAAGAGGAAGAGTGCATGCTCTCTCTGTTTGACAGCTGGCCCTGCCCACCAGCGTTCGCCATTGGCTCCTTTGGAGCTGCCATGGCAAAGCCAGCAGCCGGGTTCCCCTTCGCCCGAGAAGGTGCAATAGCAGCTTCTCGAGCGAGAGGGAAGCTGCAGTGGCCACCCCCCACCCCGGCGGGGGTCACTCGCAATCCGGTGCTTACCTGGTCGCTGTGCGGTGGCTTCTGGCACGGGGAAGCCCGGCGTCCACTGTGCATGCATGCGCTGCCACCACCATTGCGCGTACCTTCTCGGGCGAAGGGGAACCCGGGGAAGCCAGCTGCCAGCCTCGCCATGGCAGCTCCAAAGGAGCTAATGGCGTAGGCCAACGGGGGGAGGGGGCAGCTGTCAAACAGGGCGAGCATGCACTCTCCCTGTTTGACAGCTGGGGAGGGCCTCTGGAGGCCAGATTGGGTTGGGTGCTGGTTTGTCCCCTGTTGGAGGCAGATTCTTTTAAAAAACATTTCACTGGAAAATGGATCTTATAGATCCGTTTTCCGGTGGCATGTGTGGAAAGGCCCTTAGAAGGCCCCACAGAATATAGATATCTCTCTCCCTCTGCATGTGTGTGTGTGTGTGAGAGAGAGAGAGAACAAACACTGGTGGTATACATTTTCTTTATGTAACATAGATAGATGGAATCTGCAGAGGTCAGAGCAATTTGAAAAGCCTGGAAACAAGGAAGATTTGTGCAGTCTCTTCTCTTTAAACAAGCCAGCCCTTTCTTCCTTAAACAGTAACCTTTGGATAGTCATAAAATAAAATATTTATTTTGAAACTGATGCATTTAATAACATTTCTGGGCCAGATGCTAAGAAAACGTATAACAGCTGAGAGGCCCAAAGACAATACTTTGCAGAGGCAAAAGCTAAGAACTGGAAAAATCCAGAAATGAGTTAAACATTTAAAGCTAAAAATGTCAATTGTTTAAATATAGCATTCTGTAAAGGGAAAACATTTTTAAAAAATCTAATTGCAGCTTGAGGGAATTAGATTGCAGTTCAAAATTCATCCACAAATGCAGTACTGCTCTGTTTTTATCCATCTATGGACAGATACGCACTAGTGATGTGAACAAATGGGGTTTTTTTGCATTGGATTCATATCGAATCAAATGTAAGAAAATTTGTATCCATTTGAATAGATCCCCTTCAAATGTGGTAGGATTCTATTCATTCCGAATGTATGAATTCACATACTAATATCTGATACAAACGCATACGTATCAGTTACGTATCCTGTAACATATTGTCTCTGGAAGCGTCAAATCTGCCCTGAATCCACTTTGAATCCACACTCTAACTACATTGAATTCACTCTGGATCAGTTGCTGATGTGACTAACACAGCCGCTTTCCCAACTCCCCGTTTCATGAATGTTCCAAAGCTTTGTACAAATGGTCTGAAACGTTCACACTCATATGACTATCAACATATGGATGTCATAACATTTGATTTCTATACGAATGTCAGAATTCGTGCAAATAATGAATGCTACGAATATTCGTGCACAACCCTAATATGCACATATGAAATGTAGTACCAGAATCTGGATCTAACGCAAGACTTAACCAGTGTCCACACTTACCTTAGTAGTTTGGTCCAGGGGGCAGGAGTGGCTCCACGTTATGGGGATAACCCCCCTGCATTTTAAAGGCTCTCTCAGCCGGATCTGGAAATCATGGGTGTGTCCAGACTTCTTAATGCAGCACATCTGAATGTGCAGCCAAGATTGAGTTGTCACACACAACAGCTGATACTTCATAGTGGCGTCACATCATAGCGACGCTACTGCAAATGTATTTAAAGCTGATACAACAACATTTCGTGTGCAGTATTAATAAAATCTGAATGTTCCCGCCAGTCTGGTCAAGATAGCGGGAACAGCCAACTAGAACTGGGAGGGCAGCTCAGTTCTGATTGGCTATCTCATCCCGTGTGACGCGTGCACCAACACAAGCTCTTGCAGCTTCCGATTAGGATGCTATGGGGAGGCTGCTTTAGTGAGGAAGGCGGGAAATCATACTCAACAAGCCCAGGCCACCAGGCCACCAGGCCAAATCCGGGCACCGACCAGGTAAGTCACACACACGTGTCTGGGGGGTGGCGCAGACCCCTGGGTGGCGGTGGGTGCCCAGGGGGTCCCTGCGGTTTCCAGCTAGCATGATTAGGCTGGTGGCAGCCCATGGGTCCTAAGGATGGACCTGGCCCAGTCTCACTCTACCCCTGAAAGGGCCTGCCAGCTGGAGGCCCATAGGGCCCAATGGTGGCGAGCCGGGGTGGGGCCCAGAGCTGTCCAGCAGGGAGAGTGTGAATGTTCTCCCTGCCCAACAACTCTGGGCCAGCAGTGAACAGCTTGGGCCAGGCGTGGAGCACGATTTCATGCTCCACACTCTGGTCGCAATTAAGCTGCCCTGGGATGGGATGGGATGGGATGGGATGGGATGGGATGGGATGGGATGGGATGGGATGGGATGGGATGGGATGGGATGGGATGGGATGGTTCCAGACAGAACGGGCCGGCCGGCAGAGTAAATGCTCTTTCCCAGGGCTGGCCTAATTCTTCTCCAGAGGCCCTAGTAAGAATAGGCCTCTGGTTCTTATATATTACTCACATGTTCTTTTAAAACCTCTTCATGATTTAGAGTAAATTACATTTGCATCATTTGTATCCAGGCCTTCTTATGGATTTAAATTACTGTTTTATAGTTCTAGTATTTGAGACCTGTCTGTTTGTCTAGGACTGTGTAATTTGCTCAGGTAGTTACCACAATCTCTCAATAGTTATGCCACTCACCTTTCCTTCGGTTGCTTGCTCAATCTGGATAGCTAAACAGGAGAAGAAGCTACAGAATTAGGAGGCTCAAAAGAACCTCCTATTGTTAAAGTTGTGCATGTCCCATCATACAAACCTATGATGTTGGCTTGGCCTCTTGCACAGACAAAGCCATTCCAGTACTGGAATTCCCAGTATGATGTTCATGTGTGTGCATGCACCAACTAAGGACTTTCCTGGTGCCTACGAAATGACCAACTATAGCATTTAGATCCTTCTATTTCCACTCAGAGTGGTTCATCTTTTCTCTGAGTTCCAATCACAATTGCAATATATCCATCTGGTTAGAAACCCTTGCTTCTGAGTAGTAAACATTGGGTGTTTTTCCACTGTCACTAAGAGTACCCATTAAGTACCCATGGCATTTTTGTACCCATTAATGGGTACTTAATGGGTACTTCTAGTGACAGTGGGAAAACACCCATTGTGGCAGGGTGTATCTATTTTCCATACTTTCCATACTTCCACAAAAACATTTGGAATAGGTGCCCAAGCTACTTTCTTAAATTCCTCCACATATGCCCACAGAACCGGTCTAAATGTGACCATATTTCCCTTCAAGACCATGTTCAGGACATGGGGTAGGACGCCTCCAGACATGACTTATTTATTGTGCAATTTATCCATTTACCTGTATAAAGCACACCTGGAATGCTCACACATTGTCTAAATATTAGACGGATACCCCTGTCTCCACTGTTAGCTAAACTGTGCTCCATGAAGTACAGCTAGAATCGGAGGGCCATTTTATATCTGGCTGAATCCTCTTTCTGCTGTTTTTAATGCCTCCTTCCTTCACTCTCTTTTGATATTTCTGTGTATGGTATGGTTTACATTGCAGAATCATCTAGTCTCAGCTGTGATTTTGTCACCTAAATGAAATATTATATATTCTCCTTAAGACTGCCTATTGTCTGAGGGCTTTTAAAGATCTGAGCTGTGAGTTTGGCTTAGTTAAGATTAATTCTGCCCTCTTGTGGCAATGTAGTAACTGTTGCTCTATACATATGGAAGGTTTTCTGTATAGTTGAATATATTTCTATTGTGAACCCCCTAAAGACCATTTCCTGACAGCAATATAAATCTAGTATATAAATAAATAAATGTTACAAAATCAAACTTCACTGGTATAAAGGTGTCACTACAGAAACGTCCAAGACCTTCAATCATAATCTTGGTCTGCTATCTGAACTAGGGATGTTCACAAATGTTCTAAACATTTGAAATTTGATCGAATTCGATTGAACGTGGACATTCGAATTTGAATACAATGTCTACACATTTAAATTGAAACATTCAAACGAGTTTCAAATGTTCCAAAAACATTTGTCCGTCTACATTCAGACATAGAGATACGTATGTATCCCATACGTATCTGTACGAATCTCATACATATCTGTATGCATTTGTGCTCCTAATATGGGATGAAAACGGGATGCATACAGGATAAAATGGGATGCATATGAAATGCGTACAGATATGTATAACACATACGAATGTTGTCGACATTCACGTCTTCCGATTCAAATCTAACATTTGAATAGTTTCGAACGTGTTCGATTCAAATTGGATTTTGTTGCATTCGGATTCTAAACATTTGAATCAAATTGAATGTTTGGATATTCGAGTCGACTCAAATGCAAATGCAAACCCCCCCCACATTCGTGGACATCTCTAATCTGAACTATGTTTATTATCAATTTGGGTATTGATCTCTAATTCACTTAATATCAAAGCCAAGGTGCACGTATTGCTCCAAGGCTGTGATCAGTAGACTACTATCAGATTAATTTTATGTATAGTGAAAGCTGCTAACATCCAAGCTATTTTTCTTGGCTGTGGAGGGGGTCTCACATAATGATAGGACTTAAAACTTTTTTTTAAAAAAAACTGAGTATTGTGAAGTGAGATGGTCAAATAAACACAATAAAGGAAGTATTAAATCTAAAATCATCAATTTAATATTGGGACATTTCATCTTATTAGCAGCAAAATTAGTAATAGCCCAGAACTGAAAAAAATAGAGCCAGACCCCCTTATCCACTGATTTGGTAACCACAGTTTCACTTAACCACGGTTACTGGATCAGCCCTCCCACCCCCCGCAAGTGCCATATGAGAAAAGCACCCAGAACTGGATTAATATCACCTTGAATTCCAGCCTTCATGTTCTTTGTGAACCTAGCAGAAGCCTTTGCTTTTCACTATTTCTGGAGATTCCAATCTTTTGGAATAACAGTGAAAATAAACAGGTGTGCCTTCATTCTTTCAGGGTAGGTTTATGAAGGTCTCAAAGCAAATTTTGCAAGAACTATCCAAATTTGTTACTAGAAAGATGAAGGTTCTTTATTCTCCTTTGGGGGCAGGAAAATACAGAATCGTCTACAAATGTTATCCAGATCATCTGTTTGAAACAACACAACTGACCTTTCATTTCCTTTGGATTTTATTATTTGCCACTGCAGTACCATGAACATTTCTACCTTATTCACACCTCAGTTTTTATACCGCTGCAGTGACTGGAGATTACTGTACATTTTTAAAGCACAGACTGCCATGTACTTTTTTTTTAAAAAAAAAAAGTCAAAATGAAGCTGTTTGCCCTCCAGTCTGTAATTTCTAAAAATTATTAAGAGTCACAAGGAATAGCAAGGGCAAGAAAATGAAAAAAGTTGGCAATCTTGGAGAAATGAAAATATCAGCACAGCAGACAAGTAGACAAAAGTTCCACCCTTCCTGAATGCAAAAATTCAGCTGGATCATAAGCCACTTTCCTAGGCTGCTACAATATGATGGCAAGATTTACAGTATACTATAAGCCTCAAACTTGAAAAATATGGGAGAAGAAAATCCAGAGCAAGAGAAAGGTCTAAGTTGGGGGGTAGCGGAAGTTAGAAGATCAGTCAAAAACAGTCTGCAATATAGTGATCTCAGATGGGCCAGGAATAGCATATAAAAATTTATATTGAATCTACTAGGAAACCATTTGAACCTTTGCCTTTTACGTCCACTACCTGCTATTATCAACTAGGAAAATGTATGAACAAACTTCAAGAGTCTAGTTCCCCGTTGAACCTACTACTCATTTATTCTGTTTTCAATAAACCATTTAATCAAACAACATTCACTTCTGAACTTGTTCAAAAAGAAAAAAACAAATTTTTTTTCTATTACAAAGCCCTTTTCAAGGGCAAAAACACAATCAACATGGACCACATTCACAAGTTGGAGACCAGCTGGGTTCAACCAAATTTCTGGAAATATGGCTCACCACACATTCAGTTCAATCCAAAACTTCTGTGAACATGGTTCAATCAAATTTTCAAATGTAAACTGCACTTTGTATATCCCTACTACCAATCAGACACAACTGAGCCCCATTTTCTGTTGAAATCAAAGAATAGATCATTTATAGTTCCCAAATGGCTATAAAATAGTCCCATTTTCTCCTGCGTCTTTTTCTGCTGACTGCATACTTTCCTGTATAAGTATTTGAAGTGAAATATCACTTAACAAAACTTTGAAAAACCCTCCAGGGGAAAAGTTGGAAAGCTTCAATTATTAATAACGCAGAGGTGGTCCTGGCATTCTTGGCTGAAGACCTCCAAAGCGTGGGTTTCCTGAAGGGTATCCACACATGCCACAGCCCCTTGGAATTGGTGGCCGAGTCACTGCCAGGCGTGGGGGTGGTGCAAGTCCCATTCCGGCTCTACCACTGGGAGGGTGGTTTCCATTTGCAATAGCAGGCCTTTCTTCCTGCTGTTGTTCATTTGGCTTTTTCTTGGATTCACTCTCTGCTTTTTCTTTATCTGAAACACATTTCGGGAGAGAACTTTTTTTTACAAGAAACACATAACCCCGAGCAAGATGGGGTACATCCCCACTTAGCTTTTTTAGTCCTGGGTTAGTCCTGTTTGGACTATTTTTGGGGACTATTTTTAATTAAAATAGAGTGACTGGCAATTAATCTGAATATAGCTGTCCCCACTCAGAACAGTACTTTTGAATCTCCCCACCCCACCCCACAGTGCAAACCCTGTCTGCAATCATAGCAGCAAAACTTTCCCCTTCACTCACTCACTCGAGCTGAAATCGGAGAGCTTAAATTAAAAGCTGGCACTTTAAAAATATATATTCTAAAGCCAATTACTTTCCCCTTTTCACTCCTCTCCCTTTCGACATTGCCGGGAACTGTGCACTCAAGCAGATCAGTGAAAGAGCAAGCACAGCATGATTGGAGGTGAGCTGCTTTTTGCAAAGCCTCTTTGCTTATAAAATGTATCTTTCTGAAAAGATACAAATGTTTCTGGCAAAAAGGTTTTAAAGGCAAAACTGCATCAAGCAGTTCCCTCCCTCCCCCATTTTTGCTTTTTTCAATCAGAGCTCTAGTGTTGCAAGCATGGTAAGAGAGGGGGGAGCTTTCCATCTGTGAAATGCCACACACAATTGGCTGCCATTGGCCAGAAAACTGGACTTTCACCCCAAATAGCCCAGTAGCATCCCCATTTGTGGGAGGGGGAGTGGACTCGGCTCCAGAAAGAGGACTGAGTCCTCTTTTCATCAGTACTTTTTTTTTCTCCAGATTTCTGCAGGATAGTCCTCATAAAATCCAGTAATAAGAAATTGAATGGGGATGCTGGATCCCAAATTTGGATTAATTATGTAAGTAAATGGGGATGCTGGATCCGAAATTCAGATTCAGTTTGGATTTAAATACCTATGGGGACGCACCCATACACTGTCTGGCACCAAATAATGGCTGTAGTTACACTGTACAAAAGATACTCCCAGTTTTATATAAAGTATCTGACTCAAAGAAGCAATCCATGGGCTTCTCCTTTCCTCGTGGATTATTATTTTCTTGCATTAGGTAATCTACATACATCACTTTCTTTAAGAGAATGCAAATATCAGATGGACTTCCCATTGCTAACCTTAGATATATTATAAAAAAACACCAGCTAGAAAGAGCATGCATAAGGCTTGTTTGAAATTATAAAGAGCAAACAGATATGACTGGAGCATATACCCATTTTCATCTAGCAATCCTCAGCTGTGTGCCTTGTGTTTGCAATACAATGGTCATCGGCAAGGATAACTGTGGTCTAAAACCTCTGGAGGATACTAACGCTGGTGAGGGGTAAAACTGCAGACAGGAACTCTTAAATCAACCAGAAGCAAGCAAGTGGTACCATGCCCCCCCCCCCCGCCCCCGGCCATGCAACCATCTGGCAGTACCACTGCCAGTTACATTCAGAAGTTTGGCCTGCAACCAGGATAAGGAAGCATTGTACATCTGGTTAATTTAAGAAGTGTTTGTTAACAAATTGTTCAAAAGTGGCACATGCCCTCACCAGGAGAGAAGTAACCAGAAAAGATATGAACTAGCCAGTTTGGTCTAGTGGTTAAGGAACCAGACTCTTATCTGGGAATATCAGGTTTGATTTCGCCCTCCTACTTGAAGCCAGCTGGGTGACCTTGGGCTAGTCACAGCTCTCTTATGAGTTCTCACAACCCCATCAACCTTACACGATGTCTTTTGTGGGGAGAAGAATAGAAAGCTTTGTCAGCTGCTTTGAGTCCCCTTAAATGGGTGAGAAAAGCAAGGTAGAAAAGCCAACTCTTCTTCTTCTTCTTCAAGGGCAACCACCACAAGAATAGTCTCCCCCCCAACTCTGAGACGTGCAAGGTATCTTCACTATATACCAGCGGTTCTCAACCTTCCTAATGCCGCGACCCCTTAATACAGTTCCTCATGTTGTGGAGACCCCCAACTGTGGGGGCAGAGCAGCTGGGAGGTGGGAAGGAAGGGCAGCAGGAGACTCGTCACGACCCCTCTGAAAGGGTAGTTCGACCCCCAAAGGAGTCCCGACCCCCAGGTTGAGAACCACTGCTATATACCTTCAGAAGAACAGCAAAGGCACAGCTATTTACCTTGGCCTTGGACTGAGGAAACAACTCCTCCCCCAAACGCATACTTTCAGGAACTGCTACTGTTTTAGTGGGTTGCTTTAGATCATATTTTACTGTTGTAAGCTGCTCTGAGACCTTTGGGTATAGGGCAGGATAAAAATACTAATAACAATTTAAAAAATAAAAGTACAGGCAGGGACAAGCACTTCATCTTCTGAAGGTAGTTTCTGGGCTCCATCTGCTGTTTAGATGCCCGTGTCTACTATAAGAGAAAGAGTGAATTATTGTGGGACGTGTGCAGTGAAAGAAACTTGAACTATAGAGATGAGCACAAATGAAAAATCAGTGTTCATTTTGCAATCGAATTGAATGTCCAAAATTTGGTTTAGCTTTTTTTTTTTTTTTGCACCTTTTTTCTATTGAAAAAGCCTATTTTCCTCCATAAAATACTATGAAAGTGTGAAAATTTGATCAAATCTTCCTACTCAGGAACTGGGGGCATTGTTCCTACTGTTCAAATGTCTGGACACTGGAATGTCCATATGTTCATTTTGATGCAAAACTTTGCAAATTCTAATATTCAGTTGGATTCAAATGTCAGTTCATTAATGCATATCCCTTTGAGCTATTTTTTAAGAGCTTGAAATCCTTCTTTTCTTTTTTTTTTACCTTGACCTCCTTTAGGATTGTTCTGTTTAGGTTGTGGCTCCATGTTAATTTCGTCAACATCGCGGGCTTGCTGTGCTTTTTGCTTGTTTCTCCTTTTATTTTCCTCCGCTTGCTGGTTGAGAAGGATAAAATGTTAGAATTCAAAAACTTGTCTCAAGAAAAAAATGCTGTTAAAGGGGGAAAGGGGGAGGGAATATAACTATCTTCCGCCCCATTCTCACATTTTGCAATTTCTTCTTCAGCTCCAAGTTCAGATCCTTGTAGCCTTTGGATGTAGCATTAAGGTAATAAATGCTCAAGCTAAAAGACAGAAGAGGAGATGATGCATCCATTGCATAGTGATTATAGCAAATAACACGCCATTTTGAAAACGCCGGCATATCAACCACCTTCATGCTTAATGTATGTAGAAATTAATTAGACCTTTGTCAAAACTGAGGCTTAATGTTTATTGAAGGATTTAATGAAGTCTAACCATCAACTTTATGCATAAATTTGCATACATTGGGCCTGTTCAAACTTAACTGCTTATAATGATATAAACTATATCATTCCAGCATAGTTAAGCTTTGAAACTTTGCAGTTTCTCCTCCTGCTTTCACACCTTGGTCCAAGCAGAATTACTGTGAAATAGGGGAGTGCAAGAATGCAATTTTTGACATTCGATTCCTAACAAATTGAATATTCAAAAATCCAAATTTGTACGAATAAGGAAGATACTGGACATCCGATTCAGTACGAATTCATTTGCATGTATTCATACAAATAATTCAGATGTGTATCTCTACAGATACATATGCATCTCATACATACATGTACCCATCTGTATAGATCCTGTATGCATTCCATCTTCGTCCCGTATGGATGCGAGCGAATGTGTACGAGTTGCATACAGATACGTTCAAAATATGTATGCACCCATGCAGATATGAATGTCCAAATTATTCATATGAATAACTCAGAATATTTGTATTCATTCAAATTCGGAAACCCGGATGTCCGGACATTTGATTCGTATATGAACGTTCAAATTCATCTGAATTCATCCAAATAATGCATATTTCAAATATTCATGCATTTCCCTACTGGGAAACTGTATGAGAGAAGGAGGAGAGAAAGTGGCTAGCATCACTGTACAACTTCCTTCCTCTTCCATTTCTCCACCAGTGCGAGTTCAACAGCAAAAGAGCTCACAAAGAAGCATCAACCCCACTTCTTCCACATTCTACCCGATGCAGCAACTTAAGTCAGGACTTTGACTTAATTTTGGCTTAATTTTGTTTCCTTTGAGCCATTCAGAGATGGAATTGATCTGCTTCAGACTGTTGTCTTGCTCTCTATTGCAACTCTGCTTGAGCTTCTGATCATGACGGCGGACCAGACAATCCCTTAGGAATTCTCTTGCAGAGAGCAGAATTCATGGTTCTGTTTGTTATGGCAAGTCATCCAGGCCCTGAAGCAGCAAAGCACCCTCACACGCTCACACTAACGTAGGGGTGTGCATGAAACCATTTTTCCACATTCAAGGTGAATAGAATGTGGAAACTTTTGGCTTCAGACGAATATCACCCCCCACGGATTTGGGGGTATTTGAATCCAGGCATGGATATTCTATAGAATGTCTGTGTCTAAAATGAATCCCCCTCACCCCTCCTTTCCCACCCCATCCCTACCCTAACTCAACTCTCGCAGCTTCCAATGAGAAAGCTATGGAGGTTGCTTTTACTCCGGATGGTAGGTTGTCACTGCGCAGCAGGGTAAGCTGTGATTTTTCCTATAACTGCTGATTTATTCCACAAGTCTGGAAGGAACCTAGCAGGCATCCACAAATCCTCCCTTCTAGCCTATGGGAAGCCACTGGAGGCCAATGTGGAATCACACAAAGACATATATGGAGGAGGGGATATAATACATTTAAGAAATAATGATATTGTACATACACCATAAGAAGTATGAAGGGCAGGATCACACCGGGGTTTGAGGCAAGATTGAAAACTTTCCGAAACCAGGAAGGAAAATCATGCTCCAGAGTTTCACCAATGACTTCAAACATTCTGGTTTTTCCACTGTCAACATACATTGATGCATAGAAATGAGGACTTATTAAAAACAAAACAAAACAATACTAATAAATAGGACTTATAAGAGTACCACTGTTTAGTACCATGTAATGGTATATTTATCACATTGGTTACTGAAGAAGATTCAGAACAAAAGCTAGAAGGACATTTCCCCCCATTTGGCTTTGACTTTGTGCAATGGAAACTGGATAAAGTACTTGCAAAGTGGAACTGCTGTAGTTTTAAAACAAACAAATACTGTGCCTGCCTAGCTATATCTATACAGGACTTTTCCAGGTTCTCTCACAGATTCACCTCTAGATGTCACCCATGGTTTTCCAACCTTATTCTTATTTGCGGACATGGTCTTTGATTTCATTGTTCTGGGTGGCTTTCCTAAGAAACAGGAATCCCCTAAAACAGCCTCACTGTTACAGACTGAAAAGCAGGTGGACTTTAGATGCTTCTTCCAAGCTACCATTTGTCAACACAAGCTTTTTATAAGTTATACCTTTGATTTCACAGCACTAGGCATTCTAGTAATTAGCAATACTCTAGTTTTATTGTATTTAATTCTTAACAAGTTATTGCTTTATGATGTATTTAATCTGAGCACATGAAAGATATGATATTCAGTAAAATATGATTTTTTTGCAATTTTTTAAAAAACAGTGATTTTTCTCTCCTAGTAGGGATGTACAAGAATATCCGAAACATTTGAAATTCGATCGAATTCGTTCAAATTTGGAGATTCAAATTATGTCTCTATATTTGTTTTTTTTAATTATTCAGACATCCGTATGTGTATGCATACATATGCATTAGATACCTATCCATATGCGTCTTATTTGTATCCATACACATTTGTACGGATATGTTTGGGATGAAAACAGGATCCATACAGATGTGTACGGACATATACAAAAGTTGTCGACATTCGTATCCTCGAATACGAATTGAATATTTGTGAACGTGCAAAGCTGATAAAATCTATATCTCTGAAAATCAAGGAAACTTTGTTTCCTTGGGGACTGTGTATATGCAAATTATTTAGCTTTCATTATAAAAACAGTGATTTGGGGTAGGAACTAAAAAGGGTATCTTCCCAGGTGGAAGCTTAAGGACTAAAATCCAATGGGGCAAGTGGGGTGGAGTGAGATTCCCATTGGAAGTCTCAAACCTTGCCCCACCCTGTCTCAAAGAAATAGTCTGTGGACTACTATGGTTAATTTCAAATGTCCAAACAACAAGTTATTCAAAGAAGGCATCAGCCAATTTTCCTTTTCTCTCATGCATCCATCATCTTTTTCTAAAAAAAAAAAAAAAAAAATGACCATCTTTATCCCTTCTGGAAGTGGAAATAAGGCATACGGAACAGTTTTGTGTAGTATGCCCTGCCTCCTCACCAAAGCTTTAAAATAATAAATTATTAATGTTGTCGTTGTTGTTATTGCTAAAGTTTATTTATCAAGCACTATAGATGTACGTAGCGCTGTACAAGCTGCAAAAATTTAAAAAGACAATAGAGCAAAACAAAGACAAATATGCAAAATTAAAAATTACTAAAATAACAGTTAAAATAATACATGATATCATAATAGAGACATTAGAGATTAAAACAAGTGAATAATAATAATAATAATAATAATAATAATAATAATAATAATAATAATAATAATAATAATAATAATAATAATAATAATAATAATAATAATAATAATAATAATAATAATAATAATAATGAAGAAGAAGAAGAAGAAGAAGAAACCATGTCATTTATGATCTGTTTTTCACTGCTGCTTCTTTATATAGTGAATTATTGGCCCCTTCCTCGTTTACCACTAAAGTGGTATATCAAGGTGTCCAGAACCCTCCCTTCCACACCGTGGTAGTATCCAAGGAATGGGCAAGAATATGCAAAATATTCATGATTTGATCGAATTTGGCCAAATTCAGACATTTGAATTCTAATCGAATATCCAGACATGCATTTTTAAATATTTGAACGAATACAAATATTTTGAACCATTCGTTCAAATAATTTCGACATTCATAAGTATCTGTTCTCATCTTATTCATATCCGTACGCATTCTTACAGGATGAAAATGGGTTACATACGGGATAAAAACAGGATGCATATGGATGCGTATGGATACATACAAATGTTGTCAACATTCGTATAATCAAATTTGTATCAAATATAACATACAAATAGAAATGTATTCGAATCAGTTTGAATTTTAATACATTCATTTTTTGCTATTTGTACAAATTCACACATATGAATATTCGATTTTAATTGAATTGAATGTCAAAAATTGCATTCGTGCCCACCCCTGGCCCCCACCCCTGTTAGTAATATTGGGTGAAGTGTATACCAGACTAGATGGCCCAAAATGGCTGCCTACTCCAAGATACCAGTAGACCTTCCTAAAAAAAGTATACCACGAGATCAGTGAATGCTAAATTGGTCACAGATAGTCTGGTTTCCCACAAGGGACCCATTTTGGTGGTGTACCTTGTTGCCCTACCAAAATGTATTCCCCATGAGCTCTGAGGCCAGGAACTTTCATTCCTAGCTTTTGGAGACCTTGGAGCCAACACAATGTTCATCAAATACAAATCCGAAATGCAATGGAGTTCTTGGCTTGCCAATATGTCCTGTACTACCTAATTTTTTGCAAATCCACTTTTAGAATTGCATATTTCTGAATTCTAGAGAGGTTAGCAGCAGCACCTCCGTAGCAAGTTAATTATATCAGAAGACAATATAAAATGTAATACAATTCAAAAGACCTGAATGGACCACAATCAAAAGACGGTGGGATGGAAACTATTGTGTAGACAACTGGAAGTGTAGAAAGGAAGAGAATAAACAGCAGCATTGCCATGTAGAAGTTGTTTGATCGTGATGCTTTGAAGACTCTTTCATGAGGAACATTACAGCACATCACAGCCCAGCACTGCAGATACATGGAAGTATGGAGACGGATGACGTTGATAGCAGGGAGGCATGGGGCATAAAATGAGCCCATCCTAGAAGATGTTGAAAAAAGTCATTAAAAGAAACAGAAGATTGTGGCTTTCACTAATCAGCTCATTTATTCATTTGCTTTTTCCAGACACCAACTGTACTCACTATCGTGCAACCTTCCTCATTACAGTAGCAGAAATTTCTGAATTTTGACATTCCACAAGCATATTACAACTTTTATAAGCATGTCAGTCTGGACAGAAGAATTTTTGGGTGTTTTCCCATGGTCACTTAGTACCCATTTTAGCACCCATTAAGGACCCATTTGGGTGAGACCTGGATGACCCCATTTCCACCATGGCACCCATTAGGACACATTTGTTTCCACCGCGCCTCAGAAAGTCCGGATCATATGGGTACTTTTTGGGCTTTAATCCGGATTTTCTGTAGACCCCATTAATGGGGACTTCAGCCAGAAAATCCGGATTAAAGGGAGCCTGTTTCCACTTTAGTTTGGCAATGGGGTCTAGAGGAGGCTGGGGGGAGGAGGCACCCTTGGGGAGAGGAGCCCCCAAACCTAAGTTTCAAAGTCATTTCGAAGTCATTTCGAAGTCACTTCGAAGTCTGTGCAAAATAGCTCCAGAGTGTCTTTGAAGTCTGTGCTTGATGTTCAGAGTGAATTTCGAACTGACTCCGAAGTGACTCCAAAGTCACTTCGAAGTTTACTCCAAAGATCAGCACAGACTTCAAAGACGCTCCAGAGCTATTTTGCACAGACTTCGAAGTCACTTCAAAGTCACTTCAAAGTGACTTCGGAGCCGCTTTGGAGATTGCACCCCCTGTCCCCCCAAACACCTGGGGTGACAGGCAGATCCCTCGTGGGTAGATCCGGATTTCCAAATGGGTGCTCCAGTGTTTCCACAGCCTGGAATGATTTGCTGTTTAGTTGGAGGGGAAAACCTCTTCCCCATTTTATTAATCTGAAATTTCCAGGCACAATTTCCCTTTACCCACATGACACAGTAAAACTGAACAAATGAAGAAAGGCTCAAAACTAGAAATGACAAGTGTGATTCCCTGGAGATGTGTGCACAGAATTCACAGTCCAGTTCACTTTGTGTGTGTGTGCGTATTAATTTCCTCTGCAGTATTATGCTCAAAGTAACTCACCAGATCATGCCTTGATTGAAGATCAAACCTAGCACATTTCCACTAATATCAAACTCTGAATATGAAGGCTGGGGGGAAAACACAGTGGGTTGTTATAAGTTTTCAATGGAGCTTTAAAGCCAGAGGCTGACTAAAACTGTTAGGATATAATGGTTATGAATTTATGAACAGTATTTCCTAGAGCAAATGATCAGAACTCCAAAACCGTGGATAATTATTCATGCCATCTGAAATAATTATAAAAGATACTGTTTAAATATCTGCTGAATTCTAGACCATTATGGAGCTGTGAAAGAATTACGGTACAGAATCTGCAGAGAAACTAGAATATGTAATGAGTGTAGCTCTGAAAAAATTCAGCATGCTGATTTATTTTAATGAAAAGTGGTTTTTGTGTGTGTAAATGTAATAAGAAGCAGTGGCCAGTACTCTTTTTAATATGTATTTCAGATAATAGACTGTATGAGAAAGCATCAGTAGCAAAAAGTACAATCATGAAAGTATGATTTTTCTCCCACGTTTCTTAAAATTACAAAAATGAAAATTGAATGCAATGAATTATGCAATTACCTTCAGTCTTTATATACCATTTCCCTTAAAAGACATCCACAAGTGGAATGCATGCCTATTTAATTAAGGATGGGATTCTCACAGATCTGGTAGTAATGGAATGGCAGGAGAATCCCATATCCAAATCTGCTTTTTCAAAATAGCATTTTGAATGGCCAGAAAAAAAGTGAAATGAGCATTTCTTGGAAGTAGTTATAGCTCAGTGATGCAGCAAACCAACCTGGAAAGCAGAGGGTTGCCTGTTCAATCCTCAACCTCTCCTCGGAAATAGGTAATGGCAAACCACTTCTGTATTTCTGCCAAGAAAACTGCATAGACATGCCCATCAAGATGCCCATGCGGTCAACCAGGAGTCAGCCATGACTCAGTGGAATCCAACAGCAGCAGCAACAAAACGATTCTTATTATGGATATCAACCTTTTGCTGCTGGGAGCTTCGTTGTTGTCTTTAACAGCAGTGCAAGTACCAAAAGCAAAAAAATATCAGCAGACTTTTTTTGTGGCATGAGGGAAATGTGCTTTGCTGGATCCCTGAATTTACAGAGCTGTTAAAAACACAGGAGCCCAGCCAAAAAACCAATTGTTTATCTTTTGAAACTAAAATGCTCAGCTAGATGCAAATGTTCTATGCTGATGAACCAGCAAAAAAGATTATTGCAGTCTCTTACGAGTACAGCATAGAATGTTCCCCGAATTCTGATCTTAGAAACTGCACAAATCAAACAGCCATGAAGCCTCAGATAACACTGTGTATTGACAGTGACTCATCTGGCACCACTAAAGAACACATGCTTTGTTGATCAAACCACTTGAATAGCTAACAACATACTAGCCTTTGCCAACCAGCCTGAGGGTGTTTACACGTCCCAAATATTTGGAAGTCAACAACCCCACAAAGGCTGTGCAAACAGATAAAATACAAAACAAGGGCAGGGCAAAGGTCTGACCAGAGCCAAGTGGACTCCAGGGGAAGAAATCCCCTCCCCCTCCCTCCTCCCCTCAGCAGGACCCCTCCCCATGAAGTCAGCAATTGGACGCCCTGGCTTCATGGGGCGGGTGTTCAAAACCCTGCCCCCTATATAAACCTGCATGGCCAAGCAAAGCCCTCCTGTTTTGCGCTACATCAGCAGATCATAACAGCATGAAGCAGGGGTTGTGGCTGCTATGGCTGCTGTTGCCTCCTTCCAATCACTCGCCAGGACCCTCTTCAAGCCCCCACTTTTATGCTGAATTCAGCACCACGCCTGAGGACTAGAAGTGGCGAGGTGTAAGGAGACACAGCACTTTTCTACATGGGATATTGTCCCGTGATAAGAGGTCTCCCTTCCACACACTAGCACCACTCCCCCTTAGCATGCTCCCCCCTAGCATGCTCCACCCACATGAGCAAGTGTAAAGGGATGCAGATTGGCACTAACAATTGTAGCTTCTCATAAACACACATCAGATCAGAGCTGACTGTGACTGATCTAGGGGTGAGCATGAATGCATTTTTTGCATTCAAATTTGAGTCAAATTGAATATTTGAAAATTTGATTCGATTCGAATTTCAAAACTCCGGATTTTCAAAAATCCTATTCGTATCAAAATATACGAATATCAATAAGATTTGTGTCCATTATACAAATTTGTGTGAATCCATATTTTTCCCGTATTCATCCCATATGCATCTCGTTTTCATCCCACATTATATGTGCAAATACCTATAAATTTCACACACATTCATATACAAAAGATACAGATCTACTCATTTGAATCATTCAAAAATCCGTATCGGATTTTTGAAAACCCACAATTTGTTCGAATGTGTAAATTTGGATTTTTGAAAATCCAATTCGAATTTGAATGTCGACATTTGATGGATCCAAATTGGATTTTTGAATTTTTGAACATCTGTGCATATTCCTAAACTGATCAGGAAAGGGAACTTAGAAGGATGGTAGACAGTTCAGTGAAAGTATTGACACAGTATGCATACATCCATTTTTTTTTAATTAAAAAAAAAAGGCCAAAAATATGCTTGGGACAATAAGAAAAAGAAGTAAAAACAGAGATACTAATATTATTATGCCCTTGTGCAAATTAATGGTGTAACTTCATCTGGAATATTGTTTGGTCACTACATCTCAAAATGGACACAGCATTCTTCCTTTCCCCAAATACTAGAATCAGAGATTGCTCAGTGAAATTGATTTCTAGGCATCACATGCATCCAAATAGTGGCCAGAAGTCAAATCCTACTTCAGAATGGTTAAATTAGACTTTTGGGTTGGTTTCTGTTTGTTTGTTTGTTTGTTTGTTTGTTTAAGAATTAATATCCCACCCTTCACCAAAGAGTAGAGTTGTACACAAATATTTTTTGACATTCAATTCGAATTGAATAGCCAAAAATCCAATTCAATTCGAATTCTTTAAATTCAAATTTAACAAGATTCAATTTGAATTTACCAAATTTGAATCTATTTGTTCGAATTTCTTCTTCAAAACTGCAGATACGAACGTCAACAACATAACATAACAATAATAATCATACATTTAAAATATTCTTAAAGCATCTTTAAGATATAGTCCTCCCTCCTTCCAAAGTCTTTCTGCACTTTGATCACCTGCAATCCAGCTAATCCAGCTGCCATCACATTCCCAGATGTGTGCATGGCCACCGCCATGCATGTATGGCAGGCAATTTCAGCTTTGGTGCATGGGTGCTGGACAGAGCTCTGATTGCTGGTCCATCCAGAAACTTAAATCCCTCATTAAAAAACACTATTGTTCGAAAACCTGCTTTCAGTGCTGGAGTTTCCAGTAATAGTTTTAAGCATGTTTTAGGAACATAAGAGCGGGATTATGGTGCGATTGCCTATAATGTGTGAGGTGAGTCCACACAGCAGCACCATAATGGTGCCATTTTTGCTCTATCTTGTTTAAATGTTTTGAGCTTGTTTGGACTGCTCAGTGCAGTAATTTTATCATTTTCCCTTCAGAGTAGATTTCTTTTAAAAAAAAAACAAATAAAAGTGACAAGAAAGAGAGTACTCACAAAGCCATATTCCAAGTCCCAGCACCAACAGTAATTGAAAAACCGGACAAAGACAGCTTTTAGGAAATCACCGATTAAAATTGTGACATACGTGGTCACGGTATCAGAAACAGTGAGTCGCACAAATTCCTGTGGAAAGAATTGACCCTTTTTGAGTTAAAAACAGAGGAGAAAGCTGTCATAGAGCTTTTGTCAACAAATTCATCTCGCCAAATGCCCTTGGATTTCATTTTATTTTATTGGTCCAATGTAACATTTCAGGCATATGGAGTACATCGTATAATTCCATGTGTCTTGCTACTAAAAAGTCAGAGGTGTAGCTAGAATAAAATGGGGTCCTGACAAAGAAAGCAACACTTGACCTCTAATGCCATGCAGATAATTTAATAATAAAGAAACAATAAGCTCAATAGCCAAGCAAATGCTCCTAAGAACATAAGGGAAGCCCTTCTCAATCAGGCTACAGTCCATCCAGTCCAGCATCTTGTCTCAAACAGTGGCCCACCAACTGCTTCAGGACATCTCAAGCAGAAGACAAAGACAAAACCTAGTAACCATTGATCTACCTTTATTCCATGAATTTGTCTAATCCTTTCTTGAAGCCATTCAGACTGGTTGCTGTCACCATCTCGTCTGGTAGTAAATTCCATAGACCAGTGACCCTCTGGGTGAAGAGATACTTTCCCTTGTCACTCTTTCAAACTCTCCAGCCCAGAATTCTTCTATATCCACCTTTTCCACACCGTATATAATTTTATATACTTCAATCAGGCCACCTCTTAAATATAGCCTTTCCAAAACACCTTCTCTGCTTCCTGGGCCACTTCCTGCTCCAGTAGCAGACAGCACAGGTGAGAGCAAACCCTGCTGTCACAAACCAATTTTCATTTAGTGGAGGGACTGACTGCCATCACCCACTCTGGCCACTACTGATTTGCTGCTTGTTTGTTTGTTTGTTTGTTTGTTTCCAGTTCTATTCCACCCCATACCCGAAGGTCTCTGGGTGGGTGACAACAAATCAACCAACATTTTAAAAACATATTAAAAAACAAGATACAGATTAAAACAGAAACAAGATACAGATTAAAACAAGGTACATAGTTAAAAGCTCTAATTTACGTGCATTCAATGGTGTATTAATAATTATGTTTCCTGCATAACTAAAATTAACTATTAATAATTCTGTGCAGGTGCGCACTGCAGCATCACACACACACACACACACTGAGCTGACCGGTCACATCAGAGTCCAGTTTCTGGTGTTCTGTGCAGGCGCGCACCTGCCCAGAATGCACAGGATTGGTTGCAGTGGATGGCATGTTGACCCATCCAGACCAGACTGGCAGTCCAGACAGGTGAGCACGGCATGGGGTGATGGGAGGCTGCACACACCCCTGGGTGATGGCAACTGCAAGGCAGGTTCCTGCTGGCTGACAGTGCTACAGGAAGCCAGGGGAGGCCTGATCCAGGTGGTGGGGGTGTGCAACACCCCAACACACTACTGGGCCAGTTTGATCCCACCCCCAGCATGGGCCTGCCAGCTGGCATGACCAGTAGTGGTCAGTTGTGGCAGCCCGGGACTTCTGGCTCCAGCGGTGGCAGAATGGACTGGTACACAAGGGGGACATGATGACCATCCATGCCTTGGCCAGTAAGGAACACTTTGGGAACGTTTCCCACACCGGCCAATGCAAATGGTCATCCTGTCCCCTGTGTGTACCAGCCTTAGTGCATTCCAGCCATTTGGCTACAGTGCAAAAAGGCCCCTACACTGGAGGTTGCATGCTTTTATACAAAACTTGGTTACTGTGAATGAAACCTCTGCCTTCAGTTTTCATCATTTTAAACCTGGTCACAGTTTTTAAATAGACACAAAGACAAAATATTACTTTGAATCTCTTAAAATGGATTAAGTCCAATAGCATATTTGGATTTAACTCCACAGAACATTTTTCACAGTTATCAGAAAACATTACTGTAGCACTTCAGACAAATGATGAGTTGAAACACCTTTTGATGAGAAACAGAAAACAATCAGGATAAAATGCCTATTGATACTTTTCAGTTACCCTTAGAAAGACAGAAGAAGATATTAAATAAGATGCAATCCTGCTTTAAGAGGTACGAAACAGCTCTTCTGAGAGGCAGCAATAGAACCTTTCAGAAAAACAGAGACACTCAGCTTCCAGGACAATATCTAGTAGGGATGTGCACAGATATTCGATAATTCAAAAATCCAATTCAAATTCAACGAATACTAATCTTCAAATTCGGATCAGATTTTCAAAAATCTGAATTTCCGAATTCAGATCGAATTTAGATTTTTGAAAATCCTATACAGATTTTGAATTATTGTACTGAATTCGATATCATATATCGCATCCAAATATCGGTTCTATTTGTGCACATAATGCCGGATGCACACAGAACACAAATGTGATAAAAACAGGATGCAAAGAGATTAGAAAATTGGATACGAATGTTCCTGACATTCGTATCATTTGATTTGAATCAGATAATTCAAATGCAAAAAAATGCATTCGTGCACATCCCTAATATGTAGTCCTAAAACTATTGGATCACACATAAATGTACACATCTTGGTTATTTATCCCACTAGATTTGAATATCCTGGAACTAAGATGGACATTCCAGAATATCCATGTTTTAATCCAGAATAACCAAATAATACAGAATAGATAACCAATATGGATGTAGCAAAAGGTAGATAGAAAGCTTGTTGCCTACATTTATCCAGTGGTGCCTTGCATAGCATTTGTCTACAAAGAGGGCAACGAAAACAGCAGGGACAGGATGAGACTCTGCTTGGAATCCTCCTCCTGATCATACTAGATCAAATTTTGATCTCCTGAAGTTTTGTTCATCAAAAAGGGGATTCCAAGCAGGGGGACTTTCATCACGGCTGATTCTGATAGAGTATATGAGTATACACAGTGAATTATGCCCAACGGAGAATGAATAATGAACAAAGACACAGGTTTCGCTTTCTACTTCAAACTGCATCAATCCGCCTTTTAAAATAGATATGATATCTGCCTGTCATGGAAAGTGAAGGTTTTAAATACTCCAGCTTATTTTGTAAAACAGGCTAAGGTGCAAAAAGGTTGAACTGAAACAGATCCCATGCTTATTCCTTTAATTCTGTAGTATTTTTAATTCCCTTCTGCTACAGCTTCCAACATAGTTTAAGAAGATCAGGGTTTGGACAGATGTCAATCTGGAAAATTATTATAAATCAGTTTGGGAAGCTCTTCTTTGTGTCAAGCCTAGGCATGTGCATGAATATTTGTAACATTCATTATTTGTAAGAATTCGTATGAATTTGGACATTTGTACAGAAATTGAATGTTATGTTATTCATACATTGACATCCGTATGAATACGAATGTTTCCGGATGTTCATTAAAACTGGGGAGGTGGGACAGCGGCTAGAATACATTCAAAATGAATTGACAGCGTATTAAAAGTGGATTCAGATTGGATTTGATGCTTTCAGAGCTGATTTGTTACAGAATATATATCGGATATGTATCTCAGATACGTATCGGGTACATATTCATTCATATCCGATATGTATTTGTTCAGAGCAGATATTCATACAAATTCATACAAATACTTTTGTATCCAATAGAATTTTACCACATTTGAAAGGGTCTATTTGTACAAATAAGAATTTTCTAATATTTAATTCATTACGAATTGAATACCAACAAACACATTTGTGCATGGCCCTAGTCAAGCCATACCTAACTCCTTTGTCCAACGTCCAGCATTAACTCCAAAACAGCATTAACTCCTATTTTCCTTTTTTTATTTTCCAGGTTTGAGCCATGTGGTGTGTAGGTTTACTGCTCTGCTGTTCCCCACACAGTGAGAGCTATTAGGATGGGCTGGCAACTGGAAGTCATTTCAATGGGGGGGGGTAAGGGTGTCAGGATGAGGAAGCCCATCTTTACCAAGGGTAGCAGAGGATGGTTACGATCCATCGACCTCTGAAAGGAGAGGCTTCCTCATCCTGACAATGGGATGTGCACGTCTATTCAAAAACTTGAATATTCATTTCAAATCCGACAAATTTCAACATTCGAACTCGAATCGGATTTTCAAAAATCTGAATTTGACATTCGAACTCGAATACGGATTTTTGAAAATCCAATACGGATTTTTGAATGATTTTCGAATGATTCGAACATGTAGATTCATATTTGTCATATACCAATCTGCCCAAAAATTATCCATTTTTTGTGCTTCAAATATGGGATGCATACGGGATGCAAATGGAATTTTTTCGGCATGTGCATAGATATGTATAACAGATACGAATGTTGTTGACATTCGGATCTTTAATACGAATATAACATTTGATTGTACGGATTTGAATGTTATGGATTAGAATTGGATTTTAAGCCATTTGAATCTTAAATATCCAAATCGAATTGGATTTTATGACATTCGAATCTACTTGGATTCTCACGTCAAAAATACATTCGTGCACATCCCTACTCAGGGGTAAGAACAAGCATAGTTGCAAGAATAAAAGTGCTTTACCTGACCAACCATTGTTTCCCAGCATGGGCCCCTAGGCACATCGGCAGGGTCCACTTGTATGGGAGGCGCAGTAGCATTCTCAGGGATTGTCCCGTTGTAGAGACCGGCCAGCCAGATTGTCATGTTCTGTTTCACAATCTTTTCTTCTTCCAACTAGGAGACATGTTTTCCAATGGTACATATTACTAGTCCACATTGTGCAGAAGGCTATTATTTGTATCTATCCCAGCCTATATTCTAAGATCTTAGTGCAGGTTACAATAAAACCACATATTAGTAGGAATGTGTGTGAATATTCAAAACATAAGAACATAAGAGAAGCCCTGCTGAATCAGGCCACAGCCAATCTACTCCAGCATCCCGTCGCACATGGTGGCCCACCAATTGCTCATGGGCATCCTCCTGCTCTCGAAACCCAGAAAAATGGCCTTAGAAGCATCCTGCTTGTCCCCCCAGCCTGAAAGATGTACCTAGGCATTCATTTTAGTACCCACTGATACATCTGTCATCCATAAATTTGTCTAACCCTACCTTAAAGCCATCTAGGCTGGTAGCTGTTACCACCTCTTCCGGCAGCAAATTCCATAAGCCGATGACCTCTGGGTGAAGAAATACTTCCCTTTGTTGGATCTGACTCTCCTACCCATGAAATCACTGAGCACAGGAATTGGTCCATGTGCCCATTTCCTCTGTTCCATGAGCCTCCTAGCCTTCAAGATCACAACTGGAGAACAAATGTTACTTGTTTGAAATCCTGATGGCCAGAAGCCATGGACAGTAAGGTACTGCTGTAAGAGGAACACTATTACCATCATGTAGAGATGTGCATGAATATTTGTAACATCATTATCCCGCCCATCACTTTCCTACCCTGGTTCTAGTGTTGTGTGATAGAGAAAAGAAATTTTCTCTGTCCACCTTTTCTATACCCTGCATAATTTTATATACTTCAACCAGGTCAAAGTTTGATCGAATTCATTCAAATTCATACATTCAAATTCGAATCAAATGTCTATACATTCGAATTTAAACATTTGAACGAATTTTGAATTTTCTGAATCTTTTTTTACAAATTATTCAGTCATGTGTATGTGTATAGATACGTATGCATTACATATGTATCCGTATGCATCTTATTCACATACGTACACATTTGTATAGATAAACAAGGATGAAGACAGGATGGATATGGGATAAAAACGGGATGCGTATGAATGTGTACAGGTGCATATGGATGCATATGGCCAGATACAAATGTTGTCGACATTCATATCTTCAAATACGAATTTAAATTTGTACAAATAGATACAAATGTATTTGAATCTAATCAAATGTTGAAAATTGCATTCATGCGCACCCCTACTTATTAGTAGCTATGAAGCCAAGTATAATCTAGATATTTCTCCAGGTTAGCTCACCAGTTTTCAACGAATACAATTTCTCTGTAAACAACCCAGATTTACTACTATCACTACTAATAATATGGGGAAAATAGCCCTGACCAAAACCTTGCAGAGATAAGGTAAGGATTTCTAAGATGTGAACTAGCAACTCTAAAGCATTCCCATAAATGATTAGGATGGAAAGTCCAGAAGAGGTTCTAATAAGACGTTCACACAAATCCCTATTTCATCTCTAGTACTTTGGAGTTCAAAATATCACCTCAAACCTTTTCTTGGATTGTTTCAAGTAAATTGCAAATATCACAGAGACACTTCTACTTGCCTTGAGATTAATTTCATCCATTAGAGCAATAATGAATGTGTACAGATTACCCAGGAACAGGGCAAAGATGCGCCCTAGTTGCCACCGGAGGGCTATGCGAGGATGGTAGTTTTCCAGGGCACTGATGACATCAAATAAAGTAGGGCAGAACATTCCAAGAAGGGACATGACCATGTTCACCTAAAAGAATGTGGACGATAAATTAAAAGACTTCATTTCGTGCTTTTTCACAGTTAGAATATTTCATATACAAAGATGTTTGGCACTTATCATTCTTTCTAAAATAAAATTGCAACACATTCCTACAAGTTGTCAGTTTCCTATTTAGCTGTAGGACTAAACTATTTGTTCAAATTTTCCAGAAGGCACAATTAGCAAATTTCCATTGGACTGTCATCTCAAGGAGAGGGCCTTCTTGTAGTTCCATCTCTTGCAGAGGTATGAGGCATAGGGACATACAGGAGGGGCCTTCTCTGTAGTAGCCCCTAGACTTTGGAACAGCCTCCCTCTTGAGGTTCACCAGGCACCTACATGGTATATTTTTTGGTGCCTCGTGAAAACATATATTTTCAACCAGGCTTTTGCCATCTAAATAGCTTCCTTGGGGTCCTGTCTTGTTAGAAAGGGAGGATGGACGTGGGAGGAAGGGGTGATATTTTTAATTCTTTTTTCTTTTGGTATGTTTTGTTCTTATTGTAAGCAGCTCTGGGACCATTTGGTGAAGGGCAGGATATAAATTTATTAAATAAATAAATAAATAAATAAATAAATACAAACATACATACATACATACTGTTAGCCTGGGAAGAGTAAGAAAAAAAAGACACGTTCGGATGTGCATTTGAAAACAACCAAAAGATAGTGTGTTCTGTCTCCTGGGAAAGAAAGTAAACTGATATGCTACAAGGTCAATATGTGCTTCTGAGCACGTAACCTCGAATGGGAGGGGGAGGCAGCTCACACACAGATACAGGAAGTTGTCACAACAACGTCCGGTTACTGATTCTGTATAAGGTTCCCGTGGCCGTTGTTGTCGTTGGTGTTGTTGATGTTCTTTCCAAGAATGTGAGTCTGGGAGGAGAATGCCATGTGCTAAACATGGACCGGAAGGCAGCCTCGCCGGGCTAAAAAGACTGTTACTTGTTTTGTATATACCATGTAATCTTCAAGCAATAAATCGTAGCCTCATTAGCAATAACTCGGAGCGGCTGTATTCTGTTTTATGAGCCAAGGAGTCTGAGCTACTGATACTACGGAAGCTGGAAAGCCTGTTGCCGAGCAGAAGCGAACACCGGAGTCAGATAACAAGGTAAACTACTCTGCAACAAGATCTAATCTAGATCTAATCAAATATCAACACATACATACATACATACATACATACATACATACATACATACATACATAACATAACATAACATTTGAAAATAGAATTAAAGTGTTCAGATATCTTCATGGAATTACTTTCCCGTCCTTCTAAGCCAGTGATTCCCAAAGTGGTCCACGGGAGACTCGACGGGGGTCTATGTTGGTGTGAAAAAAAATGGGGGTTCACAAGTTGTAAGTGGGGGTCCACGAAAATTTATCTGGTTTCGATAGTAAAGAACAAAAATGTTGGCTTGGCTTTACCTATCAATGTTGGCAGATAATATTTTAAGAAGGTCAGTGACTGTTATTATTTTAATAAATAGAACACAAGAAAACATACTATTTTTATACTCCAAATTTAGGGTCGGAACTCAGCCACGACGCACATTTCCATTGTTAGATCTAATCTTTACATTTTTGACGGGTTTGGGGAATATGGTAGAAATGTAGCAGCAGGGGGTCCACCGAAATCAGTAAAATTTTGAAAGTGGTCTACGAGAAAAAAAAGTTTGGGAACCTCTGTTCTAAGCACTTTCCCCTTTAAAGCAGATTTGGGTTCTTTACTCATGGCAAGAGATTGAGCATGGACTAGCTGAAAACCCACTGAATGTATGTCCCCAGTCCGGCATCAGTTTCCCATACACTCACTAGAGTAGCAGCCCTTGCTAAGCAGCAAGAACACAATATTTCCTACAATGGCTGTGCTTTCAGGGCTCTGAACTTCCAGGTTCACCAGGTACCACACCCAATGGTTCCAGTTCCACTGTAACCATCAGGGGTGTGCGTGAATGTAATTTTCAACATTCGATTCAATTCAAACTGAATATTCAAATGTCCAGATTCGTACAAATCGAGAGAAAACTAATGTAATAAAATCCAAACTGATTTGAATACATTCATATCTATTCGTACGAATATTCAATTCATATTTGATGATGCGAATGTCGACAACATTCATATGTGTCTGTACGCATCCATGTGCTTCCTGTATGCATCACGTTTTCAGATGCGTACCGATACAAATGCGGTGCGTACATATCCGTACACATAAGGATGTCTGAATAATTCGTACAAATAATTTGAAACATTCAAATTTGTTCAAATGTTTAAAAATGAATGTATAGATATTCTATTTGAATTTGAATGTCTGAATTCAAACAAATTAGATCAAATTTTGAATGTTTTGAATATTCTTGCACATCCCTAGTAACCTTGTAGAAGATCAGCAGTGACCTTAGGGCCACCAGTTGCTCAGTCCACCCCACAGAAGAGACTAAGTGAAGACTAGGGGTGCTTCTGCATTGACCCTTTAACACCCATTAAGCACACATTTTAAACACTTGGGGAAACCACGTCCACATAGCAGCACCCATGATTAGAGACACATTGGGAAAGCCACTTCCGCACTGATGTGTCTCTAATGGGTGTTAAGTGGCCCTTAAACCAGTTTCCCAGAAGACCACATTGCAGGTAGTCTTAATGGGTAACTGTGACCTAAATCCACATTAACGGAGGACGTGTCCGCACACGGATGGGAGAGAGAACACATGGGGCAGGACAGGAAGTCGCCATGTTGAGTAAGGCAGCGGCAGAAAGCCGCCATGTTGAGTGAGGCAGGAGCAGCACAGTCCAGCCATGAAGTCCCTCTCACACAGGATTCTCATCAGGCAGGCACCCAGCTACAGCGGCAGAGGGACAGCAAGTTTGAATGTAGTGATTCCATGCACAAAAATCCAGCTTTGGTGCCAGGCGGGCACTGGATCTCGGACACAACGCTGATTAGTCTGTGCACAACAGGAAAGGAGTGGTGACTGACAGATGAATGCTCCAATCACGTGGCTCCTGGGGCGGCAGTCTGGAAATCTGTGCTGCTGCCTCCGCACAGCGAAGGCAGTATCTGTTCCTCACAATCCGTCCTTCCCACGCGTGTGCGGAAGCATGGGGCCTTATTAGATCCGTATTTGTTTGAGACAGATCTTGCTAGAGACACATTTCATAAAAACAGATCTACTTAATCCAAATTTCAAGCGGTAAGTGCGGAAGCACCCTAGATGAGACTTCAGACAGAGGACTGCCTTTGTAAAGCAGGACACTCAGCAACCCCAGGGAACACTGTTGTAGGATGTAAGTAAGTAGTTAGTGAATCTCCATTTTTACTGGGGTTGAATGGCTTAATAAATGCACTAGTCCAATTATTCAGTTCTCTTATTCCTAGCCACCTTAATCTTGTAACAAAAAACAACAGAATTCTGCTCTTATAGAGCTGAGGCTGCCTCTTCCCACAGAGATGAACCAGCATCAAAAAGCAATTTTTAATATCTGACACCGTAGCTAAGGAAATTAGTATCTATAAAGCAGCTGTGATTTCCCAGCTTCTGTGTAGCGTGATGGTTTCTAATAAACAAGGCCAGGATTACGGCCAAGTCTACACTCCAAAGCGAAGCCTACTGCAACATGCCAGAACCATTTAGAACGTTTGATTCTGACTGTCTGACATTAAAATTATATCTTCATTAAGAATTAGCTGCATAGCACATATAAATCATGCTCTTGCCGTCCATGCTGTGTGCACAAATGATAGGTTTGTCTAACATCCCTGCAACAGAAAGCATTATAAGAGAGCAATCCTTCATGGAAACATATTTTTATTTTCATACAATTAGGAGAACAATTAGGAGTGGGCTGAATAACTTGGCATCTCAATAAATTCTGAATTAGTTTATCCTTTTCTCTTTTAGCAGATCAGTATGTTACTGGGGGGAAAAACATTATATGGTATTGGAATTTGCTATCTTTCCCACTGGCTCTTTCTAAATTGGTTAATCTGGATCAAGGAGCTGCTAAGAACATGGGTGTTTTTCCACAGTCACTTAGTACCCATTTTAGCACCCATTAAGGACCCATTTGGGTGAGAGCCGGATGACCCCATTTCCACCACAGCACCCATTAGAGATACATATGTTTCCACCGCGCCTTGGGAAATCCGGATCATATGGGTTCTTTTTGGGCTTTAATCCGGATTTTCTGTAGACCCCATTAATGGGGTCTACAATGGGGTCTTCAGCCAGAAAATCCAGATTAAAGAGAATCATTTTCCACGCTTGTGTGGCAATGGGGTCTAGAGGAGGCTAGAGGGAGGGGGCACCCATGGGGGGGGAACCTAAGCTTTGAAGTCATTTCAAAGTCACTTCAAAGTCTGTGCAAAATAGCTCCAGAACATCTTTGAAATCTGTGGTATTAAGAAGGGAAGTCAGAGAAACAGGGGAAGTCATACAGAATAATAAAGCAATACACACTAAGAGAAGATACAAGAAATTGTATGATAGATATTGTTTGTTTTTTTAATGTCATATTGCTTTTAAAATCAATAAAAAATATATTAAAAAAAAGAAATCTGTGCTGATCTTCAGAGTGAACTTCGAACTGATTCCAAAGTCACTTCGAAGTTCACTCCGAAGATCAGCACAGATTTCAAAGGAGCTATTTTGCATGCGTGCTCCGGTGTTTCCACAGCAGGGATGCTAGCACCCATTGCTATTGGGTGCTAGACCACCCATGGAAACACATTGGGTACTTCCCTTAATCCGGATGTACTAGATCTTGATTAAGGAATGTACCCATTCCTTAGATCCGGATCTTCTTAGATCCAGATTAAAGGAGCGCGGTGGAAAAACACCCCATGTCATCTGCATGGGAGCAGAGTAGATCTGGATCAGAACTGTGCTAAGGGCTCACTAATCTGGATTAGTAGTAGGACTCTTTAGCACATATTTGCTGTTCTAAAGCCTGCTCAGTGCAGATGCCTCTGGTTGATCCAGATTTAGCTACTATGGATCTAGGCCCTTTCTGCACGTACATGTTAATCCAGATCAAGGAGCTGCTAAGAACACATCAGGAGCACAGTGATCCAAATCAAGTGATCTGAATCACACACCTGCTGTTCTAAAGCCCAATACAATACATGCTGTGATCATGCCTTCACTTTCATCCTTCTTCAGTCCACCGCTCACACTTTTTTAGTCCAAACTATTTTATTTGTGCACATTCCTCCCTTCAATCATACTTTCCCGAGACTTGATTGTTAGAGGTCTTAAGTAGGGGTGTGCACAAATGCAATTTTCGGGATTCGATTCGATTTGAATCAAATACCTAAAAATTCAATTTGATTTGAATATTTAAAATTCAATTTTAACCAAATTCAATTTGCATCTACAAATGTTGACAACATTCATAGATGCCTGTACACGTCTTCCCCAGGTCCGTACACATCTGTACACATCCGACACATCCATATGCGTCCCATAGTTATCCTGTGTGCAACCTGTTTTCATCCCATATGGATCCTTACAAATGCAGGAGAGATGTGAATCTTCAAATACACATCGTGTACAAACCCGTGCACATACGAATGTCCAAATAATTTGAACGAATAGATCCAAAATTCAAAATTTGAATCAAATCTTTAAATCTGAATTTAAGGACATTCTATTCAAATTCAAATGTTGAAATTCAGTTGATTCGATTGAATTCTGAATGTATTCAAATATTCATACACATCCCTAGTCTCAAGCCCATTATAGAGTGTTAATCCATTTTCATTTTTTGGGTATGATTTGTGAAGAGGACTAAAGGGGGCTGAACTGTACTATAGTGGGTGGTTACTGCATGGATTTGCCTCCCCTTCCATCCATTGGGTGATGACACACTGTTGAGTTACAGAACCTTTATCCTATCAGAGTGCAGAAGACATGCTTCTGTGATCGACACTAGCAGGGGACTCATTCCAGCAGTGCAGCCAAACATGCCACTAAAATGGACATTTCGAGTACCGGTGTTTCTCGAAATGTCCAACTATTGCCAGCTATAGTGTTTCTACTTTCCTTTAAAGAACAAGGGGTGCCAAACCATAATAGGGATTTGATTCGTTCGCTGATCACCACTGCAAAAGCAGAGATTGCTCTCCACTGGAAATCTGCAGAACTATTAAACATAGATAAATGGATTTGTTGTACATGGTCTTTATCGACTAATGAACCCATCACAGTGCAACAGTATAGGATGAAACACCTGAAACAAGAAGCTCAATTTATCGAGAAATGGGCACCTTTTATCATTCAGGCACAAATCGATCCCAGATTTCAACCATCTTCCTCTTTCTCAGTACCATTTTTGAAACAAAAAATATTGATGCTTTTTCCAGATTTTCCATTCTAGACTGTACTGGATAAATCTTGATTGAACCGTATGGACTATGTGATCCTCAGAAGTGTATATTTGGTTTATGTTATGGGTTTTTGGTGTTTGTTGTTATATATTAAAAATAATAATGAAAAATAAATAAATAAATGTATTCCCCCTTGAGATCTACCGGAGCCTCTTCTTGGTTCTCCCCCCCTTTTGCTGCATCAGATCTATCACCTTTCTGATTGGACGCTGTTCTGTCACTCAAGGGAAGCAAGGGTGTGTGTTTGCAGTTCCTTTTTAAGCCTGCTCCCCTACCTCCACACCCCTTTCCTTTTTTATGTGCTTTTCTTCATGTGCTTTATTTTAGAAATAATAATAAATTTGTGTAAAAAAGCTAGAGGAATCATACACATAAACTCCAGAGAGAAGGGGAGGTGACTCATGAACTCCACGTGTGCCAATTGTCCAAAGGAAAGACTGGGCCCTACCTACCACATTTCAGCCTCCTTTAGCCCACCCCCCTGCTCACACTTGAGGAAACGAAGATGTCCTGAGATGCCAGGATGGGCTGAATCCTTGCCAGTCCTGTAAAAATGAGGACTCCGGTTAAGGCAATCTAATGAGGATAGGCCAGTTCAGAAAATGAATTAAATAAAAATAATGCAAGAAGACCTGAAGATAACCTGAGGTCATCCTAAACTACTTGTGTGACCAGGACTGAGATGTGCAGAAAGCATACTTCCTGCGTCCCAGAGTGGGCCCTGCTGGTTTAGGGATGTGCATGAATGTGTTTTTTTTGACATTTTATTTGAATCGAATACCCAAAAATTCTATTAGATTCAAATCTGTTAAATTCACATTTAACAAGATTCAGTTTGTTTATACCAAATTCAAATCTATTCGTTCAAATTTTTTATTCAGATCTGCACATATGAATGTCAGCAATATTCATATGTGCCCATACGAATCTTCCCGACATCCGTACACATCCCATAATTATCCCGCATGCAACCCGTTTTAGTCCCGTACGGATCCATACAAATGCACGCGGATGCGGGAAAGATGTGGATCTTCAAGCACACATCATGTACGAACTCATACGCATACTCATGTCTGGGTAATTCGAACGAATAGATCCAAGTCAGTTCCAGCTTGGGTGAAGTGGAAGCAGGAGCTTTTCTCAGAGCACACGGCGAGAGATAGAAACAGGAAGTTTTTCTCAGAGCACACGGCGTGAGATAGAAACAGGAAGTTTTTCTTAGAGCACACGGTGTGAGATAGAAACAGGAAGTTTTTCTTAGAGCACACGGCGTGAGGTAGAAGCTTTCTAAGACCAATCAGAGCAGCGGACCAATAGGAATTAGCCACACCCTCAGGGAGGAGGAGTTACTCTGCTCAGCAGGGCTTAAATAGAAGTGGCCCGCGCGCCTAACGGCGCGCGAAATTAAAATTAAAAAAAAAAACACCAAAAAAACAAAAAAATTAAAAAAGGTACAGTGGGATAAAAAAAAAAATTCATTCATACCTTAGCACCACATCTTTAAAATCCTTACCCTAAAAGCAATATGGAAGGCGAGAACACCTGTATTGTCACGTGCAATGTATGCGGCATGTTTATGACCCTACCACAACAGATGCCACATTTTACCTGCCACAAATGCAAGCTTGTGGCTCTCCTGGAGGAAAGGGTTAAAAGTCTAGAAGAGAGAGTCAAGACACTGAAGCAGATTAGAGAAGAAGAGAACTTCCTCGACAGCATGGAGGAAACACTTCAAAATGAAGGGATAGAAGAACATCCTTCTGTAGTTGCAGAAACTGAGTTATGGAAGCATGTGACCCAAAGGAGCAGGAAGAACCGGAGACATTCGGAACCCTTGCAATTAAACAACCAGTTCCAGATACTCAGTCAGGAGAACAACACATCTGAAGAGTCGATGACAAGGTCCACAAATATTACTCCAATAGGCACTGAGAAATCTCTGGAATGGAGAGGAAGAAATGGTAATGCAAAGAAAAAGAGGAGAGTAGTGGTCATGGGAGATTCACTTTTAAGAGGAACAGAGGCAACTATCTGCAGACCTGACAGAAACTCACAAGAGGTGTGCTGTCTCCCAGGGGCCCGGATCAAAGATGTAACTGATAGCATATCGAGGCTATTCAGACCTACAGACTACTACCCATTATTACTCATACATGTGGGCACAAATGATACGGCAAAAAAGCACTTTGAAAACATCTACAGAGACTTTGAAGACCTTGGCAGAAAAGTAAAGGAACTGGGAGCACAAGTAGTCTTTTCATCTATCCTTCCGGTGGATGGTCACGATAAAAGTAGAAGGGATAGGATTCTTGAGGTGAACAAGTGGCTACGTCAGTGGTGCCGGCAGCAAGGATTTGGATTTCTGAACCATGGAGAAAACTACCTATACAACGGACTCCTTGCAAGAGATGGGTTGCACCTTACAGGGACAGGAAAGAATGTATTCGGGAAGCGCCTTGCTTCGGTTATTAGGAGAGCTTTAAACTAAAACAAAAGGGGAAGGGTAACAAAAAGTCAAGCAAAAATACTCAGTCAATCAAACCAGGCGATATTCTTACTCCCAGAAATAGTACCAATGAACAAACGCATAAATTTTGTAAGGAAAACAGAGGAGGCAAGCTCGCAATAGATAGCAATTACAAACTAAAATGCCTCTACACCAATGCCCAAAGCATGAGAAATAAAAAAGGGGAGCTGGAGATCCTGACCCAGGTAGATAAATATGATGTCATAGGTATTACGGAAACCTGGTGGGATAACACACATGAATGGAACACAAACATTGAAGGCTACAACTTGTTTCTGCGAAACAGACTTAACAAAAGAGGAGGGGGTGTTGCGCTGTATGTTAAAAAAGAAATTGTCTCCTCAGAGGTTCAAGTTTCAGACAGTGGAAGCTCAGTAGAATTGGTATGGGTAAGAATTCAAGGAGAGAGCAACAGAAAGGATACCATTGTAGGAGTCTATTACAGGCCCCCTGGACAAACAGAAGATATGGATGACCTCTTCCTAGACCAGATGGCTAAACTTTCACAAAAGCATGACATAGTGATTATGGGAGACTTTAACTACCCAGACATTTGTTGGGAATCTCGCTCAGGAAAAAGTCACAAGTCTAATAAGTTCTTATCCTCTCTCGCTGACAATTTCATGTACCAAAAGGTGGTGGAGGAAACAAGAGGATTGGCTATCCTTGATCTAATTCTTACCAACAGAGAGGAAATGGTGGAGGATATCAGAGTTTCTGGGGCATTAGGAGGCAGCGATCATGTTATCCTTGAATTCTGGATAATAAGGGAAGGAAAGCATGAGAGGACTCAGACTTCAAAGTTGGACTTCAGAAGGGCGGATTTTGATGGACTCCGGAGGAGGTTAGGAGGGATCAAATGGTTAAATGTACTAAAGGATAGAAATGTCCAAGAAGGATGGGATATTTTGAGAAATGCAATATTAGAAGCGCAATCATTAACAATTCCTCAAAGAAGGAAGAATGGAAAACATCTAAAGAGACCAGGGTGGATAAACCTAGAACTTAAAAACTTGATAAAAAAGAAAAAAGAAATGTTTAAGAAATGGAAGGAGGGATACATATCTAAGGAGGAATATAATGAAATCAGTACAATCTGCAGGGCAAGTATCAGAAAAGCTAAAGCTAAAAATGAACTGAGGCTTGCAAGAGAGACTAAAAACAATAATAAAAAAGGTTTTTGGGGATATGTCAACAGCAAAAGAAAAGTCAAAGAGGTTTTGGGAAGTCTGCAGGGAGAGAATGGAGAAGTGATCGAAAGTGATCTTGAGAAGGCAGAAATTCTGAACTCCTATTTTGCATCTGTTTTTTCCAAGAGGGATAATGTACATGCAACAGTCCTTCACTGTACTGATGAAGGACTAGGAGAATCAAGACACAAAATCAACACTGAGAGAGTAAGGGAACGCTTAGCTAACTTAAACGAATTTAAGTCCCCGGGTCCAGATGGATTACATCCTAGGGTACTGAAGGAATTAGCAGAGGTAATTGCTGAACCACTTGCTGTAATCTTTGAGAAGTCATGGAGAACAGGAGAAGTCCCAGACGATTGGAGAAGGGCAAACGTTGTTCCTATCTTCAAAAAAGGGAAGAAGGTAGACCCAGGGAACTACAGGCCTGTTAGCCTGACTTCAATACCAGGAAAGATTCTCGAACAAATTATTAAACAACACATATGTCAGCATCTGGATAGGAATTCAATAATTAACAGTAGTCAACATGGGTTTGTATCAAACAAGTCGTGTCAGACTAACTTGATTTCATTTTATGACAAAATCACTGAATGGGTTGATCAAGGAAATGCAGTAGACATAGTATTTCTTGATTTCAGCAAAGCATTTGACAAAGTATCTCATGCGATCCTCATTGAAAAATTGATCAAATATGGGTTTGACAAGGCAACTATAAGGTGGGTTCAAAATTGGCCTAGTAATCGTACTCAAAGAGTGGCTTTAAATGGCTGCACATCCAAATGGAAGGAAGTGTCAAGTGGAGTACCACAAGGTTCTGTCCTGGGCCCAGTTATGTTTAATGTTTTTATAAACGATCTGGACGAGGGAGTTGAAGGGAAACTGATCAAATTTGCTGATGACACAAAGCTAGGGGGGATTGCAAACACCAGAGAAGAGAGAGAGAGGATTCAAAAAGATTTAGAGAAACTCGAACAATGGGCTGCAACTAATAAAATGGTATTTAACAAAGAAAAATGCAAGGTTCTGCACCTGGGTAAGAAAAATGAAAAAAGCACATATACAATGGGAGGAATTCGGCTGAGCAGCAGCACATGTGAAAAAGACTTGGGTGTCCTGGTAGATCATCAACTGAACATGAGTCAACAGTGCGAGGCAGCTGCAAAAAAGGCAAACGCAATCCTGGGGTGTATTAGGAGAAGCATAGAGTCCAGATCACGTGAAGTTATTATCCCCCTCTACTCTACCTTGGTCAGACCTCATCTGGAGTACTGTGTCCAGTTCTGGTCACCCCAGTTTAAAAAAGACACTGACAAGCTGGAGCAGGTTCAAAGGAGAGCTACCAAGATGGTGAACGGTCTGCAAACCATGTCCTATGAGGAACGGCTTAAAGAACTAGGAATGTTTAGTCTAACAAAAAGAAGACTGAGAGGAGACATGATAGCTGTCTACAAATACCTCAAGGGTTGTCACAAGGCAGAGGGATCAGCCCTGTTCTCACTCTCTCAAGGAAGGACTAGAAACAATGGGGTGAAACTGCAGGGGAAAAGATTTAGTTTAGATGTTAGGAAAAAATTTCTAACAGTAAGAGTGATCAACCAGTGGAACAGGCTGCCACGGGAGGTGGTTGGTTCCCCTTCGATGGAGGTCTTCAAGCAGAGACTGGACAGCCATCTGTCTGAGATGGTTTAGGAGATCCTGCCTTGAGCAGGGGGTTGGACTCGATGACCCAGGAGGTCCCCTCCAACTCTACCATTCTATGATTCTATGATTCTATGAAATCTGAAATTTGATTCAAATGTTTACATTCGAATTTCGGGACACTCTATTCGAGTTTCAATGTCAAAATTTGGCACGTTCAATTGAATTTCGAATGCCTATGAATATTCATGCACATCATTATGCAGATTCACTAGTAGACTTGCTTTAATGGGTTTATTGGTGATCCCAATCAAGGCCTCCCTAAACTTGATCACACATTGTCTGATTCAGATGGAGTTTGCCAGTTGGGGACAGAACCTCAAAGAGCCACGTCAAAGAGGCCCAGAAGCTGACTATGGAGAATCCCAGTCACGATTACAAGTAAGTGCAGAAAAGGTCTTAGATTTCTCATCAAATACTCATGGGCAGTAAAAACATGAAGAGACTAGGACTGAATTCCACTACATTTGGATATTTCAGAGTACACCCAGCTGTGCCCCTCCCTCCTCCAACTGCTCCCTTCACAAGATGGCAAAGAGACTACGGCAGCCGATCCACCAGTTGAGGAAACGTCTGGTCCTGAGGCCAAGCAAGGTGAGGCTGAGTAGATGCCGGCTGACCATCTCTACCATCTTCTGGTTTGTCGTCAATGAAGAGAAAATTCAACGTAAAGAGAATAAGAAAATTCCAGCAATAAGAAATGAACAGAAGAATTGGAACTGAGGACCTCAAGTGCTTGCTTTTTGCTGTTCCCTGTTGCCTCCCACACCATTTTCCTTTTGTTTCTTGTCTCTTTAGATCGTAAGCCTGAGGGCAGGGACCTGTCTAAGATTAATATAATATTGTAACCCACCCTGAAACCTTTGGGTATAGGGTGGGATAAAAATACAAACAAACAAACAAATATAGGATGCATATGGATGTGTACAGATGTGGGGAAGATGCATATATGCCCATATGAAGGTTGTCAACATTTGTATGTGCAAATTCAAATAAAGAATTCAAACAAATAGATTTGAATTTGGTAAATTAATACAATATTCTAACTCGCTCTTAGACCTTTGGGTATAGGGTGGGATCGAAATACAAATAAATAAATAAATAAATAAATAAATAAATAAATAAATAAATAAATAAATAAATAAATAAAATTTCAGCCAAATAGATAAATAAATAAAATTCCAGCCATAGAGGCCTTACCCCACTAATGTATTCTTTATTCCAGGATATCCCAGATATAGCGGAATAAGTAACTCACATTTTATGGAATATTAGAAATGACGTGATCCTCTTTAAATAGTTAGGGGGAGGCAACTAATTTAAATACAAAAACAAACTTTTTAAAGCAATCATAACTTGTTAAATTACATTAATATTTATTCTTTACTGCTTGTAGTACCCCTGTAATCTAGGTGGTTTAAATTGATTATGTTTGGATTAAGTGACAAGCCACCTGTTTCCTGCAAGCTGCATTTCAGCTACTCTGGCGCTGTAATCCTATAGTAAGATGTCTTTCCGATTGACTATTGTCTTGATATTTTATGTCAAGACAGAAGCTGTATTCTTCTCCAAATAATGGAATACACTTCTGCCTAAAGCTCATTAGCTTGTGAATCCTTAACATGGCAGCGAAATCAAGACAGTTGTAATAGCTGCCAGGATCACAATTCATACCTACTGCACAGGAAAAATACAGCAGTAGATCTCACAGTATTAATGTTGTATCACGTTTGAACTGCCGTGTGTAATGAACAGAGATTGGATGGGCAATCGAGAAATTATCGTTCCCTTCTCCATGTGCTATCATCTACTGATTATGTCTTGCACCCTTCCCTCCACTAATCAGAACAACAGGTACAACGTGGTTAACACGCTGTGATTCTTAGGAAATTTTCCTCTGATTAATTTTAATTTATTTATATTTTTATCCGACCCTTTATCCAAAGTCCAATATGAAAGTTACCAGAGCACAGACTACTGTGACCATGTTGTGTCAGTCCAGAAAGAGCCAGAACTGGTGAACCAGCTGTAGCTAGAAGTAGGACTCTTGGCCACCTCCTCCAAGTGCAGAGTCCAAGTCCACTCCCAGGTTTCACGCCTTTCCCTTCCAGAACAACACAGTCCACCAAGATTTCACAGACCCAAGATCCTTTGGCACAGAGTAACTCCATTTTATTTAAATTCAGCATCCTTTTATTGCCCCCCATCCACCACTTGTCAAGCACTTCAACCAGCTCTCCTAATTCAGATGGTATGGAAAGGCAGAGCTGGGTATCGCCTTCATATTGATGACAACTTACTCTAGATCAGTGGTTCTCAACCTGGGGGTCAGGACCCCTTTGGGGGTCGAACTACCCTTTCAGAGGGGTCGCGACGAGTCTCCCACCGCCCTTCCCTTCCACCTCCCAGCTGCTCCATCCCCATGGTTGGGGGTCTCCACAACATGAGGAACTGCATTAAGAGGTCGTGGCATTAGGAAGGTTGAGAACCACTGCTCTAGATCTCTTGGGTGACCTCTCCCAGTGGCATCATATAGATATTATATAATATGGGAGATAAAAATCACCAAACGGGTGAGTTCCCAGAGCAAGAATCTCCCACAACCGCTCTCACACTAACCCTCTTCAATATCTTGCCCAAAAACGATATGCTTGCTTTTTTTTAGCTCTTATGGATCCAGGGAGGACCTTTTGAGGAGATGCATCATTGCCTCTTTAAGAACCTGTAGGACCACCATATCCCTCAAAGAAGCATTCACTACTTCCTGCTGACTAATTTGTACCGGCCAAGAAGAGCAATGATCCAGAGAGCATGTGGTTGACTGAACCTGTTCTTGCCATCAACCTTGCTGTTTCATCATCCATAGCTTCATGGCACACCAAGGTGCTTTACAGGTATACTGAAGAAACAATTTTAGAAAGATACCAGAGCCTCAGCAGAAGCACCATCCATGCCAACTGGGAAAATCTCCAGAGCATTCAAGAGCATTCAACAATCTCAGTAGGTCCCCACCACTGCAGAAGGGAGCTGCCACTGCAAATCCAGGTCCATCCATGACAATGGGCTTACCACCAGCCCTCCCATCATTGGATTTTCACCAATCCACTCTACAGCAAATACCAAACTGAGGATATGTCCTGCAGTATCAGCCCCAAACTCCATATCTGGTACTTGTTTTCACTAGAATCCCACTTTTATAAAGACAACCATCCCTCATATAGCATCTTTCTTCAAGCTCAATAAAATATACTGTTTCTTCTTATAACTAGGTTATATGAGTCATTGTCAGCTTTGGAATGGCAAAGTTATTGGAATAATTCCAAGCAGCCGCCCAACAAAATTATTGTGTTACACTGTATTAGGAATGACTACATACGTCCATATCTTCAAGCAGAGTTTGCACAGACTTCATAGGTGAATTGGAGGCTGTAGTCCAGAACATCTAGAGGGTTCCTAACAGAATATGCTTACTTTTATTTTGTTTGGGTACCACTGAGTTGTGATTGATTCCTTGTTGGCTATATGGGCACCTCCATGAGCATCTCTATGTACTTTCTTTAGCAGAGATACAGAAGTCGTTTGCCATTGCTACTTCTGGGGAGAAGCTATGGATTTGCCCTTCTGTTTTCCAGGCAGTTTCTTCTGCCACTGAGCTGAGAAGAAGCCTTTAAAAATTCAGCCATCTATTTTATGAGATGAACACCCAATGCACCGCTGTCTTTTCCACAGTTTTGAAGGTTCTGAGTGCATCTTCACCTCAGTGGCCAAGGACACATCAAGACAAATGTATTTGATCTCAGTTCTAGGGCAAAGTGGGCACCACTGAAATGTCCATGTCTCACCCCTCTCTAATTTTGGGGCAAACCGCTCAGCCTCATAGCTGTCAGCTCCAAAGGTGAGAGCAACCTCACACTGAGAAAGGCCCTGATTTATTTTATTTTTTTAATGTGCTGAATGGAGGGGGTGCCATCAGAGTAATTTCTTAGGCCTCAGATCAAGAATGTCCTGCAGGGTGCCCAGAGACCCATAATCACTCCTCTTAGAACACCTTGTGGCAGTAGACATCTCAGGCATTTGAAAACATGCCCCTTGGTCACCCACCACTATGGCCCTGATCACACCTTTACTGTAGGATGACACCAGGTCCTCCTCAGGTAGCGTTACTCACATTATTTTTATTCAGTTTGTTTTCCAAGCTGGCCTAGTTCCATTAGATCATTCTAACCAGAGTCCTGTTTTTCAGAGGACTCAGCCCATCCTGGCATTCCAGGCCATCTTTGCTTCCTCAGTTGTGAGCGAAGGAATGAGCTAAAGGAGGCTGGACCATACTGTGGTGGGTGGGTCCAGCCTTTCCTTTCAGCCAATGTGCATGTGCAGAATTTGTGAGGCACCTCCCCTTCTCTCCTCAGTTTAAGTGTATGATTCCTCTATCTAGTGTTTTCCCACAAATTTATTTTTATTACTTTTTAAAGAAATTCTCTGCACAGAGAAGAAAAGCACATAAAAAAGGAAGGGGGGGAATGGAGGTAGGGAAGCAGCTTTTAAAAAAGTACCACAAACACATACCCTCACTTGAGAGACACAATGGCATCTAATAACAAGGGAGATAGATTTGATGTACTAAAAGGGGTGGAGAGCCAAGAGTTCCATGGAGGAAGCTCAGGTCAGTCACAGAGAAAGGTGTGAACAATGCAGCCCAGAGTGAGGAAGGCCTGAGGACGACCTATATCAGTATATGTGTAAACAAAACTGGTACGACCTCAGTTTGAATTATTAATAGGATGTCCCATCTTATATAGGTGTGACCAGGACCTATGTGTGAATGCACCCTGTGTCTACTTCCATTTGGACTGTTTAATATTATGCTATACATCTATATATTTTTATTTTAAAAAAAAATGCCCCTTCTCACTTTACACAGAAACAGCTAGGAATCCAGATAAGTTTAGAATTATTAAGATTCTTACACACTCCTACAAAAGAGATGCCTGGGCACTTAAAGCCATATCCCCTGGATATTGTCCTCATTTCCAGTTGAGTCTGCAGTTTCTCCATCCTCTGTTCAGACAATTCAGTTATGTTTCCTGTTACATTACAGGCCTGATGTCAGACTAATATAGAAGGTAAAACATGTAACAGTGGGAAACAGAGAAGACAACAGGAAGAGTATGCAAGATTCATACTGTAAGAAAATCCAGCCAAAGACAGTCTGCCTGTTTCATAGCCATATAGGTAGAAATCCTTTGTTCTTGTCTACAAATGAAGATGCTTTTAAATTGTAGCAGGTTTCAGCTTCTTGTAATGATTCTGCTTTATGCGGATGATTTTTGCTTTTAAAGGCCATTTCTGCACTTATCCGAAACAGAGCAATCCAGGAAATCTGGGATAGGCAATCTGGGATACTCCAAATAGACTGAAGCCTGAGTAGATTCGAATGTCAAAAAATCTGATTCAATTAGGATATTTAAGATCCGAATGTCATAAAACCCTATTCGAATCTGTAACATGCAAATCCATAGATTAGAATCCGTAACATTCGAATCTGTAGATTCAAATCCATAACATTCAAATTTGTAGATTTGAATGTTGGATTTGTATTTAAAGATACAAATGTCAACAATATTCGGAAGAATTATACGTATCTGTGTGTATCCCGTAAAAAGCTGTATGCATCCCGTATTATCCCATATGCATCCTGTTTTAATCCCATATTTTAAGCGCAAGATATGTATAATTTTCATGCAGATTCGTATACGACAGATACGAATCTACAGATTTGAATTATCCGATTCAAGTTCGAATGGTGAAATTTGGATTTTCAAAAATCCAATTCGAGTTTGAATGTCAACATTTGACAGATTCGAATCAGATATTCGAATTTTTGAATATCTGTGCACATCCTTAACTCAAACTACCCCAGATTGAACTTGGCCCAGAACATGGCTGTCTACATTAGGATGACCTATTCCGGGCCAGTCCTAAAGCCTCCAAAGGCTAGGAGAGAGAACAGAGCTTCTAGGGATGGGCCCAGATGAAAATCGTGCGTTTGGTTCACCATCGAACCGCACACCCATTTGTTTGGCCTGATGGTGAATTGTTTAATCAAACAGAACAGTTATTCATGTTTGATTCTGAAGGCTTTCAAAAACAAAAATATACATTGAAAAAAACACATTAAAAAAACAAAAATGCACACAACAGAAAAACATTTCATGCATATTAACAGGTATGTCTTCTAATCATATCCATTTCTGAAAGTAAAATAAATTGGAACAAACCTCATTTCTTTCCCACCATCCATAGTTTTCAAGACCCTCCAAAGCAAACTTTTGGGACCGACGCACAACAAAGTAGATGAGATAACCACTTCCAGCGAGTGTGCACAATGCAAAAAAATTAGCAAGAACTCTCAGGAATCGAGTTAAGTGAATGTTCTCTTCTTTACGGCTCTCTTGTTCCTCCACAATTGCTTCCTGTACTTGTAAGAAAACAAAGTAAAGCTTCATCTTAGGTGAGCAAACAAAGAACTACTATAAGAACAACCTCCATGATCTAGGACAGGAAATTTGAATAACTGTTTCCTCCTTTATAAGTCTGTCTATTCACCACATAAACAGCGGAAGCTTTGCACCAGGCCATTCCCTATTGCGGTGACCACTGGTCAACGCTATCCTGCCTCACAGTATTTCTACCAGAATCGCCCCGATTCTGTATACCATGGCCCAGTATTGGCAGGATTCACCCACATACTCCCCCTTTCTTGTCCCCTAAGAATATAAACAAGAAGGCTTTTCTTCCAGCTGTCTGCTGGTTCTCTGCAATAATGTTTCTTTTCCACTTAAAGTCACAGTGACCCACTGCTTGAATACCTTGCTAACGTTTCATGGCAAAGCAATCTCCCAGGCACTCTTTAAGATGATCACAAGAATAATTGATTTATTGTAACAGAACTCTATATTGGCAACCGTCTTGAAATACAGAACCCTGAAGTAATTTTCTTGTCTTTAAGTGTCGCTAAACATTGAACACTAATAATTATTTCACAATTAGAATGATCCTCTTAACTGTAATAGTTTCATTGTGAATCACAGTACTCAGGTCTCTTCAACTGATCTCCCCTCGGGTAAGAAGTAATCAAGAGCCCGATTCTCCCTGCTGACCCTCAGTGAGTTAATCCAGGAAAGAACCTAGAACACTCGCGGTTATGGCTTATATAGCCTGCTTTCAGGCTGATGGCATGCTCTGGCAAGATTGGCTCTGGCAAGGAGCAAATTTCCCCACGCCCTCCAGCCACTTAAAACTATACTCTACAAACCTACCTTCATAATGCAGTCATCACATCTATTTTCACACTTTCACACATTGCTCATACGGGGCAGGCAGCCACATACAAAATCCATCCAAAGCTGGGACATATTGCTCCTGGTGTAGAAGAAAGCCACTAGACCAAACTGGCTCACAAGTTAAGGAGCGGAGGTGAATGGGAAGATGATTCCACAAGTAGGAAGCAATGAGAGAAAAGGAGCAGAGACAAGACCAGGCAGAGGTGACCAGGGATAAACAAAAGGGACAGGATTGAGAAGATCTTAGTATGGGGGAAGGAGTGTGGATGGATATTAGGGAAGAGAGGTAGGAGGGTGCCAGAGAATGAAGGGCTTTGAAGTTTAGAATTAAAAGTTTAAATTGAATATGGTATGAAAGGGGAAAGCCAGTGCAAGGATTTGAGAAGAGGAGTAATAGGAGAGAAGTGACTAGATTGAAAAATAAATATTGTGTGGAGATTAAAGGTTGGAGATGGGAGAGAGGGAGGCCAATTAGAAGGTGATTACAGTAGTCAAGCCTGGAGATAACTAAGGCGTGAATGAGAGTGTTGGAAGAAAGAGAAGAGATATATGAAGGAACAAAACTCTCTTTTGCATACCCTGGTTGTAAATAAAGAAGAACAAGAGTCTTAGCTGCACACTTTTTCATCTTTTCTCTCATAATGTGTTCCTTTGATAATTGCTGGTAGACCATACCAGACCCTGTGATTATACACTTTTTGAAGAAGCACCTTCAGAGCAGCTCCTGTCCTCACAGGAGCAAGTCACAAGAAGGATAGTAGAGAAATGCAGTCCTACAGCCCAACCATGTCAAGGCAGTGACTCAATTTAAGATCATATCCCCAAGGAAAGCCTTGTTTATACCTCCTATCAAATGGAGCAAAGAATGGGCCACATATTACCTTAAAACTTGTTGTTATTGATGCAAATTTATTGTCTGCTGTTTCAGGATTGCCAATCAAGTAATCCCAGCTGGTGAACATTTTCCAGCTGAAATTAAAACTGTTGTCATCCCCACCACCGTCATCATGTGCATTTTTTGCCATTCTGAAGAAATAATGGAAAACAAAATTTAATACAGTAATAAAATGGCAATGAGTTACATATATGAGCCCTCCTGTTCACAGAGAGAACTGGAAATCAAATGAAATATTTGAGTATAGAGGAAATTATGGCTTCACTTCTGTGAATTTGTTTTTCTTCCTGGCCACATTTGCATGACGGCCTTTACCTGGGACAGGGAGGACCATCAAATCTCAGGATTAGCAACCTGTTCCAAGTGGGGACAGGTAGCCTCTGGCACTGGACCAAGGGCCTTTCTGCATCTGCCACCAAAAAACAGATTTATAAAGATCCGTTTTTGGCAAACTGTTTTCTCCAAGAATCTGTCCCAAATAGGGACAGATTCTCGGAGGCCCCATGCGTCCACACGTGTGTGGGGCAGAGGCAGCAAGGCCAGATGGGGGAAACGGATTGGAGTGGGTGCTGTGTGGATGCACCAGCACCCATCCCAATCCGGCCTCTGAATGCCCTCCCCTGTCAGAGAGCGGATTGTCTGTGGTTGTCTGAGGTGCCGCACAAGCAGAATGGCACCTCGGACAACCATAAATGTAACTGAGCATGTGCAGAGCATCAGCATTGTCAAGGTGATGGTGCTGACACATGCACAGTTGAGGAGGGTGCCACAGCCAAAATGGTGGTGCCCAGAAGAGGACTGGCCCCAGGATCGAATAAGGTAAGTATTCGATTGCTGGGTAGGGAATGGCCAAAGTTGACAGGTGCTCCAAGTGCAAGCAACATTGATTAATTGTGGTCCTTTTACATCCAGCAGATGGGAAGGGAAGTGTGAAAACACCCCAGGTTCCATCTTGTGCAGACTGAACCTAATTATCATGTGAATCAGGAGGCCCAGGATGCAGATCAGAGGGAATGGAGAAAGGGTCCTTATTGATTCATTGAGTAAAATATGGAGCAACACCATATTTGGGTAAACACATTTCAGAAAATGTCCTTGCACCTTTTTTTCCCCAAAGCTTTCTCAACATCTAATAAAGCTAAAACAGCAGACTGCCATTTCTCTTAGGATTTAGCCAAAATATCATCAAATAGCTTGGTATTAACAGGCTCATGGTGACCTTTTATGAATTTGGTTTGCACAGGCTGTATTATTCTGTATAGGATCATTGGACTGCCCACCCAAGCAATGGTGGACACAGATAATGTGTTCCTTTGATAATTGCTGGTAGACCATACCAGACCCTGTGATTATACACTTTTTGAAGAAGCACCTTCAGAGCAACTCATCTGCTGCTTCTCCCACAAAAGAAGAGCATTTTCAGTTGTTGCAGAGCCTTCTGGCATAGGCATCTGATCTAGGGATGGGCATGAATATTCAAAAATTCAAAAATCCAATTCAAATTCGATGAATGTTGACATTCGAATCGGATTTAATAACATTCGAATTTAGACATTCAAATGGATTTCAGATGTTCCGAAACATTCGTTCAAATGATTTGAATGATCTGAATGTACAGCTATGTATGTATTACATACCTACCTGTACAAATATTATACGTATTTGCGCTTATAATACGGGGTGAAAACGGGATGCATATGGGATAAAACAGAATGCATACAAAATGCGCACAGATATGTGTAACAGATACAAATGTTGTCGACATTCGTATCTTTAAATACAAATCTAACATCCAAATGAATAGATTCGAATGTTACAGATTGGAATCAGATTTTTTGACATTTGGATTTTAAACATTCAAATTGAATTTAATGTTTTGACATTCGATTCGACTCAAATGCAAATGCAAAAAAGAATTCATGCGCACCCCTGATCTGATTAACCCTGCCTAAACAACCCTAAGGGTGTCCAAAATGTGGGCTTTTATGGCCATGTAAAGGTATTTTAGGTCATATTACTTAGCCATCTGTTGCAATATTAATTGGCATTTCACTCTGGCAGAAGAAGCCTGACAGAAGCCTTTCCCAACATTTGCTATGTGAATCACTTAACCTGGGATTTGTGGCCTTGAATCTGGGACGTGAGCATACAAACCAGATGTTCTACTGGTGAGCTATGGTCTTCCCAGAATGATTTAATTTGAAAAGCACAGCCTAGAGTCCTTGGCTTTAATCATTTGGAATGTAAACCCTATTACTATTCACACACCTCTGAAATATTATGGGATTATGCAAGAGCAAATAAAGCTTTAACCTGGTTTTCATAAATTAAGACTGGTACTGAGATCATTGTATGAAAAGAATTAAGAACAACTTATATTGGGGGATTCATGAACTGAAAGATCAGTGTAGTTAGTGACTGATTTAATCCTGTAGCTGCTCCCGTAAATGTCCTCTCCTTTGTCTCTTCATTTTTCTGTCAGTCAAGCTACTAGCAACAAATAAATAAAAGAGCCAGCCAACCAAAGAGCTCACAGTTGGATTTTGCACATATCACACTGCTTTTTGTGAAATCATCAACGTGCCAAAGAATATAAGAGGATTTGCCCTTAAGGTTATCTAAATATAGATCAAGATTATCTTGTGGCCAGATGGAAATTTAGCATATAAACTACATGTTCATCACGGGTATTCTCTTTGTTTTGTCTCAAAGGATTGTGATATAAACTTTTTTTGTTGCCTTTTGTTTTATTTTCAAACTGGTTGATTGGCAGCTGCTTCACAATGATTCCCTGAGAAGATTAATTTAGGAATAATCTTCACACATACAGTTTCAAATAAATAGTTCCCAAATAACTGGGTTAATAAGAACTCTGTACATGACTGCATTTCTAAATGTATGCCTTTACTTAATTTTCCAGCTTTCTTTATATGGTGGTCCCCTTATCTAACTGCTCTGAGGTAGGGGTGTACGTGAATATTCAAAAGTCTTCAAAATTCAATTGAATCTGCCCAAATTTCAACATTTGAATTAGAATTTATGTCCATAAATTTGAATTTAAAGATTTGAATGAATTTTGAATTTTGGATCTGTCCATTCGAATTATCTGGGCAATCACATATGTACGGGTTCGCACACAATGCGTACTTGAAGATCCACATCTTTCCTGCATCCGTACGCATTTGTACAGATCTGTACGGGATGAAAATGGGTTGCATACAGGATGACAACGGGATGCATATGGACGTGTATGGAGATGTACAGATGCGGGAAAGACGCATACACGTATCTACGAATGTTGTCAACGTTCATAAGTGCACATTTGAATCAAAAATTCAAACAAATAGATTACAATTTGCTTAATTCAAATCGAATTTGGTTTAATTCAGATTTTAAAGATTCAAATCGAATTGAATTTGGGGGTATTCAATTTGCATCAAATCAAACCCTGAAAATTGCATTCATGCACACCCCTATTCTGAGGAGCTCATAAAATATTAAAGTCACTTAAAACAGAAATAAAGACAAAGGTTAAAAATGAATCTCCATACGCTCCATACTCCAAACCCTTGTTTTATGAAAAGTATTTATCTCAAGTACTGATTTCATTTTCTACTTTTCCAGACAGTGCATGAAGCAATATTGATTCCATATTTGCTAGTAAAACATACCAGCAAGCGTTCTAGGACACTCCCTTCCTCACCCTTCTAGTACTCTCCATCTACATGGGATACAGCATAGTCTGGACCAGATGACCCAGAATGATAGGCTGCCCTGGACTATCGATAGACCTCTTTTTGGGAGCCTACCAGCATACCAGCAGGTAGTGTAATGTGTGTGGATAACACGCCTCTGTGGTCTGGTATACCACAGGACCTGATGCCCCAGTTCAACAAGGCCCGCTACTAAAATTAGCCCCCTGGGCCTTCAGAGGTTTTAGAGCCAACATATGTGCTGGAACAGAAAAGACCATTCCAAAGCAAATGGCCTTGCTCCATGCTTGAAGTCATTCACTTTAGCTGGATCCAGTCTATGTGGTCTGATCTATATAGTCCAATCTACTGAAAGCAAATGTCATTATGGAACATAAAATGCTTCCTTCCACCTAGTCAGGTTGCAGGTTGATCTAGCTTGGTTTAGTCTTTGGGGCTGCATTTCCATTGAAGGTCTTAAGCAAACTGAATCCATTTTCAGAGCTGAGCATACCCAAAGGATTAGAGTTTTTCCACAGTTGCAGAGAATTAAAGATCCCCAAATGCATATTATCTATATTCAAATAAAAAGTAGTCTCGCAATGGGACTTAGAAATAATCATCGCTTTTCGTGAATGAGAATGCACGCTTTTTGGGGAGAAGGGAAGGGGCGTTCTCTTCAGTTCCCCCGAGCCAACAATCACCCATTATTTCCCTCCTTTTCTCCCGGCTATAGCGGCTAGAGCAGAGCTGGCAGCTGCTGTTGCAATGTTACAAGAAATATATTACATTGTAACAGCAGGCAGATTCTGACAATCGCAGAGAAGAGGCACTCTTTTTTTTCTCTCCCCTGCCATCCCCTTGCAGCTTTACGCAGGGAGAGTCTGATTTTAAAGAGACAGCAATCAGAAAGACTTTGCCCTTTCGCACTGAGTCGATTCCGGGCTAAGCTGGTTCCTACTTCATCCCTCCTTCCTCATAATGTTGTACACGAGGCTATACGTCATCCTTTGCCTTCCTCACTTCCTTCCCCATAAAGATTTCTATTCTGTGATCTTAATCAGGGGCAGGCTTACATGGGGGATGGGGTTTGGATCCCCGCCCCATAAAGTCAGTGTGTGATGCAAAAGGGAGGGGGGAGGGGTCCCCCCCCTAAATCTGCATATTATGCTATAAATGGGAATGTGGAGAAATGGAGGTCAATGTGGATTAAATTTATCCGGATTTAAGGCCGTACTAAATTGTGTAGTGGGGATGCAGCCTGGCGTCTTTCTAGGACCAGCACACAAGCCTAACACTGCATTAGGCCTCTCCTTTAATCCAACAATGCTTTTAAGAAAATGGAGGAAATTCTGCACAGGCACATTGTGATAATGATGATGATGATGACGATGACGATGATGATGATGATGATGTCATCCAGAACAGGAATGGCCCAGGGAAGGCTCAGGCAACTGCTAGAAAGCTAAAGCAGTGTCCAGAAATGAATGGGGCATTCCAGCAGTTCGCATGGAATGTTTTCTCAGGTAAGTTACAAAAGCCCTGGATATAATTTTAAAGGATAAAACACAGAAGGAAGTCACACTTTTCTCTAAGAAAGTGTGCTTTGTGTTATGTGTTATTCATGCTTGAAAACAAGCATGAAAGTGCAAGCCAACCATGGTTTTATCTATGGTTTTATCTTTGTATACTTGATACTTGATATGGTCAAGCGACTAATCAATAAAGTTTATTCATTGGGGAGAATTTTTCCTAGGGAAAATCTCATTTGAAACTTACGCATTTAGTTTGTAAACTGTAGAGAGTCTCAGATCTGGGGCAAGGAGGGTGTTGACATTCAATTACTCTAATGTCAATTAGAGTATCTGATTAGGATCATATTGTTCTCAGTTCAAATAACATCGCTTAGGCTGTGATGAGACACAGCAAAAAAAGAAGCATAGACAGTTTAGAGGATTGTTCCCAGATCAGTAGTAGTAGTTAGTTTTTATTTCCTGCTTTTCTCACCCTTAAGGGCACTCAAAGCTTGGGATGTGCATGAATGCATTTTGTGCATTTGAATTCAACTTGAATTGAACATTCGAATATTCAATTCAATCCAAAATTCAAAGATCCGTATTTTCAAAAATCCAATTCAAATCCGGATTATCCACATCTGAATTTTCAAAATTCTGATTCAAACTCGAATATACAAATTTCGGGAACATTCGTATCTGATTTTCAAATCTATTTGCATCCCATTTTTGTCACATTTGTATCCATTTGCATCCTGTATTATAAGCATAAATAGACCCAGTATTTGGATGTGATATACAATGATGAATTCAGTCAAATTATTTGAAAATCCGTATCAGATTTTCAAAAATTAAATTTGAATTTGAATGTCAATATTCGTCAAATTCAAATTGGATTTTTGAATTTTCAAATATCTGTGCACATCCCTACTAAAAACAACTGACAAACATTCTTCTTCCCACAACAAACAACCTATGAGGAAGATGGGGCTGTGAGAGCTCAGAAAGAGACTTGTGACTAGCCCAAGGTCACCCTGCTGGCTTCACACAGGAGTGCAGATTCAAACCAGGAGACTACTAGGTAAGAGTCTGACTGACATTCCAACCCCAAGACCCAACTGGCTCACAAACTGTCTTGGGAACATGAGGATCACACTCTGTCCCTCTGAGGCACCTCTGAGGTACCTCTTTGTTATGTCTGAGCACAGCCTCAGCCTAACCTCCCTAGCCACAAGTGTACTTAAAATTAAAAGGAAGGTAGACCAAAGAGGATAAAATCATGCATGATGCCTCCAGAACTTTTATAGGAAAAAACAAGATAGATATGTAATAATCAACAATTAATAACTACATTTGTTATTCTTTAATTTCTTAGCGTCAGAAGAAGCTTACGTGCGGATGACCACCATGAAACTGTAGGCGATAGACCCAACTCCAACCAAAAAATAGGAGAGAGGCATCCGGAACTTCAGCCACCCAATTGTTCGTTGGTTGTTGTAATAGCCATAAAAGAGCACAGAATATTGTGCAAAACCCTACAACGTCAATGAGAAGGAGAAATCAGAATAGTATCTAAGGCTTTAAGCAACAGCCAACAGGAAAGAAGAAATGAAATATAAACATGAAGTTTTGTTTTGTTTTAACTAAACATCTCTTAACAACATGAATAAGAGGACCAGGCTGATGGGATTGTACAAAGAAGGAGTGAGTAATACAAAGGACAGAAGTGCCTTCTCCTAAGCAAAGGCAAAGGACATAAGTACATAAGAACATAAGAGGAGCCCTGCTGGATCAGGCCACAGCCCATCTGGTCCAGCATCCTGTCACACACAGTGGTCCACCAATTGCCCATGAGCATCTGAAGCAGAGATGAGGGCAAACCTTCTTCTGCTCTCAAATCCCAGCAAATGGCTTTAGAGGCATCCTGCTTGTCCCCACAGCCTGAAAGATGTACTTAGGCATCCATTCTAGTAGCCATTGATACATCTGTTGTCCATAAATTTGTCTAACCTTCTAGCCTGATTGTTGTTACCATCTCTTCTGGCAGCAAATTCCATAGATGAATGACCTTCTGGGTGAAGAAATCCTTCCCCTTGACTGATCTGAGTCTCCTATCCATCAGCTTCATAGATGCCCCCTGGTTCTAGTGTTGTGCAATATCCACATTTCCTATTTCCGTGCATGATTTTATTTACATCAATCAGGTCCCCCCTTAAGCGCCATCTTTCCAGGCTGAAGAGGCCCAGACGTTGCAGTCTGATTTCATAAGGGACAAAACCAGACCTTACCCATACTGGTCAAAGAGTTTCCCCTCCCTGTCCCCACCATAATATGGCACTTTTGACAAGTGCAGTAATCCAGGCAGACAAGACTTGTTTATACTGCGCAGCAGAAAGTGCAGTCACGATTGGGCATCATTTTTGGACCATAGTCCTCTCCAGCACCATGTCCATGCAGCCTTGGTGTTCCTCAAGGACTGCTGGTATGAGCCAGCAGTCTTGTGCATACATATCCTAACAATTCTGGGCCTCTCTATGCATTTCATTTTTGACGACTGGGTTCAGCACAAACCTAGTCCTTAACTTTCCCTATAGTTTCATACCTAACTTCAAGTGTAGAGATCTGTAAAGTTTGGTTCATGTTTGAAAATTCAGTCAAACAGTTTATGTTCATGTCGAACGAAACTTGCTTTGGTTCACGCAGCCAGAAATGTGATCAAACCAAACCAGTTACCAAATCTCGAACGCAAACAATTCGATCAGACACTTCACAGCAATTTTTCCCTTGAAAAGGGCTTTGTCCGATTGGAAAACTGGTTCAAAATTGAACACAAACAACAGTCTATTCGATTAAATGGCTTGACAGCAAATCAAACAAACTGGTGTTCAGTTCAATGGCAAACCAAACACAGTTTTCACTGATGCACATTCTCTATTCCAGTGTGTTAGAGAACAGGGGAGCAGGTGAACCTAAAAGCTCAGTATCACCAACCAACTGAAATTCCAAACTAGTAGCTTAAAGCAGTTGCTAAAAAGTGATTCAGATGTTTCAATTTTCCTGAACATTAACTAGTCTCCATAAAACAAAAGTGTGAATATAATAAATTACATTGATTGCATTGCAAATGTTTTACTTGGCATTACTAGTGAAACATTAAATGCATATAGGGATTACTTCATTCACGTTCCTGGGTAAGACACGTTCTCAGGATTTCGTATGTTTTAACAGATGCAGTAATTCCTAAGTGGAGATTAAGCTCTGTAAGAAATGTTAACAGATGCTCTGGGCTTCATTATATGAACTGGTTACTAGATTTTATTCATGCAGTGGATACGACAGATTAACCTTCTTAAGTGAAGGGCACACTTGATTGATCTTAAATGTCTTGTTGATACGTAAGGGAGAAAGCAGCATGTGGTTTCAGAAAAGCAATGGATCAATCTACCAAAATAATATGACATTGTTCGTAAAGACATAAATACAAGCAAAAGCATTGTTTTCCAGAATGACGACACAAGATGTAAAGTCTACATAAATAGACACAAGTGCTCCTTCAGGTTAATATCTGTGCCTCTTGGAGACTGGTCTTTAATTAATGTTCTATGGCCACAATGCCTGCAATTGGCCATAAGGAATTCAAATCAGGCACCAGAGTTCACTTCCTGCCCTTGTAATCTGTGAATGGCCTGAGGACAAATTGGAAAGGGGTTTAATTAACTGTGCTAACGTAGAGGGGCTTAATAATATTGCAAGCGAAATGCATCTATTTCCTTCCCTTCATCTGGGTTGCTGCTGGTTATTTCTTAAAAGTAAACCATTAGTAGATTAAAATGTCAATAGGCTAACATCCTTCTGTTTAATTTAATCGCAATCCATGCATTTGATGTATTGGGATTGTCAGGCTGCCTGAAATGAGTCATACGGTGTTTGCCTGTAAAGTCTCATTTGCAATCCTTTTTGTGGTGAAAATGAAATACTAGCACATGAGAAATAGGAATATATTTCTGCAGCAGTGATCTTCGGTCGCATTAGTAATAGGACATTGCCAGAGCTGGACAATGATGCAGCTCTTGTGCTTCTGTGTGTTTTAATTAATTGCAAGACCCAACAGAATATGAAAGGGATACAGGAGGTGCCACTTAACACACACAGAGGCCCTCTCTGGAGGGACCTTATTCTGGGTCATATCCCAGAACAGAAACCTGGGAATTCACTACCAAGCCCAATTCTAGGTGTAGCATTAACAAAGAAGACTTGAGCCCAAAATATCTAAAGGAATTCCTTCTATGCAGACCTGCCCATGCCTTAAGATCTGCTGCTGAGACCTTCTTGCCTGAGCTACCACCCTCAGCAGTTAAAGGGGTATGGGTTTGTGATAAAGCTTTCTCAGTGTTTGCCCCCAGACTATGGGATTTAATATTGACTTTCTTACAACGCACCCTGAGATTTCTGCATTTAGGGTGGGATAGAAGTGGAAGGAAGGAAGGAAGGCCACAGCAAAGTACCTCCTGAAACAAATCTACTGATAATATGGTGCAAGATGAAATTGGTTTGACATAGTAGCCCTTGATGCCTTTTATATAAGACATACTATGGGCCACGATCACATCTTCACTTTAAACCTTCTTCAGATCTGACTGCTCACATCTTTTTACTTCTATCCAGGTTTGTGTGTGTGTGTGGACTTTCCGTCTTCTATTTGGACTTTTCTCAATAAACACTTGTTAAATTATTTTTCATCTTATTCCCTTTTAGGTTGGGCACGAGGGAAGAGACTATAGTCCTTTCTGCACAGGTCCTTAATCCAGATTAAGGGTCCATACAGAACACTCTGGGTGCTTCCATATTGGCCACTGAACACCCATTAAGCACACACTGAAAACACGTACGAAAACCACATCCGCACTGTAGCACCCATTAGAGACACATTGGGTAGTCCGCTTCCATATCGGCTCACCCATGATGTGTCTCTAATGTGTGCTAAGAGCCCCTTAAACCGGTTTCCCGGAAGTCCACATTGAAGGTAGTCTTAATGGGTACTTGTGCTCTAAATCCGCATTAACAGAGGACACGTCAGCACATGGACGAGAGAGAGAACACATGTGGGTGGGACAGGAAGTCGCCATGTTGAGTGAGGCGGCGGTAGGAAGCCTCCATGTTTGGAGGGGCAGGAGAAGCACAGTCCAGCCATGAAGTCACTCTCACATGGGCTTTGCATCAGGCAGGCGCCCAGCTACGACGGCAGAGGGGTAGCAAGTCTGAATATAGCGATTCCATGCACAAAAAGCAGGCTTCGGCGCCAAGCGGGCACTGGATCTCAGACATGCCACTGATTGGTCCACGCACAGCAGGAAAGGAACGGTGACTGATGGCTGAATGCTCCAATCATGCGGCTTCTGGGGTGACCATCTGGAAATCTGTGCTACCGCACCCACACTGTGAAGGCATAATGTGTTCCTCGCAATCCATCCTTCCCATGCAAACACGGAAGCATGGGGCCTTATTAGATCCATATTTGTTTGAGACAGATCTTGCTAGAAACACATTTCATAATAACAGATTTACTTAATCCAGATTTCAAGCGGTAGGTGCGGAAGTACCCTCTTAGTCCACCTAAAGCCACACCCCCTCAATCCTGCTCCGTCTGCACACAACAGAGCTCAGTCTGGATTAAGGAGGACCTAATTTCTAATTTCGTTCCTCCAAATTATTTGAGCCGGAATCTTTTCACCTTGAAAACTTAGATGATTCACATTAAAAATTGTGTGACCAAGTACAAGCACTTGCTGAAACAAATTCTTCTTGCAATTAAAGAAAGGCAAGAAAAGCACAAAGCACTATTCTTCAGAAGAACACACTTACACTGAAGTCCCATAAAGTGGCAAAGTTCATTGCACTTGCTTCCTCTGCGCGTGGCACAGTTTTTCTGGGTAATGTCCCATATGGTTTCCCCATTAATGCCTGAAAACAATATAGATAAGGTGTTCAAGCATAAACACAGTTGTATTTAAGAAAAAAAAAGATTAAGATTGCATCCACGTGGTCCAGAAAGTTCAAAATACTATGGGAGGTGGGTCTTACCACTGGGGTAAATAGCATGATGTTCAAATGGATGTTCCAACAAACCTAATACCTTACCTGACAGGCATAACTTTATGGAAGAAGACCCACTGTTTTATAGCTTGAAGTAAAGCAATAATTAGTACAGCTTCTTCGGGACTAGAATGGCTGTCCAACCAGAAACTCCTAACAACAATCTACTTCAGCATTCTGCACTACCTCATGCCTCCAATCTATCTGCAAGGGCACACCATATAGAGTTCATTACAACAGTATAACTCAAAAGCTACAAGCGCATTGATTATTACTGGTATTATTATTAGAAAAAGAGTTGGCTTTTCTACCCTGCTTTTCTCAGCCATTTAAAGGGACTCAAAGCGGCTGACAAGGTTTACCCATTCTTCTCCCCACAACAGAACACCCTGTGAGGTAGGTGGAACTGTGAGAGCTCAGAAGAGAGCTGTGACTAGCCCAAGGTCACCCAGTTGGCATCATGGGGGAGGGCGGAATCAAATTTCTGAAGGTTGGCAGAGACTCTTTCATCCAAAACCTACTTAGTTCTAAGTTAATTAACATTTATAGTTTATACTGAAATGCTTTAGGCTTGAATCTATAGCTTTAGCTCAAATTAGTGGATGACATTGAAACCGAAGGAAAATATGAAAACAAAATGGCCAACAAAGTGAGTCATTCCCACCTCAGGCACCATGACAAGACCGAAGGTCAATCCAAAAAGAATAATATTTATTCCATACATCCATCGTAAAAATATGAAATAAGATGCAACCGAAGACCCAAAATGACCTACAAAACAGGAAGCAAAATAAAAGATGAAGTGAATCATTCTACATTTTTCTCATCCTTTGAAATAAAAAGTTTAATATATGGCAATAATTATTTAACATATTGTAAATCATTATTTTTATAATCCTGTATCACTACCTGGGTAGTCATTCAGATTTTACAATTTTATTTTATTTAAGGATTTGTATCCTTCCCTTCACCTAAACGTCCCCAAGTGAGTCACAACAATAAAAAGATAAAATATATAAAATAACATAAAACAAGCCAAGGGTTGAAACTAAACAATGAGAACCCAAGCCCTAGAGTTTTTGAGAGATGAAATAACTATTTGTTTGGTCCAGCTAAAGTGTAGAGAAAATAGAAGAATCAGCTCTGACATTGTCAGCTGAGTACACTGATAGTATAGGGACATTTGTGTTTCTGATTATTATTACACTGACACTTCTTTGTTTATATGCAATTATGTTGTTATTTCCTTTTTGTGTGTGAGTACAGAAAACCAGTAAAACATGCTTAAAATATAACCTTCCATCCCTGGCAGGATAACAGTCACAGGAAGCTAGATATCAAAAGCCTGACTGAAGAGGTATGTTTTAAATAGGTGCCAAAAACCCTATAGCCTGGTGAAACTTCAGAAGGAGACTGTTCCAAAGTCCGCATAAAAGGTCATTTCGTGTGTAACTGCCTCATGTGCTCAAAACTCCCATCAGTGGTTGAGCTGCTCCACTCTGCACTAGTTCCAACTTCCAGAGCATCTAAAATACAGTGCATTGTAGTAGCCACTGTCAAGGGTACCATGGATCACCATGACTGAATTGTTCTTATCAAGCAAAAGGCAAAGTTGTCAAACCAGTTGGAGATTGAGGTAAGTACTTTGGGCTTCCACTGTCAACTGAGCTTCAAATGACAGAGAGGAATTCAGAAGTACTTCCAGATCATGTCCCCATTCCTACTGGAAAAACACAACCCCTTGATTTCCAAGTCTCAGGACCCTGTGGCACACTGTACTACTGTCTTATCTGGATTCAATTTCAATTTATTGATTCACATCCATCCCATTAATGCCTCTGGGCAACAACTGAGCCATTGAACTGTCTCCCCTGACCCAGAAGGAATGGAGCAATAGAGTTGGATGTCATCAGGGTACTGATGGCAACTTACTTCCAAACTCCTGATGATTTCTCCATGCAGCTCCATGTTAAAGAACACAGGAGAGAGAACTGACTTCTAGAGAATTCCACATGAGACTCCCAATGGAGTTGAACTTTCTATCCACAAGAAGAGAATCATCATAAGACAGTCTTTTCAAGCCCCGGTGCCCAATGGTCCAGCAGGATACCATGGCCATTGGTATCAAAGAGACAAGAGACCGAGGAGACCTAATAGCATTGCATTGACTCGATCATCTCTCTCCCAATAAAGGTCATCCATCAGGATGATCAAGACAGTCTCAATGCCAACTCTTGGCTTGAAACCAAATTGGAATGGATCTAGATAATCCATTTTGGATATAATATTCAAATGGATCAATGGGAGAAATTATGGGTAAAAGATATGAAATTTACCTCCTGTACGTATGTTATTGAAAGAAAATATGTATAAAATGATGCATAGATGGTATTTAACACCTCATAAATTGGGGAAGGTTTGTCAAAATATGTCTACTAAATGTTGGAAATGATATATAATTTGATGTCAAGAATTTTGAAAAGAAACTTTAAGTTTAATCCAGAACTGTTTTTGTTGGGGATTGGAGATAATACATTAGAAAGTCTAAAGTCGTTAATTTTGTATATGGTGACAGCCGCAAGATTATTGTACGCTCAGAAGTGGAAAGGAAGAAGCAAAACCATCGGGAGAAGAATGGCTAATTAAGATGACCGATTTGGCGGAAATGGTTAAACTAACAAACCTACTAAATGATAGATCAACTGATAAATTTACGAGAGACTGGTCCCCATTTATTGAATATCTGACTGAGCTCAAATTAACGACAGATGGGTTCGAGTGACGATAAAGAACAAACAGGAAACCTGGGGGAGACAAAGATCCGGAGCAACAAAGGATGGTTCCAGAATATAGAAGTCAGACAAGCGGAGGAAGTTAAGGGAATTTCAATTAATGTAATGATGGAAAGAGTGTGTAAATGATTTTTCTTTTTTAGTTTGTGGTAAAATTTTAATAAACAAAATTAAAAAAAGATAGTCCATTTCCTCAAACTATGCCTGAATTTGAGTAGCCACCATTTTTCCAGCAACAAAAAGGGAATATTGGAAACCTAGTGGCAGTTATTTAATACATCTGTATCAAGGGAGGTTCCCTTAAGCCGGGAATATAACACAGCTTCCTTAAGTGCAGCTGAAACCTCCTTCACCCAGAAGAGGCATTTATCATTCCCTGGACCCATGGGGCAGTTCCCTTGCTGCCTTAAAGCTCATAATTTGGTGTGCCATCAAAATGGGTCCCACCATTAACCAGGAAGTGTGCACCCTGAACCAGTATCCTGGTTCAGACAGCCATTTTGGCCCCTAGATTGGGCTATGTTGTGTCCAGTGTGGACACATCATGCTAATAGAGGGCAGGACATAGCCTCTTTTTTCCATTCCAGAGTGGGAAAGGGAGGCTCAGAAATGAGCTAGGTCTCATACTATCCCATTCTACAGGTATGTGCAGAACAGACTTATATTTATATAAGATTTCAAAATATTACCCAGATAACACAGCTGAGCTGCTTAAGGCTGCCTGAAGCCATAAAGAAGCACAAATATTTGGAGAGGACCAGTAAACATTAGAAAATATATTGGAGACCTGAGGCCCATCATTGAAGGCATAAGTGAACTGGCTTGTCCACCCCTTACATGCAGATTTTAATAAAATTAATTTTAACTTAGTTTATAGTATTGGTTTTATTGCAACCTGCATTGAGACTTTGGGGCATAGGGTGAGATAGAAATACAAATAAATCATTTCTTCCTAAATGTTGTGGTGTTTTTATGACCTGTTGTTGAAACAAGGATTCTTCACAGTGCTGTGTCAATTGATCATAATGTGCCTTACTTTCAATTTCTTTTATTTTCATTTCCCAGGGTATGCAAGCAGTTCTGAAATTCTCAAAATCACGTTGAAATTTCATCCATTTCTGAAAGGAAGTTTACCAAACAAAAAACACACTGAGGTTAAACAACTGGAAAATAAAACAAACAAGCCATTTTTTATTAATTATTTGAAAGCTTTGCTCTTTGGTCTGTGTATAAATTAGATTGTTAAAAGTATCTCTTTTTTAAAAAAAAACTTTTTTTCCCAGAAAGCACAGGGAAACCATTTTGTTTTCTGTCTCTATGCTCTTCTCTTTCTGAATAAAATGTTGAGGTTTCTCCTGTGAGCCAGATTTTTGCCACTTGAAATGATCTTAAAATTCAGTATTAGATGGAGGATGCATAATGAAGGAAAGTATTCTGTGTTTTTCTTCCTTTTTCTAGCCTTTCATTACCTGAAGCTACTTAACAGATGGCACATCTGTTCCATGAAAGAAATGTGACATGCAGCATGTTCAGATTTATACATCTCAATTTCAGAAGTCCACTGAGAATTCTTTATTACATAGTTATTTCATATATTCTAGCCTACATATTTCTGCCAAACACGCTTAAATCTGCAATTCTCAATGGACTCTAAAACATTTTATTCTCAGTAATCTTGCCCAACTTCAGCACATCTATCCTTATTTGGATTGCCCACAATATGATTTATCTGAGCATGGTTCAGTTCAATTCTAAACTTTTTTCTTCAAAGAGTAATGTGTTTAGTAAGATTTGAACACTGTGGAACACCTTTGAACCACATTCAGAGTGTGAACACTAGCCTGTTCACACTTGACCATAATCTGGAATATATATCAGGATAGGGCCCTGTTGTCTGCATGCTAATACAGACTCTGTCAGACCTTACCTGGGACCTTCTGGGGCCTGCACTAGCATATAGACAGCAGGCCCCTATTTTGGGATACATACCAGAATAAAGCCAAGTGGGAACAGGCCCTAGGTTCATTAGGACACCCACTCTGTTCAGTTTGAATTCAAAATCGGTTTTTGAACAGGAATGGTGTTCAGTTTGAACTCAAGCTTTTCAAACACGCCTATTCAGTTTGAACTAGTTCAAACCCAAACCAGTTTGGCATATCTGCAAAAGATACCTGATACTCCTCCTTTGCTGCTGCTAAGGCTGTGGTCACAGCTTCACTTTAAACCTTCTCCAGTCCATCTTCAGGTTTGACTGCCCACACTTTTTCATTTCTATCCATTTGATTTGTGAACTTTCCTCCCTCCATCTGGACTTTCCATTCAGTAGTGGATAGAAATGAAAAGGCATGGGCAGTCAGACCTGAAGATGGACTGAAGACAGTTTAAAGTGAAGGTGTGACCACACTGCATTGACCAGTCTACTGGAGCAACAAGCAGACTGGGACCTCCCTTCCACACATCGGTGAAGTCTAAGGGACCCCCTTGGTGGAAGGGAAGCTCCTAGTAAGCTTGCTGGTCCAGTATACTGGCCAGTGAAGAATCCCCTTAACTTAGCAGACCTGGACTTGATCAGTATCTGTTTGTGAAACCTCCTGGAAATTCCGCATATATATCATACCTTAAATTCCTTGGAGTGAATTCTGTGACATAAGGCAAAAGTTAGGGCATAAATGTTGGCAAACAAAATGAAAAGCTATATACTTTGTTGATACCTAACTGCAGAACTGGCACACTGAAAAAAAAAAATCACATAGGCCATGTCCCCAAGCAATAAAAAGCCCGATAAAAATCTTCTTTTACCATGAAGCGTCTCCATGCCCAGCTTTTCTCCAAGCTTCCAGTGCCACAAAGAAGGAAATTCACAGAATAAAACCCCCTCTCCAAACAAGTCTACCAGCGCACTTTTTGGAAGCCGCGGGTATTCCTAGCAACATTGTACATGGAGACGCTCCATGGCAAAAGAGGTATTGGGGGCGGGGATTGCCGGCCAGAGAGATCATCTCTCACACACACTCTCTTTTTTGCCTCTCATCCACAGCCAGCATTCAGTAGGCAGGCATTCCAATCACATAAGATACATTGTAATGAATTGCTTCCGCCCGCAAGTGAAAGTGTTGTGGGTGAATGAGCACACGATTGCACGATCGCTGGCTGGGAAGGCGTTTCGGTGGCCGGAGATCTAGTGAATAGCATAATGAATTGCTTCTGCCCGAGTGGTGGCTGCAGCCCGGCTGCCTTTGCAGACAGGGGAGACGAACTTGTAAATATCAATGGCTATTTTTCTTTTAGACTTGTTGGGGGTTGTCTTCCTGGTTGTGGCTGCGCAGAGCACAGTCCCTCCCCATTCCCACTGGTACCCTATCAACCAGAGAGGGGGCAGGGAGAAAAAGATGCGGGCAAAGAAAACACGCTTCCGTGGGGATGGTAGGTGCATTCCAAATGCGCATTTTGCTGAGACTCATGCGTACGCTTAATTTGGAATTGAACACACATTTATAAAGTCCGCTGCAATAGAGGGACAATAGACAAAAAAGTAACATGGGGATTCACCCATGGAGCTGGATTTAGGCAAAACAGTGCACAACTATCACACCACATTGTTCATATGGACACACAGTACATAATATTCACAGCTTATCACACATGTTACTAGGGATGTGCACAAATATTCATAACATTCATTATTCGTATGAATTTGGACAAATTCAGACATTTGTACATGAATCGAATGTTATGACATTTGTACATTAACATTCGTATGAATACGAATGTTTCGGAGCATTCATTTGAATAGTCCAGGCATTCATTAAACTGGAGATACCTATGCATTCATATCATAAGAACCTAAGAACCTAAGAGGAGCCCTGCTGGATCAGGCCACAGCCCATCTAGTTCAGCATTCTGTCACACACGGTGGCCCACAAAATGCTCATGGGCTTCTCAAACACAGACTAGGACAAACATTTTCCTGCTCTTGAATCCCAGCAAATGGCCTTAGAAGTGTCCTCCTTCCGTCTCTCCCCCCGGCCCAAAAGATGCAACTAGGCATTCATTCTAGTAGCCATTGATACATCTGTCATCCATAAATTTGTCTAACCCTACCTTGAAGTGATCTAGAATGCATATCTGATATCCTCCGCCATCGCGTCCTCGAGTAGCCGTCCAGCAGAGCTCTTTAGAGTAGTATAGGGCCTTATAAAACCTGGCTCGATAAAACGTGAGCCTCAGCCATCTAATATCTGCTGTGACAGTTTTGCAAAGCACTTTGAGGACAAAGTTGCTCAGATTCGTAGGGGATTCGATGTCACAATTGGACTTAGTCCAGGGGAGGCGTCCGGAGCACTGTCTGGTCCAATTATTTTGGATCAGGTTCAATTATTGCGGCCTGAGGATGTGGACAAGCTGCTTGCGGAGGTGCGGCCGACAATGTGCTCTCTGGATCCCTGCCCTTCTTGGCCAATTAAAACTAACCAGCTAGGTATGACCGGGTGGGTCCAGGAAGTGGTAAATGCCTCTCTGAGGGAGGGGGTGGTTCCATTGGCCCTTAAACAGGCTGTGGTGCGCCTCCTCCTGAAGAAGGCCTCCCTGGATCCAGAAGATTTAAACAACTATATCCTGGTGGCCAACATACTTTTTCTAGGCAAGGTTCTAGAGAAGTTTGTCGCTGTTGAGCTGCAGGCATGCTTGGAGGAAGCTGATTATCTAGACCCTTTTCAATCTGGCTTTAGACCCGGTCATGGCATGGAAACCACCTTGGTCGCCCTGGTCGATGATCTTCTCCGGGAGAAAGACAGAGGGAATGCTACCCTGCTGGTTCTTCTGGACCTCTCAGCGGCTTTTGATACCATTGACCACGGTATCCTCCTGGAGAGACTACGGAGTTTAGGAGTTGGAGGCAGTGCTTGGTGTTGGTTCCGCTCCTATCTCCAGAGCCAATCTCAGATAGTGGTGATGGGAAAGAATGAGTCGACACCCTGGGAACTCACTTGTGGGGTTCCCCAGGGGTCAATCTTATCTCCCATGTTATTTAATATCTACATGAAGCCGCTGGGAGAGATCATCAGGAGTTTTGGAGTGAGGTGTCATCAATACGCAGATGATACCCAGCTCTATCTCTCTGTGCCATCTGATTCAGGAGAGGTGGTAGATGTGCTTGACAAGTGCCTGGAGGCAGTAATGGGCTGGATGAGGGCCAATAAATTGAAACTGAATCCAGACAAGACAGAGGTGCTGTGTGCTACAGGCTCTCAGGTCCAAGTAGTTGGGAGATACCCTGTCCTTGATGGAGTTACTATATCCGGGAAGGGACAGGTGTGAAATTTGGGGGTACTCCTGGACTCTGCGCTAACACTTGATGCTCAGGTGGAGGCCGTGGCCAGGAGTGCCTACTCCCAACTATGGTTGGTACGTCAACTGAAACCTTTTTTGGATAGATATGACCTGGCCACAGTTATCCACGCTCTGGTAACCTCCAGGTTGGACTATTGTAATGCGCTCTATATGGGGCTGCCCTTGAAGACGGTTCGGAAGTTGCAGCTAGTGCAAAATGCAGCTGCCCGAGTGCTGACCGAGACAGCTAACCGGACGCATATCACACCGGTTCTAAAAGAACTGCACTGGCTGCCAATTCATTTCCGAGCCCAATTCAAGGTATTAACTCTGACTTATAAGGCCCTAAATGACTTGGGCCCCAGATATCTAAAGGAGCACCTTCTCCCATATCAACCTGCCCATGTCTTAAGATCTGCAGGAGAGGCCCTCCTGGTTGTCCCGCCGCCTTCAGCGGTTAGGCGGGTGGGCACCCGGGAGAGGGCCTTCTCAGTAGTGGCCCCCAGGCTATGGAGTGGTCTCCCCTTGGAGGTGCGTCAGGCCCCTTCTTTGTTTACATTCAGAAAGGCGGTAAAGACGCACCTCTTCACTCAGGCCTTTGGCTAAATGCTCTTTATTCTTCCCTCCTTCCAAACACCACTGTTTTAAACTGTTTTTGTATTGTTTTTATTCTTATTCTTATTATCATGTTGGTTTTTAAATCTTATGCTGGTTTTATTATTGTGTGATACAATTTTAGTGTGCTTGTTCTTAAATGTTGTAAGCCGCCCAGAGACCTTCGGGTATGGGGCAGGATATAAATATAAATAAATAAATATTCATTCATATCAGATATTCATATAAATTCAAACAAATATATTCATATCAAATAGAATCCTACCACATTCGAAGGGGATCTATTCAAATGAATATGAATTTTCTAACATTCGGTTCATTACGACTCAAATGCCCCCAAAAAACATTCATGCACATCCGTAATGTTTACATAAATATTACACTGCTTGTGTGTGGTTTGCTGGTTCTCTTTCTTGGGGTGTGATCAGACACTCTTTAAAAGGTGCCCTCTGGTTGAACTTGAGAACAGGCTCCACCCACCCCTGGCATTCACTTTACCCCAGCTTCAAGTCTCAGAAAAGTTGCCTCTTTATCATTCAGGATTTCATTGCCCTGGAAACATCTCTTTCTTCAAGCCAAATTGGGCGTGAAAGTACATAAGCAAAGAGGTGAAGGATTCTCACTAAGTGAACAATCAGGGAGTAACTTGTAATCAGGGTAAATCTTGCATGACTTGAAGGTGAATATAAAATAAGGTAGATTTCATGCATATTTTTGGATAACTGTTTGGAGGGCTTTCTCTCTTTCGTTTTCTTTCTTTGGCACACCTGGAGATGAGGGGAAAGGCATGTCTGATCTCAACCTGGCTCTGGAGTCGCCTTGTGCTCAACCCAGTGAATTCCACATCACATCAGTGGTATAAGTCTTGATCATGACACAAAGGATAAATGTAATCTAAAAGGAGAGGTCTAAAAGGAGAGGGTAACCTTCTAGAAATTCATTTCAACGAGATGCAATTCTTACTTTCATCATCATCACTTTATATGCATAAAACTGTTTTCCTTTTCCTTTGCCAAGGGCTCCTTCAAATTTTTCCACAAAGCGTTGGGCATCTCTGAAAGATAAAAGCAAATAAATACAAATAGAATTAACCTAAAATCATCACCCCCCTACATGTCATTAAAATTACTTAAAAACCAAGCAAGATGCCATGCTAAGCATGCTACCTAGTCCCTCAATTCTCTAATGTGTCCATTTATACTTACTTTGTCTTGCGATGCGCATCTGTCATATGATCCCATATTGCAAACGTAAAATGACGGCAGCCAAATGCCTCAAAAGCAAATAGGTTGCTGAAACATCATGCAAAGTGGGGTTATACTAATTGCGGGAAAGGTCTGGAGTACGAAATCATCCTCCACACCAGTACCAACCTGCCTACTCCAGGCCTACCACCTGCGTCCAGTGGCGCGACCACTCTCTCTATATCCGATTCACTACGTTTGGTGGGCAGGGAACACGGCATCTACACAGGTGCAGTGGCGTTGCTGATGCTGATCAATCTCACACCCATATTATGATTGACAGCACACGCATGCTGTGGTTGATCACACTCCCGTGCCCAGGAGTGGCGATTGATCATAGAATCACGAGAGGGGCATTCGGTTACACGTTAGGCTGTGATCGAACCCGCCCCTCCCGCAATGGCATCCGAGCAGCCAATCATGATAGCAAGGAGGCGGAATTTCTGGCTCCGGAATTTCTGGCTCGGTGCAGGCTGGGAAATGGGAGGCCCATTCACATTTCAGGCCGGTAATGGAGGCTTTGGGGAAGCTCTCCTTCCGGTAAATGCAAATGGTCCACCTGTCCTTGGAGTAGTACCTGCCTCAGTGCACAATACACTACCAAGGTAACTGTGAAAAGGCCTCAGGTGCACTTTTGGGTGACTTGCTATGAATTTTGCCAAACATCAAAGTAAACATGACCCAGATGTTTCACAAAGTTTTGGTGGCTTCACATTATGCTTTAAGTATATCTATCTTTTTTGTCAGCAACAGCCAGCAATGAGGTCCAAGTCATTGCACTCAAGAAGTTGCACTAAGAAACTAGGAATGTGCATGAATATTCATCACATGCATATCGAAATGCATATGAATTCGTATGACATTAGAATAAAATGTTAGCTATATTTGAAGATTGACATTTGAATGTGAAGCAAATACTTTCATGCGTTTCGCTTTTCTACCCCACTTTTCTCACCCATTTAAGGCGACTCAAAGCAGCTGACAAAGCTTCTATTCTTCTCCCCACAACAGAACACCCTGTGACGTAGGTGGGGCAGTGGGAGCTCAGAAGACAGCTGTGACTAGCCCAAGGTCACCCAGCTGGCTTCATGGGGGAGTGGAGAATTGAACCCGGTATTCCCAAATAAGAGTCCAGCTCCCTAACCACTAGACCATACTGGCTCACAAATATATTTATATTATATTTGTGAATGCAGGGACACAGCAAAGTGGCTACCCAGTTATTTATTTATTTATTTATTTATTTATTTATTTATTTATTTATTTGTTTGTTTGTTTGTTTGTTTGTTTGTTTGTTTGTTTGTTTGTTTGTTTGTTTGTTTGTTTGTATTTCTATCCCGCCCTATACCCGAAGGTCTCAGGGCGGGTTACAATATTATATTAATCTTAGACAGGTCCCTGCCCTCAGGCTTACAATCTAAAGAGACAAGAAACAAAAGGAAAAGGGTGTGGGAGGGAACAGGGAACTGCAAAAAGCAAGCACATGAGGTCTTCGTTTCCAATTCTTCTGTTCATTTCAAATTGCTGGAATTTTCCTATTTACTTTGAATTTTCTCTTCGTTGATGACAAACCAGATGATGGTAGAGATGGTCAGCTGGCATGTACTCAGCTCCGCCCTGCTCAGCCTCAGGACCAGACATTTTCTCAACCGGTGGATTGGCTGCCATAGTCTCTTTGCCATCTTGTGATGACAGTTGGAGGAGGGAGGGGCACTGCTGGGAGCAAGATGGCAGAGCCCAGCCTGCTGCCTCTTCTCCATTCCTCTCAGGCAAGATGGCTTCTAGCCTTGTGATGGCAGTTGGAGGAGGGAGGGGCACTGCTGGGAGCAGGATGGCAGAGCCCAGCCTGCTGCCTCTTCTCCATTCCTCTCAGGCAAGATGGTTTCTAGCCTTGTTAGGAATTGCATGAACAAAAAATTCATGTTCAATTTGCAATCTAAACGAATGCCTTTCAGTCTGTCAAATTTCAAATTTCAAATTTCAGTTACACCTACAGCAAGTTCAGAGTGGATTTAAAGTGAGCTCAAAGTGGATTTCAAGGGGATATGAGAGCTTGACTGGCAGCAGGGATCTGGATCAGATTTGCAGTGGATTTGAATCCTACCATATTCGAAGTGGTTCTATTCATACGAATGTGGATTTCATTTGCTTCCCTGCAAATTGGACACACACAAAAATTTGTGCAGATCCTTACTAGACACTGAGGGAGTAGGAAGGGAAACATACACACAGGCCACATCTCCATTTTATGCCCAGGAGATCTTTGACATGCCCCCAGGGCACCCACTGCACAGATAGGTTTCCTCGCCACAGCAAAGTGAGACACAGGTATGTTCTTTAAAATGGATTTGCACCACAGCCTCTCAAACTGCGGATGTTTTTCAACAGAATGAATGGCACTTGATCACCCTGCTGCCCTTTATTATTTGGATGTGAACACTTACAGAATAAACCATTTCCAAGACAGTCACCGAACAAGACATGCCAGGAGCAGCCATGTCAGCAATGAAGGGAACATAATTTTTCCATGGGCCGCATTTGTAGTGGCCATGCATTTGGCATTATCACGGATGGTATTTTGTGTACACAGCTTATGAAAACCATTGGGAATCATGGCCCTGTATTCCCAGCAGGCTGGAAGAGTCCTGGGTGCATGATTGGGCCTATGTACATTTAATGACAGATGAGATGGATGGATGGATGGATGGATGGATGGATGGATGGATGGATGGATGGATGGATGGATGGATGGATGATAAGGTTTTGTTATGGTCAATTGTTCAGATCTGGTAATGTCACAGCCAACAGATCTGTTTCTGTATAGAGCCAGAGGCACTGGATAGAATCCTGTTCACATTTCAGGGCTGAGCTTCTGTGAATAAGCCTTCTCTTACGGCAAGAAACATGAACGTTGCAACATTAAAGACCAGGGAAATTGAAAGGAAAGCATACACAAAAGCAAGTTATAGTACAGGCATGCCCTCGTGTTTGCAGGGGATACTTTCCAGCTCCTAATGTGAATAATGAAAACCATGGATAATACGAATGTTTTTACCGGACTGTATTTTTCCCTGTGGTCATCCATGGTTGAGTGGATCAGCGAATGGTGAATCAGCAGAAACGGGGCTACACCTGTATGCTAAACAGTGAGGTCTAACAAACATTTTGCAACATATGGCACATCTGGAGGTTAGAGGACACTATACCCATACCTCTAGTCAGGGAAACCTTGCAGGCACAAGCTCTCTGGGGTTCCACTGTGTCCTTGGGCACCACACTGGCAACCCCAACACAACAAATTTGGAAATTCACTCACTGGTACTCACTCTAGTCAATCACAACTATTCCACAGTTACCACATGGGTTGTTTACAGACTTAAGGATTTTTCCCTCCACAAAGCCTGTACTGTAGATCACAAATCAATGCTGCTGGCATGGAACTCCATGCACCATCCACATTTCTTAGCAATAGGAAGTGTTAGTGGCATACAGGGGTCTGTAATTATTTGTGCACCATTGCAGTAATAACTCTGTGTAGGTTCCCAAAGTGAAGCGTACCTGCAATGGGCACAGAATGACTGTCTCCACTAGAGGCTCAGGTCAGCATTTGGAGTGTCACAGCAGACCTAATGGAATCTGATGTGACCTGCAGCTCCCAAAAGCCTATGAAACAGCTGTAAATTGCTGCCATGGCTGCCATGGTTCTGACCCAAGTCACCCTACACATCACTGGTATGTTCTTTGATTGTGCCCTACAACTGCTGAGGCCACCCCTGAATCTAATGGAATGAATTATTCAATATGATGCAGTCTGACATTCTTATTTAATAAACTCATAACAATGTATATATTAATAAAAATTTAGATGATAGAATTTAGTGTTCCTCTATGCCTTGGTAATGACTTGTTTTGAAATGAGTAATGACAAAGCCCAGAAATCTTTGGCTCCAGTGCTTATGCTCATTCACACCTGTGGCTACGTTTCCGTGTATTCAGATGTATAATTTGAAACTAAGATTAGTGGTAACTTGCATCTTCATTGCCTGAGAAATTGTCCCAGGGAAGCGAAGATGGGGAATAGATTGGTCATTTGCACTTTGCACTACCCATCTATCCCAAGCTTACCTGGTGCTTCACCATGCACCAGGTGAGTGTGATAGCCTCAGTACTAGAGTTGGCAACTGCGGGCCTGTGACCAGGCAGTGGGGCAGGCAACTACAGCTGCGTCACCTCACCCTACATACCACTTGCACAGAGGAGGTACAAATGGTCTGGGGGGGAGCTGTACCAGCCAGGTCACAGATGTAGCTAGTATAGATGTGATGAGCCTTTTTCATCCCTGTGCTTTCCTATTTCATCTTTTAATTCACTGTGGTTACACTGAAAGTTGTACGAAACCTGCCTTCTCCCAGCCCTTTTATTTTACAACTAGCTATTCCAAAGAGAAGAGGCACAAATATGGCAATAATTATCTCATAAAGCTTGCCCTCAATTAAGGATTATTCCCTCTGCCCCTCCTCATGTCACTGAACTACAATCACTAACACATCCACTCCCCTTAAGAAGAGATGCTGGTAATGGTCACCTTCAAACACACAACCTCAAGATATGGTGCGGACCACCAGTTCGGATTATACCAAAAAAGTTTGGACCAGTTCATGAAAGCCAGGATTGTTAAAGAAGAAGAGTTGGTTTTTATACCCCACTTTTCTCGCCTTTTAAGGGGACTCAAAGCAGCTGACAAAGCTTCCCATTCTCCCCACAACAAACACCCTGTGAGGTAGGTGGGGCTGTGAGAGCTCAGAAGGAGAGTTGTGACTGGCCCAAGGTCACCCAGCTGGCTTCGTGTAAGTGAGTGGACTTGAACCAGGAAACTACCAGATTAGAGTCCAACACTCTAACCACAAGACCAAACTGACTATTAGCCCCAATGGCAGCAGAAGATGAAATGTCTCCCAAGGTTGGCTGCTGTGGAACTAGAGCAAGCTGTTTGTTCTCCTTTTGGTGGCCTTCTCTGGGCAGCTACTTGACCACTATGAGAGCAAACTGTTGGGCTAGATGAGCCCTGGTTCTGATCCATGTCATTGTTTCCATGTGAATGTGTGTGTGGTTGTATTTATAAAAATAAATCAAGCTGTCCATAAATGTGACTTTTAGATACACAAATACCAACATCAATTGTACAGAGAGCTCGGTAAATCCTTACTCTGCTCCTCACAGATGATCTCATGGGCACTTCTTGACTGCAGCCTCAATGAGTACTGGAGCAGCAAGAGATATTCTTTGCTAAACACTGTCAGCAGCACTCAATTTCCATCTTCTGTTGTCCTGAACATATAAAGATGGCTAGATGGCCAGCAGGCTGTCTGCAAAAATCCCTGCTGTGGAAGTCCTCCAGAGGTGGACCTGTCTGTCAGCAGAAGCAGCAAATGCTTGTTTGTTACTTAACTCGTTCAGTACTTAGAGATGGTAGTAAGGAATCTGCCTCTCCTTTACTCATGCAACTATAAGCAGTGCTTGAACCATCAGCAGGTTGTCTAAACCAAATACTCTTTTGCACTGGAGCAAAGAAAAAGAAAACCTAAGATCAACACGTTGAGCAGACCAATCATTTACAGTGACTGTGAAGAGTTTCAGAAAGGGCACAGTAGGAGGCAGAACAGCACTTTAGCAACAGCCCTTCACTTGGACTGTGGCCACTCCCAATTCCTGATCATCCTTCCTCAATTCATCCTTAGTTTGGGTTGCTATGTTCATACCTTTCTGTTCCCATCCTGAGACTCCTTTACGAGACTTTTTAAGATCTCCACCCTTCTCCACCATCACAACACCCCTTATGCTCTAATAGGATGAGGATTCTGTGACTCAACAGCATGTACTCATGTAGTATCCCACCACCACAGTATAGTTCAGCCCCCTTTAATTCTCTTCCCCAATCACACCCAAAAAATGAAAATGGATTAACACTCTATAACGACTTGAGACTTCTAAAAAACCAGGACTCGCGAAAGTATGATTGGAGGGAGGAAAGTCCACAAATAAAACATGTTGGCCTAAGAAGTTGTGAGGCGTGGAGTCCAAAGATGGACTGAAGAGCAATTAAAGTGAAGAGGTGTTTTCGCACACGCCATTTTAGTACGTGTGGAAGACAGCTCCGGACACGGCATACACATTGGCTCAGCGGGGCTTGTGCTCCGACGTGTCCGGAGCTGTCTTCGGCGCGTTCGAGATGTAGAGCACTTTAAAGTGCTCTACATGCGTTCGGGCGCACACGAACTGCCTGCAGGCATTCGGGAGGAGAAGCATTCGCGCCTGCTTCTCTCTCCCTATCAGCCGCGGGCTCGCCTCCCACGCCGGCGCGGCTTTGACAATCAGCTGTTTTCAGCCAGCGCCGGCTGAGGGAGCCTCCTCAGCTGTCTCCCCGCCCCTTGCTGGCATTTGCCGGCTAAGACAGCTCACGATGCTTTGAGCATTCGCACACAGGCGCGCCGGAACGCGTTTACACGCGCTCCTGCGCTCCTGTGTGTGAATGCTCAAAGCGTCGTGAGCTGTCTTAGGCTTCCCGTCCTACTCCCCAAATGGAACGGGAGTAATGCGAAAATCCCTAAGGTGTGACCACAGCCTTGGAGTATCAGGAAAACAAATGTGCTGCATCTGTTTTAAGTATTTCTGATCTGTTCTCTACTAATGCAAAACTCATGTAGCTTTCATCCAGCATTCACTATGAAGCAGGAGGTAACACTTACGTGCAGCTAGGTTCAAATTTTCTGCCCAAAGACCCCTCATTGCTGCCATGGCTGCCATGGTTCTGACCCAAGTCACCCTACACATCACTGGTATGTTCTTTCATTGTGCCCTACAACTGCTGAGGCCACCCCCTCACCATCATTATCATGGTGCTCCTTCAACCTCATTTTCAAACCTGGATTTTAATTTCCCACAGTTTCCTGGGATGCTGACAAAATGTAACCAGCAGCAACTGATGATGTGCATAATTTTCCATAATATTTTACAGTGATGGACAGTCAAGAACAAGGCTAACTGATACAAGAAGGGAACAGGAAATTACTAGCTGCGGAATTCTGTTTTGCTTCTTATTTTATTGCAATGAAACACTTTAGGATCTTTGCCTAGGAAATGGTGCAAAAATAAATAATAAATTCTAGCATTTCTGCAAAGATGTTCCCTGGATAATGTGACACTCTGCAGCTCCGTATAAAAGATAAACATCACAGTGCAGCATCCTGATGTTCATCAAACACCTTTGAGGATCAAAAAGAAACCTTGTACTTCCTTTCTCAAAGACGAAGAAGTGTTAAAAACACCAGAAATACAAAACCGAGTTTTGTAACAAGTCAGATCATGTGCTATTGGTAAATTATCAATAACACAAGGTAGGCCACAGTGTACTCTTTTAGCTAACCCATGAAAGCTTTATTAAATTCAAAGGAACATTAATCTAATTACAAACACAAGCCACATCAATGTTTCATGAACAGCAGTATTATTGTCCTTAAATGGCCCTGGCTTAATAATTCATTGTCGGTGTGTGGTATCACCTCCGAAAGTGCTAGGTGTACCGTACATGGGCTGTTTCAAGCTTGCAAAAGTAGGTAATGAATTACTGAACTCAAAAGCTTGCTCCTGAAGTAAAGGATTCAAGTAGACTGCTCAACTTTTCAATAACAGTTCAAGACGGTTTCAGGCGGCAGCTCAGATCTCATTAAGAGAAGTGCGGTGTTAATAAAGATCAACTAGACTCTGGGAAGTTCAACGCTTTCTTCAAAAAAGTTGGTTTTTAAAAGCCTGTTGTTACCAGGTTGTAATCCATGTGTAGCAGATCACAATGATAAATGGTTCTTCAACTGAAACCACAGGTGAACAAACATAGATCCACATTGGCCCAAATCCAGGATGTTTTCTTATATTAGTTCATTCCTGTGCTATTCCTTTTATCTATCTACAAATCATGTATATCTACAGTACTACTGCACACAGAAGGAAATGTTTTCTCTTCCTTTGAAGAACCTGAAACTATAGTAATTATAATTTTCTGAGAAAGCAAATTAAAAATACCAGTAAGTGGTAACATGCAGGACTCAGGATTTTAATCTAGGTTCCCATTGAAGCAGAGCAGATATTATTCTAGATTACTTAACCCAGGGCACTTTGCTGCTCCTAAAATATTATTCCTATAGAAACGTGGTGCTCAAAAGGAAAAAGAGACTTAAACAGAGCAGCACTGTGGGCATGTTCCTAAATTAGGTACACCAAAATCATTGTCACAAATACTTGAGACTCAAAAACTCACCTTGGTTCCTGTTGCTGAAGTTACTTGGAGGAATTTTGTATAACAGCTTTGACAGATCACACACACACATTTGTGCCACTGTGATCAACAGTTGCACGAATGAGCTGGCATTTGTCAATTAGAAGACCAATAAACTGGACTGTGGCATCTTAAGAAAAGAATAACCACATACCTTAGATATATCTCCGATAATGCATTATTTGTAGGAGGCAGTTGAGTGCACATCTGCAGTGGAAAACTGGAATGGGCACCAATCCACCCACTTTTACACACACGCACCCAAAAGATCTGATTGCGCAAACATCCAGATGAGCACTGCAATGTGCCACACAAATGATGGTTCAACAGTTATGACCTAGGCTTCCCATATGGTATGTTGGTGGCCATGCTACTGTTATCTTCAGTTTTCTGCCACTACAACTGGATATAGTGGAGTAAAAACAGTATTCCAGCAATCTGCTTGCATTCACCTTACAACTACATTCCATCTTGCACTTAGGTATCCCCTGACCTACTCCAGTCAAGGTGTAAGAAAAGGCTTCAAACTCACTACTAGCTGTGAGAGGCTGAAAATAATCATGCATTAAACCCAACTAAAGAGGCGTATGTTTATGTGTCAATAAGCTCCACAAGAGACAAATATATGATCAGCATGGGACCTTTAGGTTGCTGTGCGATTGCAGTGAAGGATACCCAGCTACATATCCGCCTAGGTGCAAGATCCAGATTGAGAGGGATAGATGTTGTGTCTTCACAAAAAGGGCTCCTATATTCTTTTATATTAAACTATTGGGGGAATTGGTATCCTTAAGGAAGACTGAACGCTGAGTGAACCTTGCTTGTACTCTTTGTGCCCTCAAATGAAGAAGATCTGTGGAAGGAGACTGCATCGCCTCTTGTCAAGTGGGTTGACAGACGTAGGCCGTGTCCCCATGCACATTTGGTATGGTTCCAAATGTTGGATCAGCAAGGGGCGCCCCCATGCGTTTTGGATTTGGTCTGCGGAAAGCAGACCAAATCCCCCCAAACTGTGCAAGGACAGGGCCAAATTTGATACCTGAAAATACAAGTCTCGGCACGGTTTGGGGGTCTGGCATGCATTGCCTAGAGAGTCGAGCCTGCACATGGGGACGATCGCGGGCTAACCGGGGAGGAGATTGGTGCTTACATCATTAAGAGGTGGGGTGTGCTTGCCGTTCCTGCCCTGTGCATTGGAGATCGCGGCTACTGACATTTTAAAATCCTGATCGCCAAGGCAGGCAGGATATTGTCTTAATTTGTGTGCATTTTCCACAGAAATATTTCCACCCCCGTTTTCCGATTGCCAATGCAGGCAGGATAAAGGCTTGATTTTTGTTCCAATTTCAAAAATTTTCAAACCCCGTTTCCCGGTCGCCAAGGCGATCATGAAATAAAGGCTTGATTTTCTCCCTTTTAAACTTGGCGGACATTCTCGCATTTCCCGGTGGAGTGGAGGCGCACAAAACTGCTCAGTCGCCTAGCTGCCACTAAAACTCATAGCGGCTTTCAGTCTTTTAAAATTATTTATAAATTTATTATTATGAAGTAAGCTTTATTTTAACTTTCTTTCTGTGCCTCCCAGCCCAGTCCTGGCTTTCAGTGCTGCTAAAGGAGGGGGGATGCGGCACAGGGGTGGGCTGATGTCAGTCCAGCTTCCAATGAGCACAGAGGGGGCAGAGAGGAGGTGGTGCTGCTCCCCCTTACCCAGGTTTGGTGCAGTTTGCATGGGGACACCTCCATCCATGCCCAACCTGTACCTAGCCTGCGTTGCCAGGAATGGCATGGGGACAGGCTGGGAGCATTCTTGGTCCCACTCTCAGCCCATGCGAGCCCAATCAGTGGCCAAACAGCTCCAAATGGCTTGCATGGGGATGCCACCTTAATCTTCTGAAAGGTGCTGATTTATGTTGTCCCGTTCACTGGCTGGCATTATGGCATACCAAGGTGAAGCCTCGTGCATTATCACTAGATTTACTACAAGTGAACTGTAGTTAGAGGCATTCCTAGATATAATGTATAGGTTAGGAGAATTATAGGAATAGTTATGTGAAGCCTATATCCATCATCTCTTCTTAATTAGGTTAATCCATATTAACTTAGGGGAGGCATAAAATGGCTTAGGGGAGGCATAAAAGTTCCCGAGTTCAATGTTTCCCTCATTCACTCGCTGAGAGAAGCAGCAGATTTGTGAAGAAGATGCCAACACTGCTGTGAGCAATTAGAGGATTAATGAATTGCTCTAGGAATGACCTTTGTTTAATGCACAGGCCCTGCCACCATGAGGATCCTTTTAAAATTACTTTTAGGCGGTGTCCCCATGATAAGGATAGTCCAAGCCGAACATGAGTTTGCCTCGGGAGAGTCCCCATGCAAAGCCCTAATTTGGGCTACACGAGGGACAAAATCCCAAATGCTGAAGTAACCCACCCACGCACCCCCCGAATTAGGGGACAAGAACGAGTTGTTCTGGGGGCATGGGGACATTCCTGGCTTATGATCGCAGCATTAGCAGGTGGGGTTTCGCTTTCCCCGTCACTAATTCTGTGATCGCAACTTTCCCCCCTTGCCTGAGTTCACAATCACCTAGGTAAGGGCTTGCTTTACCCCAATCGACTGCCTGACAGCTTCCCTGCAGTCAGCTGAGTAGCTGTCAGGCAGGTATAGGGGCTCTGATAAAATGATTAAAATAGCAGTGGCTTTTGTGGCTGTTTTAATCATTTTACTGGAGCTCTGCTCGTGCTCTTGACAGCCCCTTTACCTACCTGACAGCTGCTCAGTTGACTGCAGTGAAGCTGTCAGGAGGTCCTTTAGGGGAAAGCAAGCCCTTACCTGGGTGATTGTGCACTCAGGCAAGGGGGTGGTGGAGACAACAGTGGCATCCCGATGTAGGAATTTACTCTGGTTTTCATAGGAATGGGCAGATTTGGCTTGAACCAGCCCTGCCCTCCATTACTATGGGGACTCCTAAATGCAAATTTAGATTTGCATTAAGGCTGCCCCAAATCCACTGCGAAGCATTGGCAGCCCCATGGGGACGAGCCCTTAAAGTACTATGCACACAACATCATACTTCAAGACTCCCAGTTTCTTCTTCATATTCCAAGGCTTGTTTCGTAATGTGGCAATCAGCTTCTTTTTCTCTTCAACTGCTTCCTTTAACTTAGCCAGCTCTTCCTCTGTCAACTCCTCCTCAGAACTTGAATCAGAGCTTTGAAAAGAAAGAGCAAAAATGATGGGTGTTAAATGAATGTTAACTACTACTTCTCTTCAGAAAGTGGGTATAAGTCTCATAGTACCCACGTCCCCCACCCCAAAATTGCACTTTATTCCAGAACATCCAAGTATAGCTGAATAAGTCATCCATTTCTAGATACAACCCAGCTCTCAAATCATATGAGATTTCCTATCAGCACTTTTTGATAGCAGAAGCACCACTTTGTACAGCTTTTTGGGGTGAGCAGTAGCACTTGGAGACTAACAAGAGAAGGGTTGGTCGCATGAGCTTTCGTAGACACATCTCTCAGATGCTAGGGGGCCCAATGGGCACGTCTACTTCTTCAGATGCTGGGGGGGGGCAATGGATATGTCTACTTCTTCAGATGCTGCGGAGGGCAATGGGCACATCTACTTCTTCAGATGCTAGGGGGCCCAATGGGCACGTCTACTTCTTCAGATGCTGGGGGGGCAATGGGCACATCTACTTCTTCAGATGCTGGGGGGGCAATGGGCACGTCTACTTCTTCAGATGATGGGGGGCAATGGGCACATCTACTTCTTCAGATGCTAGGGGGCCCAATGGGCACGTCTACTTCTTCAGATGCTGGGGGGGCAATGGGTATGTCTCCTTCTTCAGATGCTGGGGGAGGGCAACGGGCACATCTACTTCTTCAGATGCTGGAGGGCCCAATGGGCACGCCTACTTCTTCAGATGCTGGGGGGGGCAATGGGCACATCTACTTCTTCAGATGATGGGGGGGCAATGGGCACGTCTACTTCTTCAGATGCTGGGGGGGCAATGGGCACATCTACTTCTTCAGATGCTAGGGGGTCCAATGGGCACGTCTACTTCTTCACATGCTAGGGGGCCCAATGGGCACATCTAATTCTTCAGATGCTAGGGGGCCCAGTGGGTATGTCTACTTCTTTAGATGCTAGGGGGCCCAATGGGCACGCCTACTTCTTCAGTTTCTGGGGGGGGGGCAATGGGCACATCTACTTCTTCAGATGCTGGGGGGGCAATGGGCACATTTACTTCTTCAGATGCTGGGGGGGCAATGGGCACATCTACTTCTTCAGATGCTAGGGGGCCCAATGGGCACGTCTACTTCTTCAGATGCTGGGGGAGCAATGGGCACATCTACTTCTTCAGATGCTAGGGAGCCCTCTAGCATCTGAAGAAGTAGACGTGTCTACGAAAGCTCATGCCACCAACCCTTCTCTTGTTAGTCTCCAAGTGCTACTAACCACCTTTCTGGACTTTTTGAATTAGACTAACATACCTATTTCTCTGTTTTTGAGGTAAGTGTGAACACATCTCAAGCAAGTACAGTGCAGTACAAATGGAATCTGAATAATGTAACTGAAATTTGGCTCTAAACTGCTAAAAATGTAAGAAAAGCAGCTTAGAAAATGTGTTACGTTTGCACTATCTCTGTTTCTTTTGAAATGGAAGAGAAAACATCAATATTGCCTACAAAGAGTAAAACGGTATCAACTTGAAAAATTAACCTGAGATCTATTTACACAAATTCAGAGGAAATAATAAAAGTCCTTCTGAACCAGCTACTATAGAAATATTTGTTAGCACTTCTCATAAGAAGGAATCAGGTCATTCATGGAGTCCTTATACAGATGAGCTGTGAGAGCTGATCAAAATACACCTGTCAGAAGTAGGTTGAATCTATGGGTGCTTTTCCACTTAGCACTAGAGTACCCATTAAGGATAAATTAAGGGTCCCTAATGGGTCCTTAATGGGTACTCTAGTGCTAAGTGGAAAAACACCCTATGCTGTCATTTTTTTTTCACATATTTTAAAATGCACTCTGAAACTAATCCTCAGCCTATGTGCCCAAGAAAATTCAGATAATGGGTGTTTTTCCACTGCGCTCCTTAAATCTGGATCTAAGAAGATCTGGATCTAATGAATGGGTACATTCCTTAATCTGGATCTAGTAGATCCAGATTAAGGGAAGCACCCAATGTGTTTCCACAGGGTGCTAACCCATTGCTAATGGGTGCTAACATCCCTGCTGTGGAAACACCTGGGCACCCATCTGGGGAATCAGGATCAACCCCCAAGGGGTCTGTCAGTCACCCCAGTTGTCTCGGGGGATGGGAGGGGGACTCTCCAAAGTCCCTTCGAAGAGATCAGAGCAGACTTCGGAGCCACTCCGGAGTCCCTTTGGAATGTCTCCGAAGTCTCTGCCAAACTCTTTGGAGGGACTTTGGAGGGAGATTTCACTAATAGTGAACGATGGCACTGCGCAGCTCCAGAACGGCTCTGATGGCTCTGGCGATCTCTTCGAAGTGATTTCGGAGTAATTTCGAAATCATTTCGGAATGACGCAGAAGTCACTCCGAAGCTGGGATTTCGGGGCTCCCCTCCCACTAGCCTCCTCTAGACCCCATTGCCACGCAAGTATGGAAACAGGCTCCCTTTAATCTGTACTTTCTGGCTGAAGACCCCATTGTAGACCACATTAATGGGGTCTACAGAAAATCCAGATTAAAGGCAGAAAAGTACCCATATGATCCAGATTTCCCGAGCAGCAATGGAAACAAATGTGTCCCAAATGGGTGCTGTGGTGGAAATGGGGTCATCCGGCTCACACCCAAATGGGTCCTTAATGGGTGCAAAAATGGGTACTTTCTGACAGTGGAAAAACACCCAATGTGATCATGCATGCCACCCATTTCTGAACCTCACACCCATAACTGACCACTCAAACCACTGCCTTATAGAAGATGATGAAAAGTTTAATTCTGAGTCCACAACATTCCCTGATGTTATTTTTCTTTGTGGAAAAATTGTTGCACTGACTAGAGCAGTTTTCTCCTAGGAAGATGTCAGGATCTAAAACTCTGCTCCTCTGAACTATAACCATTCTGTCAAATCCTCCTTGGGATCATATTCAAGAAATGCATTTACCTCGATCCTTTTCTCTTTTTGTCTTTCTTCTTCTTCTTCTTCCCCTTTTTCTTGTCAGTTTTGACTTTTCTGCCTATATCATCCTCCTCATCAGCGTCTTCATCTTTGGTCTTTTGATTCGCTCTGTTCTTCCTGTTTTTGCAGTCCCCCTCAGACTCACTTCCCTCTATCCCGCTTTCTTTCATCCGTCGTCTTTTGTATCTTCGCCGGCGTTCAGCGGCGGTCTCTTCTTCGTCATTGTCAACTTCTTCCTCCGCTTCATTTTTTTTCCTGTTCGATGCTCCCTTGTTTTGCTGAGGTTCTTCTTCTTCACCAAAAAAGAAGAAAGTAAAGTGCATCAATTCTAGATTAAGGATACCTTGGGTGCTTCCGCACGGCACCTCCGAAATTCAGATCTAATAGATACGGATCTACTGCCAGTCCTTCCGTCCGCACACATGGCGGAAGGACAAATTTAGATCCAGATTTGAGGTGGGTGCTATGCTTCCCAATCAGGAGGGGCACTTTGGCCAGGGCTGCGTGCCTTCACAGAGAGCCTCCTGAAGCCAGGGGCTGCCCTGGCCAATCAGGAGGCACGCAAGACACAGGTATGAAGGAAACTGGGTCCTTGCAGCCAGAATGGGGCTGGCTGCATTAAGGTAAGGAGCGGTTTGTGATCAGTCTCCCCAGGGTGGGTTAGGGGGGGGCTTAGGTGAAGCTCCCCCTGGTTCCAGAAGTGGTAATCCGCCACTTCTGGGGTGAGAGCGAGCCCCGAAATTAGAGTCCAGAGGAGCCAAGCATGGTGGGCCAGAGGACGGCCCAGTTAGGGACCCTTTTCGCTGTGTGGAGGCATCCATTTCTGATGTCTCCTAACAGCGAAAACACCCATTAAGACCACATTGTATGTGTCCTTCCGGGAAACCGGTTTAAGGGCTGCTTAGCACCCATTAGACACACATCAATGTGGAAGCGGCTTTCCCGATGTGTGTCTAATGGGTGATGCTGTGCGGAGGCAGTTTTCCCAATGTGGTCTTAATGGGTATTAAAGGGTCAATGCGGAAGCACCCTTTATCTTCTACTAAATTAACATTATTACCTGAAGTCATAATTTCAACGCAGATTTTTTAAAATATTGTTATAATAATATACCATCTAATCACAGAAGGACAGAAAGTTAGAAGCAGTATTCATGTTCGCATGGAGCCATTATGGAAGCATAACTAGACATCAGTCACTTATTCTGCTATATGTAGATATTCTAGAATAAAGAATAGATATTCTGGAATATCCACACTTTGTCCTCGGATATCGAAAAATAGTGGAACTAGCAACTGACATCTGGATGCAGCCTGAGCCTTAAGGGCATAGGTAGGGATGTGTACAAATGTGTTTTTTGGCATTTAATTTGTAACAAATCAAATGTTAGAAAATGCGTATTTGTACAAATAGACCCTTTCAAATGTGGTAAAATTCTATTAGATACGAATGTATTCATACAAATTCATACGACTATCCGATACGAACAAATACGTATCCGATACAAACAAATACGTATCCGGTATGAACAAATACGTATCTGATACGTATCTGAGATACGCATCTGATACAAATCCTGTAACAAATCCTCTCTGAAAGCATCAAATCCGACCTGAATCCACATTTAATACACTCTCAATCCAAGTTGAAGGCCCTCTAGATCCACTGCTGTTGTGCCTGGTGCAACCGGTTTCCCATCTCCCCAGTTTAACGAATTTCCGAACTATTTGTACAACTGTCCAGAAACATTCGTACTTGTATGAATGTCAGTGTATGAATATCGTAACGTTCAATTCATGCACGAATGTTGGAGTTTGTATGAATAACAAATGTTACAAATATTCACGAACACCCCAGCACAGGGTTTGCACAACTCTATGTCCTCGGGTCTCAGTTGGTGAGCTAGCAGAGTGCAGGGTCCTCATAGATCTGTGCACCATTAGCCACAATCTCACCAACATTAGAGTGCTGTAAGGGCAGATTGGTTATAAGCACTCCATCTTTTACACCACCCCGTTGTGCCATGGACCATGTGACTCAGTGCTTCAAAGTGACCCACTTCTGGGCCATTTCCTGTGTTTGAAGAAACATCCCAGTCAGGAACATCCTAGTGGGGGAATGAAAGTTCTCCAGTTGTGAAATGTGCATTGCCAGAGACAACAGCAGGCATGCAGTCAGCATACTGCCGCCCCTTTTTAGTGTATTCCTGGCAGCACTTTATTTAAAGCTCTAACAGAAAGTTCTCCCCCATGCAGATCTGGATTCATAGTCTTGCTAGAAGAAGAAAAAAAAACCCTATATATAACTTGTTTACTTCTATGTATTCCTTCTGTTCCATTTTCCCTGCATTTTAGCCTTCATAATTTCAAGGGGGGGGGATCTCTTCCAGAGCTCCTTTCCCTTGTTTCCTGGGTTGACACAAAGCAAGAGATTAAGCTTGGTTCACCATGGCATGAGCAACCTGCTCAAGATTCCTTTAGGATTCTAAATCTGTAGGACTGCTTCTATTCTTGTTCATTGTTTTTACTTTTTGAGAACTGATATTGATTAAGACTGAAGCTGTTTTAGGGCGAATCCCCACAGCAAGCTTATTTCGCTTTCCCTAAACCAAAATAATAGAACCGGATGCAAACGCGAATTTGCCTGTTCCCATTACATTTAACTTAATCGTATTCAATCCGGATTCTGAGGATCGTACGTGGCAGACATGACTCAAGGTGGGACTCAAGTGGCTACTTTTTAAAAGCCGCTTTTTGGGGCTGCCCTGCCCTCTTTCTCTTGGCATGAACGTGCCACCCATAAGGGACCCCTTCAGGGAGCCTAGCTGGGTGGCTGGGTGGCTGCCGCTTGCCTGGATGGGGAAAAACGGCAGCGAGCAGCCAGCGATTCTTTCCCCTCCTCTCCCCATTTCCCAGGGCACACAGCAGCAGCAGCAACTCAAGCCCCCTTCACAGCCACAGCCTTTAAAACAGAACCTCCAGGGCTTTCTTTTCCTCTCCCTTTCTAAAGGTCAGCACTTTCAGAATTGCAGAAATTTGCAACATTGTTATAAGGCATGAAGTGGCTAGATCGCTACAGTGTAGCTTTAATGAGTGGATTTTTATAGTGCCTGTTTTGAGGGGTGGGTTTTTCCAATGAAATCACTATCTTTGGAAGCAAGCTATTGGGGGAGGGAAACCCTAAACATGGATTCTCATCCCTTAACACGGTACTGTCCACACAGTAAAAAATGAAACACGTATCAAGTGCACGATCCGGAGTGAGACCTGTTGAAATCAGGATTGATATTCACCACGCTTTGCGGTGGTTTAACACGGGGAAAGCGTGTTAAGCCAAACTGCCGTCCGGACTCGGAGGATTGAAAACCTTTTGAATCCGAGATAAGGTTGCCGTGAAGACACGGCCTTAAGCTTCTCAATATGCCTCAATAAGCCCTCCAGAACCAGGGTTCCGTGCCCTTGAGAAGGCCTTACTTTGCCCAAAGAAAGCATTTTTCTCCTTTGCTGGTATACTGGACCAGCCAGTGTACTAAGAGCCTCCCTTCTGCATGCTGGTGTGATAAGACCACACCGCTTGCTTGTATACTTTGGCCAGTGCATGAAGACTGGACCAGGTCTCCCAGAACTGTGGCATAGTCATAGCTACTGGAGGTCTGCTGAACCATATAGTGCAGTGATGGCTAACCTTTTGAGCTCGGTGTGTCAAAATTTGCAAGACAACCTAGCTTAACTCGGGTGCTGTGTCACTTCTAGAAATATCCATAATTTTGTGATATTTGTAGCTCTAGTAAAAAAAGTTATATTTTTGATAGATGTATTTTATTAAAAGCAAAAACAAACAACTCTTTACATTAGTGACTTTTGTTGCTGAATTTCGTTTGCTAAATCAATTGAAAGTTGGTGTTTTGCACACTTCAAGAACAAGCAAGCACTACACGCCCAGGTGCCAGGGTTACCATGTGTGTCACCCAAAAGGGCTTGGCGTGTCACCTGTGACACGCGTGTCATAGGTTGGCCATCACTGATATAGTGATATAATGAACCATGGAGGCATTTGGACACCACTTCTCTGTTGTCTAGTATACCACAGAACTCATTGCATCAGCATCAGGCATGCCAACCCAATGGGTTCCCTGGATCTTCAGAGGCCTCCATGTGTAAATCCAAAGCTGACACAAGCTTTGAGGATTACCTTAGCTTGTTCACATGAACTTTTTTGTTCACAAGGTCAAGCAGTCTGCACACGGCTCCGGATAGTCCCCCTTGTGTGATCACACCTTTCAAACCGAAACAGAGTAATGAATTGAAACTGTCTCAGTCAGTGCTGGAATTATCCAAATGCAAGATAATCCAGCAAAGAACCAGAAATGCATTTGCGGGTGTGATCCCACAGAACAGAGCACAGCTTGAAATCTGATTAAACACCATGGATCTACAAAGGTCCATTTTTCGGTAATCTGTCCTCCTGAAGATCCATCACTATTTGTGACATTTCGGAGGGAACCCCACACGTCTTCACACATGTGGGGAAGACGGTTTCCAGAGGACAGAGTGGGTGCTATGCAGATACACCAGCGCCCATTTCAATTTGTCTTCTGGCTTGCGCACCAGAGACACTACCCCTAGAGCCACGGGACTGGAGCATGGAGCTGCCCGTCACCGCATGTTTCCAGCGGTGATCAGCGCACGGGGAAAAGGCTTTGGAAGCAGGCAGTCCTGCTTCCATCCTTCCCAAAATGGCGGCAGCCGGGAATCGGTCTCTCCCCTTGGCTGTGTGTGGAAGCGTCCTGCTTCTACACACATCCAGGGGGAAGCGACGGATGTAAGACCTGATTTTTCAGGTCTTACATTTGATCCAGATTTTGGCGGCAAAACCAGATTAAAAAAGCAGTCTTGCACGCCAAAATGCGGACGCGCCTTCCGCAAAGGCTGCTAGAAAGTGTCTCCAATGCGGAAGGCATTTATGGTAAGTGTCATTAATGGGTGTTTCGGGTGGGTTAAACTCCATGTCTTATCACAGCAAAACTGTCTGGCTCTCTGCATTGTTTTGCTTCCAATCTGTAACATATTTTTATTTGAGATTTTTATTTCTATTTCCATTTTTAGAAAGTGGAGAAGAGGAACTTCTGTATGTATGTCTGTCACCAGCTGCCACTTAATTGCATATTAAGGAGTGACTTGCAATTTTGCCTATTCACAAAAGAGGTGTGTGATTCCGCTTCACTATACCTGAGACAAAATGGCAACCAAGGACACATTGACAAGTTTTGCCCTGCAAAATGGTTGTTACCAGCAAAAAAATTTTCCAGGTAAGGGGAAGTTATAAAATGTAATTTTGTGCAGGATATAACGCTTGCAGATAAGAAGGTGGCTACAACTGTCTTTTATCACATTATTTAAAACACAAAAAAATCCACAAAACTGAAGCTGGTCACATCCAGATAGCCTTACCTTCTTCACTTTCATCAGCACTTCCTTCATTAGTATCAACTTCAATTTTCACTGTGAAAGGAAAGTGAACAGTCTGTATGTCATCTGATCCATTCAGTAGGTCTTTAATTCTTTCATTCTGAACGTGTTTGTTGATTATTGCCATTTAAACACCATCATTTGAGACCATTCCAGCATTTAAATTGTAAACGTGTCAGTGATCCCTTCTCCCCTATGTATTGTCTCATCTTAAACTAGAGATAACCCCAAATCTCTTTCATGTTTTTCCTATAAAAATCTAAGGTTTCTTCCTCCCCTCCCCTTATAAGAAAAAGAAAAGAAGAAGAGTTGGCTTTTCTACTCCACTTTTCTCACCCATTTAAGGGGACTCGAAGCGGCTGGTGAAGTTTTCTGTTCTTCTACCCACAACAGACACCCTGTGAGGTAGGTGAGGCTGTGAGAGCTCAGAAGAGAACTGTGACTAGCCCATGGTCACCCTGCTGGCTTCATGGAGGAGGGAGGAATCGAACCTGGTATTCCCAGATAAGAGTCTGGCTCTCTAACCACTAGAACAAACTGGCTCAACGAAGCTGTTGTTGGGCCATTGTGTGAGACCGGATCCTGTGGCCTGCTCCAGCAAGATTCATCTTTTATTATCATATTGCCACTTGTGAGTTTCAATCTTTTGTTTTAAGACAGTCATGAGAGCCAGGGTCTGTTTGCACTTACCTGTTAGTGAGTGGTTCGCCAATCCGACCCCGTAGGGATGTGCAGGGATGTTTTTTAAATGCATTCAATTTGTATCTAATCAAATGTAAGAACATTGGTATTCACTGGAATAGATCCCCTTTGAATGTGGGAGGATTCTTTTCAATACGAATGTATTCCTACAAATGTCCGATATGGATGCATACGTATCCCATACATATCTGCCATGTATCCTGTAACATATCTACTCTGAAAGCAGCAAATCCACCCTGAATCCACGTTGAATCTGCCCTCCAACCATGTTGAATTCACTCTGGATCCATTGCAAATTTGACTGGTGCAGCTGCTTTCCTGCCTCCCCATTTCAAAAAAGTTCCAAAGCATTTGAACGAATGTTCCAAAACATTCATATTTGTCCAGATGTCATGACATTCAATTTGTATACAAATGTCTAAATTTGTACGAATTCATACAAATGTTACGAATATTCATGCATATCCCTAGCACCAAGGAGCCACAGCAACTTTCCAGAACTTTCTGCAGGCTTCCCCAAAGCCACCCAGCGTGGAATGATAAACAGAGCAACTAGCTCTCCTGGTTGCTATGTCTGCATCCTATTTTGGGTGTGGTGTAGTGCGGTGAGTGGGCATGACCGCACAAGTGCAGATGCACAGTTGCATGCAACATTCAGATCACTGTGGCATGCCTATGCACATGCCAGGTGTTGCCGTGGGCGTTGCCATGGCAATCCAGCTTGCCCTGCCCTGGCCATCTACACTTCAAGTGCTGCTGACCCACTTATGAGGCATTTCAAGCTCTTGAAGTGCAGATGGCAACCACTGCACTACTGCCTTACCTGGCTGGTATGCTATTACTACCTGTCAGGTAAGCATGAAAAGGCTCCCAGTCACAGATTCCCCTACAGCTTTGACCATACACTTAGCATTGATTTAGCAACAGACTCAACTTATTCATTTACTTAGCTACTGATTAATCATTTTCTGGTGAATTTGCATGACCCTCTTCCATTCCTTCCATGGTGGCATTTCCTATTTTAATGCATTATTTGGAGGGGGGGAGGCATTATCGTAGGCTTTTGCAAAACAATGACGTACATGGTAATTTACTGGTGGAGCATACTCCAATTGTACAATAAACACAGCCTTGATAAAGTGAGAAATTAAACAGAGTATGTAGCAACTGTGAAAAGAACAGCATCATTGTTTCCAGCCCATGCAAGGGCTTATTCAGAATTTGACAGGCTGGTTTTCAAAAAGGCATATGTGCCAGATGTAGAAATTCATTGCACAAAGTCAACAGCATGTTCTGTCATTTCAATTTCCATCAACACACACATGATCTTTTCTCCTTACAATTATGCAAAAATGCAGTTCAAGAATGGAGCGCACATGTGCGAACAAGCACTCTTTTGATAGGTCTGAATCTACGCTTTTGGTTGGAGGGAGCAACTCATTCTACACTAGACAAAGGTTATTACAATTGCGACTGAGCTCTTGCAATGAGCAAGATTTCTGAAATCTTTCAAGTAAGGAACAGAAAATCTCCATTAGTTCATTCAAGAGATAGATAGTAGGATTGGCTGCTTGGTGAATCCTGATGAACATACCCAAAATGAATAGCTAGAGGTTCATAACATACCCTGGAATGTGCAATATTTGAGGAAACCTCTATTCTTTAAAAATCAATTTGCTTAACTGTAAGCCATATGAAAACAATGTGGTGCATTTCACTGGAGCTTAAAGACATGGCCGTTTGTAATTGATTCAAATCAGTTCAATGGCACTGAATAGGTAACATCCGAAGCAGAATCCAGCAAATCCAATGGCCAAGGTAATGTGTTGATCTATAAAGAAGAGTGTTCATCCACCTGGCCACCAAAGTGAAAGAGAATCTAATTTCCTCTAAACAACAGAAAGCCAGCCTGTTTCTCATACCCAGTAAACAATATTAAGAAGCAGATGGAGGGGGAAATAGAAAAATAGAGAACAAAAACTACCACAAACAGAAAAAAATATGCTATTCGTTGAAAACAACCACTGACAAAGAATAGTGCAGAGTATAAAGAACATAGGTTCTGGAGAAACTTAATATTCATTTCTTTTAGAAAATATGTGTTTAAAGCCGACCAAGTAGAAGCAATCTAAAATAAAATAAAATATTTTAGGTGAACACAAGGAGAGCATGTTCACACTTGTTCCTTAACCATAGTGGAGTTGTTGTCCATTTCAGTCACTCCTACACTCATGAAACAAGGACCAGAGTTTCACATGTGGATGAGATGTGAGCCAATGGTCTGGTATATCACAGCTGAGACACCAGTGCCCGGTCCAAACGCTTTCATCCCTGGCCTCTATAGAAGGTTCAGAATGGGCTGCCCACATTGCAGTTATTTGTTGGCATGAGTCAGCAGTAGCCTGGCATGTTATGGGCTAGGTCATGTATTTGGGGCCAGCATAGTGTAGAATAGACCACACAGTACAAAAAGGCCCTGTGAGAACAGACTACTGGACAAGGTAGACCACAGGATTAGATAGGCCAACTCATTCCTTGAGTTCTTGTTATATTGCTTGAGTTGTACCTAGAGATTAAATGAAGACAAGAGACATCTTAGGTGTTTTACAGATAGGACAAATGACTGGTAGGCTAATAAGTTCCCTAGGATCAAAGTAAGAGCAAAACGATACCCAAAGCACAGCTTGGACATGATGTAGGCATGCTAGATTTATGGACAATGGCTAAGGTCACCATTTTAATTTCCAGGATGACCCAAGAGTGACACTTTGTCCAAGACTTCATGCAAGGTTTAAATAATGGTACAAACATTTAAAATTTAAATTCAAGGAAAGTTAATTGGATGAACCAATATGCGAGTGATGTAGAGCCTTCAAACAACACCACATGTTATTTTAGCAATATAGTAGAGGGTCTTAAATCAAAACCCATTGTTCAAGAGGTGAAATTGACTGTTGAGTACTAGAGTTTTAAGAGCTGGATGCAACCTACTTTAAGAATTAATTTCATATTATCAGCATGATCCCAGAAGGACATATGATTTTATAAATAATGCATAGAGGCCTCAGCCAAACACACCTCAAAAGATTTCTTTCAGGGCAACAGGGACACTGAGATCACATGTGACCAGGGGTGTTTTTCCACTGCAGCCCTTAGATCCGGATCTAAGAAGATCTGGATCTAAGGAATGGGTACATTCTTTAATCCAGATCTAGTAGATCCGGATTAAGGGAAGCACCCAATGTGTTTCCACGGGAGGTGTAGCACCCATTAGCAATGGGTGCTAATACCCCTGCTGCGGAAACAGCTTTGCACCCATGTGGGGAATCCGGACCAACCCCCAAGGGGTTGGTCCATTAACCCAGATGTTTCGGGGGGCAGGGGGTTGCAGTCTTCGAAGCCACTTTGAATTGACTTTGAAGCCATTTCGAAGTCATTTCGAAGTCACTTCAAAGTCTGTGCAAAATAGCTCCGGTGTGCTTTTGAAGTCTGTGCTAATCTTTGGAGTGAACTTTGAAATAACTTTGGAGTCACTTTGGAGTAACTTCAGAGTCACTCCGAAGTTCACTCCAAAGATCAGCACAGACTTCAAAGGCACTCCGGAGCTATTTTGCACAGACTTTGAAATGACTTCAAAGTGGCTTCAAAGTGACTTCAGAGCCTAGGTTTAGGGGGACCTCGATGGATGCATCCCCTCCCCCTAGCCTCCTTTGGACCCCATGGCTCCCTTTAATCCAGATTTTCTGGGGTCTACAGAAAATCCAGATTAAAGGCCAAAATGTACCCATTAGATCCGGATTTCCCCCACGGCAGTGGAAACAATCGGGTCCCAAATGGGTGCCAATGGTGGAAATGGGATCATCCAGCTCACACTCAAATGGGTCCTAAATGGGTGCAAAAATGGGTACTTTTTGACAGTGGAAAAACACCCCAGGTCACACTCAATAATCCTTACTATGCTGTTCTCCCCAGACTCTGTCTGCTAGAAGGGGACTACTTAGGGAAGGTTGTGGGTGGGCTAAGAGATGGTTCCATTTCCCTCTCACCCAATGCTGGACTTTGTAGACATTCTAGAGGGGGGATACCATTCTCTCCCATTCTCCTTGCCCCACTCTTTGACTTCTTCCCATTTTCCTTGTTTAGTCTCCATTTCCTTATTTTCTGCAAAGGGAGAAGAGAATAATTGTGGAGAACAGGCTTCTTCTGGGGGACTGCCCTCCCTGCAAGACTGACCCCTTGAGTTTGCTCCAGTTTACTTACCATCCTCCTTTCCTCTTGCGGATAAGAAGGAAAAAAAGTTTTGCTGTAGATGATACTTGAAGGGGTGGAGGTAGAGATGTGCATGAATTTTTTTCTTTTTTTTTTGGCATTTGATTCATAAGAAATTGAATCTTAGAAAATTTGTATTGGTTTGAATAGATCATTTTTGAATGTGGTAGGATTCTATCCGATACAAATGCACTGGAGACTGGGACAGCTGGCCAGATGCACATCACGTTGGTCTTAAAAGAGTAGCAATGGCTGCTGATTTGCTACCCAGCCCAATTCAAGGTGTTAACTCTGACTTATAAGGCCCTAAATGACTCAGGCACCAAACATCTGAAGGAACATCTACTCCCATATCGCCCTGCCTGTGCCTTAAGATTTGGAGGAGAGACCCTCCTGGTTGTACCACCACCCTCATTAGCAAAAGGGGTGGACACCCAGGAGAGGGCCTTCTCAGTGATGGCTCCTAGGCTATGGAATAGTCTCCCCCTTGAGGTACATCTATCACCTTCATTGTACACATTTAGGCAGGCAGTGAAGACGCACCTCTTTGCCCTGGTCTTCAGTTATATGGGGATACACTTTTCCCTTTGCACTTGCAGATGCTACTGTTTTAATACATACTGTTACTGCTTTTAATAATGTTTGATTTTAGATGTTACCCACCCAGAGACCTCCAGGTATAGGGTGGGATAAAAATATAAATAAATATAAATAAACAAATAAATAGATACATATCAGATACATATCCTATACCAACGCATATGCATCAATAAGTACGCATCACTACTTATCCATTACGTATCCCCAGTTTCATACAAACATTAAGTTATGAATGTCAAAACATTCAGTTAGTGTACAAATGTCTGAATTTGTACAAATTTATATGAATAACAAATGTTACAAATATTTGTGTACATCCCTGGGGGGAGGGGAGAGAACATGCTTAGCTTCTGTCCTTGTGTCCCAAGCTCAGCAGCAAAGGCCAAGAGAGGACAAGAGGGAGAAAGAGGAGGGAAGTGTTAGATTCTGATTAGTAAAGCAGCAGAAGCCTTTACAATAATAATAATAATAATAATAATAATAATAATAATAATAATAATAATAATAATAATAATAATAATAATAATAATAATAATAATAATAATAATAATAATAATAATAATAAATATCATCTGCCAGTGGCAAAGAACTGGTGGGATCACAAGCCAGAAAAAGTTATTGAAAACGAACAGGCAAAGCTACTTTGGGACTTCAGGCTTCAGACTGACAGAAAACTGGAGCATAACACCCCTGACATTACAATTGTTGAAAAAGAGAAGGTGTGGATCATCGACGTTGCTATACCAGGTGACAGCAGAATTGAGGAGAAACAGTTGGAGAAGCTCACCAGATACGAAGACCAGAGAATTGACTCTGGCGAAAACCAGTGAAAGTGGTCCCAGTCATGCTCGGCACACTGGGCGCGGTGCCAAAAGATCTCAGCGGGCACCTAAAAACCATTGGCATTGACAAAATATTCATCTGCCAACTACAAAAAGCCACTTTACTGGGGTCTGCTCGCATAATTCTATGATACATCACGCAGTCCTAGGTGCTTGGAAAGTGCCCGACTAGTGATATAATACGAAATCCAGCATAGTCATCTCGTTTGCTGTGTGTAACTGCTGCTTTTACATCATCATCATCATCATCATCATCATCATCATCCCCCCAATGGGTGTGGCCTTGTCGTGGCGGTGGGGCTTGAGTGCTCCAATGAAGCTGAGAGCTAGGCTGGCGGTAGTGCAAACTACAGGAAGGTTCAACCATGCCAGAGAGGTCGAAGCAGAGGAGCCAGACTAAGTACACCCAACCCATTTATCGCAATGGAGACACAAACAGAAAAAGAAGTCTATACTGGCTCGGTCGTCGCCCAGGATAAAAAGGACCGCGGTGGTTGCTGAGGAACCTGGGCAACCATCGACAAATGGGCTACAGGAACAAAATTCACAAACAAGGAAGTGGCAGAAATTCTCAAGGCCAGAGAATCGTAGGCCGCATCCCCACGACGTCGTTATCTCGAATTCAAAATGTTTTGAGTTCAGGCAGTTTAGACGGCACTTCGGCTTAATACGGTATTTCCGTGTTAAACGACGTTATCCCGATTTGAAATAAATCCTGATCTCAACAGGTCTCACTCCGGAACATGCCCTTGACACGTGTTTAATTTTTTGCTGTGTGGACAGTATCGTTCCGGGATGAGATTCCGTCTTAAGGCTGTCCCGCCCCCAATAGCACTGTAACCAATGGCTGTACGTATTAGAAGCACATCATGTTTAGGGTTTCCTTCATTGAAAAAAATCCACCCTCAAACACCCACTATAAAGCTCCAGTCCTTAAAGCTACACTGTATCAATGTAAGGACTTCACACCTTAAAAACAATGTTGCAGTTTTGCGCAATTTCAGATCTTTGAAGTTTCTGAACTTTAAAACGGAAAGGAAAGCCCTGGAGCCTGTATTTTAAAAGCTGTGGGGCTTATCCAGCAGTACAAGGGGTGAACGACAGGCGCCCCCCGCCCGCCATCCATCTGACACCTCTCTCCTCCTTCCCCACCAGACCGCCACCCACCCTCGGTAGGGGATGTGCGGCCGGTGCCCTGCCTCAGCCGCCGCTCTACAGGAGCCCGATGTAAGCACTGGCGAAACGGCTGCTCCTTTCTCCACCACCGCCTCCGTCTCCTACCGCTGCTGGGGAAATGAAGCGACACCCCCCATCCTGCTGCGGGCAGGGGGTGCCTGCCATTCACCCCTCGTAGTGCTGGATAAGCCCCGCGCTGTTCTGTTGTGAGGAGAAGAATGGGAGGTTTGTCAGCTGCTTTGAGCCCCCTTAAGGGTGAGAACCGGTTTGTCAGTCGCTTTGAGCCCCCTTAAGGGTGAGAAGGCTTGTCAGCCACTTTGAGTCCCCTGAAGGGTGAGAACAGAAGGCTTGTCAACCGCTTTGAGCCCCTTTCAGAGGCTACTTTGCCTCTGCCTGTGGTCACACCTAAGGTTTAATCCAGTTTCAGTTCACTTTCAGAGTGAGAGAATACACCAGCAAACTGACAAGCTGGTTTTCTTTCAGGGTTAATAACTCAGAAAATCCACCTTTAGACTAGATAATGTGGAAAGAAAACTACTGGTCACTTTGCTGATGTGTTCTCTCACTCTGAAGGTGGAGTGAAGCTGGATTAAACCTTAGGTGTGACCACAAGCCAAGGTTTTAATCCAGCTTTGGTCCCTGTGAGGTGGGGGGCGGCTGTGAGAGCTCAGAAGGGAGCTGTGACTAGCCCAAGGTTACCCATCTGGTTTCATGGAGGAAGAAGAGTTGGCTTTTCTACCATGCTTTTCTCACTTATTGAAGGGGACTCAAAGCAGCTGACAAACCTTCTGTTCTTCTCCCCACAACAGACACCCTGTGAGGTGGGTGGGGCTGTGAGAGCTCAGCAGAGATCTGTGACTGGCCCTAGGTCACGCAGCTGGCTTTGTGGAGGAGTGTGGAATCAAGGTTACCAGGTATTCCCAGATGAGAGTCCAGCTCCCTAACCACTAGTCCATCTGTTTCATTTGTGGACTTTCTTCCCTTCAAGCATACTTTCCTGAGTCCTGGTTTTTATTGGTCTCAATCCATTATAGGCTGTGGTCACACCTAAGGTTTAATCCACTTTCAGTCAACTTTCAGAGTGAGAGAATATATCAGCAAAGTGGCAAGCTGTTTTCTTTTAGGGTAAAATTCACCTCTGGGAGAGATAATGTGGAAAGAAAATTACTGGTCACTTTGCTCATGTTTTCTGGCTCTGAGGGTGGACTAAAGAAACAGCTTTTTCCTCCCCACGTTCAGGCAAAGTTATGGCTTTAATATGTTTAATATGAACACATTAAAACCAATGTGTTGTGACCCGCACTGAGACCCTTGTGTATAGAGTGGGATAAAAATATGAATGAATGACACCCCACCACAGCCACCCTATGCCTCTTTAATGTTTAAAGCCCCGGTCCTTTGATGCAGAATCTCATGTCTGAAGGTTTGAAATTGCGGAAATTTGCAACATTGTTAATCGGGAGTGAAGGAGTTCCCTGATACACTGTAGCTGCTGTGTGAAGGCTGTAGCAAAAGTGTCTGATTTTCTCATGAAAGCCTGCCTGTGTGTGTTTGTACTGGGAAAGGGGGGCTTCTCAGATACCCCTCCTTCCTTCCTTCCTCCCTCTCTCTTTTTGGGAAAGGGGGGCTTCTCTCACTTTAAAATCCCGTCTGTGCAAGGACAACACCACCCCCTTTGCTAGTCCCCCCCAAGATTCTTTTCCTTGGTGCCTTAGCAACACCTCCCTTCCCCTCCCCACTTCCACCCAGCTGCTGCTGCCCCCTCTCCCCCCATCCTCATCTTCCTCATGCCCCCCCCGATTTGGCTTCCTCCGTTCCTCCCCGTTCCTGATCGGCAGCGGCTCCGTTCTTCCCCCCTTCTCTTTTTCCTTCCAGCTCCCCCCCAAGCAGCCAGTCAGTCAGTCCCCCACCCCATCCCCAGCTGCCCTCTCCCCCTCCCCTCTCTCTCTTTAGGGACTAATTTTCCCCTCTGCCATGTGGGGACCGCCTAACACACCCACTGCCGCCCGTCTCTCTCGGCTCTCCTCCTCTTCTAGCCTCGCACCGAGGGAAGAACAGCCAGCAGCGGAGCGGGGCAAAGCGGGCAGGGGATCCCCGGTGGAGCATGGATGACGCAAAGGGAAGGGAGGGTGGGATCCTGGGACGGAACACCAATCACAAGAGAGGGGGTGGGCAATGGCGGGAGGACAGGGCTGCTGTCTGGACTCCCAGGATTGATTCCGCGTTAAGGCTGCAGTCAGAATGCTCTCGGAACCGGATCAACTTGCAAGTCGTGTGGACAACTTTGTTCCGTTTCTTTTATTTCGAATTCTTTAAACTGAAATAACGCATGCCGTGAGGATGCGGCCGTATAGTCATGAAGTGCTACTACAAATCAGAACCTGGAAAATGACGCTATCAAAAACGAATGCACCAGCTATGGAAACAAGAATACCCAGACTCGAAGATAACAGAACTGCGGCTAGCTGATCAGAGAAGATTCATAAGCGGGACTAAAGTGTTCAGTGAAGCTGAACTCGAAGGAATACGAAAAGCTGATGAAACTGAAGCACCGAAGCCTATTGTGGCAGCAATAGAAGCTCCAACAAGACCAGGAGTCACTGATCAACTAGAACCTGATGAAAATCTGGAAATTCTGCAAGAAGAGGAAGAACAGCAGCATGAAGTCATGGATGAAACACCTGGCACATTGTCTCAAAGACAGCAGGAACTGAAGGACAGAATAATGGCTCATACAGCATCAAGTACAGAGCGAAAGCGACTGCCAACCCTAAAAACTATAGGCAGAAAACGACTTGTCCCACTGATGAATGACATCAACTCTGCCCTTGTAACTGTTCAGGTAGCAACAATCGAAGAACTGAACCAGCTTGCCTACAGTACAGCTGTGATAGTAACAGAAGAACTAGGGTTACTGCAGCCAAAACCAATTAGAAAATCAACTGAAAAACAAAAGTGGAAAGTCTGACTGGAACTAAAAATGAAAAGCCTGAGATCAGATGCCAGCAACCTAAAAAACATGAAGGAGAAGAAACTTAACAAAAAGCCACTTTACTGGGGTCTGCTCACATAATTCGCCAATACATCATGCAGTCCTAGGTGCTTGGGAAGTGCCCGACTAGTGATATAATACGAAATCCAGCATAGTGATTTCGTTTGCTGTGTGTAACTGTTGTTTTACATAATGATGATGATGATGATGATGATGATGATGATGATGATGATGATGAAAAGAAGACTGAATAGGGAAGAAGGGGAAAAGAAGATGAGAAGGGCTGGGGGGGGGGGTCAGTGGTGCCACCCCACTAGAACACCCACAAAGTCTAGCATTGGACAAGAGGGAAATGGAACCATCCCTCTGTCAATCCAAAATAGTCCCCTTTGACCCACAACTTGAAAAATTAAAACAAACTAATGAGGTTAAACTGTCTCAGAGCTGAGAAAATCCAGTTGAAGGACAGTCTCTTTCCCAGAGGTTTAGTCCAGAAAAGGCATAGGAATTGAGTTTTAGGTGTGGCCACTGGGCAAAAAGAAGAGCTAAAGCAGGTTTAAAACTGAAGCGTGGCCACAGCCAGCTAGTTTCATGTAAAATGAAATCCATACAAACATCTTAACTATGCAGAAAGGAGAATACCACATAATAAAAAAGGTAGGCAATGCTGTATTACAGGTTCAGAGAAAAATCTAGGGTTTTGAATTTTATTATTTTTGGGAAATATTTTCTTTCCTAGATTCTGGTTGCCAGCTGGAAAGACGTTCGTGGGAATTTCTTTAGAAAAGCAAGTATGCTGTTAGAAGACTAGAAGATTTTGGGATACAAATTCAATACCCCCTATCTTGATTGCGTTTTAAGAAGCATCACTGTGTCTAAACAGCCTAGAAAAATGCATTCACAAAACTTTACAGAAGATAATGTCTTTAGTAGCCTCCATAAGAGTAGACAGCACTTTCCAAACACTGCAGATGAAAACCTTTGAAGGCAAAGCTCAAGATAATTCCTTTAAAGCAAGCTGAAACAGTTGTGAAGATTTCCTCAAGTTTTTCTTCACCACCACCACCACATACAGTAAAGGAGGTACAATATCTGTCTTGCCCAAGAGACTGCAAGATTCAAACATTTTATTTTTCATCTTGTCTCAGTTCTGCTTCAGAACAGAGGATACTAATGTAAAACAGACTTTCTTTGTAGCTAGGTTCAGTAGTAAGGGGAAGTAAACTGGTATCAGAAAAGTTTCAAGTAAAACACTCAAGAATGCAGGAATAATATGTATAATTAAAATAATTGTTACCATTCCTTGGTGAGGCAGTTGGATTTTCACATCTAGGCATCCTGACTGTATTTCACAAGACTGTTTTGAGCTCCAGCCTGGTTGGCAATTACCAGGATAAGTAGTTTGATGAGATAAAGTATCTAGCCCATCAACATACTTTTGTCTGTCAGTGAAAGGGTGCCAGTGTACTTTCAGTCTCTGAAACATAAGAAGGTACTAATTTCCTACATCATCCATTTTTCATGAATGTTTAGTTTGCCATTTATGGGCAGCATAGAAGGGTCAACGTACTTGGTTTGTCTTGACCCTTTTCTTTCCTCTTTAAGGAGAACTTTAAAACCTCCTAGACCCTGGCATAGAAGGATATACCATATTGTATTACTGAGATCTTCCTTCTCGTAAATAATTCACAGTACGGAATAGGGGCGTGCAAGAATGTTCTAAATATTCAAAATTCGATTGAATTTGATCAAATTCGATCAAATGTGGACATTCAAATTTGAATAGAATGTCTACACATCCGAATTTAAACATTCAAATGAATTTTGAATGTTCCAAAACATTCATTCAAATGATTCAAAACATTCAAATGGACAGATACGTATGTATTATGAATCTCATATGTATCTGTACGCATTTGCGCTGATAGTATGGGACGAAAGCGGGATGCATACAGGATAAAACGGGATGTGTACGAAATGCATACAGATAGAAAAGCTCTGTTAGCCGCTTTGAATCCCCTTAAATGGGTAAGAAAAGTGGGGAGGAAAAGCCAACTCTTCTTCTTCTTCAGACGAATTAAAAAAGAAAAGCAACACAAAACATGCTCCCCTCGTTTGGACGCCTGATTTTCATGCACAAACATCTTACTTGTTAGTAAAACAAAATTATTCTTTAAAATCCTCTTCATTCTGTGTTGAAAAACAAGAAGAAAACCATTGGATTAAAGACAAAGCTCATCTTTTTCAATTCAACCAGATCTTGAAACACTATTGGGCCGCATCCCCACGACGTCGTTATCTCGAATTCAAAACATTTTGAGTTCGCGCAGTTTAGACGGCACTTCGGCTTAATACGGTATTTCCGTGTTAAACGACGTTATCCCGATTTGAAATAAATCCTGATCTCAACAGGTCTCACTCCGGAACATGCCCTTGATACGTGTTTAATTTTTTACTGTGTGGACAGTATCGTTTCCGTGATGAGATTCCGTGTTAAGGCTGTCCCGCCCCCAATGGCACTGTAACCAATGGGCTCTCCGTATTGTAGGCACGTCATGTTTAGGATTCCCTTCCCCAATAGCTTGCTTTCAAATGATTTCATTGAAAGAATCCACCCACTACCTCCAAAGATACACTGTAGCAATGTAGATTAATAACAATGTTTCACTTTTGCGCAGTTCTGAACTTTCAAAAGGAAAGGAAAGGGGAGTCCCCGGGGAACTTTCCCAGCCCACTCTCCCCGCTCTCCGAGTTCCCTCCCGGCCACGGGGGGAAGAGCGAGCGAGGAGCCCCCTTCGCCCTCCCCACGGTGGGCACGCTGAGCCCGCCCGCCCTCTTGTCCACCCCTTGGCTCTCCTCCTCTTCCAACCAGCGGCAGCCGCAGCTCTGCGGGGCAAAGTGGCGGCAAAGCGGGGAAAAGCAGCGGCGGAGCCCCAGGGCGAAGCCGCCTGCGCCGCAGCACCAGGATGGATGGATGGATGGATGGATGGATGGATGGATGGATGGATGGCGCGGTGGGCACCGGAGCCGCCGGTGGGGGAGGCAGGGGCAGCCCTGGCTGCGAGCGCGCTCCGGCCAGCGGGGCGAAAGGCGCCAAGAACGCGGCGGCGGCGGCGGCAGCAGTGGAGTCGGGCAAAGCCGAGCGGGCACCGAGGAGCCCCAGGATGGGTGGATGGATGGATGGATGGATGGATGCTGCTGCTGCTGCTGCTGCTGCTGGTGGTGGTGGTGGTGGTGGTGGTGGTGGTGGGAAGGGGGAGGGGAGAGAACGGGAATCCCCGGCGGAGCATGGATGACGCAAAGGGAAGGGAGGGTGGGATCCTGGGAGGGAGGACCAATCACAGGGCACCATGACTGGCAATGGGCGGGAGCACAGGGCTATTGTGGGGATTACCAGGATTGATTCCACGTTAAGGAATGCCACGGAACCAGATCAATTTGCAAGTCGTGTGGACAGCTTTGTTCCGGGTCAGTTATTTCGAATTATTTAAATTATTTCATGCCCACTAGATCCTTTCTGGCTTTTTCTCCCCAATTTGTTACAGGCTCACATCTGGAAATTGCTTCCAGGTTGACAAGACTATTTTCTACTTGCTTCTTGCAGTGCTACATGTCACAGCTGAAAATAAAACTTTTGGATTGTGGGGGTGGGCACGGTTAGTTCATAAATCTGTACATTTATGACAGCCAAATGAATGGTTCACTCCACCTAGAAACCTACATGGAGTTGGGGAGGGAAGGCTTAAAAATGAAGTTTTCAATCTTAAGACTGCAACTAATGGGGGGAAATTCTAGGAATACCCTGCTGTTATGCTTTTAACAGCAGCTTGACTTACAGGTATTAACTAGCACAGTTATCATGACATAAAACCAGTATATCTTACCTGAGACCTTTTAGCATGAGGCCATCTTGAACGCGCAGAGAACACGTGGAGACAGAGCATTTGCTTTGCTGGGGTGGCGGTTCTGTCCCAGGCTGTCTCTGCGTGTTCTCCGCATGTTCAAGATGTAGAGCAGTTAAAACTGCTCTACATCCATCTTTGCATGTTCGAAGCATCCCTGGCAGTCCAGGGAGGGAAGCGTTTGCACACACTTCCCTCCCTGACAGCCGCGGGCACGCCATCCTGCCACGATTAGTCAAAAATCGGCTGAACAGGTAGTGGGGGCACGCAAATCACTTACCTTGCCGGAACTGGGGTTGCCCTCTGCCACAGTCTGTTCAGGCACCGACTCTGGTAGACGGGACCCATAGGGCCCCATCTACTGGGAATGTGCACACCTGCACAATGGCAAACCCAGGCCGGCAAGGTAAGTGAAGGCTTCATGCGGTGGGGGGGGAGAGGTAGCTCTCTCCTGGCTCCTGCAGTTCCATAGGGACTGCAGGAGTCGGGGAGACACATAGATTGGCTTCCCCTCACACCTTTCCGTGGTGGAGGGAGGCCGATCTGTGGCTGTCTATGGGCCAGGGGATGTGGGACTCTTTGGTAGACCAGACCCATGTGGGTCTGGTTTACTCGGGTCCTACATCCCCCAGCCCATCACAGCAGATCACCAGCCTCTGTGGGGTTCAGCCACCTTGATTGAGGTGCCTAAGCCCCACAGAGGCACCCCAGCCCCCCAGCCCAGGGCCCAGGGATGCACACACATGGAGGTCCTATCTACTCACTGTTCTGGGTCTCAATGACCCAGGGCAGCCGAAAACGTGCACCATGTGCACGTGGTACGGCTTCTGCTTAGGCCAACTGCCCACATGGGCGATCTGCCTGATCAGAAGCCGCACCGCGTGCACGTGGTGCATGTTCCCGGCTGCCCCAGGTCATTGAGACCTAGGACAGTGAGAAGGTAGGACCTCCATGCGCGTGCGCATCCCCGGGTCCTGGAGTGTGGGGTGGGTGCCTAGGTGGGTTCCTGCCAACTGGCAGGAACTGGGGGAAAGCCACCTGCCAGGTCTGCGTGCCCCTGGGTGCTCCCACCCAATGGTGGGCAGGCCTGGGAGAGGTGTCCCCCCCCCCGCCCGTCCTTTCCCGGCTAGGACAGTTTGAGATGGTTTCCCCATTCGCACACATGTGAATGCTGAAACCGTCCCAAACTGTCTTAGCCGAAGTGCACTACAGCCGTTCCGTATAATTTGATTAATAGATCTAAAATTCAAAATTCAATTCAAATGTTTACATTCAAATTTCGGGACATTCTATTTGAGTTCAAATGTTGAAATTCAGCACATTCGATTGAATTTCAAATGCCTACGAATATTCATGTACATCCCTAAACCAGAATGATTAAGAATGGGACAGCTGCTTTATGAAATGAATGCAGCCCTTGTCACTTTGCTGATAGCTGAATTGAGAGTAAATTAAAACATAGGTGTGGTTGGACCCTATTACTAATTCAGCATTGAAAGCACAGAAATGGAATATCCTCTTCCTTAATGTTCTGCAGCCTGTTTCTCCCAAGCTGTGATCTGTTAGTAGCTTTTGCAAAACCCAGACAGCACAATAAAGGGCATTGCAAGAGGGCATTTTTTTGCAGTGGAAAATCATAAGAAATTGCATTCCAGCAGTACATAAGTACTCATTCTAACTACACATATTTCACGTTGATTGGAGAGGAAAGGTACACAGACCTGAAAACAACTCACTGTGACTCACCTGTCATTTTGAGGGCAGTGTGCTTCTTGATCTCAGATCTAACACCGAAAGAGGAAGTAATGGAGGTAAGTCTTGAAAAACAGCTGTTGCAATATTCTTTGTATGGGGCTGCCCTTTAGCTTGAAACTTCAGCTGAAGCTGTGACAGAACGCAATGATTAGGCTTTGCACTGGGAAATAAAATGCTTAATAGCTCAAAAGATCAGCAGAAACAAGTGTCAATGGGCTACCAAGTTTATTATTATATTATTGGCATATAAAGATCTAAACAACTTACATCTGGCTTGTTTGTTTGTTTATAACCATCCCCTGAAGGTTCCAAAGTGGGTCACAACATTCAATACAAACAAAAAACTGATAAGCAGAACAAAGCATGTTTAAATTATAACCTAGCATGGTAGGGCTATATTCAAAGGAAACCAAGCCTCTAAGATCTGCCTGAAGAAGCATGCTTTAACTAGACCCTGAAGCTTATATAAAGATGGCACCTAAAACATCTCCAGGGGGAAGCTGTTCCAAAGTCTGGGGCTCCCACAGAAAAGGTCCTCTCAAGTGCGACCATCACTTGAACCCCTACCTACCTTTCTGAGCTTGTAGGTCAGGCAGATCTATATTCAAATATTTAGGAAACAAACCTAGAGGGCTTCATATGTTACCATCTACACCTCGAATTGGGCTCAGTAGTGAATAGGCAATCCATGCAGTCTCCCTTGCTTGTTTAACGCAACTGCTCAACTTGTTCTCATGCAATCGGTCATCCGGCTCCCCTGTCACCATGGCACCACTAGAAGCCAATCAGAGTGCACATATCTGCCCATTTGCATGCATAGTCTGAATTCCTTGCCACTACAGTCCCCCTATCAGCCAATAAGAGTTTGGTTATCTGTTGATTTGCCCCCATGTCTTCACAGTACAGCTATGACTGATCCTAGGAGTGTATCTATCCTTTGGTTTGTATAAATATTATGACCACCCTCAACCTCACCCTAAAACTATGGTGAGGCCACATTTGGAATATTGTGTACAGTTCTGGTCACCACATCTCAAAAAGGATATTGTGGAACTAGACAAGGTGCAGAAAAGGGCAACCAGAATGATTAAGGGTCTCAAACATCTCCCTTATGAAATCAGGCTGCAACGTCTAGGCCTCTTCAATCTGGAGAGACAGCGTTTAAGAGGGGACCTGATTGAAGTATATGAAATTATGCATGGTATAGAAAAGGTGGATAGAGATCATTTCTTTTCTCCATCACACAGCACTAGAACCAGGGGGCATCTTTGAAGCTGATGGGTAGGAGAGTTAGATCAGTCAAGGGGAAGTATTTCTTCACCCTGAGGGTAATCAGTTTATGGAATTTGCTGCCAGAAGAGGTGGTGACAGCTACCAGTCTAGATGGCTTCAAGGTATGATTAGACAATTTTATGGACGACGGATGTATCAATGGGTACTAGAATGGATGCCTAGGTACATCTTTCAGGCTGGGGGGGGGAGCAGGATGCTTCTAAGGCCATTTGCTGGAATTCGAGAGCAGGCAAAGGTTTGCCCTTGTCTCTGCTTGAGATGTCCATGAGCATTTGGTGGGCCATTGTGTGCGACAGGATGCTGGACTAGATGGGCAGTGACCTGTTCCAGCAGGGCTTCTCTTATGTTCTTATGTTCCATTTTTTTAAATAGGTAACAATTACCTTTATTATGTAAACTTGCACAATGCAGCTCTTTGTTGGAACTAAGCCAAATCATGCTAACATGGATGGCTAAAAAGGAAAAAGCAAGTTACTGTATATTTCAAAAAGTATCAGAATGAATTAAAATCAGTGGTGTAGTAAAATATTTGAAAACTAGCTATGAAAGCACAGTCCTCACTAGTTCTCTAGTCGGACTAACAGAATCAATTTGTGGCATATCCACTTCATTAAAGAAACTGAGAAGTCAAGATATTTTATTCCATCTCTAAATGGGTTGGGTAGGACACTCAAACCACTTTTGAAACAAAGATACAAATATGTGAGCTTGCACATAGATATGGCTGCTTTATCAAATACCAAAGCTATTACCTGGGTTCCAAAGAGTGGGGGGGAAAATTGACATGGTATAATCTTTACAGTTTAATATGAGGAAAGAACTTAGGAAGCAGGGATGTGACAAGAATATTTCAAATATTCATTATTCGATCGAATTCGGCCAAATTCAGATATTCAAATTCGAATCAAATGTCCAGACATTTGTATTTAAATATTTGAATGAATATGAATAATTTGAATAATTTGTGCAAAGAATTCGGACATACATATCCGTACACATCTTATTCGTATCCGTACAGGATGAAAACGCGATGCATATGGGATAAAAACGGGATACGTACAATGTTTATGGATGAGTATGGATAAATACAAATGTTGTAAACATTTGTATCATCATATATGTATCAAATATATGTACGAATAGATACAAATGTATTTGATTAGGTTCTAATTTTAATACGTTCATTTTTTTCTCAGTTTGTATGAATTTGGACATTCGACTATTCAGTTCAAATCAAACTGAATGTCAAAAATTGCATTTGTGCACACCTCTATTAGGAAGGCATTCTCATGACTTTGTTTTGAGCAATTTGATTCAATGATTGAATAGGGCAGAGATCAAGGGCAACATATATCTGAAAGACTTCATCTCTGCAGTCCGCAAAGTAGGGAGACTTTATTTGAATGCCAGCTATATGTAGATATTAGAACTAAATGCTTGCTGATATTACAAAGGAACAAACTCTTCTGGGAGTTGAAATATAGAATGCAGTTTTTACCACCAGAAGAAAACTATAAGGTGATAAATTAAGACTGTTTCTACACTAGACCGTATTTGAGCTGGGACCTGCCATCCACATGCTAGTGCAGACTTTGGCAGGACTAATCCTTGGCCCAGGTAGTCTTCTCATGTACTGTTGAGTATATGGGAGTTTCTAACATTCTTGTGTAGATAGAATATGCACTGTCCACAGGTGATGGGGGTAAATGGAACAAGTCGATGAAAATACTGAAGTTAAACAAGACTTGTCACCTAATGGAACTTTCTGAAGTGGTCCTTATTCTGTCCAACTCTTCTTCTTCTTCTTCTCCTTGAAATTACAATTATCTTCAACATAGTTGACTAGAAACTAGGCTGAATTTGAATTGAAATACTGGCAGTAATGTGAAAAGGTCAAAAGAAACGGCAAGTCCAGGTGTGGTTAGTCTGTGGCTTTCCAGATGTTCACTTCCAGTTCTCAGCCTTAAGTAGGATGAAAAATAGCAAGGAATGCTGGGAGTTGTTATTTTGGCAACATTCAGAAGGCTTACCTCAATTGACCATGTGCCTATTGTACTGAGTATATAAGATGGGAAATGAGATAATTACTCTTTTACTTCCTAAACAAATATAAGGTGGACCTACCATAAATGACTATGGTGAAGAAATAAGCAGTGAAATCATCTGAGACTTGGAAATGATCATTTAAAAGTCTACTCACTCATTCACAAGTGGTCAGATTTACCCAAGCTGCTGCCTTTGGCACAGAATGCTTGCTGTGCAGCAAAATGATAGATTTTCTGAATTTTTATGAGCATATTGTCAGACAGCACACTTTACATCCCATGAGAGAAACATGTTTCATCTCCAGTGATCTTTGCTGATTCTCGAAATTGTAGCTCTTTGCTGGAATAGGGTGGTAAGATGCATTTAGAGGAAACGTCTATATAACTGCTTCCAGAAGGTGGCAATACACAGCACCAGTTTTGCAGTTCAGGGGGATCACATATAAAAACAACAATATAATTCAATATAGCCTGATAGACACAACAAAACCACAAGCAGGGAAATCTTCAAGGTTATGGCAGCTACTAACTTTATCAGTTCTTTTTCTAACTCTTTGTTTCTTTTGCAATTAATATTTTGTATCGTTTGCATCTGAGGTGGGAGGGGGCAGACTTTGCCATACATTAGAGATCTGCACAATCAAAGAAATCATGTTTGTTTTGCAATCAAAATGAATGTCCGAAATTTCATTTTGTTATTGAATCATTTGCTGAAACTTTTGAACTTTTGGTATTTGTGGAGAACATTTTCATCGATTTTTTTTTTCCCCATTGAAAAAAACTATTTTCGTGAGTAAAGTGCAAAAATTCAGTCTAATCTCATACCTACAAGCCAGGAACATTTTAAGCCGCATTCCCACCTACTGTGAATTCGGAGCAAACTCGGATTACTCTGATCCGGGTTTGCTCCAGGTTCTGCTGCGGGTTGGGCTGGAGCCAGAAACAGCACCAAGCGCACATTGGGCTGTTCCCACAGAACCCACAAGTGTGTACAAGCACACCTGAGAGCAGAGCAGCAAGCTGCCGCCGCCACTGCTGCTACCAACCTCTTCCTCCAAACGTCCTAAGCCAAGTGAAGGAAGACAGCTAGCAACCAGGTAAGCGAGCAAGTGAGCACCCTTTTGCTCACTTACCCGGCCGCCGTCTGTCCTCCTTCACTCAGCTTTAAACCTAGCCAGCCTTTTCTTTCTGCCTGTTGAAACAGGGGGAAGGAAAAGGAAGGAAGGAAGCCTAGGATGTTGGGAGGAGGAGGCTGGCAATGGCTTCCTTCCTTCCTTCCTTTTCCCTCCCCCTGTTTCAACAGGTGGAAAGAAAGGGGTTGGCTCAGTTTAAAGCCAAGCATAGGAGGACAGCCAGCGGTCGGGCCACACCCTCTCACTCACTTACCCGGTCGCCGGCTGTCCTCCTTCACTCAACTTTAATCTGAGTCAGCTGGAAAACCCTTATTTAAACAGGGGGTTTATTTCCCGACATTTCTCCTGGAAAATCCGAGGAAAGAAAACTGGCATGGGGACAGGGCTGGAAAATCCAGAGTGGATTCGAAGCAATGGGGGATTTAATGGGAACCCCCAATGCCGAATCCAAATCCAGCCCGGATTTTAGCTCCTATGGGGACACACCCTTAATGTCTGTACTTTCATTTTGATGTGAAACTTTGCAAATTTGAATATTCAATCAAATATTCAAATGAGAATTCATTCACACACATTCCTACCATGCATGGCATCATCACACTTTTGAGACCCAGTGGGGTTATGTTCTATGGCTTCATCACATGGGGATCCTCCCAGCCCAGCCCAGACCCTCCACTCCAATAGTTTTGGTATTCGATGTTGCAGCATGGCAACATCTAGCCCTGTCCACTCAGGTATGAAAAAAGTGGAAGAGCATACAGAAGAGAAGGTATGACCTGGTATGGGCATTATATTGCTTCTAAGGAGCATGACTAAATGTTACCTCCCTTGTGATGTATGTTCAAAATAATTTGGAACAGTATTTCCCCTCCCCACCCAAACACAAAAGATTTGTGCCTCAGATCCATATTTATTTTTCATTATGGTAGCACTAAAAAGTACTGTTTTTTAATGTTGTTGGTTGGTTTCTTTTCCCCATTTCAGACACCCAAGACTTATATTAATTCAATTTGATATTAATTTGAGAGAGGGATACATTTAAACCAACTTGTATAGGGATCCCTTAACTTTCATTAACATGAGCCAGTTTGGTTAAGGAGCCAGACTCTTTTCTGGGAATACTGGGTTTGATTCTGGCTTCCTCCACAAAGCCAGCTGGGTGGCCTTGGGCTAGTTCTCAGCTCTATTCTGAGCCCTCACAGCCCCACCTACCTCACAGGGTGTCTGTTGTGAGGAGAAGAACAGAACAGAAGGTTTGTCAGCTGCTTTGAGTCTCCTTAAATGGAGACCAGAAAATTTAGTACATTGTTAGGACCTCTGGAGGGTGGGAACCAATCCTGGGGTGGAAATCTACTACACATTATAAGCTAGTGGAACTTTTTGACAGAAAGATACCTATTCTTTATATTGCATACCTGAGTTCATCCATAGGTCAGGCAACACTTTAGCCTGAATTATAGGTAAAAACATGAATTATGATACACACGTACAAATTTATTTTCACCTTTCTGATTCAATAGAGCTGATCTCTCAGTAGGATCATTCCTATGAAACCTCTTGCAATCAAGATTTTCTTTCTTTTTTTTCTCCACAGAATAAAATCTATATTCTTCTAAATTAAAAGTTTTGGGTTAACAAAGGCTAGTATATGCTGCTATGTGACTTACAGACTATTTTCTTACTATTCACCTCTAGGAATCTGGAGAGGAAAAATATGCATCTATCCACTAGTTTTCTATTAATTGTATATAGCACATTCCCATACTTGGGTAGGGATCTATCCCACTTACCTTACCAGATGCCTTCTACAAGAGGTCAGGTGGCCACATTTCCATTTGCAGTGGCACGAAGTGCGCCACCCTAGCGTGAGTTTGCATTCTATGCATTAGCACCTCGCCTGACTTGTCACTGGGTCCCTGAACACTCTGAAACAGAGTCACGGAGAAGCTTTTTGATGCAGAAAAGGAGGAAACTTCATTGAGGCATCCACTTCCAGGTCATAGTTAAATTATAAATTGTTGACACCTTTCTCTTCCTTCTTCTCCTCTTCCTTTCCCCCCTTCCTTTTATTTCCCTTCGTAGTGCTACTTTTTCTTTTCCAAGAAAGATGGATAAAAGCAATAGAAACTGGCTAAACAAGCCCCAAAGTTAACCGTTGTGTGATGTAGTATCGACCCAGATTGGCTCCCATCCCAACCAATAAAAAGCGAGTAGAGTATTCTCAGCAGAGTTGTTGATGCTGTGAGATTCCATCACCGGCCTGCAGTTAGTTGTTTCCTAACGCAGTGCTGCCTGCTCCGGTTGGATCTCAGATTAGAAAGTCTCTCTTCCTTCTCTCACTCTCTCTCCAAGCTGCCTTGTCCTTGGAATCAGAGGAGTGTGTTCAAAAGAGTCAATAAAATACACAAAGGGAGCAGGAAAAACCCTCCTACATTAAATCGTACAATAAATAAAAGATCCAGTTAAGTCTTCATTTAATGTAAAATAAGGGAAGTCAATGTGTATTTTTTTTCTGAATGGCTGAGTTCCCATTGCCACTTTAAAGTGGTTTAAATACGGTTTGGATCCTCTTTGTCCCCATTCCCAATTATTTAAAGCGGCTTAGAAACTGTTTGGATCCTCTTTGTCCCCACTCCCAATCAGTTTCAGGGCTATTTTGAGGATTATTTGGCTAAAAAGTGGAATAAATAAACACTTGTTTTTTCAAGGTTTTTTTTTTTCCATTTTTGCTTTTAAAACACTTCTTCCTTATTGCTGTGGGAACGCTACAGCAGTATTGGGACATGTATCATGAAATGGGTGGGATTTCACCCTGCGGGACAGGACTTTGTCAGTTAAAATGCCAGGTTTCCCCTCTACAATTCGTAGTAACAATTCACCCACTTCACGTCTTATAACAATGTTTCCTTTCCCACCCACGCTTCCCTTCATGCACACACATGCCTAAAGATCAAGGAAAGAGGCAGGGAGGATGCTTGCCCTTCACAAGCAGTCCTGCACAATTCTGCCTGCTTCCCTTCTTCCTTCCTTGATCTTTAAAAAGGGAAAGTGGGGGGGACCTGCAGGAACTGGGAGAAGCAAGGAGGTGGCTGCCCCGAGTCCATCCCACCCTCTCACCTGCCCGCTGGGGCAGCAGCACTGCTCACTCGCTGGGGAGTGCGCAAGTGTGTATGTGTGTGTGTGTGTGTGTGTGTGTGTGAATCGAGGGGGCTTGATCGCCAGCTTTTTCATCTCCTTGGTGTTTGTGTCTTTGGACCCTTTTAAAGGAAGGAGGCTCAGGAGGGAGGGGCAGCTGGGACTTCCCACCCTTGGCCACGTCATCAGATCAAACCCAATGGGGAGAGAGGGTGGGCAAAGGGTGGGGAGAAAAAAGATTCACTTTCCCCTATGGGTTTTTTGAAAGTGGTTTTAATCCTTTTCCTGCGGGGACAGATTTCTGGGTTGACTGCAATTCCCAGATGCTTGTTTGCTTCATTTTAAAAGCGCTTTAATTAGGGTTGTAAATAGCATTTTATTCCATGAGTGGGAGCAAAGCTCTGGTCTTCTTTCCAAAACATGAATAAATGGACAGAGAACTGCAACAGTGTCAGGAAAGGGGCTGGGAAGACGTGACTCTCATCCAAGGATGCTAGTTCCCCAACCCGGAGTAAACTTCAGGCCTATTAGCAGTGATCCACAGAAGACTTCTGCGTGGGTATTAGAGAAGGGGAAAGACTCTGTCTCACAATCTCTCTTTGATTTTCCTGAACTGTGTTTGCTCTCAACTTCGGGGAAAATTTATTTGTACAAATTCCTATGAATTTGGACATTTGTACATGAACTGAGTGTTACGATATCCATATATTAACATTAGTATGAATATGAATGTTTCCAGGCATTCATACAAATGAATAAGTTACAGATACATATCAGATACATATTTGTTTATATCAGCTATGTATTTGTTCAAGTCAGATACATATTGGATGCATATTCATTCTAATAGGTAAAAATAGATTCGTACCGAATAAATTTTACCACATTCAAAAGTGATCTATTTGTACGAATATGGATTTTTGAATATTTGATTCATTATGAATCAAATGCCAAAAATGCATTTGTGAACACTGGTGCCTACAACTCTTTCTACTATATCTGGGACATTGTGTATGGGGCAGTTTGGTCTAGTGGCTAGGGAGCTGGACTCTTATCTGGGAATATTAGGTTCGATTCTGCCAACCCCCATGAAGCCAGCAGGGTGACCTTGGGCTAGTCACAGCTCTCCTCTGAGCTCTCACAGCCCCACCTACCTCACAGGGTGTTCTGTTGTGGGGAGAAGAATAGAAGCTTTGTCAGCCACTTTGAATCCCCTTAAATGAGTGAGAAAAGCGAGGTAGAAAAGCCAACTCTTCTTCCTCCACTAAGCCAGCTGGGTGACCTTGGGCTAGACGCAGGTCTCTTCTGAGCTCTCACAGCCCCACCTACCTCACAGGGCGTCTGTTGTGGGGAGAAGAACAGAAGCTTTGTCAGCCGCTTTGAGTCCCCTTGAATGGGTGAGAAAAGCGGGGTAGAAAAGCCAACTCTTCTTCTTCTTCTTCTTCTTCTTCTTCTTCTTCTTCTTCTCCTATGAGCTCAGCTTTCTGATCCTGTTTTTCTGTGCATCTGCCTTGTACTGTAAATTTAAAAAGAAGAAAATAATCTCACCATCTGCTTGCTGTCTTTGAAATGATCAGCATAGTAGCGTTCCTTTCCCCTACGAAAGAGAAAGGAAGGAGTTTAGGATGGCTTGTGGGGATAGATAATTCCTCCTTTTCTTTCTAATTTTACCACCCTGCTCCCTTTTCAACAATACATCAGCCCACAGAACTTGAGCAGCTGAAATTCCCCTTTGCCCCATGAACATTGAAAAAAAAGTTTCTTCTAAAGGCTTTGATATTCCTGTCATCACTTCATATTTTCATAGTATCTGTCTCCTGCTGACTCATGCCTCTTTTCTCTGTTGTTGCCCTACTAATGCCATAGGCGTCGGTTAGGTAAACCAGAGAGGTTGGCTGACAGTAATTTGAAACCGAGTGTGGTGCTAATTGCTGCTGCAGCAATGGAAGCAAACCTCAGTTGGTAGCCGTCGGGATGCCTTGCAGGTACATCTGAGGGTTCTATTTCAAACCAAGGCGCTCATCTGCTTCCTTTTTGAGTATTAAGCAGAATGTGCATTCAAGGTCAGAAGTTCTGGCTGTTTTTCTTCTCCTGTGTCCTGTTTCCTCGGTTATGCTGAAATGGTTAAATAAGCACCGCAGAGAAGAAGAGATTTATTGGCCACTAAGCTGTGAAACTTGAGAAGTGCAGGTTCCCAGAACTGCAGGGCATAGATGCTTTAGCTATGCGGAATCAGGTAAACCCCTGTGAACTCTGACCACTTCAAAACAGGCTGGTGGCTAACTAAACATCAGCAAAGTCTTTCCATTATTATACTGAGGAAAATCCAAGATCCTTTCTCTGTCCCTCATGATGAAGGTAAAGTGGCCTAGTTTAAAGAGGTAGAAATTAGTTTTTCTCAGAGCCAGTTTCATCCCCTACTGCTCAAATGCGCTTGTGACACCTTATCTTAAAAACAGGACAAATAAAATTTACAAGTGTTTAGCTGTTTCACCACATCAAACACCACACAGCTACAGCTGGCAGGAAAGATCAGAGTGGGTATCTGTCAACGTTGAAGGTTATCCAGGTACTATGAAATAATAACAATCATATGGTGCGATCACACAGGGCGTTTTTGGGCACCCATTTTCAAAGGGTCACCCAGTCTGTGGATGTAGAAAAAAATGTCTCTTTAGATTGTAAGCCTGAGGGCAGGGACCTGTCTAAGATTAATATAATATTGTAACCCGCCCTGAGACCTTCGGGTATAGGGCGGGATAGAAATACAAATAAATAAATAAAATAAATAAATAATGTGTCACACAGTTTAAAAAATATGTGCCTAAACTTTCCTGTCCCATTTCTCTTCCTCATCTTTACTTTCTGTTCTTGACAATCCTTGGCTGCTGCCAGTCCAGGTTTACATACCCCTGCTTGGTTAGCTGGCTGTAGCAACTGTTTCCAGGCTGGAATTGGCTATGGGAGCCTCCATAGTTTCCTGACCAATTCAATCCAAACAGTGAATCACCTTGAAAATGATGAATTCCGGCCTGGGAAAGAGGTGAACAATCAAAGACTTGAAGATCCCTTGGGCCTCACATTCAGTGCAGAGTTATCCCTTTTACCATGAGCCTATTTGCACTACAGCTGGTAGTGCATGATTAGTGAACTTCTGGTGAATAGCACCTGCACTTTGAGGTGGCTGCTACAGCCTCCAAGTGTGCCCTGCCTCACCAGAAGTTCACTAATTGTTCACTAACCAACATTGCCCGAAAGCTTACCTGGAGTGTCTGAGGTAGTGGTCATCCGCACCTCTTCCAGTGCTCCGGGGTTGTCTGAGGTGCCGCGCAAGTGCACTGGTACCTCAGACAACAATAGATGCAACTTTGCGTGCACAGAGTGTCAACATCATCATGTAGTCACAGAGGATGATGCAGCCAAAATGGCAGCGCCCAGAGGAGGACCACCCCCATGATCAAATCAGGTATTTGATCCCGGGGGGGGGGGGGGACAGCTAAGTTGACTAAGGTTTCAAGTGAGAGCAGTTGGTTAATCAAGCTCCTTTCCCATCCAGTAGATGAAATGGGAAATGCGAAAACACCCTGTTTCTGATCCTAAGCTGTCTTACACAAAGCCAGGAAGACACGAGGCATTATAAGTAGTAGTCTGAAAGTGAGATTCTGTTCGGTTGCTCTCTGCGTGGCTTTTAATAAGTAAGAAGGTCTAACATCTCAGGTTGCTTTCCTCTGGTGTATCAGAGGGATGGCTGATACTCAAAGGTGTCTGAAAGACACAACAGTCAATCATAACATTAAGATGAGGAAGCAAACTTTTTTCAAAAAAGGTGGAGTGTAACTTTGAAGACAGAAACATAAATAAAAGATGGGTCCCTTCGAAATACTGGGTTCTTCGGAAACATGAAATTTAACGAGGAGTTCATATTAGGGATGTGCACAAAAATTCATAACATTAGTTATTTGTACAAATTTGTATGAATTCAGACATTCGTACATTATCACTCGTATGAATTTGCATGAATAGTTTGTATGTTCATTAAACTGGGGATACATATTGGATATGTATTGATATGTATGCATTTGGAGACCATATGTATCCGATACGTATGCATTTGTATAGGATCCGTATGCAGGATCCATATCGGATATTCATACAAATTCATACAAATATATTGTACTAAATAGAATCCTACCTCATTCGAAGGGGATCTATTCGAATAAATATGGATTTTTGAACATTCTATTTGGTCAGTTGACCAAACTGGTGAGCCAGTTTGGTCTAGTGGTTAAGGAGCTGGACTCTTATCTGGGAATACCAGGTTGAATTCCAACCTCCCCCACAAAGACAGTTGGGTGACCCTGGGCTAGTCACAGCTCTCTTCTGAGCTCTCATAGCCCCACCCACCTCACAGGGTGTCTGTTGTGGGGAGAAGAATAGAAAAGCTTTGTCAGCCGCTTTGAGTCTCCTTAAATGGGTGAGAAAAGAGGGGTAGAAAAGCCAACTCTTCTTCTTCTATTTGTTACGAATGGAATGCCAAAAATCCATTTGTACACATTCCTAGTTCATATATGTTGCTTTCCCCAAGTTGAGCCTAAAAACTGTTCCTTCAGAGGTAGAAGCAACCTGGGTAGAGAAATAGAATAATGAGTGCTTTAAGAGTTTCCTCACAAGAACTCGCACTGAAAGATTGTCCAGCCAAGGAGTGAATTGGATTCCCATTCCATGGAAGAAATGCCTGCCCAGTGAATGGATCAAACAATGGCAATAGTGTGTGGTTTGTCCAGTATTCTCACATCTGGAGGAGAGCTTTATTCCCACTTTGCTTTCCTTGGGAGCATGGTCTGAAATGGTGCCATCTGCATGACAGTACTGGTCCAGACCAGCACCTGCCCTGTTCCCCAAATCACACAAGCTTTGAGGATAGGGTCCAAGTGCTCTGAAGGGCTGCCAAAATGGGGTCCCAGCACTCCAGAACACATAGGTGTGCTTTCTTTGTGCCTAAATTGTCTAGCCTAGGCCCTACTGTTTTGCCAGTAGACCTCAACGTCACTGTCTACTGGCAGTCCCAATCAGGGACTTCCTGATTAGGATTACTTCCCAGCCAGCGTGGTCAGAGCATACTAGCAGTGGTTGGGGACTCACAAATCCTCACCAACATGCAGATCAATAAGGCCCAGAAGCCAGCTCTGTGAGCACTATTCCAGATCACAGATAAGTGCAGAAAAAGCCCCAGGTATTGCTTGCAACGCTTCTCAGGGATTGTATGAAAGTGGTCACAGGGGTTGACTGGGTTTCATGCTATGGGACATGCCACTGTTCATCAAGGTATTTTATAAGTTCCAGGGGACATATCCCATTTTCTCTTTTGCCTGGCTTCAAGCAGCAAGGTGGCTGTTGGTCTTATTTGAAACGTCCAAATATTATCCTGAGAATTTCCCCAAATTCTGGAACTGTAGTTCAAAACCCAGGAAGATCAGTTTTGTTTAAGATTCTGCATACATTTAATATTCTATTGTTTATTTAGAATGCTTGAACACTTACCTCCTGGGTATGGAAGCCTGCTAGGAATATGTATGGAAAGAGAGGTTGCATAAGATTTAGTGATCAAGCATAAACCCTACTCTAGTGCAAGACCCAATAATCCTGCTGTAATCAGCTATACTTGCTCTTCTCAAGTGCCAGCAGATGTTAATAGTTCACCATTTTGAAATTCTATATTGATTTTTGTAATTGGGGCTCACCAGGACCCTGGTCACACAAGTCTGAGACAGGACGGCCTATTCATTAATTTGAACTGAAGTTGTACCAGTACTGGTCACACCTAGATTGTTATAGGTTGTCCTCAAGCTGGCCGGCCTTTGGCCACATCATTCTCACCTTTCTGGGCAATTGACCTGAGCCTCCTGCATGGAAATCTTGACTCTGTGCCCCTTTTGTTGTGTCAAATCTACCTCCTTTCTTATTGGATGCCACTGTGTCACTGAAGGGAGGCGAGGATGTGTGTTTGTGGTTCTTTTTTAAACCTGATCCCCCACCTCCATGCCCCCCTTCCTTTTTTATATACTGTATTTTCTGGCGTATAAGACTACTTTTTAACCCAGGAAAATCTTCTCAAAAGTCGGGGGTCGTCTTATACGCCAGGTGTTGTCTTCTTATATGGCGAGTATATCCCAAACTCTATATTCTAACTGGAAAATTGGGGGCCGTCTTATACGCCCAGTCGTCTTATACGCCGGAAAATACGGTACTTCTCCCCTCCATGGAATTATTATTAAAGTAAAGGAATAGATAGAGGAATCATACACATAAACTGAGGAGAGAAAGGGAAGTGCCTGACGAACTCTGTGCATGCACATTGCCTGAAAAGAAAGACTGGACTCACCCACCACAGCACAGTTCAGCCTCCTTTAGCCCGTCCTCCCACTCACAACTGAGGAAGCGAAGATGGCCTGGCATGCCAGGATGGGCTGAGTCCTGTAAAAACGAGAACTCTAGTTACGATGGTCTAACCGGGATAGGCTGGCTTGGGAAATGAATTAAATAAAAATAGTGTGAGTAACATGACCTGAAGATGACCTGAGGTTCCCCTAGTGTGACCAGGGCCAATATAAGCTTTCTAAGACCTTTTGGTGTTTACAACAACTTGGCTAATTTTCAGATTAAATACCACACACTCACCATGTCTCCTCTTACAGGTCAGATCCCCATTTACCCTGGTAAGATTAAATACTGACTGGAGTTGCCAGACACTGTAAAACTGCAGACAAGTCTTGGCATCCGAGTTGGACCCCCAGACAGTCCCCGCATGGTGCCCTGATGGCCTATTGGCTGCTTAATTTGTAGTAAAAAGAGTACAGAGGATCCCATACTATCTTTACTCCCCTGGCATTGAATCATTTTAGGGTACCTCAAGACATCATTTTAAAAACCCACATTATAGCAATTGTCTATAAGATGTTTCAAGAGGGGAAATGGTTTGGCTGTATCTATAGGTGATACTCCACATTTTGGTATTCTTGTGATGTTGTACTAGTGAGATTCCTCCATTCACATGCTTAGCCCCTCCCTCCCTGCATAGGTCCATGTGTTGTCAGGTGAAAGCAAGTTCTTGTTAGTGCTCACACAGTTCACTCAGACAGATGAAAAAAAAACCATGCTTAAAACTACTATTTTTCAAACCTGGAGTATCAGATGTACAATGCACAGCTACAGTGGAGTATCATTAAACATGTCTTTAAATTGACTGCTGCTATGCACTAGCCTTGCATTTTTCACCCTGTCTGAACCCAGTCTTACCAGGCAGCTGGAGAGATTTCTGAGACATGGCTTTAATTGCAATTTCTGGGAGCTTGTTTCTGTGCTTGGGGGACCCATGGGCAGGCCACAGAGAGAAGCAATGTCCACAAACAACAGGCATTGCCTCTCACCATCCGGAGGCAGATTTAGTGTTTCAACATATCCTTAGCAATGCATATCCAAATACGCATTCACATATTTGAACGCCTGACCTAATTTTGTTGGGTTTCCTTTCAGTGTGAGTTGAGAAGGAAGAAACCTTTGCTCTTGACAAGGAACCTCATTTTAATTCTCCTGGATTTGCAAACGCTGGTAGGCGTTGTGTAGTCATATGATTTACAAATGTGAGTCAACACACCGGAGGCAACTACGGTTCTTCTGACAGGCAACTCCTACAAAGTCATACACACAGTTTCAGGTAACAGAGGATTCCAGTCCTACAGATTTACAGTTTCAAGTAACAGAGGATGCTAATAATGTTGATGATGATGATGATCCTCTGGAACCTATGAAACATCTGCTGATGAAATCCTTGGGCAGTCCTACCACCTGCAGTAGCTAGGGGGTGGGCACATGTGGAAAAGCATTCTTATCCCCACAGTGAGGTAGTTGGGGCTGTGAGAGCTCAGAAGAATGCTGTGACTAGCCCAGGGTCACCCAGCTGGCTTTATGGAGGAAGGCGGAATCAAACCTGGTATTCCCAGATAAGAGTCCAGCTCCTTAACCACTAGACCAAACTGGCTTATCCCTCCCCGTAAAGGTACTGACGTTGTTTTACTGATATCTTTTATCTGTTTTTTACCGTGATGATGTTGTAACACGCCTTGACACCTTTGGGTATAGGGGGGTATATGGATATAAATTATAAATAAACTAATTAGAAACTTAGGGCCTTACTTCACGTGCCGCTGAAAACGGATCTATAAGATCCGTTTTCCGGCAGACCGTTTTTTAAAAAAAATCTGACCCAAATAGGGTCAGATTCTCAGAGGCCCCGTGCGTCCGCACACGTGCGGGGTGGCGGCAGCAGGGCCAGATGGGGAAACGGATTGGGGTGGGTGCTGTGCACACACACCAGCACCCATCCCAAACCGGCCCTGCTGGCGCATGCCCAGCTGTCAAACAGGGAGAGCGCATGCTCTCTGTTTGACAGCTGGAGCTGCCACCAGCCTGGGCCATTGGGTCCTTCGGAGCCTGAATGGCAAAACCAGCAGCCTGCTTCCCTCTCTCAAGAGAAGGGCCAATGGCGCCTTCTCTTGCCAGGGGAAGCTGCAGCCACCACCCCGTACCCCACCCATGGCCACAGGCTCAGGCTCGCACTTGGGGTGCTTCCTGTTAACTGGTGGCCCGATACTGGGACCGGTAGGGCTGGCATCAATCGCGCATGCATGCCCCATGGCCTACATTTCCCAGCGACCCTCATGAGGGTGGCTGGCCACTTCCCATTGGCCAGCCACCCTCGTGATGGCTGCTGGGAAGTGTAGGCTTTGGGGTGCGCAATCAACGCCAGCCCTGCCAGTCCCAGAATTGGGCTGCCAGCAAACAGGTAAGCACCCCATGCGCGAGCGCACGGCCACAGGCAGGTGGAGCAGCTGCAGCTTCCCTCTCGCTCCAGAAGGGCTGATCAGCCCTTCTTGGGTGAAGGGGAAGGCAGGGAAGCCAGCTGCCAGCCACGCCATGGCAGCTCCCAAAGGAGCCAATGGTGCAGGCCAGTGGGTGGCCGGGGTGGGGGGGTGGCGGCTGCCGCTTCCCCGGGCAAGAGAAGGGCCAATCAGTCCTTCTCTTGCACAGGGGAAGCCAGGGAAGCCAGTTGCCATCTCACCATGGCACGGGCCGGTGGGCGTGCCCACCTGTCAGAGAGGCAGAGCATGTGCTATGCCTCTGTGACAGCTGGGCATGCATCAGCAATCCAGCTTTTTTCCCCGCCGCTGTGCAAGCATTCGTTTCTGAACCGGTTTATGGGGGAAAGCCAGATGTAAGACTTGATTTTTCAGGTCTTACATCTGAGTTGGATTTCGGCGGCAAAACCAGTTTAAGCAATCGGTTTTGCGTGCCAACATGCGGATGCGGCGTCCTCAAAGGGACCCTAATTGGGTTCCCTGTGCGGATTCCATGTCCTAATCATTCCCACATCTGGCTCTAAATGCGTTTTTAGAGCCTGTGTGGAAAGGTCCATAGTCTTCATTAAATTCCTTCTTACAAATATGGTGATGTCAGATACTGAGCACAGAAAAACTAAAAGGGCATTGACCAAAACAAGCCTGTGTTTCTTTTTCAAATGGTGAGGGGGTGCTTGACATTTTTTGAGCGGTGAACACGATTTTGGCATTTAGCAAGCTGAAAAGACAAAAGAAAAAACCAATCTGTTGCAGATTGTTCTTGATCTGTGGGTTCACTATGAATCTGTATCTGAAGATAAGCTTGGATAAATTTGTAATTATTTGCTTTATTACCTCTTAATAGGTTCAGTTCTTAATAATAAATATTTCAGAGATTCCAATGGATAATGTGAGCCAGTAAACACAGGACTACGGAGCAGCTGTATTAGACAGATGATCTGTTTAACATGACAGGGCACCAAATTGCTAGTCATTATTCCTGCCAAGGGCAAGGAGAAGCACTGGTAAGATTATACCTCAATAAAAACAAAACAAAAACCTGCCTAGTTATGTGTTCACCAGGAACCAAGTTTCACTCAAAAGTATTTTTTAAAAAATCTTTGGAGGAGAACTATAGTTTATCTCTTTCAGCGGATGTCTTCTCAGGGGGTTAAGAACATAAGAAAAGCCCCGCTGGACCAGGCCAGCCCATCTATTCCAGCATCCTGGCCTACACCGTGGCCCACCAATTGCTTACGAGCATTACAAGCAGAAGACAAGAGCAAAAACTTCCCATGCTCTTGAATCCCTGCAAACGGCCCTAAAGACATTCTGCCTGTCTCCCAAACTGGAGGAAGTACCTAGGCGTGCATATTAGTAGCCATTGATGCATCTGTCATCAATGAATTTATCTAACTCTTTCTTAGCCATCGAGGCAGGTGCTGTCACCACCTCTTCTGGCAGCAAATTCCATAGACCGATGACCCTATGAGTGAAGAAATATATCCCCTTGTCTGATCTGACTCTCCTACCCATCAGCTTCATATAATGCTCCCTGGTTCTAGTGTTGTATGATAGAAAAAAGAAATATTCTCTATCCACCTTTTCTATACCGTGCATAATTTTATATACTTCAATCAGGTCCCCTCTCAAACGCCGTCTCTCCAGACTGAAGAGGCCTAGACGTTGCAGCCTGGTTTTGTAAGGGAGGTGTTCCAGCCCCTTAATCATTCTGGTTGCCCTTCTCTGCATCTTCTCTGGTTCCACAATATCCTTTTTGAGGTGTGGTGACCAGAATTGTATACAATATTACAAATGTGGCCTCACCATAGATTTATAAAGAGGCAGAATGACACTTGCTGACTTGTTTTCTATTCCCTTCCTAATTTATTCCTAGCACTGAATTAGCTTCCCCCCGCCCTTTTTGTTGCTGCTGCTGCTGGGCCTTCAATGAAGGCTGAAACCTTCATTGAACTGTCCCTTTCCTGGTGTGTTGCAGAAAGCTCAGCCCACATCAGTTTATAGACATAATTTGGATTTTTGCCCCCAATGTGCATTAGTTTGTACTTATTAAGATTAAAGCACATTTGCCACTTGGTTGCCCACTCCCCCAATGCCTCTGAACCTTGGGGGACCCCACTTTTTGCCCAGAGAATTGGCCATTTATTACTACTTGCTGCTTCCTATCCTTAAGCCAGAAAGGCTGGAAAACTCCTTCTGTACTGTTGCCAAGAAAACTGCATGAATGTCTCCATATCCTCACCAGGAGCTTAACTTAAGGGTATGGATGCGTGCATCATCACCTATCACTGTAGGCACCAAGGAAAGTGACTTTTGCTGCCACTTCTCCCCATGACGGCACTACCCAATTTCTGGGCATGGTTGCCACTGGAGGTGCTATTTTTCAAAGTGGCATAGAACTAAATTGATACTGGATTGGGGGTGGCAAGGAGATCAGCATGGTAGTGGCAGTGGCACTGTACAGTAGGTCTTTGACTGGTCCTGGATCCATTTTTGACTGAAATGGACTCAATACTGGGATTATCCACTCACAAGATAGTCCAGTGATGGTAAACCTATGACACGCATGTCGCAGGTGACATGCCAAGCCCTTTTGGGTGACATGCAGTGTTGCCCCCATGCCTGGGCATGTTGTTGCTGTTCGGTATCTTGTAGGACACAAGCCACTTCTGGCTTGCGGCCTACAAGATACCAGGAGCAAAGATGCACTGTCTGTGCCCAGCATAGGAGGCATGATGGAGTCACGTCAATGCACCTCCATGTTATGCACAGTCCATCTGTGCTCCCAACAGCTAGAGCACTGAGGACCTGTGTGTGGCAGTAATGGATTTACTCACAATTTTTCCCTTTACATACTTGTGTGAGACTTTATTCTCAGTGGCCCGGTTCCCATTACAAGCTTAAAATGGTTTTCCTAAACCGAAATAATAGAACCGGATACTAACACAAATTTGCCTGATCCCATTATTTTCAGCCAGAATCGCATTCAGTCTGGATTCTGAGGATGTACGTGGCTCAAGGGGGGACTCAAGTGGCTACTTTCTAAAAGCCGCTTTTCGGGGCTGCCCTACCCTCTTCTTCCTGGCGTGAACACGCCACCCATAAGGGACCCCTTCACGGAGCCTGGCTGGGTGGCTGTGTGGCAGGGTGGCTGCCACTTGCATGAATGGAGGAAAAACGGCACTGGGCAGCCAGCGATTCTTTCCCCTCCTCTCCCCATTGCAGCAACTCAAGCCCCCTTCACGCAATCACCTCCACAGCCACCATCCCAGCAGGGGTTCCCTCCGGAAAAAAGCACCCCAGCTGGCTGGCTCACACACCCATCCTTAAACATTCACACATCTCTCAGAACCTGCAGCTGCTTTCCTTCCTTTTCCCTTTCTAAAGGTCAGAACTTTTAAAGAGCCAGAATTGCGCAAATTGCAACATTGTTATCAGGTGTGAAGTGGGTGGATTGCTACAGTCACCGCTGCTGTATGGGGGTGGGTGGGTGGATTTTTACAGTGAAATCACTATCTTTGGAAGCAAGCTATTGGGGGAGGGAAACCCTAAACATGCACTCTTACCCCTTAAAATGGTACCGTTCCCACAGTGACAAACGTAAAACGTTTCAAATGCACAAACCGGAGTGAGACCAGTTCAAACGAGTGTTAACATTTACAACGCTTTGGAGCGATTTAACACGTGGAAAGCGTGTTAAGCCAACCTGACGTGGGGACTGCGAGGATCGAAACCGTTTCGAAATCATTTCAAGCTTGTAATGAGAATGCGGCCAGTGTTAAATAATATTAAAAACGAATAAAATAAACCAACTGTCAGATGAAGTTAGTAGCGCTTGCTTGGGCTTGAAGTGTACGAAACAACAACCTTCAATTGAAGATTTAGCAACTGAAGTTCAGCAACAAAAAAGTCACTAATTATTTGTTTTTGCTTTCAATAAATACATATATCAAAAATATAACTTTTTTTACTAGAGCTACAAATATCACAAAATTATGGGTATTTCAGGATGTGGCACGGCATCTGAATTACGCTAGGTTTTTTTTGTGTGTGAATTTTGACACACCAAGCTCCAAAGGTTCACCATCACTAGAGTAGTCCCTTTCTGGCCAGAAAAAGCCTCAGAAGAAACAGATGCCCACTTTGGTATCTTGTTTCTGAGGACTTAAACTGACCTCAGTCCTCCAGAACACCTGAGGTGCGACCACAGCATAGGGTATCTGAAATATCATCTTCCAAACCCTCCACGGGAGTGGTATGCAGGCATTTTGTATTCCATGACCTGGGGAAGAAAAGATCTTGTGTATTTTAACTGATAAAGGTGTTGGAGGAAAAGGAGGGAATTCTTAAAGAGAGAAGAGATACCCCCATGACATTCCTCAAGCTCTGTGACATAAAGTTCTCAGCACCATTTCTGACAGGCGAGTGCCTGAAAGAACCCTGGAGAAGTATCGGAGCTGTGTGCTGGCGCTGCAACATGAAACCCATCTGAAAATGACCTCTACAAGTAGAAAGTAATAATTAAACATAGTGGTAGCTCAGCGTCAGACTGACAGAGGAGAAAGGGACAACCTTGGTGATAAACAGACATTTTCCTAGCATGCCTGGTCATGAACTCTAGTTCCAAGAATTCCTCTATGAACCTGACTTAGAAAAGGCCAGGCCTTGTGAAACTAAGATAAATAATTTCAATAAACAACAACTGACAACAACCCTGAAATAACAACAACAAAATACTATGCTCATCCACCTTCTCTGAGGACTGAGACATTTCAGGGCCCCATGTCAGTTCAGGTCACTGGAAGGCTAATTAGAAGGAGACTTCAAGAAGCATAAGTTGCTGATACATTGAGTTATTTATGAATAAACATGCTGTGAGAAAGAGGAGATAGGAATTGATTGAGATCTAGTCGTAATAGCTGTTTGAAGGGAAGGGGTGGAATGTATTGCCTGTTGCATCTCAACTAATATTTTAGGCTTCAATCACAACACTAATAGGTAAGATGTATTAATCAGCATATAAAAGAGAGAAAAGCAGAGACTCCGAAACACAGGATGAAGTCTGTTTTGGATAATGGCACGTCTGGAATTTTTGGGACTTGTGGGTACACTTTAGGGATGTGCACTAATGTGTTGGTGTGGGTTTTTTGCATTTAATTTTGTATTAAATCGGATGTAAGAAAAATCATATTTGTTCGAATAGATCCCCTTAGAATGTGATAGGATTCTATCTGATACAGATGTATTCATATGAGTTAGTATGAATATCTGATATGAACGCATGATTTGATACATATCCAATGCATACCCCACAACATATCCGCTCCGAAAGCGTAAAATCTGACCTGAATCCACTTTGCTTCTGCTCTCAATCCACGTCAAATGCAGTCTGGATCCATTGCAGATGTGACTGGTGCAGCCAGTCCTGAACAGCTGGCAGGAACCCACCCAGGCACCCACCCACCCCAGGGTCCAGGACTGGCTGCCTATGGGCCAGGGGCTGTGGGACATCTTGGTAGACCAGACCCCGTGGGTCCAGGTTACCGGCATCCCACCTCCCCTCCTGACCGCAGCCAATCGCAAGCCTCTGCAGGGTCTAGCCGTCTCGATCGAGTCAGCTAAGCCCCGCAGAGCCCCACCCTGGCCCCCCACCCCAGAGCCCGAGGACATGCACGCGCACGCGCACACACAACACTTACCTCCTGAGGCAGGAACCCCGACCCGGCAAGGTGACTGATTAGTGCAGCTCCTGCCACCTGTTCAGCTGATTTTTGGACAATGGTGGTGGGGAGAGCATGCCCACAGCTGTCAGGGAGGGAAGCATGTGCGAATGCTTCCCTCTCTAGACAGCCGGGGATGCTTCGAACGCACGAGGACAGATGTAGAGTACCTTTAAGTGCTCTACATCTCGAATACACAGAGAGCACTCGTGCGAAAAGGCCTATACACAAATGTCTGAATTCACCCAAATATCGAATGTTACAAATATTCATGCACATCCCTAGTATACTCTCTTATTATTATTTCTATCTCCTGGACATGGCCCAACTAAATTTAGAATAATGAGATATGACTCTAGGGGTGCATCCCCATGGTACTTTTTCCTGTCGCTATTGTCCCTCTACTGCAGCGGATCTAACAAAGGTGTGTTCAATTCCAAATTAAGTGTCCCCATGGGGTTCAGCAAAATGCATATTTTAAATGCACTGACCATCCCCAAGGAAGCGTCTTTTGCTTAGCCGCATCTTTTTCTCCCCGCCCCCCGCTGTTTCATTGGGTGCTTGTGCGATCGTGCGCTCATTCACAAGTCCAAAAGAAAAATTTACAAGTTCTCTGTTCGTCTCCCCTGCTTGCGAAGGCAGCCAGGCTGCAGCCAGCGCTATTTACAAGATCTCCAGCTGCCGAAACGCCTCCCCCAGCCAGCAATCGTGCGATTGTGCACTCATTCAAAAGTCCAAAAGAAAAATTTACAAGTTCTCTGTTCTTGCCTCATACACTTTCACTTGCCTCATACACTTTCACTTGATATAAGCAATTCATTACAATGTATCCTGCTGTTTCTCTTTGTGATTGGAATGCCTGCCTACTGTTTTCATATCGTGAATGCTGGCTGTGGATGAGAGGCAAAAACAAAAGAGAGAGAGCTTGCTGCCTCGGACAGAAGCCCCGCCCCTTTTGCCATGGAGCGTCTCCATGCAAAATGTTGCTCTGAATACCCACGTCTTCCCAGAAAATGCGCTGGTAATCTTCTTTAAAGGGCACCTTATTTGCTGCGCATTTTCCTAATTTGTGGTGCTGGAAGCCCAGATAAAAGCCGTGCATGGGGGCGCTCAGCGACAAAAGAGGATTTTTAGCGGACTTTAAATTGCGTGGGGATGCACCCTAGAAGTCTGAGTTTTGACTTATCTTCACATTCTGCCCATCACAGTGGAAATCAAGGCACCTCTTCTCCCTGCTGTCTCAGAAGCCACAGCTAACACTGCAGGAGACGGGGTCATGAGCAGCTCCAGCAGCATCAGAAGAAGGGAACCAATCGTTGTTGGGATGAAATAAACGGCACGGACACAGGATGGTTGCGAAGTGAAAGTAAAGCTCTTTACTGTTAAGAGTCAGGGCTTTTTATACCCTTCACATAGAAGACAATTGCACAGTGGGAAAACACTACAGGGTGTCCATAAATGGTGTGCGGGGGGGGGGGGACTGGACAGAACCAGATAGAACAGCCCAAATGCAAGGATATTGCGTAGGAAGTGCCATATATAGTGTTATGGAAAGGAAGCCTAGGAGCCAATAGAAGCCTGTCTATAGAGCACACTATGCACGTGATCAGCTCATGTAAACTATCCTTGGGTGCTGTATTGTTTTCATGTACTCTGTACGTGTTATGGCTTCTTGAGACCTTCTGAGAGAGAGAGATGGCAAAAGTTATTGTGCCCTGGAATTTATCCTTTGGTCTAGTAACTTTGCTTCTTACTTCAGCTGAAATGGGCAAAAATTCACCCCACAAACTGTACTCCAAGGTGGCCAAGATGACACCCATTTAGTGAACCAGTTTGGTCTAGTGGTTAGGGAGCTGGACTCTTATCTGGGAATACCAGATTTGATTCCATCCTCCTCCACAAAGTCAGCTGAGTGACCTCAGGCTAGTCACAGCTCTCTTCTGAGCTCTCACAGCCCCACCTACCTCACAGGGTGTTCTGTTGCGGGGAGAAGAACAGAACAGAAGGTTTTGTCAGCCACTTTGAGCCCCCTTAAATGGGTGAGAAAAGTGAAGTAGGAAAGCCAAGTCTTCTTTTTCTTCTTTGCATTTTCAAACAGAAGGCAAAACCTTCGCCTGCTCTTGACCGGTTTAGATGTACCCTGCCTGGTCTCTCCAAACTGGAGACAGTATCTAGTAGCCATTGACACACCTGACCTCCATGATAGGGATGGGCATACGAAGATCTATCTGCTTTTTTTAACAGAAAAAAACTTCCTGATGATGACATAATTAAGAAGATCTTCTCAAAATCTGCTATAAGATTTTGTAGGGGTGTGCATGAATTTTCTTTGCATGTTTGCTTTGCATTACAGCAAATGTGAAGGAAATTTGAATACGTGTGAATATGGTCGGATTCAAATCCTCTTTCAATGATCTTCGAATGCTATCTGAATACGATTCAAATCCCTGCCACTAATTGTGCCGCCAAATTCCCTCCAAACTCAATTGGTTCCGAATCCAGTTTATCTTCTTTGAATCCACTCTGAATCCATACAGAATCTGCTCTGAATCCACTGCAGATGTGACTGGGCAGCAACTTTGCTGCCTCCTCAACCTTTACGAATATAAGGAGGCTTGGTACAAATGCACAAAAGTATTCGCTTCACATTCAAATGTCAATCTTCAAATGTAGCCAATATTCAGTTCAAATGTGAACGTTCAAATCTGTACAAATTGGAAACCTGGTGAATGTGTGTGTACATCCCTAGGATTTGGTCTTAAGTGATCTGTCCACAGAGAAGATAAGCAAATACATACATATAAGCGTTGATGCATAAACATGTATGCTTAATTTCCGCTACCTTGCAGGAGGAAGTTCATGAAATCAAGTGCTGTTGATAAGCAATGTTCCTCCTGACTCATGTGTATCGTTTGGGACACGCCTTGTAATGCTGCAATCAACCTTGTTTGAGGCATGAATTTCCTTTTCCTGCAGTTGCCAGAATTACTAACAATTAACATGCCTTAGTATTTATTGCAACATTGCAGCTTACGGCCTGGGCCACCACCAGACGACGCCCAGATATTCCACTAGGAGATGATAATGTAGGAAATTTTCCCCGTGCGGTGACTGGTTCCTGCAGCCGGTGCTGACTTCATGCATTGTAACTGACACACGCATCTGTGCACTTGGGCATCCAGAATGCCCATATGTACTCACTATCCCCTCCACACATGTGTGGAAGCCTGTTTCAGCTTGCATGCATGTGTGCTGAAAGGAGTGGTCATGGTGGTCCACCCAGAAGGTAAGTAAATGTGCTATTGTTGGGAAACCTGCAGCAATAGTTTTAGTGCATATTCAGAGGGGGAACATGGGGCTACGATGGAGATCCCTCTGATACATGATGTATCCTCACCATAGCAATGCTATATTGATCTGGAAGGGGCCACGTACCTTTATTCTATCAAACTTGAAAGACGCCAAGAAGGCATTTCAACCAAAAATCATCTACAATCAGCGGTTCTCAACCTTCCTAATGCCGCAGCCCCTTAATACAGTTCCTCATGTTGTGGAGACCCCCAACCACGGGGGTGGGATGGCTGGAAGCGGGGAGGGAGGGGCAGCAGGAGACTCATTGCAACCCCTCTGAAAGGGTAGTTTAACCCCCAAAGGGGTTGCGACCCACAGGTTGAGAACCGGTGATCTACAGCAATTCCAAGTCAGTTCCTGAAAAGGGTCTATAGAGTTCACAGGGGGAGTTCAGGCTGCTGACCTACAGGCCCAAATATACAGTTACTCAGATTTTACTGCTACTTTTATGTGCACATTTTCAGATAATTCCACAGGACAACATTTTCAAACTGCCCACCCGGCCTTTTTCTTCAGTGTTATTCATGTGACACTGAAGTCAACAATTTTCCAGTCCTTCTTACCTTTTCTTGATTTAATCCAGGTTTTCTCTGAATGAAAAAATGAACCCTGGTAAGAACTAGGTTATTGGTACTTATCTGCTGGTAATGGACTCATTTGTTTCTGCCTTGACCCACTTTCCGTAGCAAGCAATATCTTCCTGGAAAGGAAATTAGCACAAATGTTTTCCATATAAAAGACAGTGAGGTCAAGAATTTTCAAAGGAAAGTGGCAGAGAAGAAGTAGATGATCTATTTCCAGAGTTCTCCTGATTATTTCCAGGATTTTTTATCTCAAAGAGCTCCTAGAAGTCCTTGCTTATTTCAGTAATAGTGGCATTAAAGCATTCTTGATCATGACACTTGGCTATGTTCATATCAAGCTGCCTGGAGAGCAAAAGGTTGCAGGTTTGGACTCCATCTTCTCTCTGGAAGTAGGCAATAACAAACCACTTATTTATGGCTTCCTCCAGACAGTAGGGATGTGCATGAATGGTTTTGGTTTTGTTTTTTTGTTTTTGTTTTTGCATTCAAATTCAAGTCGAATCAAATGTCAAAACATTCAATTAAATTTGAATGTTTAAAATCCGAATGCTAAAAAAACCGATTCAAATGCATTACATTCAAATCTATTCATTCAAATGTTAGATTCATATTTAAAGATACGAATGTCAACAACATTTGTGTTATATTTATCTGTATGCATTTTGTATGCATCCCGTTTTATCCCCTATGCATCCTGTTTTCATCCTGTATTATAAGCGCAAATGTGTACAGATACAAATCGAACGAATGATTTGGAATATCTGAAATCCATTCAAATGTCTAAATTCAAATGTGAACACACTTGATTTGAATTCAAATGTCCACATTTGTCAGACTCTAATTGGATTTTCAAATATTTGTGCAGATCCCTACCAGACATTGCTTTAAAAACCAATAGTCTGGAGTAAAGGGGTTCCAGAGGGAAAATGGTTCCCCTAGATCTTGTTCGTAAATTCATGTTCGTTCTCACATAGTTCACCACACAGATGAAAAGAGTAATGTGATAACTCCAAAGAAACAGTGCTTAAAAACATTTTTAAAACCCGGAATATCAGGTGAATAACACCCAGCAATACAGAGAGTCAATAAACATGTCTGCAAATTAAATGCTGCTGCACATTAAAACTGGACTTTTAGCCCTGCCTGGACACACCCTATCTCTACCAAGAAAACTGCATAGGGGCATCCATGGAGGTACTTGTGCAGTCAATCAGGGCTCACCCATGACTTAACAACAGCAATTCATTGTTAGCCTGACTTCAGAGTATAAGGAAACTAAAAAAAGAACCATCACCCTTCTTCAGACCTATTTTTGGGGCCACAGCAGTGGTTGGTTGCCCACCCACTCATGATTTTTCCAGTTCTTTTAATCTCCAGAAAACAAATACTGTATATTCTGGTGTATAAGACTACTTTTTAACCCAGGAAAATCTTCTCAAAAGTTGGGGGTCGTCTTATACGCCGGGTATCGTCTTCTTATACGGTGAGTATATCCCAAACTCTATATTTTAACTGGAAAGTTGGGGGTCGTCTTATACGCCCAGACATCTTATACGCCGGAATATACAATATTCACATTATTTCTAGCTCCCCCCTTTTCTTTCTCCTTTTCCCAAATGAGTTTTTATATATATTTTTTTTAATTTCAGAAAGCACATATTCAAATATTTGTATTCTCTCCAGTTGTTTTCTTTCTAGAAACCAACATCATTTATAACTTTTTATTGGGATGCTCACATCCTATAGCCGCCTCCCCCGGCACTTCTACCATACCCACTAGGGCAGGAAAGTCTGTCCTCAGAAAAATGTGCCTGGCTGTACCTCATGCTGTCCCTATCCTGCTGCATGGTGCACAGTGCCTCTCCTCTCCCCCTGTGTTGGTGTAGACTAAGGAAGTCCGTTAGGCCATGTTAGCCTGTGGAAGGGAATCTCCTAGTACCCTTCCTGATTTAACCCTAACCTTAACCCAAGAGTCGGAAATCCTCTCGAAAGTTGCCAGATGCCCGCGTTCTAAGGAAAACTACCACCTTGCAAAGTCAGGGAGTCCCTTCTCCAGCACAACTTCAGTGAAGTCTCCTAGGGTGCATTCACCACCTACATTTTAATCCAGTTTCAGTCTACTTTCAGAGTAGAAGAACACACCAGCAAAGTGACTTGTCATTTTCTTTCCATGTTATCTAACTCACAGGTGGATTTTCTGAGTTAGATAAAAACAGCTTGTCACTTTGCCAATATGTTATCTCACTCTGGAAGTGGACTGATGCCGGATTAAAATGTAGGTGTGAACACAGCCTTCGAGGCAGGCTCAGTTCAACCAACTGTCCTGGCAGTCTAAGCTCTGGTTGTCCTCACTATCTCAAAGCCCCACAACCCTCTAGCTATGCTCCAGACTGTCGTAAGGTAGAATGAGGCAGAGTTCATTCCTTATACCTGAAACGGAGCCAGTACTGGGATAATCTGAGTACAGAATAGTCCCAATCATAGAGGGAAAGTCCACAAAAGAAATGGAAATGTACTTTGCCATGTGGTCACCAAGGACAGAGAACGGCCTCAAAAATGTTAGGTATGACCATAGGCTAAGATCCAGATCTTCAAGGTTGCGATCTTTGAGATGGGTTCCTCCGGGAGATCTGGATCTTGAAGACCACATTGTGGACACTTTGAATCAGGTCCACATAAAATCCAGATTTAAGGGCCTGAAGGACTCATAAAATCCAGATTTCCCCAACCCTCATGGGAACAAGGCCTTGCAGATGGGGCCTTCAATGGGGTCCAAGTGGGGACAGGGCCTTCCCAATTCGTACCAGTCAAGTACTAATTGGGTTTCTAATGGGGTCTTAGAAGGATTCTAAGCAATAATGGGAAAAGACCCATAGATTGAGACTACAAGAATAGTGGTGGAGGAGTGAAGTTCCAAATGAAATTCTCCCTCTGATCTCTTTTTATCGTTGCCCATGTTGGCTGAGTAATGGGAATTTGAATCCAAGGAATAATGCACTCTCTTCACTAGCATCTCCATGTCCTATTTAAAAAGAAGTATTCCTCTTCTACCTCATAATGAAGCATTCTGCATAAACTGACCCAAAAAAATATCCACAAAACTGCTTTATTACCATAGTGATAGCAGAGACCACAATTGCCAACTCCAATTGAAACCAACCCTGGAGATCCTCTAGATTTGTTTATTGGATATGTAACATGCACTTCATTTAAGTGGTCACAGGATATGGTCTTTATGAAGAAAAAAAGGTAAATTCAGTTGCTCAGCATTTACTTAAAGGAGGATAAACGTGGCTAAACAGATTTAAAATAAGCTCTTAATGAGGTCCCTTAAGATATAAATCAGCAGTACAGTGCAGGCAATGTTTTATGCTATATCAGTCTTTAAGTCAATTTGTAAAATGTTAGGATAGATTTCAGTTGTACAGAAGAAGAAGAAGAAGAAGAAGAAGAAGAAGAAGAAGAAGAAGAAGCTTTTCTACCCCACTTTTCTCACCCATTTAAGGGGACTCAAAACGGCTGACAAAGCTTTTCTATTCTCCCCACAACAGACACCATGTGAGGCAGGTGGGGCTGTGAGAGCTCAGAAAAGAGCTGTGACTAGCCCAAGGTCACCCAGCTGGCTTCATGGGGGAGGTCGGAATCGAACCCAGTATCCCCAGATAAGAGTCCGGCTCTCTAACTACTAGACCAAACTGGCTCATCTCACTCCATTCGAAGCAAGCGTTCTTTCCAAATTAGCTCTTTCTGAATTTAATAAAATTTCAAAAAACTCTGACATTGGAAGTATAAAATAGCAGTACAAATATCTCAGATCAGTAAGGCATGCCATCAATGTGCTGAAGGAAAAAGGAAGATTTAACCACTCTCTAATGGAGGGGCTAAATGGGTTAAAGGTTGCTTTTAATGCAAGCAGATGTTAGAAATATAAGAAATTTGTTGATTTCTTTTTCTATTTGCAATTGCACAAAATTTTAGGGATGGGGAAAAAATGTTTGTCACCTTCGCAATTCATACAAATTGAGAAGATTCGAAAATTCACATTTGAATTGAATATCGATTAGATCTGAAGACTGACTTTTGCATTCAGTGCAAAAGCTTTTGTGCCTTCATTCAAAACTTCATTACATTTGCAAAGGTGAGGAGGAGGACCCGCCTGCGGCATCTGGGCAGCAACGCCACTGGACAAAGAGGCTGCCCAGTTGCCCCACAGCAGATTGGGAGGTGGGACTGATGGCAAAAGGATTGGGTGTGGATGCCACTGGGCTAAGTGACCATCCATCTCCAGAGTGGATTCAGGTGTGATCAGGTGGCAGCGCTACCTGGAAAAGCACATCTGGAGCAGCTTTGAAGGAAAAGACATGCCTTCATGTTCTTTTTATCACTGCGGAGGCGTGCCATGCCATGCCATGCCATTCCTCTGCAGCCACTATGAAGGCAGTTGACAGTTTTGCACCCTGCTTCCGCAACTACTCTGAATGCAACCGCCAGTGCCAACATGGCTCTGCATCCACTATGAATACAGTCCACTTCCTAGAAAAGGACCCTGCCTCGGTTCCCCTTGCTTCAAACATTTGAAGAACATCTGGTGAGCATTCAAAGCGAATTCAAAGCCTAGCACATTAAAAATACCTCCATTCATGCGAGTGTGAAGTTCCATCCCATTCACTTCAGTGCAAAGTGAATGGGGGGAGGGGAAATTGGTGCACATATCTACAAAATTTTTGCCCAAAATTGAAAGTCTAACATCGATTAGCTCTTGCCTCCCCCTTTCAAAGTGTCTTTTCTTTATCTAGTCATAAATTTGCTTTCAGCTAATATTGTTTGGTTTCAATCTGATTTGTGGCTGGGCCAGATCCTTATGTGATGCCCCCCCCCCTCCTGAGTTGTTCTAGATAAATTCAGAAGGGGCTCAAAAATATTGCAATCTCTAGTGCAAACTTGGACAATTGGGAACCTTAGCAGGCTAAGAGGGATAGCAAAGAATGAGATAAATAGAATGGAAAGCGCAAATTCAGCAAATTCAGCAAGACACTAGAAGGCACAGGAGCCTTGCATGCTGTGGTCTATGAGGTCATGAGGAATCAGACACAACTTAATGAATGAATAACAGCAACAACACCAATGAGTATCAGTGGAATCCCTTGGTACAGGCTGCGTCCAGACCTGTGGAAGAAATCCAAAGCTAAAAGCACAGCTTACTTGCTATGCAGTGGCAACCTGCCATCCTGATTAAAAAGCAGTTTCTTAGCTTCCTCCAGGGAAGCTGCGAGAGCTGAGTCGTCATGGGATGAGGCAGCCAATCAGAGTTCTCTCTCATTCATCTCTTCTCACCGTCCTGCCTGGACTGGCAGTACGATTCAAATTTTCTTAATATTATGCAGTGAGTATCCTTATTCCAGGTTTAAAGTAAATAAGCAGTAGCAAAGAGATAATGTGTTGCAATGACGACTGATCGATTGTCGTGTGTGACACCCCCATTGCAACTGCGCAATCTGCTGCACAATATTAAATGTGTCTGGATGTACCCGTAAGCAATTCAGAATTCTGAAGGCGAAGGCATCATTCATTCCTCTATGTGCATCTCTTGACTCATTCATATTTGATAACTGTACAGTTGAACAGTTGCAGATGAGTTTATGAACCTTTTCCATTCTAATCCAGGCTATATAAAATATCTATGATTCATGTGTGATTGCACCATCATACCTAAACACATTATTTGGGGTTGCATTTAAATGTTTCAACCGCCCCCAAATGTTGAGTAATCAAACAAAGAGAGATTAAGTCAAACGTATGCATGCATGCAGCAACCTGTATTGTTCATATACACTGCTGGCATGGGTCTCTACTTTTCTTAGCTGTAGGGTGCATCTTCTTAAGTGTTTCAAAAGTCCGTTAAGAAGAAGAAATGTTGTACTTGAGCACTCAAGCTTCCCTGCTATATGCTAAAATGTTCCATTATTCAGTTTTCCCTACCATGAGGTAACAGTGGTGAGCTTAATCGCCTGGGAATCTTCAGGTTGCTTGCTTCCAAAGATAGTGATTTCACTGTAAAAATCTACCCCTTGCAGCAGCGGTGATTGTAGCAATCCACCCACTTCACACCTGATAACAATGTTGCAATTTTGCGCAATTCTGGCTCTTTGGAGTTCTAACCTTTAGGAAGGGAAAGAAAGGAAAGCAGCTGCAGGTTCTGGGTGATGTGTGAATGTGGAGGTGAGTGGGCAAAGGGGGCTTGAGTTGCCACTGCTGCTTTGTGCCCTGGGCAATGGGGAGAGGAGGGGGGGAATCGCTGGCTGCCCAGTGCCATTTTTCATCCATCCAGGCAAGCGGCAGCCACCCAGCCAGGCTGCGTGAAGAGGTCCATTATGGGTGGTGCATTCACGCCAGGAGGAAGAGGGCAGGGCAGCCCCGAAAAGTGGCTTTTAGAAAGTAGCCACTTGAGTCCCCCCTTGAATCACATATGCCACGTACAATCCTCAGAATCTGGATTGAATGCAATTAAGTTGAAAGTAATGGGATCAGGCAAATTTGTGTTAGCATCCGGTTCTATTATTTTGGTTTAGGAAAACCGTTTTAAGCTTGTAATGGGAACCGGGCCAAGAAGAAGCAAAAGCATTGGTAAACACATTCTGAGCGTGATCTGAATCACTATGAAAATTTCAGAGGAAGAAATAGCTTTAGAGCCTAATAGATGGATACCAAGCAGTAAAAAACACAAGTGCCTCATCTAAGGAAAATACAGTCAGCAGTGAACACTTTTTTTTTTAAGTGTTGTAGGTACTAGAGATCAAAATGAAGATACAACAAAAATGTGCACTGAAGCAAAGCAGCGATAAAGCAGCAGCAACCCACACTAATATTAGCAACAAGCTGTCAGAGCATCCATTGCTTAGAGCATTTGGCAATATGGTGGGAGGTTGATGTGATGGTGACAGTTACTAGACAAATCCTGTTGCTATAATAAGCCCTATCTACTGGGAAGATGACTCATTTTGAGCATCATCTCCATTACAAGCTCCCTGTACACAGGTTGCTGGGTCTCCTAATGGTTTGTAGTGTGTAGTAAAGCCATAGCTGATGGTGGTGGCTTTCAATTGTAAGGACCCATCAAAGAAACTGAAGTTGCCAGAGGCTAGGGGTGTCCCAAATACAGTCATCAGCCTCAAATTTGCACGCATATTTGAAGCCCTGATGCTTTGCATGCAAATTGAAGGGGGAATACATATATCAGTGATGGCAAACCTGTGACACGCCAATCCCTTTTGGGTGACATGCAATGTCACCGTGGTACCTGGGCATGTCGTTGCCATCCAGTATCTTGGAGGCTGCAGGCTCCTTCTGGCTTGTGGCCTACAAGATACAGGGAGCACAGAGGCACTGCCTGTGCCCGGGGTAGGAGGCAAGATGGAGTCAGGTCATTGTGCTGACAGGTCCTGCACAATACATCTGTGCTCCTGGCAGCTAGAGGAATGAAGACCTGTGTGTGGCGGTGATGGCTTTACTCACAATTTTCCTCTCTATGTACTTTTGTGAGACCTTATTCTCAGCCTTAAATAATATTAAAACCAATAAAAGAAGCCGACTGACAGATGAAGTTAGTAACGCGTGCTTGGGCTTGAAGTGTACGAAATACCAACCTTCAACTGAAGATTCAGCAAATGAAATTCAGCAACAAAAAAGTCACTAATGTAAAGAATGATTTGATTTTGCTTTCAATAAATACATATATCAAAAATATAACCCTTTCTTTTTACTAGAGCTACAAATATCACAAAATTATGGGTATTTATGGATGTGACACGGCACCCGAGTTAAGCTAGGTTTTATTGTGAATTTTGACACACCGAGCTCAAAAGGTTCGCCATCACTGACATATATCTCCCCTAAATCCTACTACAGTCCATGGTGGCCATAGCCCCTATGCTGGCAAAACATCCAGATGTATGTTTCTAAAATACGTACAGACAGGGCAAGCCCCTGGACTATCTAGCCAACAGGCGATAATTATGAAGCGACTATACTCCAGAACAGGGTTTCCCAAACTGTGGGTCGGGACCCACCTCTTGGAAATTTAACCGTATTTGAAATAACTTTTTTGATGTAATTATTTAATTAAGTAATTAAAAAATTGTATTAAAACTTTGTTTGTTATTTGAAAAGTCCTTTATTCATGTTGGTAACGGTTAAATTTCCTAGAGGTGGGTCCCAAGTTGGTAAACTTACATTAGATGGGTCGTAGCCCAGACAACTCTGGGAACCACTGTTCCAAAATATTACTTGTTAGCTAGCTACTTTGCCGGTGTTTGGAGCCAGCCTAGCATCTACCCACTAGGGGTGTCCACGAATATTTGAAGACATTTGAAATTTGATTGAATTTGTCCAAATTTGGAGATTCGAATTCGCATCAAATGTCCGTAAATTCAAATTTAAACGTTCAAATGAATTTTGAATTTTTGAATCTATTCATTTGAATTATTTGGACATTTGTCTGTGTATGGATTTGTACACAGCGTGTATTTGCATGTATGCATCTTTCCCGAATCTGTATGGTATGAAAACAGGTTGCATATGGGATAAATATGGGATCCATACGGACGTGTATGAATGCATACAGATGCGTATGGGATGCATAATGATGCATACGGGCACATATGAATGTTGTTGACATTCGTAGGTGCAAATTTGAACTGAAAATCTGAACAATTCGAATGTGCTTAATTCAAATTGAATTTGGGTAAATTTGAATTTTAATGATTCAGATCGAATCAAATTTTCAGATGTTCGATTCAGATTGAATCAAACCTCCAAAATAGCATTCGTACACACACCTACTACACACACAGCCACGGAGCTGCTGGTGAAGATAGCTGAATAATAATCAGTTATATATATTACTAATGTTGTAAGTTGGGGATACTATTTGTTTTTGCTTATATATTTGAAGCAGAATTCCACTTCCCTAATTCTTCTTATTTGCCCTCTTAAGATTCATTAATCCACTAGCCATGAATTATAATAGCTAAACTGAACAATCCTATTTGGTACAGAATGGACGGTTTTTAAATATTTTTTTCTTAGTGGCACATTGTGGTTATCTGGAAAATAAATATTTTCAGGCAAGGGAATGACATTTAGCGAGGGTTTGGCTGGACACCACTACTGCATTTATGTCTAACAATTTGATTATTTATCCCTAAATATGATTCACAGCTTAACTTTTTATTTCCCAGCAGCAGGCAAGACAAAAAAACAAAATAAATGCCTAAAGTAAGTAAATTATAAGAGTACAACAGGCCTCCAGCCAGCCTCCAAGTCGGACTGGGAGCGTTTTCTGTGTCCCCACCCTCCTGCAAGTCCATTTGAGGGAAGACATGGGAGAGAAAGACCAAGCAGACTCCAGCCAGCCTTTTTTTTAACTATTATACAATATAATGTTTTTATTTGTTATAATATTCAATATATTTTTGACCTGTACATTGCCTTGGGGAAAAATTGTTTTTGATTTAAGTTGTTGGTTATATTTGCCATATTTCTTTGATGTAATGATTGTATTTTGCTTTGTATTTTTTTTCTTCTCCATTTGTTGTAAACCACCTTGGGCAAAAGTTTCTTTTGGAAAGGTTGTATATAAATAAAATGGAAATGGGAAAAAAATAAAAAATGGTATGTTTCTACCCACCCATCCCTGGGGACTCTTGGTACAATAAGTTCAGTTCTACAGGTAATCTGAAAAGCTCATTTCAGTATATAAAGTTTATTTCTGCTCTTATCTCCAAGGCTGCCATTTTTGACATGTTAAAAGAAAGAAAAAAAAGAAAACCAGAATTATTATTGTTGTTATTATTGTCGTTAACTGAATGTAGGGATGTGCATGGATATTTGAAAATCCGAACAGATTTCTGATTTTTGAAAGCCCGATATGGATTTTCGAATGATTCCGATGCATATCTTATACAAATCTGCACAAAAATTATACGTATTTAATGCAGGATGAAAACAGGTTGCATGTGGATTAAATATGAGATAAATACAAATTTGTGCAAATCTAGATTTTTGAAATTCGATTTGAACTGAATTCTTGAAAATTCAATTCAAATCAGATTTGAATGTGAGAAATACATTTGTACACATCCCTAATTGAATGTGAGACAGGAAGCTTAGCAGCATGTAAACGCTATTCTTGAAGACTTCTACAAATTAAATTCCTTTCCTCAAGCACAGTGTGTGCTAATAAAATTGACCTTTTTAGTGCTGACAGGTACAAATCAGCGCTGATTCCTACTGAGAGGAGGGAAAGGGAGGGAGAAAGATGAGTTCCACTTGAAGCACAATGTAAGCAAAGAAGCTTCCCCTAATCACTGCTTCCCTCATTATTCCCCATAAACCAGCATTAGGGATATGTCAACCTGCAGCTTGTCGAAGCCCAGAGTGTAGCAGAGACATGGCACTTCCAGGTGCTATACTGACAGTCCTGGCTTCCTTTGGCACCCTTTCAGTGCATGCGTGATATGTGCTAGTGTGATACGTGCTAGTGATGCACAGATATTCAAAGACATTGAAATTTGATTAAATTCGTCCAAATTTCAACATTTGAATTCAAATCAAATGTCCATAAATTCAACTTTGAACATTCAAATGAAGTTTAGATGTTTCCTGGGTGATCCAAGCTGGCTATTCGGACTACAAGGTTAGCCACGTTCAGGCCATGTATGTGGCTGGCCAGAAATAGGGCTAGTTCAGTGTTTGTAGTGTAGATGGTTGCCACCACACTCCAACCTACCAAGCCTTGCAGCTGCATCTCTTCTGTGATAGTACCTAACTTGTGCAATGCTCTTCTGCAATGGGATTGCAATTTTTAGGTGCATACAGAAGACATGCACCCCATATGATTAGTGGATGTGACTAAACACATCACTGCTGACAGCTTATTCCATGAGAAAATGAAGCAGAGGTATAGGCCATGTGAGGAGGGCATCATTAAAGAATTGGGGCATCGGACCCTCAATGGGGCATCATTAAAGAATTCCACCGTTGCTACAAGTCATCAGTGGGACTTTCTGCCCTGCTCCAGCTGCTCCAGTCAACTCTCAGTGATGTTATTGTGAAGCGAAAACGTGGAGTAGCAACAGCAGCTCACTCACGGCCTGGTTGGCCATGGAACTCCATTACTGATGACTGAAGGACACAGAGCAAATTCATGATCATCGTCACCATTATCTGTCCTCTGCTGGAGGACTCACTACTGAGTTCAGCCCATAACAGTCCACTGGGAGCTGGAAGACATGGGTTTCGACGAAGAAGCAGCCACATACAAGCCAAGACTCATTGAGCACAAGTGTGGTCTAGAGTAGTGTGAAGCTCACTGTAATGGACAGGATATCTGGGCATGCATTTTCTGGAGTGATGAGTCTTGCTGCATCACCCAGAAGATTGATGCACATATAATCTTGGAAGACAATCGGAAACAAAATGTGCTGTTCCAACTGTTTTAGTAATTTTTTTATTGTGATATTATTGTAACCCATCCTGAGACCTTCAAGTATAGGGCAAGATAGAAATATAATAAACAAATAAACAAACTTGATCTTTGCTCTGGCCTACAGGGGCATTCTAGGCAGTTCTAGCTTCCAACTTTGATGCATCATTCCAGAAATGCCATTGCCTTTTTAAGTATGGCAATACCCCCGCCCTCAATATGAGATCCATATGGGGATGGTCATAACTTGATTAGAAGACTGAACAGCACAGAGTCCTGACTTCAACAAAATCAAGCTTCTTTGGGATAAATTAGAAAGCTGACAGCAAACCAGGCTAAATTGCTCATCAGTGGTCAACCTCACTACTGCTTGACAAAATGGAGGTCTGGAGTCTAGTGGAAAGACTTCCAGAGAAGCAGAAGATGTTCTAGCAGCAAAGAGTGAACTAAAGCATTATCGATGCTCTTGATTTTAAAATGAGATATTGCTGGTGTTCAGATAATTTTGGCCAAATAATGCATCTCTTCACCCAGGCATTCCCTGTGTGAATGATTATTCTCCTAGCTTACCCTATTTCTGCTGCTGCTGTTGTTAACATTTATTTCTAGCACCCTTTTCACCAAAGGGTGAAATATAAATACAGAAATATAAAACAAAGTTTTAACATAAAACATAGTACTGTAAGCAACCTTACTACACATTTAAAATGCATAGAAAAGAACTTAAGCAAATAAGGTTTTAAAATCTATCCTAGGAGAGTAGAAAAGAAAGGTATTTAAGGCCTTCCAGAAATGGGCTAAGTCTTCTGTTAGCCTGAGATCTAAGAGGAGGAAGTTCCATAGCCATGAAACCAGGTCATGAAATGGCCGAGGTCTAGAAGAAGCAGTTTGTGTCACGGGGACCACCAACAAGGCTTTATCTATTGACCTGAAATTCCTGGTTGGCATATACCAGGATAAGCTGGGTTCCAGGTAATATAGGATATTTATTCTGAGGGTCTTGAAGGCCATTACTAACATTTTATATTGGGATCTAGCTCGAATCGAATTAATATGCTTTTATTGATTGGCATGCTTTAAAAATATTTTCACTCCTGTTTTTTGTGCGTGATCAGACAGAGTTTAAGAGTCGTCTTTTGGATCACTTTCATTCTTACTGGACACAATTCACAGCATGTGACTTCTTTGATCACGAAGCCTTAGAAAGTTGGGCTGATTGATGGACAGGATTTCTGAGCACCCAAAATATCTCTTTTTTTCAAGCTGGGTTTGGTGAAAAACCTGCATAAACAACAGTTGGGAGTTCCCTGCCCCAAGAGGAGGATGCTTGATTGTTGGCAACAAAGTCCCTTAATTCCCAAACAATGGAAGCCTGTGATTGCAGGAAGCAACAGGAATGGACTTCAGCAAACTTGCCACATTGGAGACCATTTCACATATCATGGATATTCCTCCTATCCACATTAACCACTGTGTGCAGCAGAGATATGATAATCTTCTTTCCAAAAATTCATAGTTCCAAAGTTTTGGATTTCCAGAGATCTGGAATTAAGAAAATAATGTAGTCAATTACAGAAAATGTGGTCAGTTACAGAAAATGTAGTCAATTACAGAATGGCAATCATTTGTAGAATTATTTAACCAATTACGGAGGGGAAAGGTGGACAGACTACTGAACAATCAATGGATAGCAGGCATTGTCAGAGGAGATGTATCCTGATTTGGAGCTGAATGAAGACTGCAGTGTGACACAGCTGCGTACACAAACCTCTTGTATGGGAGGCAATTTGGGCACATCTATTGACTGGACACTTTTTCCTAAAGTAACAACTTGAAAAAAAAACCCTGTCTAATCATGCTATTAATGTTTATTTTGGTAAATTCCTTCAAGTGTTTTTGTTTTGTTTTTTTCAGTGGGAGGTAGTATATAAATGCTAACTAAATAAACATTCTCAAAGGGCAAAGGAAAAAGGTCAATTTGTAGCAATTTGTAGCTTCCTCTCCCCTTTCATGTCTGCTATGACCACAAATTGGGATGCACACTAATATTTGTAGGCATTCGAAATTCGATTGAATGTGCTGAATTTCAACATTCAAATTCAATTACAAAATTCGAATTTAAACATTCAAATTGAATTCTGAATTTTGGGACTATTTGCTTGAATTATCTGGACATTTGTATGTATACGGGTTAGTACGCAATGCGTACTTGAAGATCCGCACCTTTGCCGCATCCAAATGCATTTGTATGGATCCGTATGGGATGAAAACGAGTTGCAGACGGGATAACTAGGGGATGCATATGCATGTGTACAGATGCGTACAGATGTTGGGAAGATGCGTGCAGACACCTACGTGGCTTGTCAACATTCGTAAGTGCAAATCCGAATAAAAAAATGCAAACAAATAGGTTCGAATTTGCTTAATTTGAATCAAACTTTGTTAAATTCGAATTTGAATAAATTGAATTGAATTTTTTATTATTTCAATTGACTCAAATGGAATGTCAAAAAAAAACGTTCTTGCAAATGCCTAACCACGAGTGACCGATTTGTGCATAAACTGTCATGTTCAATAGCACTGCAGCCTTCCATGCTCCACCTCCTATTAGCTCTATTTTTACCTTTGGCTCCTACCTTTTTCCCTGCTGCCCTCACACTACATGTAGCTTAGTAAGTAACATGAGACAGTGATTCCCAGGCTGTGAAAGCTTTCTTAATAAGTCAGCAAATTGCTAGCAGTCTTTTCTGGTACGGGAAGCACATATAATCTGGAAAAGGAGTGCAGGTTTGGAATATGTTTAACCTTCCACTGCTAATGCTTTTATGGAATTCCTGCCTAAAAATAACCACCACCGTGCCTCCCTGTAGTAAAACATCAGGCACTTCCTCTATTAACAGATTGTCTTTTATTATAGAACAGCATAGCGCCTTGGAACATAGAAGGTGGCCCTTAGTTCAGATCGCTGCCTAGAACTCAACAATTGCTTTCTTGCCTTCCTTACTGTGAAACTTTACCTTGTGAATCCTGCTTTCTCAGATGTTTTCTCTCCTTGTTGTGGCATTTAAAGAAAAATCAGAGGGCAGCAGAATAGACTCCGGTGACTCTTTGTACTATTTATTTCTATTTATAAATGCACAGCATTAATGGGAGCACAGAAATGCTCTCACAAGGGCTGTGTTCACACCTAGGTTTTAATCCAGCTGCAGGACACTTTCAGAATGAGATCACACACCGGCAAAGTGACAAGCTGATTTCTTTCAGCCTTGTCTAACTCAGAAGATCCAACTTTGAGTTAGATAATGTGGAAAGAAAATGATTGTTTGACTTTGCCGATGTCTTCTTCCGTTCTGAAAGTGCACTGAAGCTGAATTAAAACTCCACTGTGAACACAGCCCTTAAGTTTGAATCCAGCTTCAGTCCGCCTTCAGAGTGAAAGGACACATTGGTGAAGTAGCTTGTCATTTTCTTTGTCATTATCTCACCCAAAGGTGCATTTTTCTGAGTTAAATAAAATCAAAAGCAAACAGCTTGTCACTTTTCCAAAGTGTTCTCTTGCTCTGAAAGCAGACTGAAACTGGATTAAAAATCTGGTGTGAACGCAGCTTAAGAGTAGTAAATCTGCTGAACCTCATATCTGGTCCCTTGATACTTGACACTGTGGTATTTCATTCCCCTTCAGGGACTGCTCTAGTTTTAATTAAATGTGCCTCCAGCTATGTTCCTGGGGCTATATTGGCACTGCCACACATACCCATAGCTATCCCAATATGCTCCCAGGATAGTCCATCAAAAGTACGATAAAGTCCTTACATAAAACCCACCTCTGAGCCTCGTTTCCATCATGCTGAATTACTTACCTTGTCTGGCGCTTCCTTGCAGAATTACTACTCTTGCAAAAGTACCCATATCTAGAAAGCAGATAAACTACCCAAAGGGAAGTGAGTATACTTTGTACATATGGATAGTTTTGTAAGAGCAGTAATCCACATGGAAACAACAGACTTTTTGCACTTACCTGATTAGGCTGCCGTGAACTGAGGCTGGTAAATTTCAGGTACAGGTGGACCATTCGCATTTGCCCAGAGGTAAGCTTCCCCAAAATGTCCCTTACCAGCCAGAAGTGTGAATGGGCCTCCCGTTTACCAGCCGCGTCGCCACATCGTAAACCAGAAGTCCCGCCTCCTCGCTGCTCTGATTGGCTGCTGTCAGCTGCATGTTTGAGCACGGGGCGTGCTTGTGAATGAACATACAGCACCCACGGCTGCGTCGACAATGAAATATCCCTCTTGTGACCCTGTGATTGATTGCCAGTCCCAGGGATCAGTCGTGTCCGATCATAGCATAGGTCAGTGATCGATCGCATTCCATCACGATCAGTCACAACCGATCACAACCGCTGCCATCGCACCTGCTCAGATGCTGCCTCCCCCCACCCACCACATGCAGGCAACTGGAAGAAGAGTGAATGGTCACGCTTCCAGACACTTCAGGTAAGCTTCTAGCTAAAAAGCTTACATGCTCCACACCTAAAGAACCGTTAGTGAGCTTCTCAGTAGGGTGGGCATGTTTGTAGGCTGTAGCAGCCTAGCAGATATGCTTATGCTCTTCACCAGAGCTGCCCTAATTTTGACTAGTAGCCTAAGGGTGAACAGGCCTAAGGTGAGAGCCCTGGTTTATCCCAGGATTGCCTCCTGCTATTTAGCAGGGATTGCGAGAGGTGATTATAGGATCTGAACGAGATCCCACAATTTCCTGCCACTGTCTAGAAGCATCCTACTCCTCTTTCCTCCTTTAACACTGGCTCCCTTGCTCTGACGCACAACTCAGACTGCCCTCCTGCAATTGACTTACCCATTCAAGCAATAAAACCACCAAAACCCACAACAGTTAAGGCATCTCCAAATCCCAGTACAACACAGGCCAGTATCCAGTAATTAATGGCATGAAACCATAGCAATTTATACAACTCCTCTGATCATTAAAACCACTTCACGGGCCTTATAAGTCACCAGGACTGAAAACAGACCAAGGTCCAGCAGTCCCTTCAGTCATGAAGTTCACTGGTATGGTCCTAGGACTGCCATTTTAGCCGTGTCCCCATGTACTCCGTTTAGTCTGAATTGGACTATTTTTAGTCCGGATGCAGGGTCAGGTTCAAGCTGTGCCCGTCCCCATGCAATTGCCGATAACGCAGGCTCTATTCGAGTACGCCCGTCCCCATGCAAACCATGCTAAACCCCTGCATGGGGAAACAGCACCTTTCCCCTGACGCCATGTGGATGGACAAAGATAGCAGGGATCGCTCCCTACCATCACTCTTCACCTGACCCTATCACAAGACACATGGAATACGGCCAACTTCCAGGGCCATTTCCTATGTGTCCCTTAATGGGCCTGAGTGGAAACTTTGGAGGCCGGGGAACAAACTTCTGCAGCCACCAAAGTTTTTCACTTGAAGCACTTGTAGCCTGGAAGAGTGGAAGACTTGAGGGTGTCTACATACCACCTCTCATCTAAGTAGAAGGATCCATGGATCACACTGCTTGAGTGACTTTCTCCCCGACTTTTGTGGTGAAACCTTTTATCTCCATAATGTCAATCAAGCTTACCAGAGAAGACTTCTTTGAAGAGTTGGGCCTTCAGCAGTTGATAGCATCATGCAAATGCCTACAGAATGTATTCATGTGTAAATATTCTGCGATGCCCTATCAAGACATATGTAGGACATCATCATTATATACTTTATACTGCCTACTATTGCGCTTTGGGGGAAATTTAACTGATAATCTGTTCTGTTTGCTGATTTTATTATCATAAAATCTCTGCTTGTTCCTGCTGCTGATTTTACTACTGCATTTAAATACCGCACACCCTACCCTTGACTGATGCCAAAAGATTTGTCACTTCTTGCTTTTCTTGTTCCTTTTCTTGCAGCCACCATTTCTTCTTGCAATGGTTTTGGGAAGCAATTTTGGTGTGAATGAGCCAAACGCTATTGTTATTGCTTCAGCTCTGCTGTATTCACTTTTCTGGCTTCTGGTTGAGTTTCCAGTTCCTGGCCAAGATGTCCCTACCCAATGACCCAGAGGACAAATCTGATTGAAGTCTCACACTTAATACACCAAGTCTTGCTTTGAGAGACTACAGTCAAATCCACAAGGGGCTTCATTTGGACAGAGCATTATATAAAACAGTTCAGCGCGAAGGATGTGTTGAACAAAAGTTTGATGACCCTGACCAGTTCAGAGGTTGAGGAATTAATGCAGTTCCTCCCCTTACTTCCATGGTGGTTTGTGGGGAGAAAACTAAGTTAGAAAGCAACATTGGGTGTTTTTCCATGGACACTTCCTGTAGTACCCATTTTAGCACCCATTAAGGACCCATCTGGGTGAGAGCCAGATGACCCCATTTCCACCATGGCACCCATTAGGGACACATTTGTTTCCACCGCACCTCGGGAAATCCAGATCATATGGGTACTTTTGGGGCTTTAATCCGGATTTTCTGTAGACCCCATTAATGGGGTCTACAATGGGGTCTTCAGCAAGAAAATCCGGATTAAAGGGAGCCTGTTTCCACATTAGTTTGGCAATGGGATCTAGAAGAGGCTAGGGGGAGAGGGCACCATGGGGGGGGGGAGCCCCAAAACCTAAGCTTCGAAGTCATTTCAAAGTCACTTCGAAATCTGTGCAAAATAGCTCCAGAGCATCTTTGAAGTCTGTGCTGATCTTTGGAGTGAACTTCGAAGTGACTCCAAAGTGACTCTGAAGTCACTTCAAAGTCACTTTGAAGTTTACTCCGAAGATCAGCACAGACTTCAAAGATGCTCCAGAACTATTTTGCACAGACTTCGAAGTAACTTCGGAGCCGCTTCGGAGATTGCACCCCCTGTCCCCCCAAACACCTGGGGTGACAGGCAGACCCCTCTTGGGTAGATCTGGATTTCCAACTGGGTGCTCCGTTGTTTCCATGGCAGGCAGGCTAGCACCCATTGCTATTGGGTGCTAGACCACCCATGGAAACACATTGGGTACTTCCCTTAATCCGGATCTACTAGATCCAGACTAAGGGAAATACCCATTCCCTAAATCTGGATCTTCTTAGATCCGGATTAAAGGAGCGCAGAGGAAAAAAACCCATTATATATATCTGAGTAAGGTTTTCCTCATTCTCCTAAATTTGCACCTTGCCGAGTGAGTTAAAAAATAGATTATTTCATCTTTCTTCCCCACACCTTAAACAACTGAGCTGAAATACATGGTACATAATTTGAATAATTCTAATTTTTATACATATAATTCTGCTCAATACTTTAAAAAAATCTTTAAGTGTCTTTTTAATGGGTTTAAGAAATGCAATATAATATAAATTTACTATCTTATTAACATCCTTACGAATTTTAACACTCAAGTATTTCACAAAAACATTATTACTCTTTACTCCAAAAGAGTATTCACTTTGGAAAGAAGTACAAACACTACCTTAAAAATTCATAAAGATGGCAGAAATCTGCAAACTAGCACCCAATTCAATAAACTCACAGATCATTCATTCATTCATTCATTCATTCACTTATCCATCCCGCCCTAAACCCAAGGGTCTCAGGGCAGGTTACAACATATAAAATGAACACATTAAAACTAATAACATATTAAATGTATTAAAACCATGGCAGTGTCTGAATAACCCTCGACAGATACATGCATAGGTACATGCCTGGCTACAAGAGAATGGTTAGAAATGCACCACTGTGCTTCTTTTACATTGCTAAATTAGAACTGAAAGATCAACAGACTGGTTTTTGCATTTCTTTAATCACTTACCTCAGTGCTTCCTCCATACTTATGTATGCATTATTTGCCATCTAATAAAGTGAATTCTTGCAAACTCTAGACTTCTTACAGCAACACGCATCAGATCCGCTGAGTCTTTGGAAAGGATTAGCTCTAAGCATCTAGTAAGTGGAAAAATTGTGAGGGTCACCTTGGGTGTTTTTCCACTGCAGCCCTTAGATCAGGATCTAAGAAGATCTGGATCTAAGGAATAGGTACATTCCTTAATCCGGATCTAGTAGATCCGGATTAAGGGAAGCACCCAATGTGTTTCCATGGGAGGTGTAGCACCCATTAGCAATGGGTGCTAACACCCCTGCTGTGGAAACAGCTTTGCACCCATGTGGGGAATCCGGATCGACCCACAAGGGGTCGGTCCATTACCCCAGGTGTTTGGGGGGGGCAGGGGGGGCAGTCTTCGAATTCACTTTGAAGTCACTTTGAAGTCACTTCAGAGTCACTTCAAAGTCACTTCAAAGTCTGTGCAAAATAGCTCTGGAGTGCCTTTGAAGTCTGTGCTGATCTTCGGAGTGAACTTCGAAATGACTTCGGAGTCACTTCAGAGTCGCTTCAAAGTCACTTCGGAGTCACTTCAAAGTCACTTCGAAGTGCACTCCGAAGATCAGCACAGACTTCAGAGGCACTCTGGAGCTATTTTGCACAGACTTCTGCCAGTGGGAAAAGGAAAATATATCCCCACTTAACCGAAGGCCAGGGCAAAGAGGGGCATCTTTACTGCCTTCCTAAACGTATATAGTGAAGGTGATAGACGCACCTCAAGGGGGAGACTATTCCATAGCCTAGGGGCCATCACTGAGAAGGCCCTATCCTGTGTGCCCACTCCTTTTGCTGCTGAAAGTGGTGGGACAACCTGGAGGGCTCCACTCCAGAACTTAAGGCACCTTATTATAGCCTGAAGAAAATTTACTTTGGTGCCGTGAGGGTGTTATTTGATACAGGGATCTACTCCCCACAGCACCGTTCCATCTTCTCCAACATCTGCTGCCAAGGCATTACCTCAGGGTACATCCCCATGGTACTTTTTTATGTCGCTATAGTCCCTCTACTGCAGCGTATCTAACAAATGCATGTTCAGTTCCGAATTAAGTGTCCCCATGGGGCTCAGCAAAACGCACATTTTAAATGCACTGACCATCCCCAAGGAAGCGTCTTTTGCTTACCCGCATCTTTTTCTCACCGCCCCTCACTGTTTCATTGGGTGCTCGGGCAATTCATTACGCTATGTACAAGTTCTCCAGCTGCCAAAACGCCTCCCCCAGCCAGCAATCGTGCGATCGTGCACTCATTCACAAGAAAAATTTACAAGTTCTCTGTTCGTCTCCCCTGCTTGCGAAGGCAGTTTACAAGATCTCCGGCCCCGAAATGCCTCCCCATGCCAGCGATCTTGCACTCCAACACTTTCACTTGCGGGCAGGCGGAAGCAATTCATTACAGTGTATCTTTGCTGTTTCTTGGAATGCCTGCGTACTGTTTTCATATCGTGAATGCTGGCTGTGGACGAGAGGCAAAAAAAAGAGAGAGAGTTTGCTGCCTCGGACAGAAGCCCCGCCCCTTTTGCCACGGAGCGTCTCCATGCAAAATGTTGCTCTGAATACCCGTGTCTTCCCGGAAAGTGTGCTGGTAGTCTTCTTTAAAGGGCACTTTTTTTGCTGCGCATTTTCCTAATTTGTGGCGCTGGAAGCCCGGATAAAAGCCGTGCATGGGGTTGCTCAGCAACAAAAGAGGACTTTTAGCGGACTTTAAATTTCATGGGGATGCACCCTCAGTCTGTCTATTGGCAGAGGCTGCCCTTACAGTTAAACGCAGAATAGATCAATAAGGAGAAAATACAGTAGCATTTACACAGGGCCATTCCTTATATTTTAAAAATCAAAACAATTTGATTTGAATGAGATGCTAAGAAACATAGGTTATGGTTATAAAAAGCTTCCTTTGGGGCAGTTCTTACACCCTGTGCTGATACTATTGATTATAATCATTTTTGAGATACCTAGTACGAAATTATAGAATCGAGTATGGTGGTATAAGTTATATACAAGATGTTATATACAAGGATAATAACAATATAAAATAATAGATGTAGTGACAAAAAAAAACACATTTTAGGCCATAATCACACAACGAGAGCACCCCACTCCTAAAATAACAGCCCTGGTGCAATGATGCCTCTGTTCTGGATTGCACTGCACACTGTTTCATGGCTGTGCAGCTTTATCCATGGCAATAAAGATGACCATTCATTATTTTGAGCAGCTGGATATTTTGTCCTGCTACTTGACAGCTGTGCTAGTGATGAATGTCACATGATGCCCAATTTGGCACATCAAGAAATATGTGCCCGCCCGTGTAACATATGGCCTAATAATGTTTGGTACATCTCCCCATAATTTGTACTGAATCATCATTTTGTAAAAATGAACAAACAAAAAACACATTTTGCATATTTTTTAAAAAAATGAGGATTGATCTTTGACATCCACAACTGGAAGAATTAAGCAAAAGGGTGATGAAAACTGAGTCTCAACAAAGACACTTACAATCAAAGTAAATGGATGGATTAATGAACTCCCCATATTTGTCTGGAGTTCTTCAACTTTAAAATCAAGGTTTTTTAATCACAAAATGATTTAAAGCTTGCAAAAGGGCTTTGGCTGCAGTGGAGGCAAATCATTTGGATATTTGGGGATTAGATTAGATTAGACTAGATTAATTAGATTAGATATTAGATTAGATCAGATATTAGATATTAGATTAGATATTAGATTAGATTAGATTGATAGAATAGATACATTAGAGGATGATGGCAGGCAGGCAGGCAGGCAGGCAGATAGATGATAGATGATAGATGATAGATGATAGATGATAGATGATAGATGATAGATGATAGATGATAGATGATAGATAGATAGATAGATAGATAGATAGATAGATAGATAGAAAGAAAGAAAGAAAGAAAGAAAGAAAGAAAGAAAGAAAGAAAGAAAGAAAGAAAGAAAGAAAGAAAGAAAGAAAGAAAGAAAGAAAGAAACTTCTTCATCTAGTTTTGTTTGAACTTGCAGATCTGAGTCATTGCCCAAAGTCTATTCTGTGGCTCAGAAAACAGTGCATCAGTAATGGAAAACGTATCTGCCTCTCACTTTGTAATAGGTGCGCCATGGCATGATGTAACGTGACCCAACTCTGATTTTATTTATTTATTTATTTATTTATTTATTTATTTATTTATTTATTTATTTATTTATTTATTATAAATGCAAAAGGCAGGTCAAAATGATATTTCCACTTTGAGTTCCTCCCTCTGCTTCATATAGTAACCAGAGACACACCCCCAGGCATTCCCTGTACTGCTCCTTCCAGGGACAGGAAGAGATATCTTTGCTGATCAACAGGTGTTAAATATTTGAAAGCAAATTGCCAAGAAAAGGCTCTGCATTTTTCTAGTTTATTTGTTCAGCCCCCAATCTCACCCACAGGGGCTTTCCCATTTATTCCAGAGAAGACAGCTGGATATGCAGAAAGCAAGTACTAAATGAAATAAAAGACGGGGTCCCCAGGATTTAAAAAACTCACCGACAGGACATAAGGAGATTAGGACATCTCCACTCATGTTTCTAAACAGTTAGTCTTCAACAACATATTCTCTTCAGTGCTGGATAAACCATATAGCCCCCATTACTAGTAACCTTCACTAGCCTTTTATTCCATGAATTTGTCTTTGCATGCAACCAGGTGGTGGCAAATTCTAGTTTATGTGCAATATGCAGAAACATCTATCTGTTTTATTGAATGAGTCCTGGTCCTAGCATGTTTTGCAAATTTTGAGTTAGATTAAAATCAACAGAAGGCTTCTGAGTCTTCTCACCTGCCTTAGTTTCTGTGGATAATTTCAAGCCAACAATTCAGTATCAGGGCCTTTTCATGTGTAACTTCAGTGGTATAGTATCCCGATGAAGTTAAGTTCAAGGATGGTGGATGCTGTTCCCGCTGTGAGTGCCAGCACTATCCCAAACTTAGTTAGCAGCCCTCGCAGTACAGATGGTCCACCCTGAGCCACCTGCCTCATTGGCATGTACCAGGCTTTTGCTATGGCAATCACAATGTGGTGCGCATTTGCACAGCCTCAAGAGCAGCACACAAGGAAGCAGTGTGAACAGTGCATATGGGACTTTACTGGGAGTATCCCAGGAGATCCTGGTAAAGCTGTTCCACAGCTACGGAGAGGATCAGGACTCTGGGCCACTCTGGGATGGAGGCGGTGCCACAGTATGCAAATGGAGTGTCCCTGAGCCTACACATTTGTCCTGATCACTCTGCAAGAAGGTCCTCTGATGAATAATTCAGTCATCTTTCACAACTAATTCCATGCTCCTTTCTATCATACTGAGCTGCCTTTAGAAACGTTGAGATCTTATCTAACCAGTTACCTTTGTATTGCATTATCTTTTCCAAGAAGGGGGGGGGGGTTAAATTGGCATGAGAAGAGAAGAAAGCAACACTCCATCTAAACATCTACTTCCTCCTACATTTTCTCCTTTTCTGAGAGTGGCAAGGTTGACAGCTATGCTTTCAAAACGAAATAGGTATTAAACTGAATCCAGCCGAATGAGTTCAGTTCACATAGTCACCTTGTCATCTGGTAACACGTTATTTCCTTCTAAACCTCCTTTCCAATCCCATCACACAGTGACAATTTGTACAAACAGAAAAGGGATGGAACAATATGAAAAATAAATTGATCTTATTCGGGAAGCGAAATAAAAGAAGTCAGGAGAATTGTAGAGGCCCAATGGAAATTTCAATTAAAATCTGGAATAAATGTGGGAGAAGGTTAATACCAGGATATTCTAAATTAACTTCAATTGAAATTATAAATGAAAAGACTCAAATAATAGGATTTGACCTGCTAAAGAAGATGAAACAAAAGGGTTATTTTAAAAAATGGGAGATTTGTTTGATAACAGTGGAATTCCAGTTAGTAGAGAAAATTTGAGAGATGGCTTAGGAGTGACTTACTGGTTACAAATTTGGGGAGTTTGGAAATTTGTCAATGAAAATAAGGTCAAAACAGGGATCAAGAAACAGAATACTAGATTTGAAAATATTATTGTCGATAAAATGAAGGGGAAAAGTGGATCGGGAGGGAGGATTTATCAAAGTTTGTTAGGAGAAAAAGGAACATTGGAAGAGCCTATTTTCCAACAACGGAACCTGAAAGGGATATGGAATGATGAGATGTGAAAAAACTTATTGAGGGGACATGGAAAACAAAATATAACAAAATGAAAGAACTCAAAATAAAATGTATTAATAAATGAAATTGAATACCTAGCCAATTAGCCTATATGATACCAAATTTTAGTTCAGAATACTGGGATAACTCTCACTAGAGGAACGTATATGCATTTATAGTGGATTGCAGAAGAGTACAAAAATATTGGAGAAAAAAATGGGAAGGAAATAAATAAAATATTAGATACAGGAATTATTTGGACAAAAGAAATACGTTCAATGCATAAATTTGACCAACAGATTTAAAAAGAGAACCACCATATTATACATCAACTATTAATGGCAGCAAAATCAGTTATTGTAAAGAGTTGGAAAACCCCCAAGGAAGGAAAATTAAAGGAATGGTGTGATTATACAGCAGAACAAATGCTTTTTGATTTCCTAAAGGAAAGGTGATGGAGGTCTATGGGGCACCAAATCCCAGTACCAGCAACAACCACTTGAAGGAACGTATTGACCCATCTAAGGAGAAAGGTGGGGAACCCAGTGGTTCAAGGAACGATAAAAGCATCCTCCAATATGGAAACAAGTGGAAGTTGAGAATGGCATCTTGGCTGGGGTGGGCAGAAGGAGGGAAGTATAATGTGTAAGAGATGGCACTAATGTAAATTTGAGACATATGTATACTATTTGAAATCATAAAGAAATAAAAAAAATTGGACTTTTTGCCCACAACTCCTCAAAACCTTCTCAACATGGAATATGTATCTCTTTCTTAGCACTAACAGAAAGGATTTCTACACATAGGTGAGGTTCAGAAGTGGTGAGAATAAAATCAATAGGCATCTGCACCCATAGCATTGTAGTCAAAGCCTCATGGTAGGGATATGCACGAATATTCGAAAACTTGAATATTTGATTCGAATCCAATGGATTCCGACATTCGAACTCAAATCGGATTTTCAAAAATCTGAATTTTGACATTCGAAATTGAATACAGACTTTCAAAAAACTAATACAAATCTATACACTTGAATCAGTTGAAAATCTGTATCTGTTGTATACGAATCTGCCCAAAAATTATCTGTATCTTGCCCTTAAATACGGGATTAAAATGGGATGTGTACAGGATAATACGGGATGCATATGGATTTTTCCAGCATGCACACAGATACGTATATAACAGATATGAATGTTGTCAACATTCGTATCTTTAAATACAAATCTAACATTCGAACATACGGATTCGAATCGGATTTTAAGATGTTCAAGTCTTAAATATCCAAATTAAATCGGATTTTATGACATTCGAATGTCAAAAATACATTCGTGTACATCCCTATCTCATGGGTACCTGCTGTCGGTGCTCTGTTCTGGGGACATGGAAAAAATGGGAGAAAGAACATGCAAGGGGGGGAATACTCCTCCTCCAGCATTTCGGCAGCACTTTAACCTGCTCAGCTGGTTCAGGCAGTCTGTGGCACAGTTTATGGTGGTACAAGTAAACTAGTGCAAAACTGCAGTTTGTCAAACACAAACTGAGAGGTCCAGGACTTTCAGATGCCTCCCTCAACAACGCTGGATTCTCCTCAGCATCTACAAGGACTCATACAATAAAAACAAGGGTGGGTACTTATTTCATGAGTGTCCTCCTTTTCCAACTCTCCATGCTTTAACACCTGTTCCTCATTCAGAACCTGTTCATCAAGTGCAGCTTTCATTATCAGCCTCTCTGTGAGTGGGAAAGCATTGCGCTTGTAGGTGCAAAGGGCTCCACTGCATGCCTATGCCTGAACAACAACACCATGTGCAAACCTGTCTATCCAACCTGGAGGCAGTACCTAAGCATCTGCTTTAGTATCCACTGATACACCTGTACTCCAGGAATTTACTTAATCCTTTCTTAACCAGCCTGGGTAGCTTTAAGAATTCATGGAGGGCAGTGTGTCTGTGGTTCTATTGCTACTACAGATGATGGTTAGGTACAACTTCCAGCTTGGAGATACAGGCACGATGTCTCTAAAGGCCGTTTGCAGGGATTTGAGAGCAGGTGAAGCTTTTGCCATTGTCTTCTGCTTGAGATGCCCAGAAGCAATTGGTGGGCCATGACACCCCTGGTCACACCTAGATGAGATAGGACGTCCTATTTATAATTCAAACTGAGGTCGCATCAGTTCTGTTCATACCTTGATCATTATAGGTCATCCTCAGGCCGCCCTTACTTTGGGCTGCATTGCTCACACCTTTCTCTGTGATCGACCTGAGCCTCCTCCACAGAACTCTTGGGTCTCTACCCTTAAACTAAAATTGTGATTAGGGCCTATGTGAGATGGAACACCGGACTAGACGGGGTGTGCCCTGATCCAGGATGGCTCCTCTTATATTCTTACGTTCACAATGCTGCTCTACCTACTCCCAGAAAAGGTGAGTTTCCTAAACCTTTTCAATGGGACTCACCTACCTATGCATTGCTGCAAATGCTGTGGAAAGCCTAAGGTTGCCTGCTGAGGCACCTGAGACTTCTAGGTCTCTTTCAGCGGTTTGTGTCTGAAGTCCTGAGAGGGGTCTGTCATTTCGCTACTGGTTTAGGAACAGTTCTACTGACCTATCAGAACACTGCCATAGATCTCTCCCAGACCTTTTGTTATGGCCTTCTTGCTCATTTTCTGCTGTGCATTACAGAAAAATGAAAAAGAGAAAGAGAAACTTCAGCATTCAAACCTTCTCTCCCATCAGTCACCCATTGAAGGGCCTACTCTGACCTCCTTTCAAGATCAGCTTGCACGCCAAGAAAGAGGTCAGTGGCAACAACAAATAAATTACTGGCTTTGATGTTCAGCCATAAGTTGTGATGATCTGTTCAATAATCGGTTCAAGGTGGAGATAAGTACTGCTGTGAGAGGCAGTTTTTCATGATATCTTATGCCACCACATTCCACTGCACTAATGAAAGTGTTTTGTTTGGAAACTAGTTTGTGATGGAAGAGAAAGAAATAACTGGTGGAAACCAAGGATGATTTTGCACCAGCTAGTATTCCAAGCGAGCAAGGAAATCTGCATTCTGATGTGATCTAATGAGGGCCCTGAGACCATCCTTAGACTGCTTCACAAGTATAAGAAAAGGAAGATTCTAATACATTTGGTTATCCAGTATACTCACCAGTGCAGAATCTCCCCCAAACTCTGAAGTTAATTGTTGAAAGAAAATCAAAATTCTTATTACTCTCACAATTTTCTATCCTTATGGCAAAGCATTCAAAGATCTAGGGATGTGCATGAATATCCAAAACATTCAAAATTTGATCGAATTTGTTCAAATTCGTACATTTGAATTCGAATCGAATGTCTATGCATTTGAATTTAAACATTCAAACAAATTTTGAATCTTTCTAATCGTTCATACGAATTATTCAGACATTGAAATGTGCATGGATACGTAAGCATTACATACGTCTCCATATGCATCTTATTCGTATACGTACACATTTGTACGGATATTTACAGGATGAAAACGGGATGCACACGGAATAAAACAGGATGCATACAAATGCGTACGGATGCATACAGACACTTGTGAATGTTGTCAACATTTGTATCTTCAAATGTGGATCAAACATTCGTACGAATATATTCAAATGTATTTGAATCAAATCAAATGTGAATACATTTGAATTTTAAACATTCAAATCAATCTGAATCTTTGGATATTCAGTTCGAGTCGAATGCCAAAAGTTGTATTCATGCACACCCCTACAAAGACAAAATTAGTGTGCATATGGAGCAGCAGGCATTGCTGAACAAAAGCCAGCATGGCTTCTGCAAAGGTAAATCATGCCTCACAAATTTGTTGGAATTCTTTGAGAGTGTCAATAAACACGTGGATAAAGGTGAACCAGTGGACATTGTCTATCTGGACTTTCAGAAGGCTTTTGACAAAGTCCCACATCAAAGGCTACTGAGTAAACTCACCAGCCATGGAATAAAAGGACAGGTTCTGTCCTGGATTTGTGACTGGCTTAAGGGCAGAAAGCAGAGAGTAGTAGTAAACGGCAATTTCTCAGGTTGGAAAGAAGTAAAAAGTGGGGTCCCTCAAGGCTCAGTACTGGGACCAATGCTTTTTAATTTATTCATCAATGATCTAGAAAAAGGGGGTACATAGTAAAATAGCAAAGTTTGCTGATGATACTAAATTATTTAGAGTAGTAAAATCTGAAAGAGATTGCCAAGAGCTCCAGAGGGATCTCTTAGCATTGGGTGAGTGGGCAACCAAGTGGCAAATGTGCTTTAATCTTAACAAGTGTAAAGTTATGCACATTGGGGCCAAGAATCCAAATTACGTCTATAAACTGATGGGGTCTGAGCTTTCTGCAACACGCCAGGAAAGGGATCTCGGGGTTTTGATGGACAGTTCAATGAAAGTGTCAACCCAGTGTGCGGCAGCAGCAAAAAAAAGCAAATTCAATGCTGGGAATAATTAGGAAGGGAATAGAAAATAAGTCAGCAAGTGTCATTTTGCCCCTTTATAAATCTATAGTGAGGCCACATTTGGAATACTGTGTACAATTCTGGTCACCACACCTCAAAAAGGATATTGTGGAACTAGAGAAGGTGCAGAGAAGGGCAACCAGAATGATTAAGGGTCTGGAACACCTCCCTTACGAAACCAGGCTGCAACGTCTAGGCCTCTTCAGTCTGGAGAGACGGCATTTGAGAGGGGACCTGATTGAAGTATATAAAATTATGCACGGCATAGAAAAGGTGGATAGAGAAAATTTCTTTTCTCTATCGCACAACACTAGAACCAGGGGGCACTCTATGAAGCTGATGGGTAGGAGCGTAAGGTCTGACAGGGGGAAATATTTCTTCACACAGAGGGTCATCGGCTTATGGAATGTGCTGCCAGAAGAGGTGGTGACAGCTACCAGTCTGGATGGCTTTAAGGTAGGGTTAGACAAATTTATGGATGACAGATGTATCAATGGCTACTAGAACGAATGCCTAGGTGCATCTTTCAGGCTGGGGGGGGAGGAAATGGGGCGCTTCTAGGGCCATCTGCTGGGACTCGAGAGCAGGAGAAGGTTTGTCCTTGTCTCTGCTTGAGATGCCCATGAGCATTTGGTGGGCCACTGTGTGCGACAGGATGCTGGACTAGATGGGCTGTGGCCTGATCCAGCAAGGCTTCTCTTATGTTCTTACAAATAACAGGACTTTTGATTTGTTCATACTCCGTGTTTACTTAGGGTTTTTAAGGGGGAATTATATTTGTTTCTTTATTCAGTTTTCCATTGGCAAATAGAGATCAGAAATACTTCTCATGGCATATAGATCTAAAGATGGTAAGTGTGGCAATGATTCTTAACCCAACAAAGGCTAAAGTAGATTTACCTGAAAGAAACACACTCAGGAATGCTTAAATATTTACTTAGGATTATGCAAATGTAGGGCAGGGAATTATTTTCCTCTTTCATAAACAAAATGCTTGCTTCTTCCTGGCTCCGTTTAGAATTACACTTGTTTAAACTGTTAACAGTTATTTTTGTTCCCCCCAAAATTAAAAACATAGAGGAGTCAAGTTTGGGTTTTGGAAGGAGCTTTGCCGTAATGGCATCAAATAGCTCATAACATACAGAGAAAATGTCACGGGAAAACATCTCTTTATGCAATAGAATAAATTATCCAGACTATCACTGCAATTGGTTTGAGGGTAGGGGTTATGGTGAGCAAGGTATGGGTGGCCCTATTTTGTGGCAGGGAACTGGTTCCCATGAATTCTTTTCAAAAATGCCTAGGAAACGCTTTCCTGTTATGCGCTTCTTTTCACATCCCTCTGTGAGAATGATAAAATTCAGGCCTGTGCTCTTAAGACAACAAAATACTTTCCTCTTTCATTTGCTTATTTCAGCCCAAATTCTCCCACATTCAACAGTACAATTAAGCTTTAAAAAAAGTGAACAAAAGGACAAGATTTTAGATTCAGTTTTGCTGAAAATACACCTATTTAATAGCTCATTCTTGTGTGCCCTACAAATACTGGGATTAGTGTGTTTCTCCACAGTTATTCTCTGTTGACCTCCCTTCTAGGAAAAGCAGCACAGGCAACGTCAAGCAAAGATGAGAGAGCTATTTATTTATGGGTTGGTGGTTTGTTTGGTGGTTTTGTGGGTGGGTGGTTTTGTGGGTGGGTGGGCGGGCAGGCTGGTTGGGTGGGTGGTTGGTTGGTTGGTTGGTTGGGCAGTGGGTGGGAGGGTTGGGGGGGTTGGTTATCCTGCCCTATGCCCATGGGTCTCTTGGCAGGTAAACATTTAAAATCAAACATTATTAAAACAATAACAGTATGTATTAGAACAGTAGCATCTGCAAGTGAGAAGGGAAAAGGGTATCCCCATCTAACCGAAGGCCAGGGCAAAGAGGTGTGTCTTCACTGCCTTCCTAAACGCATACAATGAAGGTGATAGTCACACCTCGAGGGGGAGACTATTCCATAGTCTTGGGCCATCACTGAGAAGGCCCTCTCCCAGGTGCCTATCCCTTTTGCTGCTGAGGGTAGTGGGACAACCAGGAGGGCCTCCCCTCCAAATCATACGGCACAGGCAGGTTGATTTTGGAGTAGGCATTCCTTTAGACACTTGGGGTCCAAGTCATTTAGGGTGTTATCATGGGTGAATCCCCACAGCAAGCTTATTTCGAATTCAAAACGTTTTCAATCCTCGCAGACCCCATGTCAGTTTGGCTTAACACGCTTTCCGCGTGTTAAGTCGCCCCAAAGCATTGTAAATGTTAATCCTCATTTCAACAGGTCTCACTCCGGTTCGTGCGCTTTAAACGTTTTACATTTTTTACTGTGAGAACCCTTCCGTGTTAAGGGATGAGAGTTTCCCTCCCCCAATAGCTTGCTTCCAAAGCAAGCTGTAAAATCCACCGCTTAAAGCTACATTGTAGCGATCGAACCACTTCACACCTGATAACGATCTTGCCATTGAAAGTGCTGACCTTCTAAAAAGGGAGAAGAAACAAAAGCAGCTGCCGGTTTGGGGAGATGTGTGAATCTTTGTTGCTGCTGCTGCTGCGTGCCCTGAGCAATGAGGAGAGGAGAGGAAAGAATTGCTGGCTGCCCGCTGCCGTTTTTCCTCCATCCAGGCAAGCAGCAGCCACCCAGCCACCCAGCCAGGCTCCGTGAAGGGGTCCCTTATGGGTGGCGCATTCACGCCAGGAGGAAGAGGACAGGGCAGCCCTGAAAAGTGGTTTTTAAAAAGTAGCCACTGGAGTCCCCCCCCTTGAGTCACGTACGTCCTCAGACTCCGGATTGAACGCAATTCTGGCTGAAAGTAATGGGATCAGGCAAATTCGCGTTTGCATCCGGTTCTGTTATTTCAGTTTAAGGAAACTGGATTAAGCTCCTAATGGGGATGCGGCCAAAGTGTGTCCGACCAGCTGTCCCAGTAAGCAATCTAGCTGAGTCCTGAGATTTCACTTAGGCAGGAACCAGGCTTGATGTGCCCAGTCCTCTGAGCTGAGGAAAAGTAGTATGCCGTTGTGGCACCCCAACCTTGCGGTTTTGAAAACAGAGTGCCTTGATCACAGCAGCTGTGAAAATATTGAATGACTTGGGCCATGGTCCCAATCCCACTTCTGGATCTGGGTTTGTCTCCTGCTCAAACTGCGTGGTTCCCACAACACCAGACTGATAATAGGGTTGTGTGAACTGGGTAGGTGCCTCTTTGCGGCATAACAAGACAAGTCTGACGTAAGCCTTATCCAACAAAAAAAGCCAAAGGCTGAAATGCTCACAAGTTACCAAAGCAGAGATGGGAGCTATTGGCTGAACAAAAGACACGGCTAAAGGTTTTTTCCTCATGCATGCTTTTTGCCAGAGTGGGCCATGAACTATGCAGATGCAGAAGGTGAAACTTCAGGTAAAATTTCAGGCACAGTTGCCACCCAGGTGAGCTCGATAGATAAATCCATGCAATTTGCTTGCCAATAATACAAAAAAGGTTTGCATTGCCTTCTTCCAGGAAATTTATTTATTACTTCCCAATCTAGCCTACACTATAGTATTTGATATTACCAGGTGGTCTTCTATCTCTAACCTCACTTGGCTTCCAAAATAAAACAGAACTAATAAGAAGTATACTTAAGTCCTTTCTGCACTGGGCCATATTCTGGATTATATCACAGAAGAGGGACCTGCCATCCACATAGTAGATTTTTATTAATTTAAAAATGAATTTCATGGAGAAGAAAAGCGCATAAAAAAGGAAGGGGGGCATTGAGGTGCGGGAGCAGGCTTTAAAACCCCCCACAAATACCCACCCTTGCTTCCCTTGAGTGACAGAACAACATCCAGTAAGAAAGGAAATAGATTTGATGCAGGAAAAGGGGTGGAGAGCCAAGAGTTCCATGGAGGAGGTTCAGATCAATCATTGAGAAAGGTGTGAGCAATGTGGCCCAAAGCAAGGACGGGCTGAGGGTGACCTATAATGATCTAGGTATGACCAGCACTTACCTTGTGTGACCAGGGCCCAGGTGGATGGAGAATAAGCTAACCACATTTGTCCTGGCAGGCCTTAATGGATGTTGTAATATAAAATATCTTGGAGGCACCAAGTTGATGAAGGCTGCATAGAGTTACACTAGGTTGTTCTCTGTTGTTGTTTTCACCATGCCTTTGCAAACAGGCATGTGGCAAAACGGGTGTATTATTATCCCTATCTATCTACAAAGATGAGTCATCACGATCGCAATCATGGTGCAGTTCCAAATACTGGCACAACAAAGAAATGACACCATAACTCAGAGAGCAGAAAGTGCTGTGTCATGCTTGGCCTAGATAATCACTGATCATAACAAGTAGTTTATTATCTGTCTGTCTTCTGGTCTTTAAAAGAGAAATCAAAATGTTTTCATTACAGGATATACTTTCAGTATATTAGCATGTTCAGTACCTTCTTTACAAAGACTTTTATAACACATCACAGTGGCAAAGGCTGTGGTCACACTTAAGGTTTAATTCAGCTTCAGTCCACTTTCAGAGTGAGAGAATATAGCAGCAAAGTGACAAGCTGTTTTCTTTCAATGTTAAATAACCCAGAAAATTCACCTTTGGCATATATAATGTGGCTACTACATTCGTTTTGCTGATGTGTTCTCTCACTCTGAAGGTGGACTGAAGGTGGATTAAACCTTAGGTGTGACCTCAGCCAAAGTGGCAGAAATATGAAGAAAAATTCATCAACAGATTGTTATGAGCACAGAGCTTAATTGATGGAGTGGTCTTGGATTAAATGGCTTTACAAAAACGAGGAATTTAAATCAATAAACTAAACACACAATGGAGACCTGGATTTGGAGACTCCAGAAGTCACATGTTTCTGAAACGGCTGATCTCTCCAGATAGTGTTGGGAAAGCAGTGATTTTTTTTTAAACAACAACAACATGACAGTGTTTTCCAGTGTTGTAAAAGAAGCCATCAGATTTTGCATCCTGTTGTGACATAATACTGAATTGATCGTCCAGGAACTTGTTGCTTCACACCTCTGTTTGTTCCATTCTTGTCTACTAGATCCGGATTAAGGAATGTACCCATTCCTTAGATCCAGATCTTCTTAGATCCGGATTAAAGGAGCACGGTGAAAAGACTTCCATCCCTGAGTTCATTTTTGCTCTGCCTTATATAGTTTTAGGGCAGAGAAGGTATTCAAAAATATTTGTTCCATAACCCAGATTATACATTCGAGCCATTTCCATGAAAATTCAGCTGATGCTGCCCACATGTCAGCTAAGGGTTTAGCTTCTTTTTTGTTTATTCGGTAATCAACTGAAATTTCTTCCCCTCTTCCCTGCAAGGTAGCTGTCTTTCTGCCTCTTCAGTCTCCAACATGCCTGCCTGCCATGGGTTAACAATTCTATTGAACATTCATTGGCTCATATGAAGTAACTGCTGATTGCAATCCAAGCTTTGAAATGACAGTGGTCTGCCTGGCACTAGATCCCTGGTCTTGATAGCTAGTTTTGACTCATGAAACATATGAATCAGAGGCATTAAAGAGAAAGAAAGCCTCTTAGCTCATCCACTTCGCCTTTCTGCCAGATCAAAATTGTTCCTTGCAGATTATTCCCGAGTGCTTGGCTACACCATATTAAAAGGACTTCAAGAAGGGAAATCGTTACTGGCTTGGCAGCTTATTCGACAGTCCTAACAGATGTCAATATAAGATAGTTCTTGCGTATTATCCTAGCCCTGTTTGAGCTGGGCTGGGCATCCTAAACAATGTCTTGACGTTCCCTTCTGACATTTGCAACTTCGGGTGTTTTTCCACCACGCTCCTTTAATCCAGATCTAAGAAGATCCGGATCTAAGGAATGGGTACATTCCTTAATCTGGATCTAGTAGACCTGGATTAAGGGAAGTATCCAATGTGTTTCCATGGGTGGTCTAGCACCCAGTAGCAATGGGTGCTAGCCTCCCTGCCGTGGAAACACCGGAGCACCCATTTGGAAATCCGGATCTACCCATGAGGGTTCTGCTTGTCACCCCAGGTGTTTGGGGGGGACAGTGGGGCAATCTCCGAAGTGGCTTCGAAGTCATTTCAAAGTCACTTCGAAGTCTGTGCAAAACAGCTCCATTGAAGTCTGTGCTGATCTTTGGAGTGAACTTCGAAGTGACTTCGAAATGACTTCGTAGTCACTTCAAAGTAACTTTGGAGTTCACTCTGAAGGTCAGCACAGACTTCAAAGATGCTCCGGAGCTATTTTGCACAGACTTCAAAGTGACTTCAAAATGACAATAGCACCCAGCATTCCCATGCAATTCCCTATTCCCGGATTTTATGAGGACTATCCTGCCTAAATCTGGAGGGAAAAACGTCCTGATGAAAACTGGACTCCGCCCCATTTTTGGAACCAAGTCCACTTTATTTCCCCCACATGGGGACGGTACTAGGCTATTTGGGGTGGAGGTCTAGCATTCTGGCCAATGACAGCCAGCTGTGGGTGGTGTTTTTGGCAGATGTAAAGCTCCCCCCTCCCTTGCCTGCCTCAAAAAAGTTCTGTACAGCAGGAAAAAGGCAGAAAGGGGGGAAAAGGGGCTTCTATTTCTCTTGGTATTTAAAGGGGCTTTTACAACATTTCTGCTGCAAAAATGCTTTTGCTGGGAACATGTATCTTGAAACATGTTATCTCTTGTGTGTATCTTTTGAAAAGAACAGAAACTTAGAAATGCTTGAATTGATACATTGTAATCACAAAAGGGAAAGCCATGAAAAGGGGAAAGTAATTAGGATTGTGTTTGCTTCTTGCAGGCAAGGTTTGCAGGGGGGTTAGGGTTAGTAACCTCAAAGGGGATGAGGGGTGTGGGAAAGAAAGTGGGCTGTGCAGCTAGAATGTATTTTTAAAACTTCCTTTTTTACTTATTTTCTTGCAGGCAGGGTTTGCACAGGGGGAGAGGGGATTTCAAAGCCTCTCTTTTAATGTTTAAAAATAGTCCCAAAAGCAGGACTAAAAAGCCACATGGGGACAGCTAGGATTGGGCCATTTGTACAAGAATAGGTGCATTATAGGATCTAGTGAAATATTAAAGAAATTAAAAACTGATTTGAATGCCAAATTGTATGTAACCCTTATGTTTCCTGACAATGAACATATTGTCTCCCACTGCTCACAGAGATCACATTAAAATAGGAGCTTCCATGCAGAGACCTTTCTTATTCTGGAATATATCCTGGAATAGGGGCCTGCTGTAGGCATGCTAGTACATTCTCTGACAGACCATAGTCTGCATTGGCATGTAGACAACAGATCCCTATCTTGAGATACATTCCAGAATAAGGCCAAGTACAGAAAAGACCCAGGTTCAGTTGTATTCCCGACATAATCTGGCATTTTTTGCAGAGTGAGATTTATGCATTTAAAGTCTATTTTTCTTAATTAGTCTTGTTTGCTGTTTTGTCCCATTCAAGCCCGGCAGAATCCAGGGAAAAGTCAGGAATTCCAGCATCTCCATGGACCATAAGATGACTTCATTGCAGGTTCCACATGGCCCCATTGTCTCTCAGCTCCAAGACCTTATTCTTGCAGAGACACAGGCGGGCAGTAGGGAGATGATTACAATCTCCTCCATCTAGGCAGTTTGGAAGTTGCAATTTGGAAGATCCCTAGTTCGAAGATTGTAGCACTAATTTTATGAAGATCGAAGGAAGTCTAGAATCCATTCCCATGTCCTCTCCCTGCTTTGTTTCCTTTTACATCTATTAAGGAAGGGAAAATGGACAATGCAGTCCAGCCACAAACTCCTATGCACTTTAATAGAGGCTAAGAGCTGAACTGCTTTTTTTGTGTCAGACTGAAGAAAGCAGGATATGAATGCTTCCAATCTTCACGTGCAAAATAATCAGTATGTGTGTATTTGTGGTTTATGTAGGCACTTTAACAAACACCCTCTTAAGATGAAGAGTGGGTTGCACTAGCATCTAGATACACAGTAACCCTTTCCTGAGCCTTGAGTTAGGGGGAGTCTAATAGATATAAGAAGACACTAGGCAGGGATTTAAAAAATGGATATAAAACCACGTTTGTCCTCTGGACAGTCTCCAGTTTGGTGAGGAGAACTGGCAGTTGAATAATCTTATCTTTGAAAAAAAGTAAGGCATTTTGTTAAGTGAACTTTGGTCCTACACTGCTATTTTATCACTTGCATGCCTGCAATAAATGCCTGCCATGGCAGTAGGTCAAGGCATGCGTATAGAACAGCCATTGATACATTTAAAAGATCTATATTATAATACATTATAACTCTAGAATATTCTTCAGGAAAATGCAAAAGAAAATGCAAGGTATATCAACGCTGTACAGACCATAGGCCTATTTGCAGTAGGTCTCTCAAATACAGTTAGGACAGCCCTGGGACAAAGCATTCACTCTGCTGGGCCGGCGGTTCCATTCAGAACCATCCCAGCCCATTTCAGGGTGGCCTAGTTGCGGTCCAGGTGTAGAACACGAAATCATGCTTTACACCAATTTCCATTCACTCTCCCTCCTGGGTACCACCCCCCAGCTGCCACCATTGGGCTGAAATCGGCCCAACAGCTGGCAGGGCCATGCAATCAACTTACCTTGCCGGGCTTAGGGTCCTCCTTGCGCAGCCTGGAGAGCGATATGTCGCTCTGTGCGCAGGCCCGTGTGCTCCAGTAGACTAACCCACACTGACCGAGCTGCTAGAGCATGTGCCTGCGCAGAGAGTAGCACATTGCTCTCCAGGCAGTGCGAGAAGGACCCCAGGCCTGGCAAGGTAAGGCATTGTGCGTGATTGGGACAGTAGCAGTCAGTGGGACATCCCCAGTTCAGTATCTCCCACCCCTTTCAAGGGCGGGACAAGACTGGACTAGTGGTGTCTTCACCCTCCATGGGGCACAGGTGCCTGGTGGAAGCTTCTGGAGCACGACTTACCTTGTGGGACCCTCTGGTCCAGGGTAGCGGTTGGGCCAGCGGGGCAATGTGCTGCTCCATGCAGAGATGCGCATCAGACTGCTGGTCCTGTCAGCGGTGTTCTGCATCTGTGTGCACTGCGGCTTGTGATTGGCCAGCAGCCCACGCCTGTGAAGAATACCTGGGATCAATGCAGAATGCTGCCGATCAGACCAGGCAGCCCCACCCCTGGGCTTCCCAGTCTGAACTCCAGTGGCAACCAAGTAAGTCATGCATGCATTCCCGGTAGGCCTGCGGCCCTGGGTGGGGATGGTTGCAGGGGGCAGTCACCTTGATCGAGGTGACTGCGCCCCATAGAAGCTAAACACTGGCCGGACTCCAGCTGCTCACCTCGGATCGATTTTGACGCAATGGCAGCAACCAAGGGTGCGGACTCTGGCCTGCCTGTCGACCTTTTCAGACTAGGCTATGCAGGGACGGATTCCCCATTCCCTTCCCATGCGTCCCTTACCTGCCTAGGTGCGAATGGGGAATCCGTCCCGCGTGGCCTAGCCGTCTTGCAGTACAGCCGTTCGGCTGTACTGCAAAAAGGCCTCTTCTCTCTAACAAATTCTGTGTGGGAAAAACAAATACCTACTCCTTTTAGTAGTTATTTCAAGAGCAAACCCCCCCCCAAAAAAAATCCAATTCTATCTTCTGCAAGGGAGAAAAAGCAAAGAGTTTTTCACTTGCATGAGAACTTTCATGAATCGCTTCCAGCTCAGCTGAAGCTCTTTCCAAAACTTAAATTAATTTGAGGAGAGTGTATCTAGCATAGGTACCATACCATTCACAAGTCAGCATGATTCCACTTAGCACATTTCCTCCGTTTCACATTTTCAAAAAAAAATCTCAGTGATCTATTTTCCAACAGCAAATGAAACCAGATAACATTTTCTTCACCTGGCTTCATGAAAGGCTACATTCAATGCAGTGAAACACTTCTGGCAGGTGGATTGTTCACATTCCAGTCTGTTCCTCCACACTCTCAGGAGCATTGTAGCCTAGAAAAGGTGGATTAAAGGTGGAATAAGAACACAAGGGCCACACACTACCATCTCTTAAGCCACTTTTGAGCTGCTTTTCTTTTCGTTGTGCATGAACACAGTAAAAGTTCCAGACAAGAAGCAGTAGCTTTGGCATTCCTCTTTCACACTAATGCAGGAAATATATAGACAAGGGTCCCTCAGACAGAGCGCTCTCTCCGTATGTCTCAGAGACTGTGGTCACATCTTCATCTTAATCCTTTTTCAGACCATCTTCAGACCCCACCACTTACACCCTTGCAATCCAATCCATTTTATTTGTGGACTTTCTTCAATCATACTTTCCTGAGTCCTGATTTTTACAGGTCTCAAGCCATTATAGAGTGTTAATCCATTTTCATTTTTGGATGTGCTTGTGGAAGAGGACTAAAGGGCGCTGAGCTCTACTATAGTGGGTGGATACTGCATGGATTTGCCTCCCTTTCCACCCAATGTGTGATGACACACTGTTGAGCCACAGAACCTTTATCCTATCAGAGTGCAGAGAGTGTGTTGCGGTCTGGATCACGAGACCTGAATTGGCTCTGGGAGGCAAAGGTGCAGCAGCTGTGGGCTGCTGCTCTTCGCCAGGTGTTCTGATAGATTTATCTGGGATCCCAACCGGCTCAGGTTCCGGGAGGCAACCACGTGGCTGGTTGACCCGATTAGGCAAGAAAATTGAGAAGGGAAATAAAGAGGCTGGAGGCATCAGAGACAGTAGGAAAAAGGGCTCGTTTAATCTTCCCAGGCCTTTTTATACACCAGTAGAAAGGGGCATGGAGAAAATGACATAGATGCAGCAGCAAGAAAGGTGACTGGAGGAAGCTGGGGCTTTTACAGTCGGGGATGCCACTGTCGCCACATCCTGCAGTCCGTGGACACACACTAGAAAAGGAGGACGGATGCTCTTGATCCCATGTGGCGAAGGAGGGCTCCATTAAACCTGCAGGTAGCCTCAGTCCCAAGCAGCCCAGGGATTGGTCCATGAGATCAATGGAAGGAGGCAACTTGGAGCCGCATGGTCTGAGTTTCAGGGGTCAACAGCCCCAGGGCAGGTACTCCAGCAGAATCTGGTGAGCAGGTCTGAGTTAGGTGCAGAATCAACCTGAAGCCATGCTCCAAAGAACAAAAGAGGAAGGTATGGAGAGGAGGTGGGTGGCATCGGGGCGCAGCATCAGGCGGCTGTTCTGCCTGTGCCTTCTCACTCAAGGCAGCCAGCCAGAGGTGGAGGGCCAGAGAGCCACGTTGCAGATTGCCTCCTCCTGATGCTACTGCTGCAGCCAGAGCACTGCCATTGCTGTGCCGCTTCCTGCCAACGCACTGAGATGCGGTCGTTAGAGCCGTGAAGTGCCCGCTGCTCTTTCAGCTTCGAGCACTGGAGATGAGGAGGAGACTCCTGGCTCAGGAGGCGACAGCAGATGGCAGAGGCCACCCAAGAAAGAGTCCGCTTCCGCCACCATTGGGAGCTGTTGCCGATCGCTGTTGGCTGGGGGGAGGAGGATGGCGCAGCTTGGAGATTACTACAGGAGTGCTGTGGTAGTGGAAAGGGATGAAGGTTTAAAACAGGTTTCATAGGAGAGTCTCAGGACAAGAACAGAAAGGTGCGAGCAAAGCGACCAAAACTGAGGACGAACTGAAGGATTATCAGGTATTGGGTTTGGTCATTCACACATTTTCAATCTGGCTTCTTAATAAGACCGACTATTTCAGCAAGGTGTGACCACAGCCATAGAGAAATAAAAGGATGAGATTGACAAGTGATCTGACTCCAGTCCAAATCCCCGACATTACCTGACAAAAGGCACTAACAACATCTATTTCAGAGCTGATCAGAATTTGTAACTACAGTGCAAGAAGATCCTGTTACATTCCAGATTCTGGACTCCCAACTCTCACCAGGCCATGTCAGCATGGCTGGTAGAAAGTGGTGATGGGACTAATGGTTTGTCAGCATCAGAAAAGTCACAAGTTCTTGCCATAGCACATACCAGATAAGGATAAACATTTGGAAGCCGGGGGCAGAATATGTCTGCAGATATAATTAAGAAAGCATATTATTCTTACTGCTGTAATGCTGAAAGTTGTAGAAAAGAGATCTGAGTACGATATAGACATTTAAGCTCCCCACTTTACTGTATTTTCCCTTGGAGGACAAAATACACCAATAAGGTAATGGAAAAAGACATTGAACATTAGCATTTAATGTGCCAGAGCTTGATGACAACCCAGAGTATTTTCTAATCCACAGGTCTGTAACAACCCATCTGACAGCCAGGAGGAATATGGAAGTTGTGACGGTAATTGCTCTGCCTGATTTTTCATGATTAATGGAAGTAATATATTAATTCAGTCTCTGATAGCTCGAACATTTAAGATTATGCACTACACAGTTGGAAGTTAGAGCTTGATTTCAGGCTAGTGCATTTAAATACCATATTTCCCCCTTTCAATCACTTAAGTGTCTTTTGTTTTTAAAAAAACCCAACTTCATTACATACCTTACGCATAGATATTGCTATTTTAATATATGTAAGGTGGCAGGTGCAAACACAATACCAGTAGAAAGTGCTCAGACTTTACCCTTTTTTTCCAAATAAAGATCACAATTCAGCCTTCCTCCCAACAAGAACTTCACAGGAACCCCTGCTGGGGTACATTCATCCTTACCTTTAATTCACCTAACTTTCTGGCTCCATTTAGTAGACATTCAACAATCACACTGCATCACAGGCGGCTTGCTTAAAATGTATGTAGGCAATACGTGGTGGGCATATTCAGGGCATACTTACTCTTTATGTGTGTAAGCTTTGGGAGGTGCAGTCTCTTCATTATAATGTATATTTGTGTATCATTTAGGTAATCTTTGGACAGATTTTAAAAAGATTGTTACAAAAGTAAAAAATCATAAACAAATAGAACTGGGTTTCTAAAAAAAGCTAGTGTGGCAGAAAGCAGAATGTGCTTAATGGGTAATACTATCAATTTTCCCTGAATTCCTTGCAAAGTTGACTGGAGTTCAATGGAATCTCACCTTCTGAGATCAGATTTTGGCCCAGGGGACATTAAATACCAAGACTCAATCATGGAAATGTGACAGGTGATAGTAGAGATGAGACACTGCATAGCCGTGGTAGAACAAAACTGATGAAAAGAAAGTGTCTCTGAAGAAAACAAACATGCGTTTCCTGCGTTACATAGGAAAATAAGGTAAATTCCTTTTTTTACAATAAGGATAACCTTTAAAAATTATTTATTTCAAGTTAATCTACATTCCAGTTTTGCCTCAGCAGTTAGACTGTCCTTCAACAGTCTTGTCTGATTTTGGAAGCTAAGTAGGTTAGTCTGCTTTGGAATATCAGGAGCTATAGGGCAGACTGTAGAGTCAACTACTGCCGCTTGTTACCTAGAAAACTGGAGTTAAGCTCCATCCATTGTTAGGTACCACTGAGCTGCAGTTGACTCTTGGTTACTACGTGGACATATTCATGCAGCTTTCCTGGCAGGTACAGATATAGTTTACCATTAAGTTCCTTTGGAGAAATGTGGGCGATTGAATAAGCAACACCCTACTCCCTGGGCAGTTGTACTACCATCTTGGCAAAACCTGGACATTACTTTTCTCCCACTTTAGTTGACACTGAGAAGACGCAAAGAGATTTATCTGTGTTGGTCTAGTCAGCAATAATACAAACATATGTATATATTAATACATAGATAAGCTAGAATTCAAATACTGTCAAGAACTGGGTCTTTATGGAGCAGTAAAGGTAAAAATATTTATTATGCAGCTTCTCAATTAAAGTCTCTTGTAATTTGGTTTGGATATGGAAGATGAATCAATAGCAGAAGCTGCTTGACAGCCGTTCCTGCTGTTTCTAGGACAGGACTCCCTCTAGTCCAATGATTTCTAATCTTTTTTCCTTGCGTATCCTTGGTAGCCCAGGTTCATAAGCTGTTACCCCCCCCTTGATATTAGTAAAATGTTTGTAATTAACATAGTTTCAATGTTCTGCCTTTTCCCACCATCATTCTTTTTTTTTTCCACATACCCCTAGGGCTACGAACCAGGACATTTAAGGCTGCATATTCCAGATTGGGAATCACTGGTCTAGACATAAAAGCAGGAAGCATGTTGTTTGTATGTCCTTTGCCCATAGCAGTTGAAAGCCAGGGAACCTTTGGTATATTTTTAGGACTTTAATGTTTCTGCCCATGAGGTCAAAGAAGAGGGGTGAAACTAAGAATAATCCACAGTGAGGGTGTGAGTAGGTGTGGCCTGCAGATATGAGTTATATGCAAATCAAACTCAGACTTGGAAGAAAGAAGAAAAAGAAAATTCCAAAAAAACCCCTGTATTGTTGCCAGAAGAGTATGAAATCAGTAGAATCCCCAAAATCACTAGATTATGGATGCTTCCAGATGCAGGCTAAAATCTGTGACTATATTGGGAATGCCAGATGCAATCACAGCATTTTTCATACAGTCTCAGAATAGTGAGTTGATATTCCATAAAACTGCTGTTACGGGAAATTCAGCCATGATGTTGGGGTTTTTTGCAAAATGTCAGAGGCTTCCAAAATAAGGTCAAACCGTATAACCAAAAGGCAGCCAAGCATGCAAAAAATAACAAAGGAAGTGGGAAGAACACTTGGCCGGCTTTCCAGTTACATGATTCAACTTCAGCATGGTAGTTCCCAGCAGATGTCCAGCTAAGGGATATTCAGCCTGACTGTTGGGGGTGGGGGCAGAGAGAGGCCCAGGTCTAAAGGTGATTTACTAGATACTTGAGAAAAATGTAAAACTTGCATATGCAGAGCTAGGCGTGAAGACTGAGCGCAAAGCTGCCAACAGGAATTTGGCAATGGATGAAATAAGGACCATTATTTCAACACTCACTTAAGATGCTACTTTCTTTCCATATTATCTAACCGAAAGATGAATTTTCTGAGTGAAACTATGTAAGGAAACCTGCTTGCCACTCTGCTGACGTATTTTCTTTCTGATGGTGAACTGAAGATGGAATAAAACTTGGTTGAGCTCTGAAAACATCAATAAATACATATATACTGAAATAGGTTACTTTAACGCAGATGGCTAAAGGATATACATTTACTGACAAAGCTTCTGTTCTTCTCCCCACAACAGAACACCCTGCGAGGTAGGTCGGGCTATGAGAGCTCAGAAGAGAGCTGTGACTAGCCTAAGGTCACCCAGCTGACTTCATGGGGGAGGGAGGAATCGAACCCGGTATTCCCAGATAGGAGTCTAGCTCCCTAACCACATGACCAAACTGGCTCGCTCAGTTGAGAGAGAAATCCAATATTATTGATCAGTCACCAAAAGCTAATAACTTAATTATTTCACATTCTTAAAACAAAAGTACTGCCTGTTTCAAGGATATTTTAATTTCCATAAAAATGAATTAGCTCAGTTTCTTTGGTCTAAAGAGAGGTAGCAGAAAATTAAAATTACTGAATAATGAGGCTTCAGCCTAGCCATGCTATGGAGTTGGAGTAAGAAAAAAAAAAGAGAACTAACTTTCAAATGGCATCTTATCTAAGCTGCCAACTGCCCTCTGTAGTAGTATTGGACCCTTGGATTATGGAGCAATTAAACCTATCTGATGAAGGAATAAGTAAGCCGCCAGATCATTAAGGATCAGGAAAGTATAAATAGTGACCTAACGTCATCAAAAGATATATGGTGAAAGGCAATGTTGCTTCCCAGGAACAATGTCTCAAAAGGTGATATTCTGTGACATTAAGATTAAACACCAGCTGTTTAGAGGTGTCAGTCTCTTTATTGAAGGATAGGAATCGTATCTTTACGATGTCAGCATAAAAGCTAAGAGCAAGCCTATGTATCTGGAATAGCTCCTGCACATTCTGAATAGAATAGGATAAGTTTGATTAGTCAATATTGACCAAATCAAAAAGAATATTGAAAACTAAATAATATATAAAATCAGCATTCATACTATCTTTCTCATCCTTCTGGATTATGGTGCGCAGCTCAAATCTTCATGGCCTTAAGGATGAAGAGTGCCACTCTTAGGGTAGGTTTGGTCTAGTGGTTAGGGACCAGATTCTTATCTGGAAATACCGGGTTTGATCCTGCCCTCCCCCACGATGCCAGCTGGGTGACCTTTGGCTAGTCACAGCTCTCTTCTGAGCTCTCACAGCCCCCACCTATGTCACAGGGTGTTCTGTTGTGGGGAGAAGAATAGAAAAGCTTTGTCAGCCACTTTGAGTCCCCTTAAACGGGTGAGAAAAGCGGGGTAGAAAAGCCAACTCTTCTTGTTCTAAGCAAATTCTGAATACACATGAGCTAGCTACTCTCTTGTGAAGAACAGATTCTATACACATAAACAGACATTCTGCCCATCTCTGTAAATTCTGTGACTCATCAAAGAATGGCAGGCAGGACAATTCTAATAAGATGTGGGAAGGCATGACACAGCAGATTTGCAAGTACTTCCTGTAGGACAAGTAGACTATCATTTTTGCTGCACTGGCTTCAAATTGGTGCGGCAGAAAGGTTTAGATCAGCCTACGTAAGATCCAGCAGATCCAGTTCAGTTCCCATTCCATGCTGCCCTTAGTGTTAATTTTTCTTTCTTTTGGCTTCTGCAAATGCAGAAGGATCTCTGTACAGCGAAGCCCTTTCATTCTAGGCCAGCAGTCAGGAACACCCACTAAATCCTAGCACCCTTCCTGGGCTAAGATTGCTGTCTGCCTTTAGACTGTGGCTTAATTCCTACTAAGTATGCTCTGTGCTGTGAAGTGATAGGTCTAAGCTCTGGCTGACCTCTGAGAAACCACGTATTACCTAAACTTGTATAATTCTCCAAGTGGCACACTGAATCCTTCTGGGAAAGAAAGCATAAATCAAGACACAAGGCTTAAAATCAAGGAAGCTGATTTCCTATCTAAGGATCCATCTATTCCTCCAGTCACAGTTTGTGCTGTCCTCCAAGTCTTATCTCATTCTAGAATCTGTAGTCTGTATGCATGCATTAAATCTCTGTGGTAGACGTGTGAATCTCCTGTAGTCACAGGGAGAAGGCAATTAACATACAAAACACACTAAAATAAGAATAATAAGCAACAAGCAGCAGCAAAACAAACCCTTGTCATAAAGTAGCCTCTGTATTTCCTATTTAACTTCCTGTAAGAGGAAACAAAGTACAGTGGTACCTTGACATACGAGTTTAATTCGTTCCGTAACCTTGCTCTTGTCAAATCGCTTGTATCTCAAAGCAATTTTCCCATTAATCCATTCCAGCTCCCAAAACACCACCTCAGATGTTTTTGTTATGTACTGTACTGTATTTACATACTCGTATCTCAAATCTTGCTCTCATCTCAAAGCAAAATATCACTCGCTCGGCGGCTTGTATCTCAAAACACTTGTATGTCAGGGCACTTGTATGTTGAGGTACCACTGTACAAGGAAGAAGAGTTGGCTTTTCTACCCCACTTTTCTCACCCATTTAAGGGGATTCAAAAAAGCTGCTCACAAAGCTTTCTATTCTTCTCCCCACAACAGAACACCCTGTGAGAGCTCAGAGGAGAGCTGTGACTAGCCCAAGGTCACCCAGCTGGCTCCATGAGGGAGAGCAGAATCGAACCCTAACCACTAGATCAAACTGGCTCGCGGACTGATGGAATATTAATTTAGATATTCTGCAGACTATGCTGTTTCAGTGGATTAGAAATGTCTTATTTCCTGCTCAAAATCTAGTCCCAAAAGTTGATGTTTAGACATAGAATATACTGTTATATAGCAAAGACTGCATCACATGGCCACTGAGATTCTTTGGCTGACATCTGAATAGCTACTTTAGGTGCACCAGAGGTCTAAAGCACGCCCAGTAAGGCTTTGGATTACTCATGAACTCTTCCCTGTCCAGTTTACCAAGCTATTCTGGGCATACAAAGTTGTTTGTGTGATTTCCTGGCTTGCAGCCAACATACAGAAGTCCTAGGAAAATGTGGCCACATTTTTGAAAAGCACTGATTGCAGTTCACATTTGCTGCTCATGATATGAGACAATTCAAATCAATAAATGGAGTTTGCCTCTGACACCACCAGTGAGTACCCTCTGAAAAAGTGAGCAGCCTTTTAAAAAGCCAGAAATGACCATTCCTTTAAGACGCTTTTTTTCTCAAAGAGAGAAAAGGCTCTTCTTATTCTATAGAAATTAGAAAATGAATTACTCTTCTCCACAACTTTACACTATATACTCCTGCAATATTGCTTTGCTCTCTTTTTCAGGTCACCCTGTTCTTGCCTAAAACTTAGACTTAAGTAATGACCATGAAGCAGTCTAAAGGGTTTTATAAATGGCCTTTGATTATACGTCCACCTCTGCAAATCTCAGACAATGACTATTCTTTTTCAACTAGCATTCAACATATAAAGCAGACATGAGCATCCAAAAAAAGTAAATTTTGATTGAGAAAATTGAAAACAATCTTCTTAAATTAATAACTTTCTCACAAGAACAAAACAAAGACTAACAATTCCCAGTATTTATTTATTACATCCAAATGTCCTAGGGCAAATCACAACATGCAATAAAAATACAAGCACTAAAATATGTTTAAAATACAGTTCTCCAACTCTCCCTCCCTTTAATCCCAGCAGGAACTACAATCAGAAGAAACTAGACATCAAAGGGAGAAGAGGCATAGTTTAACCAAGCACAATATATGAAGTTGGAGAGTAGCATACCTCCACCGGGAGGCTATTCCACGTGGGAGAGCACTACAGAAAAAGCCCTCACACGTGCAACAACCCCTCAGACCTCTGAGAGGAACAGAACTACAAGAAGGCCCTCACTTTGCCTTCTTAAAGCATAGACAAGTCTATATGGGAGAAGGTTCTCCTTCAGATGTTCTGGAACCAAACCATTTAGATCTTCAAAACCCACCATGATGTGCGTCGAGCCACAAACTCCCACCAGCAGTAATTCTACTGCATTCTGCATCCCCTCCAGCCTCCAATCAGTCTTCAAGAGTGGCTCTACATAGAGCACATTGCAGTAGTATAATCTGGAGGTCATGAGAGCATGAATCACTGTGGCCAAGTTGTCCTTATTCAGGAAAGGCCAAAGATGGCAAACCCATTGGAGATGTATGTGTTCCTGGCTACTACTGCCACATGAGCCTCAAATGACAACAATGAATCCAGAAGCACCTCCAGATCACACACCCTTTCTTTCAGAGGCAGAAAAACTCAATCAAGAATTGGACGCTGTCTAGCTCCCCAGCCTTGAGATGCCACGACACACACTACCTTCATCTTGTCTGGATTAAATTTCTATTTATTAGTCTACGCAGCCCATTAGTGCCCCCAGGCAGTGATTAAACATCTCAAGTGCCCGACTTGACTCAGAAGGAACAGTCTAAATCTGGTATTCTCTCCCAGCAGTTTCATATAGATGTTAAACAATTTAAAGGACAAAACCAATTCCTGGGGAACTCCCCATGACAACTCCCAAGGAGCTGAACAAAAGTTTCCTATGACTATGGTATTCTTAAAGCTTACCTTAGAGAGAGGACTGTTTACCTATCTTGGGTCTTGCAGATGTACTTGTGTCTGCATTCCAAGCAGATAAGAGGGGGAGTGAGCAGAAGGAAAATTTTTCCACTTTTACTTTTTATTTAGAGGTTTGGTTTTTCCCATCCAAGATGGAGTGGGTCTGGCATAGAAGATCCAGGTGGCATCTTCTCCTATGCTTCTAACCTGTTGGCAAGAGACAGCTCCCCATCTTTTGAACCAAAGCACCTATAATAATTTTCTGAACATTTCAGGGCACGCAATCAACACTGACCAATGTGGGAAATGCAAGTTCATTCCTTATAAGCATTTTCCTCCCTTCAGCTGCCAAGAAGTAGCGAGGTCCTCCTTTCCACCTTGTGTTAATGTGTGATTTAAACCAATTATATTTTATGAAAATCAGTAGGGATTGGGGAGAAGGGGTCACTTCCATGTGGCACAAGATGACAGGGATAAACTGATTAACTTACTGCTTAGGATCTCCAACTTGTGCCACATAGTTTATGGAGGATGTTATTTCTACTCCTTAATTTGACAGCTGTCTTTATTATGTGTTCTTCATAAGAAAGTGTCCTACCCAGTGTTACTTTCCACCACCTAGAAAATTCCTATATCCTTTGCATCAAATACCAAAAATAGGTTATTTTCATCTGGCCAGTTAATAAGTGCCTCGACATTTTCATCTTTCTCTCTGTACTTCCACTGTCTATGATGATTATTAAAATCTCCAAGGTATATAGCCAGGTGTGGAGACAAACTGATAACTTGTGGAAGCCAGATGGTGATTGGGGGTTTATAGATATTATTGTTACTTCCCCTATTTCCACAGGTAACCTAATGTTATTAAGGTTAGAGGTTGACCATAACGGAACATTTTCAATAGATGATCAAATGTTTGTTGCCACACCATAGGTATGACTGTATGTTGCTCCAAGAGATCCTACCTCTCTTGTTGATGTGGTTATTTTCTCCATGTGTTACCTGAACAACAACAATATCAATACAAAAATCCTTTCTAAAACTTGGCATTTTGATCTGCTTATACCCTCTACGTTTATTTGGCAAATTCTGATAGTAGGGCCAAGATTTCTTGTCTGAGGGTCTAGAGAAAAGATTCTATATTTCTGTTTTGCATAGTTTAAACAATGTGGTAGAACTCGATCACTAAGACTGTCTGGTTGCCGCACCTTCAAGGTTTTAGATAGTGGCCTCGAAGTGACTGCTCTTTAGCACCACCCAGGAAACACATGTGACTTAAGGAACATCACGCATGTGAGCAGCCGTTGTCCCAGAATGGCTGCCTCTACTTGATAGTTGGCATTTCAAGCAGGGAAGGAGAATCAGTGGAACAGGTCTTTCTTTGCCCCAGCAGCTGAAAACGTTTTAATGATTTTCCTTTTGTTCTTTGTTTTCTTATCATAAGCTTGCCGACCTCTTTAGATGTTTTATAGAGTAAGGTTTGTCCAGGTGGATGGCTGCTTTTTTGTTATGAGGACAGTTATAATTAACAGATGGTTAGAGATCAGCTTCTCAGCAGTCTGTTCTGTTGGCAGCCACATTGGAACTACTGCATATAATAGAATCTATTAACAATTAACAATATGTATCTGCAAGAGTTGCTAAAGGATTATGTACATCTTAAGAAAGCTTTTGAAAAAGAATGAAAACCAGAGCTAAAAAACAGGAGACTCTACTATATCAATACGGTGTTAAAACACTGTACTCAGTTGTTGCTGGAAGACTTCATATTTCTTAACAATCATAATATGCACCCTTCACAAAAGGAGTAAACTAGTCAAATATTGCAAATGCTTTGCACCAAGGAAAAGATAAATCACACTCCAGAATAGCAAGAATGTTCTCTCTCTATTCTTGTTAGTTGTGAAATGATTTCCCTGAAGGATGTTTTCAACCAGACATAAAGAAGGGTCAACATTTGTCTTTTATAGCATTTAAAAGGCAGTAGTACTTGAAAGTGAGAGAAAATCCAAAGTGCTTCATAATTATGTTCCAAGATGAACCCCGGGAGAACCCAGGGTTATGAAGTGTTTTTTTCTCAAGCAATATCTGTTTCAGTGTTCATGATTCCATACATAGGGGGAAGGGAATCTTGCTCTACATTCCAGTTATGGAGCTTTTTCATTCTCATTTGCAGACTATCTGAACAACATGTTAGGGTACATTTTAAAACTTTTAAAGACTAGCCTGTTAGCACTGCTAACTGTGCTAAAGCTTTGGGGAGGGGATGAATTAAATCAAGGTAAATAAACTATGCCTCTTGGCTTAAGCTTTAAAGTTAGTGTAAGATCTTACAATCTAAATTTTGGCTAAACAAATGACAATGAAGGAACTGACAGAAAGAAAAAAAGTAACCGAGAAAGAATACATGGAAAAGTTCAATTCACATATAATTGCACTATAGTCGATGATATACAGTATCCCTATTACTATATTTTCATTAAAGCACTGAGAAAAACAACTAAGATGTTAAATAAACTGAATCTATGGCTCTTTAAAAAATTAACTATTTGTAATCCTGTACAGTAATATCATTGATTTCAACAGAAAAATACACTCGAACAATTAAAGAATATGTAAAATCTTTAGTCTCTGTTTTTCATATTACCATTCAGGGTACTACTGAAGAGAACAGGGTTATGTTGACTCCAGTTTCTTTAAGTACTTCAGGAAAATACCACTAAAAATTATTACTTGCTCCCAAAATGATCTCTTTGTGTATGTGTGCATATTCATGAATTATCATCATTAAGATTTAAACCAAATACTGAGATCTCTCTGGAAAACATTCCACATTCCACATCTCACCTACCAGTACAAAGTATTTATATTCATACAATCAATTATCTGGCTCTAGGAAACAGTCATTAATCATCATAGTCTCAAGGTGATTGGTAAATTCTTGTACATATGCAAAGGCAAACTGCACCCTTGCCTTTTTTGGGAAGCAGTGTAATCCTGTTGGCATATACATACAGGAATTGTGCACATAATCTGGCCAGGGGATTAGGTTACAGGAAGTAAATTGGACTCCATATAATTTATGTCTGCTTTCATAATTCACTCTTGGTTATTTATTCCACCTGGCCTTGAGCACAGCAGTTACAGCTAACACATATCTTCTTACCTTCTCTCAAGCAAGGAAAATAAGTATGTTTTGGCTAGGATGAGGGCCTGTAGATCAATGCAAGACTATCCTCACTCAGAAGCTACAGTATAACAAAATGAAAAGTGGAAGTGAACACTTGGCAGCAGTAACATTTCTGAAGGGGAAGCATAGAGGAAAATGTAGACAAACAATAGTCTGAATACAAAGGTAATTCAATAAACAATTCATGGGGGGAAATGAGAAAAGAAAACAGAGTAAACACGTAAATCATATATTTTTTCGTGAAAGTTTCATTTAACTCAGTAAGCATGCATAGTAATGAACTAGGTTTTCAAAAAAGCATTCATGGATCGAAAAATCCAGTTTGTGCAAACAGAATGAGAAAACCCCTAGACCAGTGGTTCTCAACCTGGGGGTCGGGACCCCTTTGGGGGTCGAACTACCCTTTCAGGGGGGTCGTAACGAGTCTCTTGCCGCCCTTCCCTCCCACCTCCCAGCTGCTCTGCCCCCATGGTTGGGGGTCTCCACAACATGAGGAACTCCATTAAGGGGTCGCAGCATTAGGAAGGTTGAGAACCACTGCCCTAGACTGTACTTTGCACTGGCAAGCAGGAGTCAATAGTGCTGTAAGGCAAGACAAATCAACCGCTCTTTATAGCTGCTTGAGGACAAGCACCTTCTACCACAGGATGATACTGGGATCCAAGCATACAAAACACAAGAAAATTGAAACACAGCATTAATATGAAAAGTAGCAGTCTTGGTTTTGCATAGTCACCAAAGCAGCCATCAACAAAAAGTTTCCCTCCCTATTATCACCATGCTGGAGAGGTACTTAGTTCCTTCTAAATGCAGATGAGTGAAAGAGACAACTGGTTTATCCTTGTTTAAATTTCAGCAGCACATAAACAGGTTCCAGATAACTGACTCCTTTCTTGGCTGCAAACAGTAGCAGCATGCTTATAAAAATGCTAACATTATAAAAATATATGATTTCTGATTAATTTTGTCTCTGCTGAAGAAGGATCTCAGTTAAACCAGAATAACAAGCTGTGCTGAATAAAGGACTCACCAAAAGCATGCATGCTTTGTCAAAGATACACGGGGCAAAGGTTACAGCTGCTCTGCAAGTACTACAAGCAAGGGCAAGCAAATGGTGTAAAAAAGCCCAACAGGCTTCTTATTCTGTAGTAAAATGTTTCACTATTCCTTTTATTATATGTCTGTCTCATTGTTTCAATATGCAAAAACTATGGTATTAACCTATCTGAATACATAACCTGCACAAAGGAGAAAAATATTTCCCTTTCTAATTGATTCATATAAGGACTTGAATTTGTGCAGAAACAAAAGTAAATTCGATCTGTGACAGAAGCAAACATTAGCAGAGAGGAAGAAATGTTCAGCTGTTGGCCCTAATAACAGGATGTCACTAGGACAAAGTGCTTCTCAATTGACAGCTGTTTAAAAGAAAAACAAAACTGACACTGACACTGCTAAGAAAGCACTGGATACAATATGCAATTTACTAACACAATTATAACTCATGGGTCAAGAATACTGTGAAATTACAGGCTTTAACGTGTTACGACCATAACTAAACCACCTAGAAGGTGAGTGGAGAAATCAGATATCACTAAAAGTGTACTTTTTTTAAAAAAAATAACAGAATTATAAACAATTGGAAAACCAGAGATTGCTAATAGATAGAGGGAACAATTTCAGTTTTGAAATACCTTTTACCTGGCAAAGAAAATTAAGTTGCGAATAAGGATTAACTAATTGGATTAACTGGGAAACAGTAAGCAGGAGAGAAACTGATTCAACTAATGTTGCTCATAGTAAGTTTTCCTGCTGATATAATGGAGAGTCAGAATCCTTGGACAGCTTACAAAGAGCTTTCATAGCAAATATGCATTGCTTCATCAAATGCCAGCTCACTGTTTTTTAACATTCAGATTTCCCCTTAATGCAGAAAACAAGTAAAAATAGATCTTTATGCCTATGGAGACATTGTGGGTGTGAAAGATCCTTGGTACATTTTTACGTGGGTTGTGTCTGTCACATCTATGTTGACATTTGGGAGAGTGGCCTTGATCATTACAGTCCTGTTTGTTTGACACTCCCAAGCACAGCCTGCTCATCTTATTTCCTAAGACCCAAGCAGTAAGATTATACTTGTTTTCAGAAAAAGACAGCATATGAGACACATGACTTCAAAGACTGTAATTGCCAATCCAGTGTTTGGCAAAAAAAAAAAAAAGCTTATAGATTTTAAGATAGAGGGGTTGGTAAGAGCTTTTTATCACACTTTCACAAGACTTAGGTAAATATGACATGTGGGCAAGACCTCAACATGAAAAAGAAAACAAAAAATTAACATCGTTCATCCCCTCCCACAAAGGTGAAGCACCATTCTTTTCATTGTGAATAACAGGTAATGCTTGTTCTTGCACACTTCCAGGTAGAAAAAAATCTAATGGTGAGTGCATGTAGGCACAGCAATGCTACATTATAGTATAAGGACAGCAAAAGTGACAAACGCAATTGGGGAAAACTGCAACAAAAGTCATGTAAGTTAACGAACCAAAACACATGAAAGCCAGTGTATACCCGCCCACACACAAAAACAAAAATCAGATCTAACCACAGCATTTGTAGCACAACTTCTGGAAGCTGTCAGAATCAGCAAAACAAACAGTGGTAACAGTGCAAATTCTGCAGCTATCAGATAACATGCTGGAAAGGATCAATACTTATTCAGGTTTCTAAATATTTTCCAGTCAGTGTGTAGCCAATCAACAAACTGAATACACAGCATTTCACAGGTTTGTTGTCCATTGAACATACAGAATAATACCCAATCAAGAATTTATGAAAATTCAGTTAGGCTCACTTGTTATATTTTATTCTACCTTATTATTTTTCTGTTTACTGCCTCTCTAACCCCTTTCAGAACTCTAAAAGTAAAATAAATCTAATTAGTCATTTTTGTCCCAGATCCCTTGCCTCACAGAAGGTGCACCATAGATGCTTTCTAAAACGCATCATCACTAAGGCTGTGGTCACACTTAAGGTTTAATCCAGCTTCAGTCCACTTTCAGAGAGAGAAAATACAGGTGACAAGTTGTTTTCTTTCAATGTTAAATAACTCAGAAAATTCACCTTCGGATAATGTGGAAAGAAACTTACTGGTTACTTTGCTGATGCGTTCTCTCACTCTGAAGGTGGTCTGAAGCTGGATTAAAATGTAGGTGTGAAGGCTTAATCCAGCTTCAGTCCACTTTCAGAGTGAGAGAATACATCAGTAAAGTGACAAGCTGTTTTCTTTCAGTATTAGATAACTTAAGAAAATTCACATTTGGGATAGACAATGTGGAAAGAAGATTATTGGTCACTTTGCTGATGTGTCCTCTCGCTCCGAAGGTGGACTGAAGCTGGATTAACCCCCAGGTGCGACCACAGTCAAAGTTTAATCCAACTTCAGTCCACTTTCAGAGTGAGAGAACACATCAGCCAAGTGATAAACAACTTTCTTTCAGCGCTAAAATAACTCAGAAAATTCACATTTGGGATAGACCATGTGGAAAGAAAATTCCTGGTCACTTTGCTGATGGGTCCCCTCGCCCTGAAGGCGGACTGAAGATGGATTAAACCTCAGGTGTGACCACAGCCTAAACGCTATTAGTAGGACTTTAAAAGGGTTGAAAGCAAAATATGCTGGGACTTGGTTTTGTTTTTCCCCCAGCCTTCAACGACTGACGAGACACTGTGGGGAAGGCGAAAGGTTTGCTCTCGTCCCTGTCTGTGCCCGAGTCGACCCAATTCGGAGCGACAACAGTGGCGGATTCGGAGCAAACATGGCTCTCCATAGCCGCTTCCACTCGTCCTCTCAAGAAAGACACAACAACGTAATATCCCCAGAGGGAGGGAGGAAGGGAGCTTCTCTCCCCAACCCCAGGTCTTCCTTACTCCATAGATTATTTCTGCGCCTCGCTCCTTCCCGCCTTTCGGACTTGGGCGGCGGGGATACACGAGAAAGGAGGGGGAGTGAGGGGAAGCGGCGGCGGCGGCGGCGGCTGCCGGGGAATAACAGTGACGTCCGCGATGACTGGTTAACTGTGAGGCGGCGCCTGCGCTCTGGCCCGGCGCGCGCGCGACGCCGCCATTTTTTTTCCTCTCCGCCGCCTCCAACCGCCCACCTACCCTACCTCCCTCTCCCTCCCCCCGCCCACCTCCCAAATGCGTGAAGGAAGGGGCGGGGGGGGCGGAGCAGAGCAGAGCGGGGAAAGCGAAGGTGGAGGAGGAAGGCGGGGTTGGGACGGTGACGTAAAAGGCCACCCTTCCTCCTTCCTGCCCCTCCCCCCCAAACCGCCAACGGTGAGTGAGCCGCGGCACTAGCGGCAGCAGCAGTAGCAGCGCGTCGCCGCCGCCAGGGCTGCTCTGCTGCTGCGCGAGCGCGCTCCTCCCCCTCCTCCTCCCGTCTTCGGGCCAGCAGCGTCAGCAGCTCAGTCAGTCAGTCAGTCAGTGTGAGGCGCGCGCGGCCGCCGGCAGGCCAGCCACCCTCCTCTTCCTCCTCCTCCTCTCCCGAACGTTAGGGTTTGCCGGCGCGCGTGCGTGTGCGTGCCCACCCCCTCCTCTCTCACCCCCTTTCCCCACCCAAGTGACGGTTTGGGGCGCGTGAGGCCGTATATTCCAAGAGGAGGCTTGTGGCGACGACGAAGGCAGAGAGGCAGGCAGGCAGGCAGGCAGGAGCAGCAGCACCGCCGCCGCCATTATATCACCAGCGCGTCGCCGCGAGGAACCATCTTCCTTTCTCCACACGGCGCTCCCACCACCCATCTCCCCCTCCCGCGGCGCGTCTGGCCCGCGCAGCGGCGGCGGCGGCGGCAACTCCTCCTCCTCCTGCTGCTGGAAGGAACAAAGGAAGGAAGCGGCGGCGGCGGCTGCAGGAGCGGCGGCGGCGGCGTCCGGGGCTTTTCCCGCTAGGGCCGGGACGGCGTTGTCGCCTCCTCCTCGTCCTCCTCGACGTCTCCCCCTTCTCTCTCTCTCCCTCCTTCTTCCCCTTACAGCGGAGAGGAGTCTCGGGAGAGGACGCAGCGGTCGGGTGAGTGGAGAGACGGACCCTACTTTCCCCCCGCCATGGCGGAGGAGAAGGGGAGCCCTCAATGGCGGGATGGGGGAAAGGGCAGTTGGCGTTGGGGGGGGGTGACGAAGGCGAGCGGAGTCCTTTGTCTTTTTGTCTCTCGACTCTCCTTTCACACGGGAAATGGCGGGGGTAGGGAGGGAACACGCGTGGGCGGGCGGAGGGAGGGGGCGGCCGCGGCCCTGGCGTCTCGCGGCGCGGGGCTTTCCTCAGGGCCGGCCTGACGAGGAGGCGGTGGGTGAGGGGTGGGGGCGGGGAAGGGATCCGTGCGTGTCGCCTCGGGGTCCCCCTTCCCCATGGAACTCCGCTGGGGAGGGAGGGGGAGGAGCGCGTGGGTGTCTGTGAGGACAAAGGTCCGCTGTGCCAACTCGGCGGCGGCTGTTGTTTCTGCTGCCGCTCTTCGGGCGGGCGGGGGAGGAAACTGGATTTTAGGGACGGGGAGCCGGGCCCGGTTCGCCCTCCTCCGCCCCGAGCCCCTCCAGCCCGGTCGGTGTTGTTGTGCGGTGCGGTTAGGCGGTGGGCGAAAACGAGGGGGAAGGAAGGAAGGAAGGTTGGCCGGGCCGTTCGGAGCAAAATGTCCGGAGAGAGAGAAAGAGCAACGGGAGCGGGGAAGGAAGGAAGGAAGGCAAACAAAGGGCTGCGGAAGGAAACAATGGGCTTCCTGCTTCGCTTTGCGTGGGATCGCCGCTTCGGCCGCTGCCCTTCCTCCTCCCTCACCCCGCCCTGGAAGTGCTTTCGCCGCCGCCCCGTGCCCGCCGAGCTGAGGAACGGCTGCTGCCGCTGCCGGCGGTGGCGCCTTTGTGTGGCTCCTCCGTGTCCCTCTGCGCGCATGTGTGGTGCTGGGGGGGGGGGCGTCGTGTGGCTTTGCTCAGGCTGCCTTGGCCTTGCCGTGACTCAGTGGTTTTCTTTCGCGAGGCCTGGCCGGCCTGCCTGCCTGTTTGCGAGGCTGCGCTTGCGAGCTGGGCGGGTTTGGCACGGGGGCGCGGCGCGGCGGAGGGTCTCGTCCCTTGCCGACCCCTAAATCAGTAGCCCCCCCCCCCCATCAAAATAGTTTATTGCCGGAAAGTCTGAGTGCCTCCACCACCATCGGCGTTTGCCATTTCCCTCCGTGCCTTTTCCTGTCCCGGAGTCCTCGCCGACCTACGGAGGATCTCCTTCCAGCAGCGAGGGGTTGGCAGCTCGTTCTCCTTTGTTTTCTCCAACTTGGCTCGACTTAGCTTGTGCCACCGTGTAAACGCCCGTTCCTTGTCCCCTTTGCCTATGCTCGCCCTGAGTTCTGGCTGGAAACCAGACACACTTTTTTTTTTACTCTCCTTGAGTTGGCTCTTTAGCCCCTTAAAAAGTTAGCAACTCCAGTGCTGTCATTGGGATCCATTTCTGCAGATTGAATGTGATCGGTTTTCATCGCGTTTCATTTTCTCCAAAATATGAAATATTCTATATCTGGTTTGTAAAATGTGCTTTGTTCAGCGTAGTATGTTTAGCTGTCCTGCTGGCGGCATTCTGTGATGGTACTGGAGAAACTAACGCGGAGCAGTTCTATAAAGGCAGGCAGTGAAGTTGAACAAGGGCTTCTTTAGTTTAGGGTGTGCCACCTTTGGCTGGAAGGTGGGTAACCGAAATAAGCAGATGCTGTAGGAATAAGCCATCTGGTATTTACAGGCTGTGGTGTGTGTTAGGAGTGGCTGTAACAAGCCCTTTGAGTACTGTATTACACTTTCCCCTGCTGTTGCTTAGGGTTGACTTAGAAAACAAGAGCAACTAAATTACTTGTAAATTCTTTATGCCGTTAACGAGCATGCTCTGCTTCTTATCATTTGAGGGTTCCGCATAGATGCTAATCAACTTTTGTGTTTCCCTGTTACAGGGAGTATATTTATTGCTTCAGTACCGTGGGCAACCTCTTTGGATATAAATAGAAGCTGATTTCAGAGGCCCCTGTTGACAAGGTTTTGTCTGAGCCTCTAGCTCAGCCCGTCACATTGCAGCCTTGTGACAAGCGGAAGCTAATGCACTCACCCATGTGACCTTAGCTTCTGAGAAACATTAAAGCAAGCAGGCGTACATGTGATAGTGCCAGACACTAGCATTCCTCTGGAAAGCTAAACGAATAAAGAAAGAGGATTGTTTAAGACAATCAAGTTCCCTTCTAGCTTTAAATTTGGGATGACTGAAAGCTAATATTCTCTATAAACCTTTATTAGATCATTTCGGTGCACAGATTACACCCATTAAACATATCTGTTTAGAACATCAGTTTGCATCTGAAATTACTTTCTCTGGGAAATGCTCTAAAGAGTATGTGAGGTTGTACTAGCTGCATTGTGATAAAAATTGTTTTAGAAAACAATTGCTTTTGTTTTTATAATGATTGTGTCATATGAGGTGTTTTATTTGTAAACAAAAATATGAGATTGGCACTTCCAGAGACTAGCTTTTAATAAAAGAATTTAATATCTGTTGACAGTTATTTGTGACCTTGTATTCCATCTACTTGATAACAACTCAGGTAGCTAACAAAACCAAGCCCACAAGTATATATTGAAACAAATTAATACAAATAGGTGTTAGCACTTAAAGGTTAGTCATTTGAAATTAGTTTTGTTGTAAATGCTTAATGTCACTTTTGAATGTGTGTGGATTTTTTCCACAAAACAAGTTTTTAGTGCACGTTTGTTTTGAATAGTCTTGATGCTTGATCCATCTTGAACATACGCTTAAAATCTACACATATGCATTCTGGATCATAGGCCACATTATACCCCATATTCCTCTTGTGATATTTTAGTACAAGAGAAATCTCCAGAATATCTATTTAAAATAGCATACGTGAATCCAATCTTCTTTGGAAATTTGTTCAACAGTGATTTTTTAAACAAAGCATTTTTTGTGTTCATTTTTATTTTTAACATTTTTCCCACCCAAAGACTATTTATTGAGATCCATTAAGAATAATAAACTTGAATCACTTATGAAGCTTAATTTTTTAACCTTTCATAAACGGTGCTCCAATATCAAGCACAGATGAGAAACTTCATGAGTATGAAACTGTATGCAGGGCTGTGTTTTTCTTTTAGGTAGGCACAACCTTTTGCTCAATTGCTATAAAATGAATGATTTGTTTTAATGAATATATTAAGCAGACAAGGCTTGTTTTTAAATGCCTGAACTGAATGGCTTTGCTTTTGAGAGAGGCAGTTTTGTACAGCATATTAAATAACTTTGCACAACATTTCAAAGAGCGTCTGTTTTGGAAAGGAGCTATAGCATTTTTTACTGCTGCTAAGGAAGTGAATTCTCACTCTCTCTACAGTTTATATAAAGAACAAATCAACATGTCACATAAGCCTAAAACATTTTTTAAACAGCCAGCATGCTGCTATATAATAACCAGAGCACTTTTGTATACGTAAATACATGCATGTTCCATGGTTTTGGGTTATCAGGCCTTGGTTACTTTTGTGAAGTGGAAGTGGAAGGGCTTGTACATAAGCTATTTGAGAGGATGCATTCTTGTTAATAATAGTAATGGTCTTTTACTTCTGTGTGTATTACTATGAAAATTCACTGTCTTACAGCAAATGGTTTCATCTGTACGTTTGAAAATATTAATAGAAAACAAATGTTGGCATATAGAATTTAGGCTGTAAGAACAGTTTAGAACAGAAATACACAGAATCAGCTTTGCTTAGTTAGTTTTCATATTTGTATTAAAAATTAGTGGTGCTAGTCTTACTTCATGAAGATTTTACGTGCCAAGATTTTCTTTTCATGAAGATTTGTGAGTGGTGTAGAGTAATGAACATTTTCATAATGTATCTTGCTCTCACCATTTTTACAGGGAATGAGACCTCAAAGGAGGAAGGCAGGGCAAAACTGGAAAGTGCATTCTGCACATTGTACTATTCATGTGGCATAAAATCACTTAATGTATATTTAAAATAGCGTCTCTTCCCCTTCCCTTTTCTCTCTTTTTCTGCATTCTGAGGAAATGTGTGGTCAGATGAGCATGAGAGTATGGGTGCTGTCTTTCAGCACTAAAGTGCAGTTAATGTAACACACTTTTAAATCATAGACTGTTTCCACACATGTAGTTGCTATTCCCATAGATGCCAGGTCACCCATGTACCAGAATAAGCAGTCCACTCCAAGCTGGGATGGATTTGTCTGTCACCGAACAAGGCCATCAGCAGGACAGCCTGTTCACTTCAGCCCTGCACCAGCTCTAAAGTTCATGCCAACCTCAGAGCTTGTGTAAGAGGCCTACAAATGCTCTGAAGGACAGGAAATAACATTCCTGGCTTCTGAGCTCCGAGGGGATGGGCATTTAAGTGCTGCATCTTGTAGTGTTAATCTATCCCATAATATGCTGGTAGACCTGAGAAAGAGACCAGACCAGGATGCCATTTTGGGTGCCCTAGCTTAGTCTACACACTGTCCTTTGCAGAGGGAGCTTAGTGGGAGGGGACAGTGCCACTCTTAAACTGCATCAGCATGCAGAAGGGAGGCCCATTGTTCCACAATACTGGCATATGTGGAAGGTGCCTATTATAGTTGCATGTTGCCTTGAAAATGATGGAGCTGGTTAATTTTTCTATTCTATCACTTTCAAAGCAGATTTGAATCATTCATTGTTTTTGAACTTTGGGAACAACCATTTTCTTTCTCTTTTTAAGCCTTAGGTTAGAGTAAACCAGGGATCTTGAATATAGTTAAATTCTGTCAAGAATAAGGCAGTGTAAAAATGCATTTCTCTGTTGCTCTTAGGTGTGGTGAGAAAGCTAGTCCAAGAAAAGAGGAATGTGGCCTTTTAACGTGCTGTAAGGCTTGTGTAGGGGTCCTCTTGATTCTTGTAACTGCCTCTGTCTTTGGGCTTGCCTTTCCCTACACAGAATGTGTCTAATACTTCATGTTAATTAAGATTATGTGCCAGCTTCTAACAGAGTTTTCTTTTATTCACAGCACAAGATGGCTCAAGAGACCAACCAAACCCCAGGGCCCATGCTGTGTAGCACAGGATGTGGATTTTATGGGAATCCTAGAACTAATGGAATGTGTTCTGTCTGCTATAAAGAACATCTTCAAAGACAGCAAAATAGTGGCCGAATCAGTCCAATGGGTATGTGTTGGAGGAACATAAGCAGTTGGAATGCTAATTGGGAATGCTATGAAATTTCTAAGTGCACACTTGCACTAGTTCTGCCTTTTGGTGCTTTAAGGTATTGTTGTGTTCTCATAGTCTTTGTTCTTAACTTCAAAATATTTAGGAAGAGCAACTTTCTGTATGTGTTTTGTTTTTTAAAAAGCATTCCATATGTAATTGGTTGACATTTTTATCTCTTTTGTAGGAACATCAAGTGGTTCCAACAGTCCTACCTCAGACTCTGCATCTGTACAGAGAGCAGATACTAGTTTAAACAACTGTGAAGGTGCTGCTGGCAGCACATCTGACAAATCAAGGTATGAAAAATATAGTATTACACTGCAATGCTAAAGTAAAAGCTGAGAAATTCTGTTAGGGGAATGCTAAAGTAATATTTCAATAGTTTGTCTTTTCACTAGTTCATAGATCAAATAACTATAAAAATGATGATTCCTGCAATTAAAACTGTTAAAATTGATGTAATGATGCTTTCAAGGCTAGATTACAAGAACACTTAAGTGTAATAGTCCATTACATCAAGTGTTAGCATTTCAGCAATGCTTTTTGGTTTAGTAGTAGTTGTCAAAAAGACTCTGATCTTAAATTTAGCTTAATAAGATACTAGGTTTCCTAATAAAGCTAACAGAGTGTTCTCATTTCATGGAATGCAAGCAGAAATGTGCCTGTTGCCGCCTTGCCTGTAACACAGCAAATGACAGAAATGAGCATTTCAAGAGAGGAGAAAGTAACTCCAAAAACAGAGACAACAGAGCCAGGTATGCATGTTCTGAAAAATCACCTAGACACAATTTTGCAGGATCTTTCTAGTTTAATTCTTTTATAACCAATGAGGTGAAAAGTTCTTACTCTCGGGTCTTTAACCCTCATCAGTACAGGTAGGATAACTTGGTACTCAAGTAAAAGGGTAGGTGTATTTTTGGTGTGGAATTCCAAAAATACAGTGAAGTAGTACAGTTCACAATTTCAGCAGCCCTCCCCACCCTCCACCTGTACTGATAGGGTTAATTACATCAAAGATTATTTTTCTGGGACTTGCTAGGGCAGTTTTTTTAAACTGGGATTGCATATTCAAACATGTTTAGGATATTTAGCCTTGTTCTGTTATACTATTTTTATGTTGTGAGATGCCATGGTAAATGAGTACTTAATATTTTAATTTTAAATAACCTTCAGTGGCTGTGGGCAATGATGCATTGTAAGTTTTCACAAGTTCAGGTTAATCATCAGGAATAAGATAACCTGGCCTCTGGGTTTTATGCCTTAATTCCAGTTTGATTATTTCAGTGTACTCTGTGTGGAGCTTCCCTCAAGAAGTGCACTGAACAACCTTTGTGTTTAGAAGTCAGACTAAAAATGTGAATACTTTGGAAAGTTCCAGTTGTCGTGTTGGAACAGCTGGGTATTCTGGCCACAGAGAGCAATGAGGGGCCTGTTCTGGCTCAACTGTTTCCTGGGAGGAAGTCTTCCTAGACCAGTGATGGCTAACCTTTTGAGCTCGGTGTGTCAAAATTCGCAAGAAAACGTAGCTTAACTCGGGTGCTGTGTCACTTCTACAAATATCCATAATTTTGTGATATTTGTAGCTCTAGTAAAAAAGTTATATTTTTGATATATATATTTAATTAAAAGCAAAAAGGAGTAATTCTTTACATTAGTGACTTTTGTTGAATTTCATTTGCTAAATCTTCAAATCAGAGTTGGTATTTCGCAAACTTCAAGAACGAGCAAGCACTACACGGCCAGGTGCCAGGGTGACCATGTGTGTCACCCAAAAGGGCTTGGCGTGTCACCTGTGACACACGTGTCATAGGTTGGCCATCACTGTCCTAGACCTTCTAGTTGAATAGTATACTAAGGCACAGTGGGAGTTACGTGCCACCCAGCATGCAAAACAGTTAATTGATCTTATTTTTAATGTTTTCTTAATATTCATCATGCTTGGCCAAAAGCGGGGGGAAAGCAAAAGGCTGGGGGAAGTGGCATTGAAACAGGTTTTGGAACTTCTGATTTAGAATGGACCAGTTCTACATTAAATGCTGAATAAGCTACTTTTTAAAAAGGTTCATAGGTATGCTAGTTTTCTATTTTCCTATGAGCCTAGAATCTGTTAACATTACTGTTCTGAATGTTCTATCACTTTGTATATGTAATCAGACTAGAACCTTTTGGAGAGGCCAGTTTCTCTGATTCTCATTAAGTGTGTTTTTCCACTAGCACTAAGGACCCATTGAAGGACCCATTAAGGACCCATTAGGCTCAGAGCAGGATGACCCCATTTGTTTCCACCACAGCTAGGGAAATCTGGATCATATGGGTCCTTCAGGGCCTAGACTCCGGATTTCCTATAGACCCATTAAAGGGGCTTGCAATGGGATCTTCAGCCATTAAATCCAGATTATAGGGAGCTCTTTCCACTACAATTGGGCAATGGGGTCTAGAGGAGGCTCGGGGGGGGGCACCAATGGGGGGGGGTGCCCCAAACTCAAAACTTCAAAGTCCCTCCGAAGTTGCCTTCAGAAGTTAGCACAGGCTAACTATCAAAGCCTTCAGAGGATCTTTGAAGATCCTCCGGAGCGTCTATGGAGATTGCACCCCCTGTCCCCCCAAACACCTGGGTTGACAGGCGGACCCCTCGTGGGTAGATCCAGATTTGCACATGGGTGCTCCAGCATTTGCACAGCAGGCAGGCTAGCACCCATGGCTATTGGGTGCTAGACCACCCATGGAAACACGTTGGGTACTTCCCTTAATCCAGATCTACTAGGTCCAGATTAAGGGATGTACCCATTCCTTAGATTTGGATCTTCTTAGATCCGGATTAAAGGAGCTTAGTGGGAAAACACCCTAACTGTTCAAAATGCATTTTCTAATACTTGGTAGAGATAATACATCACTAGCAAGATGCTGTAAGTTCACAGGGTTGGAATCTAGCAAGATTTTACATGAACATTTAATTGCAGCAAGTATATTCTTGATGTTTCTGAAATAGCTAGACTCTCCTAATAAGTGCTGTTTGTATTTCTAATGTCCTTAATGATTCATTATTTTGTTATTTTATTATCCATTATGTGTCAATGTACTGTTTAATATTTAAAACATCTTTTCTTTGAAGTCTTCTTTATTGGCTATATGTGAAACAAATGGATTTGATACAAAATTAGGCCACCCTTAGCAAATACTAGTTGGCTGATGGACATAGATGAATCTCTTTTGATCATTTTGTAGGCAGATGAACTGAAAAACATTCAAATAGGGCAATTTTTAATTTTGGTAATATTGAGATGGCTTAGAACCAAGTAATAGGATCTGAAGGTTCAAAGTTTGGGTATAGGGCAGGATAGAAATACAAATAATAAATAAAGTTTGTGAGCCTGAGGGAGAAAAAATCGGCAGTTTTTAAGCAGTTTATATATACAGTCTGCCTCTCGTAATTGACCTTTTATTCAGCTTAATAAAAAGACCTGTATTTTAGATAGACACCATAAATACCTTCAAATAATATCTACAATTTTTTAAAAAGTTAATAAAATTGTACATTGTCTTATGACTCTGATTGGGACAGGGTATATAAAAATGTTGAATTGCTCTTAAAAGGACAGTGTTGTATCCAGAAGATGACCTTTTTAATAACCATTCCCTGGAATTAGTGATGTTTAGCGCCTATTGCGTGGGCTATCCAGAAGCTTTCTGTAACTCACTGCTGTGTAATTTCAGTGGCTTAATCGTAGTATCACTTAAATGAAATAAATTCATGGAGAGAAATATTTGCATTCCTTTTTTATGCTGCAACTGCTTTTATCCTATAAGTTGCAAGTAACTGAACCCTGCTGAGTAATTTGCGTCAGGGGGTGGGCTGATAGGAAATATGAAGAATACAGTACCCAAAATTTGTCTGGAACCCAAACAAGCATATTAAAGGAAGATCAGTAACTCCCTGAGTTCTATTCCAGATAAATGTTTGGAGCTTCCCTTGATCATTAAGTGTCTTTAGGGCAAGAACAAGGGTTTGAAAGCTGGCTTCTCTTGCTCTGTCAAACAGTGCAACACGTGGTCAGGAGTAGTCTATCTGCTTTTTTAATTATTAGTCTACTGCAAAGTTGCATTTAAGTTGAAGATCAACTGTTAAAGAATATATTTCACCATCACGTAGATGTAATAAGTGTTTGAAGTAAAAGTTTTAAGCTGGGGTTTACAAAAGTTTTTTTAGTTTGCTTTTTTTCATCATTACTATCATGTTTAACTGCAATATCACGAGTGTTCAACTTCCTTTAAACTTTGAATTAAGACAGTGCATCTTCAAAAACTATTTTTCTTTGAAAAAAGATATTTATTATATAAAAGACCTGTTGACGTTTAAGATAAAAATGAAAGCATGAGAAATGAACAGCATATCGTTTCTAATTGGTTTCGTGGGGTTTTGATTGTTTCAGTTGTTACTCAACCCAGTCCTACAGTCACTCAGCCTAGTACATCTCAAAATGAAGAAAAAACACCTGAAATGCCCAAACCAAAGAAGAACAGATGTTTTATGTGCAGAAAGAAGGTTGGCCTTACAGGTGTGTATGATTCACGTGTAACTCAGTCTATTCTGCATATTTAGAAGACATTTTAAAGCACTTTAAAAAGACACTAAGTGTAGCCCCTCTTTTACGTTTAGTTTTTTACTTGAATGGTGAAATCTTAAAAGTCTTTACCAAACAGTACTTGAACCATGGTGCTTGTGTGTCTTCACAGGGTTTGACTGTCGATGTGGAAATCTGTTTTGTGGACTTCACCGTTATTCTGACAAGCACAATTGCCCATATGATTATAAAGCAGAAGCTGCGGCAAAAATCAGGAAAGAGAATCCAGTTGTTGTGGCTGAAAAAATCCAGAGAATATAAAATAACCTACTTGGTGAAAAGACTGACTTCGTTTGTTTTTATTTTAAAATATCCTAGGAAAACATTAAAGAGCAGATGCATGGCCATTTTCCTTTGATGTTCTCCAGAGTTTTACTTTAGTCTGTCTTATTGATTGATATTTTAGGATGTTGTGGGTGTTACAGGCAGAAATGGATAGATACAGCCCTTTAAAAATGTGTACATGCCCTCCTCAAAATGAATCGAAAGAGTAGGACCTGCACTGGAAAACAGACGTGCACAAAGGACAGTTGTCTAGTTCACACGTGCCAAACAGATGCATAAAATCTGCATGCTTGCAGCAGATCTGCCTTTTGGGAATGTTACTGAGGTATATCATCTTTGGATAGTGCTACGTGCCTGTTTGATTCAGAGATACACCAGGAAAAAGAGTCTACTTTTTATCATAATTAAACTTCGTCCTCTTTAATTTCCACAATTCATTCATTTGAAGGTGAGCTGCAGAGGAACCACTTTCCAAGTGAAAATGAGTGTTAAGGTGCCATAAGCTACAGTTTAAGGTTACCTACTAAATGAAATTGAAAAAATGAGTCTGAAGGGTGAAACCTTGGAACTGATGAAAATCACTGAACTGTTAAAAACTGGTTCCCAAAGGAAACTTCCTTTTCAGAACTTTATGAACTAGCCTACAACAGAAGACTTGTCTGCTTCTTACTCTTATGTAGCTAAATAAGTTTGTGTAGCACAATACCACCAGACTTTGTTTTACAGTTTACAAACAAAGCTATGTTTTTTTAAAATAAACTTAACCGCAGCAGCTCTGTCAAGTAACACATGCATCTGAATCTAGTTTGCAAATGTATTCAAGCATTTAATTTTTCATATACATTTTTGTTGAATGTGTTCTGGATTCAAGCGAATGTTAGTTCTTAATTTTTATAGTTTTCAAATGTAGTGAGATCGCACCATTTTGCATGGAGAAAAAAATCATACCCAATATGGCTGCTGTAGACTTTTAAGTGGTACCTGGAACCACTCTGAGGGCTGCTTTATCATTTTACTAGTACTTGGGTATAGGACTATAGTGTTCTTGGGTGTATTGCATGGGCTGCATTATCTACAGCATTGTACAATAACAACTCTAGAAAAGGCAGTATACTTCACTGATGCTTGTCTGGTAATATCACTTCTGTGTTATAATGGAAGGTTTTTTTGTGATGTATGAAACTTGTGTTTTTTATATAAACAAGTGCAGCTTAGACTAGTGTAGTGGTAATGCCTGTTCTCATCTGTAAATAGTTGTGTATACACAAGGCACTACTTCTGACTTCTATTGCAGTGTTCCGTCTTAGTTTTTCTTCATTAAAAGCATCAGGTTTTTTGCTTTAAACTTTGTCCTCAGTTGAGTTATTAGATATACAGACATGTACAGATAGTTCATATTTATGTATTGCACATAATCATGCTACTCAGCATCTATGCTATATTGTATTATGTAAATAATAAAATCATGTACAGAGGGACATAGTTCTTTTTGTGATGGTTCCTTTAGAGTTTTAACTAGTAGTAATTGAATAACATGGGTTTTGTTAAATGGGTGAAGAGATTACTGCAGACAGTTGCTAATCGCTTTAAGTTTTGAGTTTAACTGATCTAGTCTGTGATGCTCTCCCTGCTGTATTTTGTTTGAATACATCAACAGTTGATGAAGATGTACTCAACAACAGCTGGAATATAAGGAACTCTTGGGCGTGAGGAACATCAAGGTTGAAAATGAAAAAAACGTGTAATTTAAGGGATTGTTAATAGGCAGCAGTTCTTTGGGTAGATTTTTTTTTTTTTTTTACTTTTCATGTCTAATTTTCTGGATGTGGATTTAAAAGTTTTGTTGGTTCCTTCTGTAATTTTGTTCACAGCAACAGTAACTTGTGACCAACTAAGGAAGAAAACTGCAAATGCCTCTAGGTTTGAGGGAAAAGAAGTTTTCTAACAGGAGTAATGTTCACTGTTACATCTATTTTCTTGTGTTGCTATTTTTGCATAGTGAACCTATGATAATCTGCCTTTGGGGATGGCAGATCAAAAAGCAACCTTGGTGCTGTTGCTCCAGTTCCGTTATCTGCTAAATTCAGCTTAAGAGCTCTTCTACTTGCGTAAGATGTATTGAGTAATGAAAGCCAGAAAATATTTTTGTCTGCTGCTGGTGTTGAAGATGTACTGATACGCATTGCAGTACCCTTTATAAGAGTTGCTAAATGGATAAACATCTAGTTGCATCCTATAAGAAACAATACACAAAATGTGTGGTGTTGAAAGTCAATAACATGGAGTAATTCATATGGTTTGAATTGGTGCTTTTAACACTGACAGGCTGGGGATTAATCCATGTAGGGTTCATATGTACCAACTGAGTCCTAGTGGACTAAATTAATAATCGGGCGAAGAGTTGCTGTAGGGTGATCAGTAAAACATTTTTAAACAAATGCTTGCCTAATATAGCAGATCACTGTATATTATTGCATATTGTTCTTTTAAAGCTAGAGTCAATAGATAAAAAGTAAAGCTTGTTAAACTGACAGGCAATCGTGTAAGCAGTTTACAGAAACAATGCCAGTTGTAATGCTGCTTGATACCTAAAATTTTCTGTTCAACAAGCTTGAGGTATTGTATGTAGTTCCTACCGCAATCAAACATGTAGGGGTGCAAATTTGAATCTCTGTATAGTGTCTCAGTATTACAGCTGGACAAATGTGACCTTCAGGAGTGTAATGAGCTATAATGCCCAATCTGATCAATGACTACAAGTTAGGAGGATAATAGTTATCCAATACCTGAGCCATTTCTGCACTGGCCTTATTGTGAGATATATCCCAGAATAGGGACCTAATATCTGCATGCTAGTGCAGACTATGGAAGGCCCCAAGTGAGGCTTGCCATAGTCTGCATTAGCTTGTGGCCACCAGACAACTATCAAGAGAGATATTCCAGGGCCAAGTTTAAAAAGGGGCCTGGATCGTAGTTCAGCAACAGTCATAATTGAATCAGCCCTGGATTACTTTTAGGATAAACTAGAATGGCCCTTTTTAACCAGAAATGTTGCCTGATTCACTTGTATTCCTTGACTTAAATATCCACAGAGGGTTTCAGGAAAAATTTGCTGAAGGTGATCAGCAGGTTAAGCTTTCTGTTAGTTTTGTGCCGTGGTCCAAGATCCCAAGGAGACCATAACACAAATGCATGAAGAGATTTACATCAGTGCTTTAAAAGGTGAAAGCTAACTTTTATAGTGCAGTGAAAAGAGCAAGGAGAATTATCTTGATTTTTAAATATAAAAACTTATCCTGCAGAAATGATGGCTGTTTTGTCAAGGATTTTAAGCCTTTTAAGAGAGAGAATGTGACATTTCCAAAACTTCCTATGACCTCCCTCTTAGAAATAACAGGAAAAATCTGATGTCTTCATTGATGTGTTTGCTGTTGAAGACAAAATCAAAGCACAATTGCTTCAAGGAAAAAGGTCACATTATCTTTTTCTAATAAAGCATCCTGTGGCAGGAAGAGAGAGGGTCAGATTATCAGATTAGAGATCTGTGAATGTCTGAAATACAAACTTATATTGTGTGCCAACTGGATTTTTCACCTTCCACAGACCAGTTATTGAACTTTATTTGAAATCTGTTAGCTAATCAGATTGAAAATTGACATTTTTAATAAATGTGTAAGCTTATGTCTTCAAATGTCTCAACTGCGTTCCATTTTAGATGTCTACTGAAAGAGGAAAAAGAAGGAAAAATGTAATCCATTTCTGAGAATGCTGTCTCTTGTAAATTGCTTCTTTTCTTCAGAAGCCATGTTCTGTGCTTTCACATTGTATATGCTCATGATATTCCAGCAGTTTGATGATGTAAACAGCATATTCCCCCCTCTGAGGCTTGCTCTTAATGTGATTTTAATTTTCAATAATTTCTTGTTTAAAATTTGTGTAGCTTTAGACTTTCCTTTGTATGACTGAGAGGTAATGTTTTTAGAGCAGACAGAATATGTGATGGATCGTGTTGTTCTGATATAGCTGATCGTGACAGTAGCATTCAGAATTAAAGAGGCTGTAGAAAGCTGTGGGGCTGATTTTCTTGCTTCACTTATAAATTAGCATTTTTGTTGCGTGCGTGTATTTTTTTTTTTAAATCATGTTACAAACCTTACAAGGGGTGGACTGCTAATGATACTCTTACCAGAGCGTAGCTATGTATTTGTCTTGTTTGTGACATGATAGTGTGAGACTAGCATTCTGTTTAGCAGAGGCCCCAAATTATCTTCCAACAGATGTGCTATAAAATAGTGTTTGTAGTTTATTGTCTCTATTATTAAACTCAAACACCATGTACGGGGGTCTGGTGCTTACCCTGTGATTCTTCCACCCAGTATGAAATCACTTGCTTACTTGCTTGATGTAATCTCTTCATCCAATCCCTACATAATGTATATCAAAAACATATCTGTTGAATTTCTTTTTTCCCTTTGATGGGTACTAGGTACTCAGTTATTGTGAGATCAGACATATATGCTCATCTGCCCATCCTATTCTTGGTGTGTCCTATAGTGCATATGTCATACTCTACTTTCAGAAAAAATTGTGTACTAAAGCTCACTATGCAAATATGATGTGATTTTCTATCATGTGTCCAAAAGAAAAGCCTCCAAGACTGTTCACAGAACTTGTGTGAAATGTTTTACTATTGTATTAGAAAATACAGTTAGTTAATGCTGAGGACATTTTAGGCACTTATGAAAAGATTTCCATGTGAGATTTAAAAATCAGTCCTGAGATGAGCCGTACCCCCCTCCCTAATTGGTAGAGTGTGAATAGTTCCAAAAAGATAGCCTACAACTAATCTGGGAAGAGTCCATTAACCTTGTGTTAACTTGAAATAGTTGATTCAAAGGCACACAATTCTAAATGTGCCAAAAAACAGTTAACACACAAAGCTCCCCCCCCCTCTTTTTTTTTAATTTGCAGGAGCCTTCAGACGGTGATCCTGAAGAGATAATGGCCTTGTGGAGTAACTAATCTGGAAACAAATGAGCATCCACCTAAATATTAAGGGTTTTTAAAGCTATCAAGGTAGTGATGTGCCTGATCGTTTCAGGCCCCTTGACCTACAAAATAAATAGGTAGTTTGCAAGCAGACATCAAGTTAGCATTAAAGCATAGCAGAAAATATGTTTTCTCAAACAGTTGTATTGCTATTAACCAATAGTGGGAGTAGATATGCATCCCAAACCATTGTCAAACTGTGTATCCTGATTGTACTTGGTAATGTTCTAAATTTATAGAAGTGTAAGATTAAGGACCGCAGAATAGTCAGTTTTCCAGATGGCCAGAGGTAGAAATGTATTCCAGATCTGAGAAAGAGATGAGGTATATGAGTCACATTTTCAAGTCTAGCAGAAGATGTGTGTAAGTTTGAAGGATCCTTGCGTATAAAATCAACCCTAGGTTATTGTAACCATCGGAGCTGCTTTAGTGGTGCAGATTTGTGAAAGGGGATCCCTCAATTGGGAGACATTGCTGAAGAGCTCTGTGGAGATTTTTAATGTTCATGAAGCTGGAAATAGTTATAAAAAGTTACTTTTATGGCTGGAATATGCCAATTCCTAAATGTTTTGAACAATAGTAAGAATCTGGAGGTATCTACTATACCTTGATTCCTGAGGCTGCCTTTTCCAAAGACTAGACAAGGAATATCTATGATTGAAATCTAACCCTGCCATGCTTCAAGTGGAAACATTGTAAATTGCATTTACACTGCTTAATTTGGCAATTGAATTTCAATCCCAATTAAAGCAAAAAGCTTCAGGCAAGTGGACAAGAGCAGACAATGTTATTCTGGGGCAAGATATTTCCACCCTGTGGACTGGCCACTGCCTCCTTGGCATCTATTGCCTTGTCCATTCACACCATTTCAAAATAATACTCCAAGTTGATTTTGGAAAATCCCAGGAAGCTTGAGGGGAAAAGTTCTATCCCAAGGTGTGTGAGGTTATAGTAGTTAGCACAGTGTCAGAGGTGAGTTTGTGCTCTTTTTTGTGTTAGTGTACGTGCATGTAAATTTTAAAGATATTTTTAATAGAGTATTGAATGAACTTAATACTGGAATGTTCAGCTTTTATTTTCAAGTGCTATGAATTGAATTTCAAAAATTGACTTTCAGTTATTCCAAAACAAAGGTATTGAGAAAGGCAGGCTAGCATAATTTCCTATACCATTGCAGAGACGCATGCAACTAATGTAAGTATACATCAGCTTGTACTAAGAATGCTATCCTGAGGCAAATAGGAGCATAATACTTATGGCCTACTCCCCTTGGAGCCCCCACTGCAAGTCTGGCACAGGTTAGCAAGTGTGTGCAAGATGCTCAGAGCTCCAAACACTCCCTAAATTAGCAGAAGATGCTGCCCTGTTGCCTGGATTGAAGTAGGTGTAACTTCAATACTGATAATCCTTTGTGCGTGAATTGAAGATGCATCTTTGGGTCCCTTCTTAATACTGAAGGCAAATATTGCTTGTTTATTATTTGCATTTATATTCTGCCCTCTTCCCTAAGGTTTCATTCAAACACATAAAACAATTCAGAACAACGAAAAACAGTTTTAAAAAGCACACCGCCAGAGGTGGAAAAAAGGAGCTTCTATGGATATTTATAGTCTGATATATCAATCAAAATTACTACCTTTGAATTAAGCTCAGTAATAAATTGGCAACGTACAATTCCTTTAAGATCTTTGCTTATGTGTAATTTGTGTTTAGAGGGCAAATATCAACTTGGATTGCAGTGTTCTCTTATGCCTGTTTGTGCAACACCAGGTATTGCTTGTAGCTTTTCGGATTATTATATTTTGCCTTGTTCACCTTTTTTATACTTTAATGGGCATACAGAATATATAACCTGGCTAAAGAGGACTTTGATGTTTTTTGTTTTGGAGTTGGAGAACAACTTTATCATGGATATTTCCTTAACTCATCCAAAATGTTCAATGGGAATTAAATTTTTAGTGCTATTCCTCTTTGTAAATTGTGAAGTAAACAGTTTTACTCAGACATGGTCTCCAGAAACTGACTCCCCTTTTGTTTTGAAACACAAATTGCACCTTTTTAAAATTCTATGGTTTTACATACCAGGACCTGGGCACCTGGTCCTTATAAGTTCTTAAAATTAGGTAAATACAACCTCAGATCAACAACAATATATGACAAATTATGTGCCATTTATTTAACGAAAACTAGGCCAAAATGCAGAAGCAGTGTGTGAAAAATTAAGTACGCCCTACTAGGGGTATGCACAAATGTAATATTTGGGATTAGATTCGAATTGAATATTCCAGTTTGAGTATCTTTTAAATTTGAATTTAACCAAATTTGATACGAATTAACAATTTGAATCTATTCATTTGAATTTTTCATTCTAATTTGCACTTACGAATGTCAGCAACATTCGTAGATTCCTGTACGCATCTTCCTCGGATCCATACACATCCGTATGCATTCCATAGTTATCCCGTCTGCAACCTGTTTTCATCCCAATACAGATGCGGGAAAGTTGTGGATCTTCAAGTACGCATCATGTACAAACCCGTACACATGTGAATGTCCGAATAATTTGAGCGAATAGATCAAAAATTCAAAATTTGAATCAAAACTTTAAATTGGAATTTAAGGACATTTGATTTGAATTTGAATGTTGAAATTTGGTTGATTCGATCGAATTTCAAATGCATTCAAATATTCGTGCACATCCCTATAACCTACTGCTCCATAGGCATTAAAAGGGTACGTATTAGTCATGTGCTGCTAATCAAATACCCTTGATTTATTGATTGTCAGCAGAAGTTCTGGTAGTTTGCTGGTCTGGAGCATTCCAGCATGTGTTAACACAATGCCAAGGAATAAAGACATTAGTAATGATCTTAGAGAAGAAAGGGTTGTAAGGCCATTCCCCAAATTATTTGAAGTCCATCATTCAGCAGTGAGAAAGATTATTCACAAGTGAAAAACATTCAGGATAATCTTCCCAGGGGTCGATATCCCAGTAAATTTACCCCAAGATCAGACTGTGCAATGCTCAGAGAAATTGCCAAAAAACCTAAAGAGCCACAGCTAAGAATTCCAGGACTCATTTAGCACGTTAAATGTACAAGTTCTTGACAGTCAAATCAGAAGACTGAACAAGTTTGTCTTGTTTAGAAAGGTTGCCAGGAGTATAGTTTAAGTTTGCAAAGTTGCATCAGAACTTTGGACAGATGACACCAAATTGGAGATGTTTGGCCATAATGCACTGTGCCACGTTTGGTAAAACCAAACATAGCATATCAGCCAAGTCAAGCACTGTGGTGGAGGGGTGACAATTTGGGCTTGTTTTGCAGCCATAGGACCTGGGCACCTTGCAGTCATTGAGTTGATCACAAAACCTTCTGTATACCAAAGGGTTCTAGAGTCAAATATGAAGCCACCATCCAACAGCTAAAACTTGGCCAAAAGTGGGTCCTGCAATAGGACAAGGATCCCAAACGCATCAGCAAACCTACGACAGAATAGCTGAAAAAGAAAACCAAGCTGTTGCAATGGCCCAGTCAAAGTCCAGACCAAAACCCAATTGAGATGCTGTGGCAGGACCTTAAGAGATTTGTGCATAAACGAATGCCTAAAAACCTCAATGAACCCAAAGCAATGTAAAGATGAGTGGGCCAAAATTCCTCCCGAATGAAGTGAGAAATTGATAAAGTCAAAACAGAAAATGATTATTTCATGTGATTGATGCTAAATGTGGTTCTACAAGCTATTGATTCATGAGGTATACTTGGTTTTTCACACATGGCTTTTCCGTTTTGTTGAATAAATAATGAAACAGCGGAATATGTTGTGTGATGTTGTTCAACTGAGGTTGTATTTACCTAATTTTAAGTCCTATGGACCAGCTGGGTTTTATTTGTAATTATATCCTGATGCATGAAATCATAGAATTCAAAGAGGGCATGCTTTGTTTTTCTCATGACTATGCAAAGCCAATACAGACCTGATGGAAATTCACAAGGATCTTATTCAGGTCATCTATGCCATTGCTTCCAAGCATGCTTGAGCAAGTCATGGAGTAATGGCCACACTAATGCTTATGGTGGCTTGGGTGAAATTTTCCAGCTTTGGTAAATGTGATTGCGTGTATCCCAGCAGATCAGGCAACCTAAGCTGTATTTGTGTTGACTGTTTCTAGATACTGTAATGTACTTCATGTGAAGCTGACTTCAAAATGGCAAATCGCAAACTTGAGCTGGTACAGAATACAACTTCTCAGATCTCTCTCTGAATATTCCACCAAGCAGCCTCAGTTGCCTCGGGGTGATGTCTCCACCAGAATGACCTGCCACTGTGATCTTAGCAGGAAGTCTGATGTCTCCATTGCTGTTGCAAAGCCATGGAGGTGCAGTATCCCTGCACCCTAATGGGACACATTTTGCTACGGGTAGGGTGCAAAACGAGCCACTTCTCATTCACTGAACTGTATGCGCCTTGGAGGGGGATTGAAGTTCCTCTACATGCCCACTTTCCTCTTCAGTATGGGCTGCAGTGGGGAAGTGCAACTTCAGTGCTCCTCCAGTGCTCGTCTGAATGCTGCGTGGGATGTGGACCAGAATTCTGGATTACAAGGGTGTTTTTCCACTGTCAGAATGTACCCATTTTTGCACCCATTTAGGACCCATTTGGGTGTGAGCCGGATGATCCCATTTCCACCACAGCACCCATTTGGGACCCGGTTGTTTCCACTGCTGTGGGGGAAATCCAGATCTAATGGGTACATTTTGGCCTTTAATCCGGATTTTCTATAGACTCCATTAATGGGGTCTACAATGGGGTCTTCTGCCAGAAATCCAGATTAAAGGGAGCCTGTTTCCACAAGAAACAGGCAATGGGGTCCAAAGCAGCCTAGGGGGAGGGGATGCACCCATTGCCCCCCCCCCTTGCTAAACCTAGGCTCCCAAGTCACTTCAAAGTTGTTTCGAAGTCTGTGCAAAATAGCTCTGGAGTGCCTTTGAAGTCTGTGCTGATCTTCGGAGTGACTCCGAAGTGACTTCGAAGAGACTACAAAGTGACTCCAAAGTCATTTCGAAGTTCACTCCGAAGATCAGCACAGACTTCAAAGGCACTCCGGAGCTATTTTGCACAGACTTCGAAATGACTTCGAAGTGGCTTCAAAGACTGCCCCCCCCCCGCCCCCCGAAACACCTGGGGTAACGGGTCGACCCCTTGTGGGTCGATCCGGATTCCCCACATGGGTGCAAAGCTGTTTCCACAGCAGGGATGTTAGCAACCATTGCTAACGGGTGCTACACCTCCCGTGGAAACACATTGGGTGCTTCCCTTAATCCAGATCTACTAGATCCAGATTAAGGAATGTACCGATTCCTTAGATCCAGATCTTCTTAGATCCAGATCTAAGGGCTGCAGTGGAAAAAACCCCCAACTCTAAGCCAGGGATGGCCATATGTTTGGGCCTCCAGATGTTGCTCATACACTGCTCCCAGCAACCCTAGCCATGTGCTGACCTACAGCCAGGAGTCATAGGAGTTGTAAATCAGCAACATTTGGAGGCCTGTAGTTTAGTCGGTCATTCTATAAACTACAAAATTCCTGAAAGACAAGCTCCATTAGCTCAGGGGTTTAAGTCATAGTGTTTAACTGGGAGATTTATTGTCATTTGGGCTGTGTTTTTGCTTTTGGTGATGGTTGAGTCACAGTCAGCTGCGAGTGACTAAATGGGGTATAGAAGTGGTTTGCCATTTTCTCTTGCAGGGAATTAATCCCCTAATCTGCTGCTTTCCAGGAAGTGGTTGTACTGCTGTGCTCCAATCACTCCTCTACGATATTTCAAAATGTGTTTCGTCATGTTTAATTTTACCGCTTTGTTAAAGCAGCCAAAAACAAGGATTACAGCCTGGTTTGAAAGTATATGTTTGTATGTTTTTTAAAAAACTGGAGCCCTGAAAAAACAATCACTGTTTTGAAACATCAAAATAGCCCCTTGGCACCATGAAAAAGCCTGCTGAGATGAGGATGGTTGCTTTCCTGCTGTTTTCCCGTCCTCCATGAGCTTGCTGGGGTTTCTTTGCACTTTTGTCTCACCCTAAGGTCTCAGGGCATTTTATAATCAGTTCATATAAAACACCTAAATATATAAATTGTGTAAGATGTGAGCATCATTGCTGAAAGTGAGCATTCAGACAATGCTGAGGGGCTGTTAAGAGTGTAACAAAATAGTGATTTGGGGTGTTTTTCCACTCTCACTAGAAGTACCCATTAAGTACCCATTAATGGGTACAAAAATGCCATTTCGTACCCATTAATGGGTACTTAATGGATACTTATAGTGACAGTGGAAAAACACCCCTCCTCACTTCCAGACCAGTAGCGGTAGGCTTTCTTTTAGGCTACCTCCAGACATCACGTTAAAAATGCACAATTTACCTAGACTATGGTCACATCTTGCTGAAATGGTCCGTCTTATTAAGAAACAGGACTCCGACCACACCTGATCCCTGGTAAGCCTTCCCCAGTTTGTTCTCAGTTTGAGTCTATGCTCACACCTTTTTGTTCCCATTCTGAGACTCCTTTACGAGACTTTTTTAGATTTCCACCCCGCTTTCACTGTCGTATCGTCCACTGCATTCTGATCAGATAAAAGTTCTGTGACTCGACAGTGTGTCTCCTCACGTTGGGTGAAAGGGAGGGTAAAATCATGCAGTATCCACCCACTATAGCAGTGATGGCAAACCTTTTGAGCTCGGTGTGTCAAAATTCGCAAGAAAACGTAGCTTAACTCGGGTGCTGTGTCACTTCTACAAATATCCACAATTTTGTGATATTTGTAGCTCTAGTAAAAAAGTTATATTTTTGATATATATATTTAATTAAAGCAAAAAGGAGTAATTCTTTACATTAGTGACTTTTGTTGAATTTCATTTGCTAACTCTTCAAATCAGAGTTGGTATTTCGCACACTTCAAGAACGAGCAAGCACTACATGGCCAGGTGCCAGGGTGACCATGTGTGTCACCCAAAAGGGCTTGGCGTGTCACCTGTGACACACGTGTCATAGGTTGGCCATCACTGCACTATAGTATGGTTCAGCCCGCTTTAGTCCTCCACCTTGATCATACCTGAAAAATGAAAATGGATTAACACTCTACAACGGCTTGAGACCTGTAAAACATTAGGTCTCGGGAAAGTACAACTGAAGTGAGTAAGTTCACAAACAAAATGGACAGGACAAAAAAAGTGTGAGCAATGGGGTCCAAAGATGGAGTGAAGAAGGATTAAAGTGAAGATGTGACCACTGTCCTACAGTCTAAAGTAAGGGGCCCCCAGGGTGGAAATGGTTTGCTTCCCTTTATAGATGATATACCACAATAAGGGTTCTTCTGTTCAACTACTCAGCCAATTCTCAGGTGAAGGCAAGGTTTCACGCAGTTCCCTCAGGTCCCTTCCAGACTAAAAATCCACAGTTAGTAGAAATATCACAGCTTACCTGGCTGCAAAATCACGTCTCGTCCTCAGTTGAAACGGACACCCACAGCTTCCTACTTGGCAGCTGTGAGATTTCTGTGGTGTGCGTCATGTGGGATCATGTTTGTTTCTCAGGATGGCGGGAAACTTTGAATTTACCTTATACTGCTAAGCGACTGTCAATCATTCCTTGGTAAATCCGTAAATACGCGGTGGCATAATGCACCATTACTATGAAGTATCAAGCATCAGGTGTGACACCATGCATTGACTGCGCACCCGAACGCACAACATCCCCCAATCTAGACACACCCTCAAACACATGGGGAAATGTGGAGAAACAGAATATTCCACAGTGGAAGTACTTAAACGTACAATTTTAAAACCTGAAGTATTGGGTTATAATGCACAGTTCTGCATAGAGTCTTTAAAGCTGTCTGCCAAATTGAAAAGTGGCTGTGCGTTCCATTTGTATTTTTAATCCTATCTGGACATGCCCTTAGTTGTCAACGCATTAGGTTTCTGTTATTTTAAAATAATCCTTTAAATACAGCCTGATTTTCGGTTAGATGTAGTTATGTCTAAGTGTGTATCCTTGGTTTTAACAAGGCTTCAGCCTATCAGATAAAATTGTAAAACCCCTTATGAAGCTTTGAGAACTAAAATGTGCTTTAAGCCTTTTTTAAAAAAAAATCAAATACAGTCGGACCCCTGTATCCACTGGAAGTAATAAAAACCAGATATCTCTAACACTGTAATTAATTTTACCTACTAAAGCTTAAACTAATGGCTATCATTGTGTTTTAGATCTGTAATTTACAATGATTGAATTTATAGTACAATAGGGGCCCATTAACGTGAGGGTTCTATTCGAACAAGTTGTTGCTTAAAGCAAAACTCATATTAAGCAATGATTGGCTTTGAATGTTAGGGAAATGTGTTAAAGTAAAACAAGAATACAGTTGTGAATTGTGTTCTAGTGAAACCACATAAACTGAATTCCCTTAAAATGGGTCTTAATGCAGTTTGTATGTGTGTAAGATTGAGATGACAGTTCCCTGTAGGGAAAGAAGGCACTCTTTTCCAATTTCCATCTCTTTTATCCTTTCAGAAACTGGGCAACAGCTGTACTTGCTTACTCTAGAGGAGGCAAGTAATGTTAAAATGACTATGAAAATATGGAGTCTGCTTGTTAGATGGAATGCCAGTGAACAAAAACTTGGGCCTTTTTCCACCAGGGCTTAGAACCCTTCTAAGACCCCATTAAGAACCCCATTGGTACCAATTGGGAAGGCCCTGTCCCCACCTGGACACCATTGAAGGCCCCATATTTAAGGCCCTGTCCCACGAGGGCAGGGGAAATCCAGATTTTGTAGGGTCTTCAGGCATCTTCAAGATCCAGATCTCCAGGAGGACCCCATCTCAAAGATTTGAATCTTGAAGATCCGGATCTTTGACTGTGCATAAAAAAAGGGGGCTTGTCTGGTTTTCTCTAGACTTTGAAACAAATGAAGTGGAGGGGTTCCTGGTACCATCTCTACATTTTGGCAAACTGGGTCAGCTGAATACAATCCAGTCGACTGCCCTCATGAGGAAACACCACAACAAGGCACCCAGAGCTTTGGCCCACTGAATGTAGTGGGAGACACAAGAAGGTGGAGGAGAATTGTACATAGTGTAGTCAATTCTCAGATTAAGGACCATTGAAGATATGTTTTGCATATGTATGCTATTAATTTTGCTTTGCACTGCAATCATTATGGTCTTGATAAGATGATATAGTATTCATATTGAGTCAAGGCCTCTCGTCTTCTGTTTCTCTCCTAACTCAGTTTCTTCATTCCCTCAACTTGCTCCTTTCTCATTTCCCAGCGCTACCTTTTATCTCTTCTTTTGTTATTCTGGGGGGGGGGGGGGGAGGTACCTACCTGCAGTCCTCCAACCCAGTCTGCAGGTAATGTTGCCGACAACTCAAAATTCTACTCGATTTGAATATTTAAAACCTAAATGCAACAAAAACCGATTTGAATCCGATACATTTGAATCTATTCATTTGAATGTTAGATACAAATTTGAAGATATGAATGCCAACAACATTCGTATGTTATACGTATCTGTATGCATTTTGTATGCATCCCATTTTATCCCCATGCATTCCGTTTTTGTTCCGTATCCAGACAGGTACGTATGTGGTACATACGTATCTGTACATTCAAATAATTTGAACAAATGTTTTGGAACATTCAAAATTCGTTCAAATGTTTAAATTCGAATGTGAAGACATTCTATTTCAATTTGAATGGCCACATTCGATTGAATTTTACTGAATTTCAAATGTTTAAAGCATTTGCGCACATCCCTACCTTGGGTGCATTAGGAAGGCCATAAAAGACTGAATTTATATGGCCTAAATTCCAGCTCTCATGACTGTTATGACTCAATGAATAGGCACATTAGTTTGTCTAAATGCAGAACTCTCAATCCTTTCACCCTCACCCTTTTCTCCCCTCCCAAGTGTGTGAGTCGCTCAACAAGCCCAACTCTCTGGTGCCAAGAATGAGTGGATGGACCTAAAATTTGCACTCTTTATCTTTGGAATGAAAAAGCGAATCAGGCCTCTGCTCCCCAAGAGAATACATGCTCAATTAGAATTCCAGTTACTGTATGTCCTGCCAAGTCGATTATGGCATCTGAGGCCCTATTTAGACAGGGAGTCAAATGCTGGGTGTTCAAATGATACAAACCAACTCCTTGGGCAGCAATCAAATTAAGAGGGAATTACTAGTGCTTTTCAGTTCTGTGTACTCTTGACTCTTAAAAAGAGCTTTAAACTCTGCTGCTGCCACTAGAAGAAGAAGAAGAGTTGGCTTTTCTACCCCACTTTTCTCACCCACTTAAGGGGACTCAAAACAAAGCTTTCTGTACTTCTCCCCACAAAAGAACACCCTGTGAGATGGGTGGGGCTGTGAGAGCTCAGAGGAGAGCTGTGACTTGCCCAAGGTCACTCAGGTGGCTTCATGGGGGAGGGCGGAATCAAACCCAATACTCCCAGATGAGACTCCAGCTCCCTAACCACTAGACCTAACCACTAGACTACCAACACATTAGCCTTCCTGGATAGCCTGACAATCAGCTAAGCACAGAGGAGCAGGAAAAGGAACTTTTCTCCTCGATTTGTAAAGCAACACAGTTCACACTTTTGCCAATCCCCATATGATTCCCATTTATAGCTTCAATCAACTTGCCGAAAACGGCAGGCCGCGTGGAAGGTGTGCCAACAGGTAGCAAACAGGTCAACTAGGTAGTTTGAATGCATTGCCTGTAACTGTGGGATTGGACAGGACTAATTAGTTCCGGATTTGGGATTTTGGCTTGACAGCGTTTCCTTTGGTGGTTATTATTCTTTGTAATATCTATAACATAACAGATAGAGCTGCAGTGTGTTTGTGCACTCAAAAAGAAAAAAGAAAGAAAAGAAAAGCAAAATGAAAACAAAAAAATCCATCCTTTGTTCCTTGATGTTATTCAGCATTTCTGGCAGCACATGACATACCCAATTAAAACCTATGAATCATATATCTGATCATGGCTTATTTTCTTTTTTTGTCAGTTGATAGACTAAGGGTGTTTTTCCACTGTCACTAGAAGTACCTATTAAGTACCCATTAATGGGTACAAAAATGCCATCACGTACCCATTAATGGGTACTTAATGGGTACTTTTAGTGACAGTGGAAAAACACCCAATATTATTTATTTTATTTTTATTTACAGTGGTACCTCGACATACAAGTGCCCTGACATACAAGTGTTTTGAGATACAAGCCGCTGAGCGAGTGATATTTTGCTTTGAGATGAGAGCAAGATTTGAGATACGAGTATGTAAATACAGTACAGTACATAACAAAAACAACTGAGGTGGTATTTTGGGAGCTGGAATGGATTAATGGGAAAACTGCTTTGAGATACGAGCGATTTGACATAAGAGCAAGGTTACGGAACGAATTAAACTCGTATGTCAAGGTACCACTGTATTTGTATTTCTATCCCGCCCTATACCCGAAGGTCTCAGGGCGGGTTACAATATTATATTAATCTTAGACAGGTCCCTGCCCTCAGGCTTACAATCTAAAGAGACAAGATACAAAAGGAAAATGGTGTGGGAGGGAACAGGGGTGCTCTGGCGGCAGCAGAGTCCTTGCAAAGGTAAAAACTTTTATTTTATTTTCCTCCTCCATTCCCCACAGGCAAGATGGTTCCTTCACGGCCCGTCTGGAGGCAGTTGGGAGGGAGGGGCCAATGCTGGGAGCTTGATGGAAGGTGCTCACCCAGCTTCCTTCTCTCTTCCTCTCCCAAGGCAAGATTGTTCCTTCATGGCCCATCTGGAGGCAGTTGGGAGGGAGGGGCCAATGCTGGGAGCTTGATGGAAGGTGCTCACCCAGCTTCCTTCTCTCTTCTTCTCCCAAGGCAAGATGGTTCCTTCATGGCCCGTCTGGAGGCAGTTGGGAGGGAGGGGCCAGTGCTGGGAGCTTGATGGAAGGTGCTCATTTTAGTCCATTATAATAAATGCTATTTCAAAATAGAGATGTGCACAAATGTTCTAAACATTCAAAATTCGATTGAATTCGATCAAAGGTGGGCATTCGAATTTAAACATTCAGAATTGGTTCCAAAATGTTTGTTCGAATGATTCAAAACATTTCAGTACGTGCATACGTATCTGTATGAATCTCATACATATCTGTACACATTTGCACTAATAGTATACAGGACAAAAATGGGATGCATATGTGATAAACCGCGATGCCTATGAAATGTGTACAGATATATGTAACTCATACAAATGTCAACATTCATGTCTTCAGATTCAAATCTAACATTCAAACGAATAGATTTGAATGTATTTGATTCAAATCTGATTTTGTTGCATCCTGATTCTAAATATTCTAATCAAATTAAATGTTTGGATATGCGTTTCGACTCAAATTTGAATGCGAAAAATTTTCAAAGTCCTTGATGACTGTACTGCAGTCCCTTTTTGTTCCTAGAAATACAGGAGATGTTTGAAGGCCATCTTAGTTGAAATCGTTGCTGAAACCTTTAGCACTGATTTTTTTATTATTATTTGCATTCCTTTAGAAATATAGAATAGAACTTCTTGAAATGTGGTATTTGCTTCCAGCAGGCCACTGTTGTAGATAAGCTAGTGCTAGGTGCTGAGTTCAAATCCAGTCAATAAAGTTGGTAATTTGTAGTAATCTCTTGGTCGCAGTTTCTCCCTAGCTTCCGTTCCAGCTCATACCTTAATTCTCTAGCCTCGAGAGTAAAAGGAATAAGATTTTTTCCCTTTCCATAGACTTGTAGTACACACTCAGCACCACCAGGGTGCTGAATTCTTTCCACTCCATGCGGCAGCTAGCCAGATGCACATCACACCAGTTTTAGAAGGGTTGTATCAGCTGCCAATTTACTACCGAGCCCAATTCAAGGTGTTAACTCTGACTTATAAGGCCCTAAATGACTTGGAGCCCAAATATCTAAAGGAATGCCTTCTTCCATACCAACCTTCCTGTGCCTTAAGATCTGGAGAGGAGGCCCTCCTGGTGATCCCACCACCTTTGACAGTGAGGCAGGTGGGCACCCAGAAGAGGGCCTTCTCAGTCATGGCCCCCAGGCTATGGAATAGTCTCCCTCTTGAGATGCATCAGGCTCCTTCTCTGTTCATGTTCTCAAAGGCAGTGGAAACACACCTTTTTGCTCAGGCCTTTGCCTAAATGTTGGTCATGTTTCCCCCATTGTAAATGTTACTGTTTTAACTGACATTGTTCTGTTTTTAACATGCTGGATTTTAAATGTTATGTTTCTTATTGTTTTAATATGTGTTGTGTTCAATATGTTGTTACTTGTCCTGAAACCTTTGGGTATAGGGCAGGATAGAAATTTACATACATGCATACATGCATACATGCATGCATGCATACATACATACATACATACATACATACATACATACATACATACATATATACATACATACATACATACATACATACATACATACATACATACATACATACATACAATTCTGCATTGGGCCTTATTCCAGATTATATCATGGAACAGGGACCTGCCATCCACATGCTGGTGCAGATTATGTATGATTAGATCTGGATTAGCTAGATCCGGATCAACCACAGGCAAGGGCATCTGAACTGCGTGTGCTTTAAAACAGCAGATGTGTGCTAAAGTGTTGACACAGATACAGACCCCATTTCTGATCCAGATCTACTTCAATCTCATGCAGACATTGTGTTCTTAGCAGCTCCTTGATCCAGATTGCCATGCAGGCGACATGTTTCTAGCAGCTTCTTGATCCAGATTAACAAGTGAGTGCAGAAGGGGCCTCTGACAAATCCCAGTTTCAGGATAAAATCTAATGAATTTACTCTCCTACTTTAGCTTTCTAGTCCCCTGTGATGGAAGTAGCAATTTTGTTTTATTTTGGGGGGTTAGTTCCAGGAAATGCTGCATGTCTTCATAGAATTGGGAAACTTCAGCATCAATGGTTGAAGCATAAACTTGGATTCAAGTTGAGCAGTTGAGACACACATGTGTAATTAAACTGAAGAGCATAACATCAGTACACCTGATCCTTCCCAGATCTGCACTTTTCCTTCAAGGACTTCAGGACCCAGGTGAAAACTAACTCAATTGTGCTGCTTGAGGCTTGTGGAAACTTCTAGTTTCAGTTAAACCACCACAACAAGATGAAGCAATTCACATGTGACTGTAATGGTGGAAAGTTTATAAGTGTTTTGTGATTCCAGTCATTTAGCTTGGTCAATGGCTTAATCAACCACCAGGGGTGTATATGAATGCAATTTTCAGATTGGATTCTATTCAAATCAAATGTTCAAATCCGAACGAATAGAGGGAAAAAGATGAATGTATTCAAATTCGAATCGGATTCTATTCATATGAATTTTCTATTCGTATTTGAAGATACGAATGTCTGCCACATTTGTATGTGTTTGTACGCATCTGTACGCACCGTACACTTTCATACACATCCCGTTTTTATCCCGTGTGCATCCCGTTTCTGCCCCATAAGTATCCATATGCATGTGTACGGATACATACGGGACAGAAACGGGATGCGTACGGGATAAAATGCATATGGAAACAAATGAGATGTGTACGGATACATATGTAATTCATACATATCTGTACACATTCGAATGTCCGAATAATTCATATGAATGATTTGAATGATTCAAAATTCATTGGAATGTTAAAAAAGAATTATAATTTTATTCAAATTTGAATGTCCGAATTCGAACAAATTTCAAATGTTTCAAATATTCTTGCACAACCCTATCGGCCATATTCTAGTGTATCCGGTAAAAGTAGGAAAGTTTTAGCCAAATTGGGATTTGGTTGAGAGATGTGTAGAGAAATTAAATTAGGAAGTGTTCTGTGTGGGTTAAGCATACTGACTCAGTGTTATAATATCACGTTATTTGAAGAGAAAGCATATGCTTAAAATCACATGATATGACATGAAAGCATTATGCAAACTATGCTCTCATTATGTAATCTGTCTGAAATGCCAAATAAGCAGTTGAATATCATTCTTCTGGGAATTTGGGTGTAGAAACGCGGGTTCCATGCTGCAACACTGAGCATTCCACTGTCCAGTGTCCAGTTTACGAGCCAGTGCGGAATCACCCTCGCTCTTTCAGGCAGAAATTTCTTCGTGGCACAAACTAATCTGTCTCCATACCTGAACTCTGTGGATTTGGGATATGCACAGATTCTTTTTGCATTCAAATTCGGTTCAAATAAAATGTAAAAACATTCAATTCAATTGGAATGTTTAGTATCCGAATGCAACAAAATCTGATTCGAATCAAATGCATTTGAATCTATTCATTCAAATGTTAGATTCAAATCTGAAAATATGAATGTCGACAACATTCATATTTGAAGATACGGATGTTGACAAGATTTTTATGTGTCATATGTATCTGTATGCATTTCTTACACAAACGTGTACAGATACATATGAGATACATACAGATATGTATCTGTACATTTGTATCTGTACATATGTATCTATACATTTAAATGTTTTGAATCATTTGAACAAATGTATCTGAAGATTCAAAATTTATTTGAATGCTTAAATTTGAATGTGTAAACATTTTATTTGAGCTCAAATGTCCACATTCGATCAATTTCAATTGAATTTCAAATGTTTAGAGCATTCGGGCACATCCCTAACTAAGCAAATGCAATCAAGTTGTGTTGGAGCCATCTCTCCAACTAACATTAAGGGTGAGTTCCCGTTACCACTTGAAAACGGTTTTGAAATGGTTTGGATTCTCATCGTTCCCACCCCCCAATCAATTAAAATGGTTTCAGAATGGTTTGGATCCCCTTCGTCCCCATTCCCAATCAGTTTCAGGGGTATTTTGAGGATTATTTGGCTTAAAAATGGAATAAACAAACACCAGATTTTTCAAGTGTTTTTTTCGACTTTTGCTTTTAAAACGTTTCTTCCTTAGCGCTGTGGGAACGCTAGAGTATTCACCTATACAACAGACTGTTTCATTGTGACAATTCAGCCACTTCACACTTGATAACAATGTTTCCTTTCCCACCCACGCAAGCCTAAAGATTGAAAGAGGCAATCCTGCGCAATTCTGGCTGTTTCCCTCCTTCCTTGATCTTTAAAAAGGGAAAGGGGGGAAGCTGCTGCAGGAACTGGGAGATGTGCGTATGTTTAAGTGTGTGTGCACAGGCGGCGGCAGCAGCAGAGCGAGTCAGCCAGCCAGGATGCTCTTTTTGGAGAGAACCCCTGTTGGGGATGGTGGCTCGAGTTGCTGCTGCTGCTGTGTGCCCTGGGCAATGGGGAGAGAGGGGTGGGTAAAGGCTGAGGAGGGGAAAGAATAGCTTTCCCTAATCTGTTTTTGGAAGTGTTTTAAGTGTTTAAGAGTGGGGACACAAAATCAGGGTTGAATCCTTTGCTTCCTTTTAACGCGCTTTATATATTGATGTAAATCCCGATGTAAATAGCCTTGTATATAGAGCTTCATTCCTTGAATGGGAACTCACCCTTAGATTATTTATACAAGTAAGAGCTCTACAAGTTTAGTGGTGAACATATATAGAGCACTTTAATGTTTTCTTTCTTTCTTCTTCTTTACAGCAAAAATATGCAGGCTGAATGCACCGGGAAAAGTGTTCGGTATAAATAAATGAAGTGCCACCTTTCTCCTGAGTTCATCAAACATAACACAGACATCAGGCCAAGGCTACATTTTCTACAGCAGAGTTCTACTTGCCAAGGGAAATAATTCAAGTGACTGCACAAAAGCACAGGCTATATTCAGTTTCATTAACATCTTCAAGCAGAAGGTTAATAAGTGGCACAGAAAGATAAAGAGGAGACTTACACAATTCAATCAACTCTATGTGCAATACAAAGAAAGTTCTTGTTTCCACAGAAGTGCACGTTAGCTTCTGCCCACGCCCCCCATAGGTTTTATTAGCATAATCTTCTGTCTTTGCCCTTCTGAATTGCAGGTTGGCACAGAATGTAACAGTGTGGTGAGACACACCCAGGAACAAACTTCCATAAAATGGAGGGGAAAGGAGAACATGAAGCTTAAGGATTTAGGGTCAAGCCTATTAATCAAACTCCCTTTGTTATGCCTGCTTCCCAAATTAAGCTACTTTTTTGTGTCTGCATGTATGCCATGGTTTTCTGCTTTGCCTGACCTGAGCAGAAGATATCATCTTTTTTTCTGCTGAATGTCCTGCAGAAGCAACATTCCGTAATAAAGAGTCCTACAGAATGTGAAACTCTGAAATTATCGGCAGATACCATCAGGCAAATGGAGGATATAAGTATTCTGATACAGACAATAAATAAATTAGCTTCAAGGGAGCACTCTTCCTACGCTTTTCACATATAGGACAAAAAGGCCATTGTTCCCATATTTCAAGAGGGGAAGGGAAGTGAGCCAAAATGAAAGCATTGTGTCTGAAACTATCCAATGAGTTTCAGGAACTTCGAACTAGGAAAGGAACATTGAACTAAGAATGTGGATTTAATTACACAGATAGAACTATATTGCCTAGACTGATCTAGAAGGAATAATAGTTTGGTCTAGTGGTTAAGGAGCGGGACTCTTATCTGGGAATACCGGGTTCGATTCCGCCCTCCCCCATGAAACCAGCTGAGTGACCTTGGGCAAGTCACAGCTCTCCTCTGAGCTCTCACAGCCCCACCTACCTCACAAGATGTTCTGTTGTGGGAAGAAGAATAGAAAAGCTTTGTCAGCCACATTGAGTCTCCTTAAATGGGTTAGAAAAGCGGGGTAGAAAAGCCAACTCTTCTTCTAACATCAGGGAAAAGTTCAGGGGAAAAACCTGTTCCCATTATTCTTTTTATATTTTCCCTAGTTACCGGGTTTGCAAAAGTTTTTCTGTGGGTTAAGTATCTTAATATTTTAGTCTCAATAATTACTTTCTTCACAAACTATGCTTTGCTCTTAACTACCACTGAGTGAGAATTTCAGATTGCCCAGAACATGCCTGTTCACATTCAGATAACAGTGGAAAACTCTGTTCAAAGCTTCATTCTATAAACCAGGCACATGGGATTATCTCGCTGAAAGACAGAACATTTATTGAGGGACTGATTGAGTTATTCTTCCATAAGTTATGTCCCACCCACCCCTGTGTCACTAATATCACTTTCAAAACTTTTCTTATAAGATTACCAAGTATTTTGCTTCTCAATATTTTTCACTATAGAAAAAAACATGTTTTCAGTATTGTGCTTTGGAAAACTAGCATAAATATTAACACTTGTTCAAAGAGAGTTACAATTCTTAATACTAAGTTAAATACATTGGTCCCAATTTTATTTGTTCAGAGCCTAATGGATCTGCTGCCATTAAGTGAAATCTGATCATCTTTCTCATAGCAAAGAACTATAAACTGTAAGAATGTAAGAGGAACATTGATGGATCTTATGGTCTCACACAGTGGCCCACCAGTTGCTTCTGGGCGTTCTCAAGCAGAAGACAAAAGCAAGACCTTCAACTACTTTTGCTTCCTTTAGAGACCTCCTAACTGTCTTCTAACCTGGAGGTGGTACCTAGGCATCAATTTTAGTAGCTGTTAATACGTCTGTCCTCCATTAATTTGTCTAAACCTTTGTTAAAGCTATCCAGGTTGCTTGTGGTCACCGCCCCTTCTGGAAGCAAATTCCATAGACAGCCCTCTGGGTGAAAAAATACTTCCCCTTGTTGGTCCTAACACTCTTGCCCATCAGCTTCATAGGCCGTGTCCCCATGCATGTTTGGTATGGTTCCCTATGCATTTTGGATTTGGCCTGTGGAAGAAGGACCAAATCCCCCCAAACCATGCCAGAAGAGGGCTAAATTTGATACCTCAAAATACAAGTCTCGGCACGGTTTGGGGGTCTGGCACACATTGGTTAGCAACCCGATCCCTAACAAGCCAAGCCTTGGCGATAATTGCAGGCTAACCGGGAAGGAGATTGGCACTCACGTCATTAGGAGGTGGGGTGTGCTTGCCATTCCTGCCCTGTGCACTGGAGATCACAGCCGCTGACATTTTAAAATCCCGATCGCCAAGGATACTGGCTTAATTTTTGTGAATTTTCCATGGAAATATTCCCACCCCCATTTTCCGATTGCCAAGGCAGGCTGGATAATGGCTTGAGTTTTGTTCCAATTCCAAAAATTTTCAACCCCCATTTCCCCGATCGCCAAGGCGATCATGAATAAAGGCTTCATTTTCTCCCTTTTAAACTTGATGGGTGTTCTCATGGCTCCCGGTGGAGCTTAGGTGCGTAAAACTGCTCAAGCGCCTAACTAGTGCTAAACCTCATAGCAGCTTTTGGTCTTAAAATTATTTATAAATTTATTATTAATATTTTATTTTATTTTAACTTTTTCCCCATGCCTCCCAGCCCAGTCCTGGCTTTCAGTGCTACTAAGAGAGGGGGGGGATGCAGCACAGGGATGGGCTGACATCATTCTGGCTTCTAATGAGGAGAGAGGGGGTGCAGAGGAGGTGGCACTGCTCCCCCAATGCCAGGGTTTGGCACAGTTTGCATGGGGACACCTCCATCCGCACCCAACTCATACCTGGCCCGCATCGCTGGGAATGAAATGCGGATGCCTGAGATTCAGTCTCGGTCCTGCACCCGGCCCATGCAAGCCCAATCAGTGTCAAAACAGCACCAAACTGCTTGCATGGGGACACGGCCTCTTTGTTCATACAGCTAAATCAGATTCTGTGCAAAGATGCATATAATACTTGCCTGTGTTGTCTCAAAACTTTTGAACTGGAGCTTCATTCACATAAAAGGGAAGCTCAAAAGCATCTTGGAGATGTGGGACTAGTATTATTCCATTCTCATCCCATCTCTAACGTTTAGTGCACTTTGGAATAGGAGTGTGCAAAATGACAATCTGGTTGTTTGAGCGTCTAAACACAAACCAAGCTCCGGCTTGTGCAAATGAACATTTTGATTGAATATTCATATTTCACTATGGTTTTGGTGATAACAAGGACTTTTTCAATGGGAAAAAAAGTAATGAAAGGTTTTCAGAAATGTATGACTGCAAATGCTAAAATCCAATTGTTTGATTTAATGACTCAACGAAGAACCAAATTTTCAGATGTTCAGTTTGATAACAAAATGATTTTTTTTCACACACATCCCTACTTTAGAAGTGTGTTTAATGTGCAACAGAGGAAGGATAAGTGCATGTATGCCTGACAGTCCCACCTCTTAACCTCTTAATGCCTACACCAATTTTTTTTCAGGCTGGCATCTGGAATGGAAAAAGCAGCATGGTTCTAGCATGCTCTGTACAAATCCTTCTGCCCACACAAGCTTCTGTATGGGTTTAAGGGCAAGAAAACATGTACCCAAGAACATCCACTGAAGAGAACATTTGTGACTGTGTGATTTTGAGTGAGGAACTGAAAAGGAGAATTCATCCCGTAATACGGACAGATATGTTACAGCAAGAGAGACTTTGACTGAGCATGAGAGAAAACCTCTCTTAGGGCGTGTTCTGACATAGGATATAATCAGCCTTAAAGCCAGCTCGAGTTTTCCCTGTTCCAGCAGTTTGTAAAGAATCTGCCGTTTCTGCGAACTAAAGGTCTGGAAATGAGGAGTATCCCTATTCGGATTAAAAGGGGTCTCGCAGCTGTACCCAGGGAATTTCCTTTTAATTTTGCAGAATGGGAACGGCAAGTTCAGGCTTTTGGGGGAGGGATTAGTTAAAAGGGGCATTCTCCCCGTTTCCTCTAATCCAATGATAAGCTGTGTGTTTGCCATTCCCTCTCTTCCCTGTGCTCTCCGCCATTATGCACTAAGGGAAATAGGCTGGATGAAAGAGGAGGGGAAGGAACAGGAATGAACAGCTCAGCCCACAATAGCTGAGGCACAGACTGCAAAAAGAGATCAGACAATGTAACAAGCATGGAACTGTCTGATTTTAACATTTTGGCGGCGATCAGACAATGTTGAAAGTGAAAGTGCCTGATTTTAATAACTGTCCACTTTCCTGCCTGCTCCCTCCTTCCTTCCTCCCATGATCGTTTCTTCTTTCATTCGCCTTTCTTCCTCCTCCTGCCTCTTCTTCACTCCTTCCCCCTCTGGCTGCACTCCCCACCATTTTCCACTGCTCTGCTGTCTCAATCCACCATTAAAAGAAAAAAGGGAGAGTAGTCTTTAACACTCTACTGCCTTGTTAACATGGGGTACAAAGTTGAGCCACGGTGGACGCAAGATTGGGGGGGGGACAAGTAGTGAATGAAAACTGCAGCCAAAGGGCTCCATGGTCTGGTGCAGGGCACGTTTATATAGAGGGTGGGGTTTGGATTTCGTGCCTCAATGAAGTAATGGTATGACATACAGACCAGTGTCCAATTGGTGGCTGGAGGGGGAGGGGGTTTTCGTGAGGGGAGGGGAGGAGAAGAAGGAGAGGGTTTCTCCTGTGCTGAGCATGGAGGAATCCACAATAGTTACAGGCCAGTCCATCCTGAGTCTGCGTTTTAAGGTAACAGGTGGGAATGATCTGAAATCGTTTTCAGCACTCATTTCCTGAGAATTCAATCTATCCTAGCTATGTCAGAACTTAGCCTTACAGTTCATGCCGTTCAGCCACACAATTGATTAGCAAAGGTAGATGACAGCATTTCTTTCCTTGGTTGTATTCCAGACAAAGCTGGATGTCAGTCTGATTGAGATGCTTTGAGCAGGGCCCCAACTGGCCTTTCTAACTCATGTGTGAGGATGGTTCAACTTCTAGTTTGGTTCTCAAAAATTCATTCGGTCAACACTGATAATGACATTTTGCTATTAGTTTAAACAACTAACTCGCATTCTTTGTAGTATCATACCCAAAGCTGGGAAGCACTTGCTAAGTTCCTAGTCTCTCAGTCATATGCTATACAACACAGCGTACGTCACAGCATTCGTTACATACACAGCTCATAGCATTTGGGTCCCTGAGTCAGGAAACCCAAGCATTGTCCCATGGAAAATCCCTGCCAAATGAACTAAAGAGTGGATTATTTGTTGCCCTTTACATAACTTACTCTGCCTTCTAATATTAAGGCCAGCCTTGCTAATGCCCTAGAGCTATGTAGGTACATTGATCTAAAGCAACTGGGAGGCAATTTATCTATTCATCTCTCTCCAAGTATCTGCCAGAGAAAATCTAGGGCAATGAATGCATCCCCAAATATATAAGAATAGAAGGAACAAAGCCAATAGAAAGTTCCCTGGCTGCCGGCCTTGGAACCATCAGTGCAAGTACTTTTGCAGGAGAAAGGGAAGTGAAGCCATTACAAAAATAAAGAGATGCATAAAAGTGCATAATGCATCATTTTTCCTAATTGTGTGCACACTGGAGATTTTCCAAACCCTTTTGCTCTGCAGTGTCTCTTGAAATGCAACACCCAAGGGGTGGGAAATCCTTGGGAATGGCATCTGGCATGCAAAAGGGATGCAGCGCAAACTATCCAGAAGGCTTCTGGATTTAAATAATGAGAGTCTTCAGGGTATTTATGAATAATGCTCCTAAAATTTTACTGAAGAAACATTTTAGAATTAGGGCACTCTCTTTCTCATATATTTTAAGACGAGGAAATGCATAGCGTGATTGCATTCACATTATATGGCTTTGCACAGAAGAGCTCATCCCACGGTCAAGTTTAATTTTAACTAGGGATACTGTGGCTTTACTCACTATTTTGAACAAGCGGGATATATTTTTGGCATAATACGTCTTTTTCTGACTCTGATCACATTCATGATCTTTCTGTGCAACTCAGAAGCATAGTAAACAGAGAATGCACAGCATCCCAGGAAGACGCCGCATTTTCACCCAGCTACTCCAAGCTAAAGAAATAACCACTGAAGCATTCTGCAAAAGGGGGATCCAGTATTATACAGAACTTGAAAACGGCACCACCAGCTTGCCAGCCACGTAAACTTCTTCAATATTCCTGTCATCTCCTGAAACAACAAAGAGGAAAGAGATAATTACCTAAATGTATGCGCCTTGTATCACTGTTGATCTTGAATTGAATGCTGGCCAAGGACTTGCAGCAACAGAGTTATTTAGCAAAAACTGAATTTGACGACCGCACTGTACAATGTTTTTCCTGATGAGCAAAGAAGATAAATCCATAAAACCACATCTATCTCCAGTGTGATCCATTACCTTTGGTCAGGCATTTGGCATCTAGGTGACTCAGATTTGTCAAAAATGCTCCCCCTCCCTGCTTTCTGTTTTTAAGCTACTAATTGTCAAGAGACTGATGGATTAGGTTTGTTGTCAAGGAGAAGAAACATTGAAAAATGGTTTGGACCAGTTTATGGTGGACGATGCTATCAAAGTAGGTGTGGTTCCCTGATATAGGAGGTGGTAGGTCTCTGGAGACCAAAGCTAGGAGACTGGGGGCCTTTCTGCACTACATCTTATTCCAGATTATATTGCAGAATAGCAGTCTACCATCCACATGTTGGTGCAGACTACAACAGGCCCCAGCTAGATCTTGCCATGGTCTGCTCTAGCATGCAGATGGGAAGCTCTTATTCTGCAGTATAATTCTGAATACAGCATAGTGCAATAAGGACTTCTGAGCAGGGCATGCTTGTGAGCTTCTACATATACCGTATTTTCCGGCGTATAAGACGACTGGGTGTATAAGACGACCTCCAACTATCCAGTTAAAATATAGAGTTTGGGATATACTCGCCATATAAGACAATGACACCCGGCGTATAAGACGACCCCCAACTTTTGAGAAGGTTTTCCTGGGTTAAAAAGTAGTCTTATACGCCAGAAAATACAGTAATTGACTGACCCCTTGAAAACAAGCTGCTGGACTAGATGGGTCACTGGTCCAACCCAACAGGGCATTTTATATGTTCCAATTAGACAAAAATCACTTTTTAAAAAAGGAGTCACACCTGTAATTCTTCATGAACAAATCTAATTTATTCCAATGTGTCATCAGTCAATGTTAACAGCCAAACATCCGTCCGTCCGTCCGTCCACCCGCCCACCCACCACCCACCCACCCACCCACCCACCCACCCACCCATCCATCTTTAACCAAAGAAAACATTACATTCAGTGGAGGTTGTAACAGAAACACAAAAAACATTATAGTATCTGTAGCAAAAAGCTTTCCATTTTGGAATCGGATTTTAAACATACGTGGACATACCAAAAGAAATTAGTACATACCAAGGTAAAGAAACTTCTCGATCATATCCTAAAAAAAACAGGAGAAGAAAATATTATTCCAATAATTTTTCCCTTGTTAATAAGATCAGCTTAAGAAGAGTAATGGTAGTTTAAACAAACATATGAACTCCAAATCTATGGTGAATGACCCTCTGACTATTCTACTCCAAGGTAATTTCCAGCTTTTCTGCGTCCTGGTGAGAACAGCATAGATTCCTGATGCAATTTCAGGACTGCTGGTCTAATGCCCTTATAATCTGAAATAAGGATAATCCGGGAAATCCCAGGGTCTTTTTGCAGTTGGCCTGTTTTTTACAATCTGAGTATGCTCTCACATGGAGCATAAGCACTACACAGAGACACTTTTATCCCAGAAGTGTCTCCATGTGTGCTGGAGCATTCTGAGGCAGATAACTGTGGGGTGCTGAAACATTGCAAACATAGCCCCTCATGCTCCGTTTGTACCTCTTCCAGGCAAATGAACCCTGGGGCCGGGCAGTGCAGCCATGGTTGCAGTCCATATTGCTGACTCATGCCCATTACCATGACAAGGCTACTGCAGTGACTGAACTTACCCGGTGCTTGAGGAAGTGCCAGGTAAGTTTGGATGGACTGGGTGTTGCAACGTGGGGATGCCTGATGCATCCTGGAACTTCGTATCTTTCCAGCATGTTGCTGGATGACTGATTGTCTTGTGAGGCCCCTTCAGCAATACATTGCAAGCAATTTCTGGGAAGTCACTGAGCACAGAAAGCCCCCAGGGTTGCTTCTGGTGCAATGTAGAAATGAGCACGGATACTCATAAATTTAAAAAATCTGATTCGACAGATTTGAATGTGGACATTCGAATTTGAATCCGACTTTCAAAAATCTAAATTTAAACATTCAATCGGATTTTGGATTTTTGAAAATCCGACACAGATTTTTGAATAATTTGAATTAATAGATTCATATCTGTCATACACGAATGTGCGGGGAAAAAATGTATTTGTGCAAATAATGCGGGTTGAAAACGGGATAAATATGCATTTTTGCACATTTGTATTTCGGATATGAACCTTATCGACATTCGTATATCCGGGTACGAATCAGATTTACAAAAATCCGGATCTTTGAAATTAGAATCAAGTCGAATTTTTGAATATTCAATTCGAATTGGATTTTAATGTAAAAAATGCTGCACTACTAATGTAATGCTGAAGAAGCTTGCACATGTCAGGCAGCCGATATTTCAGGGAAATACTGACTTTCCAGCATTTCCTCATGCCCTTCCTTCCTTCCTTCCTTCCTTCCTCCCTCCCTCCCTCCCTCCCTCCCTCCCACCCACTGTTCTGGTTTCCTTCTTTCCACTCTATGGAAAGGGTAATCCAGACTGCATTTGATTTCTAACCCTGTGAAGTTGAGCCTACTTGCAAATGTGCAAGAGAGAGATATTTCTTTTTGTCCCCCATTTTATCTTTAATAGCTGATTCTGGCCTGTAGATTATCTTTCCTTAATAAAAACATCTATTTCCCCCTTAGAGCAGTTTGTACGGATATGTTCTCTCCAGTTTGCTTTTCATTAGCAACGATCTTGGAATCCATAGCACCCTACAAGAAAATTCCTCGTTCTTTCACTAATGGTCAGCATTTCATGTGAATATTTGATTACCTCTAGAGTATCAGAAGGAAAGAGATCAAAAGGACTGTCTGAAGCTTTGGTGTTGATCAGTAATGCATCAAATTCTTTGCCAACCTCAAAGTTCCCAGTCACATTATCTAGTCCCAGGGCTGTAAAACAAAGCCAGATAAATCAGATCATTCATTTACAGATTTGTGTTTGAAAGTCAGTCTTGGATCTGCCTAGGTATAAAAATTAAATAGTTTTTTTTTCTTTTCAAATAATGGGATATAAGAATGGTATCTGGCAATGGAAGGGAAATCATTTCAGTGTCTAGTTAGGAATACAGTCAGACCCCCTTATCTGCTGGGGATACATTCTGGCTCCTTCCGTGGTTACCTGAAACTGTGGATAATTGTGAACAGGCCTTCTGGTTCTGGGGCCGTGCAACCCCAGAGCCAGAAGTGCTTTTCTGGCCTCCGGAAGGCCTATTTCGTCCCCCGGAGAGTGTTGGAATAGGTTGTGACACCACTGGACACCCCCCACCTGCCTCCCATGGATCCCCTTATATTTTGGGACAGGCTCTGGTGTTGTCATGTGCCTATTCCAACATTCTACAGAGGCCAAAATAAACCTTCTGGAGCATGAAATAGGCCTTCCGGTTCTGGTTGCTTTTCCTTTATGGTGCCCACGGGGGATGGAGGGGCTGATCTGGTAACCATGGTTAACTGAAACCGTGGTTACCGAATCAGTGGATACGGGGGTCTGACTACACACTTCAGAAGTGAAACATGACTGAACACAGGACCCTGTTCCATTCAGCCCACAGGGGAGTTTGGGGGATACTGTCACACAGAGCCTCCACACACAAGCATCCATGTCCCCTGGCCAGATAGCTGTGGAGCACTAAAAAGTCTGGGATGCAGCTAGTACAAACTGGTACACACCCTTTGCACAGCAACACAGCCACAGTTGCATCCCACATCAACTGCTCACCACGTCAACGGTTGCCGCACATGGCCATTGCCATGGTGAGGTGATCACTGATAATACAGCAGTGATCACTCTTACCCAGCACATAGTGGCCACAACCAAAATTTTGTGAGTGGGTAGAAAGGGGGTGTCCTTGTTCTGCCAGTGTCCAACCTTGGAGTTATTGTCATTGTCAGGAAGGAGTTGGGGTGTGCACAAATGCAAGTTTTGAGATTCGATTCGATTTGAGTTGAATATCCGAAGATTCGAAAGTTTAAAATTCTAATGTATTCACATTCAGTTCACATCAGATACATTCGTATCTATTGATACCAATATTTGATTCGCATTTGAAGATACAAATGTCAACAACATTCGTATGTGTCTGTACACATTCGTACACATCCCGTTTTTAGGCGGTATGCATCCAGTTTTCATCCCGTACGTATCCATACAAATGGGTAAGGATACAAATAAGATGCGTACAGATATGTATATAACGCATACGTATCTATACACATACGAATGTTGAAATATTTGTTTGTTTGTTTGTTTGTATTTCTATCCCACCCTGTACCCGAAGGGTTCGGGGCGGGTTACAATATTATATTACTCTTAAACAGATCCCTGCCCTCAGGCTTACAATCTAAACAGACAAGATACAAAAGGAAAAATGGCGTGGGAGGGAACAGGGACACTATTTATTTATTTATTTATTTATTTATTTATTTATTTATTTATTTATTTATTTATTTATTTATTTATTTATTTATTTATTTATTTATTTATTTATTTCCTGCCCTATACCTGAAGGTCTCAGGGCGGGTTACAATATTATATTACTCTTAGACAGGTCCCTGCCCTCAGGCTTACAATCTAAAGAGACAAGATACAAAAGGAATATGGTGTGGGAGGGAACAGGGACACTCTTAATGATAATAATATTACATACAAATTAAAATGAGGTTGTTAAAGATCTTAACTTGATCAGATATGAAACAATTTAAAACATTTAAAGGTGTATTGAGAGAGAAAAAACAGGTCTTCATAAACATCTTTGTCACTCCCAAAAGGAGACTACTTTAGGTAAAAATAATAAAAACACCCAAGCATCAAATCCGGATTAGATGCATTGCCCTTGCCAAAAAGTGGCATGACGGATGTCTCCCACTTGGGTACAGATGGATTCTCCACATGGGTGCTCTGGCATTCCCACTGTGAGCTTGCCTAGCGCCCATTATACTGGGTGCTACACTGCCAATGGAGATGCATCGTGTACTTCCTTACATCCAGATCTTCTAAATCCGGATTAGTTTAAGGACCCATTTCTTAGATCCAGATCATCTTAGATCCAGATTAAGGGAAGTAGGTGGAAAACTCCCCAAAGACAGATGTTGTCCGGATAAGTCACAATTGAATCAAGCCCCACTGTGCCTTCAGACAGACTATTCTGTTGTTGTCTGACTTCGGCTTACATGGATGGGGATATCCTGATGAATCATTCAGTTACTTATGTTCTGCATACCTCTGATTTAGGCTACTGCAATGTATTGTACATGTTGTGCCTTTGAAAACAGGCCAGAAACTTCAGCTGATGTCAGACAGGGCTACAAGGTCATTAACAGAGACGGCACATTTTGAATACATCACAAACAGTCCCCAAATGGTTTGGCATAAGGTTACTTGTAAGACAGAAGACTTGCACAGAGAGGACCGCCTGGTGCTATCATTAATGATCTGATATTATGGTCTTTTAAATTACTTTTTTAACTTACCGCTTTCCTTTATTCTCCACTCCTCAGGCAGACCTATAGATTTATGTGGCTCTGATGCACACTGGCACATCTCCACATACATGTGCAGAGAACCTCAGTGTCTGCCTGTGCATGAATGATGATCTTCTGTGCATGTGCGCATAATTGCATACCAATGCATACCACAGTCTTGCCCACAGAGAGGGCTATAATGGTGGCAATCATGCTTTCGCATATACTCCTCAGGAATTGTGCAAACCCCCTTTTTCCAAGTTCAGTCAAAAATCTGGATTTTCAAGATCCAGATCTTTGAGATGGGGTCCTCCTGGAGATCTGAATCTTGAAGCCTGAAGACCCCATTGTGGACACTTTTAATCAAGTCCACATGAAATCCAGATTTAAGCGCCTGGGGACAGGGCCTTGAAGATGGGGCCTTCAGTGGGGTCGAGGTGGGGACAGGGCTTTCCCAATTGGTACCAATCAGGTACTAATCGGGTTCCTAATGGGGTCTTAGAAGGGTTCTAAGCCCTAGTGGAAAAGGGCCCAAAGGTGCCAAAGAGAGCTGGGACTATCAGGTAAAGCACCTGACAGTCCCAGGCCTGTATTGCAGTTTGTGCTTTGACGAACTACCATTTGGCACATCCTTAGTTCGGCTCCATTACAGCAAGAGCTCATCTTAGCACCCCCTGCTTGGAAATTGGCAGATCATGTTAACTGAAGAGCTGTGGTTACATGATTCAGATTGCTGCCTGCTTTGCTTGGGCTTTATGGGTGCTTCCGCACTGGGTGTAAAAACATATATAAAGACACATTAAAGACATATATAGAACACATACACACTTACCTTCAGCACTGGAGACCTCCTTCGTGAACCTTCGCAGTGGCCACTTCTGCATTTCAGCGCGCAAGATCCGTTTCTAAAACGGGTCTCGCCACACCGAAAAACGGATTAAAATGAAGACCTCAAAAATGAGGTCTTCAATCCATCCCTTCGCCTGGATCTGTGTGGAAGCAGGATGCTTCCGCACATGGCCAGGCGAAGGGACGGATGTCCCTGTGGCCGTCATCTTGGGGACGGCGGAAGCAAGCCGGTTTGCTGCCCTCCACCCTCCCCCACGCACCGTGCGCCCCAGAAACACTCAGTGACTGGCAGCTGCATGCTCCAGTCCTGCAGCTCTAGGGGCGGTGGCGGCGGTGCAGGAGGCCGGATGCCCTTTGGAATGGGTGCTGCAGCTTCCACGCAGAACCCAGGCGATCTGGCCACCTCATCCGGCCTCCCCATGCTTGTGCCCTTCGGATCCGTCCAAAATAGGAACAGATCCTCAGGAGGTCCAATCTCCAGGAAACGGCTCTTCTTTGAGCCATTTCTAGGCGACAAATGCGGAAACACCCTATCTCTGAAGGCCCTGCCCTCTATGCTTTGATGTGCCCTATCCAGAATTAAGAACATAAGAACCTAAGAGGAGCCGTGCTGGGTCAGGCCACAGCCCATCTAGTCCAGCATCCTGTTGCGCACAGTGGCCCACCAATTGTCCATGGGCATCTCAAGCAGAGACAAGGGCAAACCTTCTCCTGCTCTCGAATCCCAGCAAATGGCCTTAAAAATATCCTACTTGTCCTTGTGGCCTGAAAGATGTATTTAGGCATCCATTCCAGTAGTCTTTGATACACCACTGACTGACAGATCCTTGATTTGCTTGAACCTTGGTTTGCTTCATCCTGCCTTGTTTTCATCACTCAAACAGATGCACTCTGGGCAAGAGTCCCATTTCATCACATCCGTCGCATGAACAGAACATTGTTACGGCTTTCAGAATAGTATCAAATTCCAATTTGCAATGATCCAGCAAATGGTCTAATAGCTATTCCACACTCCCTCCCTAACTATAGTTCCCAGATCTCTTTTGAGAGAAGAGAAAAGACTATTAAACAACTTTACGATTCAGAACCAGAACATCCTAAAATCATTATTTTATTGGAGGAACCTCATATTCTGAAGCTGGTTCACTGCTGATGTAACAGACAACAAAATGATTGGTTCTCTTGCCAAAATAGATACTTGTTTATGCACATATATAAACTTAGCAACAGCTCTCATGTTGGAATATGCAAATAATAGCTATGGGAATACTAATCACATCAAGTATCCATTATGCTTAGCGGCATATATTCCTAAAGAAAAATGTTAGGATTACACTTTAATCTTAAAAACCTATCTACAGGTATTTGTAGACTGGCTCTCAGTTTTTCTTTAAATTTATTTTCTGCCTTGTTTGATCTATTTTAGTTGGATCTGTATAGTCAAAACAATAAATGCATTCATTTGCTTGTTCAAAAATACAGCTGTTGTTGTCTGACTTTCAGTGTTATTGTTTGCTGAGTGCTTGCTGGTTTGCTTTTTGCTATAAGGTACTGAGAGATATTTGGCTGTGTTTTGATTGCTGTTTCTAGTTTTAATCTGCAATAAATGTCATTCCTTATACTTAAGGGGCTCAGCACATAATTTACTCTTGGAAATATTGCACAGACCCTCATAGCATTTGAACCTCAGAGAGCAGAATGTAACATTTTGAGAAACATTTTGGCAATTGCACCAAAGCCTTTTTGGTAACACTGACTATGAATGACCTAGTAGCTTCTATTTATGATTGTGTTACTTTTTAAGTGCAGTTTCCACGCTAAACACAAGAGGGTGGTATGAGATCTATTGTTTTGTCTGTAACCATTAATCAGGAAATAAGAGCAATGAAGGTGTAATATCGGAAAGCATACACTTACACATGCAGGCACATCCATGTGTACATTTGTGTGTGTGTGTGTTTGTGAGAGAGAGAGAGAGAGAGAGAGATTATGATCAGAGAACAAATTGAAGGTGTTGGTGTTAATCATTTTTTTCACTAAGTGGGCGTCCCCATGGTAAGGACACTGCAAGGCGAACGTGAGTTAAGTCCCCTAATTCGGGCAACATGAGGGACAAAATCCTCAAAACTGAAACAAAAAAACCCTTTATAACTGTTCTCGCCCCAAATTACGGAGCAAGAACGGGTTATCCTGGGGGCATGGGGACACTCCCGGGTTACAATCACAGCATAAATGGGCAGGGTTTCACTGTCCCTGCTGCTAATGCTGCAATCGCAACTGTCCCCCCTTACCTGAGTGCTTAATCGCCCAGGTAAGGGCTTGATTTACCCCAAACAATCGCCTGACATCTGCCCTGCAGTCAGCTGAGCAGCTGTCAGGCAGGTATAGCTGTCACGCGGACAAGCAGAGCTCTGCTAAAATGATTAAAACAGACACGGCTTTCACGTCTGTTTTAATCATCTTACCGGAGCTCTCCTCATGCTCTTGACAGCACCTATACTCACCTGACAGTTGCTCAGCTGGCTGCAGGACAGCTGTCAGGTGATTGCTTGGGGTAAATCGAGCCCTTACCTGGGCGATTAAGCGCTCAGGCAAGGGGGTCATGGAGAAAACTGTGGCATCCTGATGCAGGGATTTACTGCGGATTTCAAGGGGATGGGTGGGTTCGCCTTGAACCCACCCTGTCCTCCATTGCCATGGGGACTCCTTAATGTGAATGAAGATTCGCATTAAGGCAGGGGCAGCCCCATGGGGACGAGCCCTAAGTCTTCTGTGACTTTATTATATTATTTATTTGCTTGCTTGTTTATGATAGCATTTATACCCTGCCTTTTCTCCCAACAGCCCAAGACATTGCACACAATTTTTCTCAACCCCATTTTATTTCCACAACCTTGTGACTATCCCAAGTTTACCTAGTGATCTTTGAAGGCAGCAAAAAAAGTCACAGCAAAAATAAAAAGCATCTCTCAGGGAACTTAGGCTGCCCCCAGATGTTACTTACTTATGCTGCTACATTTGGATATTCTGAAATTAACAACAATATTCCAGAATATTCATGCTATATTTCAAATATAGCAGAATAAGTAAGCAATGTCTGGATGCAGCCTCAGTGAAGACACTGTAGGGGGATTTTATACATACCAGTCTGCCCCTCCCCCTAAGAATCCTTTGCTAAAAATGCTGGATTAGGGAAGGCTTGGGAACATGAGGTTTGACCCACCTCTGAGGTGCCTCTTTTGTGATGTCTGAACATAGCCTTAGGTTCAACTTTGTTGCTGTAGTCACTACTCTGCATAGACTATCTAGGGTAGGGATGTGCACAGATATTGATAACACTCATTGTTTTGTATGAATTCACCCAAATTTAGACATTCATACACAAATCAAATGTTACAATATTTGTACATTGACATTCGTACAAATACAAATGTTCTGGACATTCGTACAAATAGTTCAGACATTCCACAATGGATCCAGATTGCATTTGACATAGATCGAGAGTGGATTAAATGTGGATTCAGGTGGGATCTGACACTTTCAGAGCGTGGATACGTTACGGATACGTATCAGATACATATTCATTCGTATCTGATACGTATTCGTTCGTATTGGATACATATCGGATACATATTTGTTAGTATCTGATACGTAGTAGCTATTCATATGAATACATTGGTATTGAATCAAATAATACCACATTCAAAGGGGATCTATTAGTATGGATAGTGATTTTTTAACATTCCATTCACTACAAACTGCATGTCAAAACAAGCATTCTAGTCTATGAAGACAAAGACTGACAGAGAGAGAACTTTGTGAGGTAAAACCTATGAGAAAAATCATGGAGCATATTTTTTTTCCATCCACAATTACCCATCTCAAAGTGCCATTTCCTGTCAAAAAATATACATCTACAAATAATATTCAGCTCTGGTTTGAGTTGGTTTAGTTCTAATACTTTGAACTTGTCTTGCTGCCCTGGAGAAATGCCACAGATTTTTACATGCTCTGAGCTAGATCTTGTGGTGGCAGGTGCCCACTGTAGATACTGGGTGGGAGGCCTGGCAGCTGAGAGGAAGGCCAGAATAAGTAAGCAAGTGGGAGGTGAGACCCTAAAAAAAGATGAATTTCTATCCAAATCCAAAATTAACACAGAGAGAGAGAGAGAGAGCATAGTGGGTCACGAGCACATTAGCCTTGAATTTTAAAAGGTGCGTGGACTCGCACCCAGTTCATGCTTATGGGACGGCCAGCCATGGTTTGGACAGAGGGAATTTGTAAATTGCTTCCTTATGTAACAGGAGTCCTTCCTAGTAACAAAAATGTAGAAAAATTATATTTGAAGATTTTCCTCTCCCCACCCCCTCAAAATAAATATCTGGTAACAAAAATTGGAATACTCAAGCAAGAAGCATTCTGAAACAATTTCTCCAAAAGGGAATTTTCATTCTGAACTTGATTTAAAGACACAATCCAAAAATAGACATTTTGGAACACTTTCAGCCACAAGAAGCTACTCATTTTAGAACATGTTAGAAAATGTGACCTATGCTTGTTTTAGTTCTGGCTCTAACTTTGCATGAAAATTTCCTAAAATTGTACTGCTGTGTTACTTAACTAAAAATATTTTTTTTAAGGAAAAAGATCATTCATCACCTTGACTCCCTCCAAGAGTTGCTAGTCGGAAAGCTTCCTTTAGAGATAAACCTGTTTGATTCTCTTTATAGATTTCAAGGACATTAGACACCATAATTGCCTTTCTGATAGCGTCAAGCATAGAAGTTGAATAGCCGCCAGCAACATCTATAATAAAACAGAACAGCCTGTAAGAAATGCCTTGGATGTGAACATGAGTTTCAATAAACACACTTAATAAAATAAAATATATTTTATGGAACAAACTTCTATTGTATAAAAACAACAGCCTCCTCATCTGCCATTTCTGCAGTAGTCTCTCTTAGCTTAGGGTTATCAAAGGGAATGCAGGTAAAGATTCTTGTAGCTTTAACAAGAATATAGAAGAAGGAATTTCAGCAGGTGCCGCTTCTAATATAGCTAACATCTGCCAAATTCCCATCTTTAAATTATTATTTAAGGCACCAGAGGTCACCAGGTTCCATATTGAGCAGGGAATCCAGTTCCAGTTTCCTAACATGCACGATGGATGGATGGATGGATGGATGGATGGATGGATGGATGGATGGATGGATGGATGGATGGATGGATGGATGGATGGATGGATGGATGGATGGATGGATGGATGGATGGGTGGGTGGGTGGGTGGGTGGGTGGATGGATGGATGGATGGATGGATGGGTGGATGGGTGGGTGGATGGGTGGATGGGTGGGTGGATGGATGGATGGATGGATGGATGGATGGATGGATAGGTGGATGGATGGGTGGATGGATGGGTCATATCATATAATACAAAAGATGAATTAATATAAAACATACGAGGATAAAAACAAAAATAAATTAAAAATAACATCATTATTTGTCCCCCTCACCCTTACAAGACATCCATTCAACTGAATGATTTCCTAAATCAGGCAGCCTTTAAAACAGTGGTTCTCAATCTGGGGGTCGGGACCCGTTTGGGGGTCGAAATACCCTTTCAGAGGAGTCGTGACGAGTCTCCCGCTGCCCTTCCCTCCCACCTCCCAGCTGCTCTGCCCCCATGGTTTAGGGTCTCTACAACATGAGGAACTCCATGAAGGGGCGCGGCATTAGGAAGGTTGAGAACCACTGCTTTAAAACCACAGCTATCCTATATGTCACCTAGGCATTTTCTCCCTGCAGAAGGTAAACCCACTTATGTACTGCATCCATAACTGAAAAACAAGTTACTCTTAAAAGACCATGAAAAGGAGAGAAGTGAGCAAGAACATTCCTGTACTCTCACATCTACCTTTATTCTTGCTTTAAGATTGTAACTTCCTTCCTTCCTTCCTTCCTTCCTTCCTTTCTCCCTCTGCCATTATTATCCACTTTCACAATATAAATAGCCAGCAGATGTGTTCCAGTTGCTTATCTTTTCTTGCTTCTGTTCTGTTCTAATCTTAACGTTAAAGTCCTCTTCGCCATAAGGAATCGTGGATTCTGAAAATGCAGGCAGTGCTTTTCTTTTCTCAAGCAATGTTTCAAAATAAGCAGTCACAAAGTAAATTGCTAACCTGTGCCAAGGCCAAGCTTCACGTGGTGCTTCAGAACCTTTTTTGCATTTAAAAGGCCACTACACAATCTGTATTGGAATTAGAGAAAAGAAAAAAACACAAATGCCATCTTACATTAGGAGCAGTCTTAACACACTGCTTCTTAAAACCTTTCCTTGATCACAAGTCAAGAATGAAGCCTACACAGTCAATATTTGTGTGCATTAATATCCATTCTGAGCTCCAGTCATCAACAACTGTGAACTAAATTCACTGCTTTTAATTCCATTTCATTGTCCGGAATTGTTCCTCTTTGGACTACATGATTATTTCCTGTAACTACAAATTATTAGTCTTATGGTGTAAATAGTGTTATTAGTGATAATAAGTTACATACTATAGGGAAGGCACCAAAACCAGCAGCCTCCTATGGACTCTTCCTCTCGCTCATCATAATATGCAACGTGTTATTGGCTGCCTCCAGACCTGCGGAATAAATCTGCAGTTAAAGGTAAAAGCGCAGCTTACGTGCTGCGCAGTGACAACCGGCTATCCCCACTCAATAAGCAGCTCTGTAGCTTCCCATCAGAAGCTGTGAGAGCTGAGTCGGGGTGCATGGTCATGTGGGTTGAGGGAGCCAATCACATTTGAGCTACCCTCCTGCTCTCATCCTGCTCTTCTCACCGTTCTGTCCAGGCTGGCAGGAAAATTCAAATTCTGTTTCTACTGGACAAGTGAGTGTCCTTAGCTTAGCATTAAAGTAAGCGTGCAGTAGTGATTGGATAATGCGACGGCATGATGATGCATCTATCGTTGCATGTGACGCCCGGATCATGACTGCAGATTCTGCTGCTCAGTACAAACAAGTCTGGATGCAGCCAAAGTCATACTGGAAATAAAAGTTGCATCCAAACATCATTTACTTATTCTGCTATTTTGGGATATTCCAGAATAAAGCATCGATATTCCATAATATCTGTGTTTTATTCTGGAAAATCCAAATATAGCAGAAGAAGTAATACTTGTCCAATTCAATTCAAATCTGTTAAATCTGAATTTAACAAGATTCAATTAGTTTTTACCAAATTCAAATCTTTTCATTCAAATGTTTGGTTTGAATCTGCACACACAAATGTCGACAACATTCGTATGTGCCCGTACGCATCTTCCTGACACCCATTCACATCCATACACGTCCGTACATGTCCATATGCATCCCGTAGTTATCCCGTATGCAACCTGTTTTCGTCCCATATGGATCCGTACAAATGCATATGGATGTGGGAAAGATGCGGATCTTCCAGTATGCATTGTGAATGAACCCGTACGCATACAAATGTCCGGATAATTTGAACGAATAGATCTGAAATTTGAAATTTGGTTTGAATGTTTAGACTCAAAGTTCGGGACATTCTATTTGAGTTTGAATGTCAAAATTTGGCGCATTCAGTCGGATTTCGAATGCCTACGAATATCTGTGCACATCCCTAATTCTAACATCTTGGGGATGTTACGTTGACCACTTCTGTAACACAGCACGAGTATTTCCTGAATGCTACAGGGGAAGTAGACCCCTCCCATCCACTCACAGGTTCCACTGTATGCGCTGCCACTGTTACCATTCCCTTTGAAGTGGTATATAACAGCCTAAGGTGCAATGTAGTCTACAGTGAAGAAGGTACAGTGGAAATAGCAGGCATGCTTTTGAACACATCTGTCCTGGATGAATTATCTATCTTAAAGCTTTTGCCTCCTTGCTCCATGACTAAAAGAAAGCCCTCCTTTTAATTTTGCATTTTAGAGATGCAGTTTGCCACTCTCGTTCAATGTTCTTCGTGACTGGCAAATGCACAGACTGCAACTTTGCTTGTAGCCTTAGGGTGGGTCCCCATGATTAAAATACTGAACAGCCTCTAATCTGGGCTACATTCGGGGCAAACGGTGCAAATCCACGGCAAAAAAAAAAACCCTTTGCAACTGTTCTCGCTCCGAATTAGGAAGGCAAGCACGTATTATCTTGATTCACGGGGACACTCCCGGGTTATTGGGGGAGGAGTTTGGCAATCAAAGCATTAGCGGGCAGGGTTATGCTGTCCCTACCATGTGCACTGAGATCACAACTTATTGGGGAAAGACAATAAGGAAGCAAAGAAATTAAGCTGAAATGAGCTTTCATTTTCACTCAGTATTTTATTGCATAACTTCTCAGAACTTCCCCAATGTTTTATCTCTATGCTAAGGGTTGGTTCTTCATTTTTAATTTTTATCAATCAGCCTGTCGGTTAAAAAGCACAGGAATGGGTCTGGCAAAACTTGATGAGAGCCATAAAGTACCCTGGATTCACATCTATGACAAAGACATCCTAGCTGCTTCCAAGAGGGTCAACATAAATGTCAATTACTGCTGTGAACCAGACTAGTAAATTACTAATTCCATTTTAAAGTTATCTAAACCTTCAAGACACTATCTGTAGAAAGTGGATAATTTAAAAATACAGATATAAAAGCAGTGGCTTCTAAAATGGACTACAAACAACCAAATTCATTGTACTTACGATATATTTGAATTAGGGCAATGTGCGATTGAAGCTCCTTTAAGATTAAAAAGTTCCAGCTCTTCATCAGAAAGATGGCAGCCATGAGCCATTATGGTCTAAAGATTTAAAAAAGCAGAAGAAAAAGGACTGATATGTTGTTTAT